>CM054189.1:24552242-25802242 GCA_028830015.1 Eucalyptus grandis x Eucalyptus urophylla | reverse complement strand
GATGAAATATTCTTTTGTAGACAGACATTGCAATCGTTGTCTTTCCGGTGCCACCTATGCCGTGTATTCTCACTACACAAACCTCACTAGATTCCACATTTAGTAATTTCATAACTTTCTCCACATGAGGCTCGATTCCAACGAAGTTTCTCTTCAATACCGTCAACACATATGCGGCAACTTCTCTCACGAATTCACCTTTTCTGCAATAGCTGTATCAAGGCGTGCACGTATGCACAGGCACACGCACAAAGATTAATGTAAGTCCAATAATGTCAAAACTCTAGAGTAGCTTGCAAGAAAAAGTTCACGCTCTCCTTTCGGAGACTATCACACAGCAATCAGCTTTAGACAAACAGACCACGCAATTAGCGGTACACATTTTTACTAAATCGACCCAGACAAAGCACGGTACCATGAGATGCAAAGGTTCGTACTTTAATTTCGTGGTCTCCTGTATTATGGCGTTCGTCAAGGGTGGAAGATAATTAGGTACCTGTTAGCTGTGAGGTTGAATCCCTGCAAACTTGCAACCTCTTGGAGAGTAGCTCTCCACTCTCTGATGGTCTCATTGTCATATCGCTTCTCGTTTTCGTGCGAAAGAAAGGCCTCACCATAACATCCGGTTTGGTCTCGAACCTCGGATGGTTCGACATGGTAGAAGATGGGCACGATTATCTGTCCCTTCCTTTTCCTACATTCCACCATTTGGGTCAACTCCCTAAGACACCATCTATTGGAAGCATAACGTTTAGAGAGGATGGGTATGGAGATCTTCGATTGCTCAATCGCTAGGAACAGGTGCGACATGATCATTTCACCCATGCCGAGTTCTTTGATGTCGATGAATACATGGACTCCTGCATCTATGAGGTGGCCATAGAGCAAATCGGTGAAGTCTTCACACGTGTCTAGTCCTTTGAAGCTCAAGAACACTTCATAGTCGCCCCCTTGCATCGCGACCAATCGCAGAGAAAATGAAGCACCAGAGTCGCACCAGTTCAGCAAAAGCAGATCTCTTGAGCTCTATGAAGCCGAAAGTTACTGGACAGGTAGAACTCTTACTGCAAATCAAAGCCGGCAGGACTGGACTGGTTATAATTTATCTCGTTGATCTCAACACAAAGTTTCTCAGGACCTCCAATCTCAAGGAAGCAAGTTCGGAGAACTTCACCCTCTATCTGGGAAGGCAGGGCTCAGGGCACATGAGATGCTCTCCCCTCTCCTTTTGTGACGCTTTTTTTGACTTTTCTTTTCTTTTCATCCACGCATAAGGACCTTTTTAACCTGCCGACCATTGAGTATTCAGTGGTTTTTTTTTGTCTTTTCTTTTCTTTTCAAGCACGCACGAGCCCAACCGCCGCCCCTCCTTCCGTCATCGCCACCAGCAGAGTCGGAGTTGCCGGCGCTGCATCAAACCAGTTTGGCCGTCTCTTCCGCCCGTGCCTCAGTTCCATATCCGACGGGACGACGGAGAGGGTGGACGCGGAGGTCATCTCTGTTGGAGAAATTTTCTTGAAGTGTTTTGAAGCTGATAAAACGTTTCCATCAGTCTAGTCTGAAGGCTTGCAGACTCTGCTATTTAAAGTCTGAAGACCTCTGGACAGCCAGACTCAAGACTCAAAGTCTATCCTCATTGACAGTCTCTAATCCATTGAAGAAAGGTTATCCAGAACTGGATGTTTCGTTAAGGATTTAACCTTATCAACTGGAGAAGATCTCGTGGCTAGAAAAGACATAACAGAGTCCTTTGATTGATCGAAGATTGACTCGATAATTGAAGATCCGGTGATTGCCTAAATATTATTGGAAGGTTCTACTTATGGAAACCGAGATCCTAATTGTATGGGCGAACATGATTGATGGGCTATCGACACGTTCCTTTAATAGCTCGGATAATCTTCCTAATTGATTCCGTCCAACGGGTAGATTGGAAGAATTCTTTTGGTAAGTGCCAACGGGTATAATGGCATAAAAGAGTATATAAGGAAGACGTTCTAAGTTGTTGAGGTGTGCGCGATAGAAGAATTCCAAAGTCTGAAGCTCCTTTTTGTTTAGACAATTCCTTTGAGCGAATACTTGTATACAAAAGAGAGTCTATATTTGTGAGAAATTTTGAGGAGGTGTGGTAGAACATCTACACTGTGGAATCAAGGCAAAGCTGTGCTGTAACTTCTCTTTTGTTCATAGTGGAATCCAGCCAATAGGCTGTCAGTGCAGAAGAGTGGACGTAGGCTTGACATAAGCCGAACCACTATAAACCGCGTGTTCAATTTTCTCTTCTCTCAGTCTTACTTTGATTATCGTTTGTCTCAAATCCATCAACTGTCTAGTATTGTGCAATTATCGAGAAAAATCTTTTATATACCTATTCACCCCCCTCTAGGTACTTATACTAGCTATATCAATTGGTATCAGAGTCTGTGTACTTACTTTATTTGAAGTGTTTTACTTCGTAGTAAAAGATCCATGGCTAGTATGCTAGCACCAGGGCTGATGGAAGGGCAAAGCAATACCAGACCACCCTACTTTGATGGAAAGGATTACAACATCTGGAAGAACAAGATGAAAGCTTTCCTACGATCAAAGGATCCTCTGGAATGGGACGTTGTAGAAAAATGAATTACTCCCACAGCTACATCAGTCTCTGAAAGAGGGAAAGAAACTGTTGAGACCAGCGGAATGACTCAGGAAGAGATAATCAAGAGACAAGCACTCGATGCAAATGCAATTTACTCTTTATATTGTGCTTTGTCACCAACTGAATATAATAGAATATCTTCTTGTGTTACAGCAAAAGAAGTTTGGGACAGATTGCATATCACCTATGAAGGAACAGATCGAGTGAAGGAAACCAGAATTAACATTCTTCTCGGTCAATATGAAGCCTTCAAAATGAAACCAGGAGAATTTATAACTGACATGTTTAGCCGTTTTACAGATATTGTCAATGGTCTTGAGAATCAATGACAAACAATTTCTGATCCCATGAAGGTAAATAAGCTACTGCGTGGACTCTCCAAGGATTGGAATCACATAAAGACTTCGATAAGAGAGACGCAAAGAATTATGCCACTATCTGTCGACGAGCTGATTGGAACTCTTCAGTCTTATGAAGTGGAACGGATCAATGAAGATGAAGATCCAAAAAGTAAGAAATCCATTGCATTAAAATCAAATAATGATTCTGATGATACAGATTCTGAAGATGATATGGACGATGAGGAGCTTGCTCTCATGATAAGAAGATTCATAAAACTGAATAGAAAAGGAAGAAGGTTCAACTCAAAGAAACAAAGCTTTCAAAGACAGCAGACCGAGTCTGTTGATGATGAGGAACCAAACAAAGATGTAGTCTACTTTGAATGTAAGAAAAAGGGACACATCAGACCCAACTGTCCTCTTCTGAAGAAGAAGAGAGGAAAAGCTGAAAAATTTCGAAAAGCTCTCAAAGCCGAAACCTGGAGTGATACAGAGTGTGAAGAAAGTGATGATGAATATGCCAATCTATGTTTGATGGCACAATCAGACTCAGACTCTGGATCAGACTTAGACAGTGAATTTGAGGCAAGTAATTTTAAAATTCCTGTCAAAGTTTCTAAATACATTGATGAATTGTGTTTTAGTCTTAAGACTTCTCTCAAAAGAATTTCCGAACTGAAAAAAGAAAACTCAGCTCTAAAACAAAAGGAAAACGTTTTAGAAGAAAGAGTTAAAAGTCTAGACTTGACTGTTTCCACTCTTAAAGAAAATGAAGATAATCTTTTAAAAGAAAATGCTCTTTTAAAAACTGACTTATCAAATATTTCAAAGAAATTTTCAATAGGGTCTGAAAAACTTGAAAAAATTCTTTCAGCTCAAAGACCTTACTTCAATAAGTCCGGTCTAGGTATGACAGCAGAAACAATTCCCTTGATTGATTTTCCTAAAGTAAAAGAAAGAATTAAGAAAAGACCCTCGAGAGAGGCTTACAAAAATCATTTCAAGAAAGTTTTTGTAAAATCTGTAGGTAGAAATGCTCTCAGATGTTCAAAATGCAACAGTCCGGATCACTTTGAAAAAGAGTGTCCTATGGTTTGGAAACCTGTTAAGAAAATATGGGCTATTACTGCTTATCTTACTAACACCAAAGGACCCAAGAAAGTTTGGGTACCAAAGAAAGCTTGAGACTTTATTTTAAATGCAGGTCACCGTCAAGAAAAAGGTAAAGTGGTATCTTGACAGTGGATGCTCAAGACACATGACAGGAGACTCAAATTGTTTTATAAAGCTTGCTCAAGTAAATGGTGGAAAAGTTTCATTTGGAGGAAACAACAAAGGAAGTATTGTGGGATTTGGAACTGTGAAAATTGGAAATCTCACAATAAGTAATGTTTCCTTAGTGGAAGGACTCAATTACAATCTTCTCAGCATTAGTCAATTGTGTGATACTGGTTTCAAGATCTTCTTTCAAGAAGGAATATGTTCTGGAATCAGTAAAGACTCTACTCAGTCTTTCATGGGTCGAAGACATGGAAACATCTATCTTCTGGATGTGAAACCAAATGAATCGCAATGTCTTATCTCAATTCAAGACGAAGCAAGCTTATGGCACAGAAAGCTTGGTCATATCAACATGAAGCAATTAGCCAAAATCTCATCAAAGCAGCTTGTTCGAGGTCTACCCAAATTACCTTATCAAAAGACTGATCCATGCACTCCATGTATTCTGGGAAAACAAGTAAGAAATTCCTTTAAACCAATAAATCAAGTTTCCACTAATCGTGTACTGCAGCTCTTGCATATGGATCTCTTTGGACCAACCAGAACATAGAATATTGGAGGTAAGATGCCTAGTAATTGTGGACGATTACTCCCGTTTTACTTAGGTATATTTCCTTGCAAGTAAGTCCGAAACCTTCTCGTATTTTGAAAAATTTGCTAAAAAGGTTCAAAATGAAAAAGGATGTGTTATCTCAAGTATAAAAACAGATCATGGAGGTGAATTTGAAAACCAAGATTTTACAAATTTTTGTGATGAATCTGGCTTTAAGCATGTGTTCTTGTGGAAAGAAAGAACAGATCTCTTCAAGAAATGGCTAGAACTCTTTTAATTGAAAGTAAGATTTCTTCACGATTTTGGGCTGAAGTTGTTTCAACAGCATGCTATATCATCAATAGAGTCTTCTTAAGACCTATTCTAGAGAAAACCCCTTATGAGTTATTCAAAGATAAGAAGCCTATTGTTTCATACTTTCATGTATTCGGTTGCAAATGTTTTATATTGAAAAATACAAAAGATCGAGTTGGTAAGTTTGAAGAAAGATCAGATGAAGGTATCTTCCTTGGATATTCTACATCAAGCAAAGCCTACAGAGTCTATAACAAGAAGAGCCAGTCTGTGGAGGAGTCAATGAATGTCAAATTTCAAGACTCAACGCAGGATGAATCAAGTCAGACTCATCAAGAAGAGTCTGAACCTGCTCCAGACCCTCCAAAGCTTACAACTCAAGAAGCATCTCAGACTCTGGAAGACCAGCATCAGGTTGTTCGTGAAGATCCAAATAAAGAGAGAGATCATCAACCAGACAAATCAACAAGTAACTGGAAGCATAAGTCCAGTCATCCCAAAGATCTTATTATCAGCAAAATTAATGAAGGAATTCGCACCAGATCCAAAAGGCGAGAAGAGTCTAGTGCTGTGGCTCTCGTTTCTGAAATTGAACCAAAGAGCATAGAAGAAGCTTTATCTGATGAAAGATGGATTGAAGCTATGCAAGAAGAGCTCAGACAGTTCAACATTAATGATGTCTGGGAATTGACATCCAAACCAAAAGGTAAAACTGTTATTGGAGCTAAATGGGTGTTCAGGAACAAGATGAATGAGAAAGGAAGAGTCGTACGAAACAAAGCAAGACTCGTGGCCAAGGGATATACGCAAGAAGAAGGAATAGACTATGATGAGACTTACGCACCAGTAGCAAGGTTAGAAGCTATTCGACTATTACTTGCGTTTGCTTGTTATAAGAATTTCAGGTTATTCCAAATGGACGTCAAAAGCGCATTCCTAAATGGATTTATCCATGAGGAAGTTTATGTGGAACAACCACCAGGGTTTGAAGACCCAAAGAAGCCAGACTCAGTCTTCAGACTGAAAAAGGCTTTGTATGGTTTAAAGTAAGCACCTCGAGCTTGGTACGACAGATTAAGTAAGTTCTTAATACATAATGGTTTTTTCAAAGGTAAAGTAGATACAACTTTATTTATCAAAAAGGAAAACAAAAGTTTCTTACTTGTTCAAATATATGTGGATGATATTATTTTTGGATCCTCTAATGAAAATCTGTGCAAGAAATTTTCTAAGTCTATGCAGGATGAGTTTGAAATGAGTATGATGGGAGAGTTAACATTCTTTCTTGGTCTTCAAGTAAAACAATTGAAGGAATGAACTTTTATTTATCAAGAAAAATATGTTAATGATCTTGTCAAAATGTTTGGACTGGAAAAGTGCAAAAAGACCGACATACCGATGTCAAGTTCTTTGAAGATAGACAGATGAAGAAGGGAAGAAAGTTGATCAAAAGCTGTACAGGAGCATCATTGGTTCACTTCTTTATCTTACTGCTTCTAGACCTGACATTTTGTTGAGTGTTTGCATCTGTGCTAGGTTTCAATCAGATCCTAGAGAATCCCATCTCAGTGCTGCGAAACGTATCATTAAATACATTGCTTCATCATCAAGCATCGGTCTTTGGTATCCTAAGAAGGGAGACTTTAATCTTCTGGGATATTCAGACGCAGATCTGGTCGGTTGCAGAGTTGATAGAAAGAGCACTTCGGGAACTTGCCAGTTGCTTGGAAGCAGGACAGTGTCTTGGTTTTCAAGGAAACAAAGCACTGTGTCTCTTTCAACAACAGAAGCTGAGTATGTAGCCCTTGGAAGTTGTTGTTCGCAAATTCTATGGATAAAACAATAGCTAAGAGACTTTGGAATTGAAGACTCATGCACGGAGATTAATTGCGACAACACCAGCGCTATCAACCTCACCAAAAATCCAATTCTTCACTCAAGAGCAAAGCATATAGAGATTCGACAT
Organism: Eucalyptus grandis x Eucalyptus urophylla; assembly: GCA_028830015.1. NCBI lineage: Eukaryota > Viridiplantae > Streptophyta > Magnoliopsida > Myrtales > Myrtaceae > Eucalyptus > Eucalyptus grandis x Eucalyptus urophylla. The sequence continues at coordinate 25,795,166 of CM054189.1, read as the reverse complement.
CACTTTATTAGAGACCATGTTCAAAATGGAGATGTTTCAATTCAATTTGTTGACTCAAAGAATCAACTGGCGGATATATTCACAAAGCCTTTGGAGAAAAATCAATTTGAGTCTATTCGTTCCAGACTCAACATTTTGAGGTATGAGGATATCAAGTCTAAAGACTTTCAGACTCAGACTTACAAGACTTTATCTGTAAGATAGTCTTGGTACGACCGTCAGACTGTAAGTCTTTCTCTCTCTAATCTTATCTTGAAAAGGTACGATCGTCAGACTGTGTTTAAATTGTTACTATATTTAATCGATGTAATTATTGCATCGTTTCATTTTCAAAAAGGAAGTTATTTTTGAAATGGCTATTTTTGCGGAAAAAGTCAGTTATTTTGAAAATGCATCTTTTTATTTCCTTTGTGACGGTTCGTTTATCTCTCCTTTTAACCGATCGTGCACTGTTGATTCCTCTTCACTTTACTCTCAAAAACCCTAGAAAGCATCGATCCTCCATTCCCGTTTGTCTTCTTTGTTTAATCTTCAAAAAGTTGTCATCTTTCTTGGGAAAGTCAAGCAAGGAATCTTCCAAAAATTGAGAAAGATGTCATCTTCAAGAAAGTCTTCGAGAATCGCAAGCAGGGGACCACGGCGAATGAGTGAGGGGCCTATGCACTTCGATCTTACTGAAGAAGAAGTGTCTCCAGAACAGCAACCGAGCCCACAACATTCTCAGCAGCGTCATTCTCCTCCATCTAGTCCTTAAGGCGTTGAACATCAACAACAGGAAGAAATCATCGAGGATGCAGACCCTGTAAGAGTTCAAAAGCCCGCTTATATTTACAAGCTATATCGTGCCTTAAAAGGAACTCGTACTCCTTTGAACTATGTTGATGATTTTCTTAAAGACAAAGGATATGGGAACGAATATATCTTTCTGCGAAAAATGGAAAGTTTGGGAATTGCTCGTAAAGGGGTGGCTGAAGAAACCCTTGCGAATATCCCAATTGATTCTCGTGACTGGGGGCCGAATCCTGTAGATGGGAATGATGATGACAAATTGTACAGCCAATTTCAACCGAAAATGGGTGTTGCGGTTGAAAATCAAGGAAAAATGGGAGATTTGTTCAGATCGAAGGAACAAAAGGATCTGTACTCGAAATTGCTGAAGCGTGGGGTAATAAACCCTAGGAGTGTGGATTTTGATTTTCTGGATGCTGTGAATGTGAACTTGAGGGAAAAGTTCAGTTATCTTCAACTTGAAAAGTTCTGCTCTGACACTATAGAGGCCTATGCTGAATTAACTGCATATTTCTATTCAAATCTTAGCTTTTTGGATGCGAATAGATTCTCTTTCAACGTTAAAGACCAAGACTATGTTGTGGATATGAATATGCTGGCAGATGTGTTAGGAGTTGAAAGAGGAAGATATCAATCGATCAAAGTTTCCATTGCTCGGACCACACTGGAACTGGTGAAGGACAGGAGAACAGAGGAGAAGATCACCTACTTAAGGATGAGTGCATTCAACATCTTGCTTCACAAGATTGTGATCAATTGCTTCCGACCGAAATCAACTTCCAAGACTGATGTTTCAAGTTCAGAGGCAAAGCTGATGTATGCCATCCTCTTTGGGAAAAAGTTTTCTCTCCTTCACACTGTTATATTTCACATGTATAGAGCAGTGATGAAGGACAGAGATCAACTCCCTTACCCAAGCCTTGTTACGAAGTTATTCAGACATCTGAATATTCAGCCTCCGCAAATATTTTGTGTTCGACCATGCGATCATATGATGGTAGGACTGAAAATGGTGACCAAAATGCGTCTGAAGGAACTGAGCAAGGGGTTGGAGAAATTCAAGGAGAAGACTCCTGCTAAAACTCATCAAATCTCTTCTGCAGCTAAAAGAAAAGGGAAGGAGCCCATGGTTGCTCCATCCAAGAGAAGAAGAGCTCTCCTCGTTGAGGATGAAGATGATGAGGAAGACATCACCATCTCTGCAATGGCTTTGAAGAATTTAAGTCGTCCTATTCCACAGAAAGAATCGGAACAATTGACGAAAGAAGCAGAGGAGAAGGAAGAAGAAGAAAGAGAAGCAGAAAAAGAAGCAGAGGAGGAAAGACCTGAAGAAGAAAGAAGAGAAGAAGGAGAACCTGAGGAACTCTCTTCTCCACCTGTAGGCATGGAAACAGGGGGAGATCAAGAGAAATGAGGGAAGTCTTCATATCCTGATGCAAGTGAAGGAGTCAGTCGCTCACCTGCAGACCCAGAGGATGTTTATGCCTCTCAGTTTCCAGAAGAAGGTCATGAAGTCTCATCGCCAAACCTGCGAGATTATGCTGATCTACCATCGTCTGCATTTACTCCATCAGATCGGGCCGAAGCAAGTACTCAGACTGATAATACAGCAGATTTTCGCAGAATCATGGATATTCTCTTGGAGATGCGAGGTCAAATTTATGCCTTGGGATGTGAGGTTCAAAACTTGCAGAATGCGGGTCAAGTTTCTTCATGTTCATTGAATGATAAGATCCAAGCCCTCTCTATTCAGATTCAGGCCAATGCCAAGGGTGAGGAGATTGCACAACTGAAGGAAGACTTGAAAAGGCTGGAAGGCATCGTTCAGTCTGTGGAAGATTTCCAGCTTGTCCGCGTTCCCAAGCAATCTTGACTTCATCTCATCCTTTTTAATGTTGACAAAAAGGGGGAGAGATGCAAGATTTGAACAAACTTTCAATCATTAAACTTTTAATCGTGTGGTTTGTTGGATTGTTTTGTTGTTTGAACTCTATTTGACTTTGTGTTTGGATGAGAACTGAACTAGACTTGGACTTGACTGCTTCTATTAACTAGTATTGATATCTTATGGATGGCTTTATCGTATACGAGACTAACCTATTTTCTGTGGTTGCAGATTCTAGTGTTATTCATTTAGCCATTTATCTCTATAAGATATGCATATGTGTTTGAGAAATGTTTTGCAGGTCAAAGTTATCCAAATCTGCAGGAAATTTTTGTCACCATCAAAAAGGGGGAGATTGTTGGAGAAATCTTCTTGAAGTGTTTTGAAGCTGACAAAACGTTTCCATCAGTCTAGTTTGAAGGCTTGCAGACTCTGCTATTTAAAATCTGAAGACCTCCCGACAGCCAGACTCAAGACTCAAAGTCTATCCTCATTGACAGTCTCTAATCCATTGAAGAAAGGTTATCCAGAACTGGATGTTTCGTTAAGGATTTAACCTTATCAACTGGAGAAGATCTCGTGGCTGGAAAAGACATAATGGAGTCCTTTGATTGATCGAAGATTGACTCGATAATTGAAGATCCGGTGATTGCCTAAATATTATTGGAAGGTTCTACTTATGGAAACCAAGATCCTGATTGTATGGGCGAACAGGATTGATGGGCTATCGACACGTTCCTTTAATAGCTCGGATAATCTTCCTAATTGATTCCGTCCAACGGGTAGATTGGAGGAATTCTTTTGGTAAGTGCCAACGGGTATGATGGCATAAAAGAGTATATAAGGAAGACGTTCTAAGTTGTTGAGGTGTGCGCGATAGAAGAATTCCAAAGTCTGAAGCTCCTTTTTGTTTAGACAATTCCTTTGAGCGAATACTTGTATACAAAAGAGAGTCTATATTTGTGAGAAATCTTGAGGAGGTGTGGTAGAACATCTACACTGTGGAATCAAGGCAAAGCTGTGCTGTAACTTCTCTTTTGTTCATAGTGGAATTCAGCCAATAGGCTGTCAGTGCAGAAGAGTGGACGTAGGCTTGACATAAGCCGAACCACTATAAACCGCGTGTTCAATTTTCTCTTCTCTCAGTCTTACTTTGATTATCGTTTGTCTCAAATCCATCAACTGTCTAGTATTGTGCAATTATCGAGAAAAATCTTTTATATATCTATTCACCCCCCTCTAGGTACTTATACTAGCTATATCAATCTCCAGATCTGGTTTGTTCTCTGAGCTTGAGTCTTGGCTCGTCCATGGCTGCCGGATATGAGTTCAACAGCTTTGCCGTAGACCGAGAAGCCGTCCATGGCCAACCGCTCCTCTGCATCTCCAGATCTGGTTTGCTGCTCAACAGCTTTGAGCTCGAGTCTTGGCTCGTCCATGGCTGCTGGCAACCAGCTCAACAGTTTTTTCGCAGGCCGTGACGGCCACGGTGAAGCAATGGTTCAAGGCGGCGGCGGCGGCTTGGGCAGTGGAGATAGCCGAGCCCAGGCGGAGGGGAGGTGGAAGATGGACGGGAAAAGAGGAAAAAATTAATTTTCATTTCCATGTCAATATCCACGTGTCAAAATCTAATTGGATATATCAGCTATTGACGTGATGCTTACAAGTCACTGAATATTTTCTCATATATATATACACACATATGAAAGCCAATAAACTTGAAACTTTTGCAAAATGTATGCTGGGATCCTTAAACTTTTCCTTGCAAATTAAATTCTTTTCTTTTTTCGAATTGATCTGGAGACGCACAACGCACACTTGGTCTTTAATATGTGGCATCCTACAAAGTTCGACGCCTAAGCGACACCAATTAGCCATAAACTATTCAATTTCCACTAAATTTGTGTCTGGTACAATGAAAACGGAATGAAATAACTTTCTATTTATTAAGTTTACGGGGTAGATACAATGAAGGTTCTTTTGCTTTGTTATGAGAAATGTATTGTGAAAATAGAATGGGATATTGATTCTAATGAATCTAATATAATATACAAATACACATTATAATTCATTTAGAAAAAATTATCCTAAAATCACAGTTAACTTATCAAAATTCATGATAATAATTAAAAATACCATTGATTATGTTGTTAAAAACCACTATTTTATTATAGAATGATTGTTATTGTCGTATTTTTAGATTGATGAACAATAAGCATTATTGTAAAACATTTTTAATTGAGGGTTAATACTACAAAAAACCCTAAACTAATATACCTATGATAAATTTACTCCAAACTAATTTTTTTATTATTAGAAATCCCAAATTGATACGTATCTATGACAAATTTATTCTAAACTAATTTTTTATCATTTAAAATCTCAAACTAGTACATTTATAACATATTTACCCTCCGTTAATATTTGTTAAATTGAGTTAATTTTACGAAAAACTATAAACTAGTAGAGATGTAACAAACGAATGGTAAAACCTTAAATTGGTACACATGTCAACTGACATGTGTCATTCAGCTTAGCAATATGATAATAAAATTTAACCTAAACTAATGGAAGGTAAATTAGTTATGGATGTACTAGTTTGAAATTTTTTATGGTGAGAAAGTCAGTTTGAGGTAAATTTATCATAGATATATGGATTTAGGATCTTTCATGATATTAACTCTTAATTGTATAATTGAGCTTTAGATATAACTACCATACACTAATCCCTCTCCCTCGCACGCTTTGAAAACACTCCTTCAGTCTATTTTTTGGAAGATAGAGGGAGATTCTTGTTGGAGGATGTGGCCAAATGATAAAATTGGATGGAGGACAACGTCCAAGGGAAGGCAATGACCCGCCACGAGCTTACTGCTCTCAGTCAGTGAAGGCGATGACTATCTTCACAATCACGGCATGATGCCTAATGCACTTGGAGTTTATTACAGATGAGCATCAGAATTAAGAAAAAAAAAATTGTCTTCCTTTTCTATTAATGTTTTAGTGAACGGATATCGTTACATTTTTCCGCACATTATGATCTCACTAGTAAATATACATGTGGATATTGCAGGACAAAAAATAACCAAAAGGACCAGATAGACAAATGACATTTGATGTTTTATTGTAATATTAACTTTTTTTTCGTAATTTTGACAATTTTTTGAATAGTAAGCAGCGTTGGCTAATTATCATTTATTTTAGCTAACAAAATGCGACAATAAAACCCACCCCATTGGTGGTTGCGTGGTTTGCGTTTGTGCGACTCACCCGCAATCTAGGGGAGGTGGGTCCCCTTGGGTTCCCCGGATTTACGCCGCCAGCTGTACGGCGGTCCTGGGTCAACAAAAAAAAATGTGACAATAAAATATGTGATGTCTTGTGAAGTTTTCATTATATAATGATTGATGACTGATTCAGAGATATTATCACTGTAACATTTGATGACAACATCGAAGTGGTGACCTCGTCTTCTAAGGTACACCGATTTAAAAATATTCTTAAATTTGATTTCAAGCAAATATTTATGGATTAATTTGAATGAAATTCAAAGTGAAAAAGGAATTTTAAGTCTTACAAAGGGACACCTAAATGGATCGACGAGGAAAAGTAAAATAATATCCGATAATAATGTCTAGATAGTGCCTTTTTATCTAAGACAAGAACATGTGACAATTTGATTGTACTTGAATTTTATTAGAAAAAGGATTGATCGAGGTAAATTTAAGTTAAGCTAATAAATGGACACAATAAATGGATTGAAAAGAAAGAAAGAAAATAAATAAAATAATTTTTTTCTATAAAAATCAATGAGAATTAAAAGTATGCAAAAGATAACAAATACGATAATTTAAGAAAAAGGTAGAGAAACCTTGATAAATATATTTTTTAAAAAAAACGAATTTGGTGGGGTGGCAGATTCGATTCCTGGCACCCCCATCCCCACAGACCGGGTGCTTTTATCACTGTGTCATGCATTAGTTGCCTTACAATATGCGACGTCTATATAGTCTGTTTGTAGAAAAGTGAACATTGTGCAACCAATTGTTTACTGACACGTGGGGAATCAGGGTAGTTTATTTTTTGGTAAAGGCGAGAGAGTGGATCGATGTTGGGTTGAGTTTGGATCGAGAGAGAAGGGTGAATATGAGATAAGATGGTAGAGATCTGAAGGAACTCAAGGGAATCAGGGTAGTTGAACTGCACAGCCTCGTGAAATTTTGTAATTAGGAACTTCAACTTTTATGTTTGACGCTCGCTAAGCTTTGCGTGGTGAATATGATAAGAAATTATAGTACACTCTATAATCACAATTATGTGATGACTAGGGTCAAAAAATAAAATGTAAGAAAGCTTTTTAAATTGTTGGAAAATGATAAGGTGTTAGTGACTCGTCCTATATTAGAATTTTTTTCTATTTTGAACTATATTAGAACTTCTCACACGCAACAATTTCAAAAGTAACTTTTACCAAAAAAATTCAAAAGTAACTTAATTATTGATGATTTTTTTGGATGGGTCGGTTGCAAATAAATGTTGGAGCCATAGTATCAAAAGTGCATGGTTTGTCTGATAATAATATTATTTATGTCTTTAACCTTTTTCTTGTACTCGAGACATTCTCACCCATTACATGTGGTAAGAATAAAACAAAATAAAATATTATACTTGACATCTAAAGCAATGAGAGAGAGAGAGAGATTAACTTTTTTCTTGGACTCGAGATATTCTCACCCATTATATGTGATAAGAATAAAACAAAATAAAATAATATACTTGCAACATTTGAAGCAGAGAGAGAGAGGGGGGGGGGGGGGGAGGGGCAAGGGGCAAGAGCCAAATATTATTTTACAAAAAAACTTACTTTTGGTTCCTAGTCTTATTTTTACTTCGTTTTCTAATCAAGTTCTTATACTTTTAATTATCTAATGAGATCTTCCTATCGCAATTTTTTTAATCAAATCCCTTGGACACCAAATGTGGCCAAATCTAGCTGACATGACCATCAAGTGATGTCATAGTGAGTATAACATGATTAAATTTTTTTCAATATAGACATCCACAAGAGCGTCAACAATGGGTAATGAGTCATACTTCAATACTGTCTATATTGGCTATTTTTTTCACATCATACTTTGGGGTCATTTGATGCCACATCTCCTGAATTTAGTTTGATTTTGTGTCAGATAGACTTGATTTGAAAATTTGTGAAACTAGAACTGCTTCATTGGACAAACTAGATGTACACAAATTTGTTTAGAGAAAACATGGAGTATATAGACGATAGATAAGATTTTTCGTCCACTTTATGTGAGGTTTAGAACTGTTAATGCATTTTATTGCCATTTATTTCTTTTTGAGGTTTTGAAATACATGAATGTTATTTTTTATATTCTAATTACGTGTAGATTCAACTTTTAATTCCTTGATTGAGAGAAAATTATAAACTATGCAAGATATGGTAGAAATTACACAAAAAAATCGTTAACCATGTGGGTAAATACTTCAAAATAATAGAGTGATATTTATTTCATTGGCAAATACTTGTAAGTTGAGTGACATTTCTTTTATAACTGAGAATGCTGCCCACTTCATTGAGATTTGCTTAACGTAAATATTTTTCTTTAGATATTTGGGTTGCATACGGAAAAAATTACAAGCTTGGTGAAGAAGTTGCTAACCTAATAAGGGGGTGACGGTACTTTTTGTTGATGAAAGTGTCTACGAGGGCTGACCACCGGGCCATGTCGGCCCAAGCGTGTGCCTGGGCCCCTTTTTTTACGCTAAATTAAAATTTTTGAAAAAAAGTACACGAGTTAAATTTAAAAATTGCGATATTGAAAAAAAATTGCATGACATTGAAATACAATATTTGTTTATGCAATATCAATAACAATACATTAAACATTTAAAGTATGCGGCAATAGTATACTATAAAATTATTTAAAACTTGATATTAGGGATAATACGAACAGCCTGACGTTCGTCCAGCTTGATCCACATAACCAAGACAGTAGACACAACAAAAGAGACAGGTGGCATGTCCTGTAATATTCGTGGTCAACCCTGCTGGCTTGAAGGAGGAATCACTGTGGGAAGCAGCCGAAGGGTCAAAAGCACGTTACTTAGAAAGTACTCCCGCAAGCAATTTCTCCTTTTTGCAGCTTTGGGACACCGCTTCGTATGACTCAATCAAGAGTTTGGGGAATCGTCCAGCGAAGTAAGCATATGAAATATCATAATGCACTTCGACCTGCCAGAATCATCAAAGCAACAACAGATATGAGCCTTGCATGCATGCAGCTGTAGATATCACCATTGTTCCAGAGAGAGAGCGAGAGAGTACCTTAAACCTTTCTGGAGCTTTCTTGAGTTGGTTGAACACACTTCGCACGAATATCAATAAGTCTCCGACACAACTACCGTCATAGGGCTTGCGTCTGTGTAGACGTAGGTCGTCCATAAGACCTTTATCTATTTTCTCTATCCAATTCCCATCAAAAGCCAATTGTGCAATGTTGGCCAATGCTTTGAGAAAATCTGAATTGCCTTCTTCCGATTCTACTTCATTGCCGACGTCATGAAGAAAGGTCAGTCTCATTTTTGAACTCCAAAAAAATGGATGGTCCAGCACCTCCAATGCCGTTGGCCTGCTTAGTCATAAAAAGTAATTTACTATTGGCCCAACATTTCCAAGAAATCAATTACATGAACAATACTGAAAAGACCGACTACTTGAGTTTAAAAGCATCGCAAGTTTGGGATTCGCGCAATCTTTAAAACAATAAAAATTGCATTAGCTCAATAAAGAGTAATCAAGATGTCTGAAAATTTGCATGCACTTCACAACTCACAAGTCCAGGATGAAGGCAGTAGTTGTTTCACTACAACAAGAACCTACGAATTATTTACTCAAAAGTACCTTAAACTAGCAATCTAATCATCCTGTCCCTAGGATTCGTGCCATATGCTAAAACCCCCGGAATCTTCATACGAAATTCTCTTCGGTGCACGTATAGCAAATCTAATACTGCACTAGGAATGACTGGAATTTATTTGTTCATGGGTGGGTGACAAACTTATAACCCTAATAACTGGGCTTCCGACAATGATCATCCTTCATTGGAATATCACAGTTGTCAAAGGGATTTAGGTTTTCACATGGTCAACCTTTTCTTCAGCTTCTATTGTCAATTGACAAAAGAAATGAGTGGTTTCTACACATTTTTTGCTCATCAAGTGGAGCCCCACAGCAGGACAGATATAAGCCATGTTCGACGAATTTGAGGCCACCTTTAATACTCATGAGATTAAATGATCCAGTAAAATGAGATTTAGTCAACCGACAATGGTTCTAAAATCTATCAAATGGCTGAATGTAAATGGTAGTGATGCAAATTAAGGATGCCAAAAAACTCACCTCAAATCGGGATCTTGGTCTAGTAAACGCGAAATAAGATCATGAGCTTCTGGCATGAATTCCACCCAAGAAAGGTCCTTTATGTCGCGATCAATGTTGAAGTCACGTTCTATAGGTTTACCAAATGGATGTTTTCCACGAGCGACACAAAAGAACAAGACACATCCTAAACTAAACATATCCACTTTTTGCGTTTTGCGCCCACCAGGAGAGAGCTGTTCAGGTGCTTGCCATCCTGTGATTCCACAAACTGCAAGAAAAACATCGAAGATCAATAAAAGGGCCCTCATCACTTGGACCATGTATAGATGGATATGATAGATTCACCAATCAAAGAAGGGACTATTAAATCTCCACAAACTTTACCACAACATACGAAGCAACACAAAGCAACCTAACTTTCAGCATGACGTTCTTCTTTAAAAGTAGAGATTGCTCAAATGAGTGAAATTATAGGTTTGAAATTTCTGGCCAGGAATCTGAAGATGATTTATCACTGTATAGATTCAGATTATGCACAGATCATTCTCTAAGAAAAGAAGATCAAAGGTCTGGATAAAGCTACTATGAGTACTTACCAGTAGCATGATTTCCCAAGGAAGATTTATCTTTCGAAAGGCATTTGCTAATTCCCATATTAGATAGCTTAGCACCAAACGAGGGATTCTTAGCAATCGAGACATTTTGAGGCTTTATGCCCCAATGGATCATTCCCAAGTTATGCAAATGGCTGAGTCCTGATACCACATCGCTGTATCATAATATAGAGAAGACATCATGACTTAAATCAACAATGTATCTAGAACCAAATAGTAGCCTCATCACATGAACACATTAGATACCTATACTAAGCCATATGAAATTAAGGAATTTCTCTAACACGCTACGACCTAGTAAGGGTGCCAGAAGTACACTCGAGGTTAAAGAAAAACCTTTTGCAGGTTCTTTACGTAAACTTTACAATGAAAAATTCAGTACAAAATTTGATCACCATATCAATCACACCAACATTTACCGATTTGAGTGCATGAGGATTCTGCAGCATTCACGAATCAAAAAGAAAGAAGGTTTACTGATGTTATCAATATAGAAAAATCAATGGATTTATCACTACGTAATTGATGACACCTAATTGATTTCAATGAGAAGAAAACTGAGAGTTTAGCCTTGATAGTGGGATTGAACTTATCCTATAACTCTAGAAAGGAAGCTGCAAGGTTCAAAACTCAGCCCACGATGTTGATCGCATTAGGATCACCACAGTCAAGGTAGGGGCCTAATAATTCCCTGTATCATGCATCACTTTGAAGTTTTTGCAAGAGAGCTATTGAGTCCTTCCCCTAGCACCCGATATCCAATTGAGCTAGTAAAGAAGAGTACATGAAGGTAGTGATCTCTATGAGATGCTTCTGAGTCAGGTAAAACAACTGTAAGCAAGCTAACTACTATATATATATATATATATATCGATTGTAGGTGTGGCTATAAGCAAGATACTGCAATTATCTCTCTAACCATATCTTTTGGCATGTCGAAACATAAAAAATTACCTCATTAGTTTCAGTAACTGAGGCGAGGGATAACCATCTGCCGACCACAACTCAACATCCTGCATCTTATCCCTAACAGAACCCAATTTGATTTTATAAGCATTCATTGATGCTGAATCATCAGGGAACACAGAGTTATCAGAAGAATCTGAATGTGCTTGAATTAAATCATCTAAGCTGCAAATACAGTGCTCTAGTGCAAGATAGATGAATTTCGGGTCTTCCTCCATCCCATAATATCGAACAATATTTTCATGTTGGTCAGATAATATCAAATTCTGAATCTCTACCATGGCGACATCATGATGACCCCTGACAAGGCATTTCACTGCAGCACGTCGATCTTCATACATGCCCTCATAGACAATGGTCCCACTACTTCCCTTACCAATTTCTTTATCTGACACAAGGATTTTTTTTATCAATTTCCATTTAATGCCACCATCAGAATGGCTATCAAGCCACTTCAATTGGTCATCGTTGCTCCTGATATTGTCAATCCCGCCTTCATTTCCTGAAAAGATATATTCCACCTTTCTGTCAAAAATTCTATAATTAATTTTCTCGACATGATCTATTGAGAAACTGCCTACATGTATCCCGAAAAGCAAAACCGTGAGTTTCGATATGAGATGTGCTAAATGCCTTAAGTGAGTTAATTATGGGGCAATGTGGTAACAAAGCAAAAACCCCTTTGGGAGGTGTGCGATTCAAGGACAAGTCATACGAAAGCTAATGGGCCTGTAACAACCCAGTTCAACGGATGCAAGGAGTAATTGTCGGGATGAGAGACAACTCAGTATGGGATGAGTCAAAGCGAATAATATCTCAAATGAATTAATTCAGGGTGTCACCCATAAGGTAAACATAGATAAAATTTCAGTGCATGAGATTGAAATTAAACTGATCATCTAGGTAACTACATGATGTCTTTGTGTTTTTTGAGGCCTTACGAGTGCCGGGAGAAGAGTGTTTTTGGGGTTTCTTGGTCTTAGAAGGAAAAAGATCGTTAACTTTCACTTTTTTAATGGCAGAGCTGAAGTCCTCCTTGAATATGTCCTCGTGGTAAGAAACCCACCAGTCGGTGAATTTGCTGGTAACTCCAGGATGGGGTCGAAACTCTTTGACGACATGCTGATTAAAAATATCATCCATAATTTGATGACAACATTCGAAGGGACTATTGCTGGTCGAGACGTAGTGGTTTCTCTTCCAGAATGGATACTCCATTGATTAGAGGATAGGCATAGGGATGCCCTGGGTAAGCCCAAATTGCCATGCACAATATTGCAGAGAGAACATTTCTAATCCAGGCTGGAGTCTCCCTTTCACCGACAACTATAGAGGAAGGTCCACAGGAGTAAGAACAAAGAGCCAGAATTTCTGTGTTCTGTTGGAGAAGACGAAGTTGAAGACATTGACAAAGTCGAGGACACGAAGAGGGCAGAAGTCAGCTGGGACAAGCACATGGTCATAGAAGCCAGCTCTGAAAGTACTGAAAAGAAGAAACACCTGCAGGAATGGTTTTGAGCCGGTAACTCTATAGTCTACACTCTTTGGTGTCTAGAAAATAAGGTTCAGCAATAATATGTCTGGTGCGAGGCACGGCATGCTTGACGTCTGAAAACAAAGAAGGGAAAAACAACTTTGCCCATGCCTGAAGGACCTAGAAATGACCAAAGAAGACATCGAATTTGTCCCCATAGATGGACATAGCTGCGGGATTTAGGCCCCCGTAGATAACAGCTAGTATGAGAAGCCCCAAAGTGAAAAGCTTGGTCTCAGCAAGGTAAAAGGCCAGGTTTGCTAAATCCTTGGAAACTCTTAGCGACAGGTGAGAAAAGGACGTATTGGGACAGCCAAAACAACAAAAAGGCTGCATGCTCTTTCTTGGTAACTTCGCTTGAGTCCTTGTAAAAACGGCTCATAAAGGATTCGTAAGAGATATCCTTCATGCATTCGAAGTAGGTACATTTGGCTGAATCGGCAGAAGCCGGATTTTCACCCCATGGACTAAGCCAAGTGATAGCAAATAAATCTAAAAGGGTGATTGGAATCGGCCAAGAACGGAACAAGAAGACTGGAAGCTGGTTAGGCCACCCAGAAGACCCAAATCAAGGTTCTAGTCAAAACAAGAAAATTGGAGAGCCTCATCAATTTGGGTGGATTTCCAGGCTGATTCCTATTGGGAACTAATCCTTTATCCTTAAATACCATTAGAAGAACAAATGGTCAAAGGAAGGAAAAGCTCTGAATCATTGGAAAGGGGTGGTCCACACAAATTCATTAATGTGTTTCCACTGGAAAGGAAGTTTCTCTTCCTAGTATCAAGGAAAGCAACCTTGGAGGGACAAAGGAATTCGAGACTTGATAAAGCATGGGCCTGGTGGCTAGTAGGGGTCACTTCCAGAGTCATTAAGCAAACAGAGGAGACAATTACCGTTATCCTTATCTTCCTGGAGTTGGTCAAAGCAAAATGAAACGCCGAATGTGAATACGTTGTAGATTGCTTCTTGGGCTAATGTGTAAGACTTACTCTATGGCCCAAAAAAATTTGTAAAAAATTTAACCAGTTCCAACAACAACAGCATAGCTTGAAATATTTCCTTAACCGCCTATCCTTGTGGTCTGGCAGATTTCTAGGGATGACCTCTTTCAGTGTTCTACATTTCAAGTTTGAACTCATACTTAATCTTATAGAACAACTCAGATAGAGCATACCTTCATATATGGGTTCGATGCCCTTGAAGGAAGAACGTTTGGTTTTAGCTGGTTTGCTCTAACATTTGGTTTTAGCTGGTTTGCTATACTCCACCTGTGACAAAACTTGTGTAAGCATATGAATTTAATGCATCAAATAAGATTTCTACCATGTGTCAAATGTTTTTAAAGATAGATGCTTAGATTCAAACAGACTGAACATGAAAAAAGACCAAACGAGTTTTGAGATCTCATTGACATTATTGATCAGACTATGTAGTTGGAAGAGTAGCTCGTCAAACAAGTCTAAATTACAAGAGAACAGTTTGGAGAATGGAATACCTTTTATAAGCCACTTCTCCCAATTTATTCGCAGCACTTTGGATTTAGAATTAACTTGAACATAACAGAAGCACCACATAAAAAATTTAAGATACCAGTACAGCGGTCAGCGCTTTCCGCACCTCAACAAGGTCTAAGATGCCAATACACCGTTCAATGTTCTGGATTGAGTACGTAACAACACCGCCAGAAAGCATGATTATACTAACTGGCACAAATAGAACTCTTTGGTTGTGTATCGCAAAAAAATACTAAAAGAAGAAAAAAAAATGCCCTTTTAAAGAAGAAAAAGAAGTAGAGAGTCCTTACATGTTTCTTCCCATTAAAGAAGTTGAAAGAAATATAAAGTCTTGAAGACTCAAATTTCATTTGACAAAATTATTCTGCATGTGTTAATGGGAGAAAATATCCTGTAAATCGTATTCATCGTGACATGCATTTTTGTTTTTTTTTAAGCAATTCATTCATGTTTGTAAAAATTCCAGACATGTCCAGTGGGAAAATCAATAGCGTTGGTTACCTCGGATGTGCTGTCCGCCTCAATTAGTGAACTGCTTTGCTCCTCGGAGAGATTCAGGTGTGAATCCACATAATAAAAATCATCAGGAATCATCAGACAGCCCTCAATTTTAATGTCTTTCAGCATCGTCAGTTTTGATAGATCGGGAAGTCTCTCAAGACTTCGACAGTATGAAACATTTAATGATGCTAAAAAGATCAAATTCTCCAGGTCATCCACCTGCTGCAGGTTGCAGTGAGATGCTCTGAAAACTCGCAAGGATTTGAACTTCCCAAGGCCTGGAACTTCTGTTACTGCACAGTCGAAAAGCTCGAATTTTGACAGGAGCACCAAATACGAAAGATCTGGCATTGTCTGCGATTTGCAATGGTGAAGTGATAGAGTGAATAAACCTGGAGGAAGCCGTGGTAGCTTTTTTAAGTGAATGTAGCAAAGGGATAGCTTCCTGAGCTTATAAAGGTAATGCAACCCAACAGGTAGTAGTTGGATCTTTAAAATGGATAGCTGCAATATCTTCAGCTCTAACAAACTCCCAAGCTGCAAAGTGCATTCTTTCTCCTCAATTTTATCTTGAACTGGTAACACTGGTTCCTGGGATCCTTCACCCAAGAATAACTCCCCCAACTTAACCAGACTACTGATGTCTGGGATCCTGTCCATCAATTTAGAACTAACAGATAGGCTTATTAAACTAGAAGGAAGTTCAGGCACTTCACGGAGCTGGTCACAATGAAGCAGATCAAGTGTTTGGAGATTGGGAAGTCCAGAAATGCTATCTGGTAGACCACAAATCCGAGAGTATCCAAGTTTCAATACCCTTAATGCAGAAAGCATCTTCATTTGTCTAGGAATTTTCCCCTCCAAACTCCGACATCCTGAAGCGTGAAGCTCTTCAAGCCTCTTCAATTTCCATATAGCGCGAGGCAGCTTTCTTACAAAAGTAGAATCAATTTTGAGCACTCTTAAAAGACTTGACTCGTTGACAATATCAGGTAATTCATTAATCCCAGTGCTTGATAGGTCTAGTTCACTCAACAAAGCCAAAGTCCCAATGGACGTTGGCAAGCTCAATATTGACCTACAATTACTTATTGACAAGTATTGCAGCACTCTTAACTCTTCAGACAGGGGAAGTTTAGTTATTTCTGTACCATTCAGTGTGAGGACTTCTAGAGATTCTACATGGCTAATTGATTCGGGCAATTGGGTCAATGAAAGACAGTTGCAGGCACTGAATCTTTTAAGCTTTTGCAAATCACCGATGGAGGCAGGAATCTCTTGAATGGCAGTTTCATCTATAAGAATATCTTCCAAGGATGTGAGGGAACCCAGCTCATGGGGCAACTTTTTGAGTTCAATGCAAAACCTTAAGTTCAGTGAAACCAAGCACCGCAGACTTTTTACCGATGGACCAATTTCATCCAACCACATGCATCTTTCAAGAATCAATCTCTCTAAACATTTGAAATGAGATAAGTCTGGGGTTTTGATCAAGTGAACACAACCGGTGAGGTTCAAAACTTTCAATTTCTTGGCTTTCTGTCATAAAGTAAAATAAGAAAAGAGTTAACTTTTCAGCAACAATTTGACAAATGAAATTAAAAATAATATACTTCTCTACCTGGATTTGAATCCAGCCGTTCCATTTTTCATGGACCATGCTCCAGGAAAGATCTAGAATAACCAACTCCTCCAAATCCAAATTCTTAGCACGAAGATTCCAAGGACAACCTTGCCAATGGAGCCATCTTAAACTTGACAGACACCCCTTAAAATTTCCAGTGAGGTCCGCCTGATCCAATCGAAGGAATCTTATGCTTGACATCCCCGCAAAATGTGCTGGTCCAAAACTGTGATGTGACTGACTACCAAATTCAAGAAGAACTCCCTTAAGTATTTCCATTCCCTGCACGTGGAATATAGGATTTGGGTTACCAAGGGATTTCAAACTAAAGAAATCATTTTATTTAGGAATTTCACATAAAAAAATGTTTTAAAATAAATTTCTTGAAAATGCTTGCTTTCATCTCTCACAAAAACGAATGAACAATAAATATTTTTTATTGTCTATGAAAATATATACATAAATTGTTATCAATAATGAAAGATTTTCATTGACTAATTATTTCAAAAAATGTTAATGATCATTTTTAGGAAAATTTTTTCAAATTTTATTTTTTGTGGAACATATGCACCATAAGTATTTTTCCTCTATCAAAAGAGGAACATGAGTTGTAAGGCATACAATCATAAGGTAAAAACAGTGATGAATTTGTGTCTTACTTTTTTATTCTCAAGCACATCCAAGGCTCTCTGGTGACTCCACAATCTACTGCACTTTTCAGGTTCAAGATTTTTCGGTAGGGCAATATCCCTACCTAGATCTTGAAGTTCATCGTGCATCCATAGCTTACCATTCTCAATCTTAACAATAGACAAGTCCACGAGCACCTTTAATATTGATCCGCTTGCAGGACCATGGTCAGACCACAGGTAGCATGCAACACTTTTGTCTTCTCCAGTGAAGAAACAAGCAATATCCAGAAATATCTGTCTTTGCTTCTTAGGTAATGCATCAATGATTACCTTCAATTTCTGTTGAACTCGTGGCCGAGGTACTTCTTTCAACTCATCTACTTTTTGCAACTTATTTAATGTCTGCTCCCACTTGCCCTTGGTTTTAGAATATAGATATGACCCGACAACATCAATTGTCGAAGGACGCCAGTCAATAGTTGATACTATTTCTTTGGACAGAGTATCGAATTCATTTGGAACAGGCGTCTCCCTTAAGGCTTGGGTGTGAAAAAGTTTAAGGGCATCACCTTTTTGCATGCCCACGACCTCATGAATTCGGGACCCTTCAAGCTTAGCTAAAGCTTGTACTTTTCTGGTGGTAATTATGATCCTGCTTCCAGAGCCTAACCAATCAGGATTTCTTAGAATTTGTTCAAGTTGAAAGCTTGCTCCAACATCATCGAGAACAATAAAAAATTTCATGCAGACGAATTGATCTTTGAGAAGCTTGATCCTCTCTTCAAAAGAACTAATTTGTCCATGTGTTTCACCGAGAAGGTCAGAAAACAACCGACGTTGCAAAAATTTTAAACCTAGTTGTCTTTCTTCATATTCTCTAACGCTTTCCAAAAAGCTCCAGCCATCAAATTGACGAAACATTCTTGTGCAGATGAGCTTTGCAATTGTGGTCTTCCCGGTGCCCCTTATGCCATGTATTCCTACTACACGAACATCGCTAGATTTCTCATCTAGTAATTCCATAACTCTTTCCACATCATGCTCGATGTCAACAAGGTATCTGTTCAGCGCCCTCAACACATTTGCGACAAGTTCATCGATGAGTGAAGCATCTGTGCCGGAGCTGTATCACACGTGCCCATGGGCACAAGTCACACGCACAGAGATTAATGTAAGTCCAACAATGTCGAAACTCTGAAGTAGTTAGCAAGAAAAAGTCCACGCTTTCCTTCAAAAAACTATCATACATCGATCAGCTTTAGACAAACAGGGCATGCAATTAGCTGCACGTGTTTTTGCTAAATCAACACAGACAAAGCACGGTACGATGGGATGCAAAGGTTGTCAGTTGCATCCACAGAAATTAAGCAAATCGGTACCACTCTACACTGGCATTTTCTTGCAAGAGTTAGATTTCCTGTGGATGCAGATTCCAAGAGGAAGAACTTTCTCCTGGACCATATTGACATGAAATCAAAACTATAACCGCTGCCTCCCATTTAATGCAGTGATCCAACATGGAAAAACTGAGTTATGAGATACGTGTAACGCTAGAACGCTGAAATTTGTCAACAAAACTGAAACATTAAGTAATGTGGCAAGCGGGGAGTAAGAATGTAGACAAGCGGATCATATTCAGTACCAGATCTGAGTGAGCTACAACAGGTATTGATACACCTAGCAGCATTAGTCTAATTAGATTAACTTAAATTGAAGTAAGCGCTAGCTTGGGATTTGGATGCTAGGTTACTCTCAATCGAACTTACTCAATTACACTCACCGATTACTCGTCCCCCCTGAGATGGATCCCAAATGGATGAGAGCTTTCTTCCATTCCTGGAGGGTCTTTGGGTCTTCCTGTCTATGCCTGGCGATAACCTTTTCATAATCGGAGGATCCTTTTTTTACGACCGTTGGCGAGACGTTGAAGAAGACCGGCATGATGATCTGGCCCGTCGTCTTGTGGCACTTGTGGCACTCCACGATCTGAGCCAGCTTTGCGTGGCACGACATGCTCGACAGATAGTTCTCTGACAGGATCGGAATGGCGATCTTGGAATGCCTGATCGCTTGGGTAAGCGACGGCCCTTTCTCCTCTCCCACGGCAAGTTGGTCATCATCCCTTAACACGCTGATCTCCGCTTGGCAGAGGCTACGGTAAAGATGATCCACAAAGTCATTGCAATCATCCTGTCCGCTGAAGCTCAAAAACACATCGTTTTCTCTTGTTTCGGAGGAACCTTGTCCACAGTTGCGAGAATCCTGGATGTCCATCTTCTTTCGAAACGAAATCAGTTTTCGTCCCTCTTCCCACTCTATTTCAAAGATCCCTCTCCCAGTTTCATACCCAGGGGAGTAGGCGTACGAAGGGGCTAAGAGAAGGAGGAGAAGGGGGCTAGGTTAGGGTTTTGGAAACTCGTCAAGGAAAGGAAGGAATCGGGAGAGACCGATGAAAATCCGCCATCGAAATCAGAGAATGAAGTGGGGGGAGACGAGAGGCGCTTCTTCTTTGGCTCCCGCCCAAAAAAAGAAACTTCGGAAGCGGTCCCTCGGATTCCTCTTATTTGCTATGCAGCCCCTCCTCCGGTCGGCGAACTCCAACTTAGGATTCGGTCCCTCGTTTTCCTCTTATTTCCGAACGGGGGTCCCGTGGCTCTTTATTAGTTAAGCATGACTCTTTGTTTGGGTTTGATTATGATATTGAATCCTACAAAAGATAGGTAACTAAACAAACGATCTCTGAATACTATGAAAATTAGAGCAATCATTTGAATGCTCAACTTATTATTCTAACCTGACGTGCAAAAAATGAAAAAAAATGAAAACTAATTCCTTAAAAGTTTAAAGAGAAGGAAACGGACATACTACACAGGCAAGGCAATGATATAAAAGGGCACTGCCCCTCGTAGCCAGCGACAGCCTGCTTGCCTACTCTTGTTGGTGGCCCTCATCACACTTTGCTTGGCTGTGACAAGGACTGCCACATCAACCACAAGGGTGTGCAACCCCAGCCGTCGACAATGGTAAAAGGGGCCTCTCTCTCTCTCTCTAGTTTTTATTTCTTTGTATTTTAGTCTTTCTATTTGTAGCATTTTTTCGCGCAACATTTGCTAATGCTGGTGCATTAAAATTGGGTTAAGTATGATGAAAGTCTTAAAACTCGTAATGAAAATACAATTGAGTTTTGAATTGTTCAAAAGTACAGTTAAGTCTCAAAACTTGTCATAAAAATATATTCGAGTCATAAAACTTTCAAAAAGTGCAATTAAGTCCTAAAACTTGTCATGAAAGTGTAATTAAATCGTAAAACTGGTCACACAAGTGAACGATCGAGTCCTAAAACATTCAAAAAATGAATTTAACGGAAGGACTTGATTGGATCAATTTGACAAGTTTTAGGAATTAATTGTACTTTTGAAAGTTTTAGAATTCAATTGCACTTTTATGACAAGTTCTATGACTTAATTGTACTTTTATAACAACTTTTAGAATTTCCAATACACTTATCCTATTAAAATCCATATCTTGTTGGCTTTGCCATTCTAAACCCATAACAACCAACCAATTCTTTAAATTTAAACTAACCCATGTGCGATTCAATCTATTAAAAATGAATTAAAAAATAGGTCTTTGACACCTCTCCTTAAACTCAATAACCCTTATCACAAGAAATACTAAAACAGTAAAAAACCTCAAATTGGTATACTTGTGTGAAATTTACCTCAAACTAATTTGTTAATCCCAAAAAACTCCAAATCGATATACCCGTGACAAATTTGCCCTCCGTTAGTTTCCGTTAAATTTGCCTATCAAATTACTGAGTTGAATGATACGTGATAATTAACAGCTATATCAGTCTATGAAGCACCGACACTCTTCAAGAGCTTTCTTATCGTGTTGGACACTTTAACACGTGTCCGACACTTTCGGATACTCTCCGACACTCGGTCAACACGTATCGGAAAATCTGACACCTGGTCAACTTTCTCGTCACTCTCCGATACTCGAGTTGGAATTCTAACATACGAGTTTCCGACATGTGATTCCGATATCGAGGTCAATTTCAAAAATTAAATAAATTAGAGGTCAAAATATATGTGAAAAAATAAAACACAATAATAAAAATAATAAATGGAGAAAGAAAAAAAACCTATTCTTCTTTTCTCTTTTGACTCCCACTTCCCGTGATACGCAATTCACCCCTTAATTTTTTTTCTCCTCTTTCAACATATCTAACATGCAAGTTCATAATATGGATCGCTTGTTTTTTCTCCAAGTTTTATAAATTATTGAAATAAAGTTGAATTTGTCAAATTGAAATAATGAATGATACTAATAAATGGCGGTCTAATGTTTTTAGTGTGTATTCATTCTAGGCTTATTTATTTATTTATGAATTTTGATTCAAATTAATTTGATTGAAATAATTAAAAAAATGATAATTTATTATGTATATATAAAAATATATATTTAATATACAACGTATTCCAACATGTCGGAATTCTCTGTTTTTTGATAAACGACATGTCGACGTATCGTATCATATCGTGTCGTGTGTCACGTGTCGGTATCGATGCTACTTAGATACCAGTTTAGGGTTTTACCCTCCGTTTGTCACAATTCTGGCCGTTTTTTTTTTTTCGTGGTATTAATCCAATTTAACAAAAGCTAATAGAGGGTAAATTTATCAAAAATGTATAGGTTTGGGGATCTTGGTGGTCAAAAAATTAGTCTGGAATAAATTTATTACATTTCTATCAATTTGGGACTTTTGATTATCAAAAAATTAGTTTATGCCGAATTTTTCATAAGTATAGTGGTTTGAGGTATTTCGTGGTATTAACTTTTGAAACAGTCATACAAGTAAAAACCAGTAACTCACTTACTATCGAGCACACCGGTCCTCGATTATGGCTTCAAAGCAGCCTTGGTTGAGCAAGACATAGATGCTTTTAACCTCATTAGGAGCTGCTCCCTTCAAAATTAATGACTGAAACATAGTTTTTATTAAGAATTCTAGCTGCAGCAACCCCATTCATTTGGAGGTTAACTTGCTCAAGTATCGCCTCATTCCCTTCCTTTCAGATTTTGTATATTGTAGCATTCCACCCAAGTTGCAACTGAACAACTTTCGAGCTTTTTCCTTTCATCATCTGCAGGGCTCATGGAAACTCTTGATCCCATTCTTCAGCTTGTCTTTTTACTTTCAGCAGACTTAAAATTTATAGGATATTGAAAGAATTGTAACTCAAAGTTCTCTTCATATTATTCCCAGGCAACTTTTAAATCCTTAGTGGGGTTTCTCTGTGTCAAATTGGACCAGTAGAAGAATATTGAGTCAGTTTTATCCGTTTCAGACAGTCGTATTCTTTTTGTTCATAATTATCCAAGCATGGCAATTTCATGCTAGACAACGTGGATTTGTTCCAATGGTTAGCAAATTGTTATCTCCTGTTATACTTAATGATACTTTAATCCTCTTGATCAACCAAACATAGCCCAAAGGCCAAAAATAAAATTATCATTGGAGAACCATATTTGGAGGTGATTGAGGTGTGAACTAACTATAAAATCACTGTGCAGATGGAACATCCTGTCAAGAAGACATTCCGCAGCATACATTTCCTCTAAGGTGAGAGTATCTTGACCGACCATTGTATTCCACACAATTTATTGTTCTAATCATCTTATTCACGTGGCTTAGTTGTGGGCATGTCGAGTAAGAACCCAAGCAGATACACAATCGAGAAGTTACTCAGATCAATCAAGACCTGCAACTATCTTGGTTCACCTTATGGAATTGTGAAATCCTACCATAAGAAGCTGCAGGAAATAAGCACTTATGTGGTGTGACTGGAGATGGCGTGAATGAAGCCCCTGCTTTGAAGAAGGCGAACATTGGGATTGCAGTTGCTGATGTCACTGATGCTGCTAGAAGTGCTTGGACATTGTCCTCACTGAAACGGGCTCGAGTGTCATTATTACCTCTGTGCTGACCAGCTAGGCTATATTTCAAAGAAGGATTACACTGTTAGTGATTTGGATTGTGTTTCCAATGGATAATGCACCAAGGCTCTGCATATTGCTAATTGTGTTCCCAGCTTACTATGAGTTGACTAAAATTTTGCAGATTTATGCCATCTCCATTATGATTGGTATTGCGGTAAGTGTCCTACCTTAATGAAGACTCAAGATAATAAAGTATTCCCTCATGAAAGTTCATGCATCCAGTCTTTGGCAGTTTGGCTTTATGTTGATTGCTTTGATCTGGAAGTTTGACTTTGCACCCTTTATGGTTTTGATCATTGCCATATTAAACAATGATAAGATGATAGGTTTGTGTATTCTTGTACTCCCGGTTTTCAACATAGCAGATTAAGAAAGAACAGTTTAAATAGTTTTGTGTACCAATCTCGGGAATGATCGTGACAATCTCTAGAGATTGAGTGAAGTCATCTCCCTAGCAAGAAAGCCGGAAGTTGAAAGAAATTTTGCTACCGGAATTGTTCATGGAGGTTACCTAGCACTAATAACTGTATTCTCTTGGGCCATGAAAGATGTGGACTTCTCAATAAGAACCCGTTTCTTGTGTGGTTTTCTAGTTCTGTCTCTCTCGTATATGTTTTGTTTAATTATTGGAACCAGAAGTAATGAAATATCGCTACCCTATTCTATGGTGCAGGACAAGTTTGGTGTAAAAAATCAATCAGAAATAGCCTGATGAAATGATATCAGCCCTATATTTGCGAGTATAGTTAGCCTCTAATCTGTCACCAGATCGCACAGCTGGTCCTTTGTTGAACGCCCGGGACTTCTCTTGGTCAGCGCATTTGTAGCTGCTCAGCCGGTAAGAACTTCTGAGTCATAGTCTGTTCACCTTCTACTGGGAGCATAAGTTTGCTATGGTACTTTCTACTGACTAATTTCATTGGAATCCGGTTGAAATGAGAACTACAGATTCATTAGCTTTAACTGATGGTCAATGGTTAAAAGTCCTCACAAAAGTTTGGACAACCGATATCTTAATCACCATTCGCCAATATGCTTCCCTGATGCAAAATTTTTCATGGACAGGTTGCGACACTTAGCAGTTTATGCAAACAGGGGCTTCGCGAGGATAAAAGGAACTGGATGGGGGTGGGCCGGTGTCATCTGGCTTTACAGCTTGGTGACATATGTTCCGCTTGATATTCTTAAGTTTGTGATCCGCTACATTCTGAGCAGGAGAGCATGGAATTCCCTTTTGGAGAACAAGGTATTTCCACTAAGAAAGAGGCACCACCACGGATTATGTATTATGAAAAACCCCACATTGCATTAATTTTGGCTAATTTTATCACGCAGACTGCCTTCACTTCTAAAAAAGACTATGGCAAAGAAGAGCGAGAAGCTCAGTGGGCAACTGCACAGAGGACTCTGCACGGCCTTCAGCCTCCTGAAAGCAGCAACCTATTCTCTGACAAGAGTAGCTACAGGGAGCTTTCAGAGATTGCAGAGCAAGCCAAGCGACGAGCTGAGGTTGCGAGGTGAGCACCTTGATTCTCCTACTTCAACGCTCGTAAGAAAATGGTGTTATTTACTGAAAAACGTAGTTCCACCTTCTTCGCTTTTCGTACCTGTTTGCTTGCCTAATAACTAAAGTTCAAAGGCCGTGCTGTATTTAACTGAGTTTAGGTGCCTATTCTCTCGAAACAGAGTTTAAACCATTCGCTGCTAGCAATTCCTTTTCACCGTTTAGGTCCTACATGCGATGGTAAGACAAAGTGAATCTGTTGTTGCAGGCTTCGCGAGCTACACACTCTGAAGGGCCATGTTGAATCCGTGGTCAAGCTCAAAGGCCTGGACATCGATTCCATTCAGCAGCATTACACATTCTGAAGGGCTTTTCATTCCAAGCAGAGGAGATCATATCGTGAGAAACGGAAAGTGGTGTTAAGGATTATGATGACGAAGCCGCCTATGAAGCTTTTATTAGTCTATAGGACGACAGAAACTGATGTCGCTAAAGGTCAGGGTCGTAGATTTTTGCTGTGACCAGTTTAATGCATGAGGGCTGCTTTCTCTTTTGACAGAACAAGATTTAACATTTCGTTTCAAAGTAGCCATGTTCAAGTCGGTTGGTGAATCTTACTTGGATCTTAATGATTATGTTTAGCTTGAAGCATGATCTTGTCAACAATTCTCGAGTGATCTGCCTGGCGCAAGGAGGGATAAGGAAAAACAAAAGTTTTTGGCGTTTAGTAAGTCTTTTTTGTTTATGACAAAAAAAGAAGTCTTTTTCGTCAAATAAGTGACTACCAGAAAAGTCTCACGTGAGTCTCCGCGTTTCTCTTTTTCCTTTTGTGTGCAACCTAATTAGATGAGTTATCGTTCATACAATTCTAAACGCAAGTGCACGTATTGAACAAGTAATATAATGATGAGAAAAAGTATCGTCTCACGGAGATCGATGATTAATAAACTAATTAAATACTAAAATAGATTAATTCTAAAATTTATCTAACAAATCAAAATATAATTTAGAATAAATTAAAAACAAAACTTGAAGACTAAATGCAGTAAAATCAGTCAGATAAATATGTTAGAGCATCCGATTTCACCATAATCACTAGATATGAATTTCATATTGTTGTGAATACAAGAACGATATCAAACATGTGATAGCGGAATTTCATAATCTATTTACTATCCTATCTCTAGGTATAGCAAACCTACTCAGCTTATTAATCCACTATATCTCTATGTGAATTAAAATAAACATGAGTGCATTAAAAATTATGAATATTCCCGGTTTACAATGAGTCTTTTGGATCACCTTATCACCGAAAGCTACACAAATAACACGGTATATTTCTATCTACGTTTAATTCATAATTATATATTATAATGATCAATTGCATATTATCATCTCTCAGTCTCAAACATGCACATCAGATCATTTAAGTGGTGGCCAGTCACTCAAAAGCATTAAACGTAATAATATATAACTCACATGAATGAAATCAATTGTAAAACATAAAAATCATGAAATTCATATCATCATGATTAGGCTATATCGTAGCTCTAACAAAAGAAAATTAGAACATAGTAGAATAAGAAATAAAAATATAAATCAAACCCAGCATCTTGAATCAAAGAACAAGCATTCTGTCACCACTTTTGTCTTCTCTTCAAAATACTTGAAAAACTCTCGGAAGAATGAAAAACAATCTAACCCCCAAAAACCTAGCTGCTCTCTCTCTTTCATATTTATAGGAAATCTAAAATATCGATCTCCCAACGCTTGCAGATAACATTAGGGAACAAAATCAAGAATTTCCTGATTTGATATCCATTTCCACTGCTGCTTTTATTTGAATTCCTGATAGTTGTCATTATTTTCCTTATCTTCACCATATCTCATTATTCTTCATAAACAAGGAAAATTCAAATAATCAGAAGAAAATCCAAATATTTTCTCATAGATAATGCATTAATTGTTGCCTAAAATAGGTAAAATAACTCTATTTTTATAGAGTTATCAAACCCCCAAACTTAACATTTTTCTAGTCCTCGAGCAAAAGTAAGACATAACACATACTCAACCTAACAACCTTCTCCATGACATCTTTCCATAATTGCTCAAATTCACAATTCAAAGAAAAACACGAATTTCATCCGAACATTGAAATCAATTTATAAGTTAAGACCAATTCTAACTATATGATCCAAGTGTGTGTGTGAGAGTCCTCATCTTTTTCGAATTATATGCAATCCAAATAAATTCACATTAACATGCAACCTCTCAAAAATTCTCAATAATTATGACCAAATCTCATAGGTTTGCTTTTCATTCCTCTCTCCACTAATGTAAGCTAATTATCCAACCAAAAATCAATAGGACTTTTCTCGGGTTGTAATGTAAGACTGGGCTAAAGATGAGATAACGTGAATTTTAAGCTCAAATCACCCATTAACACGTTGATTTCTAGGATCTAATTAGAGCCAATGTCACTGTCCAATTTCACTCCTTCAAGATAATTTTTCTGCCGCCATATATCATCATTCTTTTTTTTCTTTCCTTTTCTCTCTCTATTTTTTTTTTTTTGAATTGCTTTATGGTGGAGTTTCTCCCAAAGTCCCTCCTAATATAACATGAAAATTTCCAACCCATTGAGTATCCAAAAGGCTCACTCAATTGAAAGTTGGATAGGGAACCATAAAAGCATTTTTTTTTTTGGACAATACACCCCCAAACAACCACTGCAATCACTTTTTTTTTCCTTCTTTTTACTCCATCATTCCTCCCAAATTTCTATCAAGCTCAAATAATTTTTTTTATCCCAAAAGAAAATCAACATGTTCATAGGATATGGGATAAGGATATAATTTAATCATGGCTAGGCTAAATATATATGAGTGCCAATGAAAATTTTGGTAATAAGTAAGGCTCAACAGGGTAATTAGGGATAAATAAATAGGGTTGGCTTGAAAGGCTCAATTGATCCAAAAATTGCCTATATCATTTTCTCAGTTAGATTTAGCTTAGAATTTCGCCTCAAGAGAAAATCAAACAAATTCTAAGATTTGGGTGAAATCTAAGAAAATCACATATTTCACATGAATGTTCTCTAGATTTACACATAATTCAAAAATTAAGGACTTTTAGTGCTCAGTAAGTGGATCAACATAATCAGAATTAAGATTAACTCACACATTAATTGCAAATTTAAATAAAATTTAAATTTTTCTAAAAATCATAAAAATTCACAACTAGGAAAGCAATAATGATAAAAAATTATCCAAAAATTTGTCTTCCCCCCAAACTTGAATGAAGCAGTGTTCTCGATGCGAAAAATATAATAGGAAGAAGAAAACTTCCCTAGTTGTAGGATAAGTCCATAGATGATCTTGATGATTAAACTCTTGGAAGGTGCTCCCTAAAAATTAACTTGGATAAAACAGAGAAAAGTCTTTTTTTTTTTTTTTTTGCAAAACATAAACTTAAAAATAAATAAAAAATAATTAAAATGCTTGGGTTGCCTCCCAAGAAGCGCTTGCTTTATAGTTTTCAGCCAAACTATCTCAGATGTTGCTATTCTGAAGGATGAAGTTCAATAGCGGTCTTCTGCTTGTTGTAACCACCTTCAAAGTAGGGCTTCAAACGTTGACCGTTCACTTTGAATGTGCCATCAGTGTCATGCGCAACTTCAACTGTTCCATATTGGAATACCTGTGTAACTGTAAAAGGATCAAACCATTTAGATCGCAACTTTTCTGGAAAAATTTAAGACAAGGGTTATAGAGTAAAACTTTTTGACCAATTTTAAACTCTATTCTGAATATGTGCTTGTCATGCCGTCTTTTTGTATGCTCCTTGTACAACTTAGAATTTTCATAGGCCTCATTGCGAAATTCCTCCAATTCATTCAGTTGCAATAATCTTTCTTCACTTGCAAACTGCATATTAAAATTCAAAAATTTCAATGCGCAATATACTTTATGCTCTAATTCCACTAGTAAGTGACAAGCCTTTCCAAACACTAGCCTAAAAGGAGACATCCCAATTGGAGTTTTGAATGCTGTCATATAGGCCCAAAGTGCATCATCAAGTTTTATTGACCAATCTTTCCTAGAGTTATTCGTTTTTTCTAAAATTCTCTTGATTTCCCTATTTGAAATCTCTACTTGACCACTAGTCTAAGGATGATAAGGGGTTGCAACCTTATATGTGACTCCATACATACTCAAAAGTGCTTCAAATTGTTTGTTGTAAAAATGTGTCCCCCTATCACTTATGATTGCCTTAGGAGTGTCGAATCGGGTAAAAATATTTTTCTTCAAAAATTTCACCACAACCTTAGCATTATTTGTTGGCAATGCTACAGTTTCTACCCACTTAGACACATACTCCACAACCACTAAAATGTATAAATTTCCATAAGAAGGTATAAAGGGTCCCATGAAATTAATATCCCAAACATCAAATAATTCACACACAATAATGTTGTTTAAAGGCATCTCATTTTTTCTTGAAATATTTCCAGTTCTTTGACACCTATCACATGAAGCTACATAGGAGTATGCATCTTTAAAAAGTGTAGGCCAATAAAATCCAGATTGTAAAATCTTAGCTGCAGTTTTTGTGACACCAAAATGGACACCTGCCTCTCCATCATGACAATGATGTAGAATGTTTGCCTTTTCTTCATCTGGAACACATCTCCTTATGACCTGATTTGCACATACTTTAAACAAGAAAGGTTTTCAACATTAGAAAAGAATTTTTTTCTTCTGTTGATATGATAATTCAGGAGAAAGAACATTACTTACCAAATAATTTACAAAGTCAGTATACCAAGGAATTGACTTGATGGAAAAAATTTTCTCATCAGGGAACTCTTCCAAAATTGGTCTTATCTCTTCCTTTGAATTTGGAATTCTTGATAAGTGATCTGTAATTAGATTTTCAGTCCCCTTCTTATCTTTGATTTCCAAATCAAATTCTTGCAGTAATAGAATCCACCTGATCAACCTGGGTTTTGATTCTTTCTTTTCAAGCAGATACTTAAGAGCAGAGTGGTCAGAATAAACTATAACTTTTGAGCCAATTAAATAAGAACGAAATTTATCAAAAGCAAATACTACCGCAAGAAGTTCATTTTCTGTTGTTGAATAATTCAATTGTGCACCTAACAAGGTTCGACTGGCATAGTATATGGTTCGAAAAATTTTATTATTCCTTTGTCCCAAAACAGCTCCTACTGCAGAATTGCTAGCATCACACATCAGCTCAAAATGTAAATCCCAATTTGGTGTTGTCATAATTGGTGCTGATATTAACTTCTCTTTTAAAGTGTTAAAAGCCTGCATGCATTCAACGAAAAAATTAAAAGGAGCATCTTTTTCCAAAAGATTAGAAAGAGGTTTAGCAACTTTTGAAAAATCTTTTATAAATCGCCTGTAAAATCCTGCATCCCCCAAAAATCCTCTGACAAGTTTCACAGATGTTGGCGGAGGTAATTTTGCAATGACCTCCACTTTGGCTCGATCGACTTCTATTCCGTTTCGAGAAATTTTATGCCTGAGCACTATTCCTTCTTGCACCATAAAGTGACACTTCTCTCAATTCAAAATAAGGTTAGTCTCCTCACATGTTTGTAAGACCAAGGCCAAAAACGGAAAAATCATCCATGAAAATCTCAATATATTTTTCAACCATATCAGAGAAAATAGCCATCATGCATCTTTGAAAAGTAGCTGGTGCATTACAAAGACCAAATGGCATTCTTCTAAAAGCAAAAGTACCATAGGGACAAGTAAAAATAATTTTCTCTTGATCTTCTGGTGCAATAGGAATCTGATTATTGAGAGTGCTAGTATGAACATCTAGAGGGGGGTGAATAGGTGTTTAAGATAAATCTTGGCAAATATATGCGGAATAAAATAAACTTCAAACAAAGAAGTTAAGGAAGAGAATAAGAACACATAAATTATAGTGGTTCGGCTTAATCTAAGCCTACGTCCACTCTCCCACGCTAACAGCCTTCTTGGCTGGATTCCACTATGCAATCAACAAGAGATTACAACTTTGAGTGCAAACACTTAGTAGATCACACAATCTCACTAAGTCACTCTTTTGGTATTTCTCTCACGATCACAAACGTTTTAAGCTCTCCAAAGACAAGTGTATGATCGAAGGTCGCTCAGACTTTGGAATTATAAATTCTACGCTCTATTTCTTACTTGCTCATCGGTCAATGATCTCCTTAAATACTCCTCCACTTCCAAACTAGCCGTTGGACAGCATCCTGGAGAATCGTCTTCCAATATACCCATTGGACAGCTCTGTATCTAGAAGATTTGGTAGCCGTTGAGTGACAAAGGTAGAATCCCAAATTGATTCCGATCGCCCATACAAACGGAATCTTGGTTTCCATAAGTAAAGCTTCTTCGTATAGAAAGATCTTGTCTTCAAGATCCAATTGTCAATCAAATAGATTGAATCAATCAAATCAATCTTGATATGGAATCCAAACCAGATCACTAGCCGTTATATGATTGGGCTTGAATTACGTTATGTCGAATCTGGATATAAAGTCTGATAGCAATAGACTTTACAATCTGAGTCTGAGTGCGATAGACTTTGCAATATGAGTCTGAGCATATTCTGCTTCTGAACAGATTTAGCTTTAAGGTCTGTATCCAGTTCAGCTTCAGCATAGAGTCTGTCTTCTGCTTCATCATTCACGTTCAGTCTGGAATTTGTCAGAGTGAGCAGACTTCTGATGTAGAACAGACTTTGACACTAAAGTCTGGCAGTCTTCAGACTTTGACACGGCAGTCTTCAGACTTTGACACAGAGGTCTGGAAATCTTCAGAATATACTTTGGACATGTGTTACGTTCAATCTTCTGGTCGTCTTCACACTTTGACAATATCATTTACATGTTCTATCATCTGCATGATCTATTACTTAACCATTAAACATGTTAGTAGCCTTTGATTTATTTTGTCATCTTCAAAACATCATAAGGGATTTCCCTAACAATCTCCCCATTTTTGATGATGACAAAACAATCTCTGAATATGCAGATTTGTAAACATGCTTTTAAAAATATTAATTTAAATCAAAGGATATCAGAAGATAGCAAATAAATTGAGCATAACAATATATAGAAAAATAATCGCAGCTCAATATTATGCAATAAATAATATCAACCAATCAACACATATGCATATTCATATCTTCTCCCCCTTTTTGTCGTAATCAAAAAGTGATAATAATGGATTCACGTATGATAACAAATGTGTCTTGCGTGAATCACAATTTCCAAAAATCAGCTTTTATCGAATATTAAAGATATGCAATATAGCTCACTTCGATTATATCAGCAAATATCCAATAAAAATCATGAATGCATCATGAAATTCACGTACCCTTTTTGTCATAATAAAATGATAATATTAATACAAGATTTGTCAATGACAAAAAGTAATAAAAGATGCACTAACCGGATTTTTTATAATAGATTCTGACACATTTACCTTTCCTTCCATCCATAATTAGATCACGATCAATTCAAAAAGATTTTTCCATAATTGATCAATGCTTCCCCTCAATTTGTTGCCTTTTTGAGATGATCACTATTCTTTTCCTTTTCTTTTGGATTTGCTTTCTCCCCCTGTCATCATGACAACATTTGCGAATAGAAATAATTGTTGCTTGTGCACGTTGAACAGAATATATTTCCAGTATTTCCTTTGTAGCAACAACATCTGCAACGATCACTTGCATTTTGAAATTCAAGGCAAAAATTTATTTTCTTCAATCAAGCTCGTCTCGAATTCAACCTGCATAAACTTAACAAACTTTTTGCACAAATAAGCTGTAATAATATCCACGTGATATATATATATATATATATATATATATATATATATAATACCCTTTTCTTCAAATATATAAATTGAATAGCATATATAAAATTATCAAATATTAAAATTCTGAACTACCCAACCTTTTGTACGACACATAAGGGATTTCCTCAATAATTTGCAAAATATGATTAAATCTGAGAGTATAAAATTAGACAAAATGATCTGAATTATCTCAAATAATCACACGTACTAAATCAAATCTCAACTCACAAATCACAAAAACAAATCATACGATTCTTTCTTCCATAAAGCAAAATATGATCATTATAAAATCTCAATCAACCAAGGATATATCGAATATGAGAATTATTGCCCAAATCAAATTGAGAATAAAAATATATACATTTCTTCTCTTTCTTCTTTATATCCTGCAAAAAATGACTCATCTTTTCTTTGGTACCCATTTTTTCTTGGGTCCATGAGAGTTAGTAGAATATGCTGCTTTTATTAAATCTTTCTTAATAGGTCTCCAGACTTTAGAACAATCTTTTTCAAAGTGTTTTGAATCTCCACAATTTGAACATATGAGGGCATTTCGACCAACAGGTTTTACAAACACTTTTTTAAAATGATTTTTGTAAAATGCCTTTGGAGGTCTTTGTCTAAGTCTTTCCTTGACTTTAGGAAAATCAATTAGAGAATCATTTTCCTTATTGAAACCAAGTCCTAACTTATTATAGTAAGGAACTTGTATAGAAAGGATATGCTCTAATGTTTTTGATCCATTTGAAAATTTTGTTGAAATATTTGAAAATTCTTTCTTCAAAGAATCATTTTCTTTGACAAGTAAATCTCGACTCTTTTGATTGTAGAAAATCTTTTTGCAAAATTTCAAAATTTTCTTTTTGAGAAAGATCATGTTGCCTAAGCTGAAAATTTTCCTTTTTAAGTTTGGGGATTCTTTTAAGAGAAGATTTGAGATTTGAGCAAAGCTCATTTATATACTTTGAAACTTTGAAAGGAATTGCTGAATGACTTACCTTGATTTCCTCATCGGATTCTGAGTCTGGTTCTGAATCAGACTCTGATTCTGAGTCTATGTCTGAGTCAGACTCAGATTCTGAATGTGCCATTAAGCATAAATTTCCTTGCTCATCACATTCTTTTATTGTTCTTTTCTGGCCATTCTGCTTGTATTTTCTTCCATCGAATTTCATTCCTTTTCTACTCAGCTTTTTGAATTTCTTGACCATAAAGGCAAATTCTTCATCGTCCATGTCATTTTCTGAGTCTGTTTCATCAAAAACAGCATTAGATATTAAAGCAATGGACTTTTTACCTTCGGGATCTTCATCGTTGATTTGTTCCACTTCATAGGATTGAAGAGTGCCGATCAATTCATCAACGGTGAGTGGCATAATCTTTTGAGTCTCCCGGATTGAGATCTTGACATGGTTCCAATCTTTTGAGAGACCTTGCAAGAGTTTGTTGACCTTCATCGGGGAAGAAATTGGATGACCTTGATATGCCAAACCGTTTACAATTTCTGTAAAACGATTGAACATATCTCCAATCGACTCTCCTTGCTTCATCTTGAAGGGTTCATATTTGCCAAGCAAGAAGTTTACTTTTGTCTCTCTTACACGATCGGTCCCTTCATATGTAACATGAAGTTTATCCCAAACTTCTTTTGCTGTTTCACATGAAGAGATTCTATTATATTCAGTAGGAGACAAAGCGCAATATAAAGAATAAATTGCTTTCGCATCAAGCGCTTCTCTTTTGGATATCTCCATCCGAGACATAGGAGCGGGGGGTTTGCTTTCTTTGTCTTTGCCATTCTTATTTGATGTAGACGCAGCGATGGGGTTGATTCCTCTTTCCACAACATCCCATTGCAAGGGATCTCTGGATCTTAGGAATGCTTTCATTTTGTTCTTCCACACGTTGTATTCTTTTCCATCAAAATATGTTGGCCTTGTGTTGCTTTGTCCTTCCATAAGTCCTGGTGCCAAGATACTAGCCATAAAAGATCTTTAGCTCAAATGTAAAAACACTTTTATAAACCGAGCACTTGGCTCTGATACCAATTGAGAGTGCTAGTATGAACACCTAGAGGGGGGTGAATAGGTGTTTAAGATAAATCTTGGCAAATATATGCGGAATAAAATAAACTTCAAACAAAGAAGTTAAGGAAGAGAATAAGAACACATAAATTATAGTGGTTCGGCTTAATCTAAGCCTACGTCCACTCTCCCACGCTAACAGCCTTCTTGGCTGGATTCCACTATGCAATCAACAAGAGATTACAACTTTGAGTGCAAACACTTAGTAGATCACACTATCTCACTAAGTCACTCTTTTGGTATTTCTCTCACGATCACAAACGTTTTAAGCTCTCCAAAGACAAGTGTATGATCGAAGGTCGCTCAGACTTTGGAATTATAAATTCTACGCTCTATTTCTTACTTGCTCATCGGTCCATGATCTCCTTAAATACTCCTCCACTTCCAAACTAGCCGTTGGACAGCATCCTGGAGAATCGTCTTCCAATATACCCATTGGACAGCTCTGTATCTAGAAGATTTGGTAGCCGTTGAGTGACAAAGGTAGAATCCCAAATTGATTCCGATCGCCCATACAAACGGAATCTTGGTTTCCATAAGTAAAGCTTCTTCGTATAGAAAGATCTTGTCTTCAAGATCCAATTGTCAATCAAATAGATTGAATCAATCAAATCAATCTTGATATGGAATCCAAACCAGATCACTAGCCGTTATATGATTGGGCTTGAATTACGTTATGTCGAATCTGGATATAAAGTCTGATAGCAATAGACTTTACAATCTGAGTCTGAGTGCGATAGACTTTGCAATATGAGTCTGAGCATATTCTGCTTCTGAACAGATTTAGCTTTAAGGTCTGTATCCAGTTCAGCTTCAGCATAGAGTCTGTCTTCTGCTTCATCATTCACGTTCAGTCTAGAATTTGTCAGAGTGAGCAGACTTCTGATGTAGAACAGACTTTGACACTAAAGTCTGGCAGTCTTCAGACTTTGACACGGCAGTCTTCAGACTTTGACACAAAGGTCTGGAAATCTTCAGAATATACTTTGGACATGTGTTACGTTCAGTCTTCTGGTCGTCTTCACACTTTGACAATATCATTTACATGTTCTATCATCTGCATGATCTATTACTTAACCATTAAACATGTTAGTAGCCTTTGATTTATTTTGTCATCTTCAAAACATCATAAGGGATTTCCCTAACAATTATATCCTGAATATCCATCCAGAAAGCAATAAAATTCATGCCCTACAAGTCTTTCTAACATCTAATCAATAAATGGTAAAGGAAAGTGATCTTTTCTAGTGGCATCATTCAATTTTCTGTAATCCATACACACACGCCACCCAGTAACTGTTCTAGTTGGAATCAATTCATTGTTGTCGTTTTTCTGAACAGTCATACCATATTTCTTTGGCACAACTTGTACAGGACTTACCCAAGAACTATCAGAGATATGATAGATGATACCTGCATCAAGTTGCTTAATTACCTCAGCTTTCACTACTTCTTGCATCTTCGGGTTCAAACGCCTCTAAGGTTGGATAGTGGGTTTATATTGCTCCTCCATCAAAATTTTGTGCATGCAAATTGAAGGACTAGTTCTCTTGATATCAGCTATTTTCCATCAAATTGCACCTTTATGCTCTCTTAATACTCTGAGCAATTTCTCCTCCATCAAATCTGTCAAAGAAGAAGATATAATTACCGGTAAAGAAGAAACTCCATCTAAATAAGCATATTTCAAATGAGAAGGTAAGGGTTTGAGCTCAAGAATTGGAGGCTCTTCAATTGATGGTTTAGGCTTTGTAATGTGTTGTCCCAACTCCTCAAATTTAATTGCCTTTTGCCTTGAATATGGTGGAATTACCTCCATGAAATTTGCGTACTCTTTTATCTCTTCATTCTGAATATCTTTGTCCCTTAGTTGAATCAGACATACTTCAAGTGGATCTTCAAAAATATTTTCCTGAAAAACCTTATTCACCAACTTGTCAACTGTCTTAACTCTAAAACAAGAATTATCATCAGATGGATATTTCATTACTTTAAAAACATTAAATGAAAAAAGATCATCTTGAACTCTAAGGATCAAATTCCCCTGTTGTACATCAATAAGAGCTCTTCTTGTTGCTAGAAAAGGTTGACCTAAGATAAGTGGTACCTCAAAATCTTCTTCCATGTCAAGAACTATGAAATCTGCAGAAAAGATAAATTTGTCAACTTTTACCAAAACATCTTCCACAATACCTTTCGGATATTTAATTCATCGATTAGCCAGTTGAAGTGACACCGTGGTTGTTTTTACCTTGCCCAATCCTAATTTCTTGAAAACTGAATAAGACATCAGATTAATACTTGCACCTAAATCACATAATGCTTTTTCAAAGTAAGAATCCCCAATAGTGCAAGGCATAGTAAAACTCTCTGGATCTTTTAATTTCGAAGGCAATTTGTTTTGTAGGATGGTTGAACACTCCTCGTTTAACTTCACAGTTTCATAATCCTCCAGTTTCCTTTTGTTTGCCAAAATCTCGTTCAAAAATTTTGCATAACTAGGCATTTGCGCTAAAGCATCTGCAAAAGGAATGTTAATGTGCAATTTTTTTAAATACATCAAGAAATTTAGAAAAATGCTTATCCATTTTGTGCTGCTGGAGTCGATGAGGGAATGGAATTGATGGCACATATGGCTTGGGATTATTTGGAAAAAGTTTACTTTTGCTTGTCTCCTTTGATTGTTTATTGATCACCTCTTCTTTGTCTTTGACAATCTCTTCTTCTCCCACTTGTTTACCACTTCTCAGGGTAATAGCCTTTATGTTTTCAATTGGATTTTTCTCTGTGTTGCTCAGCAAAGAACCCTGTTGCCTTCCTGATAGCATGCTTGCTAACTGACCCACTTGCATCTCCAGATTTCTGATTGAAGCCTCTTGGTTTTGAAATCTCACATCCGTGCTTTTGATGAAGTCATGAGTTGTGTTAGCAAGTTTGGTGACTATGTCTTCCAAATTTGACTTTGTCTCTTCTGATTGTTCCATGAAAAATTTGGATGATTGCGCCATCCCGGATTGTATGTGTTGGAGTAGGGATTATTCTGCGACCTGTTAAAATTCCCAACAAAGTTAGAATTTTCATGAGATTGTTTAAAAGTATTACTTACCTGACACTCTGTGCTAACATGTCCTCCACCACAAAAATCACATGTCAAATTGTGAATTTTCATGGCTGAAATACTCATATTATCAAGCTTTTTGTTGAGTGTTTCAAATTGTGCAACAATTGCAGCAAAAGCATCCACTTCATGAACTCCGCTAACTTTTCGCATTGGTAATCTCTCAGTAAGCCACTGATAACTATTGGACGCCATCTCCTCTAATGGATTGTTGGCTTCTTCTGGTGTTTTATTAGTTAGAGTTCCTCCTGGAGCTGCATTAATCATAAAACGAAGATTTGTACTAGAGCCATTATAAAAAGTTTGTACCTGCATCCATACAGGTAGTCCGTGATGTGGGCATCTCCTAAGAAATTATTTGAATCTTTCCCATGCTTCATATAATGATTCATTATTCATCTGCATAAAATTAGTAATATCGTTACACATTTTCGCAGACTTTGCAGGTGGAAAGAACTTACCAAGAAATTTCTGAGCCATATCATTCCATGTAGTAATTGATCCTGCAGGAAGAGAAGAAAGCCAACTCTTAGCTTTGTCTCTAAAAGAGAATGGAAATAATCTCAATCTATAGCATCATCTGTAACTCCATTATATTTAATGGTGTCACAGATTTCAAGAAAAGCATCGATGTGAGCATTTGGATCATCGCTTGGTAGCCCACTGAATTGCACTATTGTTAAAGCATATGAATAAGTGACGACTTAATCTCAAAGTTGTTTGCTTAAATTACAGGTCTTCTGATACTTGATGTGGTGCCTTGAACTGTTGGCACAGCATAATCTCTTAAGAGTCTACGTGGATTTTCATTCTCAAAGTCTGCCATCTTAGCGTGATTTCTCTGTTTTCTCAGTCGCCTTTTGAATGTACGCTTGATTTCTGGATCAAGTTCAACAAGTTCCCCTTGTTGGCTACATGTCATAAACCGATGTACACCCTGAAAAAAAAAAACAAAACGAAAACTAGATTAAACTTAGAATTATCTGGTATCAATATTAATTAATATTAAACAAACGATCTCCAGCAACGACGCCAAAAACTTGTTCATACAATTCTAAATGCAAGTGCACGTATCGAACAAGTAATATAATGATGAGAAAAAGTATCGTCTCACGGAGATCGATGATTAATAAACTAATTAAATACTAAAATAGATTAATTCTAAAATTTATTTAACAAATCAAAATATAATTTAGAATAAATTAAAAACAAAACTTGAAGACTAAATGCAGTAAAATCAGTCAGATAAATATGTTAGAGCATCCGATTTCACCATAA
The DNA here is from genome assembly GCA_028830015.1 of Eucalyptus grandis x Eucalyptus urophylla. Classification (NCBI taxonomy): domain Eukaryota; kingdom Viridiplantae; phylum Streptophyta; class Magnoliopsida; order Myrtales; family Myrtaceae; genus Eucalyptus; species Eucalyptus grandis x Eucalyptus urophylla. Next base: position 25,755,822 of record CM054189.1, on the reverse strand, counting down.
CCACTAGATATGAATTTCATATTGTTGTGAATACAAGAACGATATCAAACATGTGATAGCGGAATTTCCTAATCTATTTACTATCCTATCTCTAGGTATAGCAAACCTACTTAGCTTATTAATCCACTATATCTTTATGTGAATTAAAATAAACACGAGTGCATTAAAAATTATGAATATTCCCGGTTTACAATGAGTCTTTTGAATCACCTTATCACCGAAAGCTATACAAATAACGCGGTATATTTCTATCCACGTTTAATTCATGGTTATATATTATAATGAGTAATTGCATATTATCACCTCTCGGTCTCAAACATGCACATCAGATCATTCAAGTGGTGGCCAGTCACTCAAAAGCATTAAACGCAATAATATATAACTCACATGAATGAAATCAATTGTAAAACATAAAAATCATGAAATTCATATCATCATGGTTAGGCTACATCGTAGCCCTAACAAAAGAAAATTAGAACATAGTAGAATAAGAAATAAAAATATAAATCAAACCCAGCATCTTGAATCAAAGAACAAGCATTCTGTCACCACTTTTGTCTTCTCTTCAAAATACTTGAAAAACTCTCAGAAGAATGAAAAACGATCTAACCCCCAAAAACCTAGATGCTCTCTCTCTTTCCTATTTATAGGAAATCTAAAATATCTATCTCCCAACGCTTGCAGATAACATTAGGGAACAAAATCAAGAATTTCCTGATTTGATATCCATCTTCCACTGCTGCTTTTATTTGAATTCCTGATAGTTGCCATTCTTTTCCTTATCTTCTCCATATTTCATTATTTTGCATAAACAAGGAAAATTCAAATAATTAGAAAGAAATCCAAATATTTTCTTATAGATAATGCATTAATTGTTGCCTAAAATAGGTAAAATAACTTTATTTTTTATAGAGTTATCAGTTATAACGAGAAAAGACGTGCCTTTTAAGGATTTATGATATCTTTGTTTGTAGTTAACAAATAACAAAGATGAAATATTTTCTCACATTTAATCCTTTACAATTAGATGGAAAGACGCATTATTTTTATGAATTGTAATGATGGGGAGTGGTCGCGATGGTCAAAGAGTTTCTAAAATGGCGAATGAGGTAGAAATGAATCGAATTGTACACCAAATAAGTAGAGAACAATTTTAAAGTATATATGTAAAAATTGGAATTAATTCACGAAGGCGCATAGTAATGTGTTAGATTTAGAACTCTAAAGTTAAGCATACTCAGGTGGAAGCACTATCCACCCGTATGCCAAAAGCCAAAACTGTAAGGCTTAGTTACAGATGGGTCAAAGTCAATAATACAATAGAGAGTTAATCCAGCAATGTTACAATACGATATTGGTGTGGGACCCTCTCTAGTAGGTACGTGGTTCGGGAATGAATTATGTGAAAGTTGGTAGGCTCGTAACGACTCGATACGAAAAGAGTGGGGAGTGGTCACTGGGGTTGGAGGGCGTGGACAGGAAGTGACTTCTAGTAGGCTTCTAAAATAGCGAAAGGAGCAAGAATAAACTAAACTATGCACCAAATAGGAGAAGAGATCTTCTAAAATAAATATGTGAAAACTGAAATTAATTTACGGAGGTACCTTTTGAGGTAATGACAATACTTAGTTTTCAAACTCCATAGTTAAACAGCCCAAGTGGGAGCACTACCAACATGAGTGACCTTCTTGAAAAGGTGTCCACAAGGACAAAACCGGAAGCTTCATATGAAATGGGCTAAAATGGACAAATACCTCGATGAGTTAATCTATGGAAGCCACATGAATAGTGATATATTATATATAGATGTAACTCTAATATGAATTGACATGCTACTAACATAGTGATTGCAACTTTTGACTGAAAGACACTATTTGCTAATTAATTTTAGAGTAGAGTTATTTATGCTATAAAATAGACAATAATAAATTGAGCGATGAAACTTAAAGTAGATTGACATGTTGTGGCTCACGATTATGAGATCTATATGATAGTAAGAATAGATCAAAATATGTTGAAAACACATTATATTTTTATAGGTAGCAGATATTATGCACATTTAAATAAGCTATTTTAAATTCTTTCAAACATATGATGGTGACAAAGTATGAGAAAATACAAGAAATTTTTCATTTCAAAACAGAAAGAAAAACAATTTCTAAGTTCCAAAAGAACGATATCACAAATAGAGCAATCTTCAAGAAAATATAATGAAGTTTATAGAGAAATATTTGGTACCATTATAATTAGCAAGAAAATTACCAATAAGCATAATAAGTTTATAGAAGAATCTTCAAAAGAATTATAATTACTTAAAATGTTATAAGAATAAGAAAATAATTTTTTAACATGTTACGGTAAGCCACGAAAAATGGTATCGAAGATCTCCATAGCTAGAATCAATAATATATATATAATCAAGTAAAAGAAATTTACGCACCCAATTTGGAATCCATTGTTTTTGATGCAACGATGACGATCTAAAACTCAAATGCTTCTTTTCTATTGTCCTTTGTATCACTAGCTCAATGAGACCGCTCCTCAGCATTAGCGTTTAATGCTCCTTATAGAGTTTTGAATCACATGCTCTCTCATTACAGGCCAAGCTTTACTGGGCTCACACTAACCACTCTCATATTAGATTAATTAAGAATCTTTATATCTCACCTTATTAGACTAATTCCATAAAACAGTAAATTATAATATCAATTAATGCAGCTCACAATAAGAAAACTTTTATAGTTATAAACACAATCCAATATAACATATGTTTATATTAGCATGGTGTTGTATTAACAAATGTGCAAGCCATTGAGAAAATATAAATTTATTAGCAGAATAGTGGCTGTCGATGAAATTGCATATTAATCACGACCATATATAATACGTCTCATAAATCATATATTTTAAGAAAAGCATTTTCCATTCTTTTAATTGGGAGTAATATCCAATCTAAATAGGAAATTAGATTAACTACGGAGTTTAACCTTAGCATCGCAAAAAAGATTATTGGACTTAGTCATGCATAATTGAATGTATAATTATATGTCCAACCATGTATTTCCTCATACAAATTTTGAATTTTTTATATCAAAGCAACATAATTTACAACCAAATAGTTAGTGAATAATGTGTGTATAAAGTAACATATTTTCAAGAACATATTCATGATATTCTGCATAAGCAAATCATCGATCTTACTATACAAAATAATAGTGATTTAAACTCAAAAATTAATGATCGTAAAAATCAAGGGGAATGCTTCTTATTAATAAGATGAAAACTAATACTCTATGAACAGGTTGAAACATTAACAATAAACACATAATCATACTATGATTGGACTTAAGCAGGTCCTTAAAATGCTCTGTTTGGTCGGAAACAGCCTACGGACGTAAAATGTAGGCAATGTTAACCGCGGGGGACCGGACCACCCTATGCAAGGATCCCCCGGCTCGGATTCCCGCGATGCCCTTCTCCTAGCGTACTAGGCTGGGTACAGGAAAATGAAGAGCAGCCGGTCCGGTCCAGTGAAACATTAACAATAAACACATAATCATACTATGATGGAATCTTTCAAGCAAGCTCAATAAAAATGTGAGATTTATTTTGTTGAAATGAGGTAAAACTCTATGTTCATAATGTATAACACCATTATGCTTGGAATTAAACAATGCAAAAAATAATTACATCTATGTGTTGAAACCAAATTTTTTCTCAAACAATTAAAAAAAAAAAAGCCGCGCGCGAGAGAGGCCAGGTCGGGCCGAATCAGACCTTGGCCTGACTCGACCCGTCCCTCCTTCTTTCTCCTTTTCGCGGGGCCGGGCCTGGCCCAGCCTTCCCTTCCCTTCGGCCCGGCCCATCCCAACTTGTCCTCTTCCTCCGAACCAGCTCCGCGTGCGACCTGCAGAAAAGGAGGGAGAGAGGACAGCAACAACAGGAGAGCAGCCCGGTCGGCAAGCTGGCAATGGCAGAGGCCATGCGCGCTTGCCAGTTGCTCTCAAAAGTGAGCGACTCGCTCATTTGCGAGGGGGGCGGGGAGATTGATAGGCAGGTTTCACGTGTTATAAACCTCTTGTTGTTTGTTGGTCAACATTTTCATCCTCGGACCAAATCTAGACATTCACTTTTTTTTTTTTTGTGTTCCCACTAACCGTTTTGCAAATTTTTAACGTGTCTTGGTGGTCCTCGCCGACGAGGAAGCGCTCGGAGTCTAAGATATTCTGTTGGGTTGCCTCTGCTGTCCGTGCACTCTGTACATTTGCTGTTTTGTGGTCATAAATGTGAGGTGTCGGCGGCCAACGGTGGGTGAGATGGTCGGTTCGCACTCCTTCAGAAATACGTGATCCGCAATGAGTTTCCTTGAGATTTGCTGCGTTATATTGATTTTCCGTTGGCCTCCTGGATACTTTTCGCTGTAAATAACGAATGGCTTCGGATGGTCGGCAATGGTGTCGCGAGGTGATCCTGGGGCGGTCGTTTTTGGTTGATGGTGGCTCGGCGATGGGTAGGTTGAATGTGTCTTGACAATCCTCGAAGGCGGCGAGAGAGAATGCGATAAGAAGATGAGCTTAATAAACCGTAGGTTTAATGAGAGTGGGAATGAATGTTGAAGTTGAGCTAGGTTTGATTTATTTTTGGTTTTTCCGAGTTGGGCCAGGAATATTTTTGGAAGAAAGGAGGTTTTAGTATGGGCTACAGAATTTGAGAGGGCTTGCCGCAGGAGGCCCTAATTGGGTCCTTGGGGCCAGCTCCATAAGACGAGTGGCAGCCCGAGTCCCTGATTGCAGAATTAAAACTTTTTGTTGTTTTTTTAAATAGTTTTTTAAAATTAAATTAAAAATTCGAAAATATTAAAAAATTAAAAAATAAGAAAATGCTTGGAAATAGGTCTTCATTGAATTTTTGCGTTTTAGCATTAGATGTGGCCTGGTTTCACCTGACTATGTAGTTTAGTTCTAGTGGAGTATCCTTTGGAAAGAAATTGAATATGACTTGGTTCTAACTCATGGAGATCATGTCTTGAGGCTCATAACATGGCCATGTAAAAATAAATTAAAATTAAAATAAAAAAATAAAATCTTCAAAAAAGTTAAATGGTTCCATCGGGATGGAGCTCTCTCAAAGCTTCCAGAGAATCAAGTTCTCGAGGCAAGTTACTGAGGTCAGAGCAGAATTTCAGATCTAAAATTTGCAAACATTGCAGCTGACCAATCGATGCACGATTTGAACCAAATGAGCGCAATATTCTAAAATCAGGATCTCCAAAGCCTTTTAATTAGAGAAGTTTGGAGTTTGTATCAAGTCAACACAGCCTCTGAGAATTAAGACTTTCAACTTCCTCGACAACTGCAAGCAATACAAGTAGACAGAAACTGTTAATGTTGCAGTAAGTGTTCAAGTGAAAAAGGAAATGCATAGTATTTGAGCTACCTCTATATGGTTCCAACCCCCCCCCAACCTTCAGTTACCTTGCTCCACGATAAATCGAGAATGACCAAGTTCTTCAAATGCAAATTGGTTAAATTAAAATCTCTTGGACATCCATGCCAACGGAGCCAAAGCAGCTTCAAAAGAAGATCACTAAAATCCCCCTTCTTAAATTGACAGTGATCCATAATGAGGAACCGGAGATTTGGAACTCTTTCAAATTGGTTGGAAGTCAAACAGGTCTTTGATCCATCATCTCCGCCTTTTTGTTCGGTGTAATTTATGTCAAGCCACAGAGCTTCAACCTTCATTTGGCTCTGTTGATCAAACACCATTGTTAGACGGGAGCTAATGTAACCCCAATACAGAAGTGAACTGAGGATCATCTAATTCTTCGCTCTTCCCATAGGGGAACAAAACAAGGAGAACTTAAATATCCAACAGGCAGACTAAAAAGGTCATGTCAAGTCTTACCTCATCTTGCTTAAAAATATCCCAAGCTTCAGTGGCCCATAGTCTACTGTTGTTCCCACCTTTGCAATGGCCTTGAACAATTTGCTTGCCGAGCTTCCTTAGCTGATCATGCATCCACATCCTTTTGTCATCTCCACTATTTACCATGGTCATGTGACAGAGCATCACGATTTCAAAAGAACCGTTCCATTTAAGTTCATCCCACATGTAAGACGCAATTCTTTGATTCTCTCCACTAAGGAAACAAGCTATGTCAAGAAAATATTCTTTTGGTCACGGCTTAATTGTTCATACAATTGTCGACCTACAAGAACCGTTCCATTTAAGTTGCCCATGCTCGTTTAACTTGTTCTGGACTTCACCATGAGTTTCTCTTTCTAACTTTTCCGCTAGAGTTGCCCATGCTCGTTTGTCATTCTGAAGCTTACACAATTGTCGACCTACAAGCACAAGAGCTAATGGAAGTTTTCCGGTAGCAGACACAATTCTTTTAGAGAGATCAACATATTGTCCAGCAAAGGCATATCTACAAAAAAGTTTTAGAGCATCATCATCCTCGATTGGTGTGATAGGATAAATTTTGGTTCCTTGGGCTATATGGAGAACGTCTGGGCGTTTGGATGTGATAATGATCCTACTACCTGAATGAAACCGATCGAATGGATGAGGACTTTCAGTGAACTGAATCTATGTTTGAGGAAGCTAATTCCTTCCTCAACCGAATGGAGCTTTGGCAAGCCCTTTCCGATGATGTCAGAAACCAACTGATTTTGCAATTTCACAAGATCCTTCTCTGCAGTAGTTTCTCCAATATTGCCGAGAAAACTGCGACCATTAAAGATATCACTGTAGAGACACATTGCGAGGGTTGTCTTACCAATGCCTGGAATGCCGGAGATGACAACGCACACGTCACTGGAGTTGGTATCCAACATTCTTCTCAGCTCAGTCAAGTGGTCTTCAATCCCGACTAATTTGTCGGACAAATTGAGCTCAGCCTTCCTCAATTTATTCAAAACTTTCAAGACCATCATATCTGCAAATTTTCCTTGCCTAGAAAACAGAAAAAGTCTCAGAAAGAAGGAAAGTACACGAAGTCATGGACACTGTCAACTGGGGATAAAGATCTGAAACTGATGAAACGCGAATGGGATGGAATGGTTAAACGCTCGGTACAAATGCAAGAGTGTGCCCCAGTCAATTCAGAGTGACCATCGGCCATGCCCATCGCAACCCTGAACAGACCGTGACTGTCGTAGACGGGGGCAATTTGCCGTGAAATCAATTGAACTGAGCATGAGAGTACCACATTATTCAGGACAAAAAAAGGGGAGAAAAGAAAAGAAAACAAAGCCAAACTAGTTACAGATCCTTCTTCAACCTTACCTAGTATATTCGGTCAGTTGCCGCCCTTTCACAGGAGGGCATCCACCCATTTCTGAACCGTGTCCGGATCAACTCCTTTCTCCTGGTGTGCTGCAATTTTATCGGCGTAGGGACCCTTCCCATCCTTCATTTCCACATCCCACGCCGTGATCAAGAAGTAGACGCGCATGATGATCATTCTTCCCTCTTTGCGCCACTCGACCATCTGAGCCAGCTCACCAAGGCACGGCTTACTCGAGGCATAGTCCTCGGACAGGATCGGGATGCCAATCTTCGACAGCTTGATCGACTCAGGGAGCTGCTTCTTGATGTACTCTCCATCGGAAAGCTCTTCTTCGTCAAAGAAGGTGCGAACCCCCGCATGGATGAGGCTGTTGTAGAGAACATCGGCGAACCCATATCGGGTGTCGCTTCCTCTGAAGCTCAGGAACACGTCGAAGTTGTTTCCTGTTACCGATGCTGATGGTGCTGAGCTCGAACCGCCGTGAGGACCCTCTTTCGCCATCCGCAGCTGGAAAGGAGACTCGCGAATGCTCGGAAAATTCCCTCGGACAGACTCTTGACAATGCCACGCTCTGCACTGGTTGATCAATGGGGAAGCAGGTGCTCCGTCCCTGCGGAATTTCTACAGTCAAATGGTTCACCAGATCCAATTAGAGGTAATCAGTCCCGATCCGATCCGATTCCTAGTAGAAACCGAGAACGAGACGAACTGCTTCCCAATTTTTGGGATCGGAAACCGGACCGGACCGATCTAGAATTGGGAATAGGACCGGACACTGCACCGATCGATCCAGTCCGGTTCCATCCCACGGAACCGATTACTTAGCAAAAAAATTAAAAATCAAGAAAAATACAAAAATTATTACTATTTTTAAGTTTTATTTGTATTTTTAAGAAATTAAAAAGTACATGTTTTTAAAAAGGGTTGGTCCGATCCAATCCGATCTAGTTCCCCTAGAATCAAGAACCGGACCAACAATCACTGGTTCATTTTTATGGAACCGGGAACTAGACCGATCCCTTTGAGAATCGAACCAAACCGGTCTGTTCGGTCCAGCTCGAGCGGTTTCTAATTTGAGCGGTCCGGTGTGCTTAGCCCTAGATCCAATGAAGGCTTCCAAGACCTAGTGGATGAAAGCAAAGTAACAATGACCGTTGGGTGTATGAAATCATTTGTCATTTCCACGTCTGTTGCAGTTTTACTCCTATCTGGTCTAATCTTTCGTTAAGTGTTAATTATAAATTTTGACAAAGCATAGTTTGTTTCGCGAAAAATAAACCGTTTTGAACCTTTATAAAATTAATAAATGAAAAATATTTAGACAAAAATTATTATTGATAATGAAAATATTTTTTATTTAATAATTATTTTAAACTCTGACCAAATGGCATATGTAACGTAGAAATATATCTCTTGAAAGTTAATTGTTCTGAGTATATAATCGTCATGCAATTAAAAAAAAAAGTAAAAGGGAAGAAATTTGAGGAAAAGAATTGAGAAAAAAAAATAACGAAAAGGGGGGGGGGGGAGATGGCAAAAAATGAGGAGGTGAACTCAAGTGTGAATTTCTGACCAAAAATAAAAATTCAAGTGCGTCCAAAAGAAAATATTGAAAGCCAAATATTCAAGTATGATTCTCCTTTAATTATCATACTCTAACTAGTTTATTTTTGTGGAAGATAAAGGTAGATTCTTGTCCGAGGATGTGGCCAAATGATACATTGGATGAAGCTTGAGGTCCAAGGGTAGGAAATGACCCATCATGTGCTTACTGCTTTTAGTCACTGTCAAATTACAAAGTTAATTATCAATGCTCAATAGCCTACACGAGAAGATTAGTTTAATTTTAACAATTTCCATCTTCATTAACGGTTCAGAAAGATCGCACCTCCATTTTCTGCACTGAAATAAAACGCACGAAGTGAATGAGCTTTGGAGCAAATGGGAGACAGAAAATCTGCATCTATGAGAGCATCCAAAAGCTACTGGGGCAAAAAGCAACATGAATTTGGAAAAACCCTCATCTAGATTTTTCAAAAAAATTATTTGTCTTGACAATAGGTGATGACAAAAAATGGTGCCTTTAGTAACCATTCTATTCTTAAAAATAATTTTTATTCAGAAATAATTCTTTTTTATTATGTTCCCTTAATGAGATTCCGAGCATTTGAAATGTCCAAAATTTCTATTACGAGAATAAAAAGGCATTTAATATGACTCTTAAATTTCTTTTGTGACTTAAAATATCTTTGAATTTTTTAATATTTTTATTATATCTTTCTCTTTTTTCTTTTTCTTTTTTCCTTCCCTCTTTTTCTCTAGCTAGTCGCTGGCAATTGCTCGTGACCTCACCAGAGCCTCACTAGGCTAGGGTGAGGTTTGGTGAGCTTGTCGAAGCCTCGCCTAGCTCATGTGAGGTCGGCCTTGTTAGTGGCCAAGTGAGCTCACCCAACCACTGGTGAGGCTTTGCTGAGCGCGCCGGACCTTGCCCAGTCGGTCGCTAGACCTTGTCGAATTAGTCGTCAGACATCTCTATGGCCAATGACCGGTAATGAGGAAGAAGAAGTGAAAATGAAAGAAAAGAAAAAGAGAAAAAAAAAAAGAAAATGATTTGCCTTGACTTTGGAATTGTTCTAGGGAGTAAGAAATAACTTTTTTCTACTTTTTTTAATATGCTCCAAAATTTAGGAAAAATTCAAATAAGGATTGACGTGCGCTTATTTTCTCAAATAAGGGTTCAAAGTGGATATAGTTTCAAATAAGAGTCTGAAGTGGTCAAATCGTCTGAAATAAGGGCCTAAAGTTGCAAAAACGTCTTAGATAAGGGTAGCCGGTGACTATTCCAATGGGAAAATTCCAAATAATGGCCAAATTACTCTCGTTTCCAAATAAGAGCTTGATGTGAACCTTATTTCAAATAATATCTTAAAGTAGACAAATCGTATGAAATAATGGCATAAAGTTGCCAAATTGTCTCAATAAGGGCCTTTGGCTAGCCGGTGAGTATTTTAACCATCGAAGAAAGGGATTTTTTGGTAAAAAAAAAATTATAACTACATTTTTTTTCACTTTTCTTTTTCTTTTCCTTTTCTTTTCTTTTTTACATTTTCTCTCTTCTGTCCCTCCACCATTGCTATCAATGGCCAATGGAGGTCACCTACCTCGAGCAAGGGACGCCCTTGCAGGCATTAGGCAAGGGCCGCCTTGCTTGGGCTGGGTGGGTGACGGCCACCCAGGTGAGGCAACCCTCACCCAATGCTAATGAGGGTTGCCCTTGCTAGATCAAGTGAAGGTAGCCCTTGTTTGACATTGGTGAGGGCAACCCTCACCCAATGCTAATGAGGGTTGCCCTTGCTAGATCAAGTGAAGGTAGCCCTTGTTTGACATTGGTGAGGGCAACCCTCACCCTTGCTTGGACTGGCGAGGCCATGTGAAGGTGGGGGTTGCCCTTGCCAGATCTGGCATAGGAATGCCTTTGCCAAACCCTAGCGAGGGTGGCCCTTGCCTAAGTTTGGCGACCTTTGCCATGGCCTATAGAGGGAAGGGGGAAAAAGAAAAAAGAAGAAGAATAAACAGATAAATAAATTAAAAGACGAAAATGCCATTCGGTCTAATAGATTAGGCCCTTTTTTTTTTTAAAACTAATATGATTACTTCAAGCTCTTATTTGAAACAAGTTTCACTTCAGGCCTTTATTTGAGACGATCTGGTCACTTTAGACTTTTATTTGAAACATGATCTATTTTGGGCCTAAAACGATGACACTTCGAGCCTTTATTTGGAAAATTCCCCCCAAATCTATTCCCCACAATAAAAAATTTACCAAATGAATTTCTGTTCTTTTTTTGGTTATGAGGAACAAAAGAACATAATTATGCACTGTTTAGAGTGTCAACAAATAGGCCCAAAGTTCATCACCCTGCGCAACACGCACGGAATAAACTAATATTTTGCTATAGATAATTGTATTACTCTATTCATCACCGTTCAAATTCGTAATTGGAATTTCAGTATCAATAGACAAGCATATATATCCTGATTAAAAAGTCAACATCAGCCCTTAGAACAAGTTTATAAATTTGTATGGACGTTAATTCAAATAATGATGATAACTTACTAATGACCGATATAATAAGCAAGTTATCGGTCACAATTTTTTATCCACAAGATGAAAAAATATTAGCAACCTTAAAATTCTACCAACGCCGACATTTTCCAATTTTGAATCCCACGAGACCTAGAATTTTGCAACTCGAATAATGACTTGGATTGATTGTCACAGTAACATGAATATAACCCATAATATAAATTACGTAGTGCTAGGCGTACTAAAGGGATACCACCTACTTAAATTAAGGTCCTAACCTAGATTTTATGTCTCAATTGCTGCCATGCGGTCTTTCCGTTATCTTAAATTATGGTGCTTCAGAGCCTAAAATTGTTCATATCTTGGATACACTGTTGCCAACTCTATCGACAGGGTTATGAATTTCTCTTGAAATACTTGGATGGTGGATAAGGTTGCCCCTGGAGAACAAGGTATCATAGACAAAACCACGTCTTTGCGTGCATGGGTACATCTGGATTTTGCTGAAATTCGAAGTGGAGAGAGCACGTATAGAATATCTACGTGATGCTAATTTCACCGATATCATCACAGAGACCGCTTCTCTTCCAAAGAGGACTATGGCAAAGAAGAGCGACAAGCACGGCGCTGCATAGAGGACTCTGCATGGCCTGCTGCCTCCCGAGACCAGCAATCTTTCCTCTGGCAAGACTAGTTACGGGGAGCCTTCGGAGATTGCAGACCAAGCCGAGTGACATGCTGAGATTGCAAGTTGAGCGTTCTCTTTGTTTCAATAGACCTTGTTTCAGGCTTTCCGCAATGATAAATAACTACAAATGAAACTCCAAACTTGTGTTTTTTGCCAGAATGGAAAAGTTTTCGATACATGAAGATTCAAATAAAAGAAAGTGAAAAGTGCCAGCCTATTTAGAGGCTAATCGGCCTTTAATGTCCGCACACAATTCATTCCACTCTACATTGATTTTGTTAATCATTTCCAAAGCTTGATTTCTCTTCTTTTCCATGCTTGGATTCTCTCTCTTCATACTGAGGACCTGCTCGTACTTAATTCTTCAGTTCCTTAACTTTCTCCAATCTCATTGTCGACAGATGATATTTCTGACTTTGCATTCTCAACTGTCTGCTTGCGTGCCTCAATCTCTGCTTGAAGTTGGGTTATAACTCGCTCATTGTCAGCCACACTCTTAGCTTTCTCTTCACATTGTTTCTTGATCAAACGAACTTCATCCTTGTCAGACGCTAAAAGATACTTTTCCATTTCGAGCTCCCTTTCTAACCTCTCACATTCAATGAGGATCTTTTATTGGGAAGAGAGGGAGTCACCCGAGTCTGAATAAAGTTCTGCAATTTGAGATAGACACATTGATGTCCAATAGTAGAGACCTCTGGTGCATTTTGTTCGACTAAGAAGTTCAGTAATTCTTGCAATTGACCAAGTAGCTTGGGATTAAACACGATTGCCTGGAGTCCCTGAGTCATTATAATTTCCAACTCTTGCGATGCATTCTGGCATGCTTGAAGATCAAAATGACTTGCTTGTGACATCTCTGTCCCAGTATTTTGCTCTCCTGAGTCATCACTCAACAGAGACTCGATCTTTGAGGAAAGAGATTCCTCTCCGCCACCGCGTAAATCTGCCTCGACAATTATAGGGGCTTTATCTTTGTCCATTGCTGACGATGACTATGGTTGGGCAGCAGGAGGAGGCACAGCAGAACCAATTGTTGCCAAAGAAGGGATAGTTGATGCCCTGTCAAGTGGCACATCATCTTGCTCTGTTGATGGCGAGATGCCAGTAGTTTCTGTCCCTCTTATCTGGCTCAACACTTAAGTTTGATTAATGTGGAAAAGAGTGTGTTGGCTTGGTTCTGGAAATCATCTGACAGCTGAATTTGGAAGCAACAGCCTGAAAGAAATACAGAATTATTCATTGATGGAGTGAGATAGAAAGCAAGACATCTGTAGTTTACCTTCACTCTATGCCACGTGGTTAATGAACCTGCAACAGAGGGAGAATTTTGCAAGTTAGAAGAAGCGCCCATAGTTTCAGTTATTAACTTGACAGAATCGGAAGATTTTGCTTGTGCTTTAGGAGGAAGAGGAGCATTAAATAAGGAGTAAAATTTTCTATTTAGCCCAAAAAATTAGTCTAAGGTCTAATCAGTTCCAACAACATGGCATAGCTTGAAATAATCCTTTGACTGCCTATCCTTATGGTCTGGCAACTTTCTAGCCATGACCTCTTTCAGCGTTCTACATTGCAAGGTTGAAATCATACTTAAATCTTATAGGACAACTCAGATTTGACAATCTCAATGTACAGCATACCTTTATCCTTGCATTTGACACCCTGAATGGAAGAATGTTTGGTATTAGCTGGTTTGCTAAACTCCACCTGTGACAAAACCCGTGTCAGCATGTATTCAGTGCATCCAATAAGACTTCTACCATGTGTCAAACGGTTATAAAGACTGATGCTTAGATTCAAACTAACTGAACGTGAAAAGAGACCAAATGAGTTTTGAAATTTCATTGATGTTATTGATCAGACTATATCCTTGGAAGAGTAGCTCATCAAACAAGTCTGAATTAAAAGAGAAAAGTTTAAAGAATGGAATACCTTCTATGAGCTACTCATCCCAATTTATTAAAAGTACTTTGGATTAAGATCTTGAATATTACGGAAGCACCCCATAAAAAAATTTAAGATACTAGTACAGAAGCCAGCGCTTTTCTGCAACACATCAAAGATTTAAGATACCAATACAACGTTGTATGCTCTGGATTGAATACATAACAACACCTCCCAAAAGCATGATTAAACTAAATGGCATAAATAGTTCTTTGGTTGTATATCGCAGAAAAATACAAGAAAAAGTAAAATGCTCTTTCAAAGAAGTGGAGTCCTTACAAATTTGGACCCATCTTTCAAGTAAAAAAGATGAAAGAAATACAAAGTCTTGATGACTCAAATTTCATTTGAAAAATTATTCTGCATGTGTTAATGGGAGAAAATGTCCCGTCCCTTGTAATTCATCATGTCATGCACTTTTTTCATTATTAAGAAATTCATTCATCTTAGTAAAAATTCCAAACATGACACATGCTAATCAAGTGCCAACCTCCATCTATGTGGTCCAGAGGGAAAATCATAGTGTTGGTTACCTCGGATGAGCTTTCTGCCTCAATTATGGCACCCCTTGGGTTCTTGAAGGAATGCAGGTGTTCCACGCTTTTAATATCACGAATCTTCGGACAGCCTTTGATTTTAATATCTTTCAGCTTCTTTAGTTTTGATAGATCAGGAAGTCTCTCAAGGCTTTGACAGTACGAAACATTCAATGATGCTAAAAATATCAAGTTCTCCAGCTCATCCAGCTGTTGCAGGTTGCAGTGAGATATTTTGAAAATTCGCAAGGATTTGAACTCCCCGAGGCCTGCAACTTCTGTTACAGCACAGTCGAAAAGCTCAAATTCTGACAGGAGCTCCAAATATGAAAGATCTGGCAATCTCGTCTGCGATTTGTACTGGCAAAGTGAGAGGGTGAATAAACTCAGAGGAAGCCGCGGTAGCTTTTTTAAGTGAATGCAGCAAATGGAGAGCTTTGTGAGCTTACGAAGGAGATCCAACCCAACAGGTAGTAGTTGGATCTTTAACATAGATAGCTGCAATATCTTTAGCTCTGACAAACTCCCGAGCTTTAAATAAGTGTGTCCTTTTGCCTCAATTTGACTTTGGTCAGGTAACACCAGTTCCTGGGATCCATCAGCCAAGAATAACTCTGCCAACTTAACCAGGCTACTGATGTCTGGGATTGTATACATCGATTTAGAACTGACAGAGAGGCTTATTAAAGTGGAAGGAAGCTCGGGCACTCTATGGAGCTTGTCACAATGAAGTAGATCAAGCGTTTGCAGATTGGGAAGTGTAGAAATGCTATCTGGTAGACCACGAATCCGAGAGTATCCAAGCCTCAAGACCCTCAATCTCGAAAGCTCCTCAATATCTCTAGGAATTTCCCCCGCCAAACTCCGACATCTTGAAGCATGCAGCTCTTCAAGCCTCTTCAACTTCCATATAGCACGAGGCAGCTCTCGTACAAAAGTAAAATCAATTTTGAGCACTCTTAAAAGATATAACTTATTGACAGTATTAGGTAATTCAACAATTCCAGTGCTTGATAAATCAAGTTCAATCAATGAAGCCAAACTCCCCAAGGACGTTGGTAACTTCAATATTGACCTACAATGATTTATTGACAAGTGCTGTAGCTTTTCTAACTCTGCAGACAGGGGAAGTTTAGTTATTTTGGTACCATTCAGTGCGAAGACTCTAAGAGATTTCACATGACTAATTGAATTGGGCAGCCGGATCAATGAAAGACAGTTGCAGGCACTGAATCTTCTAAGATTTTGCATACGACTGATGGAGGCAGGAATTTCTTGAACAGCAGTTCCATCTATAAGAATCTCTTCCAAGGATTTGAGGGAACCCAGCTCTTCAGGCAACTTATTGAGTTCAGTGCAAAACCTCAAGTTCAGCAAAACCAAGCTCTCCAGACTTTTTACTGATGAACCGATTTCAACCAATCGAATGCACCTTTCAAGATTCAATCTCTCTAAACATTTGTAATGAGATAAGTCTGGAGTTCTGATCATATCATAACAGCCGGTGAGGTTCAAAACTCTCAATTTCTTGGCTTTCTGTCAGAAAATAGAATAACAAAAGAGTCAACTTTTCCGCTACAATTTGACAAATGAAATCGACAATAATGTACTTCTCTACCTTGATTTCACTCCAACCGTTCCATTTGTCACTGACCTTGCTCCAGGAAAGATCTAGAACAACCAACTCCGTCAAATCCAATTTTTCAGCAAGAAGATGCCGAGGACAACCTTGCCAATGGAGCCATCTTAAACTTGACAGACGCCGCTCAAAATTTCCTTCGAGGTTCGCCTGATCCAATCGAAGGAATCTTATGTTGGACATCCTCGCAAAATGTGCTGGTCCAAAACTGTATTGTGAACCACTGCCAAATTTGAGAAGAATTCCTCTAACAATTTCCGTTCCCTACACGTGAAATACAGGATTTGGATTACCAAGGGACTTGGCATTTCCTCACAAAAATATGTGAAGATGATAAATTCTTAGAGACTTCAAATTAAAGAAATCATTTTATTAAGGATCAATTTGTTTTAAAAAAAGGCTTTTGGAAAAAATTCTTAAAAATGATCGCTTTCATCTCTTACAAAAATGAATGAACAACAAATATTTTCATCATCCAGGAAAAAAAATAGACATAAATTGTTATCAATAATGAAAAAATTTCATTATCTAATTATTTCAAGAAATATAAATAATCATTTTTAGAAAAATATTTTTCAAATAATTTTTTCCGCTAAAAATATGCACCCCAATTAGTTTTCTTTCTATGAAAAGAGGAACATGAGTCGTAAGGCATACAAGCAAGGTAAAAATAGTGATGAACTTGTATCTTACTTTTTTATTCACCAGCACGGCCCAGGCTTGCTCGTGACTCCACAATCTACTGCGCTTGCCAAGTTTAAGATGTTTCTTTACAACAATATCCCTACCTAGGTCTCGAAGTTGATCATGCATCCATAACTTATCATTCTCAATTTTAACAATAGACGAATTGACGAGGACTTCTAATACCAATCCGCTAGTGGAATCACGGTCAGACCACAGGTAGCATGCAATACTTTTGTCCTCTCCAATGAAGAAACAAGCAATGTCCAGAAATATCAGTCTTTGCTCGTCAGGTAATGCTTTGATTATTACCATCAATTTCCGTTGAACTTGTGGCTCAGGTACTTTTCTCAATTCGTTTAATGTCTGCTCCCACACCTCCTTGCTTTTAGAATATAGATACGACCCAACAACCTCAACAGTCAAAGGAAGCCGGCCAATAGTCGATACTAAATTTTTGGACAGAGTAGCTAAGTCAGCTGGAGCACGTCTCCCCTTGAAGGCATGAGAGCGGAATAGTTCATCGACTTCCTCTTCTCGCATTCCCCCGACTTCATATTTCAGGGACACTTCAAACTTATCTAAAGCTTGTTCATCTCTGGTGGTAATTATGATCCTGCTCCCAGAGCCTAATGAATCAAGAATACTTAAAATCGGTGTAAGTCCGGAGCTCGGTTCAATATCATCGAGAACAATGAGAACCTTCTTGTGCAAGAGTCTGCTTCTGATGGACTTAATCCCATCATCAACAGAATGAATTTGTCCATGCGTTACACCTAGAAGGTCAGAAACCAACTGACCTTGCAAATTATCTAGACCTCCTGGTTTTTTGGTATGTTCTCTAACGTTTTCCAGAAAGCTACAGCCATCAAAGAGATCAAATATTCTTTTGTAGATGAACCTTGCAATTGTTGTCTTCCCGGTGCCCCCTATGCCATGTATTCCAACTACATGAACATCGCTAGATTCCACTTTTAGTAATTTCATAACTCTTTCCTCATGATTCTCGATGCCAACGAAGTTTCTGTTCAGTGCCCTCAACACATTTGCGACAAGAACATCGATGACTGAAGCATCTACGGGCGAGCTGTATCAAGCGTGCACGTGTGCACAAGGTACACACACAAAGATTAATGTAAGTCCAACAATATCTAAACTCTGAAGTAGTTTGCAAGAAAAAGTTCACGCTCTCCTTTCAAAAACTATCATACAGCAATCAGCTTTAGATAAACAGGCCATGCAATTAGTGGTTCATGCTTTTACTAAATCAACACATACAAAGCACAGTATGATGAGATGCAAAGGCTGCCTGTTGCATCCACAGAAATTAAGCAAATCAATATCACTCTACACTGGCATTTTCTTGCAAGAGGTAGATTTCCTGTGGATGCAGATTTCAAGAGGAAGAACATTTTTCTGGACTATATCGATATAAAATCACAACCATAACCGCTGCCTCCCATTTAATGCAGTGATCGAACGTGGAAAAACTGAGCTATAAGATACGTGTAACGCTAGAACACTGAAATTTATCAACAAAACCGAAACATTAAGTAATGTGGCAATCTGGGAGTGAGAATGTTAACAAGCGGATCACATTCAGTACCAGATCAGAGGGAGCTACATCAGATATCGATATACCTAGCAGCATTAGTCTTAATTAGATTAACCAAAATTGAAGGAAGCGCTGGCTTGGGATTTGGATGCTAGGTTACTCAATCGAACTTACTCAATTACACTCACCTATCAATCTCCAACCCTGGGATGGATCCCACGTAGCTGAGAGCTTCCTTCCATTTCCCGAGGGTGTTTGGGTCGAATCCTGTCCCTCTAGCCTCGCCGTAACCGTCGGATCTGTTTTTCACAACCGAGGGCGTGATGTTGAAGAAGACGGGCATGATGATCTGGCCCGTCGTCTTGTGGCACTCCACAATCTGAGCCAGCTCTCGGAGGCAACATATGTTCGACGGGTAGTTCTTTGACAGGATCGGAATGGCGATCTTGGAAAGCCTGATCGTTCGGAGTAAAGACGACCAAATGCCCCCTCCTGTGGCGAGTTCCTCATCATCGATGAACAGGCGGATCTCCTCTCGTAGGAGCCTATCGGAGAGTTGACCCGCAAAGTCTATAGTATCCGGTCCAATGAAGCTCAAAAACACATCGTAACTCTCTTCTCTTGTTTCGGAGGAACCTCCTCCACGGTTGCGAGAATTCTGGATCTCCATCTACTTTCAAAATGAAAATGGTTTCCGTGTTGGGGGGCCTCCTCCTCTCAGTTTTCGTCTCTCTTCCTTCTCTATTTCAAAGATCCACCTCCCAGTTTCATACCATGGGCGGACCTGAGCAAACAGAGTGATTGCCTTGCTCAGCCAATCTAGGGTTGGCTTTTAGAAACTAGTATAATGGTAACATAATTGTAGTGGAAAAATAGCTATTACGTCCTTTTCTTTTTTTTCCCCCTTGCATTTAGATACATTATCAAAGTCGCTGCCAAAGAGGACTACAATGCAAACGTTAAACGACCTTCCCATGCACAGACGAGCTAACCAAGCTGTCGGTGTACAAATGACAATAAAATAAGCGCACGTTGGTTTACTCCATTCAGCACCAAAGATAGAACCGCCACCGGATAATGCTTGAAAGGCAATGGCTAAGCACGCGTAGAGGAAGACTTCTAGAAGTGAAAGGGAAAGGCCCTCTTGGAGCTGTGAATGGAAGAACCAGATAATGGCTAGAGCCAGAAGGCAACGACTCAGCACATTTCTAAGTCAAGGTCAATAAACCAGCCTATTTTATTAGATCAATTATATGAGTTCACCGTAATTACTTTTCAATAGAGAAGTGACAGTGAGTTAGTTGTTAAGGCCACTAGGGAGCATACATCAAGGACCAAAAGAATGCAATGACTAAAGATTTGTTTTTAGTCAATTAACAATGAATTTTTTAGTAAAAGTCCGAAGGCATCTCTAGATTTTCCATATGAACATATGAAATATATGAAACGACAACATTGGCTGAAGCATGGGGTAGAAATTCGTCTGCTCTTGATGACCTTGGGTATTTTGATAGAATAAATGCTCCACTGAAATTAAAAAATAAAAATAAAAAACAATGTTCTTGTTGAAGTTTGAGGTCTTGATATATCCAAGTTCTTGGATAAGTTGATCATCGACTCATGCAATTCCATTGAAATGCTGGATTTTTCTCAATTGAAACATTTGAAGAAAGTAAATGCTTGTTGTGAAAGTCTAATTGAAATTCAAGGCCTTCATTGGTCATAGTTCTTGAAAGAGTCAGATATCTTCTAGTGCAAATCCATTATGAGGCTAGACTTTTTACAATATTATTATCTAAAGCAGTTGAAGGCTTCTTCTTGTGAAAATCTAGCTGAAATCCAAGGCCATATCTGGGGTCTTGGAAGCGTTAGATGTGTCAATTAAAGGGGTGGAAATTCCACAATTAGATTGTTTGAAGCCATTGAAGGCACGCTATTGTGCAAATGTTGTTGGAATTCGAGGCCATAATAAGGTTCTTGGATTTCTTGCATATCCATCAAAAGGCTAGAGTTCCCACAAATCAACTATATAAGGAAGTTGGCCATTGCAAATTGCCAAAATCTAGTTGAAATTCAAGCGATTGTTAGATTGAAGTGGTGAAAAGTGTTTGATGCCAAAGAAGTGTCTCTTCAACACCCTCAACACATTTGCAACAAGGGCATCGATGATCAAAGCATGTGTGCCTAAGCTGTATCATGCGTGCGCGTGTGCACAAGGCACATGCATAAAGATTAATGTAAGTCCATCAATGTCTGAACTCTGAAGTAATTTGCAAGAAGTTCGCGCTCTCCTTTCAAAAACTATCATGCATCAATCAGCTTTAGACAAACAGGGCACACAATTAGTGGTACATACTTTTACTAAAACTGAGTCATGTGCTTTTAAATAGATGTGTAACGCTAGGAATATTGAAATTTATGGACAAAACGGAAGCACTAAGTAACGTGGCAAGCCGGGAGTAAGAATAGAAACAAACGGATCACATTCAGTACCAGATCAGAGGGAGCTACATCAGGTAATGATACTCCAAGCAGCATTAGTCTAATTAGATTAACTTAAATTGAAGTAAGCGCTACCTTGGGATTTAAATGCTACGTTACTCAATCGAACTTACTCAATTACCCTTACCGATTACCCACCAACCCTGAGATGGACCCCACATGGATGAGAGCTTCCTCCCATTCCCGGAGGGTTTCTGGGCCGACTCCTGTCCATCTATGCCACTTGATAGCCTTGCGGTAACCGTGCGATATGTTTCTCACGACCGAGGGCGTGACGTTGAGGAAGACGGGCATGATGATCTGGCCTATCGTCTTGTGGTCCTCCACAATTTGAGCCAACTCTCGGAGGCACCGTCTGCTCCACGGATATTTCTCTGACAGGATCGGAATGGCGATCTCGGCATCCCCGATATACAGGGGAATTGACCCGCGAACACCCTCTTCCTCTTGGTCCCAGACCACGCGGAACCCCGCTTTTTGGAGGCTACTGCAGAGATGATCCACAAAGACCTCGCGGGTGTCCGATCCTCTGAAACTCAAATACACATTGGAACTCTCTTCTCTTGTCGGAAAAAAGTGCGACTTTGAAAACCATCTCCTTCTTTCAAAACGAAAGTGGTTTTCGTGTCGGGGTCTCCTTCTCTCAGTTTCGTCTCTCTTCCTTCTCCATTTCAAAGATCCATCTCCCTGCTTCATACCACGGGAGCGGGCGGAAGCATAAGGGCCTCTTTAACCGGCCGACCAATGCGAGACGGGTGTAAAACTTTAAGAGAAAACAGCAATGACCTCAAACCTTCGCAAAACAAAAATATGACATCTTCATCACATTTACTCAAATTAATTTTTTTTCTCATAATAACTCTCAAACTGATATATCAGTACAGTATTTATTTAAAATTAATTTTTAAGTCACAAAAATTTCCAAATTGATACATTAATTCCACATTAACCCCACATCATGTGACAAAAAATCTCAAACTCTTGCTTTCGTGCCACACCTATGCCGTGTGTGCAAGAGTTTGGGATTTTTTATTACACAAAAATTAATTTAGGGAAAATATAACATGAGCCAAATTTGGGAAAAACTAACCGTGATGGACGGCAATAGCATCTATAAAAATAATTTACTGGACGACTGAGTTACCAATTAGATTTGTCATAAGACAAGAAAAATTTTCCAGCTTTTTACTCAAAAGGCACGATGGATCCAATTAGCACTTCATCACAACCAAAGCGACTGAGGCCTTTTGGAGGGAGAAAACAAGTGACTCGCCTTTCGTAGCCAGTCTAAAGGTTGCAATATTTCTTCCGTAAAATGAAGTCCATTACAAGGGATCAATCACAAACCTTGATTCCGTGAGACTTATGTGAATCTTACATGCGAGAATCATAAATTGAATGGTTATGATAGATTTAACTTGACGTTTCCAATGCAAGTAAGAATTTGCGCTAGACTTATTGAACCCAAAGATCAAATGGACAAGTTTGGGAAAGAGTTGATCCATCCAAGTCACAATTTTTTACTACCCACAAATAAACTGAATGGATATCCATGCAAAAGTCTCGGAGTTCATAGACTAAGCGACACCAATAAACTGTTGGAACCAAAAGGATAAACGAGCTTCGAAGGATTTGGAAAGGAGAGAGTACAAACACACACAGAGATTATAGTATTCAAAATGCCTTGCTAAGGCTTGATATGGAGTACACACAAGCTTTGTTAAGCTTAAAACTCTCTTTATCTCTCTATATGCTTCTAAAGCTCTCTCACTCTCTAAAAAAATAAACTAACGTAACTATATATATTCATAAGCATCTTCCACTACGACTTCAACATGCAATAAGTGAAGCTGAACTTTTCCTCTTGATTTGCTGTGCTCGTTGACTTCTTCTCCAAATCAAAGGCACTAGTAAATCAACATGTACATCATGATACATGCTTTCTATACTTTCACCATAGGAAATTGTCGAATAAATCCAGAATGACAGTTTTACTGAAAATCTGGAAAACCTCATGTGGCAATGCCATATAGATCTATTCAGATTCCATGGAAGTTCAATCCTTTACCCCTTTGGATTAAACTCCAATTATTCATTCATACACCCCTAAAGGAAGATGATTTCCCTAATAAGCTCCAATGGTTGTTATGGTACTACCAATAAGTACTTAATAGCTATCAAAATCTCAACTAGAAAGTTCATTGCCAACCTAACTGGGATATTCGGGTTAGGCCGAAACATTGAAAAGGAAAGTGACAGGAACCTCTCAGCTTTCCTTTAAATACTATATTCAAATTACATAATTGTCAATAAAATCTAACATAATAGTTATGAAAAGCAAGGAAGATTCATAATGTAAAAATATCAATACGAAACTACAAACATGAAGGCCAAACATTACATATTGAATAAATCACGATGACATGGTTCGAAAGGTCAATCGACAATGTGTACAAATTGTAATAATAACTTGAGAAAAAGGTTGATAAAAAGAAATCAAGATATTAATAGGACATCGTTTTTCTTGGCACGTTATAATGAAGAGCATGGAAAGCAAACCAAAAAGAGAATAATATACATGGGAGTATTAAGCAGCAATGAGGGAAAGAAATTAATGGCATAAATGTACAATAAAAAATTGGAAGGAAACAAAAAGATCGGTTCTTTTAATTCACTATAGATTTCACCATGCTAGTATTCAATTTTCATGAAAACATAAATCGAACATAACTACTTGAATAATTTTCCATCGTCGGAAAATGTTGGTGGTTACTTTTTCCAAAGAGAGATGCTTGTGGCATTGAAAACTGTGAAGTCAAAAGATACTTTTGAATTTGAATATTGATGATGACATGAACTGGAATGTACAGGAAGAAGGGTCTTCTATGAAGATCTCGGAGGATGTAATTTCTGGGATATCAAGTGGTACAAATTTCGAAGGGCATATAATGGGAAGAGGAAAAGTTCGGAAACACTCTCCTGAGCTTCATATTCCTAATGTTGTTTAGATTTAGGTCTAACAAAAGGTACTTGGCATAGCATTTGTTGTTTTAGCAAACGTAAGACGACCAGCTAGCCTTCTGAATCTAAGTTCGTCGGGTCACAAATCATCTGTACCGTTCTCATCAATCCATGGCTTTCTTCATTGGTGTAGCTCATAGAAACATCGGGAAGCCTCATGTTTGAATGCCACTAACTTGTGGCGGTCAATTCTCAGGAAATCTGTTTGCCTTTTTCTTCTTTCAATTCTCTTGTCCAGAAGAGTCTGTTTAAGTTGACAGTTGACACCACACAACCATATTATGGTACATTCGCGGAAATCTAGGAATTAAGAGATCATAAACTGATGACAGAGTGGGTGCTGAGATCTCGCAGATTTCAACAAAATAAATCGTAGAAATAGCCAATAGAAATGCAAGGGAAAACTTCTATGGAATGTGTCTAGAAAGCAAAACGAAATCCAGAGATGTTACATTCTTTGGCGTGGATCATCCAACGAAGCAGGACGTAAATATCAAAAGCAAAAGCCTGAACCATGCAGAGACGCAAGTAAAGATCAACTACGTTGAAAAAAGAAGATTCAGAAACATGTAATTGAGTGAAGTCACGCCTTGCTCCTCTACCCATGTGACATAAGATTCCTCAGCCTGGTCTTTACTACCACGAACTAACCACGAAGGAAACCATAATAAGTGGGTCCTGTAATGATGTATGCAGGTCTCTTCACAGGTTCTGAATCTTCAGTCTGATCAGGCCTGGCAACAAAGAGATGCATTTTATTTGGTTGTGAAAGGCAGGACCGTCCTGGAATGTGCTATAATAATCCGGGTTATTCATGATGGGGCATTTTTACCTGCTGCTCAGCCTAAGTTGGCAGCTCAGCCCGAGACATTAGGTCACAGAGATATTTCAGAGTACCCAGAAAACACTAAAACGAGTCGAATGATATTCATTCAAGTAGAAAAACTACTTAGCATGTAAAATTTATTCAAGGGGGAAAAACAACAAACTAATGCCAGATGATGTTCAGTAACATCAATTCATCATTCTTTTTGAATTTTTCATCCTATAATCATCTAGATCATCAGGGTTAATGGGTGCCTCTCGTTAATCACATAAATAATTCCCACATAAAAAGTGCATGCCATGGTGATTTTTCCCTCAGTATTGTCTACGCAGAGGTGTATGAGCATAAGTTTGGCCTTTCTGCATCGCATTAGGATTAGGGGTGAGCGGTTCCCGGTTCCATACAAGTTCCGTCTGGAACCTGGAACCTACCATTGGGTATAGGTTCCTCATTTTTTGGAACCTGGAACCTACCCTGTCACAAGTTCCGGGGTCGGTTCCAGGTTCCTATAGGTTTTTTTATTGGTTTCATTTTCAGAATAAACTATGCAACAATTGCTCAATCTGCTATTGGGTAAGATCTTAAGGAAAAGCTGTGTTTGATGTTATAAAACAGCATTTTCATGTTCCAACAGGTTCTAATGAGGTTAAAACATTAAAATCAGACTGCCTTTGTTTGAGCAACCGCACATAGGTTTAAGTAGAATGTAAAACCAAAAACATAGTAACTCATTTCCCGAAGAAAACTACGTAAACACAACCATATAGCCCATCATATCAGAAATATACATTT
This sequence comes from Eucalyptus grandis x Eucalyptus urophylla, assembly GCA_028830015.1. NCBI lineage: Eukaryota > Viridiplantae > Streptophyta > Magnoliopsida > Myrtales > Myrtaceae > Eucalyptus > Eucalyptus grandis x Eucalyptus urophylla. The sequence goes on along the minus strand of CM054189.1, from coordinate 25,730,251 downwards.
TATTTTGGATTCTAGTAATTTGCTTTTCATAAACACTACATCCCTTTACAAAAAATGGGCGACAAATAAATTGTGAAAAACTGAAAAATGGAAGAACAGATAGTACTTGTCCCATTCACGGAAGAAATCACTGTGAACAGAAAAATGAAGGAATTGTACAATGGGTTCAAGAATAAACTTACAACAAAGTGGGGATAATCGAGAGTTGAAGTTTCGTAGTCCCCTCCTTCTCCACAAACGTTAATTCCATACAACCTGGTCTTCTGTTGTGACATCCTGATTTTCGAATCTGATTTCGATCAAACGAATTAGGCTTTTCATCGACGTGTCTATAGCCTTTTTCTCTGAGTTGGCCACTTACGAGTTAACTAGCCTATCAGGTAAAGCTGTTAAGGAATCTAAATGCAATAGACATGAGAATTCGACCAGGAATCGACTACTCGACCGTGCTAATCTGCAAGAGTCATTACAGCATCGTCAAAATGGATCAAAGACCGGAGATAGGTCTATTCGATAAAGATATGTGATTAGTGCCTGGGTGATTTCACCTAATTGCAAAATTTCTATCGAACGGCACTAGACCGATTTTTCTATCATTTTTGTACCTTGTATCCGTATTTGAAATCTCGAGATTTTCACGACAACCGAGAGTCGCCAATGTGTCGAAGATGTACATTGTGGCTTGAAAATAGTCGATCACGGGTCAATTGTATTAAAAATTCCTAAAAACTACCTGGTAGATTGGAACGCGCTAAAATCACGTCGAATTGAAATTAACCGCGAAATTGAGCTCGATTTCAGAAATTGAAAGTTTAGTCATGTTACGATTCATTTTAGGAACGTCGACACACTTTCTAAATTTTTTTCAAAGATTGCGAGATTTTTACGGAAAATCGATTCGGAAATCGAATGGAAATTCGGTTTAGCTCATTTGAAGGAAATTTCGACTTTTAAGCCGAGCTATCAGGTGATGGGAATTTATGGACATGTGTGGGATTTTTCTTTGATAAAATTGGACTTCAAATTTGAGAATTTGAGGATGAAATTGAAGCCAAAGTTGAGTAAATTCGGATCAAGAGAGGAGGGCTGCATTTTGGCACCAAAATTGGATAAATTGTGGATTTTTATTACAAGAAAGTATTAGGGGGAGACATTGGGATATTTATGGATAAAGATCTAGGGGACAAGCATTAAATGGAATGGATAAAATGCTTGACTTTTGGTTCCAGCCGTGGCTTCCTCCGCACGTCCAACCACCGCCTCTTCCTCCTTCGGCCTTCTTCTCTCTTGCTCGATCTCTCTCTCTCTCTGATTTACTTTGCATTTCATTTTTTTCCTCTACCCATTTCTTTCAATCTCCACCGAAGCTTTCATTTTCCTTGCATCCTCTCACACCAACACCACCGTCCCACTCTCCACCGAAACCCTTCCCCCACTCACATACGCCACTTCCTCCCACCAAAGACCGAAGCTCCATCTTCTTCGGTCAAAACCTCAACCGAAGGCCTCCATCGTCGACTTCAAAGCCCACACGTCCAGCAACAATCGAGCAGCCCAACACCTGCCGAAGCCAGCCACTCGAAGCCGTTTCAGCCCTTCGAAACTCAAGATCGAAACCAGCATCTTCTGTGCCGGTTTTCTCAGCCCGAACAACAAGTTCATTGGCTATTTTTAGTTGGTTTGAGCGTCCCTCGACCTCACCGTGAGTTCAAGTTTCGGCCACCGTTGCGCTGCTGTCGCCGGGAGCCAATTTTTGAGCTTAACCGGTGAGTTGCGTTCTAATCCTTTATTAGTGGGCTAATGACACTTAGAGGTGTGTTAGTTAGCTAATTGGTGGATTAGTTATGTTAATTAGGCTTAGGATGGCTTAGTTAGATTAAGTATATAGTTAGTAGTTAGTTAGTTTATTTAGTTTAGTTATATGGATTAGTTAGGAATTAGTTAGTTTATTTAGTTTGTGTACTTAGATTAAATTATATAGGATGGTTAGATTTAATTGTTAGTTAGATTATTTAGTTTAATTAGTTTAGGTTAATTTAATTAAATGATTTAAATTTATTTATTTGTAATTTATTTAATTTCCGGTAATTTATTTAATTATTAATTATTTTCCGGAAATTAGACCGGGATAGCCGGTGACCGGAATTTTGTGTTGATTGCAATGGTGTGTTCAGTTTATGCAATTGGATATTAATTTGTGCAAATTGAGTGCTGATTTGGAGTTTTGAGTTTTTAATTTCAAAATTTGTTAAATTCATTATTTATTCAGAAAATCCCGAGTGTCGGATTTTAACACCAAAAATGGTTTTATATAATATATAAAACAGTGAGATTTTAAACTGAAGATTATAAATTTTCTGGGTTCAATCTGACCGTGTACCCACATACGACTATTTTACCGTGTATTTCTAATATGAAGAAAATAAGCTAGGTTCACTATTTTAATTGAGACATTTGAGTGCAATGCATAGTGTCCTGGGCCGAGATTGATTGGTCGTGTGTTGGTTAAAAGAAACCGTCTCGTGCAATTACGCCGGACGTTGCAAAATCCCTTTTCGGGTTATCCATGTATTAGGGTATTGGGTTGCAGTAGATTCTGGACCTATACGCCTTAGAGAAAGCCGTCAATGAGACGTAGCCGTGCTCTATGGGGAAGAGATGATGTCTGGCTATGCTAGTAGAATGCCGAACATGGATTTCGGCAATGCCTTGAGTGGCTTAATTAACAATTGGAACGCATGATGGTCTGAGTTTGATGCACCTGATTATGAGACAAAACGGTGTGGCATGGAACATGACCCTTGTGATTAATTGAATTGATGAGGTGTTCCAGTTGTTATGTGCATTGATTATATGCATTGCAATATGAACTGTACTGACGTGCATGAAGGAAACTGAGGCGAGGTAAGTCTTCTGTGCCAATTGAGTGGTTGTGTGGTTAGGACACTTCCAGGTGTATTTCCCTCATAATAGGGGCTTAGATCGTGAACTCGCTGAGATTTATATCTCACCTCGTCGTGGGCTTAAAATTTTCAAGGCCGTAGAGAGAGGACTTGGAGCTGAGCTAAGGTGATCCGAAGAGTAGGTCAGATAGGACATCCTCTTTTTGAGAACTAGTATTTTGGTTATAAACTTGTGTAAACGACTCAGTATGTTTATAAAAGTGTGGTTTGTTTGTGAATGTGATGTCCTGCTTTTCTATCCCGAGATGATTACTGTCGAGGGATTTATTTTCACTTCGGCATGTGCAATATAAAGAAAAGGGTCGGCGACTCATCCTGGGAAGTCACAAATGATTATCGACCGGAGAGGGATGGGCATGCGCTCGGGGTTTGGGGCGTGACATCTGTGTTGTTCACAACTTTGAGATCACAATAACTCTGCTTTTCCAGCTCAACTGTTTACATAAATTTGAACATGAGAATCCATCCATTAACATAGGAGAGCTAGAAAGGAAGGCCCTCCTAGGTCACAAAGTAAGAAAAAGCTGACATAAACAGACATTTTCATATATCAAACTCTCCATATAATCATGCAATGCAGTATATACGAGCAAACATTAAAAGATCATGCTTTTGGGTATCTAACCTGATTTTACCAGTCAAAATGCAAACAAGATAAAATTTGAATCTTCCCCTTATCACGGAGAAGAATGAACAATTGATTCCATTATTAAGGACGAAAGAGACACCATTATGCAGTTTATGTCCATAAGCATGGATAACCAAATTATGAAAGGAAAACAAGGGTGCAATACAAGTACATGAGCATTACTAAATGCAGAAATGATGTGACAACATGCCTTCCCCTGCAAATAAAGAGTCCAAGTTCACTTTCAACTAGCAAAAGGAATGTTAAACAAGTATTTGGCTCTCAACCAAATAAAAATCTCATGGTCATTGGCCTCGTTAACAACAGGTCCAGAATAATGTCCATTCGGAACAAGAGATACCCTTACTACCCTGAAGTGATATTAAGGTTGGAAGATCTTGCTCAAGTAGAAATTGAGCGCACCATTCATCACAAGATTGCTAAACTCTGTTTCCAGTAGTCAGGGTTGAGTTTAGAATGGTTCAAAAATCACAATCTAATTACACTTCGGACAAATGTCTATGCAAATTAACCATGAGAGTGCATACTTCAACGTTCTATTAGATCAAGGCTGTTCTCGATTTGGAGGTAGCAATCTTTCAGGACGTGGCGTCGGGGCGGCTGGGCGAGCGGCGTCAAGGCAGCTGATTGAACCAATATGGAGAGATTCCATCATTTGGATTTTTGACTTCCCTAAACCTGAGCATCATCTTGGTGCACAGAGTGTCTTAATCAGCATGATTGCACACAGCTTATGTTGTGAAGAAAATGACATAAAAAATGCAGGAAGTACCAAACGATTCAAAGGCATCGCCGGGTGGAGGGGTCGAGTGGTGATGAGTCGTCGTTGAGGGCGTCACTGAGCAGAGGGGGGCGAGCAGTGACGAGTCGTCGTTGAGGGTGTCGCGAGTAGAGGGGGGGCGAGCGGTGACGAGTCGTCGTTGATGACGTCACCAAGCAAAGGGGGGTGAGCAGTGACGAGTCGTCGTCGAGGGTGTCACCGAGTGGAGGGGGTCGATAGCGTCAAGTCGTTGTCGGGGCGTTGCTGAGTGGGGGGGGGGGGGGGGGCAAGCAGCGACGAGTCATCATCGAGGGCATCGTCGAAAGGAGGGGGCCGAGCGGCGTTGAGTCGTCGTCGAGGCATCGCCGAGCGAAGGGGGCGGCAGCAACGGGTCTTCGTGGACTTCGAGGGTGTCGCCGAGCAGAAGGGGGGTGAGCGGCGACGAGTTGGTGGCAGCGGTGTTGTTGAGCGGAGGGGAGCAAGCGATGTCTGGGGGTGAGCAGGGAAAGCCAAAGAGAGAGGCGAGAGTCAGATGCTAGGGTTAGAGTCAGAAAGAGAGGAGAAAGGAATGGCCAAATAAAATTAGGTTTTTTAGAAAGTTTCGGTTCTGGACCCGGTTCCCAGTTTCGGTTCCTATAGGAACCAGAACCTTTCTCTTTGGAACCGGGAGCCGAATCTGACCCTCCGGTCTGATTCCCCAGTTCCCGGTTCTACTCGGGAACCACACTTACCCCTAATTAGGATATGACTATTCTATACATCATCGTTGGGCAAAAGAAATCAACAGAGATCACATCCAGTTATTTCTTCCATTACAATACTCCTACTAGCGAATACTCCATGTATATTGAATAAATGGGCATATCATCTTACTAAGGATAATCAGTCAGTTAGATGGAAGAAATTAAGAACAACAATGACCAAAATGATTAGGGAATTCAAAAATGCTGATTCATGCACTCATTCACATATTTGTGAAAATTGTACAATGAAGTCGAAGTGTTAAGTGGTATACCAAGCAATTGCTGGGCATTGTTGAGAATAACTTCATAAAGGAAAAATATTGCATTCTCTAAAGAAGTGAAAAGAAAAACGGAAATATCGGAGAAGAAGGCATTCTAGTTACAAGGAAGTCCAACAATGCAAGTGAAACTTATGGATCATCATTAAAATTGAAAAGACGCATGACCTTTAGAATGAACATTGGCCTCAGAAACTTCAGACTTGCTTGAGGAAGCAAGAAATGGATCTCTTTCAAGTCCTCATTTAGACCAGAGGCGTACCACGACCTTCGCAAATATCTGGCCTTTCTAGGGAGCTCGACTACTAGAGGCTGTCCTTTTGAGTTATGTTCTTGCAATGTTGGATATGACATGTTCTCAGCTTCTTCAAGTTCGACAAATCTGGCAGTCCTTGAAGGGAATCACAGTATGAGATGGTCAATGTTCTCAGGGATGTCAAGCATTCAAGACCGTCGAGCTTTACCAGCTCACATTGAGAAATAAGCAAGGCTACCAAGGATGAGAGATTTTGAAGTCCTTCGATTTTCCAACCCAGATAGAGACTTGAGATACTTAAGCTCCGGCAATGTCTTTAAAGATTTGCAGTCTCGGAGGGTTAGTTTTTTCAAACTTTTGGGTAGTCGTGGGAGATGTTGTAGGTCTGGACATTGAAGATCAAGCTTCCTTAGCTGCTTGAGAGCATCCATTTCCGGTAGTTTAGTGAAGCCTGGAAGGCATAATTTCAAGGTCTCAACTTTTGTCACTTTGCCAATCCCCGAAAGGCTGATCGGCTCCACCATCAAATATCCGTCTGTGCTGGGAGATGCCTCGTCCTCCAAATAATTGGCAAGGCACAACTCTTTGAGATTGGTCAGATTTGAAATATCCAAAGACTTCAATTTACTTGCGTCATAAGTGAGATGAAAAGTGGCTAAACTAGTGGGAAGCAGAGGAACCTCATGAAGATTGTCACAGCCATATAAATCAAGGTTTTGATTATGGGAAAGATTAGAGATGCTCCCTGGTAGGCTGGGAATATTGGAATCTGACAACACCAAATTTCTCAAACGAGACAAGCCTTTGATCTCCTCAGGAATTTTTTCCAAACTCCCACAGCGTGATGCATGAATCTCCTCAAGCTTCTTCAGCATTCCAATAGATCGAGGAAACTTTCTAATGAAACTTCCGTCCATTTTCAGCACCTTCAAATTATGCATATTACCAATGGCATGTGGTAATTTATCTATTCCTGTACTTGAAAGATCCAGGTTCTCTAATGACGTCAATTTTCCAATGGCATCTTGAAGTTTCCACAACAACCGACAATCTCTCAAAGACAGTCGTTTCAACTTTTCTAGCCTTTTAATTGAGTCCGGGAGTGTGGTAAGTTCAGAGCCATCAATCAAAAGAAATTCTAGAGATTTTATGTCACCAATTTCACTGGATAATCGTGCCAATGATTTACAGTTGCAGGCGCTAAGAGTTTTAAGATGCTTCATATCTTCGGAGACCAGAATATCTTCTATATAAGTTCCATCAAGTCGGAGCTCTCTCAAAGCTTCCAGAGAATCAAGTTCTCTGGGCAAGTTACCGAGGTCAGTGCAAAATTTCAGATCTGAAATTTGCAAACGTTGCAACTGACCAATCGATGGGTCGATTCGAACCAAATGAAAGCAATATTCTAAAATCAGCATCTCCAAAGACTTGAAATTAGAGAAGTTTGGAGTTTGTATCAAGTCGACACAGCCTCTGAGAATTAAGACTTTCAACTTCCTTGCCAACTGCAAGCAATACAAATAGACGGAAACTGTTAATGTTGCAGTAAGTATTCAAGTGAAAAGGGAAATGCAAAGTATTTGAGCTACCTTTATATTATTCCAACCCTCCCAACCTTCAGTTACCTTGCTCCACGATAAATCAAGAACAACCAAGACCTCCAAGTTCAAATTGATTACATTAAAAGCTCTTGGACAGCCATGCCTACGGAGCCAAAGTAACTTTGAAAGAAGATTTCTAAAATCCGTCTTAATGTCAAAGTTGTTGGAGAAATCTTCTTGAAGTGTTTTGAAGCTGACAAAACGTTTCCATCAGTCTAGTCTGAAGGTTTGCAGACTCTGCTATTTAAAGTCTGAAGACCTCCGAACAATCAGACTCAAGACTCAAAGTCTATCCTCATTGACAGTCTCTAATCCGTTAAAGAAAGGCTATCCAGAACTCGATGTTTCATTAAGGATATGACCTTATCGACTGGAGAAGATCTCTTGGCTGGATATGACATAACATAATCCTTTGATTGATTCGAAGATTAAGGATCCAATGATTGGCGAAATATTCGTGGAAGGTTCTACTTATGGAAACCGAGATCATGATTGTATGGGCGAACAAGATTGATGGGCTATCGACATGTTCCTTTAATAGCTCGAATGATCTTCCTAATTGATTTCGTCCAACGGGTAGATTGGAGGAATTCATTTGGTAAGTGCCAACGGGTATGATGGCATGAAGGAGTATATAAGGAAGACGTTCTAAGTTGTTCGAGAGATGCGCGATAGAAGAATTCCAAAGTCTGAAGCTCCTTGTTGTTTAGTCAATTCATTTGAGCGAAATCTTGTACGCAAAAGAGAGTTTATAATTGTGAGAAACCTTGAGCAAGTGTGGTAGAACATCTACACTGTGGAATCAAGGAAAAGCTGTGCTGTAACGTCTCTTTTGTTCATAGTGAAATCCAGCCGGTGGGCTGTCAGTTCGGAAGAGTGGACGTAGGCTTGAAATAAGCCGAACCACTATAAACCTTGTGTTCAATTTTCTCTTCCCTACTCTTTACTTTACCTTGATCGTACTTCATTTTGTTAATCAAAAGAGAACTCCCTTTCTATCGATTGCCTAGAATTGCTTCCGTATCTCGAAAAATTATTTGTGCACCTATTCACCCTCCTCTAGGTGCTTATACTAGCTATCTCAATTGGTATCAGAGCTCGTGTATTCACTTTGTTTAAAGTGTTTTACTTCAGAGTTAAAGATCCATGGCTAGTATGTTGGCTCCAGGGCTGGTAGAAGGGCAAAGCAATACTAGACCGCCTTACTTTGATGGAAAGGACTACAACATATGGAAAAACAAGATGAAGGCGTTCCTAAGATCAAAGGATCCTCTGGAATGGGACGTTGTAGAAAAATGAATCATTCCTAAAGCTGCACCTGTTTCAGAAAGAGGAAAAGATACTGTTGAGTCTAGCGAAATGACTCAGGAAGAGATAATCAAGAGACAAGCTCTTGATGCAAAAACAATTTATTCTTTATATTGTGCTTTATCACCTACTGAATATAACAGAATATCTTCTTGTGAAACAACCAAAGAAGTCTGGGATAGATTACACATTACTTATGAGGGAACCGATCGAGTGAAAGAGACAAGAATCAACATCCTCCTTGGTCAATACGAAGCTTTTAGAATGAAATCGGGAAAATCTATAACTGACATGTTTAGTCGTTTTACAGAAATCGTGAATGGTCTTGAAAATCAAGGTCAACCAATTTCTGATCCCATGAAAGTAAACAAGCTACTGTGTGGACTCTCTAATGATTGGAATCACATAAAGACCTCAATCAGAGAGACCCAAAGAATCATGCCACTGTTTGTTGATGAGTTGGTTGGGACTCTTCAGTCTTATGAAGTGGAACGAATCAATGAAGATGAAGATCCAAAAGGTAAGAAATCCATTGCATTAAAATCAAATGATGACTCTGATGTTACAGATTTTGAAGAAGATATGGACGACGAGGAGCTTGCTCTCATGATAAGAAGATTCAGAAAGTTGAATAGAAAAGGAAGAAAGTTCAATTCAAAGAAACAAAGTTTTCAAAGGCAACAGACCAAGTCTGTTGATGATGATGAATCAAATAAAGATGTAGTTTGCTTTGAATGTAAGAAAAAGGGACAGATCAGACCCAACTGTCCTATTCTAAGGAAGAAGAAAGGAAAAGCTGAAAAATCTCGAAAGGCTCTCAAAGCCGAAACCTGGAGTGATATAGAGTGTGAAGAAAGTGATGATGATTATGCCAATTTATGTCTGATGGCACAATCAGACTCAGACTCAAACTCTGAATCAGACTCAGAAAGTGAATTTGAGGTTAGTAACTTCAAAATCCCTATTAAAGTTTCAAAATACATTGATGAATTGTGTTTTAGTCTTAAGACTTCTCTTAAAAGAATTTTCGAACTCAAAAAGGAAAATTCTGCTCTAAAACAACGAGAAAATGTTTTGGAAGAAAAAGTGAAATGCTTAGACAAGAATGTTTCTTCTCTTAAAGAAAGTGAAGATAATCTTTTAAAAGAAAATGAATTCTTAAAAACTGATATCTCAAATATTTCCAAAAGATTTTCTTTAGGATCTGAAAAACTGGAAAAAATACTTTCTGTTCAAAGACCTTATTTCAATAAATCTGGTTTGGGAATGACTGTTGAAACCATTCATTTAATTGATTTTCCTAAAGTGAAAGAAAGAATCAAACAAAGACCCACAAGAGATGTTTACAAAAATCATTTTAAAAGGACCTTTGTAAAACCAGTAGGTCGCAATGCTCTCAGATGTTCAAAGTGCAATAGTGCAGATCATTTTGAAAAAGATTGTCCTATGGTTTGGAAACCTGTCAATAAAGTTTGGGCAAAAATCGCATATCATACTAACTCAAATGGACCCAAGAAAATATGGGTACCAAAGAAATTTTGAGTCTCTTTTTAAATGCAGGTCACTATCAAGAAAAATGTAAAATGGTATCTGGATAGTGGATGCTCAAGACATATGACATGAGATTCAAATTGCTTCATAAAGCTTGTTCAAGTGAATGGTGGAAAAATCTCTTTTGAAGGAAACAGCAAAGGAAAAATTGTGGGATTTGGAACTGTAAAGATTGGAAACCTCACAATAAGCAATGTTTCTTTAGTTGAAGGGCTCAACTACAATATGCTTAGCGTTAGTCAGCTATGTGATGCCGGTTTCAGAATTTACTTTCAAGAGGGTATTTGTTCAGGAACCAGTAAGGACTCTACTCAGTCATTTATGGGTCGAAGACATGGAAATATCTACCTCTTGGACGTGAAACCAGATGAATCACAATGTCTAATCTCAATCCAAGACGAAGCGAGCTTATGGCACAAAAAGCTTGGGCATATTAACATGAAGCAGATAGCCAAACTTTCAGCAAAGAAGCTTGTTTGTGGTCTACCCAATTTATCATACCAAAAGTCTGATCTATGTACACCATGCATATTGGGAAAACAGGTAAGAAATTCCTTTAAACCAATAAATCAAGTTTCCACTAACCGTGTACTGCAGCTCTTGCATATGGATCTCTTTGGACCAACAAGAACACAGAGCATTTGAGGTAAGAAATATTGCCTAGTAATTGTGGATGACTACTCACGATTTACTTGGGTATATTTCTTGGCAAATAAGTCAGAAACCTTTTCTTACTTTAAAAATTTTGCTAAGAAGGTTCAAAATGAAAAGGGGTATGTTATTTCAAGTATAAAAACAGACCATGGAGGTGAATTTCAAAATCAAGATTTTACAAAATTTTGTGATGAATCTGGTTTTCAGCATTTGTTCTCTTCTCCATATACTCCAGAGCAAAACGGAGTTGTGGAAAGGAAGAATAGATCTCTTCAAGAAATGGCCAGAACTCTTTTAATTGAAAGCAATATCTCTTTACAATTTTGGGCTGAAGCAGTTTCAACATCATGTTATATTATCAATAGAGTTTTTCTAAGGCCTATTCTTGAAAAAACCCCCTATGAACTATTCAAAGAAAAGAAGCCTATTGTTTCATATTTTCATGTATTTGGATGCAAATGTTTCATACTGAAAAATGCAAATGATCGAGTTGGTAAGTTTAAAGAAAAGTCAGATGAAGGCATCTTCCTTGGATATTCAACCACAAGCAAAGCGTACAGAGTCTACAACAAGAAGACTCAAACTGTGGAAGAATCAATGAATGTCAAATTTCAAGATTCTATACAAAATGAATCTATTCAGACTCATCTTGAAGAGACAGAACCTGCTCTAGACTCTACAAAGTCTAAATCCCAAGTAGCAGCTCAGACTTTGAAGGACCAGCAACAAGTGACTATTGAAGATTCAAGTGAAGGAAGTGACCATCAATCTGACAAATTAAACAGCAACTGGAAGCATAAGTCTAGTCATCCCAAAGATCTTATCATTGGCGACATCAATGATGGAATTCGCACAAGATCCAAAAGGTGCGAAGAGTCTAGTGCTGTGGCTCTTATTTCTGAAGTAGAACCCAAAAGCATAGATGAAGCTTTATCCGATGAAAGCTGGATTGAAGCCATGCAAGAAGAACTCAGACAATTCAAAATTAATGATGTATGGGAGTTGACTCCTAAACCAAAAGGTAAATCTATTATTGGAGCTAAATGGGTTTTCAGGAACAAGATGGATGAGAAAGGAAAAGTCATAAGAAACAAGGCAAGACTCATGGCCAAGGGATACACGCAAGAAGAAGGGATTGACTATGATGAGACTTACGCACCGGTAGCAAGGTTAGAAGCAATTCGTTTATTACTTACATTTGCTTGTCATAAGAATTTCAGGTTATTCCAAATGGATGTCAAAAGTGCCTTCCTAAATGGATTCATCCATAAGGAAGTCTATGTGGAACAACCACCTGGGTTTGAAGACCCAAGGAAACCAGACTCAGTATTCATACTCAAAAAGGCCTTGTATGGCTTAAAACAAGCACCTCGAGCTTGGTACGACAGACTGAGTAAGTTTTTAATTCAAAATGGTTTTGTTAAAGGTAAAGTAGACACTACTCTTTTTATTAAAAGAGAAAGTAAGAGTTTTCTGCTTGTGCAAATATATGTCGATGATATTATCTTTGGATCATCTAATGAAAGTCTGTGCAAGAAATTCTCTAAGACTATGCAAGATGAATTTGAAATGAGTATGATGGGTGAATTAACCTTTTTTCTCGGTCTTCAAATAAAACAATTGAAGGAAGGAACTTTTATTCATCAAGAAAAATATGCTAATGATCTTGTCAAAAAGTTTGGTCTGGACAATTGCAAAAAGGCTGACATTCCAATGTCAAGTTCCTTGAAGATAGACAAAGATGAAGGAGGAAAGAAAGTCGACCAAAAGTTATACAGGAGTATCATCGGTTCACTTATTTATCTTACTGCTTCTAGACCTGACATTTTATTTAGTGTTTGCATTTGTGCTAGATTTCAAGCAGACCCTAAAGAATCTCATCTAAATGCTGCAAAGCGAATTATCAAATATATTTCATCAACTTCAAGCTTTGGTCTCTGGTATCCAAAAAGGGGAGACTTTACTCTTCTCGGATACTCAGACGCAAACCTTGCTGGATGCAGAGTCGATAGAAAGAGCACATCGGGTACCTGTCAACTACTTGGAGGCAGGACAGTGTCTTGGTTTTCAAGAAAGCAGAGTACAGTAGCTCTCTCTACAGCAGAAGCAGAGTATGTAGCTCTTGGAAGTTGTTGTTCACAAATTCTGTGGATAAAACAACAACTAAGAGACTTTGGAATTGAAGATTCATGTACGGAGATTAATTGCGACAACACCAGTACAATCAATCTTACCAAAAATTCAATTCTTCACTCAAGAGCAAAGCATATAGAGATTCGACATCACTTCATTAGAGATCATGTTCAAAATGGAGAAGTTTCAATTCAATTTGTTGATTCAAAGAACCAACTGGCGGATATACTCACAAAGCCTTTGGAGAAAAATCAATTTGAAACCATCCGTTCCAGACTCAACATTTTGAGGTATGAGGAAATCAAAGTCTAGAGACTCTCAGACTCAGACAAACAAGACCTTGACTGTAAGTTATTCTCTCTCTCGAATCTCATCTTGAAAAGGTACGATCGTCAACTGTGTTTGATTATTGCTATATTTAATTGTCATGACTATTGCAACGTTTCCTTTTGAAAAAGGCAGTTATTTTTTTTTAAAAGGCATATTTTCACATTCCTTTACGACGTTTTGTATTCCACCCTTTCGATTAAGTTATATACAGTCGGTTTCTCTTCATTTTACCTTCAAAAACCCTAGAAAGCATTGATCTTCCATTCCTATTTTCTTCCTTTGTTTAAACTTCGAAAAAGTTGTCATCTTTCTTGGGAAAGTCAAGTAAGGAATCTTTCAAAGACTGAGAAAGATGTCATCTTCAAGAAAGTCTTCGAGAATCGCAAGCAGGGGACCACAGAGAATGAGTGAGGGGCCTACTCATTTCGATCTCACTGAGGAAGAGGAGTTACCGAGTCAGCAACAGAGCCCACAACATTGTCAACCGTGTCATTCTCCACCATCTACTCCACAGGGTGTGGGTCATCAACCGGAGGAAGAAATCATTGAGGATGCAGATCCTGTAAGAATCCAAAAGCCCTCTTTTATTTACAAGCTTTATCGTGCTTTGAAGAGCACTGGTACTCCGTTGAAGTATGTAGATGATTTTCTTAAAGACAAGGGATATGGAAATGAGTATATCTTTTTGCGAAAAATGGAGAATTTGGGAATTGCTCCCAAAGGGAAGGCAGAGGAAGCTCTTGCAAACATTCCGAGTGATCCACGTGTCGGGGGATTTAATCCGACAAATGGAAATGATGATGATAAATTGTTTAGTGAATTTCAACCTAGGATGGGTGTTGCAGCGGAAGTTCGAGGAAAAAGAACGGAGTTGTTTAGATCAAAGGAACATAATGATCTATACTCCAAATTATTGAAACGCGGGGTGATAAACCCTATGAGTGTGGATTTCGATTTCCTGGATGCTGTGAATGTGAACTTGAGAGAAAAGTTCGGTCTGCTTCAACTTGAGCAATTTTGCTCCGATACCACTGAAGGCTATGCTCAATTAACTGCATATTTCTATTCAAATCTTAGTTTCTTGAATGCGAATAGAATATCTTTTAGTGTCCGAGACCAAGACTTTGTGGTTGATGTGGATATGCTGGCGGATGTGATTGGGGTTGAAAGAGGAAAATATCAACCCATCAAGGTTTCAATTGCTCGTGCCACACTGGAGCTTGTTAAAGACAGAAGCACAGAAGGGAGGATTACCTACTTAAGGATGCGTGCGAACAACATCTTGCTTCACAAAATTGTGATCAACTGTCTCAGACCGAAATCAACCTCCAAGACTAATGTATCTAACTCTGAGGCAAAACTGATGTACGTGATCAATACAGGGAAAAAGTTCTCACTTCCTCACACCATTCTCTTCCACATGTATAGAGTAGTGGTAAAGGACAGAGTTCAACTTCCTTATCCATGTCTTGTGACGAAGTTATTCAGACATCTGAATATTCAGCCTCCACAAATTCTTTGTGCTCGATCGTGCGATCATATGGTGATAGGACTGAAGATGGTGACCAAAATGCATCTGAAGGAACTAAGCAAGGCGTTGGAGAAATTCAAGGAGAAGACTCCAGTCAAAACTCATCAAACCTCTTCATCAAAAAGAAAAGGAAAAGAGCCCTTGGTTGCTTCATCCAAGAAAAGAAGAGCTCTCATCGTTGAAGATGAAGATGATGATGAAGACATCACCATTTCTTCAATGAAGAATCTGCGTCGTTCTGTTCCAGAGAAAGAAACAGAGGAGAAGGAAGAAGAAGAAAGAGATGCTGAGAAGGAAAGAGTTGCGAAAGAAGAAGAAGAGAAAAGAGATCAAGAAGAAGGAGAACCTGAGGGACACTCTTCTCCATCTGAATGCATAACCACAGGGGGAGATCAAGAGAAAAGAGGAAAGTCCTCATATCCTGCTACAAGTGAGGGAGTCAGTCTCTCTCCAGCAGATCCAGAGGACATCTATGCCTCTCAATTTCCTGAGGAAGGTCATGATGTATCATCGCCAAATCTGCGTGATTATGCTGATCTACCAGCGTCTGCATTTACTCCATCAGATCGTGCCGAAGCAAGTACTCAAACTGATAATGCAGCAGATTTTCGCAGAATTATGGATATTCTCTTGGAGATGTGCAGTCAAATTTATGCTCTGGGATGCGAGGTTCAAAACTTGTAGAATGCAGGTCAAGCTTTTTCAGGTTCATTGAATGATCAGATCCAAGCCCTCTCTGTTCAGATTCAGGCCAATGCCAAGGGTGAGGAGGTTGCATAACTGAAGGAAGACTTGAAAAGGCTGGAAGGCATCGTTCAGTTTATGGGAGATTTCCAGCTTGTTCGCGTTCCCAAGTAATCTTGACTTTATTCTATCTCAACCTTTTTAATGCTGACAAAAAGGGGGAGAGATGCAAGATTTGAAACTTTGACTTTTAATTGTTTGGATTGGATTGATGTTTAACTTTGTTTGACTTTATTTTTGTGTCTGGATGAGACTTGGACTTGACTTGGACTTGATTGCTTATATTAACTACTATTGATATCTTATGGATGGCTATATCACATACTAGACTAACCTATTTTCTGTGGTTGCAGATTCTAGTGTTATTCATTTAGCCATTTATGTCTATAAGATATGCATATGTGTTTGAGAAATGTTTTGCAGGTCAAAGTTATCCAAATCTGCAGGAAAGTTTTGTCACCATCAAAAAAGGGGGAGATTGTTGGAGAAATCTTCTTGAAGTGTTTTGAAGCTGACAAAACGTTTCCATCAGTCTAGCCTGAAGGTTTGCAGACTCTGCTATTTAAAGTTTGAAGACCTCCGGACAACCAGACTCAAGACTTAAAGTCTATCCTCATTGACAGTCTCTAATCCGTTGAAGAAAGGCTATCTAGAATTGGATGTTTCATTAAGGATATGACCTTATCGACCGGAGAAGATCTCTTGGCTGGATATGACATAACGGAATCCTTTGATTGATTCGAAGATTAAGGATCCGATGATTGGCGAAATATTCGTGGAAGGTTCTACTTATAGAAACCGAGATCCTGATTGTATGGGTGAACATGATTGATGGGCTATCGACATGTTCCTTTAATAGCTCGAATGATCTTCCTAATTGATTCCGTCCAACGGGTAGATTGGAGGAATTCCTTTGGTAAGTGCCAACGGGTATGATGGCATGAAGGAGTATATAAGGAAGACGTTCTAAGTTGTTCGAGAGATGCGCGATAGAAGAATTCCAAAGTTTGAAGCTCCTTGTTGTTTAGTCAATTCATTTGAGCGAAATCTTGTACGCAAAAGAGAGTTTATATTTGTGAGAAACCTTGAGCAAGTGTGGTAGAACATCTACACTGTGGAATCAAGGAAAAGCTGTGCTGTAACGTCTCTTTTGTTCATAGTGAAATCCAGCCGGTGGGCTGTCAGTGCGGAAGAGTGGACGTAGGCTTGGAATAAGCCGAATCACTATAAACCTTGTGTTCAATTTTCTCTTCCCTACTCTTTACTTTACCTTGATCGTACTTCGTTTTGTTAATCAAAAGAGAACTCCATTTCTATCGATTGCCTAGAATTGCTTCCGTATCTCGAAAAATTATTTGTGCACCTATTCACCCCCCTCTAGGTGCTTATACTAGCTATCTCAAAAGTGATCCAAAATGAGAAGACGGAGATTTGGTACTCATTTAAATTGGTCACCAGTCAAATAGGTCTGCGATCGACCATCTGTGTCTTTTTGTTCAGTGTTATCCATTTCAAGCCATAGAGCTTCAACCTTCATTTGGCTCTGTTGGTCAAACACCATTGTTAGACAGAAGCCAGCGAAACCCCAATACAGTAATTGAACTGAGGATCATTTATGCTTCACTCTTTCCAAAAGGGATCAAAACAAGGAGAGTTAAATATTCAATAGATAGACCAAAAATGGAAATGTCAAATCTGACCTCATCTTGTTTAAAAATCTTCCGAGCTTCAGTGGCCCATAGTCGACTGTTGTTCCCTTGTTTCAGGCAATCTTCTTGAACAATTTTCCTGCCCAGCTTCCTTAGCTGATCATGGAACCACATCCTATTATCGTCTCCAATCTTTACCATGGACATGAGACAAAGCATCTCGACTTCAAAAGAAGATACAATTGAAGCTCACCCCACATGTAAGATGCGATTCTTTCATCCAAGGGTAAATGCAATAGAAAGTAGTTTTTGTGCGTTGTTTTGGGGGGGCTTTTTGTCACGTCCCGAACCTCGAGCGCGTGCCCATCCCTCTCTGGTTGATAAAATGTGCGACTTCCCAGGACGAGTCGCCGACTCTTTTTATTTTATTGCATATGTGGAAGTGAATTATAAATCCCATGACAGTAACCATCTCGGGATAGAAAAGCAGGACAACCATTTCGCCAACAAACATGCTTTTATAAACCAATTGGGTTATTTACAAATGTCATCAACCAAGAGTTTACAAAAGACAGTTCTCCAAAAGGAAGCTAACCTAATTGACCTACCCCTCAGGTCACCACGGCTCGGCTTCGGGTCCTCCACTCTACAGCCTTGAAAATTGAGCCCACGACGGGGGGAGATATAAATTTCAGCGAGTTCACGCTCTAAACCTCGATTATGAGGGTACTATGCCTAGAGCTGGCCTAACCACACAACCACTCAACCATAGAGACTTACCTCATCTCCACGCCTCCCTGTAGGTCAGCACAGTTCATATCACAACCATATGCATATAGCCAATTTCACACACCAATTGAAAGGTCTCAAATCACATCCTCGTCATTCACCACACCTCAGTCGATCGTGCATTTTATAGTTAATCATTCCATCCATCACGTCTACCACAGAGGTCCCAATTATAAGACCAAATCATTATGACACGTCCCATATCGTGCCACACAATTTTGTTCCATAATTCGGCGCATTTAACTCATTCAATCACTCACTCTAATTGATCCCGGTCCCACAGGCACGATCTAATCGTCACCTAGCAACTTTAACTGGCACACGGCAGATCTATCTGTCACACAGCAGGCCTAACCTTCACATAGTGGTTTTATTCGTCACACAGCGGATTTATCTGACACACAACGGATCTATCTGTCACACAGCGGATTTATCCGTCGCAAAGTAGATCTATCCGTCACATAGCGGATTTATCTATCACAAAGCTAGGCGTCGTCTCGCTCCATCGAGTATGACAAGGTCTACATCAAGACGGCTTTCCACATGAAAGCATCGTTCACTCGACACACAGTGGGAGACGAATTCCCTTGACCAGCACATGATTATCCACTCTTTGCCAAGGACATTGTGCTTCGCACTTAAATTCATCAATTAAAAATAATGTCCTGGCCTATTTTCTTCGTATTAAAAATACCCGATAAAAATATTCCTATGCAAGTACACGGTTGGCCTAAGCCAAAATATAATATATTTCTTTTGGAAAATCCCACTATTTAATATAATCTATGAAAACACTTTTGGCATTGTAAACCAACGTCTGGTAATTTTCTAATTAATGATTGAAATTACTTAATTTTAGGATAAATACCCAAAATTATAGTTTCCACTCATTTGCACAATTCAACACTCAATTGCAAAAATTAACCACACCATTGCAATCATCACAAAATTCCGGCCATTGGCTATCCCGATCTAATTTCCGGAAAAATAATTAAATAATTAATTATAGGAATTAATTAAATAAAACACACATTAATTCAATAAATACAAACTTAAGTTTAAAATTGCTAATCTAACCACCTATTGAACTAATTAAATTATCCTAACCATTCTAACTACTAGGCCATATAAGAAACTAACTAATTAAAGTTTCTAACCACCTAAAATACTAATTAACCTAGCCTAAATTAAATAAATAAACTAATAACTGCACTAATCTAAGCTTAATTAAATCTAAACACCCCTTAAATGTCATTCGCTTACTAAGAAAAGTTTAGTGTATAAACTCACCGGTTTAACACGAAAACCGGTTCACAGTGACGGCGGCCGAAACTTGAGCTTGCGGCGGCATTAACGGGGCTTGGACTGGTCCCGAAAATGGCCCAACAAGTCTTGCTCTTGAATTGAGCTGGACTTGTGGGCTTGGCTTGGCGGCTCAGGACCGAAGATGCGGGTCGGAAATTTGCGGGCTGCTGAGCTGATTCCTTGGGCCGCTAGGCTTGTGAAATTTGTTGGATTGGGCTTGTGGCAGGAGACTTTAACTGGATTGGGCTTTTTCGGTCTTGATGGACTTGGGTTGACGCGGCAAGGGCAAAGCCACTCGATGATGGGTGAGGCGAGACGGAGGAAACGTGGCTGCAGCGAGGAGAAGACTCGGCGGAGCTCGTGGGCGTGAAGGCTGCTGCAGCGTCTGTCGGTCAGCTGCTTTGGTGGGTGGACTGCACGAAGGAAAATGGAAGGCGACGCGGACGAAGGAGATGCGCGGCAGAAGCTGGAGTTGCTTCGTTCAACAAGATGGAGGAGTTCGCTGTTTTGATGACTTCGATGGGTGATAGCTGCACGTGTTGGAGAGGCGCTGGAATTGGAGAACTCGGTGGAGGCTGGCAACAAAATAAAAGTAAGCTGGACAAGGAAGTGGGGCATTCGGTAGAGAATTTGGAGATGGCAGCGGGGAATGAATGAAGAAATGAAAGATAGGCAGAGACAGAAGGGAAAAATGAAAGAGGAACCGCGGATGGGGGAGAGAAGTCGACCGTGAAGTGTGCGAAGCTTGATCCAGAAGTTGAGGGGAAGAAAGTCCAACTAAAATATCTATTCCATCATTGATTAGTCCCAAAAGTCTTCATGCTTATCCTATGGCGTCTTCTAATTACTTTATTGAATAAATTTCCCACAATTAATCCGATTTGATGACAAATGGTGCACTCCCAAGTCTAAGTCTGAATTTCTTAAATTTTGGACCTCAATTTCTTCTCTAATCTCTCAATTTGATGTCCAATTTTGTTGTAGAAAAAGCCCACACAATTTCTACAAGTCCCCTGAACCAAATAGCTCAGTGATGAGGCCAAAATTCCATTCAATTTGGCCAACCCAAATTTCTGTTCGTTTTCAAATTGTCCGAAGTGATTTTCCGTAAAAATCCCAAACTTGACGAAATTTCTCCGAAAGACAAGACGACATCCTATAAATGAACCGTGACTTCGAACGTCTGATTTCTGAAACCGAATTCAATTTTGTGGTTACAATTGACCTGACGTGATTTTAGTCCAATCTGACCTACCAGGTAGCTTTTAGGAATTTTACCACGATTATAACCCTTAACGGCTTCACCCAATAGATTGGTTAACTCGTGATTGATTATAACCCTTAACGGCTTCATCCAATCTAACCATATGTGCGCCGACGAGATGCCCATTTCATATATTTGGGACGGGGTTGAAATTTAGATTGTTACAACTCTTTCCCTCTTATAAAATTTCGTCCTCGAAATTTAAACCATTACAATTCTTCTTCAAAATGGTGGGGTATTGTCGTCTTATCAAGTATTCACTTTCCCGTGTAGCTTATTATGTCCCGTGGTGTTGTCAGACCACTTTGACCAAAGAGGTCATCTTGGTGCGCAGAAATCTGTTCTTTCAATTCACAAGTTAAACTGGGCTTTTCACATATGACACTCTGTCGTTCACGTCTAACTTTTCGAAATTCAGCATGTGTGCGAGCTTAGGCTCATACGTTCTCAACTCTGACATGTGAAAGACGTCATGTACTTGCGTCGATCTCGACGGCAATGCAAGATGATACGCTAGGATCCCAATTCTTTCTAGAATCTCAAAGGGACCTATGTACCTTGGACTCGGCTTTCTCTTTCTTGATAAAGCGTGAAGTACCCCTCATTGGTGACACCTTTAGAAAAGTGTGCTCACCAACTTGGAATTCCAATGACCTTCGACGCTTATCAGCATAACCTTTCTGGTGACTTTGAGCGGTCTTTAATCTATCCCTACTGATGGCAACTGTATCCACTAACTACTGAACCAACTCCGGGCTTGAGATCTTTCATTCTCTGATCTCATCTCAACAAACGGACACTCTGCACGCTTTGCCAAACCACATTTCAAACGGTGTCATCTAAATACTCTGATGGTAACTGTGAACCTCGAGTCTCTATCTGATGTGATCGTTACTGGCACTTCGTGCGGGTGAATGATATGATGCACGTACACTTTTGTATGGTTGTCCAAAACAAAGTCCTTTTGTACAGCGATGGAGTAGGTCGATTTCGTCAGTCTGTCGACCACTACCCAAATGGAATCATTACCTCTCTAACTCCTTTGTAAGCCTGTCACAAAGTTCATTGTGATATTCCTCATTTCCACTCGGGAATCTTGAGAGGTTGCAAAAGTCATTTCGGCTTACAATGATGTGCTTTCACTTACTGACACGTCAAACACTTGACAACATGCTTGACAATGTCTGCCTTCATACCAGACCACCAATAATGTTGACGCAGATTCTGATACATCTCTGTACTGTCAATATGGATGCTGTAACTGCTACCATGAGCTTCCAATAAAATCTCTTTCTTAAACGCTGCATCATCAAGTACACACAATCATCCTCAAAACCTTAGTGTTCCGTCATCAGAAATTTGAAAGTCGGTCTTTCTCTTATCGGTATCCTTTTGCAAGATCTTCTGAATCTCTGGATCTGTCAGCTGAAGCGTCTTGATTCTAGTCTGTACTTCTGGCTCAATTCTGATGGTTGCCGCAAGATTCGAAATGTGGCCTACCTCAAATTTGAAAACCGAATTTTGAGCTTTCTCAAGTAAAGTCCATTCCTTGAGTACTATTTGCGCTACTGAAGACTTCAGACTTGACGCGTCTGCCACCTTATTCGTCTTTCCAGGGTGATATAAAATATCACCATTGTAGTCCTTCAATTGTTTCATCCAGCGACAATGTCTCATTTTCAACTCATTCTGAGAGAATAAATATTTGAGACTTCGATAGTCTGTGAAGATCTGGAATCTTTCTCCACACAAATAATGTCTCCAAATCTTCAGAGTAAAAATAATTGATGTGAGTTCTAAGTTATGCATCGGGTAGTTCAGTTCATGAGGTCTCAACTGGTAGGACGATTGTGCAACAACTCTACCATGTTGCATCAACACACAACCCAGTCCACTGAACGACACATCATTATAGATTTCGTATATTCCAAGACCAAATGGAATGGTCAACACATGTGCGGTAGTCAGCTTCTGCTTAAGCTCTTGGAAACTATGCTCACACTTATCTCTCCACACAAATTTCTCTTCCTTCTTCAACAATCGAGTCAACGGCAATGCTACGTTGAAAATCCTTTCACTAACATTTTGTAGTACTCTGTTAAACCCAGAAACTTCTGATCTCCATCACGGTAGTCAGTCTTAGCTACCTGATAATTGCTTCAATCTTGGTCGGGTCCACGAAGATTTCTTCGCCTGAAATCTCGTGACCTAGGAAAGCAATACGAGTTAACCAAAACTCGTACTTGCTTAACTTGGCGTACAATCTATGATCTCGTAGAGTCTAAAGTACTAGCCTTAACTATCTTTCGTGTTCCATAACTGTCGTATCCACGATAGTTGCTAGGTAATCTTGACAACCCCCGTCTAATAAACGGGTTAGGTCAAGTGACGAGATTGAAGGGATCGAGGGTCCTCCTCGATCTTTGATAAATTCGAAATTTTCATCTGTCAACGAGTTAAATTGCATTACCTTACAACAACAATTCATTACAACAAAAGCTTCTCGAGCCAAACCTTTTTATATACAACATCAAAGTTATACACAAGCAAAATAGTCAAGTACAACTCTAGTTAGCAATTCTCCTTTCTATGACTTCATTACAACAACTGAGGTTCTATAAACTTAACTAAAATTCTGCTGCGCCACTCTGATAAAATTGTTCTGGGAACACTGCCCTTCCTATCTTGTGCATAACTTGATTCATCTCTAAGCTGGCGGCCTATTCAATCCACCATGTAGTGCATTCTGCAGCGCAATTCCTCGGTTCTGACCCATCAGTGGTGGTGACGGTAATTGGTCCAGTCCCATCGGTGGTGGCAGCAACTGAGATTCCATCGATTGGTGCGAACAATCCTTGACCAGGTGGCCACGCTGGTGACACCCGTAACAAATTCTTGTCCTAGAGAAACACAAGGCCGACTTATGTTTTTTTCCACAGAAACAACATACTCCAATCTGATTCGATGCTGACTTATCTATCCCACCCTCCCTGTTGGGCGGAATAGAATATCTTCCTCTGATCACAGGCTCATTCCCAAACCTATTCCTATCCTGGCTAGAACTAAACCGCAACCCATATGCGACGACTTGCTCGTTCAGATTTTTCTCTATCAACTGAGCTCGTCCATACAACTCGTTGTAGTTCTTTATATCAAACAGCACTAACGGACTTTTTAGTTCCGATCGGAGGCCATCCATAAGCCTCATCACCTTCTCCTCAGGATCTTCAATCAATCTCGGAGCATACTGCGATACTTGGTGAACTTTGTCTTGTACGGGTCCACAGTCATTGGACCTTGACGAAGGCGTAGAAATTCCGCCATCTTCAGTTGCTTGGCATAGCTGGAGATATACTTGTTGTTGAACGCTTTGACGAAGACGTTCCACATTGGAACCACGCTTTCTGAGAATACTTCTTCTCCGGTGGCCCTCTACTAAGTATTTGCAATCCCTTGTAGCCGATATACTACAAAGGTGATATTCTCCTCTTCAGAGCACCTCAGCAGTGTAAATGCTTTCTCCAATTCTTCGATCCAGAGGGTTGCAGCCTCGGAATCTCTTATTCTAGTGAACTTTGGTGGTTGCAACTTTAGGAACTGCTCAACGAGCTTATAAATCGGTCTCTCTGCAAACACGTTCCCCTGTGGAACTTCAATAGGTGCAGCAGTGGCTGTGGCAACTTGATTCTGGGCCTGCTGCCCCATCAGAACTCCAATAGTTTGAAGCGCCTGCATGATCCCCTCGAACCTGGGATTACTAGGGGTTGCTACACTAGTACCATCCTGCGGTGGTACACTCTCACTCGCGCTAGCCTGAGCCTGAGCTCTACCATGACCATCTTGGGTACCAATCCTGGTCAGCGTCCTACCCCAAGAGGTTTAAGCAGCGCTCCTCTTTTGAGGAGTCCTCGGCTCCGAATCACTCATCTTATAGGATCTCTACAGAACCTACTTTCTAATTCCATGCCGAATTAGGAAAAATTGTGCGACCCCCACAACTAGATTACCAAACAGCAATCAATCACATGTATCGGCATGAAATAAGGGCCTTTCCTACTAATTATTTCAAGAACCCATTGCACCTTATCACTCCAATTACAAACCTGGCTCTGATACCACTTAAACGAGGATGTGACGCCTCGGACCCCGAGTGCGTGTCCATCCCTCTCTGGTTGATAAAATGTGCGACTTCCCAAAACGAGTCGCCGACCCTTTTTATTTTATTGCACATGCGGAAGTGAATTATAAATCCCTTGATAGTAACAATCTCGAGATAGAAAAGCAGGACAACCATTTCGCCAACAAACATGCTTTTATAAACCAACTGGGTTATTTACAAAGGTCATCAACCAAGAGTTTACAAAAGACAGTTCTCCAAAAGGAAGCTGACCCAACTGACCTACTCCTCAGGTCACCACGGCTCGACTTCGGGTCCTCCACTCTACGACCCCGAAAATTGAGCCCACGACGGGGTGAGATATAAATCTCAGCGAGTTCACGCTCTAAACCCCGACTAGGAGAGTAATACGCCTAGAGGCGTCTTAACCACACAACCACTCAACCATAGATAATTACCTCGTCTCTGCTCCTCTCTGCAAGTCAGCACAGTTCATATTACAACCATATGCATATAGCCAATTTCACACACCAATTGAAAGGTCTCAAATCACATCCCCGTCAATCACCACACCTCAATGGATCATGCATTTTATAGTCAATCATTCCATCCATCACGTCTACTTCAGAGGTCCCGATTATGAGACCAAATCGTTATGACACGTCCCATACCGTGCCACACAATTTCATTCCATAATCCGGCACATTTAACTCATTCAATCACTCACTCTAATTGATCTCGGTCCCATAGGCATGATCTAACCATCACCTAGCAACTTTAACTGGTACACATCGGGTCTATCCGTCACATAGTGGATATATTCGTTACACAGCAGGCCTAACCATCACATAGCGATTTTATCCGTCACACAGCGGATTTATCTAACTCATAGCGGATCTATCCGTCACACAGCGGATCTATCCATCACAAAGTGGATCTATCCGTCACATAGAGGATTTATCTATCACAAAGCTAGGCGTCGTCTCGCTCCATCGAGTATGACAAGGTCTACGTCAAGACGGCTTTCCACATGAAAGCATCGTTCACCCGACACACAGTGGGAGACGAATTCCCTTGACCAGCACATGATTATCCACTCTTTGCCAAGGACATTGTGCTTCGCACTTAAATTCCTCAATTAAAAATAATGTCCTGGCTTATTTTCTTCGTATTAAAAATACCTGATAAAAATATTCATGGGCGGGTACATGGTCGGCCTGAGCCAAAATAAAATATATTTATTTTGAAAAATCTCACTATTTAATATAGTTTATAAAAACACTTTTGGCATTGTAAACCGAAGTCCAGTAATTTTCTAATTAATTATTGAAATTACTTAATTTTAGGATAAATACCCAAAATTATAGTTTCCACTCATTTGCACAATTCAACACTCAATTGCAAAAATTAACCACGCCATTGCAATCAGCACAAAATTCCGACCATCGGCTATCCTGGTCTAATTTCCCAAAAAATAAATAATTAATTAATTAATTACGGAAATTAATTAAATAAAATACACATTAATTCAATAAATACAAACTTAGGCTTAAAATTGCTAATCTAATCACCTATTGAACTAATTAAATTATCCTAACCATTCTAACTACTAGGCCATATAATAAACTAACTAATTAAAATTTCTAACCACCTAAATTAATTAAATATACTAATAACTACACTAATCTAAGCTTAATTAAATCTAAACACCCCTTAAACGTCATTAGCTTACTAAGAAAAGTTTAGTGCATAAACTCACCGGTTTAACACGAAAACCGGTTCACCGCCACAGCGGCCGAAACTCGGGCTTGCGGTGGTGTCAACGGGGCTTGGACTGGGCCCGAAAATGGTCCAACAAATCTCAGCCCATTTGCTCTTGAATTGAGCTGGACTTGCGGGCTTGGCTTGGCAGCTCGGGACTGAAGATGCGGGCCAGAAATTTGCGGGCAGCTGAGCTGATTCCTTGGGCTGCTGGGCTTGTGAAATTTGTTGGATTTGGCTTGTGGCAGGAGACTTTAACTGGACTGGGCTTTTTCGGTCTTGATGGACTCGGGTTGACGCGGCAAGGGCAAAGCCACTCGATGATGGGTGAGGCGAGACGAGGAAACGTGGCTGCAGCGAGGAGAAGACTCGGCGGAGCTCGTGGGCGTGAAGGCTGCTTCAGCGTCTGTCGGTCAGCTGCTTTGGTGGGTGGACTGCACGAAGGAAAATGGAAGGCGACGCGGACGAAGGAGATGCGCGGCAGAAGCTGGAGTTGCTTCGTTCAACAAGATGGAGGAGTTCGCTGTTTTGATGACTTCGATGGGTGATAGCTGCACGTGTTGGAGAGGCGCTGGAATTGGAGAACTCGGTGGAGGCTGGCAGCAAAATAAAAGTGAGCTGGACAAGGAAGTGGGGCATTCGGTGGAGAATTTGGAGATGGCAGCGGGGAATGAATGAAGAAATGAAAGATAGGCAGAGACAGAAGGGAAAAATGAAAGAGGAACCGCGGATGGGGGAGAGAAGTCGACCGTGAAGTTTGCGAAGCTTGATAGAGAAGTTGAGGGGAAGAAAGTCCAACTAAAATATCTATGCCATCATTGATTAGTTCCAAAATTCTTCATGCTTACCTTATGGTGTCCTCCAATTATTTTCTCGAATAAATTTCCCACAATTAATCCAATTTGATAACAAATGTTGCATCCCCAAGCCTAGGTCCGAATTTCTTAAACTTTGGACCTCAATTTCTTCTCCAATCTCTCAATTTGTTGTCCAATTTTGTTGTAGAAAAAGCCCACAAAATTTCTACAAGTCCCCTGAACCAAATAGCTCGGTAAGGAGGCCAAAATTCCATTCAATTTGGCCAAACTGAATTTCTGTTCATTTTCGAATTGTTCGAAGTGATTTTCCGTAAAAATCCTAAACTTGACAGAATTTCTCCGAAAGAGAAGATGACGTCCTATAAATGAATTGTGACATGCTCTAACGTCTGATTTCTGAAACCAAATTCAATTTTGTGGTTAAAATCGACCTGACGCGATTTTAATCCAATCCGACCTACCTAGTAGCTTTTAGGGATTTTACTGCGGTTATATCCCTTCATGGCTTCACTCAATAGATTTGTTAACTCGTGAGTGATTAGCTTAGAGAAAAAGGACCATATGCGCCCCGATGAGATGCCCATTTCATATATTGGGAACGGGGTCGAAATTCAGGATGTCACACTTTTTGTTTGATTGCTTGCGGTATTTATAGGCCAATTTGATAACCATCAATAGTCAATTATTTCCTCCTCAAGAGTCACTCCACGTTCCACATTGAACCGCCTTATGCAAGTTTAGATTTTGGCTTGTTCGACAACATTCTCATAGCTTGTTTAGCAAGTATGACTGCCCTTTCTTTGAGTTTAGCACCCTTTAACTATTCCTGCCTATTTCCACTATGAACGTCGTATCCTCATTAGTGATCTTTGGCTTCAACACATGGCAACCCATATGCTTCATCATGTTATTTTATTGTTGAAATTCAGCCCAAAGTTTTCCAAACTCCTTCATTATTTGTACTCATATGACCACTTATGGGCTGGGCCGACGTGGATTATGACCCATTAACACTTTTTGCTCCTCGTGCCTTACACGTGCTTGTAGGGGTATTTTTGGGTGTCAACATATGCCCCCTTTTAGAAGTAGCAAATTAAAGATTTATTTCTTTTAAAGGAAATATGTCGTTCTGTGTGTAGTCTGCCATGGATGATCAATATATATTTCTATTATTTGACATATCCGTAGTCAATACAAATCAACGGCTCTTGTTGAATCTTGACATGTCTCTTCAATTTTTGGCAAATATCCTTAATTTTTTTAATCATCATCCCCTTTTCGAATAGAAGAACACATTTCATCGTCTTTTTTGTACTTTGTCTTCTTCTTTAAACCTTAAACCCTTCATACTCTGCTCATAAGTTTTCCATGGCTGCCGAAGCTCCCAAATTCAAACCCGGATCTTATATTTCGAACTTCGACCATCTTCTTAACGCTGAAGAGGCCAGCTATTATCGATTTTGACTGTTGAGTGTTGTCTAAGAGCATAAGGAAGTCATTACTTCTTGGGCCTACGCTCCTAGATCACAATCACATTCCACCACCTCGGAAACCTTGCTTCCCTACTAGAAGGAGCGAGAGGCAATATTCCTCCATCAAGGATATCTAGACGTCTGCCCCAACTATGTTTTGAAGTTTCCCTTTATTCAAAGAGAATTTTAATGCCTGGCATTTGCGATTATAGGATGATCTGCCTACCCATTTGTCATGAATGAATGCAAGTATTGAGATGGCACTAGAGGTTAATATGCTAGTTCATGATTTAAATAGAGGTTTAATAGGTTCGACTATCTGCCTTTGGTCCATACTGAACAATTGCTTCTTTTTCCCTTGGGGAACCATGTCTGTGACCCCTTGTGGATGTATTCACCATTTTTGGGTTTGTTCCAGATGGTATTCTAGTAGAAGAAATCGAAGCCCTAGAGGATTTCCATATTCTCGATGATGCTCTTGCTTATGGTACCTTTCTTGATGAGTATTGTAAAACTTCAGGTCTTGTTTTCTTCAAAGAGCAAACTGCTTTCCTACTCTATTGGCTGTCCAAATATGTATTCTTTAATCCGGTCCTTAAAGTCTCTAAAGATTTCCTTAGACTTGCTGCCAATCTTGCAAAAGGAAAGAAAGTAGTTCTTGGTCCACTCATTTTGGTTATTCTATATAGAAGTCTTACCCATGCTACCCT
Organism: Eucalyptus grandis x Eucalyptus urophylla; assembly: GCA_028830015.1. Taxonomy (NCBI): domain Eukaryota; kingdom Viridiplantae; phylum Streptophyta; class Magnoliopsida; order Myrtales; family Myrtaceae; genus Eucalyptus; species Eucalyptus grandis x Eucalyptus urophylla. The sequence goes on along the minus strand of CM054189.1, from coordinate 25,700,865 downwards.
TTTGATGGTGCTAAAAGAAATTGGAGTTCTATTTGGTTCATTTTTTATTTTGCAAGCATGGATGGCTCTTTATTTTCCTTTCTTGTTTAGAAAAAGTCCTCGTGTTCTTCCATTCAATCTTTCATCAAAATCCAAACAGCCAAAACCTCAAAGTCTGGGTTGTCGATTACTCATCTTATCTCCTAGAAAGGTTCCTGATGATACTTCCTTGTTTGTTTACTTCCTTCATGAGATATTAAACTTTGACCATGCTCATGTGGACCTCTTTTCTTATGACACTCCTGAGTTCTATTATCTTTTTTATGTAGAAACTGAGTACCTAGATAAATTCGGTGTATTTTGGTTATGTGTACCTACTCTGGTCGATCTTCTCATACGACTTTGTAAAAAGGGAAGATTTTACCATGGGCTTAAGATTTACTCTCCGTAGTACTGTGCTAGGCAATTTGATCTCTATTAGGATATACCAATGTCAAGTACTTACTCTATGGAGTATCCTTTGATGAACAGAACGATTTACAACTTTCAGAAAAACGAGCCCTTTGCTTGCTACTCTCAGATAACTGCGACAATGTGGGGCCAATTTTTCCTAAACTTTGAAGCTTTTCAACCCTCTCCAAGAGTTATAGCAGAATGTACTAGCTTATGGTTCTCCTTTACATTGGAGAGCCCATATGAAGAAGCCACTAAGATTGTTTTCAATCATATCAAACAATGTCATCCTCAGTTAGTTGAAGCAACTAAGAAGGGCAAAGCAGTGTTGGAGTATCCACTTGAACTTGATTCTCCAATCGTATCAATGGCACTTAAAATTGGGGCCTCAGAGGGAACTGATACTCATTTATCAATTCTATCACAACATGAGGATCCGAAGTAGAAATATCTAGGAGAAAATCCAAAGCCAGAAGGAGGAGGAGAAGGAGAAAAAGAGCAAGAGGAGGAGGAGGAGGAGGAGGAAGAAGAAAAAGTAGAAGCATAATAAGAAGAAGAAGAAGAAGAAGAAGATAAGAGGAGGAGGAGGAGGAGGAGGAGGAGGAGGAGGAGGAAAAAGAAGAAGAAGAAGAAGAAGAAGAAGAAGAAGAAGAAGAAGAAGGAGAAGGAGAAGGAGAAGGAGAAGGAGAAGGAGAAGGAGAAGAAGCAAAAGAAAGAGGAGGAAGAGGAACATAAGAAGGAGAAGGGGAAGAAGAATAAGAAGTAGTAGAAGAAGAAGATTCTGAGAGAAATTAATCAAGTGTCAACCTAGAGCTATTAAAGGTATGTCCAATTGCTCCCCTTTAGTTCTATTGCTCTTGTGCTAATCTTTTCCTATGTTGTTTAGATACTCCTGATTCCTCTTTGCACATTGAAAATGAAGACACACTTGATGTGATAATTTCTTATCTCAAATGGAAGAAGGATACCTCTCCCTCTTCAATAAGGAAACAACCTTGAATAGTTGTTGAGGACCTAGCTTTAGTTCTAGTTGAAGATAATCCCATGCCTTTAATAGAGCCAATTAACCTCGACAGTCCTCCCAAGGCCACAATAGAATATTTCCTAGGTATAGAGACTCATCTTTCATTTTCGAAGAATACTGGGATTGTGCTTACCTCTATTTCTTTAACAATCCGTGGTAAATGTTTTCCTTAGAATGCTTGGATTGTGCTTACCTCTGTTTCTTTAACAATACGTCGTAAGTGTTTTCCTATTTTCTATCATGTCCTTGTTTGTTCGTTTTGCTTTCGAGTATTGACTTTATCTTAAAATAACAGCTGTCAAAGCATCCACTAGTGGTGAAGATTCACTCCAGCATACTTCTATTCAATCTTTGATCAAAGACACCATCACCAAGCCTAGTATGTATGAGGTTTCCTTGCTCTATTTTGGTACACGGCACAACTTTGACATTAACTTTTTTGGATACAATAGTGCTTGCCTCTCAAGCTTCATTAACTATTGCATTTTTAATAGCTAGTATCCCCTTGCCACAAGTTCCTCCTTTCACTCCCATTGAGGTATCCATCCATAAGGAGAGCAGGACTTTTCCAGCTATTCTGGCTAGCACTATTAGTGCTCCGGATGAAGTAGTTCACGTTCTAAATGTTGGTGATTTGACCCCATGAGTTTCCTCAATCAAACTTGTGTTTCTGATGAATATGGTAGCACAGTTTCTATTTCCTTCAAGTGGTGGTGTATCCACGATTTTAAATAGTTAGTCCACTCTTTCTTAGCTTAACTCGTGATGAGTGAACTGAACTAATATGATATTGGTGACTTTTTGCCTCCAAATCTCAAGTCAAGGCTCAAGGATTTCTATAATAGATCTTTATCTATTTTTGATACTTATCGCTAGTACCAGACTTGGTTGACAGCATTAACTATCCCTGAAGAAACTTCTTTTGAGCCAAGTGATCAAGTGAAAGAGGTAGAACAAAAAGTGAAAGAAGATCACCATTCTTGGTAAGCTATCATGAATGACATTGCTGACCTTGGGAGGGAGGAATACAATCTTGAGAAGTAGAAGGCGGCGATTAAAAGAAAATTAGAGGAAGTTCACCAAAAGCTGAAACTAACGGCAGATCCTAGAATGAAGGTCGACTGTGCAAATCTATAGTTGTTCTCAAGGGAGTGAAGGCAGAAGATTATGCTCGTTGAAAACAACTAAATTTGGAATGCCACAGTGTCATCGATGAACATCTAAAGCAGAAACTTGGTTTCGGCCAACTCATGTGTAATCTTCAGCAAGATGTGAAATCTTTCTTGTACTCACAACCTTCAAAATGAAATAATTTAATTGATATTTCTTTTAGAATATTTCGTTTATAATGCCTTTATTCTTAACCTTTTTCATTGCGTGCCCAAACAAAATTATGGCGGGATTTTAAAATACCATGAACTCTCATTCACGTCCCTTAAACATAGGATAATAAGGTAGGTTAGTTACCTTTGAGGCCTATTTATATCCAGTGATCCTATTCGTTTACCAACACTTTTGCTCATACACAAAGGCTGTGACATCCCGAATTTCGACCCCTTCCTAAATATATGAAATGGACATTTCACCGGCGTGCTTATGGTCCTTTTTCTCTGAGCTGATCACTCACGAGTTAACCAATCTATTGGGTGAAGCCGTTAAAGGATATAACTGCGGTAAAATCCCTAAAAGCTACTCGATAGGTCGGATTGGACTAGAATTGTGTTCGGTTGATTTTAACCATGAAATGGAATTTGGTTTCGGAAATCAGATGTTCGAGCATGTCACAATTCATTTATAGGATGTCGTCTTGTCTTTCGGAGAAATTCCATCGAGTCCGAGATTTTTATGGAAGATTGTTCGGACGTCGCGAAAAATTAACAGAAGTTCGTATGTACCAAATTTAAGGGAGTTTTGACCTTCAAGCCGAGCTTTGTGGTGTCAGGGACTTGTAGAAAGTTCTACAGGATTTTTTTTTAGCAAATTTGGACGTCGGTTTGGAAATTTGAGTGAGGGAATTGAAACTAATTTGGTGAAATTCGGAATAAGGCAAAGGGCAGCATATTCGGTACCAAGATTTGATTATTTAGTGAAATTAAACAAGAAAGTAATATGGGGAGACATGGGGATATTTATGCAAGCCAAAGGGGGACCAAGCCATCAATGGAAAGGATAAGGTTGTGGACTTTTGCCCCTTTTCTTTTTGTCCCAATCTTCTTAGTTGATCGACGCTAGCTGCTCCCCACGGCTTGCCTCGCTTCTCTTTCATTTTCCTCGTTAAAACTCCGAGCTCATTCACAAGCCACCAACTTCTCTCTGCTTCCATTTTTCCCCTTCTCGGTCTCGTTTCCCTGCTCCACGCAGCCACACTCCACCGAGTTCAACACAAGCAGCAACGTGATCCTCAGCTTCAGCCCTCACCGAAGACCCATGCCTCCACCGAAGCTGCCACATGTCTATTTTCACCTCCACCGGTCCACTACAGCAAATCCTGCGCCCATGTCGTTGACTCGTTGAAGCACCACCCACTGAAACCCCTGCAGGCTACCATTTGTCCGTTCCTCCTCATCTCCAGTCAACGTTTAGCGAAGAGGAAGACCGCATACTAGCTACTGCGCGTTTGTCGCAGCTCAGACGAAGCTGAAGCCCATCAACGCCAGCAGTTCAATCCAGCCCGCTTCCTTTCCTTCGCTGCTTCCTCGAGCCCAGCAGCCCGTCTCTCTCCACACTGCAGTGATCACCACCGAAGCACCACCGAAAGTTAGTCAACTCAGCAAGGATTTTAGGCGGCTCGTTGACTCCTTACCACGTGTCTTCAATTCAACGAGTGAAGCCAGCAAGCGGTGCCCTCTCCAAGCGGCTCCTCGTCCATCAACGAAAACAGAAGCAGCACCATCGTTTCTTCCTCTGCCAGGCATCCACCGAAGCTCCTCTTCGTCCGCAGCACCAACCTTTGAAACAAGCTGGCTATGCTCCACTCGGCCTAGCCCATTTGAAGTCCCTTCTGTTTCTTTGCTCGACCAGCCCACGAAAATTGCAGCAGTCCAGCCCAGCAAAGCCCATCAACTCCAACAGCCCAAGAAGCCATTGTAGCCCACAACTCAGTCAAACATTGGCCCAATAGATAGCCCAATTCTAGCCCACTTGAAGCCCAGCAAATTCAGTAGTTCAGCCCATCTTGGGCCCGCGAAGTAGGCACAAGCCCGCTAAGCAAGTCGGCCCAAGTTCGGCCCAAGCCCAGCTTTTTTTGTGGGCCTGCAAGGCTTGTAGGCCTAGCCCGAGTGTCTGTTGACGTCGCCGAAAATTCGGATTTCGGCCGCCGTCGCGTCGCCATTGCGATGTTCCGGTCTTTGCTTTGCAAGTGAGTAATCTCACTAATCCTTGCTTAGTAGACTAATTATGCTTAAGGGTTGATTAGATTTAATTAAGTGCAATTAGGTGGTTAGATTAGAATGGATTAGTGATTATTAGTTAATTGCATTGCATATTAGTTAGGTGGTTAGTGTACTTAGCTAGAGAACTGCCTATACTATTCATTGAATGCATCTCGGGATTTTTCCCGACCCTTATTGGGCTTCAATTAGGCAATACGAGCCTAAATTGGATTTTTAGTATTTATTTATTAATTTTCGAAATTAATTATTTAATTATTTATTTTTCGGAAATTAGGTAAGAATAGCCGACGACTGAAATTTCATGCTGATTGTCGTGGTGCAGTTCGTTTATTTATTTGAGCTCTACGTTGTGCTAAATTGAATTAATTGTGCAATTTGAGGAATTATTCATAAATTGATTGAAATTGAGTGAAATTGAATGATTGATTAGTAGATAGCCGAGTATGGTTATTTAGCATTTACAATGCTTTGATGAGTTGTAAAGTAGAGAAAATTGTTAGGCTGAACTGAGAATAATCTTGGCTGAGATCAATCAGGTACGAGGTATAGACATACGTGGTTCGGTGATAAGGAAATCACTGGTGAAAATGGCGCCTTAAAGAACACACGAGTGCTGTCTATTACCTGCATCAGTATAGACATACATGGTTCGATGATAAGGAAATCACTGGTGAAAACGGTGCCTTAAAGAACGCACAACTGCTGTCTACTGCATGCCTCATTATGAACATACGTGGTTCGGTAATTAAGAATATCACTGGTGAAAACGGCGCCTTAAAGAACGCAGGAGTACTGTGCAATACATATGTCACCTTGGTGAAAACGACACTCGAGAGCATTATTTTAGCTCTGTGACTGAGAATGCAAATGTGAGGTTTTATAATGAGAAGTGATTTGACCTGGAAATGGTCCGACTGACATGTAATCGACTAGGTCGATTGATCAATAATTTGATCCGTTGTCGTGAATTGACCGATTAAGTGGAAGTGACTTTGAATGGTCCGATTGACATGTAATCGACCAGGTCGATTGATCGAGATATCGATCTGTGATGTAATTGCTAGGGTGCCTATTGAATTTGTGCTAATATGCAGGTGGAATTTGAGGCCAATGTAAGTCTTCTAACCTGTGTGTGTATAGGCAACCCGGTTAGCGTATTGGTTTCCTAATCGAGTCTTAGTGGGATAGAATTTGCTAAGACATGGTCTCATCCCAATTGTGGGACAACATTTCAGGCCCGTAGATGAGCCTGTGAAGAAGGAACCAGAAGAGGACGATGAGCCAGTAAAAGATGAAGAGCTTGAAGCATGTGAGCTTAATGAAGAAGAGTCAGAAGAGGATTAGAATGATCCTGAGTACGACCCGGATGAGGACTGAGATCCCATCCTCTTTTGTGAATCTTGTCTAAATGTGAATAGTGTGAAACTAGAATGTTATGAATAGTCTTGTGAATAGACTTTGAGTTATGCCATGTATAAAGGTTCGGTTGTGAATTTCAATATGAAAAATATGGCATTGCTTTTCTATCCCCTTGTTTTATTGTCTGGGGATTTATAACTGCTTCCGCATGTGCTTAATAAACGAAAGAGTCGGCGATACTTAGTCCTGGGATATCGCATTATAAAATCGACCAAGTAGAAGGATGTGTGCGTGCCCAAGGATCGAGGCATGACAAAGGCAGTATATTCTTAAAATCCAATAGGCATTGAAGCAGCTTCATACTTGTTGCACTTAGATGCACTTTGTGTGCATGAGGAAAAGTGGAAGCTCTCCCTAGTATTTATGGACCAAAGTACTAGGACCGGTTGCATTACCTTGGATACACATCTCAAACTCCTGCCACCTTTTTCTCTGCTTGCAAAATGCTTTCCTTGCCATTGTGAAGAAATTCTGGCAATACACCAGTCTTCAACATGTGCCTATATTTGATCATCCCCCAATTATCGTTTTCGCTCCTATCTTTCTTTTGACAATCAATTTTTCAACCGGTATAAAAGACTAAAGAAGGAAGTCTCAAGTGCATGGAATGATGCAAAGATCAACGAGTGCTTGATGTTATACTTTATATCTATTGATCCCCTGGAGTATGGATTGATTAGTAGTCTTTGGGCTTGTTTAGTTCAACTTTGGGGAAATGGCTTTGCATTTCCCCAAGTATCTTTGAATGAATGAGCATTTAGTGAATGCAAGAGTGTTTGGATACTCATTTTTGTGCATATTTTGTAAAGCAACTTTGAGGTGAAAAAAAAAGGAAAAAAGAAAAGAAAAGAAAAATATAAGAGGAGATGTAGAATGTCGGAAAGGGAAAATTTGTGGGGCAAGCGGCTCGAGCTGTTGCTATTGGTGGTGCTAGTGGGGAGGCAGTTAGTGGCAGCGACAGTGGGGAGGCAATTCGCCTGAGGTCACCCTAGGTCGTAGATGTAGATGCATTAGAGAGGGGAAAATCGTTGGGAGGTTGCTTGAGCTGTTGCTAGTGGTGGTGCTAGTGGCGGTGGGGAGACGGTTAAGGGCAGTGGGGAGGTGGCTAGTGGTGCTGGTGCTGGTGCTGGTGGTTGTGGGGAGGCAGTTTCCCTAAGGTCGTGCGACCTCAAGCATCGGCTCGGTTGCATGACTCAGGCGACACTGTCTAAGGTTGAGTGACCCAGGCGACGCTGTTTGAGGTTGCCTTGGGTCACATGGCCTCAGGTGGCAGCACTTGGGTTGCGCAACCTTAAGTGAGGCTTCTTAACAACCAGATCTGGTCCCTCGGTGGCCAAATCTAGCCAGCGGAGCCCGCAGCTGAGCTCCACCAACTAAGTTAACCAGTGAAGCAGTAAGTCTAAGGAAGAAGACAATGAACAATATTTTTTAGGGTAAAAAGGAAAACATAATTATCAATGAGGGCAATATTAGAAAGAAAAAAAAATCATTAAACCCCTACTTAGCATTCTGAAAATCCGCATTCAAAATGCTGAACTAAACACCTAATATTTTTCCTAAGGGGCTTTGAGCCTCCAAAGCCCCTTGGGAATGTTGAACCAAATGAGACCTTTGTTTTTTTTGGTCACCATCAACTTGGGCCAGTGACCATCACCTTGCTAGATATATTGTTTATGACTAGTCTATCTCCTTTGATTGAGTTCAACGGTCAACATATAAGGGCTTGTTTGTTCTTCGACAAGATCCCACACCTAGAATTTCTTTATGATAAATTCATATATGGATTTGCCAGGACTAGTGGACCTGTCTTTGTAGAAGAACATGTTTTCTTGTTATACTAGCTTTGTCGATATATCTTCTGCCTTCTTTTGTTGACTGTATCCCATGAGTTCATTGACATGGCTTATGTATTGTCAAAAAGCATTGACATTGGATTAGGACGTATGGCTCTTGCAGCATTATATTGGGGTCTCACAGATGTATAGACTTCATTATTTGGAGGTGAGATAGCTAGTATAAGCATCTAGAGGGGGGTGAATAGGTGCAAAAACAATTTCTCGTGATATGTGAGCAATATTAGACAATGAAAATGTAGCTCGCCTTTTTGATATCACAAGTAATTATGATCAAAGTAAAAGAGAGTAGGGAAGAGAAAATGAACACAAGGTTTATAGTGGTTCGGCTTATTTTAAGCCTACGTCCACTCTTCCGCACTGACAGCCCACTGGCTGGATTTCACTATGAACAAAAGAGATTTTACAGCAATGTTCTCCCTTGATTCCACAGTGTAGATATTCTACCACACTTCCTCAAGGTTTCTCATGAATATAGACTCTCTTTTACGTACAAGATTTCGCTCAGCAAATGAATTGATTAAGAACAAGGAGCTTCAGACTTTGGAATTCTTCTATCGTGCACTCCCTCGAACAACTGGAACGTCTTCCTTCTATACTCCTTTATGCCATCATACCCGTTGGCACTTACCAAATGACTTCCTCCAATCTACCCGTTGGACGGAATCAATTAGGAAGATCATTTGAGCTATTTAAGGAACATGTCGATAGCCCATCAATCATGTTCACCCATACAATCAGGATCTCGGTTTCCATAAGTAGAACCTTCCAAGTATACTTCACCAATCATCGAATCCTTAATCAATCTTGATTCGAATAAAGGATTATGTTATGTCATATCCAACAAAGAGATCTTCGTCAGTCGATAAGATCAAATCCTTAACGAAACATCCAGTCCTGGATAGACCTTCTTCGACAAACTCGAAACTGTCAATGAGGATAGACTTTGAGTCTTGAGTCTGGCAATCCGAAGGTCTTCAGACTTTAAATAGAAGAGTCTGCAAATCTTCAAACTAGACTGAAGGAAACGTTTTGTAAACACTTCACGAAGATTTCTCCAACAATCTCCCCATTTTTTATGGTGACAAAACTTTCCTGCAGATTTGAATAACTTTGACCTGCAAAATAATACTCAAAAAAATATGGATATCTTATAAAGATAAATGGCTTAATGATAACACTAGAATCTGCAACCACAGAAAATAGGTTAGTTTTTCATGTGAGTAAAGCCATTCATAAGATATCAATAGTACTTAATATAAGCAGTCAAATCCAAATCCCAAATTCAGTCCACATCCAGACACAAGTCAAGTCAAAACATCAAACATCAAAACAAACTAAAAGTTCAACAAGTTCAAGTTCAAAGTTTTCAAATCTCGCATCTCTCCCCCTTTTTGTCATCAGAAAAAAAAAAAGTTGAGATGAATTAGAATAGAGTCAAGATTGCTTGGGAACACGAACAAGCTGGAAATCTCCCATTGACTGGACGATGCCTTCCAGCTTTTTCAATTCTTCTTTTAGTTGAACTACATCTTCACCCTTAGCATTTGCTTGAATCTGAAGAGCAAGGACTTGAATCTAATCATTCAAAGAAACTGAAGAAGCTTGGCTTGCAGTCTGCAAATTCTGTACTTCGTATCCCAAAGCATATATCTGACCCTGCAACTCCAAGAGAACATTGAGAATTCTGCGAAAATCTGCTGAATTATCAGTCTGTGTACTAGCTTCTGCTCGATCAGATGGAGTAAAGGCAGATGATGGCAAATCAGCATAGTTACGCAGATTAGGCGATGAAACACCATGTCCCTCCTCAGGAAATTGAGAGGCATAGATGTCTTCTGCATTTGCTGGAGATCGACTTACTCTTTCACAGGTAGCAGGATATGAGGACATATCTCTTTTTTCTCGGTCTCCCCCTGTTTCCATGCCTTCAGGTGGAGAAGAGTGTTCCTCATGCTCTCCTTCCTCTTGATCTCCTTTCTCTCATTCTTCTTTTGCTTCAATTCTTTCCTCCTCAGCATCTCTTTCTTCTTCTTCTTTCTCCTCTGCTTCTTTCTCCAAATCTTCTCTTTCTCCAGACCTCTGTTCTGAGTCTTTCTCTTGATGTTTCGTTGATTCTGGAACAGAACGACTCAGATTCTTCAATGCCATAGCAGAAATGGTGATATCATCCTCATCATCTTCATCCTCAACGATGAGAGCTCTTCTTTTCTTGGATGAAGCAACCATGGGCTCCTTCCCTTTTCTTTTTGTTACAGAAGAGATTTGATGAGGCTTGGCAGGGGTTGTCTCCTTGAATTTCTCCAATGCCTTGTTAAGTTCCTTCAGACGCATTTTAGACACCATTTTCAATCCTACCACCAAGTGATCACAAGATCGAACACAGAGAATTCGTGGAGGCTGAACATTCAAATGTCTGAATAACTTTGTTACAAGAGCTGGATAAGGAAGTTGACCCATGTCCTTCACCACTGCTCTATACATGTGGAACAAAATAGTGTGAGGAAGAGAAAACTTTTTCCCAGCATTAATTGTGTACATCAGCTTTGCCTCTGAATTGGAAACATCAGTTTTTGAAGTAGACTTTGGCCTGAGGCAATTAATCACAATCTTGTGAAGTAGAATGTTGAACGCACGCATCCTTGAGTAGGAAATCCTTCCCTCTGTCCTTCTATCCTTAACAAGTTCCAATGTGGCACGAGCAATACACATTGATAGGTTGATATCTCCCTCTCTCAACCCCAATCACATCAGCCAACATATCTACATCCATCACATAATCCTGATCTTGGACACTAAAAGAAATCTATTCGCATCCAGGAAACTGAGATTTGAATAGAAGTATGCAGTGAGTTCAGCATAGGCTTCTATAGGTTCAGAACAAAACTGCTCAAGTTGAAGAAAACTGAATTTTTCCCTCAAATTGACGTTCACAGAGTCAAGGAAATCAAAATCTACACTTCTAGGGTTTATCACCCCACGCTTCAACAACTTATTGTAAAGATGCTTGTGTTCCTCCGAACGGAACAACTCTATCCTTTTGCTCCGAATACTTGCTGCAACACCCATTCTCGGTTGAAATTGACTGTACAACTTGTCATCATCATTTCCATCTGGCTGATTCACTCCTCCAACACGTGGATCATTTAGGATGTTTGCAAGGGTTTCTTCTACCAACCCCTTAGGGGCAATTCCCAAACGCTCCATATTTCTTAAAAAGATGTACTCATTACCATACCCTTTATCCTTGAGAAACTCATCGATGTAGTTCAATGGAGTACCGGTCTTCTTTAAAGCACGGTAAAGCTTATAAATAAAAGAGGGCTTTTGGATTCTTATAGGATCTGCGCCTTCGACGATTTCTTCCTCTTTTCGATGACCAACATCCTGTGGGCTAGACGGTGGAGAATGACGCGGCTGAGAATGTTGTGAGCTCTGCTGCTGACTGGGAGTTTCTTCTTCCTCGGTGAGATCAAAGTGAGTAGGCCCCTCACTCATTTTCTGCGGTCCCCTGCTTGCGATCCTCGAAGACTTCCTTTGAGACGACATCTTTCACAGTCTTCGGAAGATTCCAAACTTGTTTTTCCCAAGAAAGATGACAACTTTTTGAAGATTAAACAAGAGAATAAGACGCAAGTGGAAGATCGATGCTTTTTAGGGTTTTTGGAGTAAAACGAAGAGGAACGGACAGTATATAAGTCAGTTGAAGAGAGGCATCCAAAACGTCATAAAAGAAAGTAAAAAGATGCATTTTTAAAAAATAACTGCCTTTTTCAAAAATTAGATAACTGCCATTTAAGATTAACTTCATTTTCAAAAAAGAAAGATTGCGATAATCACGGAATAATAAAAAAAATCAATTAAGGACAGATGATCGTACCTTTTCGAGATTTAATCTGAGAAAGAATAAAATAACTTACAGTCAAAATTTTGTTTGTCTGAGTCTGAGAGTCTCTAGACTTTAACTTCTTCAAACTTCAAGATGTTGAGATTGGAACGAATAACTTCAAATTGATTTTTCTCCAAAGGCTTTGTAAATATATCCGCCAGCTGGTTCTTTGAGTCAACAAACTGAATCGAAATTTCTCCATTCTGAACATGATCTCTGATGAAGTGATATCGAATCTCTATATGCTTTGCTCTTGAGTGAAGAATTGGATTCTTGGTCAGATTGATTGCGCTGGTGTTGTCACACTTAATCTCTGTGCATGAATCTTTAATTCCAAAGTCTCTTAGCTGTTGTTTTATCCACAGAATTTGTGAACAGCAACTTCCAAGAGCTACATAATCTTCTTCTGCTATAGAAAGAGCTACTGTATTTTGCTTCCTTGAAAACCAAGACACTGTCCTGCTTCCAAGTAATTGACAGGTACCCGAGGTGCTCTTTCTATCAACTCTGCAACCGGCTAGGTCTGCGTCTGAGTATCCAAGAAGAGTAAAGTCTCCATTTTTAGGATACCAAAGACCAAGACTTGAAGTTGAAGCAATGTATTTGATAATACGCTTTGCAGCACTTAGATGAGATTCTTTAGGGTCTGCTTGAAATCTAGCACAAATGCAAACACTAAACAAAATGTCAGGTCTAGAAGCAGTAAGATAAAGAAGTGAACCAATGATACTCATGTATAGCTTCTGGTCAACTTTCTTTCCTCCTTCATCTTTGTCTATCTTCAAGGAACTTGACATTGGTATGTCAGTCTTTTTGCAATCTTCCAATCCAAACTTTTTGACAAGATCATTAGCATATTTTTCTTGATGAATAAAAGTCCCTTCCTTCAATTGTTTCACTTGAAGTCCAAGAAAGAAGGTTAGCTCACCCATCATGCTCATTTCAAACTCATCCTGCATAGACTTAGAGAATTTATTGCACAAACTTTCATTAGAGGATCCACAAATAATATCATCAACATATATTTGAATAAGCAGAAAACTTTTGTTTTCTCTTTTGATAAACAGAGTAGTGTCTACTTTACCTTTTACAAATCCGTTTTGAATTAAAAACTTACTAAGCATGTCGTACCAAGCTCGAGGTGCTTGTTTTAAACCATATAAGGCCTTTTTCAATTTGAATACTGAGTCTGATTTCCTTGGGTCTTCAAACCCAGGAGATTGTTCCACATAGACTTCCTCATGAATGAATCCATTCAGGAAAGCCTTTTTGACGTCCATTTGGAATAACCTGAAATTCTTATAACAAGCAAAAGCAAGTAATAATTGAATTGCTTCTAACCTTGCTACTGGTGCGTAAGTCTCGTCATAGTCTATCCTTCTTCTTGCGTATATCCCTTGGCCACGAGTCTTGCTTTATTTCTTACGACCTTTCCTTTCTCATCCATCTTGTTCCTGAAAACCCATTTTGCTCCAATAATAGACTTACCTTTCGGTTTAGGAGTCAATTTCCAAACATCATTAATACTGAATTGCATGAGCTCTTCTTGCATAGCTTCAATCCAGCTTTCATCAGATAAAGCTTCTTCTATACTTTTGGGTTCTATTTCAGAGACAAGAGCCACAGCACTAGACTCTTCGCGCCTTTTGGATCTTGTGCGAATTCCTTCATTAATGTCGCCAATAATGAGATATTTGGGATGACTGGACTTATGCTTCCAGTTGCTGGTTGATTTGTCAGGATGATGATCACTTCCTTCATTTGAATCTTCAACAATCATTTGTTGCTGGTCTTTAGAAGTCTGAGCTGCTTCTTGAGATTTAGACTTTGTAGAGTCTGGAGCAGGTTCAGATTCTTCAAGATGAGTCTGAATAGATTCATTTTGCATAAAATCTTGAAATCTGACATTCATTGATTCCTCCACAGATTGAGTCTTCTTGTTGTAGACTATGTAGGCTTTGCTTGAGGTTGAATATCCAAGGAAGATGCCTTCATCTGACTTTTCTTCAAACTTGCCAACTCGATCATTCGCATTTTTCAATATAAAGCATTTACATCCAAACACATGAAAATATGAAACAATAGGCTTCTTTTCTTTGAATAACTCATAGGGGTTTTTTCTACAATAGGCCTTAGAAAAACTCTATTAATAATGTAACATGCTGTAGAAACTGTTTCAGCCTAAAAACGTGAAGATATATTACTTTCAATTAAAAGAGTTCTAGCCATTTCTTGAAGTGACCTATTCTTTCTTTCCACAACTCCGTTTTGCTCTGGAGTATATGGAGAGGAAAACACATGCTGAAAACCAGATTCATCACAGAATTTTATAAAATCTTGATTTTCAAATTCGCCTCCATGGTCTGTTCTTATGCTTGAAATAACATACCCTTTTTTTTTCATTTTGAACCTTTTTAGCAAACTTTTCAAAATAAGAAAATGTTTCAAACTTACTTGCCAGGAAATATATCCAAGTAAATCGTGAGTAGTCATCCACAATTACTAGGCAATATTTCTTACCTCCAATACTTTGAGTTCTGGTTGGTCCAAAGAGATCCATATGCAGAAGCTGCAGTACACGATTAGTGGAAACTTGATTTATTGGTTTAAAGGAATTTCTTACATGTTTTCCCAATATGCATGGTGTACATAGATCAGACTTTTGGTATGACAGATTGGGTAAACCACGAACAAGCTTCTTTGTTGAAATTTTCGCTATCTGCTTCATATTGATGTGCCCAAGTTTTCTGTGCCATAAGTTTGCTTCATCTTGAATTGAGATCAGACATTGCGATTCATCTGGTTTGACATCCAAGAGATAGATATTTCCATGTCTTCGACCCATGAATGACTGAGTAGAATCTTTACTGGTTCCTGAACATATTCCCTCTTGAAAGCTTATTTTGAAACCGATATCGCATAGCTGACTGATACTGAGCAAATTGTAGTTAAGTCCTTCCACTAAGGAAACATTGCTGATTGTGAGGTTTCCAATCTTTATAGTTCCAAATCCCGCAATTCTTCCTTTGCTGTTTCCTCCAAAAGAGACTTTTCCACCATTTACTTGAACAAACTTTATGAAACAATTTGAATCTCCTGTCATATCTTGAGCATCCACTATCCATATACCATTTTACATTTTTCTTAATAGTGACCTGTATTTAAAAAAGAGACTCAAGCTTTCTTTGGTACCCATATTTTCTTGGGTCCATTGGTGTTAGTATGATATGCGGTTTTTGCCCATACTTTCTTAACAGGTTTCCAAACCATAGGACATTCTTTCTCAAAATGATCTAAACTATTGCACTTAGAACATCTAAGAGCATTACGACCTATTGGTTTTACAAAAACCTTTTTGAAATGATTTTTGTAAGCATCTCTTGAGGGTCTTTGCTTAATTCTTTCCTTCACTTTAGGAAAATCAATTAAAGGAATGGTTTCTGCTATCATTCCCAAACCAGATTTATTGAAATAAGGTCTTTGTACTGAAAGAATTTTCTCAAGTTTCTCAGAACCTATTGAAAATCTTTTTGAAATATTTGATATGTCATTTTTTAAAAATACATTTTCTTTTAAAATATTATCTTCACTTTCTTTAAGAGAAGAAACATTTCTGTCTAAACATTTCACCTTTTCTTTCAAAACACTTTCCTGTTGTTTCAATGCAGAATTTTCCTTTTTGAGTTCGGAAATCCTTTTAAGAGAAGTCTTAAGACTAAAACACAACTCATCAATGTATTTAGAAACTTTAATAGGGATTTTGAAGTTACTCACCTCGAATTCACTGTCTGAATCTGAGTCTGTTTCAGAGTTTGAATTCGAATCTGATTGTGCCATCAAACATATATTGGCATAATCATCATCACTTTCTTCACACTCTATATCACTCCAGGTTTCTACTTTAAGAGCCTTTCGATACTTTTCAGTTTTTCCTTTCTTCTTCCTTAGAAGAGGACAGTTGGGTCTGATGTGTCCCTTCTTCTTACATTCAAAGCAGACAACATCTTTGTTTGATTCATCATCCTCAATAGACTTGGTCTGTTGCTTTTGAAAACTCTGTTTCTTTGGATTGAATCTTCTTCATTTTCTGTTCAGCTTTCTGAATCTTCTTATCATGAGAGCAAGCTCCTCATCGTCCATATCGTCTTCAGAATCTGTAACATAAGAATCATCATTGGATTTTAATGCAATGGATTTCTTACCTTCAGGATCTTCGTCTTCATTGATTTGCTCCACTTCATAAGACTGAAGAGTCCCAACCAACTCATCGACAGATAGTGGCATGATTCTTTGTGTCTCTCTTATTGAGGTCTTTATGTGATTCCAATCCTTGGAAAGTCCACACAGTAGCTTGTTTACCTTCATGGGATCAGAAATTGGTTGACCTTGATTTTCAAGACCATTCACGATTTCTGTAAAACGACTAAACATGTCAGTTATAGATTCTCCCGATTTCATTTTGAAGGCTTCGTATTGACCGAGGAGAATGTTGATTCTGGTCTCTTTCACTCGATCTGTTCCTTCATAGGTAATATGTAATCTATCCCAGACTTCTTTCGCTGTAACACAAGAAGATGTTATGTTATATTCAGTAGGTGACAAAGCACAATATAAAGAAAAAATTGCTTTTGCATCAAGAGCTTGTCTCTTGATTATCTATTCCTGAGTCATTTCACTAGACTCAACAGCTTCTTTTCCTCTTTCTGAGATAGGTGCAACTTTAGAAATGATTCCCTTTTCTACAACGTCCTATTCCAGATGATTCTTTGATCTTAGGAACGCCTTCATTTTGTTTTTCCATATGTTGTATTCCTTTCCATCAAAGTAAGGCGGTCTGGTATTGCTTTGCCCTTCTACCAGCCTTGGAGCTAACATACTAGCCATAGATCTTTAACTCTGAAGTAAAACACTTCAAACAAAGTGAGTACACAGGCTCTGATACCAATTGAGATAGCTAGTATAAGCACCTAGAGGGGGATGAATAGGTGCAAAAACAATTTCTCGTGATATGTGAGCAATATTAGACAATGAAAATGTAGCTCGCCTTTTTGATATCACAAGTAATTATGATCAAAGTAAAAGAGAGTAGGGAAGAGAAAATGAACACAAGGTTTATAGTAGTTCGGCTTATTTTAAGCCTACGTCCACTCTTCCGCACTGACAGCCCACTGGCTGGATCTCACTATGAACAAAAGAGATTTTACAGCAATGTTTTCCCTTGATTCCACAGTGTAGATATTCTACCACACTTCCTCAAGGTTTCTCACGAATATAGACTCTCTTTTGCGTACAAGATTTCGCTCAACAAATGAATTGATTAAGAACAAGGAGCTTCAGACTTTGGAATTCTTCTATCGTGCACTCGCTCGAACAACTGGAACGTCTTCCTTTTATACTCCTTTATGCCATCATACCCATTGGCACTTACCAAATGACTTCCTCCAATCTACCCGTTGGACGGAATCAATTAGGAAGATCATTCGAGCTATTTAAGGAACATGTCGATAGCCCATCAATCTTGTTCACCCATACAATCAGGATCTCGGTTTCCATAAGTAGAACCTTCCAAGTATACTTCGCCAATCATCGAATCCTTAATCAATCTTGATTCGAATAAAGGATTATGTTATGTCATATCCAACCAAGAGATCTTCGTCAGTCGATAAGATCAAATCCTTAACGAAACATCCAGTCCTGGATAGACCTTCTTCGACAAACTCGAAACTGTCAATGAGGATAGACTTTGAGTCTTAAGTCTGGCAGTCCAGAGGTCTTCAGACTTTAAATAGAAGAGTTCGCAAATCTTCAGACTAGACTGAAAGAAACGTTTTGTCAGCTTCAAAATACTTCACGAAGATTTCTCCAACAGGAGGTAACTTTGAACCCTTCTTTGGTCCTTTATGGATTTTGCATGGCTGGCTGTGTGTTTATTTTCCTCAACTATTTTATAAGAAGGACCGGACTTCGATCCATTGGGTCAAAGCACATGAATCATCCGTCGAAAGTGAATTTGGGCACTAGAAATTTTTGTCAAACACTTCGTCCTCTTCCTAGTGGCTTTTTTATTATTTGAATGCTTGCTCAACACATTACTATCTTTAACTGACTTTGACTTTCACAAGCTGGGGATTGATGATAAAGCTTGCAACCTTTTGACTATGTAGACCAATGCATGTTTATTTTGGTCAAGTATTCTAGCTCCATCCAACCTTACGTTAAACTTCTCTTATGGAGGGCAACTTTCCTAAGGTTTCGAGACATATAACCCATACTATTGTGCATGACAATTTGGACTAACTCAAGGCATACCTATGCCAATAGTGAATTCACTGAACTTTCCTTTCTCCAAATCCTGCGTTGGCCAAAGGGAGAAAAGAAAAGAAAACAAAGCAAAACTAGTTACAGATCCTTCTTCAACCTTACCTAGTATATTCAGTCAATTGCCGCCCTTTCATAGATGTCACTTCTTTGGGGGCATTCACCCATTTCTGAACCGTGTCCGGATCAACTCCTTTCTCCTGGTGTGCCGCAATTTTATCGGCGTAGGGACCCTTCCCATCCTTCATTTCCACATCCCACGCCCTGATCAAGAAGTAGACGGGCATGATGATCATTCTTCCCCCTTTGCGCCACTCGACCATCTGAGCCAGCTAACGAAGGCATGGCTTACTCGAGGCATAGTCCTCGGACAAGATCGGGATGCCAATCTTCGACAGCTTGATCGACTCAGGGAGCTGCTTCTTGATGTACTCTCCATTGGAAAGCTCTTCTTCGTCTAAGAAGGTGCGAACCCCGTGATCAACTAGGCTTCTGTAGAGAACATCGGTGAACCCATGTCGGGTGTTGCTTCCTCTGGAGCTCAGGAACACGTCGAAGTTGTTTCCCGTCACCGAAGCTGATGATGCAGAGCTTGAACCGCCGTAAGGACCTTCTTTCGCCATCTGCAGCTGCAAAGGAGACTCACGAATGCTTGGAAAATTCCCTCGGACAAACTCTTGACAATGCCACGCTCTGCCCTGGTTGATTAGCGGGGAAGCAGGTCTCCGTCGGTGCGGGATTTCTACAGTCAAATGGTTCCTAGGCCTTGACTAGATCCAATTAGAGGTGATGGTCCCAAGCCGATCCGATTCCAACTAAAAATCGAGAATCATATCACTAGGCTAGGCGAGGTCCGATGAGCAAGCTAAAGCCTTGCCTAGCTGATGCAAGGTCGGCTTTATTGGTGGCCAGGCGAGCTCACCTGGCCACTGGTGAGGTTTCGACAAGATCACCGGACCTCGTCCAGTCGGTCGTCAAACCTTGCCCAATTGGTCGCCGGAAATCACTATGGCTATTGACCAACAATGAGGAAGAAGAAGAGAAAATGATAGAAAAGAAAAAGAAAAAAGAAGAGATAAAAAAAAATGATTTGCCTTGATTTTGGAATTGTTCTTAGGAGCAAGAAGTAATTTTTTTTTCTATTTTTTAATTCTGCTCCAAATTTAGAGAAAATTTCAAATGAGGGCCAAAAGTGAATATTATTTTAAATAAGGGCTAAAGTGGCCAAATTATCTTAAATAAGGGCATGAAGTTACTAAAATGTCTTTGATAAGGGCCTTTGGCCAACCAGTGACTATCCTGATGGAAAAATTACAAATGAAGGCCTAAAGTACTCTCGTTTACTCAAATAAGAGCTTGAAGTGAACCTTATTTCAAATAAGGTTCTGAATTGGTCAAATTGTATCAAATAATGGCATGGAGTTGCCAAATCGTCTCAATAAGGGTATTTGGCTAGCTGATGAATATTCTAACAAGAAGGGATATCTTGGTAAAAAAACAAAATTATAATTATTTTTTTTTTAACTTTTTGATTTTCTTTTTCTTTTTCTTTTTCTTTTCCTTTCCTTTTCTTTTTTTCTTCTTTCCTCTTCCATCCGTCGCCCATCACTGTCAATGGCCAGCAGAGGTCGCCTGCCTCAGGCAAGGGACGCCCTTGCAGGCATCAGGCGAGGGCCGCCTCGCTTGGGCTGGGCGAGAGACAATAGCCCAGGCAAGGCAACCCTCGCCCAATGCCAACGAGGGTTGCCTTCACCAGATCAGACGAAGGTGGCCCTTGCCCGACACCAATGAGGGCAACCCTCACTGGATCTAGCAAAGGCACACCTTTGCCAGACCCTAATGAGGGTGGCCCTCGCCTAAGTCTGGCGACCTCCGCTATGGCCGGTAAAGGGAAGGGAGAAAAAGAAAAAAGAAAAATAAATAAATAGAAAAATAAATTAAAAGACGAAAATGTCATTCAGTCTATTAGGTTATGCTTTTTTAAAAACTAATATGGCTATTTCATACCATTATTTAAAATAAGTTCCACTCCAGGCCTTTATTTAAGACAATTTGGCCACTTCAAACCTTTACTTGAAACATGGTCCATTTTGGGCCCTTATTTGAGAAAACGAAGACACTTCAAGCACTTATTTAGAAATTTCCCCCAAATCTATTTCCGGGAACAAAAAATTTATCAAATGGATTTTTATTCTTTTTTTGTTTTTCTGAGAAGCAAAAGAACATAATCAAGCACTGTTTGTAGTATCCATAAACATGCCCAAAGTTTATCACCCTGTGCAACATGCATGGAATAAACTAATATTTTGCTATAGATAATTGTATTACTCTATTCATCACTGTTCAAATTGGTAATTGGAAATTCAATATCAATAGACAATCATATATATCTTGATTAAAAAGCCAACATCAGCCCTTAGAACAAGTTGATAATTTATAAATTTGTATGGACGTTAATTATGATAACGATGATAACTTACTAACAAGTGATATGATAAGCAAGTTATCGGTCATAATTTTTCATTAACAAGATAAAAAAAAATCAGCAACCTTAAAATTCTACCAACGCTGAAATTTTCCAATTATGAATCCCACGAGACCTAGAATTTTGCAACTTGAATAATTGCTTGGATTGATTGTCACACTAACATGAATATAACCCATAATATAAATTACGTAGTGCTAGGCATACTAAAGGTATACCAACTACTTAGAATAAGGTCCTAACCTAGATGTTATGTCTCAATTCCTGCCATGCGGTCTTTCCGTTATTCTAAATTATGGTGCTTTGGAGCCTAAAATTGTTCATATCTTGATATACTGTTGCCGACTCTATCGACAGGGTTGTCAATTTCTCTTGAAATACTTGGATGGTGGATAAGGTTGCCCCCGGAGAACCAAGGGATCACGTACAAAACCACGTCTTTGCGTGCATGGGTACATCTGGATTTTGCTGAAATTCGCAGTGGAGAGAGCACGCATGGAATAGCAACGTTATGCTAATTTCACCGATATCATCACAGAGACCGCCTTCTCTACCAAAGAGGACTATGGCAAAGGAGAACGAGAAGCACAGTGCTGCATAGAGGACTCTGCATGGCCTGCTGCCTCCGGAAACCAGCAATCTTTCCTCTGGCAAAGACTAGTTACAGGGAGCCTACGGAGATTGCAGACCAAGCCAAGCGACATGCTGAGTTTGCAAGGTGAGCTTTCTCTTTATTTCAGTAGACTTTGTTACACTCTTTCAGCAACGATAAATGACTACGAATGAAACTCCAAACCTGTGTTTTTTGCCAGAATGGAAAAGTTTTCAATACATGAATATTCAAATAAAAGAAAGTGAAAAGTGCCAGCCTATTTAGAGGCCAATCGGCCTTTAATATCCGCATACAATTCATTCCACTCTACATTGATTTTGTCAATCGTTTCCTGAGCTTGATTTCTCTTCTTTTCCATGCTTGGATCCTCGCTCTTCATACTGAGGATCTGTTCGTACTTATTCTTCAGTTCCTTAACTTTCTCTGATCTGTGTCGACAGATATGATATTTCTGACTTTGCATTTTCAACTGTCTGCTCGCGTGCCTCAGTCTCTGCTTGAAGTTGGGCAATAACTCGCTCATTGTCAGCCACACTCTTAGCTTTCTCTTCACATTGTTTCTTGATCAAAAGCACTTCATCCTTGTCAAACGCCAAAAGATACTTTTCCATTTTGAGATCCCTTTCTAACCTCTCACATTCAATGAGGATCTTTTATTGGGAAGAGAGAGAACCACCCGCTGAAAAAAGTTATGCAATTTGAGATAGACACATTGATGTCCAATAGTAGAGACCTCTGGCGCATTTTGTTCGACTAAGGAGTTCAATAATTCTTGCAAATGACCAAGTAGCTTGAAATTAAACATAATTGCCTGGAGTCCCTGACTCATCATAATTTCCACCTCTTGCGATGCATTCTGGTAAGCTTGAAGATCAAAATGACTTGCTCGTGACATATGTCTTGGTAGTTTGCTCTCCTGAGTCACCACTCAACAGAGACTCGATCTTTGAGAAAAGAGATTCCTCTCCGCCACCGCATAATCTGCCTCAACAATTAAGGGGGCGTTGTCTTTGTCCGTTGCTGATAATGACTTTGGTCGAGCAGCAGCAGGAGGCACAGCAGAACCAATTGTTGCCAAAGAAGGGATAGTCGATGCCCTGTCAAGCGGCATAGTTTCTTGCTTTGTCGATCGCGAGATGCCAGTATCTTCTGTCCCTGTCGGATCCACTGAGAACCTGGAATTCTCATCTGGCTCGAAACTTGAGTTTGATTAATGTGGAAAAAAGTGTGTTGGTTTGGTTCTGGAAATCATCTGACAGCTGAATTTGGAAGCAACAGCCTGAAAGAAATACAGAATTATTCATTGATGGAGTGAGATAGAAAGCAAGACATCTGTAGTTTACCTTCACTCTATGCCACGTGGTTGATGAACCTGCAACAGAGGGAGAATTTTGCAAGTTAGAAGAAGCGCCCATAGTTTCAGTTATTGACTTGACAGAATCAGAAGATTTTGCTTGTGCTTTAGGAGGAAGAGGAGCATTAAATAAGGAGTAAAATTTTCTATTTGGCCCAAAAAATTAGTCTAAGGTCTAATCAGTTCCAACAATATGGCATAGCTTGAAATAATCCTTTGACTGCCTATCCTTATGGTCTGGCAGCTTTCTAGCCATGACCTCTTTCAGCGTTCTACATTACGAGGTTGAAATCATACTTAAATCTTATAGGACAACTCAGATTTGACAATCTCAATGTACAGCATACCTTTATCCTTGCATTTCACAACCTGAATGGAAGAATGTTTGGTATTAGCTGGTTTGCTAAACTCCACCTGTGACAAAACCTGTGTAAGCATGTAGTCAGTGCATCAAATAAGACTTCTACCATGTGTCAAACGGTTATAAAGACTGATGCTTAGATTCAAACTGACTTGATTTCATTGATGGTATTGATTAGACTATATCCTTGGAAGAGTAGCTCGTCAAACAAGTCCGAATTAATAGAGAAAAGTTTGGAAAATGGAATACCTTCAATGAGCTACTCATCCCAATTTATTCAAAGTACTTTGGATTAAGAACAAACTTGAATAATACGGAAGCACCCCATAAAAAATTTAAGATACTACTACAGCAGTCAGCGCTTTTCCGCACCACATCAAAGATTTAAGATACCAATACAACGTTCAATGCTCTGGATTGAAAATGTAACAACACCTCCCGAAAGCATAATTAAACTAACTGGCATAAATAGAAGTTCTTTGGTTGTATATCGCTGAAAAATACAAGAAAAAGTAAAATGCCCTTTTAAAGAAGAGAAGTCCTTACATATTTGGACCCCATCTTTCAAGTAAAAAAGATGAAAGAAATGCAAAGTCTTGATGACTCAGATTTCATTTGAAAAATTATTCTGCATGTGTTAATGAGAAAAAATATCCTGTCCATCGTAATTCATCATGCCATGCACTTTTGTAATTATTAAGGAATTCATTCATCTTAGTAAAAATTCCAAACACGACACGTGCTAATCAAGTGCCAACCTCCACCTATGGGGTCTAGAGGGAAAATCATAGTGTTGGTTACCTCGGATGAGCTTTCCGTCTCAATTATGGCACTACTTGGCTTCTCAAAGGAATGCAGGTGTTCCACACTTTTAATATCACGAATCTTCGGACAGCCCTTGATTTTAATATCTTTCAGCTTCTTTAGTTTTGATAGATCAGGCAGTCTCTCAAGACTTTGACAATACGAAACATTCAATGATGCTAAAAATATCAAGTTCTCCAGCTCATCCAACTGTTGCAGCTTGCAGTGAGATATTCTAAAAATTCGTAAGGATTTGAACTACCCAAGGCCTGCAACTTCTGTTACAGCACAGTTGAAAAGCTCGAATTCCGACAGGAGCTCCAAATATGAAAGATCTGGCAATCCTGTCTGTGATTTGTTCTGGTGAAGTGAGAGAGTGAATAAACCTGGAGGAAGCCGTGGTAGCTTTTTCAAGTGAATGCAGCAAAGGGAGAGCTTTGTGAGCTTACAAAGGAGATCCAACCCAACAGGTAGTAGTCGGATCTTTAACAGAGATAGCTGCAATATCCTTAGCTCTGACAAACTCCGGAGCTTCAGATAAGTGTCTCCTTTGGCCTCAACTTGACCTTGGTAAGGTAACACCAGTTCCTGGAATCCATCAGCCAAGAATAACTCTCCCAACTTAACCAGGCTACTAATGTCTGGGATTGTATCCATCAATTTAGAACTGACAAATAGGCTTATTAAAGTGGAAGGAAGCTTGGGCACTCTATGGAGCTTGTCACAATGAAGTAGATCAAGCGTTTGCAGATTGGGAAGTCTAGAAATGCTATCTGGTAGGCCATGAATCCGAGAGTATCCAAGCCTCAAGACCTTCAATCTCGAAAGCTGCTCAATATCTCTAGGAATTTCCCCAGCCAAACTCCGACATCTTGAAGCATGCAGCTCTTCAAGCCTCTTCAACTTCCATATAGCACTAGGCAGCTCTCGTACAAAGGTAAAATCAATTTTGAGCACTTCTAAAAGATTTAACTTATTGACAGTATTAGGTAATTCGACAATTCCAGTGCTTGATAAATCAAGTTTGATCAATGAAGCCAAACTCCCCAAGGACGCTGGTAACTTCAATATTGACCTACAATGATTTATTGACAAGTGCTGTAGCACTTCTAACCCTTCAGATAGGGGAAGTTCAATTATTTTGGTACCATTCAGTGTGAAGACTCTCAGAGATTTCATATGACTAATTGAATCAGGCAGTTGGATCAATGAAAGACAGTTGCAGGCACTGAATATTCTAAGCTTTTGCAAATGACCAATGGAGACAGGAATTTCTTGAATAGCAGTTTCATCTATAAGAATCTCTTCCAAGGATATGAGGGAACCCAGCTCTTCAAGCAACTTATTGAGTTTAGTACAAGACCTCAAGTTTAGTGAAACCAACCTCTCCAGACTTTTTACTGAAGAACTGATTTCAACCAATCGAATGCACCTTTCAAGAATCAATCTCTCTAAATATTTGTAATAAGACAAGTCTGGAGTTCTGATCAAATCAACACAACCAGCGAGGTTCAGAACTTTCAATTTCTCGGCTTTCTGTCGGAAAGTAGAATAACAAAAGAGTCAACTTTTCTGCTACAATTTGAAAAATGAGATTAAAAATAATAAACTTCCCTACCTCGATTTCTCTCCAACCATTCCATTTTTCGTTGACCTTACTCCAGGAAAGATCTAGAATAACCAATTTCTTCAAATCCAAATTTCCAGCACAAAGATTACGAGGACAACCTTGCCAGTGGAGCCATCTTAAACTTGATAGACGCCGCTCAAACTTTCCTTCAAGGTTTGCCTGATCCAATCTAGGGAATCTTATGTTCGACATACTTGCAAAATGTGCTGGTCTAAAACTGCACTGTAACCTACTGTCAAATTTGAGAAGAACACCTTGAACAGTGTCCGTTCCCTACATGCGGAATATAGGATTACCAAGGGACTTCACATTTCCCCACAAAAATATGTGAAGATAATAAATGCTTAGAGACTTCAAACTAAAGAAATCATTTTATTAAAAGTCCATTTATTTTATAGAAAATGAATGATTTGGAAAACATTTTGTTGAAAATGATCGGTTGTATCTCTTACAAAAACAAATGAACAAAAAACATTTTCCTCGTCCATGAAAATATGCATACATAAATTGTTATCAATAATGAAAAAATTATCAATGACTAATTATTTCAAGAAATATAAGTGATCATTTTTAAGAAAATGTTTTCCAAATCATCTATTTTCCAAGAAACAAACGCACCCTAACTGTCTTTCCTCTATGAAAAAAAGATCACTGAATTGTAAGGCACACAATTGTAAGGTAAAAACAGTGATGAACTTGTATCTTTCTTTTTCATTTGTCAGCACATCCAAGGCTTCATCTTGTAACCACGATCTGCTACGGTTTCTAGGTTCACGATGTTCCCCTTGGACGATATTTCTAGCTAGGTCTCGAAGTTGATCATGCATCCACAGCTTATTGTTCTCAATCTTAACAATAGAGGAGAGAATGAGCAGTTGTAATTCCAATCCACTAGCAGAATCACAGTCAGACCACAGGTAGCATGCAACGCTCTTGTCCTCTCCAATGAAGAAACAAGCAATGTGTAGAAATATCTGTCTTTGCTTGTCAGGTAATGCTTTGATGATTGTAGCTTAGGTACTTTTTCCAACTCATTTAAGGTTTGCATCCATACGTCCTGGCCTTTAGAAAAAAGATATGACCTGACAACCTCAATAGTCAGCGGAAGCCAGTCAATAGTTGATACTATTTTTTCAGAAAGAGTAACAAACTCATCCGGAGTAGGTTTCTCCCTGAAGGCATGGATGTGGAAAAGCATAAGGGCTTCATGTTGTTGCATTCCCCCAACCTTATATTTCAGGATCACTTCAAGCTTATCTAAAGCTTGTTCGGCTCTGGTGGTAATTATGATCCTACTTCCAGAGCCTAACCAATCAAGACTTCCTAAAATTGGAGTAAGTTCAAAGCCTGGTTCGATATCATCGAAAACAATGAGAACTTTCTTGTGGAAGAATATGCTTCTGATGGACTTAATCCCGTGATCAACAGAAGGAATTTGTCTATGCATTGCACCTAGAAGGTCAGAAGTCAACTGACCTTGCAAATCAACTAAGCCTCCTGGTTTTTTGGCATTTTCTCTAAAGCTTTCCAGAAAGCTACGGCCATCAAAGAGATAAAATATTCTTTTGTAGACAAACTTTGCAATTGTTGTCTTCCCAGTGCCCCCTATGCCATGTATTCCAACTACACAAACATCACTAGATTCCACATTTAGTAATTTCATAACTGCTTCCTCATGATGCTCGATGCCAATGAAGCGTCTCTTCAACACCCTCAACACATTTGCGACAACTACATCAATGATCAAAGCACGTGTGCCTAAGCTGTATCATGCGTGCACGTGTGCACAAGGCACATGCATAAAGATTAATGTAAGTCCATCAATGTCTGAACTCTGAAGTAATTTGCAAGAAGAAGTTCACACACTCCTTTCAAAAACTATCATACAGCAATCAGCTTTAGACAAACAGGGCACACAATTAGTGGTGCATACTTTTACTACATCAGGTATTGATACACCTAGCAGCATTAGTCTAATTAGATTAACTTAAATTGAAGTAAGCGCTACCTTGGGATTTAAATGCTACGTTACTCAATTACACTCACCGATTACCCGCCAACCCTGAGATGGACCCCACATGGATGAGAGCTTCCTCCCATTTCCGGAGGGTTTCTGGGTCGACTCCTGTCCATCTATGCATGTTGATAGCCTTGCGGTAACCCTGGGATATGTTTTTCACGACCGAGGGCTTGACGTTGAGGAAGACGGGCATGATGATCTTGCCCATCGTCTTGTGGTCCTCCACAATCTCAGCAAGCTCTTGGAGGCACCAACGGCTCCACGGATAGTTCTCTGACAGGATCGGAATGGCGATCGGAATTGGCTCGCGAACAACCTCTACCTCCTGATCCCAGACCACGCGGAACCCCACTTCTTGGAGGCTACCGCAAAGATGATCCACAAAGACCTTGTCCGATCCTCTGAAGCTCAAATACACATCGAAAACCTCTGCCAGAGCAACATCGGCCCGAGCAAGAAGGGAAGCAAGAAAGGCGAAAGGCATCTCCTTCTTTCGAAATGAAAGTGGTTTTCGTGTCGGGGTCTCCTCCTCTCAGTTTCGTCTCTCTTCCTTCTCCATTTCAAAGATCCATCTCCCTGCTTCATACCACGGGAGCGGGCGTAAACATAAGGGCCTCTTAACCGGCCGACCAATGCGAGACGGGTGTAAAACTTTAAGAAAGGCCTCTTCATACCACGGGAGTGGGCGGCTCTTTCCGGGATCCCACCCGCGCGCGTGACCGGCACCGCCGCCTCGGCCGCTGTTGCCCGGTTCCGCACGGAGTCCTCGAAGTTCCTCCCGACTTCGTGTGGCTCAAAATCGGTGTCCCTCTTTTCCGAAACATCAGTTTATTTAGTAGATAGTTAATTATTTATTATGCTAGCGAGTTCTATATTCTCTTATTTGAAAATAACCTAAGCACAGGTAAGAGTGAAAAGAACCGTATACCCGTTTTGCTACGTGTTTCATTTAATTTAACTTTAATATGTATTATTACAATGTATTCTGTGTATTTTAATCGCTCTACTTTCATTTTATTAAGTGAATTTAATAGTCTAATTTCTAATTATTTTTCATGCCAACATTACATGATGTTTTGAAATATATATTCAAAAAAATCAAAAATATGATAAAATTAAGTACATAAAAAATTCTAAACATCCATTATTATCATGTAAATGCAAAAGAAAATGCTCCATAAAACATTATTACATATAATACTATCTTTGCCTTGATTACAGGGTATAATTAGCTGTTAAGGCAACTCATCCAAACCATTTTGCAAACACATGTCATTCTAAATGCATTGGATTTTTATGGATATGACAATATAAAGAAAATTATCCTCAAAATATAAATATACTGCAAAAATAACAAGTTGCATATGCAACTTAACAAAAGATATTATCCATTCGGTTGCTTGTCTCCCTAAAAAAGGTTACTCTTTTGAAATATATATATATATTACCTCGATCAGACCATAGAAGTTTTTAATTACATTAACAAGAGTCATTATTCATTAAAACAATATCTATCAAGAAACGATTATCAATGTTATAGTGCGAGAAGCTCCAAATGAATACTCCTTATTTGCAGTTTCATCATCACTAGACACATTTAAGCAAATTGGGTCTTCTTCAATAAAAACAATACAAAGAAAGATGAGTAAATAATGTGTAATGCATTTATCAACCACAATATTCAATCTTTGAGTAAATTCTCATTAATATATACCGGAAATCAAAGTCGAAAAATTTACAATTATAATAATTTTTGGGGAAATAAAGTTAATAATTGGCGGAATAAGTTCAGAAGAAGACAAACAAATGTAATGGGTTTGGAAGAAGCGTTTAGGGTGAAATTGAAACTAAAGAAAAGTAAGAGAAAAGATAAGAAATAATCTTAAATTGAGAGTGAGATCTGTAAGGGATAATATAGTCAATTCAATGTGATAAAGGAGTGTTAAGAGCCAACAAAGGGGTATGATAGCCTAAGCCTTTAGAAAATGTAGAAAGGGCGTCCTCCCCGTGCTAAGGAAAAAAAAATATTTACTTCAAAAAATTTTACTTTCTTGAAATAAATATTTTTCTCAAATTTGAAGGTACCGGCTCTTGACTAGTACCCCATGGCATATTGTGATTAAGCTGGATTGCTACTTTAGATGCCAACCTGACCAAATTGGATTGAAAGGACTAAATTGATCGCATTGGAAGAGTGTAATTAAAGTTCAAGAATTGAATTGAACATTAAAGAGAATACATAAATTAATTATGACATTGGCCCTACTCATAGATAAAAGGACCAAGTCAACGTAACATGTAAATATGGAAGCGAATGGATAACAAGTAGATGTACACTCACCAGAGAAGGAAACACAAATGACCGATTTGCAATAATCTAAGAAAACAAAGGACCGAATCAAACAGAACAAGTAGGCGACAATATAAAATTGTATAAATATGGTAAATTACATTATTAAATTGCACATCGAGTACAAATTTACAGGATAAAATATGACCTTTTATTCTATTATGAAAAGAAATTACCATCGGAAAGCCAATTATTTAACAAAAGGTAAAATTCATTACCTAAAAAATGTTGTGAGGTCCCTAACTTAGATGTGTAATAGTTTCTTGCCTTCCTTTTGAGCATTAACTAGTCCACATAAGACAAACATTAGGTAGATGAAAAATTGTTAAGTAAAAAAAAAAAAAAAGGTGTGAAGTCCAAATATCTCTTTTGACTAATCTCTAATAGTACTCTTCATGTTTTTCAGATTTTAAAGATGGCCGTCCTTAAATAGTTTTTTTTCATTCGCCAAATCTCTCTGAAAGCACCTTTCCGGAATTTTCTTACCCACTCGATGTTGAGGTCGATACGGTAGTTTGATAAATCTATTCTCTCTCATCACTTTCTTAAGTATTTTAAAAAAAAAAATATCATATAATATGAACTACCGATTAGTAACTATTTTTATTATAAGATGTTACTTTTGTAGGCCAAGTCCTAGAAGAGTACTCCCTGGCGTCACACAAGTTGATGACTGCTTGTTAGGCCCGTCAAATGGATAAGTTCCATATTGATCTATTTAACCTGTTTTAACTCATTTTCATGTAATGTAAATTTGACGACCCATATCCGACTCAACAGACACCCGGCCCGACCCATATTATCTCATCAATAATAATGAGTCAGTTACATGGAACAACAATGACCAATATGATATGGAAATTCAGCGATGCTGATTCATGCACCTATTTTAATATTTGAGAAAAGCGAGATATGTAGTTGAACTGTTTAAGTAGTATAGATTGCATCCTAAGTCATCAGAAACAGTACGTATTCTCTTCATCGCTAGGCAAGTAATCAAGCAACTGCAGGGCCTTGTTGAGAATAACTTCGTAGAGGAAATATATCGCATTCTCCTTTGAAAGGAAAAGTAGAAGGAAACCTAGAAGAAGAAAGCATTCTCGTTACAAGGAAGACAAGAACGACGGAAGTGGAGCTCATGGATCATTGTTCTATTGTAAAGATGCACGAACTTTAGAATGTACCTTTGCTTCATAATCTTCATGCTTGCTCAAGGAAGCATGAAATGGATCTGTCCCAAGTCTTGATTTAGATCAGTTGGCTGCCATGAACTTCGCAAATCTTTGGCCTTTCTGTGGAGCTCAACCACTAGCGGCTGTCCTGTTAAGGTACGTTCTTGCAATGTTGGATTTTACGTTCTCTCAGCTGCTTCAAGTTCGACAGATCTGGCAGTCCTTGAAGGAAATCACAGTATGAGATGGTCAATATTGTCAGGGATGGCAAGCATTCGAGACCATCTAGCTTTTCAAGCTTGCAGTGAGAAATAAACAATGCTTCCAAAGAGGAGAGACTTCCAAGTCCTTGTATTTCCGTTACTGCACATGAGAGAAGCTCCAACCCTGATAAAGACTTAAGATACCTAAGATCCGGCAATGCCTCCAAGGATTTGCAGTCTTGGAGATCAGTTTTTTCAGACTTTTGGGTAGTCTTGGAAGACATCGCAGGTCTGGACATCGAAGATCAAGCTTCCTGTTAAATTATGACTCTAGTTTGAGCATTTGCAAAAACGCGAATTGCTGGATTTAACAAAAAGGAGGAAAGTTCTTCTTTGCTGCGAAGCTTGCGGAATCCGAATTGAAGAAAAGAAAGTGAAGTCCCTGCACGTGAAGATTGGTAAAATAGGTGGGCCCAAAGTTCTAGGCACGCACGCACGTAAGAGGAAGAAGTCCTCTCCTCTGCACGCGTGAAGAAGCATCTGCAGCACCATTCGTCTCCACGTGAAGCCAAAATAGGAAGGTGGTGGGGCCCAAGTTTGACTTTGGACGCGCATACACACGTATAAAGTAGAAACTAATTCATGTTTTTGGTTTTGCACAAAGTCGGTGAAAAACCCTACGAAGCTGCCAAAGCCAAACGTAAGAAGCCGCACGTCCGCCAAAGAGAAGCCAGAGATTTTTCTTTTTGGCATGCAATTTGAACGCATGGTAACTTTGTACTATGAGTTTATACCAAGTGAGTTGTTTATTTATAAATACTTTGGGTTTGGGGTTAAATTGGGGTTTGGGAAACACCGAGAGAGTATTTGAGTGACTTGAGTGTGCAATCGCCTTGTATCACTTGATTTATAGTGAAACTCGATGCTACTCTCCCCGTGGATGTAAGTCTTTACGACTGAACCACGTAAATTTGGTGTCCAATTTATTTTCTTCTTTGTCTATATTATTGTTCGATCGCTCGCCTTAATTGCAACAAGTGGTATTAGAGCCAGGCTTGGCTAAGTTGAAGCGAATCGATAGCGACAGAAGAAGTAAAAGTGAGAATTGACAGATTTGATGGGAATGATTTTAGTTTCTGGAAGATGCAGATTGAAGATTATCTTTACCAGATGAATCTGCACTTGCCCTTATCTGGAGAGAAACCAGAGACGATGAAGCAAGCTGATTGGGATTTGCTATATAGACAAGCTATGGGTGTTATTCGGCTAACGTTGGCTCGTAACATCGCGTTTAACATCTTGAAGGAGAAGACCACTACTGATTTGATGCAAGCCCTATCAGATATGTACGAGAAGCCCTCTACAATCAACAAGGTCTGTTTGATGCAACGTCTGTTTAATTTGAAGATGAGTGAAGGTGCGTCAATTGCAGATCATATCAATGAATTCAATGTGATTGTTAGTCAATTGAGTTCAGTTGAGATTGACTTTGAAGATGAGGTACATGCTTTGATTATGCAATCTGCATTGCCTAATAGTTGGAATACTACTATTACTGCTGTTAGTAATTCCTCTAGGTCAATAAGTTTGACGTTTGATGGGGTTCGAGATTTGATTCTGAGCGAGGATATTCGTAAAAGAGAATCTAGTGAACTTGTATCTACTGCTTTAGTAGGTGAAAATAAAGGAAGATCTATAACACGTGTGGGTAAGAGTAGTACTAATATGAACAGACGTAGTCAATCTAGGATTGCTAATGTTGTCTGTTGGAGCTATGGCAAGAGGGGACATCTTACAAGGGATTGCCTTAAGCTAAAGAATGAGAATGGTAAGGGAATTATAGCTGAGTCTACAGATAATGTTGTAGCTGTAGTTGAGAATGATTCTGATGGTGCCGATTACGTCTTGTCTGTCACAAATGATTTATCGCTTGATGGATGGATTATGGATTCTGGTTGTTCTTTTCATGTCACACCAAATAGAAACTAATTTATACTTATCAGTGCATGAGTAGTGGTAAAGTTTAGTTAGGGGACAACGTTGAGTACAATGTTGTGAGTGTTGGTGATGTTAAAATCAGAATGCATGATGGTACCATGAGGAAATTGACTGGAGTGAGGCATATTCCAAAATTGAAAAAGAACTTAATTTCCTTGAGTATCATAAATTCAGCTGGTTGCAGGTATTCTTCAAAATGTGGAGTTCTGAAGGTTGTTCGAGGTGCCTTGGTGATAATGAAACGAATCAAGCATGGAGGCCTGTATAAACTTCAAGGTGAGACAATGACAGATTTCGCGCCAGAGACGTCGGATGCATCTATTCGAGAGTCTATTGACTGCTCGAGGAAGACCCGAGTGTTTGTGTTAATACACAAGTTTGATGTTGGTGTCAGGATCACGCGATTGAGAGCTTTGATCGAGATAGAGACTAGTAAGTTGATTAAGCATGTGCAGACTGACAATAGCATGGAATTTTGCTTGGAGCTGGCAAATAAATTCTGCATGAAAGAGAGCAAAGTGAAACACTACACTAGTGCCAATAAATTACAACAATTTGCAGAATTGATGAGAAGAACATTACTAGAGACAGCTCGAAAAATTATCTTTAGTGCTAGTATTGTTAGGAGAATTCTAGCTGATGTGCTTAGTACGGTAAGCTACCTGGTGAGTAGATCCCTATTGACTACGATTGGATATCAGACTCCTGAAGAAGTGTGGTCAGGTAACGTTACTAGTTATTCTATATTATAATGTTTTGTTGCCCGTGTTATTTTCGAGTAAGTGATGGTAAGCTCGATTGGAGGGCAAGGTACATATTCTATGGCTATGCACAAGGTGAGTGGGGCAATCAGTTGTTGTGCCCGAATATAAATTCACATGTTGCCAGTAGAGAAGTTACCCTTGACAAGTCTCCGATACTTCTGGCTAAGAGTGTTTGTGGCAGTGTTAATACAGATCTGGACAGTAGCTTGAGGTGGAGTTGCGACCAGAAACTCCTGAGGTAGCGAGTATGAGTATTAGCAAAGTAATCGATACATATGGTGCTTGTAGCGAGGTGGAGCTTATAGAGATGATGGTTGTTGTAACTGCTAATATTAACAATGTACGTATTCGATCTCCTGATAGATATGGATGCAACAATGATTTTGCTTTATCTGCGGTTAAGGAGATTGCGTCGGAAAATTCTTGTGGAGCAGTTAAAGGCTATGTAGCACAGACACTCTCTGAAAGCCTTCGTGTCGTGTCCGACACTTCGACATATGTCCGACACGTCCCGACATGCTTCAACACACGGTCAACAAGTGTTGAAAAATCCGACACGTTTCGACACGCGAGTCCAAAATTTTGACACACGATTCCGACACACACTGAGTCAATTTTAAAAATTTCTAATACTTGTGGGGTCAAAATATAAATATACACAAAAGAAGTAATAAAAGAAGTAAAAATGCTATAAATATACACGCATGGGGTCAATTTTTTTTCAGTTTTATTTTGTTTAGAATTGTTTTAGTTTTTTAAAAAGTCTTTTACTATGAAAGAAGTAATAAAAATGCTATATATGATAAATAAATAAAAATTAAAAATATCATTTTAGCATTTTTCTTTAAACAATGTTTATTTCCTCTAAGTTTTATGTATTATTGTAACAAATTAAAATAATAAATGATATTATTTAATATTTTTCGTGTAAATTAATTCTAGGTTATTTTTATTATGATTTATTTATGTATATATATACATATTTAATATATAACGTGTCGGAACGTGTCAAAATTCTCTATTTTTAAAAAATGACGTGTCGGCGTATCGTGTCATGTCGTGTCGTGTCGCGTGTTGCGTGCCCATGTCGGTGCTACATATGTTAAAGGTGTATGTGAAGTTTGTATTCTGATGAGGTCCTCAATTATGGCGAAGTTCAAGCGAGGTTTGGACTTAAATAATATCTGTGGCGGTTGAGCCCATCGAGGGCTATGGAAGAGTAGCGGCAGAGTTTGAATTTTTTTTGCGAAGCGATTGTAATTTGACTCAAACGTCGAGTCAATGTAGAGAATTGTTAAATTATTACTCGAGTTTGAGCATTTGCAAAAACGCGATTTGCTGGATTTAACAAAAAGGAGGAAAGTTTTTCTTTGTTGCGAAGCTTGCGAATCCGAATTGAAGAAAAGAAAGTGAAGTCCCTGCACGTGAAAATTGGTAAAATAGGTGGGCCCAGAGTTCTGGGCACGCACGCACGTAAGAGGAAGAAGTCCTCTCCTCTCTGCACGCGTGAAGAAGCCTCTGCAGCACCATTCGTCTCCACCTGAAGCCAAAATAGGAAGGTGGTGGGGCCCAAGGTCAAAAGTTTGACCTTGGGCGTGCGCACACACGTATAAAGCAGAAACTAATTCCTATTTTTGGTTTTGCACAAATTCAGTGAAAAACCCTACGAAGCCACCGAAGCCAAACGTAAGAAGCCGCACGTCTGCCGAAGAGAAGCGGGAAGTTTTTCTTTTTGGCATGCGACTTAAATGCGTGGAAACTTTGTGTCATGAGTTTATACCAAGTGAATTGTTTATTTATAAATACTTTGGGTTTTGGGTTAAATTGGAATTTAGGAAAAACCGAGAGAGTGTTTAAGTGACTATAATGTGTAATCTCTTTGTATTGCTTGATCTATAGTGAAATTCGCTGCTGCTCTCCCCGTGGACATAGGTCTTTACGACCGAACCACGTAAATTTGGTGTTCAATTTTTCTTCTCAATCGCTCGCCTTAATCGCAACACTTCCTTAGCTGTGAAAAGGCATCAATTTCTTCCGGCAGTGGAGTGAGGCCTGTGAGGCACAATTCCAAGGTCTCGACCTGTCACTTTGCCAATCCCCGAAAGGCTGACCGGCTCCACCGTCACATCTGGGTCTGCACTGGGAGATGCCGCCCCCTCCAAATAATTGGCAAGGTAAAACTCTTTAAGACTGGTCAGATTTGAAATATCCAAAGACTTCAATTTACTTATGTCATAAGTAAGACGCAAAGCGGCTAAACTCGAGGGAAGCGAGGAACCTCATGAACATTGTCGCAACCATATAAATAGAGGTTTTGGAGATGGGATAGACGAGAGATGCTCTCTGGTAGGCCGGGAATATTGTTATGTGCCAACACCAAAATTCTCAAACGAGACAAGCCTTTGATCTCGTTAGGAATTTTTTCAAAACTCCTTCAACGTGATGCATGAATCTCCTCAAGCCGCTTCAGCATTCCAGTAGTTCGAGGGAACTTTCTACTGAAACTTCCATCTATTTTCAGCACCCTCAAATTTTGCTTATTACCACCGGCATATGGTAATTTTTGAATTCCTGTACTTGAGAGATCCAGATTCTCTTATGATGTCGCCTTTTCATTACACCCCCCCCCCCCCCCCCCCAAAAAAAAAAAGAACTTTCTAGCCTTTCAATTGAATCTGGGAGCGCGTGGTAAGTTCAGAGCATCCATTGAAAGGAATTCTAGCAATTTTATATCATCAATTTCGCTGTATTCTTGTGCCAACGATTTACAGTTAGAGGCGCCAAGAGTTTTGAGATGCTTCATATCTTCGGAGACCGGAATCAAGACGGACCTCTCTCAAAGCTTTCAGAGAATCAAGTTTTCTGGGCAAGTTACTGAGGTCAGTGCAGAATTTCAGATCTAAAATTTGCAAATGTTGCAACTGACCAATCAATGGGTCAATTTTAACCAAATGAGAGCAATATTCTAAAATCAGCATCTCCAAAGCCTTGGAATTAGAGAAGTTTGGAGTTTGTATCTAAGCAACACAGCCTCTGAGAATTAACACTTTCAACTTCCTTGACCACTGCAACCAATACAAGTAGACAAACTGTTTATGTTGCAGCAAGTGTTCAAGTGAAAAGGAAAATGCAAAGTATTTGAGCTACCTTTATACTATTGCACCCCTCCCGGCCTTCAAATACCTTGCCCCACGATAAATCAAAACCAAGTCCCCCAAATTCAAATTGATTACATTAAACGCTCTGGGACAACCATGCCAACGGAGCCAAAGTAACTTCGGAAGAAGATTCCTGAAATCATCCTCAATACTAAAGTGATCCAAAATGAGGAGACGGAGATTTGGCACTCTTTAAAATTCGTCAGCGGTCAAACAGGTCTGTGATCGATCATCCATGTCTTTTTGTTCAGCGTTATCCATGTCAAGACACAGAGCTTCGACCTTCGTTTGGCTCTGCTGGTCAACAGAAGTCATTGTAACCCCAATATAGAAGTGAACTGAGGACCATTCCTTGAAAATACGTCTCGAGTGGGAGCCCATGAATAAATACTTAATCTAAAATTTAATTAGACTGACTTTTTCATGGATTTTGTGAGATTTTATTTTCTGCACATGGGATATGTTGTCTCTTCATTTATGTTCATCCCCGCGTGGCTTTAATTTAAGGCGGTGAAGACAAATGGAATGTGCATGCATACCCATAGAAGATCGTGGGCGGCGAACGTCTCCTCTCCTTTTGGTCATCTATTGTGGGCTTCGTTTGTCCTCTTTCATGGAAGCCTCATTAATTCTGCCGCAAGAGGAATTGATATGGAAGAAAGAAAAGGAAGAGAAAAGAAGGCACTAGGCCATTTTCTTCCATCCTTTCAGGCATGCAGATGCATGCATACCCATAAATTATGGTGGGCCTCCTTTGTCTTTTCTTTAGCCTAAAGAAGGCTTCCTCATTTTGCAATAAATGATCGAGACTCTCTTTTGTATTATAAAAGAGAGACGTCCAACAAAAGGAGTGCGCCAAGTTCTTCGGTGGGCCGAGAGGGTTGATTATTGCCCTATTACACTCTGGGCTCTTCATCGAGAGTGGGATTTGAGAAGACGCTGAGTGGTGGAGCTGAATTAAATTCTTGTGATTGAAATTTGCGTAATTGTTGAGAGATTTTACTAAAAATTATGAAGGGTTAAATATTGTCTGAAATATTGAGTATAATTGGGACGGATGAATACCGAAAATGTGTTTGAGTATTTGAATGATTATAATATCTATTGTATCGATTGTTTCTATAGTAAAAAGTCGTGCTACTCTTCCTGTCGACGTAAGTTTTGATATTCGAATTGAACCATATAAATTTGATGTCCAATTTCTTTTCCTTCCTACTGACTAATTTTACCGATTCACTTTGCCCTGCAAATTCGCAACATCATTTATGTTTGGCTCTTTCCAGAGGGGATCAAAACAAGGAGAGTTAAGTATTCAATAGACAGACTAAAAAGGAAATGTCAAATCTTACCTCATCTTTTTTAAAAATCTTCCGAGCTTCAGTGGCCCATAGTCTCTTCCCATGTTTCGTGCGATCGTCTTTAACAATTTGCCTGCCGAGCTTCCTTAGCTGATCATGCATCCACATCCTCGTCATCTCTAATCTTTACCATGGACATGAGACAGAGCTTCTCGAGATCGAGAGAAGGGAAAAAGTCGAGTTTCTTCCACTCCTACAAGAAAACAAGCTATGGCAAGGAAAATGTGCCGTTGGGAACTGCTTAATAGTTCATAATGAATCTTCAACTTCTTCTGGACATCATCGTCAGGTAGTTTTTCTAACTTTTGCAGCAGAGATTCCCATACTTCTTTTTGTTCCCGAAACATAGACAAGTGTGAACCTGCAAGCTCAAGAACTAGTGGAAGTCTTCCGATAGCGGACGCAATTCTTTCAGAGAGATCAACATAGTCATGTTCTGGACAATCCTTTCTAAAGGTGCGTCTACAGAAAAGTTTTAGAGCATCACCATGATTCATCTCTGCAACCCACAGGTCTGGGTCGTGCCAAGAGGCTCACCTCTTTGCAAAATCCTCGGTGGTGTAGGAGAGATAACCTGTCTAACGGTACCAAAAGTGATTTGAGCAGCAGCAGGGGATGAACATACCCAGTAGACACGGCAGCAACTAGGCTGGCCTGTGTTTGAGTCGGATTGTTCCATGTCCCATGTTGTCCTTGTAGGCACTCACGGTAAATGTTGATGACCAGCGGTTTCATCACCTCAGAAAGGTGGTGTCAAATTATTCGTCGTTTCATTTCGATGCTCTCCCAGCATCCTTGTAGCAACCATTATGTCTAGGCTCGATTCCAATTGCCTTGTTTGCTCTTCATTAAGTTGCCTCGAAATATCAACATCCCCATCTGGAGCTTGATCGAGTGCTGGAGGTGCCGTCGACAGACAACTCAGCGCGTCCTACCCATTCGTCAGCGGGCTGTGGGTGAATTATTCCCACCAGTATCAATGGTATCGGGTTGACTCCTTGTACCACGTGTCATTGTATTTCCTCAAATCAATAACATTGGTTTGCCAAAAAAGATGTTTCATCATCCAAAGTCATTTTTCAGTTTTTATTTGAGAAAATCAGGTTCTGTGCCAATTCTGGACAGGAATTATCATAGACAAACAAAAATCAGCTTCTTGAATCCAAACTGCATTGTACAATCTCTAACCAAGTCGGAATTTAATCGATGACAGGGCTTGAAAATTATAAACTTGATAACATGACAAATTGTACAAACAAATTATGACGGAATTTAATTAACACTGCAACCTGAGAACATAAAAACACTACATTGGAATATAATCGATGACGCAATACCAATGATAAAGATATATGCTGGAATTTAATCAATAGTGCGAATTTAAAAGCTACAACTAAAAAAGATAAAGTGCAAGTAAATAAGATAAAGAGTAAAATTACCTGATTTGCGCACGTGCCCGGGGTTGTCTCCAATGGACAACTAAGGGTGTGCTTGTTTGTATTTTTTTATTTTTTATTTTTGGAAAAAAAAAAAGAACAGAAACATGTTTGTTTGCGTTTTTTTTCCAAATTTGTCTTTTTGTTCCCGGGAACAAAATTGGAACAAAAACAATAAATAAATAAATAAAAACTTGTTTCTTGTTTCTAGAATAATTTTGAGAAATAAATTTTCTCTCTCTTCTTTCTTTTCTTTTTCTTTTCTTCTTCTTTTTTCTTTGGCTGGTCGCTAGCCTTGGCCATGACCGGCGACCGACCGTCAAGGGTCGGCGACCTCGTTGCCTTGGCTAGGCCAGCTCGAGCTCGCCCAAATTCAGCGAGGCCGAGCTCACCCAGCCTTTGGCGAGGCTTGGCCTCGCCAAGCCACCGCCAAGCAACAAGTGGCTGGGCGAGCTCAACCTCGCCAAGCCACCACCAAGCAACCGGTGGCTGGGCGAGCTCAACCTCACCGGATTTGGGAGAGCCCGAGCTTGCCCAGCCAAGGCGAGGCCGAGCCTCGCCAGGGGTTGGCGAGCCTCGCCATGGCTAGGCGAGGCCGCCGGCCCTCGTTGGCCGATCGCTGGCCATGGCCAAGGCGCCGACCGGCCAAAAGAAGAAAAAAGAGAAAAGAAATAAAAAAAGGAAAAATAAAATAAAAATATTAAAAAATTAAAAGAAACAAAAAAAGAACATAATTTAGAACATGAGCGTCCCATAATTGAATTTTTATCAAAGTTCATAAGTTAATTAAAGGAAAAAGCTACAGAAAACTCCAAAACTTTGTTGACTACAATATATATACCTCAAACTTTTTTTACGACACTAAAAACTCTAAACTTATACTTGTGTGATGCATTTACCCCCAATTTTTTTTTCCTATGACCTAAAAATCCTCAAAATTTTTTGTGACACCAAATTTTTGGAGTAAACATATGTGTCACATATGTATAAATTTGGATTTTTGGTATTACAAAAAAATTGTTTAAAATAAGGGTTAATACCATAAAAAAAAAACCCCCAAACTGGTACATCTGTGACAAATTTACCCAAAACTATTTTTTTAACCACCAAAAACCCCAAACTGGTATATATGTGACAGATCTACCCTCCGTTAGCTTCCGTTCGATTTTTCCGTTAATTTTGCTGACGTGGTTGCTGACGTGGCAAGCCATGTGAAAATTCATAAGTTTAATACCATTAAAAACCCCAAACTGGTATATTTATGACAAATTTACCCTAAACTGATATATTTACGACAAATTTACTCTAAATTAATTTTTTTCGATCATAAAAAACCTAAATTGGTACACGTGCGGCACATTTACCATCTTTAAATTTTCCCAAATTTGACTGAGTTGTGATGTCCAATCAATTTTATTTTCCGAATTACTCTAACATCATTAATACTTGATTTTTTTTTCCTTTTATTGGAATCATTATTAGAAAATATTGAAAGACTACAAAATGTGCACTTCATTTTTGTGCCGCCCATTAACTAAAAGATTGACGGATCACTTTCGCACATATACCAAAGAAGTGCACATATTGTGGTTGCTTCACTCGTTTTTGGTTTGTGACAAACTTGGCTTTATGTTTATATGTCTTAGCCCCACATGGTTTACTGCTAGTTTACTGCTTGTCCGCAATCTGTTTGTACGCTTACATATTATTCTTGCTTTGCTGGTCATTCGTGTTAGTCCATGTCCTTATTAGCATTACGTAGTCTTTCCTACCTTAAGTGTGTCAAAATTTTAACATGGAACTTGCATGTGAATGGTATGAGTGACTCGTACATCACATGCTCATTGAAATGCCGGAACCAAAATGACTTATGTTTGTCGCTAATTTCAGGTGTACTTTGAGTGTGATTCTTTTGTATATGTGCGCAAGCGATCTGTCCATCTTTTAGTTAATGGGCATCTTCTCGGCACAAGAATGAAGTGCACATTTGGTAGTCTTTGAATAGTTTTCTAATAAAGATTCCAATAAAAAAGAAAAAAATCAAGTATTAATGATATGGAGGCAATGTTAGAGTAATCCAAAAAATAAAATTGATTGGACATCACAACTCGGTCAAATTTGGGAAAATTGAAAGAGGGTAAATGTGCCGCACGTGTACCAATTTAGGTTTTTTATGATCGAAAAAATTAATTTATGGTAAATTTGTCGTAAATATACAAACTTGGGGTAAATTTGTCATAAATATATCAGTTTTGGGTAAATTTGTCATAAATATATCAATTTGGGGTTTTTAATGGTATTAAACTTATGAATTTCCACATGGCTTGCCATGTCAGCAACCACATCAGCAAAATTAACGGAAAAATCGGACAGAAGCTAACGAATGGTAGATTTGTCACATATGTACCAGTTTAGGGTTTTTGGTGGTAAAAAAAATAATTTAGGGTAAATTTGTAACAGGTGTACCAGTTTGGGGTTTTTTAGGGTATTAACCCTTAAAATAAATGTGTCATAGTTGGTAGAATTTGGGGCTTTTATGGCTTTTTCCCTTAATTACAAGCAATTTTTTGATGTGCTTGATCAAAGATAGAAAACATAATTTCTTAGAGCTTAGAGTTAAACTTGTAAAATCAAATGTCACATTATCATTCTAAATCAAATGTACTAAATCTATCTTATTTGAAGAAACATAGCTATCACGTCCTTTTCCTTCTTTCTTTTTTCCCTTACTTTTTGGTACATTATTGAGGTCGTGTCCAAAGAGTCAAATGATCCTTCCATGCATAGCACAGGCTAACCAAGTTGCTAGTGCATGATGACAATAAAATCAACTCATGTCGGTCTACTCCATTCAGCACCGAAATAGAAGCGCCACCGGATAATTCCTAAAAGGCAAAGACAACGCCCGCGCAGAGGAAGACTTCTCCTAGAAGTGAAAAGGAAAGGCCCTCTAGGAGCTGTGAAAGGAAGGAACATTCACCGGATAATGCCTAGAGCTAGAAGGCAACAGCTCAGCACTTTTCTAAGTCAACGTCAATTAAATAGTCTATTATATTACATCAATTATATGAGTTCGCTTTCATTACTTCTTTATACGTCAATTATATAGTCTATTATATTACATCAATTATATGAGTTTGCTTTGATTACTTCTTTATACTTCTCAACAAAGAAGTAATGGTGGGTAAGTTGTCAAGGCCACTGGGGTGCATATGTTAAGGACCACAACAAGGCGACAACTCAGCGTTTGTTTTTAGTCAATTAGCTATCGATTTTTTAGTAAAAAATTTTAGGCATCTCTAAATTCCCCATATAAACATATGAAATATATGAAATGACAGCATTGGACGGAGCACGGTTACAAATTCGTTTGGTCACAATGACCTTGATTATTTGGATGGAATGAATGCTCCATCGAAATTTAAAAATAAAAACATGATAATCTCTTTGAAGTTTGAGACCTTGATAGATCTAAGTACTTGGAAGAGTTGAGCATCGACGACGCGTTCAATTCCATTGAATCGATGGGTCTTTCCCCAATTGAATCATTTCAATAAATTAAATGCCAGCCATTGCAAAAATAGAGTTGAGATTCACAGTCTTCATAAGTCAAAGTTCTTGAAAGAGTCAGATATCTCCTAGTGCAAATCGATTAAAAGGCTAGGCCTTTTACAATTAAATCATCTAATGCAGTGGAAGGCTTCTTGCGAAAATCTAGCCGAAATCTAAGGCCATGATAAGTCTGAGTTTTTGGAAGAGTTGGATATTTTCTTGCACATCCATCAAAATGCTAGAGATCCCACAAATCAATGGTCTGAGGATATTGACTACTGCAGATTGCGAAAATGCGGTTGAAATTGAAGAATTGTTAGACTGAAGTTGTTAAGAATGTGAAAATTTAGTTTAAATTCAGGGCCTTCATATATTGGAGTTCTTGGAAATTTTGGATATCTCTTAGTGCAAGTCCCCAGGAAGGTTGGACCTTTCTCAATCAAAATGTCTAAGTAAGCGATGGTCCAAGAAAGCAAAAGCCCATATAAAATTTAAGGACTTGGAAATTTTGCATATCTCTTGGTGCAAGTCCCTGAGAAGGCTGGACCTTCCGCAATCAACTCATTTGAAGCTTT
Source organism: Eucalyptus grandis x Eucalyptus urophylla (assembly GCA_028830015.1). Classification (NCBI taxonomy): domain Eukaryota; kingdom Viridiplantae; phylum Streptophyta; class Magnoliopsida; order Myrtales; family Myrtaceae; genus Eucalyptus; species Eucalyptus grandis x Eucalyptus urophylla. Next base: position 25,656,705 of record CM054189.1, on the reverse strand, counting down.
TTGGTGATCAACTAGTTGAAATTTGAGGCCGTAGTAATCATATGAAGCTGTTGAATGCTGCAGGTTGTCATTATCTAGTCGCAATTTGATTCTGGTTCTTAGTAGAGTTAGATATCTCTTGGGGCGCATTCTGTGATGTGCATAGTACATGCTGTCCGAGACGTGCAAGATACGAGTGAATTTGTAAGTTAGGCCTGACAATAGCCCAAACTGCATCAGCGAGCCCAAACAAGATGAGGCATTGTTTGGTGGGTTGCACGTGGATTTAGTGCAGACCAATTAAAACCCATTAAAACCCATATCTAGTTGGGCTTGCTACTCTAATTGACTTTCGGTGAATTCATATACGATTCAGTCCACTGAATATGAGTTTTTTTTTTTTTTTTGGTTTCCCGGCCCATGTCACAACAAATATTAGAATAGAAACAATTATGCAATCATATTTGCTTCCACTCCTGGAAACAACAGATTTTGTTCTTTTGCTCCTGGAAACAAAAAAAGAAAAAGAGCCCGTTTAGTAAATATTTTATTCTCGGGAACAAAAGCCTATTTTTTTTGTTCCCAAGTATAAATTTGGAATAAAATCAAGAAATAGAAAAAATAGTTTCCTATTCTCAAGAATAATTTCTATAATCTAATTTTTTTTCTTCTTTTTCATTTTCTTCTTCCTTTTCACTAGTCGACCCAAGGGGGTGGCACTAGCAATGTGGTGGTTAGTGGCTCAAGCAGTAGGCGCGAGCGAAGAATGTGGATGCGGCAGCGGTGGGCGCGCGGACGACTTGGGGAAAACAGTGGTGATGCAAGGAAACCAGCGGCACAAAGGATCGGTCACAGCAGCGAGAGAACTCGCGAGGAAGAAGATGAACAGAAGCTCCTGTTTTTCCTTCTTTTTTTTGCCTCGACCATGGTTGGCGATCGACTAGATGAGAGTTGCTGACCTCGCTGGAGTGTTGTCGGCTCGAGCCTCACATAGCCACGGCGAGACTCAACCTCCCCAGCCGACGCAAGGTTGGGCCTCGCTAGGCTAGGACGAGGCCGACCTTGCATCGCTAGGTGAGGTCAAAGCTTGCCATGACTAGGCGAGGAAGGAGAATAGAAAAAGAAAAAGAAAAAAGAGAGAAAAAAAAAAAGAAAATATAATAAAGTGTTAAAAAATTTAAAAATCCTACCGAATGCATTTTTATCCCGATAATAGAAATTTTGTGGAGTTATTAAACGCATTTTTTTGCTCAAAAATTGTTCCTAAAAATAAAATAAAATAAAAATTATTTATGATAAAAAATTATTTTTTGGAACAAAATTGTTATCAGACGTGCCTTAACTCACTCACTATCAGCTTCAAAGCAATCTTAGTCAAACAAGAACATACGGCAAGTAATCCTCCATTTGTTACAGATGTTTTTAACCTCATTAGGAACTACTTTTTTCCCTTCAGAATTAATGACTCAAACATAGTCTTCACTAAGAATTACAGCAGCAGCAACCCTTTTCATCTGGGGTTTAAGTTGCTCATGTATCGCCTTATTCCTTTCCTTTCAGATATTGCATATTGGTCGCATTCCACCAAGTTTCAACCGAACAACTTTCAAGCTTTTCCCTTTCATCATCCGCAGGGCTCATGGAAACTCTTGATCCCAGTCTTCAGCTTGTCTTTGTATTTTCAGCAGATTTAGACAGTTGTTTTGAGAAAGGATATTAAAAGAATTATAACTCAAATTTCTCTTCGCATTATTCACTGACAACTTTTAATTCCTTAGTGGGGTTTTCTTGTGTCAAATTGGACCAGTAGAGAATATTGATTCAGTTTTACCTGTTTCAGATAATGATGTTCTTTTTTGCGGTGATTATTCAAGCGTGGCATTTTATGCTAGGCAAGGTAGACTTGTTCCATTGGTTAGCACGTTATTATCTCATGTATACTTAATAATACTTTGGTCCTCTTGATCAACAAAAAAAAGACCGAAGGCCAAATATAAAATTATTAATGGAGATTCATATTTGAAGGTGGTAGAGCCGCGAGCTTAAAGATGTAAATAACTGTGTAGATGGAACATCCTGTGGAGAAGACATTCCTCAGTGTAGATTTCCCCTGAGGTGAGAATTCCTTGACCGACCAGCGTATTCCACACAATTTACTGTTCCAGAATCGTCTTCTTCATGTGGCAAAGTTGTGAGTGAATCGAGAAAGAACCCATGCAGAGACACAATTGTAAAGTTACTCAGATCAATTAAAAACTGCAACTATCCTGGCTCACCTTACGGAATTGTGAAATCCTACTTTAGGAGATCCACATGATTTTTATTCACTGACATTGTGAGTGGCACATCATAACACAACTACGAAATTGCAAAGAAGCTGCAGTGGAAGAAGCACTAACGTGGTATGGCTGGAGATGGCGTGAATGAAGCCTCTGCTCTGAAGAAGGCAGACATTGGATTGCAGTTGCTGATGTCACCAATGCTGCTAGTAGTGCTTGAACTGTCCTCACTGAAACGGGCTTTAGTGTCATTATAAGCACTGTGCTGACCAGCTGGGGTATATTTGAAAGAAAGAAGGATTAAACTGTTAAGTGATTTGGATTGTGTTTCCAATGGATTATGCACCAAGGCTCTGCATATTGCTAATTGCATTTCTAGCTTACTATAAGTTGACTAAAATTTTGTAGATTTATGCCGTATTCATTACGATTTGTATTGTGGTAAGAGTCCTACCTTTAATGTAGACTTAAGATAATGAAAACATTCCTTCATGAAAGTTCTTGCATCCAGTCTTTTGCAGTTTGGCTTTATGTTCACCGCTTTAATCTGCAAGTCTGACTCTGTGCCCTTTATGGTCTTGATCATTGCCATATTAAACAGTGATAAGATGACAGGTTTTCGTACTCTTGTACTCCTGGTTTTCAACATAGCAAATTAAGAAAGACCAGTTTGACTAGTTTTTTGTACCAATCTCAGGAACCATCGTGATAATCTTCAAAGATTGAGTGAAGCCATCTCCCTAGCAAGATAGCTGAAAGTAGAAATAAAATTTTGCTACCGGAAATGTTCTTGGATACCTGGCACTCATAACTGTAATATTCTTCTGGGCAGATGTGAACTTCTCAGTAAGAATCTGTTTCTTGTGTGGTTTTCTACTTCTTTTCTCGTGTATATCTTTCATTAAATTATTGGAACGAGAAATAATAAAATATCGCTGCCTTATTCTATGGTGCAGGACAAGTTTGGTGTAAAATCAATCAGACATAGACCTGATGAAATGATGCCAACCCTATACTTGCAAGTGAGCATAGTTAACCAGGCTCTAATCTTTGTCACCAGATCGCGCAGCTGTTCCTTTGTCGAACACCCTGGACTTCTCTTGGTCAGCGCATTTGTAGTTGCTCAGCTGGTAAGAATTTCTCGGTCATATTCTGTTCACTTTCTACTGGAAGCATAAGTTTGCTATGGTACCTTCTGCTGACTAGTTTCACTGGAGTCCAATTGAAGTGAGAAATAAGTTTTATGAGTTTTAACTGATGGCCAATAGTTAGAAGTCCTCAGAATAGTTTGGAAAATCGATAACTTAATCAACATTCACCAATATTCTTCCCTGATGCAAAATTTTTCATGGACAGGTTGCTACATATAGTGATTTTGCGAGGATAGAAGGAACTGGATGGGGGTGGGCTGGTGTCATCTGGCTTTACAGCTTGGTGACATATGTTCCACTTGATATTCTTAAGTTCACGATCTGCTACATTCTGAGCGGGAGAGCATGGAATTCCCTTTTGGAGAACAAGGAATTTCAACTAAGAAAGAGGCACCGCCATTGATTATGTAGTATTAAAACCCCTACATTCTGTTAATTTTGGACAATTTTATCACACAGACCGCCTTCACTTCCAAGAAAGACTCTGGGAAATAAGAGCGAGAAGCTCAGTGGGCAACTGCACAGAGGACTCTGCACAGCCTTCAGCCTCCTGAAACCAGCAACCCTTTCTCTGACGAGAGTAGCTACAGGGAGCTTTCAGATATTGCCAAGCAAGCCTAGCGACAAGCTGAGGTCGCAAGGTGAGCATGTTAATCCTCATAATTCAATGCTTCTTAGAAAATGGAATTCTTAACTAAAAAAACATAGTTCCACTTTGCTTCAGTACCCGTTTGCTTGCCTGATAATTAAAGTTTAAAGGCCATACTGTGTTTAACGGAGTTTAGGAGCCTTGATTTCTCGATACAGAGTTTAAACCATTCACCACTAGCAGTTCCTTTTCACCATATAAGTCCTACATGTAATGGTAAGGCAAACTGAATCTGTTGTTGCAGGCTTCGTGAGCTACAAACTCTGAAGGGCCATGTTGAATCCATGGTCAAGCTGAAAGGCTTGGACATCGATTCCATTCAGCCGCCTACACATTCTGAGGGGTTTTCATTCGAAGCAGAGGAGATCATATTGTGAGAAATGGAAAATGGTCATGAGGATTATGACAATGAAGAAGCGTATGAAGTTTCTATTAGTCTATAGGACAACAAAAACCGACGTCGCTAGCGGTCAGGCTCTTGGATTTTTGCTGTGACTGGTTTAATGCATGGGGGCTGCTTTCTCTTTGACAGATCGAGATTTAACTTTTCTTCTCAAAGTAGCCATGTTCAAGTCGATTGGTGAATCTCATATGGATCTTAATGATTATAGTTTGCTTAAAGCATGATCTTGTCAACAATTCTCAACAGTGATCTGCCTGGCCAAAAGAAGAGAAAAGGAAATACAAAAGCATTTGGCGTTTAGTAAGTTATTTCTATTATTTCGAAAAACAAGTTATTTCTATTAAATAAGCACATGGCAGTAGAGGTTACGCGAGCATTGCATGTCAGCGGAGGCAATTCTCTTTTTCCTTTTGTGCGCAGCCAAAGAATTGATGAGTTAAAATGAGAAATGATATGCCTTTTAAGGATTTTATGATATTTTCATCACAAGTTAACAAATAAAAAAGATGAAATTAATTGCTTAAAAGTAGAGATTTAGTTACAAGTTTTGGACAAATCTCATACTCGAGATTTAGTTTATTTGCCTCTTGGTAAGTCCATTGTTGGCTATAAATAGGTGTACAGGATTAAGACAAAAGCATATTCTAGACCCTATAAAGCCCACCTCGTTGCAAAAGGCTTCATTTAGGAATATCATATTGACTATGAAGAGACTTTTGCTTGAGTTGCGTCTTACTTCTGTTCGCAGTCTTTTTGCTATTTCCACTACTAGACCCTAGTCCCTTTTTAATGTATGTGTTAAAAAAAATTCTTAAATGACAATCTTATTGAGAAACCTCCTCCTAGCTTCACTCATCCTTCTCATTAAGTGTGTCAATTAGGTCACACATTATATTAATTGAAACAATCTCATATTGCATGGTATTACAAATTTAGCTTCACAGTGGAATCATTGGCTTACATCTAGTCCCTACGACTATGCTCTTTTTACTCGACACACTTTTTGTGGGTCTATTCTGCTACTTTTTTATGTGGACAACATCCTTATTACTAGAGATAATCGTATATGAATTTTTAAACTCTAGCAATATCTTCTTCAATAGTTTAAGATAACAAATCTTGGAAAACTCAGTTACTTTTTAGGCTTTAAGGTTATCTCAAATTCATTTGGCTGTTATTTTTCTCAAGCCAAATATGTCACTAATCTTCTTTCTCGAGCAAAACTCACTTACAATAAGTTGCCATGACTCTTCTTGAGACCAATGCCAAATTTGATGCTTGTGATGGGACCATCTTCCGAATCCTACATTCTTTTGGCAACCTTATATATCTTATTATTACTTAACCTGACACCACTTTTGCTATTCATGTTGTCAATCAGTATATAATTGCATCTTGAACGACTTACTTGCTACAGTCTTTCGCATTCTTCGCTATGCTTAGGGCATGATATTTTTTGCCATCACTTCTCCGCTCATTCTACAATAAAGTTGAAAACTTATTCAAATGTTGACTAGGCCAATGACCCTCGCGATGGCCGCTTCACTAAGGGCTACTCTTTTCTTTTTCGGCACCTCACTTATCTCATGGCACCATTGTTGCCCACTCTAGTATAGAAGCTAAATATCAAATTTTTACTGATGCGATATCAGAGTTATTATGATTGCGATGGCTATATCATCATAATGGGATAGTCTTTTATTGCGACAATCGCGGTGCTATCCAAATTGCACATAATAATATTTTCCATGAACACAACAAGCACATTGAGATAGACTATCATTTCATTCGATATCACGTTCTTCGTGATTGCCGATGTCTTCACCAAGACAAATCCTTTTCGGCTCTTCCTGGACCTTTTCTCTCAATTCCGTTGACTTCTTCATTTGGAGTTTCAAGGGATGTTAGATTTATATATTTGAGATTCGGCTAATTGTAGCTTATTTTAGTTGTAATTAAACCTAATTGTCTTCTCACCTTTTATATAAGAGAGGCCTTGTACTCTTCTTTGGTAACGTGAATATATTACACTTTTCTCTCTTTTACCACAAACCGCAAATTTCAACTGAGACGATGACAGTTGAGAGTTTGACATTGACCGACAGCCAAAAACAGACCGCTATTGCCCATAGCTGCTCACGTTGGGAACGTCAAAGCCGTAAAATTGCACGTTAATGAAATTGCGGCCTTGCCTCTTAGGCGCGATGGGGACAATGTCTTGCCACTCCATAAAGCAGCTCAATTTGGGCAGAAGGAGACTTTCTTATACTTGCTACTGAGTCACAAGAGATAATGTGGATCCAAGTCCATTCGAGGATGAATCTGGTTTCTGATTATTCATCACGTTATATGCTCCAAATTCTACTGTGATTATTGATTCTTGATAGAGCCTTTCCCTTCTCGATGCAATGCTTTGAGCTATTATCTTCAGAACAGTTCGTGTGGTGCTGACAGGATTGGTCATGGATCTGGTTCTGCGTTCCCTGGGCTTGGCTGATGGAATGGCCACATTTTTCACTCTCCTTTGAGTTAAATAGCTGTTATGCCATCAGCATTCCCTAGTGGAAGTGACTTCAACATGGCGCAGCACTGATATATTCATGTTAATTTGTAATCAACAGATAACAGTAAGCTCTGGTAATTTGGGGAATCAGTATAATCTTTGTATATGTTACTCCTTGTGGGCTGGATGTTGCGTTTAATCCCCTGTGCAATGTTAGATTCTCTCTTCTTCCATTTTGAAGGGAAAATGTACCACATATCCCACGATTTGTCTCAAGCCTTGGATTGTCTGTCACTCAAACTTTCCTGAAACTAACCTGATATAATCTTTGGGTGACAAGTATAACTAGTGATCCAGTATTTGGGAAAGACCTTTCTATGGAATCTTTGGAAAGGATGATATGTAAAAGAAAGAGATATTTCGAAATAGGTTAGGGTAATAGGGTAGAGTGCTTCGATATTATTGGAAGAATAGATAAGTTATGGAGCAACAAAAGATCTGCTACAAGACTGATAAAGAACAATGTTGATCTTTCAAGATGTTTCCAACATGCAGTGCCCCATGCGCAGCGCATACCCAAGACAAAACGTCACCAAGGCGAAATAGAATAGGTGGTTATTGCTACTGGTGTACATACTTTCTTTGGCAAAGCTGCACATCTGGTGGACAGCACCAATCAGGTCGGTCACTTCCAAAAAGTTCTCACTGCGATCGGAAACTTCTGCATATGCTCAATTGCCATCGGGATAATAATAGAGATCATAGTCATGTACCCGATACAACACCGCAAATACAGGGATGGGATTGACAACTTGCTCGTTCTTTTGATCGGAGGGATTCCGATTGCAATGCCTACAGTTTTATCTGTTACTATGGCTATTGGATCCCACAGGCTCTCTCAGCAGGGTGCCATTAGCAAGAGAATGACCGCCATTGAAGAAATGGCGGGGATGGATATACTTTGCAGTGACAAAACTGGAACCCTCACCCTGAATAAGCTAACTGTTGATAGGACCTTGATCGAGGTGTTTGCAAAGGGCGTCCAAAAGGAGCATGTCATTCTTCTCGCAGCCAGCGCATCTAGGACTGAAAATCAAGATGCAATTGACGCTGTAATTGTTGGAATGCTTGCAGATCCAAAGGAGGTATGACTCATATCAGTTTAAATCTATCAGCTTTGGAATGTATACGACTTACTAAAATTATTGGACCATAAAGAGTATGGGTTGTTAGTCATGTTTCTCCTTCTGGGCAGGCCCAAGCTGGTATCCGTGAGGGCCATTTCCTTCCATTTAACCCTGTGGATAAGAGGATTGCTCTGACATACATTGACTTAGACAGGCAATGGCTGTTAGACGCAAATTGCGCAACCCAAGATCTTTATAACCTGAACAAGAATATGCATAATTGAGTAGAAAGATTAACGCACCTGAATCCATCGAATATAAAGCGGAAGCAGAAAAAAAGGGATTACCCACATATAAAGGGGATCCACGCATCAAGTCATTCTCCTCTATTGCCCTCCGTATCACTGACTCAATGAGGCGGCCCCCCTCACGTGTAGCGTTAGGTAAACGCCCCTTAGGTGAGAATACATGTGAGAATTAGGGTTAAATGAGAGACTTGAGCACTATTTATAGAGTTTCCAGCCAGTCTCCGTCATTACGGGTCAAGCTCAACTCGGCTCACATTAGCCAGCCCATATTAGACTAATTAAGAAACATTTTATCTCACCTTAGACCAACCATGTTTTACGGTAACCGTAAAAATAGTAAATTACAATATCAATTAATTTAGTCCACATTAGGAAAACTCTTACATTCTCCCACTTGGACTATATTAATTGAAATCGTACCGTATGTGCATACATTTGGTCCAGAGATAATTCTTATTATTCTTAATAGTAAATCATATCCCATAAGGTCTTAAATACCGAATCATGGCGGTAACTGCATGTATACACAGAGCCTTCCATGGTCACGAATGTTCTTAACTTTATTGATATGGATTCAATATGGTAGTGTGTCAAATGGATAACATCTTTCATAGAGAGATCACATTTGTCAGTCACCATTCTCTTACCTTAGGTGTCACAAAAACTTGTGCCACTAGAGAATGCTTTATGGTTCCAATGAACCCACATATGTCTTGTCCTTATGGTTAACCTTTCTTTATGTATCATAAGACATATGCACAAGGCTAATAACCGGATGCTCGGATGCCCCTAGCCTTCACTCAAGGTTTATACAATCCCTTGAGACTTTATCAATATGTATTCAATATAATAACAATACATTCAAAAATATTTTATTGAATGTAAAAGTTGATACATATCAAACCGTTACAAAGTGTAATGAACACAAATGAAACATTTATCAGAGTAAAGCCAAAATAGCTCCCACTAAACAATAGTATCTGAAGATACTCTTAGGCCCATGCTAATGACATGTCACTCAAATATACATTGGCGTAGGCCTTTAGTTAGTGGATCTACAACCACATCATCTGTGAAAATATATTATATTATAAGTCATATTTCTGTACCGTTTCTTTATGGTAAAAAATATTGGACCACCATATATCTAGACCCCTTGAGACCTCTATAGTAAATAAATAATACTACAAATTTGTTATCTCAATACAACCGTATGGGTCTATCCATCAAGTTAAAACGATCAACTCCATCATGAGATCATGGAACCTAATAGCCCAAGTAACAACCTAAAATAATGTTACTAACACTGCATATATAGTAGAAGATAACATAGAACTTTATTTACTGCACTTTCTACTAACATAAATTTGTATCTTGTTATTGATATTATATCATCTTAACAGCCAGTAAAGTTAACATCTAAATACCCTACTAACTGTCTGTAAATTAACATATATTTTGTTGTCCTTTTAAGTACCTTAAAACCTTTTGGCAGCAACTCAGATAGCGTCCTGGATTCAACTTATATCTGCCTAAAAGTCCCATCGCAAATGCGATATTTAGTCTAATGCAAATTCGAGCATACATTATACTTTTAAGTGCACTGACACAATGTACACCATTTAATTAGATTTTCTCAATATCTAAATAAGGACAATGTGATAGATTCAATCCATCACCCTTAACAACATGAGCAATTTCTGGCTTGCAATGATGTATATTGAATATTTCCAATATACAATCAACAAATGTCTTCCGAGAAAATCTAATATAATATGACAAAAACAATTCTTACAGATCTTAGTACAAATGATATAAAATGTCTCAAGGTCACAACTTGTAAGCAAAATATTATATACATAAAGTACGAGAAAAAATAAATTTCCTCCCACTGACCTTGCAGTATATTGAATTACTTTGTTCTCAATTGAACAAAAAATAACAACACTATGAAACTTTAATAATATTGTCTGGAAACTTGCTTAAGACTATAAATAAGACTTTTTCAGTCTACACACAAGTTTACTCTAAACATTTATTGTAAAATTCTCCAATTGCACAATACATATTTTGTATCTATTTGACGTAACTCCATAAATAAATAAATAAATAAATAAATAAATAAATAAACTATTAATGCCGCATTCACTCTAAAAGAATTTTTTAAAGAAATAATTATTTCTTCACTATAAACAATCCACCCATCTTTCAGAGTGAAAACTTTAGTTACCAATTTGGCTTTAAATTCCACAATATTTCTTCGAAATTCTTTTAGTTTTGTACACCAATTTGCAACTAATAAATTTGTGATCTTTAGACAAGTCAGTAAGTTTCCAAACATGTTTCATAGATTGTATATCGCCTTTTATGGCATCTAATTACATACTTGATTGAGGATAAGAAACAACATTTATTTATATCGCTAAATCAACCATGTAGTGGATATTATAGTCATGCTCTCACAAATAGACTATATAATCTAATGGAATAACTTATCGTCTTTCCCTAACAAATCTCCTTAATAAAGTTACCACCACTTCATTCTATACTTGAGAGGTTTAAGAAATTTCATTATAAACTATATCAAGAATAGTATCTTGAACCTCACAAGTTTAATTTATGGTATAGGAGATTCTACAATTGTCTGTACCACAATTGTCTATATAGGCAAAGACAAAAACACAGTGATTTTCGATCACACTATTATCCTTAATAGTCTGAGAGTAGCTATCCTCTACAATTATGTCGAACTGTAGAAATTTTATAGTATGTGATTCCATAATTCTTATACCTTCTTTAGGGTCATAAAATCAATACCCTTTTGAACAATCTATGTAAGATACAAAATAATTTCGAGTGGATCTAAATTCCAACGCACTTTATATTGTATTAGATAACCTCACTTTTACGTGACACCTCTAAATTTCATATGATTCAAGTAATTTATGTCCAATCTATAACTCAAAAGAAGTTTATGAAACAACTTTAATAAGAGACACATTTTGTATGTGAAAAGTTGCTTTCATAATATCAACCCACAAAATCAGATAAATTACTTACTAATCATACTCATCACCATGTTCAATATGGTGCATTTATGCCTTTCAGCCAAATCTCTTTGTCAGGATTTTCAGGTATAGTAATTAAATTACCATCCCAGAATCTACCAAGTATTTGAAATGACCCTTTAAGCTATTTTGCATTGTCATATTTGCCAAAATACTCATAACCACTGTTAAGCCTGACAATATTTTAAGACTAATTGTAATTGTTTTATTCTTTATTTCGGTCATTTTCCTTAAATAGAAAACTTTCGAAAACAACCTTTTAACCATATACGAGATGTATATGTCATTAGGATTTAAACACAATCTTTGTAGATGTGTCCTAATTTCAATATCAAACAAGACATAATTTCAAGCAACTAAGACTTCCATAATCTTATAGCAATGCAGTCTGCAGGCAAACCTCTTTTCAAGTGTTCTAGAATGGAACGCTTTATGGACAGTAAGCAAATTCAATTGCTCTTTTCTCAAGCAACAAATCATATGTCCACAACTTAAAATTTGAAGCAGTAAAAATCTCAATAATAATGAAATTATTAATTACAGAAAATGTGACTGAAAACCAAGCAATGTATATAATTAGCATCATGTGAGCACTGTGTAACTTGACATACAAGTACACATCCAAAGAGTTACACGCATAATCATATAATCACCTTTGGGTATAATACATGACACGCAGTTGTACACTCCCCACATGATATCGGTTATGAGAATATATTCCAATTCTTCGTGAATTCATCACCTTTGGGCATATGAATCACTAGAATCAGTCACTCCTCCACCATACTATCATGTATCCCTCCATGAACTAACATACAATCACCTCCTTTGGGAGTATAACCACGCATTAGATCAGGAGACATCCCAATTAGCATACGAAACCGAAATTTTTCAAACACAATCAAGCGTGCCACTTTGGCGGTCACTACTCAATTGAATCCTTGAAATTCTCTCATACCAGGGATATAAACTTTACTACTCACATACATCATAGACATGTGATTTTAACTTTAGTGATAGGGCCATGTTATCACTAAAATCACATATCATGCTAATTACATTGCTTTATCCATTAATAAAAATTAATCATACATATTTATAAATATATATACAGCGAACCTGAAAGACAGATTCCAATGAAATCACTGATCACAGTAACACAAGAAACTTCTCATAACAAAGAATAAAACATCTCTTATGCACCCCAATTACATATTACCAAAACAACATAAAAAGAATGATGATCTAAAAATATCTCACAAATTAACATCAATAGTAATATAGGGTACACCAGATCGACAAGCTTAACAGCTGATCCATTATCACTCATGAGTTCATAAGGCAAAAAATGACTCAAAGGCCAACAACTGATTTATTAATCAATTTTAGATAACAAATATCATTACTTCAACCAGTGGCCTATAAATTGAGTCAAACCACAGAACTAAATATCTAAACTATACCAGTAGATACTATTGCTCTGCATAGATATTGTCATACTCCTTAACAAAAAAAAAATATTCAACTTGATAGACATTAACAAGTGACCATGAGTTCATGTACAATATGCAGTAACTTAATCGACATGCATTATCCACATACAACAGATATGTAAATCAGTACAATCAGTTTGGTCACGAGTTCTTAAGACATCCATCATTCAAAGATTACCAACGTGTCAAAGAGTATGCATGAGCAACAAAAGTTTCTTAACTTTTACTGTTTCTCATCAGCTCAATACATAGCTCAATTACTATTCCATAATGGTTGTATCTCATTAAGCCAGCTTCAGTTCACAATAAAGTTTGATTTTTATTGATGGATCATACATTTATAATGATGATGTGATAATAGACCTATAACCCAACACTTGTATTTCCAAAAGCACAGAAAAATACAAGGAAAAATACGCAAAAATTCATTTAAAATACACGTATTTAGGGTTTCATATGCAATTTCACATCAATAAAACCATCAAACATATAAAATAAATTTACCACGAGATAAGAAATCACCATACGAGTCCAACGCCGCCAGCCACGCGCTGATCTGATCCTCCACGCGCCCACACGCGCCGCCTGAGTGCGCAGCTCGTGGAGCTCACACACGGCGCGTGTTCGACGCCCAGGCGGCGCGTGGCCGTGCGTGGGGGCGCGTGTGGCGTCCTCCGGCGAAGCACCGCCCATGGTTTTCTTCGTCTCGTTGAGCCCAATCCGAATATATAATTTAATTTAATTTTTATTGAACGAAAAGTCTCGAAAATCACAAATTAGGGTAATATCCGTACTAATTAAGGCTAATCCGTACAAATTAGGGCAAAATCCTTTGCATTTGTGTTAAAGGGTTATAGAGGCTCTAATACCACATGTTAGACGCAAATTGCGCAACCCCAATATCTCCATAACCAGAACAAGAATATGCATAATTGAGTAGAAAGATTAACGCACCTGGATCCATCGAACATAAAGCGGAAGCAGAAAAAAAAGGGATTACCCACATATAAAGGGGATCCACGCATCAAGTCCTTCTCCTCTATTGCCCTCCGTCTCACTGGCTCAATGAGGCGGCCCCCCTCATGTGTAGCATTAGGTAAACGCCTCTTAGGTGAGGATACATGTGAGAATTAGGGTTAGAGGAGAGACTTGAGCACTATTTATAGAGTTTACAGCCAGTCCCCCTCATTACAGGCTAGGCTCAACTCAGCTTACACTAGTCAGCCCATATTAGACTAATTAAGAAACATTCTATCTCACCTTAGATCAACCCTGTTTTACGGTAACCGTAAAAACAGTAAATTACAATATCAATTAATTTAGTCCACATTAGAAAAACTCTTACAATGGCATCGTGCAAGCAAAGGCACTCCGGAGCAGGTACTTGTGATCACTTTCCTTGATAGTTGCAGCTACGGTAGATTCTTGAATGCCATGAATGATATGTCTAATTCTCATGCCATGGACAGCTATTAAACCTCTGCAATTGCAAGGAAGATGTTAGGAGGAAGACTCATGCAGTGATTGACAAGTTTGCTGAGTGTGGACTTAGATCTTTAGCTGTTGCAAGACAGGTGTGCTAATATGGGGATCCACATATCTAATTAAGACCATGGAACAGTTCATTTACTTGCCCCCACATGAAATTTGCAGGAAATTCCTGAGAGAACAAAAGATAGCCCAGGTGCTCCTTGGCAGTTTGTAGGTTTGTTGCCTCTTTTCGATCCTCCCAGGCACGATAGTGCAGAAACAATCCGAAGGGCCCTCAATCTTGGTGTCAATGTGAAAATGATTACTGGTAAGAACTGGCATCACAGAGTTCCATCAGTCACTAAGTAATGCTTTCTCTTATGGTTGTAATTTTTGTCCTCCTTTAATTTCAGTTGATCAACTTGCTATTGCCAAGGAAACTGGCAGGAGGCTTGGAATGGGGACAAATATGTATACTTCTTCATCATTGCTTGGCCAAAACAAAGATGCTTCGATTGCCGCACTTCCTGTGGAGGAATTGATTGAGAAGGCGGATGGATTTGCTGGAGTATTTCCTGGTAAGCTCTGTTTATTTCCACGATTCTTCACGTTAACTCGATTCTAAAAAGCACTCAACTAGCGTCCACCATGACCAATTAACTTTTTTAACCTTATGAGATAGTGATATCCTCTTTTAATAGTTACTGTGTAATTTCTATGCTCTGACATTCTGATTGGTGCATGTCTAAACACAAGTACGAAATTGTAAAGAAGCTACAGGTGAGGAAACACATATGTTGTCACGCTCCGATTCTTGAGCACGTGCCCATTCTTTTGTGGTCGATAAAAATTTGCGACTTCCCAAGACGACTCGCCGATCCTTTTTATTTTATTGCATATGCAAAAGCAAATAACAAATCCTCTGACAGTAATCATCTCGGGATAGAAAAGCAGGACAATAGGGGTGCGTTTGTTTGCGTTTCTATTTAAAAATTGTTCCAGGGAACAGAAATAAAAAAAAAATGTTTCTATTCCGGAGAACAATTTTTGAACAAAAAAGCGTGTTTGGTAAATTTGTTCCGGGAATAAAAAAATAAACAGAAACACGTTTGGTAAATTTGTATAATTTTTTTATTTCTTTTATTTTTTAATATTTTTATTCTTTTTTTCTATTTTTTTCTTATTTTTCTTTTTCTTTTTTTCTTTTTTCTTCTTTTGGCCGATCGCCGGCCTCGGCCATGGCCGGCGACCGGCCGACGAGGGCCGGCGGCCTCGCCCAGCCACGGTGAGGCTCGCCGGCCCTCCACGAGGTCGAGCCTCACCGTAGCTGGGCGAGGCTCGCCGGCCCTCGGCGAGGTCGAGCCTCACCGTAGCTGGGCGAGGCTCGGCCTCGCCGGATCTGGGCGAGATCAAGCTCGCCCAGCCCGGCACGAGGTCGGCCTCGCCGGATCTGGGCGAGATCGAGCTCGCCCAGTCCGGCGCGAGGTCAGCCTCGCCTTGGCTAGGCGTCGCCTGGCGGTGGCTCGGCGAGGCCGAGCCACGCCGGCCGCTGGGCGAGCTCGGCCTCGCCGGATCTGGGCGAGGCCGCCGGCCCTCGTCGGCCGGTCGCCGGCCATGGTTGAGGCCGGCGACCGGCGAAAGAAAAAAGAAAGAAAATAAGAAGAAAATAAGAAGAAAAAGAAGAAGAAATACAAAAGTGTTTCTAAGATTTGTTTCAGAAATAAGAAACACAAAATTTTTGTTTCTTATTTCTATTTCTTTTTTGTTCCTGGGAACAAAAGAACAAAAAAACATAAAAAGTGTTTAAAAACAAAAAAAAAGAAACATAAACAAACAGACCCTAGATTTACAAACAACACATGCTTTTATAAACATACCGAGTCATGTACAAAAGCCTATACCCAAAAGATTTCAAAAGATTGACTTTCAAAAAGAGACTGTCATATCTAACCTACACTTTAGATCTCCTCAGCTTGACTCCAAGTCCTCCCTCTACGATCCTAAAAATTTAAGTCCGTGACGGGGTGAGATATAAATCTCAACGAGTTCATGCTCTAAGCCCTTATTAGGAGGATAATATGCCTAGAAACATCCTAACCATACAATCACACAACCATAGAGACTTACCTCGTCTCAGATCTTTCCTACAAGTCATTACATCATAGATATAAATAGCATTCATGCTTAAACAATTGGAACGCCAACACCTTTATTTCAGCAAAACAAGGGGTCCTGATTATAGAACCAAATTGTTATGACATGTTCCATACTATGCCATACAATTTTGTTCCATAATATGGCGCGTCTATCTCAATCACTCATGCGTTCTAATTGATAATTACGCCCCTCTAGGGCACGACCTATTCCCAAGTTCGGTAGTCTATTGGCGTAGCCAGGCATCGTTTCACCACTATTGAGCACAGCTTCGTCTCTCAAAGGCGGCATTCTCGAAGGAGCATAGGTAACTCGAAAAGGGATTTAGTAATGTCCTGCGTAATCGCTCGAGACAGGTTCTCTTAACCAATACACGACCAATCAATCTCGGTCTAGGACACTGTACATTGCACTTAAATGCCTCAATTAAAATAGTGATCCTGACTTATTTTCTTCGTATTAAAAATACCCGGTGAAAATAGTCGTGTGTGGGTACACAATCAGATTAGACCCAGAAAATTCATAACCTCCAATTTAAAATCCCGCTGTTTTATATAATATATAAAATCATTTTCGGGTAAAATCCGACACCTGAGATTTTCTGAATAAATATCGAAATTCACAAATTTTGGAATTAAATACTCAAAATTCCAATTAGCACTCAATTTGTACAAATTAACATCCAATTGCATAAACTAAACACACCATTGCAATCAGCACAAAATTCCGATCACCAGCTATCCCGATTTAATTTCTGAAAAATAATTAATTATTAAATAAATTACTAGCAATTAAATAAATTACAAAATAAATAAATTAAAGTACTCAATTAAATTAACCTAAACTAACCGGGCTAATTAATCGAACTAACAATTAAATCTAACCATTCTACCTAATTCAATCTAGTTACACTAGTTATATAAACTAACTAATTCCTAACTAAATCCACCTAACTATTCTAATTGAACTAACTAAATAACTAACTACATACTTACTATAACTAAATCATCCTAAGCTTAATTAACTTAACTAGCCCACTAATTAGCTAACTAATCCACTTCTAAGTGTCATTAGCCTACTAATTAGGGATTAGAACACGAACTCACTGGTTTAGCGCGAAAATTGGTTCATGACGATGGCAGTGCGACGGTGGCTGAGACTAAAGCTCTTGGCGAGGCCGAGGTTAGAATAAAATAGATAAAATAATATACTTGCAACATCTGCAGCAATCTGTGAGAGAGAGATGCAAGAGCCAATTATTTTACAATTATTTTTTCTTTTCGTCTCTATACTTTTACTTTTATTTTTACTTTGTTTTCTAATCAAGTTCTTATATTTTTAATTTAAAAAATAAATTATATACTTGCAACATCTGAAGCAATCTGTGAGAGAGAGAGACAAACACAAGAGCCAATTATTTTACAAAATTTTTTACTTTTCGTCTCTATACTTTTTACTTTTATTTTTACTTTGTTTTCTAATCAAGTTCTTATATTTTTAATTTGTCTAATGAGGTCATCTTAATTTGTTCACAATTTTTTTAATCAAATCCTTTTGACATCAAATTTGGCCGAATCTAGCTAACATGACCATCAAGTGATATCTTAGTGAGTACGATGTGATTAAAAAATTTCCAATGTAGTCATCCACATGAGCATCGAAAATGGGTAATGAGTCATACTTCAATACTATTTATATTGGCTATTTTTCCACACACACGCATCCATGTGTGCATCTATATATTTTTTCACATCATACTTTGGGGTCATTTGATGCCACATCTCCCAAATTCAGTTTTATTTTGTGTCATATAGACTTGATCTAAAATTTTGTGAAACTAGAACTACTTGATTGGACAAACTAAATGTACATAAATTTGTCTAGAGAAAGCATGGAGTATGTAGACGATAGATAAGATTTTTTGTCCGCTTTTTGTGAGGTTCACAACTGTTAATGCATTTTATTTCCATTGATTTCTTTTTGAGGTTTTGAAATACATAAATGTTATTTTTTTAATATTTTAATTACATGTAGATTCAACTTTTAATTCCCTTCAATGAGAGAGTGGGTAAATACTTCAAAATAATAGGGTGATGCTTATTTCTTAGGTAAAAACTTGCGAGTTGAGTGACATTTCTTTTATAACTGAGAATGTTACCCACTTCATTGAGATTTACTTGACTTAAATATTTTTCTTTAGAGATTTAAGTTGCATATGGAAAAAATTACTAGCGAGGCGAAGAAGTTGCTAAACTATTAAGGTACCTTCTGTTGATGGAAAGTGTCTACGAGGGCTGACCACCGGGCTGCATTGGCCCAAGCGTGGGCCTGGGCCTTTTGGTTTTTTTTTTTTTAACTCTAAAAATAAAACTTTTGAAAAAAAAGTACAAGATTTAAATTTAAAAATTGCGATATTGAAAAAAATTGCATGAAATTGAAATACAATATTTGTTTATGCAATATCAAGAACAATACATCAAACATTTTAAGTATGCGGTAATAGTATAATATAAAATTATTTAAGATTTGATATTAGAGACAATACGAATAGAGTCTGATGTCGTCCAGCTTGATCCACGTAACCAAGAAAGCAGACACAACAGAAAAGACAAGTGGAATGTCCCGTAATATTCATGGCCAATCCTGTTGGCTTGAAGAAAGAATCACAGCGGGAAGTGGCCAAAGGGTCAAAAGCATGTTACTTAGGAAGCATGGAAAGCACTCCCGCAAGCAATTCCTTCTTTTCGGGGCTTTGGATTGTATGACTCGAGTCTGGGGAATAGTTCGGTGAAGTAAGCATCCAAACCATTAGGATCCGATCCGAGGATCGCCTATCAGAATCATCAAAGCAAAGATATGGGCCTTGTACGCCTGCGGCTGTAAATATCACCAATGTTCCAGAGAGAGAGAGAGAGAGCGAGAGAGTACCTCAACTTTTTCTAGAGCTTCCCTTAGGTGGCTAAACTTATTTTGCACGGCTCTCAGTAAGTCTCTGACACTGCTTTCGTCATAGGGCTTACGTCTGTGTTTACGTAGGTCGTCCATAACATCTATATCTATTTCCTTTATCCAATTCCCGTCAAAAACCAATTGCGCAATGTTCTCCAATTCTTTGAGAAGATCTGAATTGCCTTTCCCCGCTCCCGGTTCTACTGCATCGCTGATGTCTCGAAGAAAGGTCAGTCTGTTGAACTCCAAAAAAATGGCTGCTGCAGCACCTCCAATGCCGTTGGCCTGCTAGTAATAAAAAGTAATTTACTATTGACCCAACATTTCAAAGAAATCAATTACACAAACAATACTAAGATGGACTGAGTTCTTGAGTTTAAAAGCATCACAAGTTTGGCAATCGTGCAATCTCTAAAGTAATTAAAATTGCATTAGCTCAATGAAAGAGTAACCAAAATGTCGACAACTTCCATGCACTTCAATATTCACGAGTCTGGAATGAGGGCAGTTGTTTGACTACAACAAGAACCCAGGAATTATTTACTCCAAGTACCTTAAATTAGCAATCTAATCATCTAGTCCCTAGGATTCTTATTTTGTAGTGAGCATCATATGCTAAACCCCCGGAATCTTCATACAAAATCCTTTTCGGTGCATATATAGCAAATCTAATTCCGCGCTAGAAATGATTGCAATTTATTTGTTCGTGGGCGGGTAACAAACTTATAGCCCTAATTACTAGGCTTCCGACAATGATCATCTTTCATTAGAATATTACAATTGTCAAATGCATTTAGGCTATCGCATAATCAACCTTTTCTTCGGCTTCTATTGTCAATTGCCAAAAGAAATAAGTGGGATCTACACATTTTTTGCTCATCAAGTAGAGCCCACAGCAGGAAAGATAATTAAGGCATGTTGGAGGAGTTCTAGGGCACCTTTAATGCTCATGGGATTAAGTGATGCAGGAAAATGGAAATCGGTCAACTAAATGGTTGTAAAATCTATAAAATGGCAGAATAAAAATGGTAGTGATGCAAATTAACAATGACAATACACTCACCTCAATTTGGAATCTTGGCTTAGTAAATGTGAAATCGAATCATGAGCTTCCGGCATATCTATCACCGAGGGTAGGTCCGGATTGTTGGAAGCAATGTTTTCACCAGACAGATGTCTTCCACGAGTGACGCAAAAGAACAAGACACAACCTAAACTAAGCAAATCCATTGCTTGCGTTTGGCGCCCACCATCACGAGACACTTCAGGTGCTTGATATCCTTTGGTTCCACAACCTGCAAGACAGACAACGAAGATCAATAAAAGAGCCCTCATCACTTGGACAAAATATAGATGGATATAATTGATTCACCCATCAACGAAGGGAGACCATGGCAAAGACTATTAAATCTCCACAAACTTTACCACGACATAAGAAGCAATACAAAGCAACCTAACTTCCAACATAATAGTCTTCTTTAAAAGAAGAGATTGTTCTAACAAAGTAAAATTGCAGTTTTAAAATTTTTAGCCAGGAATCCGAAGATGATTTACCACTGTATAGATTCAGATTATGCACGGATCAATATTGAGGAAAAGAAGATCAAGGGTCTGAATAAAGCTATCACGAGCACTTACTAGTGGCATGATATCCCAAGGAAGATCTACCATCAGGAAGGCATCTGCTCATGCCCATATCAGATAGCTAAGCACGCAATGGGTTCTTAGTAATCAACACATTTGTAGGCTTTAAGTCCCGATGGATTATTCCCAAGCCATGCAATTGGCTGAGTCCTGATACCATATTCCTGTATCATAATATAGAGAAGACATCATGACTTCAATCAAGAATGTGTCTGGAACCAAATAGCATCCTGGCCACTCAGAGGCATTGGATACATATACAAAGCCCTATCCTTTTGGAAATTAAGGAGTTTCTCTAACACACTAAGACCTAGTAAGGATGCCAAAAGTACACCAGAGAAAAAATCTATTACAGGTTCTTTACGTAAACTCTACAATGAAAAACTTGATACAGAATTTAATCACCGTATCAATCACATCAACATTTACCAATTTGAGTGCATGAGGATTCTGTAGTATTCACGAATCAAAAAGAAAGAAGGTATACTGATTTTACCAAGATGGGAAAATCAATGGATTTATCACTACGCAATTGATAATACCTAATTGATTTCCATGAGAAGAAAACTAAAGTTTAGCCTTGATAGTGAGATTGAACTTATCCTATAACTCTAGAAAGGAAGCTGCCAGGTTCAAAACTCAGCCCACCATGTTGATTTCATTAGGCTCACCACAGTCAAGGCAGTGGCCTAACAATTCCCTGTATCATGCATCACTTTGAAGTTTTTGCAGGAGAGCTATTAAGTCCTACGATTGGCACCTGAATCCCACTTAAGCCAGCAAGTACATGAATGTAGTGATCTCTATGAAATGCTTATGAATCACATAAAACATATGTAAGCAAGCTCAATACAAATACAAATATATGACAGTTGATTTTAAGTGTGTGGCAATAAGCAAGGTACTGCAATTATCTCTCTAATCATACCCTTTTGGCACGTCAAAACATAAAAATTACCTCGTTGGTTTCAATAACGTAGGTGAAGGATGACCATCTGCCCACCACAAGTTAAAATCCTGCATCGTATCCCTAACAGAAGCCTTTATTGATGCTGGATCATCAGGCAACTGAGGGTTATTTGAAGAATCTGAATATGCTTGAATTAAATCATCTAAGGTGCAAGTACAAAGCTCAAGTGCAAGACACACAGAATACTGGTCTCTCTCAAATCCATAATACCAAACAATATTTTCATATAGGTCAGATTTCCTCAAAATTTTCATCTCATTGTCAGCAACATCACGATGAACCCGGACAAGGTGTTTCACTGCAGCAGGCCGTTCTTCATATTTGCCCTCAATGACAATGGTCCCATTACTTCCCTTACCAATTATTTTACCTGATAGGTCGATTTTACCAATTTTTGACTTCCTGATATTGTCAATGCTGCCTTCATTTCCTGAAAAGACATGTTCCACCTTTTTGTCAGAAACTCTATAATTGATTTTCTTCATGTGATCTCTTGACAATCTACCTACATATATACCGAAAAACAAAATCATGAGATTTAGTATGGGATGTGCTAAATACCTTAAGTGAGTTAATTAAGGGCAATGTGGTGACAAAGTGAAACCCCCTCACGTGTGACTCAAGGACGAAACACATGGAAGTTAGTAGGCCCATAATGACCCAGTTCAATGAAGGCAAGGAGTAGTTGTTAGGATGAAAGACAACTTAATATGGGATGGGTTAAACCAAACAGTATGTTGAGTGAATTAAATCTAGGGAGTCACCCATAAGGTAAACATAGATAAAATTTTGGTACATGAGATTGAAATTAAACTGATAATGTGGGTTTTTTGAGGTCTTACAAGTGCCGGGAGAAGAGTCTTCTTCGGGTTTCTTGGTTTTAGAAGAAAAAAAAAAGTTGTTAACTTTCACTTTTTTAATGACGGAACTGAAGTCCTCCTTGAATATGTCCTCTTGGTAAAAAAACCCACGAGTCGGTGAATTCGCTGGTAACTCTGGGTTGGGATTAAAAATGTCGTCCGTAATTTGATGACAGCATTCAAAGGGACTGTTGCTGGTCAAGACGAAGTGGTTTCTCTTCCAGAATAGATACTCAATTGAATAGAGGTTAGGCATAGGGATGCCCTGGGTGAGCCCAAATTGCCATGCACAATACTGCAGAGAGTACATTTCTAATCCAGGCTTGAGGTTCCCTTTCACCCACAACTTTAGAGGAAGGTCCACAGGAGTAAAAACAGAGAGCCGGAATTTCTGTGTTCTGTTGGCGAAGACAAAGTTGAACACATTGAAAAAGTCAAGGACATGAAGAGGGCAGAAGTCAGCTGTGACAAGCACATGGTCATAGAAGCCAGCTCCAAAAGTACTGAAAAGAAGAAACACCTGCAGGAATGGTTTTGAGCCCGTAACTCTATAGTCTACACGCATTGGTCTCTAGAAAATAAGGTTCAGCTGTAATATTTCTGGAGCGAGGCATGGCATGCTTGACGTCTGAAAACAAAGAAGGGAAAAACAACTTTGCCCATGCCTGAAGGACCCAGAAATGACCGAAGAAGACATCGAATTTGTCCCCATAGATGGACATAGCTGCGGGATTTAGGCCCCCGTAGATAACAGCTAGTATGAGAAGCCCTAAAGCGAAAAGCTTGCTCTCAGTAAGGTAAAAGGCCAGGTTTGCTAAATCCTTGGAAACTCTTAGCGACGGGTGAAAAAAAGACGTATTTGGACAGCCAAAACAACAAAAAGGAAGCATGCTCTTTCTGGGTAACTTCGCTTGAGTCCTTGTAAAAATGGCTCATAAAGGATTCGTAAGAGATATCCTTCATGCATTCGAAGTAGGTACATTTGGCTGAATCCACAGAAGCCGGATTTTCACCCCATGGGCTAAGCCAAGTGATAGCAAATAAGTTTAAAAGGGTGATCGGCATTGGCCAAGAACGGAACAAGAAGACTGGAAGCTGGTTAGGCCACCCAAAAGACCCAAATCAAGGTTCTAGTCAAAACAAGAAAATTGGAAAGCCCCATCAATTTGGGTGGATTTCCAGGCTGATTCCTATTGGGAACTTATCCTTTATCCTTAAATACCATTAGAAGAGCGAATGGTCAAAGGAAGGAAAAGCTCTGAATCGTTGGAAAGGGGTGGTCCACATAAATCCAATAATGTGTTTCCACTGGAAAGGAAGTTTCTCTTCCTAGTATCAAGGAAAGCAACCTTGGAGGGACAAAGGAATTCGAGGCTTGATAAAGCAAGGGCCTGGTGGCTAGTAGGGGTCACTTCTAGAGTCATTAAGCAAACAGAGGCGACAATTGCCGTTATCCTTATCTTCCCGGAGTTGGTCAAAGCGAGATTGAAATGCCGAATGTGAATATGTTGTAGATTGATTCTTGGGCCAATTTCAACTTCAACGAGCAGAAGAAGATCCAAATCCAGGAAAAGGTAAATGTCCTCGACAGGTTCGTGGTGAAGAAGAGAGGTAAAAATACAATCTCGGGCTTGACGTAAAAAAAGAGCAGATCCCGAATAGTGGCTCTATAGGCTGACATGTGGCAGTGATGGCAGGCAAATCTCACTTATCGCGCTACGTGTCCAAATTAGACTGAAGAAGGTAAAGCGATTGTCGGGATAATGGAGTAGCTATACCAGCACTCTACCAGAGCTATGAAAGACTACATAGCATCAATATCGACATGTGGTGCGCGATATAATACGACATAATAAGTTAATATATCGTTTCTCAACAAGTAAAGAATTTTGATATTGAGACATGTTTTGTATTAAATGTATATTTATAAATATATATGATAAATTATCATTTATATAATTATTTTAATCAAATTAATTCGATTCAAATTTATAAGTAAATAATAAAAATGATCTTAGAATAAATTTATATTAAAAATATTAATTCATCATTTATTCATATGATTCATTACTTTAATTGATTCTGTCCGCCTTTATATAGCCTTGTACACAATAAGTGGTTATCTTCTAAGTCACAAACTTCAATTGCCTTTTAGATTCTTAGCTCTGTTGTCATGATCTTTAACAGCATGTTCTTATCCACAACCAGTCGTAATCTTCTCTAGCTTTCTCTTGGTTGGACTTTCTTCAGACGTAACTGCCTCAGTCTCCCTTTCATAGATGGAATAATTGACTGTCCGACGCCCATCTTGCAATGGGCACTCACTGATTTAACCTCATAACTTAATTTTTGTTGATGAATTAGCCCCAACATTTCTACTAAACCTTAGATCATTTTTTTGTGTCAACATATTCCCTTCTAAAGGAATTAAAAGATTTTTTTTAATTCTTTGAAATATATAGTAATGTCATGAGTTACTCTTTCACCAAGGAACTATCGATACTTTTCGAGGGTCTTCATGTCGTATCGGACATTTTGACACTCTCGAATACTCTTCACTTGATCAACACGTGTTAAAAAATTTGACACCTAACCAGCTCTCCAGACACTCTTCGACACATAACATGCAAGTTCAGAATTCTAACATGTGATTTCGACAGACTAGAACAATTTCAAAAATTTTCAATAAATGGAAGGTTAAAATTTATATATGTAAATAAATAAAAAATAATAAACACTTATCAAATTTTTCTGCAATTTAATTCATAGATTATTTATTCGTACTGTCAATTCTTTATTATTTTAGTTAACATTTGTAATTTGTCCCATATTTATCGTTTTCTGTCCGAATCGCCACAAAATCCAATTTACTTTAAAAAACCAAAAATCTAACCTCTGGTTAAAAGTCTTTTATCGACAACCACTTTCGGCGAAACAAGAATAAATGGGGTTAATGATGTTTGTCGGTGCTTGTGGACTATATTCTTAAGGATCGTATGTGATTACTATGGCTAGAGGAGCAATGGCCCAAAAAAATTTGTAAAAAATTTAACCAGTTCCAACAACAACAGCATAGCTTGAAATAATTCCTTAACCGCCTATCCTTGTGGTCTGGCAGATTTCTAGCGATGACCTCTTTCAGTGTTCTACATTTCAAGTTTGAACTCATACTTAATCTTATAGAACAACTCACATAGGCATACCTTCGTATATGGGTTCGATGCCCTTGAAAAAAGAAAGTTTGGTTTTAGTTGGTTTGCTAGACTCCCCCTGTGACAAAACTTGTGTAAGCATGAATTTAATGCATCAAATAAGATTTCTACCATGTGTCAAATGTTTATAAAGATAGATGCTTAGATTCGAACAGATTGAACATGAAAAAAGACCAAACGAGTTTTGAGATCTCATTGACATTATTGATCAGACTATGTACTTGGAAGAGTAGCTCATCAAACAAGTCTAAATTACAAGAGAACGGTTTGGAGAATGGAATACCTTCTATAAGCCACTCCTCCCAATTTATTCACAGCACTTTGGATTTAGAATTAACTTGAACATAACAGAAGCACCACATAAAAACTTTAAGATACCAGTACAGCGGTCAGCGCTTTTCGCACCTCAACAAGGTTTAAGATGCCAATACACCGTTCAATGTTCTGGATTGAGTATGTAACAACACTTCCAGAAAGCATGATTATGCTAACTGGCACAAATAGAACTCTTTGGTTGTGTATCGCAAAAACATACTAAAAAAAGAAAAATAAATGCCCTTTTAAAGAAGAAAAAGAAGTGGAGTCCTTTACATGTTTCTTCCCATTAAAGAAGTTGAAAGAAATATAAAGTCTTGAAGACTCAAATTTCATTTGACAAAATTATTCTGCATGTGTTAATGGGAGAAAATATCCTGTAAATCGTAATTCATCGTGACATGCATTTTTGTTATTATTAAGCAATTCATTCATGTTTGTAAAAATTCCAGACATGTCCAGTGGGAAAATCAATAGCGTTGGTTACCTCGGATGAGCTTTCCGCCTCAGTTATTGAACCGCTTCGCTCCTCGGAGAGAGACCAGTGATAATCCACACCATCAAAATCAACATGAATCTTCTGACGGCCATCAATTCTAAAGTCTTTCAGCATCTTCAGTTTTGATTCATCAGGAAGTCTCCCAAGACTTCAACAGTGTGAAATGTTTAATGATGCTAAAAAAATCAAATTATCCAGCTCATTCACCTGCTGCAGGTCGCAGTGAGATACTGTGAAAACTCGCAAGGATTTGAACTTCCCGAGGCCTGGAACTTCCGTTACTGCACATTCGAAAAGCTCGAATTCTGACGGGAGCACCAAATACGAAAGATCTGGCATTGTCTGCGATTTGTAATGGGCGACGGGAGCACCAAATACGAAAGATCTGGCATTGTCTGCGATTTGTAATGGCGAAGTGATAGAGTGAATAAACCCTGAGGAAGTGGTGGTAGCTTTTCTAAGTGAATGCAGCAAAGGGAGAGCTTCCTGAGCTTATAAAGGTAATGCAACCCAACAGGTAATGCAACCCAACGGGTAGTAGTTGGATCTTTAACGCAGATAGCTGCAATATCTTCAGCTCTGACAATCTCTCAAGCTGCAAAGTGCATTCTTTCTCCTCAATTTTATCTTGAACCGGTAACACCGGTTCCTGGGATCCTTCACCCAAAAATAACTTCCCTAACTTAACCAGACTACTGATATCTGGGATCCTGTCCATCAATTTAGAACTGAGAGATAGGCTTATTAAACTAGGAAGTTCGGGCACTTCACAGAGCTAGTCACAATAAAGCAGATAAAGTATTTGGAGATTGGGAAGTCTAGAAATGCTATCTGATAGACCATAAATCCGAGAGTATCTAAGTTTCAAGACCCTTAATGTGGAAAGCATCTTAATTTGTCTAGGAATTTTCCCCTCCAAACTCCGACATCCTGAAGCGTGAAGCTCTTCAAGCCTCTTCAATTTCCATATAGCGGCCTCTTCAATTTCCATATAGCGGGAGGCAGCTTTCTTACAAAAGTAGAATCAATTTTGAGCATTCTTAAAAGACTTGACTCATTGACGGTATCAAGTAATTCATCAATCCCAGTGCTTGGTAGGTTTAGTTCACTCAACGAAGCCAAAGTCCCCATGGACGTTGGCAAGCTCAATATCAACCTACAATTACTTATTGACAAGTATTGCAGCACTCCTAACTCTTCAGACAGAGGAAATTTAGTTATTTCTGTACCATTCTGTGTGAGGACTTCTAGAGATTTTACATGGCTAATTGATACCATTCTGTGCGAGGACTTCTAGAAATTTTACATGGCTAATTGATTCGATCAGCTGGATCAATGGACAATTGCAGGCACTGAATCCTTTAAGCTTTTGCAAATGACGGATGGAGGCAGGAATCTCTTGAACGGCGATTTCATCGATAAGAATATCTTCCAAGGATATGAGGGAACCCAGCTCAAGGGGCAACTTTGAGTTCAGTGCAAAACCTTAAATTCAGTGAAACCAAGAACTGCAGACTTTTTATCGATGGACCAATTTCATCCAACCACATGCATCTTTCAAGAATCAATCTCTCTACACATGTGAAATGAGATAAGTATGGAGTTTTGATCAAGTTAACACAACCGGTGAGGTTCAAAACTTTCAATTTCTTGGCTTTCTATCATAAAGTAAAATAAGAAAAGAGTTAACTTTTCCTCAACAATTTGACAAATGAAATTAGAAATAATATACTTCTCTACCTGGATTTGAATCCAGCCATTCCATTTTTCATGGATCATGCTCCGGGAAAGACCTAGAATAACCAACTCCTCCAAATCCAAATTCTTAGGATGAAGATTCCGAGGACAACCTTGCCAATAGAGCCATCTTAAAATTGACAGATGCCCCTTGAAATTTCCAATGAGGTCCGCCTGATCCAATCGAAGGAATCTTATGCTCGACGTCCCCGCAAAATGTGCTGGTCCAAAACTGTGATGTGACTGACTACCAAATTCGAGAAGAACTCCCTTAAGTATTTCCGTTCCCTGCACGTAGAATGTAGGACTTAGGTTACCAAGGGACTTCAAACTAAAGAAATCATTTTCTTAAGGATCAATTTATTTAAAAAAAAAAAATGAATTAAAAAAAATTCTTGAAAGTGCTTGCTTTCATCTCTCACAAAAACAAATGAACAATAAATATTTTTATTATTCATGAATATACATATAAATTGTTATCAATAATGAAAAAATTTCATTAACCAATTATTTCAAAAAATATAAATAATCATTTTTAGGAAAATATTTTTCAATTTTTTGTGGAACATACGCACCATAAGTATTTTTCCTCTATGAAAAGAGGAACATGAGTTGTAAGGCATACAATTGTAAGGTTAAAACAGTGATGAATTTGTATCTTACTTTTTCATTCTTCAGCACATCCAAAGCTCTCTTGTGACTCCACAATCTACTGCACTTTTCAGGTTCAAGATTTTCCGGTAGGGCAATATTCCTACCTAGGTCTCAAAGTTCATCGTGCATCCATAGCTTACCATTCTCAATCTTAACAATAGACAAGTGCCCCTTTAATATCGATCCACGGTCTGGCCACAGGTAGCATGCAACACTTTCTTCTCCAGTGAGGAAACAAGCAATGTCCAGAAATCTCTCTCTTTACTTATCAAGTAATTCATCGGTGATTACCTTCAATTTCCGTTGAATTCGTGGCCTAGGTACTTTTTCCAATTCGCCTACTTTTTACAACTGGTTTAATGTCTGCTCCCACTTGCCCTTGGTTTGAGAATATAGATACAACCCAACAACCTCAATTGTCGAAGGATACCAATCAACAATTGATACTATTTCTTTGGACAGAGTATCAAAGTCATTTATAACAGACCTCTCCTGAAGGCATGGGTGTGGAAAAGTTTAAGGGCATCACTTTTTTGCATACCCCCGACCTCGTGAATTCGGAACCCTTCAAACTCAGCTAAAGCTTGTACTTTTTTTGTGGTAATTATGATCCTGCTTCCAGAACCTAACCAATCACGATTTATTAGAATTTGTTCAAGTCAAAAGCGTGCTCCAACGTTATCGAGAACAATGAGAAATTTCATGTTGTCGAATTGGTCTTTAAGAATCAAGCGATGTTCGTGTAGTAGGAATACATGACATAAGGGGCACTGAGAAAACCACAATTGCAAAGCTCATCTGCACAAGAATGTTTCATCTCTTTGATGATTGAAGCTTTCTGGAAAGCGTTAGAGAATATGAAAAAAGATAAGTAGGTTTAAAAAAAATTTGCGAGGTCAATTGTTTTCTGACCTTCTAGGTGAAACACATGGACAAATTTTGCGAGGTCAATTGTCTTTGAGAAGCTCGGTCCTCTCTTCAAAAGAACTAATTTGTCCATGTGTTTTACCTAATTGACCTCGCAAAATTTTTAAACCTACTTGTCTTTCTTCATATTCTCTAACGCTTTCCAGAAAGCTCCAACCATTAAAGAGATAAAACATTCTTGTGCAGATGAGCTTTGCAATTATGGTCTTCTCGATACCCCTTATGCCATGTATTCCTACTACACGAACATCGCTTGATTCTTAAAGACCAATTCGACCGCATGAAATTTCTCATTGTTCTCAATGACGTTGGAGCACGCTTTCGACTTGAACAAATTCTAATAAATCGTGATTGGTTAGGCTCTGGAAGCAGGATCATAATTACCACAAAAAAAGTACAAGCTTTAGCTGAATTTAAAGGGTTCCGAATTCACGAGGTCGGGGGCATAAAAAAGTGATGCCCTTAAAATTTTCCACACCCATGCCTTCAGGAGAGGCCTATTATAAATGACTTTGATACTCTGTCCAAAGAAATAGTATCAACTGTTGACTGGCATCCTTCGACAATTGAGATTGTTAGGTCGTATTTATATTCTCAAACCAAGGGCAAGTGAGAGCAGACATTAAACCAGTTGCAAAAAGTAGGCAAATTGGAGAAAGTACCTAGGCCACAAATTCAATGGAAATTGAAGGTAATCATTAATGCATTACCTAGGAAGCAAAGACAGATATTTCTGGACATTGCGTGTTTCTTCATTCTTCATTGGAGAGGACGAAAGTATTGCATGCTACTTGTGGTCTGACTGTGGTTCTACAAGCGGATCGGTAAAAGCTGCTCGTGGACTTGTCAACCAGGTATCTGTTCAACGCCCTCAACACATTTGCGACAAGTTCATCGATGAGTGAAGCGACAAGTTGATCGATGAGTGAAGCATCTGTGCCAGTGCCAAGGCTGTATCATGCATGCACATGGGCTTTAGTCACACGCACAAAGATTAATGTAAGTCCAACAATTTCTGAACTCTGAAGCAGTTAGCAAGAAAAAGTCCACGCTTTCCTTTAAAAAACTATCATACATCGATCAGCTTTAGACAAACAGGCCATGCAATTAGCGGCACGTGTTTTTGCTAAATCAATACAGACAAAGCACGGTATAATGAGATGCAAAGGTTGTCAGTTGCATCCACAGAAATTAAGCAAATCGGTATCACTCTACACTGGCATTTTCTTGCAAGAGTTAGATTTGCTGTGGATGCAGATTCCAAGAGGAAGAACATTCTCCTGGACCATATTGACATAAAATCAAAACTATAACCGCTGCCTCCCATTTAATGCAGTGATCCAACATGGAAAAACTGAGTTATGAGATACGTGTAACACTAGAACGCTGAAATTTGTCAACAAAACCGAAACACTAAGTAATGTGGCAAGCGAGGAGTAAGAATGTAGACAAGCGGATCATATTCAGTACCAGATCAGAGTGAGTTACATCAGGTATTGATACACCTAGCAGCATTAGTCTAATTAGATTAACTTAAATTGAAGTAAGCGCTAGCTTGGGATTTGGATGCTAGGTTACTCTCAATCGAACTTACTCAATTACACTCACCGATTACTCGACCACTCTGAGATGGATCCCAAATGGATGAGAGCTTCCTTCCATTCCTGGAGGGTCTTTAGGTCTTTATGCCCGGCGACAGCCTTTCTGTAATCGGGGGATCCTTCTTTCACGACAGATATTCTCTGACAGGATCGGAATGGCGATCTTGGAATGCCTGATCGCTTGGGTATGCGACGGCCCTTTCTCCTCTCCCACGGTGGTGAGTTCCCCATCATCCCTCAACACGCTGATCTCCGCGTGGAGGAGGCTACGGTGGAGATGATCCACAAAGCCACTGGGAGTATCCCGTCAACTGAAGCTCAAAAACACATCGAAACTCTCTTCTCTTTGTTTCGGAGGAACCTTCTCCACAGTTGAGAGAATCCTGGATGTCCATCTTCTTTCAAAACGAAATCAGTTTTCGTCCCTCTTCCCACTCTATTTCAAAGATCCATCTCCCAGTTTCATACCCACGGGAGTAGGAGGAGAAGGAGGAGAAGGGGGGAGCAAGCTAGGGTTTTGGAAACTCGTCAAGGAAAGGAAGGAATCGGGAGAGACGATGAAAATCCGCCATCGAAATCAGAGATTGAAGTGGGGGAGCAGTACCTGTCCGTTTGCTGTAGCTGGTGGGGGGATTTTTGAGAACCGCTCGGAGAAAGTCGGCGAGAATGCGAGGAAAAGGAGGGAGGGAGGGAGGGAGGAGGGAGACGAGAGGCGCTTCTTCTTTGGCTCTCCCACCCAAGAAAAGAAACTTCGGAATCGGTCCTCTCGGATTCCTCTTATTTGCTATGCAGCCCCTCCTCCGGTCGGCGAACTCCAACTTAGGATTCGGTCCCTCGTTTTCCTCTTATTTACGCATGACTCTTTGTTTGGCTTATATTATGATATTGAATCCTACAAAAGATAGGTAACTAAACAAACGATCTTTGAATACGATGAAAATTAGAGCAACCATTTGAATGCTCAACTTATTATTCTAACCTATTGTACAAAAAATGAAAATAATGAAAAAACAAAAACTGATTCCTTGAAAGTTTAAAGAGAGGGAAATGGAGACACTGCACAGGCAAAGTAATGATATAGAAGGGCACTGCCCCTTCGTAGCCAGGGACAACCTTCTTAACTACTCTTGCTGGTGGCCCTCGTCACACTTTGCTTGGCTGTGACGAGGGCCACCACATCAACCACAAGGGTGTGCAACCCAGCCGGTGGTAAAAGGGGCCTCTCTCTCTAGTTTTTGTTTCTTTGTATTTTAGTCTTTCTATTTGTAGCACTTTCCCCCCTAATATGGCGCAACATTTGCTGATGTAGGTGCATTAAAATTGGGTTAAGTACGATGAAAGTCTTAAAACTCGTCATGAAAATACAATTGAGTTTTGAAATGTTCAAAAGTACAGTTAAGTCTCAAAACTTGTCATAAAAGTGTATTCGAGTCCTAAAACATTCAAAAAATACAATTAAATCCTAAAACTTTTCATGAAAGTGTAATTGAGATATAAAACTGATCATACTAGTGAACAATCGAGTCCTAAAACATTCAAAAAAATGAATTCAATGGAATGACTCGATTGGACCAATTTTACAAGTTTTAAGAATTAATTGTATTTTTGAAAGTTTTAGAATTCAATTGCATTTTTATGACAAGTTCTATAACTTAATTGTACTTTCATGACAACAAATTTTAGAATTTCCAATACACTTATTCCATTAAAATCCATATCTTGTTGGGCTTTGCTATTCTAAACCCATAACAACCAACCAATTCTTTAAATTTAAACTAACCCATGTGCGATTCGATCTGTTAAAAATGAATTAAAAAATAGGTCTTTGACACCTCTCCTTAAACTCAATAACCCTTATCACAAGAAACATTAGAACAGTGAAAAACCTCAAATTAGTATACTTGTGAGAAATTTAACATAAACTAATTTTTTAATCCCAAAAAACTCCAAACCGATATATCCGTGACAAATTTGCTATTTATTAGTTTCCGTTAAATTTGCCTATCAAATTACTGAGTTGAATAATACGTGACAATTAACAGCTATACCAGTCTATGAAGTACCGACACTCTCCAAAAGTTTTCCTATCGTGTCGGACACTTCAATGTGTATCTGACACTCTCGGACACTTTCCGACACTCGGTCAACATGTGTCGTAAAATCTAACTCATTATCAACTTTCTTGTCACTCTTCGATACTCGAGTCAGAATTCTGACATACGAATTTCCAAGATGTGATTCCGATATCAAGATTAATTTCAAAAATTAAATAAATTAGAGGTCAACATATATATATATATATATATATATATATGTGAAAAAATAAAACACAATAATAAAAATAATAAATGAAGAAAGAAGAAAAACATAATCTTATCTTCTCTTTTGACTCCCACTTCCCGTGATACGCAATTCACCCTTTAAGTTTTTTTCTCGTCTTTCAACATATCTAACATGCGAGTTATATATATTTGAAATAAAGTTGAATTTGTCAAACTGAAATAATGAATAATACTAATAAATAGCGAATTAATATTTTTAGAGTATATTCATTCTAGGCTTTATTTATTTATTTATTTATGAATTTGATTGAAATAATTAAAAAAATGATAATTTATTATGTATATATAAAAATATATATTTAATATACAACGTGCCCCAACATATCGAAATTCTCTGTTTTTTTACTCAAAATAAATCGTAGAAATAGCCAGAAGAAATGCAAGGGAAACACTTCTATGGAATCTGTCTAAAAAGCAAAACGAAATCCAGAGATGTTCCATTCTTTGGCGTGGATCATCCAACGAAGCAGGACGTAAATATCAAAAGCAGATGCCTGAATCATGCAGAGACGCAAGTAAAGATCGACTACGTTGAAAAAAGAAGATTCAGAAACATGTAATTGAGTGAAATCACGCCTTGCTCCTCTACCCATGTGACATAAGATTCCTCAGCCTGGTTTTTACTACCACGGACTAACCAAGAAGGAAACTATAATAAGTGGGTCCTGTAATGATGTATGCAGGTCTCTTCACAGGTTCTGAATCTTCAGTTTGATCAGGCCTGGCAATAAAGAGATGCATTTTATTTGGTTGTGAAAGGCAGGACCGTCCTGGAATGTGCCATAATAATCCGGGTTATTCATGATGGGGCATTTTTACCTGCTGCTCAGCCCGAGACATTAGTTTACAGAGATATTTCAGAGTACCCAGAAAACACTGAAATGAGTCGAATGATATTCATTCAAGTAGATAAACTACTTAGCATGTAAAATTTATTCAAGGGGGAAAAACAACAAACTGATGCCAGATGATGTTCAGTAACATCAATTCATCATTCTTTTTGAATTTTTCATCCTATAATCATCTAGATCATCAGGGTTATCGGGTGCCTCTCATTAATCACATAAATAATTCCCACATAAAAAGTGCATGCCATGGTGATTTTTCCCTCAGTATTGTCTATGTAAAGGTGCATGAGCATATATTTGGCCTTTCTGCATCGCATTCGGATATGACTATTCTATACATCATCGATGGGCAAAAGAAATGAATAGAGATCACATCCCGTTATTTCTTCCATTACAATACTCCCGCTAGCGAATACTCCATGTATATTGAATAAATGGGCATATCATCTTACTAAGGATAATCAATCAGTTAGATGGAAGAAATTAAGAACAGCAACGACCCAAATGATTAGGGAATTCAGAAATGCTGATTCATGCACTCATTCACATATTTGTGAAAACAGTACAATGAAGTCGAAGTGTTAAGTGGTATACCAAGCAATTGCTGGGCATTGTTGAGAATAACTTCATAAAGGAAAAATATTGCATTCTCTAAAGAAGTGAAAAGAAAAATGGAAATATCGGAGAAGAAGGCATTCCAGTTACAAGGAAGTCCAACGATGCAAGTGAAACTTATGGATCATCATTAAATTGAAAAGACGCATGACCTTTAGAATGAACATTGGCCTCAGAAACTTCAGACTTGCTCGAGGAAGCATGAAATGGATCTCTTCAAGTCCTCATTTAGACCAGAGGCGTACCACGACCTTCGCAAATATCTGGCCTTTCTAGGGACCTCGACTACTAGAGGCTGTCCTTTTGAGTTATGTTCTTGCAATGTTGGATATGACATGTTCTCAGCTTCTTCAAGTTCGACAAATCTGGCAGTCCTTGAAGGGAATCACAGTATGAGATGGTCAATGTTCTCAGGGATGTCAAGCATTCGAGGCCGTCTAGCTTTACCAGCTCACAGTGAGAAATAAGCAAGGCTACCAAGGATGAGAGATTTTGAAGTCCTTCGATTTCCATTACAGAACATAACAGAAGCTCCAATCCAGATAGAGACTTGAGATACTTAAGCTCCGGCAATGTCTTTAAGGATTTGCAGTCCCGGAGGGTTAGTTTTTTCAAACTTTTGGGTAGTCGTGGGAGATGTTGTAGGTCTGGACATTGAAGATCAAGCTTCCTTAGCTGCTTGAGAGCATCCATTTCCGGTAGTTTAGTGAAGCCTGGGAGGCACAATTTCAAGGTCTCAACTTTTGTCACTTTGCCAATCCCCAAAAGGCTGATTGGCTCCACCATCAAATATCCGTCTGTGCCGGGAGATGCCTCCTCCTCCATATTATTGGCAAGGTACAACTCTTTGAGATTGGTCAGATTTGAAATATCCAAAGACTTCAATTTACTTGAGTCATAAGTGAGATGCAAAGTGGCTAAACTAGTGGGAAGCAGAGGAACCTCATGAAGATTGTCACAGCCATATAAATCAAGGTTTTGAAGGTGGGAAAGACTAGAGATGCTCCCTGGTAGGCTGGGAATATTGGAATCTGACAACACCAAATTTCTCAAACGAGACAAGCCTTTGATCTCCTCAGGAATTTTTTCCAAACTCCTGCAGCGTGATGCATGAATCTCCTCAAGCTTCTTCAGCATTCCGATAGATCGAGGGAACTTTCTAATGAAACTTCCGTCCATTTTCAGCACCTTCAAATGATGCATATTACCAATGGCGTGTGGTAATTTGTCTATTCCTGTACTTGAGAGATCCAGGTTCTCTAATGATGTCAAGTTTCCAATGGCGTTTGGAAGTTTCCACAACAACCGACAATCTCTCAAAGACAGTTGTTTCAACTTTTCTAGCCTTTTAATTGAGTCCGGGAGTGTGGTAAGTTCAGAGCCATCAATCGAAAGAAATTCTAGAGATTTTATGTCACCAATTTCACTGGATAATCGTGCCAATGATTTACAGTTGCAGGCGCTGAGAGTTTTAAGATGCTTCATATCTTCGGAGACCGGAATATCTTCTATATAAGTTCCATCAAGTCGGAGCTCTCTCAAAGCTTCAAGAGAATCAAGTTCTCTGGGCAAGTTACCGAGGTCAGTGCAAAATTTCAGATCTAAAATTTGCAAATGTTGCAACTGACCAATCGATGGGTCGATTCGAACCAAATGAGAGCAATATTCTAAAATCAGCATCTCCAAAGACTCGAAATTAGAGAAGTTTGGAGTTTGTATCAAGTCAACACAGCCTCTGAGAATTAAGACTTTCAACTTCCTTGCCAACTGCAAGCAATACAAAGACAGAAACTGTTAATGTTGCAGTAAGTATTCAAGTGAAAAGGGAAATGCAAAGTATTTGAGCTACCTTTATACTATTCCAACCCTCCCAACCTTCAGTTACCTTGCTCCACGATAAATCAAGAACAACCAAGACCTCCAAGTTCAAATTGATTACATTAAAAGCTCTCGGACAGCCATGCCAACGGAGCCAAAGTAACTTTGAAAGAAGATTTCTAAAATCCTTCTTAATGTCAAAGTGATCCAAAATGAGAAGACAGAGATTTGGTACTCTTTTAAATTGGTCACCAGTCAAATAGGTCTGCGATCGACCATCCATGTCTTTTTGTTCAGTGTTATCCATCTCAAGCCACAGAGCTTCAACCTTCATTTGGCTCTGTTGGTCAAACACCATTGTTAGACAGAAGCCAATGAAACCCCAACACAATAATTGAACTGAGGATCATTTATGCTTCACTCTTTCCAAAAGGGAAACAAGGAGAGTTATATATTCAACAGACAGACCAAAAAAAGAAATGTCAAATCTGACCTCATCTTGTTTAAAAATCTTCCGAGCTTCAGTGGCCCATAGTCTACTGTTGTTCCCCTGTTTCATGCAATCTTCTTGAACAATTTTCCTGCCCAGCTTCCTTAGCTGATCATGGATCCACATCCTGTTGTCGTCTCCAATCTTTACCATGGACATGAGACAAAGCATCTCGACTTCAAAAGAAGGATACAATTGAAGCTCATCCCACATGTAAGATGCGATTCTTTTATCCTCTCCAAAAAGAAAACAAGCTATGTCGAGAAAAATATGCCGTTGGAAACTGTTTAATTGTTCGTAAGTTATTCTCAACTTGTTCTCGACTTTATCATCAGTTACATTTTGTAACTTCTCCAGTAGAGATTCCCAAGCTCCTCTTTTATCCCGAAGCAGAGACAGGTGTGAACCTACGAGCTCAACAGCTAATGGAAGTTTTCCAGTAGCAGACACAATTCTTTCAGACAGATCAACATAGTCATGTTCTGGACAATCCTTAGCAAAGGCGTATCTACAAAAAAGTTTTAGAGCATCACTATCCTCCATCTCTGGGACTTTGTAAGTTTCAACGTCATCAGTTTCTGCCATTTCACGTAAATTGAGAACTCTTTTGGTTGTGATAATGATCCTACTCCCTGAACCGAACCAATCGAGACTTCCAACCAAAGCTTCAAGCTGAGACTTCTCATGCACGTCGTCCAAAAGGATGAGGACTTTCCAGGTGCTTAATCTTAATTTGAGGAAGCTGATTCCTTCCTCAACCGATTTGAGTTTTGCCGAGTCCCTTTGGACGATGTCAGAGACCAACTGATTTTGCAAAGCTAGAAGAGCCTTCTTGTCAGTAGTGTCTCCAATATCACCGAGAAAGCTGTGACGGTCAAAGAGGTGGCAGATATCGTTGTAGAGAGATTTTGCGAGGGTTGTCTTACCAATGCCTGGAATGCCGGAGATGACAATCATCCGCACGTCACTAGAGTCAGAGTCAGTATCCAACATTCTTCTCAGCTCAGGCAAGCGGTCTTCAATCCCGACTAATTTGTCAGACAAATTGAGCTTAGCCTTTCTCAATCTCTTCAGAACTTTTGAGACCATCATTTTTACAAATTCTCCTTGCCTAGAAAACAGAAAAAAGTTTCAGAAAGAAGGAAAGTACACAAAGTCATGGACACTGTTAACTGGGGATAAAGATCTGAAACTGATGAAACGTGAATGCGACGGAATGGTTAAACGCTCGGTACAAATGCAAGAGCGTGCCCCAGTCAATTCAGAGTGACCATCGGCCATGCCCATCGCAACCCTTAACAGACCGCCACTTTCGTATACGGGGGCAATTTGCCGTGAAATCAATTGAAGTGAGCATGAGAGTGCCACATTATTCAGGACAAAAAAGGGAGAAAAGAAAAGAAAACAAAGCAAAACTAGTTACAGATCCTTCTTCAACCTTACCCAGTATATCCGGTCAGTTGCCGCCCTTTCACAGATGTCACTTCTTCGAGGGCATCCACCCATTTCTGGATCGTATCCGGATTTTCTTTCTTCTTGTGTGCAGCAATTTTATCGGCGTAGGGACCCCTCCCATCCTTCATTTCCACATCCCACGCCGTGATCAAGAAGTAGATGGGCATGATGATCATTCTTCCCTCTTTGCGCCGCTCGACCATCTGAGCCAGCTCACGAAGGCACGGCTTACTCGAGGCATAGTCCTCGGACAGGATCGGGATGCCAATCTTCGACAGCTTGATCGACTCAGGGAGCTGCTTCTTGATGTACTCTCCATCGGAAAGCTCTTCTTCGTCTAAGAAGGTGCGAACCCCGTGATCGACGAGGCTTCTGTAGAGAACATCGGTGAACCCATGTCGGGTGTCGCTTCCTCTGAAGCTCAGGAACACGTCGAAGTTGTTTCCCGTCACCGAAGCTGATGATGCAGAGCTCGAACCGCCGTAAGGACCTTCTTTCGCCATCTGCAGCTACAAAGGAGACTCACGAATGCTCGGAAAACTTCCTCGGACAGACTCTTGACAATGCGACGCTCTGCCCTGGTTGATTAATGGGGAAGCAGGTGCTCCGTCCGTGCGGAATTTCAACGGTCAACTGATTCCTGGGACTTGACCAGATCCAATTAGAGGTGATGGGTTCAAATCCGATCTGGTTCCCAATTTTTGAGATAAGTAACCGGATTGGACAGATCTAGGATTGAGAATAGGACCGAACACTAGATTGATCTATCTAGTCCCATGGAACCGACTATTTAGTAAAAAAAAATTAAGAAAAATACAAGAATTGTTACT
This sequence comes from Eucalyptus grandis x Eucalyptus urophylla, assembly GCA_028830015.1. Lineage (NCBI taxonomy): Eukaryota > Viridiplantae > Streptophyta > Magnoliopsida > Myrtales > Myrtaceae > Eucalyptus > Eucalyptus grandis x Eucalyptus urophylla. Next base: position 25,616,355 of record CM054189.1, on the reverse strand, counting down.
ATTTTTAAGTCTTACTTGTATTTTTAAGAAATTAAAAAATACATGTTTTTAAAAAGAGGGTTGGTCCGATCTGGTTCCGATCTGATCCAGTTTAGTTCCCTTTCGGAATCAGGAATCTGACTGACAATTATCAATTCCATTTTTATTGAACTGAGAACTGGACCGATCCCTTTAAGAATTGGACCAAATCGGCCAGTCTGGTTTAGTCCAAGCAGTTCCTGATTTGAGCGGTCCGATGTGCTTAATCTTAAATCCAATGAAGGCTTCCAAGAACCAGCGAACGAAAGCAACTATTGGGTGTGTGAAATCATTTGTCATTTCCATGTCTCTGTCGTGGTTTTACTCCTGTCCAATTTAATCTTTCGTTAATTGTTAATTATAAATTTTGATAAAGTATAATTTGTTTCGCGAAAAATAATCCATTTTGAACCTTTATAAAATAAATAAATAAAAAATATTTAGACATAATTATTATTGATAAAAAAAATATTTTTTATTTAATAATTATTTCAAACTTTGACCAAATGGCATATGTAACGTAGAAATATATCTCTTGAAAGTTAACTGTTCTAAGTATATAATCATCATGTAATTGAAAAAAAAAAAAGGTAAAAGGGAAGAAAATTGAGGAAAAAAATTAACGAAAAAGGGGGAGAAATGGCAAAAAATGAGAAGGTGAATTCAAGTGTGAAGTTCTAACCAAAAATAAAAATCCAAAAGAAAATATTGAAAGCCAAATATTCGAGTCTGATTCTCCTTTAATTATCATACTCTAACTAGTTTATTTTTGTGGAAAATAAAGGTAGATTCTTGTCTGAGGATGTGGCCAAATGATACATTGGATGGAGCTCGAGGTCCTAGGACAGGAAATGACCCATCACGTACTTACTACTTTTAGTCATTGTTAAATTACAAAGTTTATTATCAATACTCAATAGCCTAAACGAGAAGATTAGTTTAATTTTAACAGATTCTATCTTCATTAATGGTTAAGAAAGATTGCTCCTCCATTTTTTGCACTGAAATAAAATGCACAAAGTGAATGAGCTTTAGAGCATATGGAAGACAGAAAATCTGCATATGTGAGAGCATTCAAAAGCTACTGTTGCAAAAAGCAACATGAATTTGGACAACCCCTCATCTAGATTTTTCAAAAAAATATTTATCTTGACAATGGATGATGGCCAAAAATGATGCATTTGGTAATTATTTTGTTCTTGAAAATAATTTCTACTCACAAATGATTCTTTTTTATTTTGTTCCTTTTACGAGATTTTGAGCATTTGAAATGCCCAAAATTTATATTCTAGGAATAGAAAGGTATTTAGTATGACTCTTAAATTTTTTTTGTGACTTAAAATTTCTTTGAATTTTTTTAATAATTTGATTATATCTTTCCCTTTTTTCTTTTTCTTTTTCCTTCCCTCTTTTTCTCTAGTCGGTCGCTGGTAATGGCTCGTGACCTTGCTGGAGCCTCACTAGGCTAGGGCAAGGTTCGGTGAGCTTGCTAAAGCCTCACTTAGCCGATGTGAGGTCGGCCTTATCAATGGCCAGGTGAACTCACCCAACCACCAATGAGGCTTCGACGAGCTTGCCGGAGCTCGCTTAGCCGGTCGTCAGACTTTGTCCAGTCGGTCGCTAGACATCGCTATGGCTGGTGACCAATAATGAGGAAGAAAAAGAGAAAATGAAAGAAAAGAAAAGGAGAAAAAAAGAAAAGAAAATGATTTGCCTTGATTTTGGAATTGTTCTCGAGAGTAATAAGTAACTTTTTTCTACATTTTTTTATTCTGCTCCAAATTTAGGGAAAATTTTAAATAAGGGCTGAAGTGTGCTTATTTTCTCAAATAATGGCTTGAAATGGATATTGTTTCAAATAAAGGTTTGAAGTTGTCAAATTGTCTAAATGGTTAATACCCTGAAAAACCCTAAACTGGTACACTTGTGACAAATTTACCCCAAACTATTTTTTTAACAACCAAAAACTCCAAACTGGTATACCTTTGATAAATTTACTCCAAACTGGTACACTTGTGACAAATTTACCCTATGTTAGTTTTCGTTAAATTTTATTCTTAAATTATTAAGTTAAATGACACGCGACAGTTGACCGGTATACCAATTTAGGATTTTACGCTCCGTTTGTCACCGTTTACAATTTTTGTGATTTTTTTGTGGTATTAATCCAATTTAGCATAGGGTATATTTGTCACAAATTTACCATTTTGGGGGTTTTTTGCAGTCAAATAAATTAGTTTTGGGTAAATTTGTCATAAATGTACCAGTTTAGGGTTTTTTTATAGTCAGTCGGGGTAAATTTGTCACGGGTATACCAGTTTGGGGTTTTTCATGGTTAAAAATATAGTTTGGGGTAAATTTGTCACATGTATACCAGTTTGAGGTTTTTTAGGGTATTAACCCTTGTCTAAAATAAGGGTCTAAAGTAGCCAAATCGTCTAAATAAGAGCCTGAAATTACCAAAACGTGTTAGATAAGGGCCTTTGGCCAGCCGGTGACTATTCTAATGGGAAAATTCCAAATAAGGGTCTGAAGTATTCTCGTTTACTTAAATAAGAGTTTGAAGTGAACTTTATTTCAAATAAGATCTTAAAGTGGTCAAATCGTATTAAATAATGGCATGAAGTTGCCAAATTGTCTCAATAGGGGCCTTTGACTAGCCAGTGAGTATTCCAACTACCGAAGAAGGGATTTTCTGGTCAAAAAAATTATAACTACATTTTTTAAAAAAATTTTAAATTGTTTCTTTTCCTTTTCTTTTCTTTTTTACTTTTTTCCTTTTCTGTCCCTCGGCCATCGCTATCAATGGCTAGTGGAGGTCGCCTACCTCAGGCAAGGGATGCCCTTGCAAGCATCGGGTGAGGACCACCTTGCTTGGGTGGGTGGGCGACGGGAGCCCAAGTGAGGCGACCCTCGCCCAACGCCAATGAGGGTTGCCCTCGCCAGATCAGGTGAAGGCGGCCCTTGTTTGACATTGGTGAGGGCAACCCTCATTCTCACTTGAGCTAGCGAGGCCATGTGAAGGCGGGGGCCGCCCTTACCAGATATGGCAAAGGAATGCATTTGCCAAACCCTAGCATGGGTGGCCCTTGCCTAAGTTTGGCGACCTCTGCCATGGCCAGTAGAGGGAAGGGGGGAAAAATAAAGAAAAATAAAGAAAAATAAATTAAAAGACAAAAATGCTATTGGGTCTAATAGATTAGGTTTTTTTTTTTAAACTAATATGTCTACTTTGGGCTTTTATTTGAAACAAGTTCTACTTTGGCTCTTATTTGAAACAAGTTCTACTTTAGTCTTTATTTGAGACAATTTGGCCACTTTAGATTTTTATTTGAAACATGATCCATTTTGGGCCTAAAACAATGACACTTTAGGCCCTTGTTTGGAATTTCTCCCCTAAAATCTATTCCCGACAAAAAAAAAATTACCAAACGAATTTCTGTTCTTTTTTTTGGTTCAGAGGAACAAAAGAACATAATCAGGTATTGTTTGGAGCGTCAACAAACAGGCCCAAAGTTCATCACCTTGCACAACACGCATAGAATAAACTAATATTTTGCTATAGATAATTGTATTACTCTAATCATCACTATTCAAATTGGTAAATGGAATTTCGGTATCAATAGACAAGCATATAGATCCCGATTAAAAAGCCAACATCAGCCCTTAGAAAAAGTTGATAATTTATAAATTTGTATGGATGTTAATTCTAATAATGATAACTTACTAATGGGTGATATGATAAGCAAGTTATCGGTCACAATTTTTTATTAACAAGATAAAAGAATATCAGCAACCTTAAAATTCTACCAACGCCGAAATTTTCCAATTTTGAATCCCACAAGACGTAGAATTTTGCAACTCGAAAATAATCACTTGGATTGATTGTCACACCAACATGAAATAACCCATAATATAAATTACGTAGTGCTAGGCGTACTAAAGGGATACCACCTACTTAAAACAAGGTCCTAACCTAGATGCTATGTCAAAATTCCTGCCATGCGGTCTTTCCGGTATCTTAAATTATGGTGCTTTGGAGCCTAAAATTGTTAATATCTTGGATACCCTGTTGCCAACTCTATCGACAGGGTTACGAATTTCTCTTGAAATACTTGGATGGCGGCTAAGGTTTCCCTCGGAGAACAAGGCATCATAGACAAAACCACGTCTTTGCGTGCATGGGTACATCTGGATTTTGCTGAAATTTGCAGTGGAGAGAGCACGTATGGAATATCTACGTTATGCTAATTTCACCGATATCATCGCAGAGACCGCCTTCTCTACCAAAGAGGACTATGGCAAAGAAAAGCAAGAAGCACGGTGCTGCATAGAGGACTCTGCATGGCCTGCTGCCTCTCGAGACCAGCAATCTTTCCTCTGGCAAGACTAGTTACAAGGAGCCTTCGGAGATTGCAGACCAAGCCGAGTGACATGCTGAGATTGCAAGGTGAGCGTTCTCTTTGTTTCAATAGACCTTGTTTCAGGCTTTCCGCAATGATAAATAACTACAAATGAACTCCAAACCTGTGTTTTTTGCCAGAATGGAAAAGTTTTCGATACATGAAGATTCAAATAAAAGAAAGTGAAAAGTGCCAACCTATTTAGAGGCTAATCGGCCTTTAATATCCGCACACAATTCATTCCACTCTACATTGATTTTGTCAATCATTTCCAAAGCTTGATTTCTCTTCTTTTCCATGCTTGGATTCTCTCTTTTTCATACTGAGGACCTGCTCGTACTTAATTCTTCAGTTCCTTAACTTTCTCCAATTTCATTGTCAACAGATATGATATTTCTGATCTTGCATTCTCAACTGTCTGCTTGTGTGCCTCAATCTCTGCTTGAAGTTGGGTTATAACTCGCTCATGGTCAGCCACAGTCTTAGCTTTCTCTTCACATTGTTTCTTGATCAAACGAACTTCATCCTTGTCAGACGCGGAAAGATACTTTTCCATTTTGAGCCTTCTTTCTAACCTCTCACATTCAATGAGGATCTTTTATTGGGAAGAGAGGGAGTCACCTGAGTCTGAATAAAGTTCTGCAATTTGAGATAGACAAATTGATGTCCAATAGTATAGAGACCTCTGGTGCATTTTGTTCGACTAAGAAATTCAGTAATTCTTGCAATTGACCAAGTAGCTTGGGATTAAACACGATTGCCTGGAGTCCCTGACTCATTATGATTTCCAACTGTTGCGATGCATTCTGGTATGCTTGAAGATCAAAATGACTTGCTTGTGACATCTCTGTCCCAGTATTTTGCTCTCCTGAGTCATCACTCAACAGAGACTCGATCTTTGAGAAAAGAGATTCCTCTCTGCCACCGCGTAAATCTGCCTCGACAACTATAGGGGCTTTGTCTTTGTCCATTGCTGATGATGACTATGGTTGAGCAGCAGGAGGAGGCACAGCAGAACCAATTGTTGCCAAAGAAGGGATAGTTGATGCCCTGTCAAGTGGCACATCTTCTTGCTCTGTTGATGGCGAGATGCCAGTAGTTTCTGTGCCTCTTATCTGGCTCAACACTTAAGTTTGATTAATGTGGAAAAGAGTGTGTTGGCTTGGTTCTGGAAATCATCTGAGAGCTGAATTTGGAAGCAACAGCCTGAAAGAAATACAGAATTATTCATTGATGGAGTGAGATAGAAAGCAAGACATCTGTAGTTTACCTTCACTCTATGCCACGTGGTTGATGAACCTGCAACAGAGGGAGAATTTTGCAAGTTAGAAGAAGTGCCCATAGTTTCAGTTATTGACTTGACAGAATCGGAAGATTTTGCTTGTGCTTTAGGAGGAAGAGGAGCATTAAATAAGGAGTAAAATGTTCTATTTAGCCCAAAAAATTAGTCTAAGGTCTAATCAGTTCCAACAACATGGCATAGCTTGAAATAATCCTTTGACTGCCTATCCTTATGGTCTGGCAGCTTTCTAGCCATGACCTCTTTCAGCATTCTACATTGCAAGGTTGAAATCATACTTAAATCTTACAGGACAACTCAGATTTGACAATTTCAATGTACAGCATACCTTTATCCTTGCATTTGACACCCTGAATGGAAGAATGTTTGGTATTAGCTGGTTTGCTAAACTCCACCTGTGATAAAACCTGTGTAAGCATGTATTCAGTGCATCAAAGAAGACTTCCACCAAGTCAATCATTCACCACAGCTTATTTCAAACTGACTGAACGTGAAAAGAGACCAAATGAGTTTTAAGATTTCATTGATGGTATTGATCAGTACATCCTTGGAAGAGTAGCTCATCAAACAAGTCTGAATTAAAAGAGAAAAGTTTGAAGAATGGAATACCTTCTATGAGCTACTCATCTCAATTTATTAGAAGTACTTTGGATTAAGAACTTGAATATTACGGAAGCACCCCATAAAAAATTTACGATACTAGTAAAGAAGCCAGCGCTTTTCTGCAACACATCAAAGATTTAAGATACCAGTACAACGTTCAATGCTCTGGATTGAATACATAACAACACCTCCCAAAAGCATGATTAAACTAACTGGCATAAATAGAAGTTCTTAGGCTGTATATCGCAGAAAAATACAAGAAAAAGTAAAACGCTCTTTCAAAAAAGTGGAGTCCTTACAAATTTGGACCCATCTTTCAAGTAAAAAAGATGAAAGAAATACAAAGTCTTGATGACTCAAATTTCATTTGAAAAATTATTCTGCATGTGTTAATGGGAGAAAATATCCCGTCCCTCGTAATTCATCATGTCATACACTTTTGTTATTATTAAGGAATTCATTCATCTTAGTAAAAATTCCAAACATGACACGTGCTAATCAAGTGCCAACCTCCATCTATGTGGTCCAGAGGGAAAATCATAGGGTTGGTTACCTCGGATGAGCTTTCTGCCTCAATTATGGCACTACTTGGCTTCTTGAAGGAATGCAGGTGTTCCACACCTTTAATATCACGAATCTTTGGACAGCCCTTGATTCTAATATATTTCAGCTTCTTCAGTTTTGATAGATCGGGTAGTCCCTCAAGACTTTGACAGTACGAAACATTCAATGATGCTAAAAATATCAAGTTCTCCAGCTCATCCAGCTGTTGCAGGTCGCAGTGAGATATTCTGAAAATTCGCAAGGATTTGAACTGCCCGAGGCCTACAACTTCTGTTACAGCACAGTCAAAAAGTTCAAATTCTGACAGGAGCTCCAAATATGAAAGATCTGGCAATCTTGTTCGTGATTTGTACTGGCGAAGTGAGAGAGTGAATAAACCTAGAGGAAGCTGTGGTAGCTTTTGCAAGTGAATGCAGCAAAGGGAGAGCTTTGTGAGCTTAAAAAGGAGAACCAACCCAACAGGTAGTAGTTGGATCTTTAATAAAGATACCTGCAGTATCTTTAGCTCTGACAAACTCCCGAGCTCCAAATAAGTGTGTCCTTCAGCCTCGGTTCGACCTTGGTCAGGTAACACCTGTTCCTGGGATCCATCAGCCAAGAATAACTCTCTCAACTTAACCAGGCTACTGATGTCTGGGATTGTATCCATCAATTTAGAACTGACGGATAGGCTTATTAAAGTGGGAGGAAGCTTGGGCACTCTATGGAGCTTGTCACAATGAAGCAGATCAAGTGTTTGCAGATTGGGAAGTGTGGAAATGCTATTTGGTAGACCACGAATCCGAGAGTATCCAAGCCTCAAGACCCTCAATCTCGAAAGCTCCTCAATATCTCTAGGAATTTCCCCAACCAAACTCCAACATCTTGAAGCATGCAGCTCTTCAAGCCTCTTCAACTTCCATATAGCACAAGGCAGCTCTCGTACAAAAGTAAAATCAATTTTGAGCACTCTTAAAAGATTTAACTTATTGACAGTATTAGGTAATTCAACAATTCCAGTGCTTGATAAATCAAGTTCGATCAATGAAGCCAAACTCCCCAAGGACGTTGGTAACTTCAACATTGACCTACAATGATTTATTGACAAGTGCTGTAGCACTTCTAACTCTTTAGACAAGGGGAGTTTAGTTATTTTGGTACCATTCAGTGCAAAGACTCTCAGAGATTTCACATGACTAATTGAATCGGGCAGATGGATCAATGAAAGACAGTTGCAAGCACTGAATATTCTAAGCTTTTGCAAATGACCGATGGAGGCAGGAATTTCTTTAACAGCAGTTTCATCTATAAGAATCTCTTCCAAGGATATGAGGGAACCCAGCTCTTCAGGCAACTTATTGAGTTCAGTACAAGACCTCAAGTTTAGTGAAACCAACCTCTCCAGAATTTTCACCGATGAACTGATTTCAACCAATCGAATGCACCTTTCAAGATTCAATCTCTCTAAACATTTGTAATGAGATAAGTCTGGAGTTCTGATCATATCATAACAGCCGGTGAGGTTCAAAACTCTCAATTTCTTGGCTTTCTGTCAGAAAATAGAATAACAGAAGAGTCAACTTTTCTGCTACAATTTGACAAATGAAATCAATAATAATGTACTTCTCTACCTTAATTTCACTCCAACCGTTCCATTTGTCACTGACCTTGCTCCAGGAAAGATCTAGAACAACCAACTCCGTCAAATCCAATTTTTCAGCCAGAAGATGCCGAGGACAACCTTGCCAATGGAGCCATCTTAAACTTGACAGACGCCGCTCAAAATTTCCTTCGAGGTTCGCCTGATCCAATCGAAGGAATCTTATGTTCGACATCCTCGCAAAATGTGCTGGTCCAAAACTGTATTGTGACCCACTGCCAAATTTGAGAAGAATTCCTCTAACAATTTTTGTTCCCTACACATGAAATACAGGATTTGGATTACCAAGGGACTTGGCATTTCCGCACAAAAATATGTGAAGATGATAAATTCTTAGAAACTTCAAATTAAAGAAATCATTTTATTAAGGATCAATTTGTTTAAAAAAAAGGTTCTGGAAAAAATTCTTAAAAATGATGGCTTTCATAAACAACAAATATTTTCATCATCCATAAAAAAAAGTAGACATAAATTGTTATCAATAATGAAAAAATTTCATTAACTAATTATTTCAAGAAATATAATTGATCATTTCTAGAAAAAAATTTCTCAAATCATTTTTTCCGCTAAAAATATGCACCCCAATTAGTTTTCTTTCTATGAAAAGAGGAACATGAGTCGTAAGGCAAAACAGTGATGAACTTGTATCTTACTTTTTTATTCACTAGCACAGCCCAGGCTTGCTCGTGACTCCACAATCTACTGCACTTTCCAGGTTTAAGATGTTTCTCTACGACAATATCCCTACCTAGGTCCCGAAGTTGATCATGGATCCATAACTTATCGTTCTCAATCTTAACAATAGACGAATTGACGAGGACTTCTAATACCGATCCGCTTGCGGAATCATGGTCAGACCATAGGTAGCATGCAACACTTTTGTCCTCTCCAATGAAGAAACAAGCAATGTCCAGAAATATCAGTTTTTGCTCGTCAGGTAATGCTTTGATTATTACCATCAATTTCCGTTGAACTTGTGGCTCAGGTACTTTTCTCAATTCGTTTAATGTCTGCTCCCACACCTCCTTGCTTTTAGAACATAGATACGACCCAAAAACCTCAACAGTCAAAGGAAGCCGGCCAATAGTCGATACTATTCTTTGGGACAGAATAGCTAAGTCAGCTGGAGCAGGTCTCCCCATGAAGGCATGAGAGCAGAATAGTTCATTGACTTCCTCTTCTTGCATTCCCCCGACTTCATATTTCAGGGACACTCCAAACTTATCTAAAGCCTGTTCGTCTCTGGTGGTAATTATGGTCCTGCTCCCAGAGCCTAACGAATCAAGAATACTTAAAATCGGTGTAAGTCCGGAGCTTGGTTCAATATCATCGAGAACAATGAGAACCTTCTTGTGCAAGAGTCTACTTCTGATAGACTTAATCCCATCATCAACAGAATGAATTTGTCCATGCGTTACACCTAGAAGGTCAGAAACCAACTGACCTTGCAAATTATCTAGACCTCCTGGTTTTTTGGTATGTTCTCTAACGTTTTCCAGAAAGCTACGGCCATCAAAGACATCAAATATTCTTTTGTAGATGAACTTTGCAATTGTTGTCTTCCCGGTGCCCCCTATGCCATGTATTCCAACTACACGAACATCGCTAGATTCCACATTTAGTAATTTCATGACACTTTCCACATGATGCTCGATGCCAACGAAGTATCTGTTCAGTGCCCTCAACACATTTGCGACAAGAACATTGATGACTTCAGCCTCTATGGACCAGCTGTATCATGCGTGCACGTGTGCACAAGGTACACGCACAAAGATTAATGTAAGTCCAACAATATCTAAACTCTGAAGTAGTTTGTAAGAAAAAGTTCACGCTCTCCTTTCAAAAACTATCATACAGCAATCAGCTTTAGACAAACAGGCCATGCAATTAGTGGTACATGCTTTTACTAAATAAACACAGACAAAGCACAGTATGATGAGATGCAAAGGCTGCCTGTCGCACCCACAGAAATTAAGCAAATCAATATCACTCTATACTGGCATTTTCTTGCAAGAGGTAGATTTCCTGTGGATGCAGATTTCAAGAGGAAGAACATTCTCCTGGACCATATCGATATAAGATCACAACCATAACCTCTGCCTCCCATTTAATGCAGTGATCGAACATGGAAAAACTGAGTTATAAGATACGTGTAAAGCTAGAACACTGAAATTTATCAACAAAACCGAAACATTAAGTAATGTGGCAAGCTGGGAGTGAGAATGTCAACAAGCGGATCATATCCAGTACCAGATCAGAGGGAGCTACATCAGGTATTGATACACCTAGCAGCATTAGTCTAATTAGATTAACCAAAATTGAAGGAAGCGCTGGCTTGGGATTTGGATGCTAGGTTACTCAATCAAACTTACTCAATTACACTCACCTATCAATCTCCAACCCTGGGATGGATCCAACATAGCTGAGAGCTTCCTCCCATTTCCGGAGGGTGTTTGGGTCGAATCCTATCCGTCTATCCTCGTCGATAGCCTTGCCGTAACCGTCGGATCTTTTTTTCACGACCGATGGCTTGACATTGAAGAAGACGGGCATGATGATCTGGCCCGTCGTCTTTTGGCACTTCACCATCTGAGCCAGCTCTTCGAGGCACCATCTGTTCGACGGGTAGTCCTCTGACAGGATCGGAATGGCGATCTTGGAATGCCTGATCGCTTGCCTAAGCGACGGCCCATAGTCCTCCTCTCCTATGTGGAGGAGTGCCCGAACATTATGGAACACGCGGACCTCCTCTCGTAAGAGCCTACGGTAGAGATGATCCACAAAGCCGTCGAGAGCATCGTCTCCTCTGAAGCTCACATACACATCGTAACTCTCATCCCCAGAATACTGGAAGTCCATCTACTTTCAAAATGAAAATGGTTTCCGTGTTGGGGGGGCCTCCTCCTCTCAGTTTTCGTCTCCCTTCCTTCTCTATTTCAAAGATCCACCTCCCAGTTTCATACCATGGGAGTGGGTGTACGAGGGCCTCTTTGACCGGCGGACCATGGCGGCGAGACGGATGTAAAAAGTTACAACAAAATATATTTTAAAAAGAAAAAAACACCAATAACCTTTAAACTTTTGCAAAATGTACGACCCGAACAAAACTTTTCTTTACCAATTCAGTCTTTGAATTAAATGCTCTTTTTTTCCCTAATTGATCTGAAGACGCTTACATGGCTATTTGAAAATATAAACTAAAATTTGAACTTTTTTGGGCTAATATCATAAAAAAAAAATCTCAAATTAGTATTATTCGTATCACATTTATCCCAAACTAGTTTTAATATTGCAAAAATAAATGTGACTCAAGTCTATCAGTTTGAGAATTTTCTTTGTGAAATGACAAAATTTGGGAGTAAATGGATTGTGATGGATGGAAGTAATTTGCTGGGCTACAAGGGGATCTTGATAAGTTACCAATTAGATTTGTCATGAAATAAGAAACCTTTCCAAGTTCTTTACTTGAAAGGCACGGTAGATCCAATCAGCACTTCATCACTACCAAAGCAACTGAGGCCTTTTGGAGGGAGAAAATAGAGTGATTGCCTTGCTCAGCCAATCTAGGGTTGGCTTTTAGAAACTAGTATGATGGTAACATAATTATAGTGGAAAAATAGCTATTACGTCCTTTTCTTTCTTTTTCCCCCTTGCATTTAGATACATTATCAAGTCACCGCCAAAGAGGACTACAATGCAAACGTTAAACGACCTTCCCATGCGCAGACGGGCTAACTAAGCTGTCGGTGTACAAATGACAATAAAATCAGCGCACGTTGGTTTACTCAATTCAGCACCAAAGATAGAACCGCCACCGGATAATGCCTGAAAGGCAATGGCTAAGCACGCGTAGAGGAAGACTTCTAGAAGTGAAAGGGAAAGGCCCTCTTGGAGCTGTGAATGGAAGAACCGGATAATGGCTAGAGATAGAAGGCAACGACTCAGAACATTTCTAAGTCAAGGTCAATAAACCAGCCTATTTTATTAGATCGATTATATGAGTTCACCGTAATTACTTTTCAATAGAGAAGTGACAGTGTGTTAGTTGTTAAGGCCACTAGGGAACGTACATCAAGGACCAAAAGAAGGCAACGACTAAAGATTTGTTTTTAGTCAATTAACAATGAATTTTTTAGTAAAAGTCTGAAGGCATCTCTAGAATTTCCATACAACATTGGACGAAGCATGGGGTAGAAATTCGTCTGGTCTTGATGACCTTGTATATTTTGATAGAATGAATGCTCCACTGAAATTTAAAAAAGAAAAGAAAAAAAAACAATGTTCTTGTTGAAGTTTGAGGGTGTTGACACCTAAATTTCGTTTTTAATTAATTAGGTTTTTTTTTTTACATTTATTTGTCTTTTTCGGATAGTAAATAATAATAAACAAAACAAAAGCAAAGCAAAAGCCCAGCCCATCTTTTTCTCCTTCTCTTCTCCCTCCGCGTGGCCCCTACGGCCCATTTTCCTTCACCCCCCGGCCCGGCCCCTTTCTCTCTTCTTCTTCCTCTTTCCCTTTCCTTTGCCGCTGCAACTCACGCGCGCGAGGGAGGCCGACGCGCGAAGGATGGCCTACGGCCGAGGAGTGTAGGCCGACGTCGGCCGGAGGGGATAAGATCGCAGGCGCCATTAATGTTGAGCGAGCTTCGCTGGAAAGCTCGATGGGACACCGGTTCAGCCGAGCGGAACCGGTGGGCAAGCCGGAGGCCGGCGACCGAGCCCCTCCGTCGACCGGAGTTCCTTCGCCTATAAATAGGTGGCCGCAAGCATCGTCGGAGGGTGTGGCGAGCTCGGAGATCCTTCACTGAGAGACATCGGGAAGGGTTGAAGGGCGAGCGCAGGAGAGAGCTCGAGTCGCGAGCTCAGCCCACCTTCCACCGAGAGACTTCGGGGAAGGCAGGCGGCAAGCGACCTCGAGAAGGGCAGATCCGGCCGGTGGAGGCTCGGATCTGGCCTGAGTGAGAGAAGATTGAGGTCGAGGGTAGGGTTTCGCGAGATCTGCGCCTCAGATTTGGTTTTTTTTGGCTGTTACTGTTGCTACCGGACGCTGTGCCACCGCCGTTCGCCCCGACTGAGATCCCGACGCCATTTGCTGCTACTGTCCCCCTCGAGCTGCCTCTCCTCCGAAGCTCAAAGAGCGAGCCTGAGCCTGAGAGAGAGCCCCAATCAAATCGACGGAGCCCAAGCCTCGCTGACGCCGTCGTCGTCCGCCACGGTCGCCGCCATCAGTCTGCCCTCGCCGCGGCCACCACCGTCGCAGATCAACTCCTGTCGTCGCCGTCATCACCTCCGTTCGAGAAAAGGTAAAAACCGTCGCCGCCGTCCCTGCCGCCCATCGCACCCCCATTCTGTCGGCGTCGCCGTCGTCGTGGTTCCCATCGTCTTCGTCGTCGCCGCCGTAGTCGCCGTCGCCACCAAGCACCTCGGTCCCCCCCCTCGGCGCCGTGGATTCGCAAACCCTAGGGTTTGCGATTTTTCCGGGTCGCCGAGTCGGATCCGGGTCTTGAAATCGGGTAGGGTTTCGCGAGATTCGGGGGGCGGCGGGAGTCGGGTCACGATTCGGATCCGGGTCGGGTAGGGTTCGTAGGGAGCCGGGTCGCGGAGCGGGTCAATGGACCCGGGTCGTCGGGCCGGGCCGGGCGTCCCCAAACGCCCGGCCACGGCGTCGTTTTAACAAAATAAAAAAATAAAATAAAAAAGATGAAAAATCCGAGTTGGGCCCGCGTTTGGGTCGCCGACCCGAGTCGGACCCAACCCGCGGATCCGACCCGGGTCGGTTTTATTTTATTATTTTAATATAAAATAATAAATATTTTATTTAAAAAAAAATCAAAAAGTGTTTTATTTTCAAAAAAAATATTTAAAAAAATGTTTTAATTTCCAGAAAATCGAAAAATATTAAAAATTGTTGAAAAATGTTTTATTTTCTTAAAAAATTGAGAAAAATCAAAAAATAATTTATTTTCCAAAAATATCAAAAAATATTAAAAAATATTTTATTTTTCGAAAAATAAAAAAAATAAAAAATATTTCATATTTTCCAAAAAAAAGCCAAAAATTCAGAAAAAGCCAAAAAGACTTGTATTTTTCCAAAAAAAAAAAACCAAAAAACCCCAAAAAATCCCTTTTGTGTCCAAAAAATTAGAAAATGACTCAAAAAATGTTTTTCCTCCCAAAAATGCATGGAAAATCTCTCAAACATCCAAAAAGCCTTAGGGTTTAAACAAGATTAGGTACCGAAAATGCATTAGTGATTAATTATTGTAATCAAGTCCCCGATCCTAATTTCTCTGGTTGCGCAGGAGCGAGTATTTCTCCCGATACTTAGCTTGGGTTTCTAATCGACCCACTCCAAATCGATTAGTGGCGACTCCATTTTAAAAATTGATTTATAGGTTAAAAACTCAAACTATTAAAGTCGTGAATTGGTGAACTTGGGAGAGTCCGGGCTTAATTAAATTCAGCCGAGCCATTAGCCTCCTTAGGCGCTCGTACCCGATTGCGGGCGCCGAGAAAAAAAGAGGTCGCGACAGCTTGGCGACTCCGCTGGGGACTTTGAAGACTTAGGCCGTTTTTATCTTTGTTTAAATGCTTTGCTGACTTGGATTTTTTTCTTTTGTGCAGGGTAATAGCTTAAAGTTTTTTTATTCTGTGAAAATAAAATGTTTTTGTGATTATAAACTGCTGTGCATCCTTAAATGTTTTAGCATTACACATGGCACACACAACCTGGCCGCCGGACCTGGGCCGCCATAGGATTTCTAGGATGGTGTTAAGAAAGATACGACCTCGAACGCGAGACTGCGATGTAGAGGTTGCCTTTCTTTTCCCCGAATTTCTTAGCCGAGGTTAGGAGGGTATGCTGCTAACGCGAGACTGCGATGGGCGGATATCCTTTTAATCTCAACAAACCTTCTCAGTTAGAAATCGAGCCGCAAATATCATGCGCATGTCTATGTGATTACCATCAATTTTCTCATGTGAAGTAAGTTTTTATTTTGTGTAATTTACTTACCTTCCTATATATATCGAGTGGTCCATGATTAGTCTAGGATTTAATACCACGGTCATTTAAATTTGAAAGTAATTGTTATAAAGTTTTTAAAAAAAAAAAAACTTTTGCAAAATTTTTTTACTTTCAGTTGATGTTTTTATTCTCAAGTATGTTACAAAATTCTTTTTCGCAAGAATTTTCATTTGCCTAAAAAAGGGGATAGAAACCTTTTTTAAAATTTGTTGCAACTCATGCTTTCTTCGCCTTTCAAATTGAAAATCTTTTTAGCTCATGTTAACATGTCACGTGCCCTTTTTCAATCAATGTTTAGGAAATCCTCTACCTTTTCATGAATAAACAAAAATAGTAGGATTAGGTTGTCATCATGGACTGACTCCCTATTTACGCATTGTATCCACACACGTTTGTTTACTCATGACTAGGTAATCACGGAACGTCAACGTTCGCCGATCCAGACTCGTTCAAAAGCAAGAGCAAGAATGGCCGAAGAAAATGTAGCAAGCCGTATTGCGGTCATGGAAAGTGAAATGAAGCAAGTCTTCAATGTGCTTCAACAACTTTCGAAGCAGATAGACTCCATCCAGGGCAAACTCACTCCCGCCCCGACCTCAATCGAGGTATTGTTGCCACAATCATCTACTAGGGGTGATCAAGGTGGAGATACCGACGATAACATGCTCGAATTGGAGGATGATCCGCACCTAACCATGATCGAGAAAGCTATGCCAGACAGTTTGGCTAAAAATGAGCATGACAAACGCCTCGAAAAGCTTGAGGAGAAGCTGAAACAACTGCAAGGCCTCCAAGATCCTACTTTGACGGACCTCTCCATTTATTCCAATGTCAAAATGCCGGAAAAATTCAAAATGCCTGAGTTCGAGAAGTACGATGGCACAACTTGCCCTAGGGCTCATTTGCAAATGTACTTGGTTCGAATGACCCAATACATTAATAATGCACCATTAATGATCCAGTTGTTCCAATCAAGTCTAATAGGCCCCGCCCTAAGGTGGTACATTACAAAGAACATGAATCTCCTTGAAGTGGAGCGAGGTGAGTGAGGCATTCCTCAAGCAGTATAAGTTCATAATGGACATTACCCCTTCTCGTGAGGACCTTGAGCGAACTGAAAAGAAAAAGTATGAATCGTTCAAAGAATATACTATCCGATGGAGGAATCTGGCCGCCCAAATCAGTCTTGAACCAACCGATTTTGAGCTGAGAAAGATGTTTATCAAAACCCTCCTTTACGAGTACCGCAATCGAATGGTAACCTCGATCACCGAATCATTTAATCAACTCATTCCAGTAGGGGAGCAAATCGAAATAGGGTTGAGGGATGGTTGGTTCACTGAACCTGCATCCACGGGCAGGTTCGGCATGAAGAAAGATAAAGAACCCCTGGTAGATGTCAATGCGACCTACAATCATTCTCCAACAATTCAGACAAGTGAAAGACAGCAACAGACCACCAGCCGTCAACCGCCCCAGCACTACAACAATAGGAGACAATTCACTCCGCTTCCTGGATCTCCTTCCCAGGTTTTGGCGATCCTCCGGAACAAGAATCTCGTATCGACTGAGCCAAAACGACCTAATGCTGAAAGCTTCTCCAGCTATGACTCGTCCAAAAAATGCGACTATCACATGGGAGAAGTGGAGCACTCGACTGATGAATGCTTTGCCCTCAAGACTCGAATCCAGAACCTGTTAGACACTAAAGCTTTCTCATTCCAGAGCAATTCGCTCCCTAATCACACTGACAAAGTAAATGCGGTATTCAGTTTTGAAGACAGTCAGAGCAAAAATGTCAAAGCACATACCGCTGATATTCATCAAGGGCTGGTGAAGGCCGGATATTATTCAGGCAATGAAGTGCCACCCTTAGCAATAAAGAAAGAAGGGCCAGATGACATGACCACCATGTTTGGAGACCTTTTCATGGACACCATCAATGAAGGATCGTAAAGGGAAATGGGTGCAGGCCCACTCGAGTAGAACCTTTTTTTAATTTCCTTTCATATTCCCCTACGTGGGAACTTGTACATCTTTCTTAAGTCTGGCTTGTTTTTATTTTCAACATCAGTTCCGCTTGAGGAACTAACTTTTGAAAACACTTTTCCAAAATGTAAATCCACCCATTAAATAAAGTTGAAAATATTTTGAGAGCATGAGACGGTATCCCAAACCAGCCCAATGATGCTATCCAACCATGAAAAGAAAATATCATCCAAGGAGAATATTGAGGGTTGGGCTTCCTCATGCTTTTTCCCCCCCGAATACATATTTTGAAAACAAAAAAACACTTCATCACCAAAATCTTTCAAAAAAGATGATAAATTTAATCATGTTTGTCTTTCTGACTCACTCACTTCGTGTCTCAGAATATCATCCCCTTTGACTTAGTGTGACCAAAGGACATTTGAACCTGGCACATCATGTGAACTCGCCAAGTTCAAAAGCACTCCTCCAAGAAAGCAGGGGCAAACATAAAAGATCTCGTTTCAAAAGGGTAAGTCCTATTCCATGAACATAATGTCGAAAATGACGTCCTCTCTCTTCTATCTACAGGAGACAAATGATGGGACGTAATAGGCACATGCATACTATTGAACTTGAAGCATGCATAATATGATAGCTCAAGGCAGGATGCTGTGGTTTCATCAATGAGATTTCCAGCTTTGACGAGCCAAGAAGCACAAGGAAGGGATCTTTTCTCTTTCTTTGAATTGGCTACTGTCAACAGAGAAGAAATCCAGATAGTTGAAGTGGTCTCTAGCCCCTATTCAAAATGAGGACCTGGAAACCTGACTTCCTATTCAGACGCATGCTCTCGCAAGAAGTAATTACCATCAGAGAATTGGAGATTTTGATTGTCCATCTCAGATTCCATAGAAGTTTGAGATGAATCAACGACCAGCAATCATACATACATGGTCACAAATGAGGGAGGCCAATTGAAGGAAGCATTGAACTATGCCAAGATAAAGAGGCCATCATCAACATTCAAATATCTTTAGGAGCTAGCACAGACAAACTCTGGGGAAGAGTAATTTGGTATCGTTTCCAATACTTCCCCCTCTTTGAATTCACTTTTGACATATTCCCCCTACTGGCAGGAAGCACCAGGATTCAAGAGCCAAATTTGATGGTTAGGTTTGGCAAATCAATATTGGCCAAGCTAGTACATGGAAATGGCCCACATCAAATTCACCTGGCTTCGTGTAAAAGGACGTGTCATCCAGGAGCCAATACAGAGAATGATTGACCTAACGAAGCAAGGGACATAGGACTTTGTGTCCCCCTCTCACTTCAGGTTCACCCAATCATCTGCAAACCAGTGAAGGGTAAAGTTGTATCGATTCCAGTTATTCGACTCTTGAAAGAGTTCACGACTAACACATCCCCTCTTGTTTGTTGCAGGATCACCTGACTGTCAAAAGCAAGGATAACAAATCAACGAGAAGCATGTCTTGTTGCAGGATCGTTTGACAAGGATAACAAACTCTCCTAAACGAAATGGCGTCCTGAGTAATCGCCAAAGCAAATGACAGAAAATCCATAGGCCTCAACTCACATTTGATTTTGGCCAGACTAATTGATCTACTTGTACATCTTCTCTTTTGCAGGGGCAAAAACAGAGATGCCCGATCAGATCCCCAACCCCGGCTGATCCTTCATGAGTCATATCCCTAATCAATAGGGATAACTATCGACACCCATTTGCAAATAACCATTTTGATGTTCAAAATTTAACATATTTGGAAACACCATCATGTTAACTCCTAAAGTTGTCAATAGGGTCTTTTTTTGAGTCAAAACCATTCACTTGTTTTGAAAAGTTTAAACTCCATCATATTCAAAATGTTGCATGTCATTTCCAGATGAATTCTGCATGATGATTTTGTCTGTCTAAATCACTGATTCCATTGAGAATTATTAGAATAGACAGCTAAGTGAAGAATACAAGATTGATTGAGCATGCTGGATGAGGCACGTCAGAATGATGAAAGGCAAGCCATATCCTACACACAGTCCCCCATCTATACACTTGTGAGATGAGTGCAGAAGATTCCATGGCTGCAGGGTAAAGAGTTCTCTCGCGAATGGTACGATAGCCAAAATAGTGAGAGGCATTCCATGGCTGCAGTGCAGAAGATTCCATTAATTTTAATTAAATGCTTTGCGGACGTTCTTCCTCATTTCAGCATATAAGTGTTTTGCACATATCGGGTATCATATAATGGATTCAAACTTGAGACATAATTTAACAATTCTCCACCTTGGCTCGACGTTTGAAGCCAAGTTATAGTGCTTATTTTCCATGCTCGGCTCTCCCAACGCCCCGATGGGCGCTCATACTCTACAGACGCCAATCGAGCTCATACAGAGCTCGAGCTTTGCTGAAGGAACATGCTTCGTCATCATATCTGCCGGGTTCTCCGCTGTTGCTATTTTCTTAACAACAATTTTACCCTTCGCTATGACATCTCGAATGAAATGGTACCTGATGTCGATATGTTTTGTTCGCTCGTGATATATTGGACTGTAAGCCAAATATATCGCACCTTGATTGTCACAGTGTATGGTGACACTTTTCTGCTCCAGTCCAAGGTCCAAGAGCAAACCCCTTAGCCATATTGACTCCTTTGCAACAAAGGTTAGTGCCATGTACTCCGCCTCAGTCGAAGACAATGCAACATCATCTTGTAAAGACGCTTTCCAACTTATTGCACCACCTGCTAGCGTAAACACGTACCCTGCTAACGATTTGCGATCATCCAAGTTACCGGCGTGATCTGAATCCACGTACCCTGTGGTCTCATTGCCATTGACGTTCCTCCGATACATAATGCCGACGTCTGCTGTTCCCTTTAGATATCTAAGGATCCATTTCACGGCTTCCCAATGAGCCTTACCTGGGTGCTTCATGTAACGACTGACAACACTTACAGCTTGTGAAATGTCAGGTCTAGTACATACCATAGCATACATAATACTACCAACTGCACTAGAATAAGGAACACGGGACATATGTTCCTCCTCCTCCTCAGTTTGCGGTGATAACTTGTTAGAAAGTTTGAAATGTGCAGCTAAAGGAGTACTTACAGATTTTGCTGACTGTATATTAAAAAGTGCCATGATCTTCTCAATGTATTTCTTTTGAGACAAACGCAACGTTCCTGCAGCTTTGTCACGCAAAATTTCCATACCCAATATTTTCTTAGCAGCACCTAATTCTTTCATTTCAAACTTAGCACTCAACTGCTGCTTCAACACATCAATATCAGACATATGTTTAGCTGCTATCAACATATCATCAACATATAATAGCAAATAAATCAAAGACCCATCCTCCAATCTCCTAAAATAAACAGAACTATCAAATTGACTTTTCGAATAATCTTGACTAGTCATGAAAGCATCAAAACGCTTATACCATTGTCTAGGAGATTGTTTCAGTCCATATAAAGATTTCTTCAATAAGCAAACATGGTCTTCCTTACCTGGAATAACAAATCCCTCAGGCTGCTTCATGTAAATTTGTTCCTCCAATTCACCATGAAGAAATGTCGTTTTCACATCTAGCTGCTCCAGCTCAAGATCCTGTGTAACAACTAAGGCAAGTAATACACGAATAGAGGTATGCCTTACCACAGGAGAGAACACTTCATTGTAGTCGATGCCCTCTCGTTGAGTATACCCCCTCGCAACAAGTCTCGCCTTGAACCTGGCTGCCTCTACACCGGGAATGCCTTCTTTCCGTTTGTAGACCCATTTGCATCCAACAATTTTCTGACTTTTGGGTACTTTGACCAACTCCCATGTCTGATTCCGATAGAGTGATTCTATTTCTTCACTCATAGCCTCTAGTCACTGTGATGACTCAGCACTAGCCATCGCCTCAGAATAGGATGAAGGCTCATCCATCTCTACCTCATCACCTACAGTTAATGCATAGGCAATATCAGAATAACCATAACGTACCGGTGGTTTAATTTGCCTTCTTTGTCTGCTCGTGGCTATGTTGTGTTATGGCTCTGCTGGTTGTTCAGTATCACCGTCTTCAGGAATTGTGGCCTCATCAGCAATCTCTTCCTCTGTTACCTCTGAGGTCTTTGGAGACTCCGCCTGAATCTCCACCTCACTTCTGACACCATGATCCGTTTACTCTACTGGTTGAGTCTCAAGATTCCTCTTTTGAAGCATTGCAGTCTCGTCGAAGATCACGTCTTTGCTGATTAGAAAACCGGGTGATCTGGGATCAGTGCACCACAGCCGGTAGCCTTTCACCCCTTGTGCATAACCCAGAAATATGCACTTCTTCGCCCTCGGCTCAAGCTTACCATCTCTTGCATGAGCATACGTAGGACATCCGAATATTCGTAATCCGGAGTAATCAACAGGTTTCCCCGACCATACTTCCTCAGGAGTCTTCCACTCGATAGCAGAAGATGGAGATCGATTAACCAGGTAACACGCCATATTTATTGCTTCGGCCCAAAATTCCTTGCCCAATCCTGCATGCGAAAGCATGCACCGAGCTCGCTCGCTCGAGTAGAGTTCTGTTCTTCCGTTCTGCTACGCCATTCTGCTGTGGTGTCCCGGGAACTGTGCGGTGTCTCACAATCCCTTCTTTTTGGCAGAACTCGGTAAAGTCCTTACCACAGAACTCCATGCCATTATCAGTTCTCAGGCACTTGATTTGTTTACTTGACTGCTTCTCAATCAATGCCTTAAAATTCTTGAACCGATCAAATACCTCAGATTTGTGCTTCAGGAAGTACACCCATACCTTCCTTGAGTAATCGTCGATGAATGTTAGCATATATCTGGCACCTCCTTTCAATGGAACTGGAGACGGTCCCCAAACATCTGAATGAATGTATTCGACTGGTTGCTTGGTCGAATGTAGAGCTGTACCGAATTTAACACAACGCTGCTTCCCGAAGATGCAGTGCTCACACAAGTCCAGCTTTCCTGTCTTCTGACCTTTCAACAACCCCTTTTCACTCAGCATTGTCATACCTGCCTCACTCATGTGTCCCAATCGCATATGCCATAACTGAGTCAAATTTGAGTCTGACTCACGTGATGAAACTGCAGCAACTCCGGTCACAGTTTCACCCAGTAAATGATAGAGAGAATTTGCCTTCTTCCCTTTCATCACTGTCAAGGCACCTCGAGAGATCTTCAACACTCCACCTTCAGCTGTGTATTTGCACCCGAGGTCATCGAGTGTACCCAGAGAAATAAGGCTCTTCTTGAGCTTCGGTACGTGCCTTACGTCTATCAACGTTCGTTCTACGCCATCGTGCATTCGGATCCGAACTGTTCCTATCCCTATAACCTCGCAGGCTGCATTATTCCCCAAAAGAACTCTACCACCATCTGCAGTCTGGTAGGTAGTGAACCAGTTCTTGTGAGGAGTCATGTGATAGGAACATCCAGAATCTAGCACTCATTCGTCTCCTGACGAACTCGTAGATACACATAGGATAGCCTCGGCATCACTGGTACTCTCCTCGGCAACATTCGCCACACTACTTGTGGCATTTTGCCAAACGCCTTTATTTCTTAGCTTTGGACAATTTCTCCTTATGTGCCCCTCCTCGTGACATTCGAAGCACTTCACGCGACCTTTTGATTTTCTATGTCGCGACTTCGACTTGCTTTTGCTTTGGCTTCTGTTGCTGGGCCTCCGATGTTGGTCTCTACCTCGAATCACCAGTCCACGCGCTACATCTTGCGCTAAACTGTCATCACGCAACTTTCTCTGCCACTCCTTTGAAAACAGGGCAGATTTTACCTCCTCTGAGGTAATCATGGTACGCCCCTGTAACAAGGAGTCGGTAAAGTGCTCCCATGACTCCGGTAGAGACGCCAACAACATCATGCCTTGTTCTTCATCATCTAAAATCTTGCCAACATTCTTCAAGTCCATCATGAGTTTATTAAACTCATCTAGGTGGGATCTAATGGACGTACCTTCAGTATATCGAAACTGGAACATTCTCTTCAGCATATATAAGCAGTTGTTCAAACCCTTCTTTACATAGAGGGCCTGAAGTTTAGCCCATAACGCCGCGGCATCCTCCTCCTCGACCACCTCTATTAGCACTTCATCCGATAAGTTCAACAGGATGATGCTCTTGGCCTTCTCCATTAGCTCGTCCTTTTCAGCATCTCGCATTGTTTCAGGCAACTTGCCCTCCAATGCCTTGCCTAATCTTTGAGTTGTTAATAGCGCCTTCATCTTGACACTCCACAACCCGAAGTTGTTCCTCCCATTAAATTTCTCAATTTCTACTTTTGCTCCAAACATAATTGCAAAGTCTTAGCTCTGATACCAATTGTTGGAAATCGGCGTCGCAGCGGAAGCGGATTGTATATTTTTGCAATTATGTCAGGAGCTATAGAAATCGATCGAAATAAAACGAGGAACAATAAAAGAAAAGGACACCGGAAATTAACGTGGTTCGGTCCTAATGTCGGAACCTACGTTCACGGGGAGAGCCAGCAAATCAATCCACTATAAATCGGAGAATTACAGGATTACAATCACACACATACACTCAAGTGTTTCCCAACCCTACTTTATACCCGATACCCACGGTGTTTAACAAAACAACTCAATGGACTCGACTCCACACAAACCCTCTCTGAGCTCAAGCTCTCACTCTCTCTCGAGCTCGTTTCTCTAGCTCTCTGCCGAGCTCTTTTCTTTTCGCTCTCTGTCTCTCGAGCTCGTTTTCTTTGGCTCTTTCTTGCGTAGCCAACGAGCTCCAGACGTCTTTTTCCTTTTATCGGTGGAAGGGGAAGAAAAAACTTGTACTCCACAACTGTCAGAACGGTGCCGATCTTCAAAGCATGTGCCTCCATGCATTTACTGTTAGCGTGTGAGCTGAGCAGCATGTACTGACACACGTAGAAGAGCTTCTGCCTTCTCTCCTTCTTTATCCGCAACAAGACGAAAGAAGTCCACAAAAGATGACCAAAGAGAGGGATAGACTTCGGCGCCTGCATGATAGGCTTCTGAGGCCACAAATGCTGACCAACTTGTTTTCTACGAGCATGCATGCACATGGCCATGTGCATGCATTTAATGACGTAGAAAAATAGAGGATGAACTCTTCAGAGGATAATTTCATGCTGAAAAAGTGAGAAGGGCCACAAAAGTCAACACACGGATTTGTGGCCTTCGTTTCCGACGCCAAGGGCTGGATCTTCGGCTTCTATCGCGCACTCCTTAATTTTAATTTAATGCTTTGCGGACATTCTTCCTCGTTTCAGCATGTAAGTGTTTTGCACGTATCGGGTATCGTATAATGGATTCAAACTTGAGACATAATTCAACAATTCTCCACCTTGACTCGACGTTTGAAGCCAAATTATAGTGATTATTTTCCATGATTGGCTCTCCTAACGCCCCGATGGGCACTCATACTCTACAGACGCCAATCGAGCTCATACAGAGCTCGAGCTTTGCTGAAGGAACATGCTTCGTCATCATATCTGCTGGGTTCTCCGCCGTTGCTATTTTCTTCACAACAATTTTACCCTTCGCTATGACATCTCGGATGAAATGGTACCTGATGTCGATATGTTTTGCTCGCTCGTGATATATTGGATTATAAGCCAAATATATCGCACATTGATTGTCACAGTGTATGGTGACACTTTTCTGCTCCAGTCCAAGGTCTGAGAGCAAACCCCTTAGCCATATCGACTCCTTTGCAACAAAGGTTAGTGCCATGTACTCCGCCTCAGTCGAAGATAATGCAACATCATCTTGTAAATTATGCAATTATGTCGGGAGCTAATTGTTGGCCGAAATTTGAGATCACAATATCAAAATGATAACATGGCATCCTACAAACAAACCAAATGGATATCCATGTGAAAGTTTCAGAGTTTGAAGACCAAGCGACGCCAATCAAGTATAACCCTATTCAATTTCCACTAAATTTGTGTTTGGTACAAAAAAAACGGAATGAGATAACTTTATATTAAATAAGTTTGCATAATTGCTACAATGAAGGTTCTTCTGCTTTGTTATGAGCAATGTATTGTGAAAGTAGGATGGGATATTAATCCTAATGAATTACATACAATATACAAATACACGTCATAATTCATCTAAAAATGTATTCTAAAATCACAGTTAACTTATCAAAAGTCATGATAATAATTAAAAGTATCATCGACTAAGTTGTTAAAAACCACTGTTTTATTATAGAATAATTGTTATTGTCGTAATTTTAGATTAATGAACAATAAGCATAATTGTAATTTTAGAAATCTCCATAAGCTATGTTTGTTCGAGGTAACCCAACGGAGTCAGCAATCGGGTCTTCTTTCAATTTTGAGGTAACCCAACAAAGTGGTAAAATGAGGACATCTGGGTATTTGATAGCCAAGTGTTGCTATCCCCAACATCAAACTCGATTTTCCCCTTAAGATTACGCTTGTTCAAAAGCGGAGACAATCTTGGCATGAAATTATTAGTATTTTGTGTTCTAACGTCAAGCGACAATCTAGGTTGCTATCTCGGATTCAAAATTTGAGCCACTTGTGCTGATTCTACTCTCCATTACAAGATTCAGCTCTTAATTTTAGGAAATTGAATTAGGATTTCAAGAATTTGGGAAAATACTTCATTGTCTAAAATAGGGCATATATTTGGGGCCAAGCGTCTAAATGAAGTTGTTTAAGCTATTAATGCTGACTGGGCACAGACAAGTCACGTTGGTTGGAGATATTAATAAAATATGGTTATGTTGGATTTCTAGTGATTCAAATCGGTTGACGCTTAAAGTGATTGTTTTTTTTTTTTTTAAATAGCACTTAAGTGATTTGAAAAAAAAAAATGATGGCATAGGCCTTTTCCCCAAGAAAGCCCCTACCTTTCACTCACAGGACAAATGTCTCATAAATCCAAAATTTCACCCAAAAGACAAAACTAGCCACCATTAAACTAGCCGTTAGATACATCAAAGCCAATAAGTTATCCAATTTAACAAATGGTTAGACTAAAAATTAAAGAAAATAATTTAGAACATGAGCGTCCCATAATTGAATTTTTTGTTATTTTCTTTATCAAAGTTAATAAGTTAATTAAAGGGAAAAAGCTACAAAAAAAACCCCAAAACTTTGCTAACTGCAATATATTTACCCCAAACTTTTTTTTTTACGATACTAAAATTCTAAACTTGTACTTGTGTGATGTATTTACTCCAATTTTTTTTTCTATGACATCAAAAACTTCAAAATTTTTGTGTGACACCAAATTTCTGGAGTAAATATATGTGTCACATATGTATAAATTTGGAGTTTTTGGTATTACAAAAAAAAAAATTAGGAAAAATGTGTCATGGTTGGTAAAGTCTTAGGCCTTTTATGGCTTTTTCCCTTAATTACAAGCAATTTTTTGATGTGCTTGATCAAAGAAAGAAAGCATAATTTCTTAGAGCTTAGAGTTAAACTTGTAAAATCAAATGTCACATTATCGTTCTAAATCAAATATACTAAATCTATCTTATTTGAAGAAACATAGCTATCAGGTCCTTTTCTTTCTCTTTTCCATTGCTTTTTGGTACATTATTGAGGTCGTTTCCAAAGAGTCAAATGATCCTCCCGTGCATAGCACAGGCTAACCAAGTTGCTGGTGCATGATGACAATAAAATCAGCTCATGTCGGTCTACTCCATTCAGCACCAAAATAGAAGCGCCACCGGATAATTCCTGAAAGGCAAAGACAACGCCCACGCAGAGGAAGACTTCTCCTAGAAGTGAAAAGGAAAGGCCCTCTTGGAGCTGTGAAAGGAAGGAACATTCACCGGATAATGCCTAGAGCTAGAGGGCAACGGCTCAGCACTTTTCTAAGTCAACGTCAATTAAATAGTCTACTATATTTCATCAATTATATGAGTTCTGTTTCATTACTTCTTTATACTTCAATTAAATAGTCTATTATATTACATCAATTATATGAGTTCGCTTTCATTACTTCTTTATACTTCTCGATAAAAAAGTAACGGTGGGTAAGTTGTCAAGGCCACTGGGGTGCATATGTTAAGGACCACAAGAAGGCGATGACTCAGCGTTTGTTTTTAGTCAATTAACTATCGATTTTTTAGTAAAATTTTTTAGGCATCTCTAGATTCCCCATATGAACATATGAAATATACGAAACGATAGCATTGGACAGAGCACGGTTACAAATTCGTTTGGTCACAATGACCCTGATTATTTAGATGGAATGAATGCTCCATCAAAATTTAAAAATAAAAACATGATAATCTCTTTAAAGTTCGAGGCCTTGATAGATCTAAGTACTTGGAAGAGTTGAGCATCGATGCATTCAATTCCATTGAATCGATGGGTCTTTCTCCAATTGAAGCATTTCAAGAAATTAAATGCCAGCCATTACAAAAAATAGAGTTGAGATTCGTGGTCTTCATAAGTCAAAGTTCTTGAAAGAGCCAGATATCTCCTAGTGCAAATCGATTAAAAGGCTAGGCCTTTTGCAATTAAATCATCTAATGCAGTTGAAGGCTTCTTGCGAAAATCTAGCTGAAATCTAAGGCCACGATAAGTCTGAGTTTTTGGAAGAGTTGGATATTTTCTTGCACATCCATCAAAATGCTAGAGATCCCACAAATCAATGGTCTGAGGAGATTGACTGCTGCAGATTGTGAAAATGTGGTTGAAATTGAAGAATTTTTAGATTGAAGTTGTTAAGAATGTGAAAATTTAGTTGAAATTCAGGGCCTTCATATATTGGAGTTCTTGGAAATTTTGGATATCTCTTAGCGCAAGTCCCCCAGAAGGTTGGACCTTTCTCAATAAAAATGTCTGAAGCAAGTGATGGTCCGAGAAAGCAAAAGTCCATATAAAATTCAAGGACTTGGAACATTGGAATTAATGGATATCTCTTGGTGCAAGTCCCTAGAGAAGGCTGGACCGTCCGCAATCAACTCGTCTGAAGCTATTTGGTGATCAAGTAGTTGAAATTTGAGGCCGTAGTAATCATATGAAGCTGTTGAATGCTGCAGGTTGTCATTATCTAGTCGCAAATTGATTCTGGTTCTTAGAAGAGTTAGATATCCCTTGGGGCACGTTCTGTGATGTGCATGGTCCATGTTGTCCGAGACGTGCAACATACGAGTGAATTTGTAAGCTAGGCCTGGTAACAGCCCAAACTGCATCAGCCAGCCCAAACAAGATGAGGCATTGTTTGGTGGGTTTCACGTGGGTTTAGTCCAGACCAATTAAAACCCATATCTAGTTGGGCTTGCTACTCTAATTGACTTTTGGTGAATTCATATACGATTCAGTCCACTGATTATGAGTTTTTTTTTTTTTTTTTGGTTGGGGGGGGGGTGTTTAACTGAATATGAGTTGAAAATTAAGTTTTTGATCTATTTTGACACTTATCCTTAGACTCAATTGCCCATGTCACAACAAATGTTAGAATAGAAACAATTATCCAATCATAAACCAGTAAGGATCTATTTGCTTCAACTCTTGGAAACAATTGAATTTGTTCTTTTGCTTTTAGAAATAAAAAAAGAACAAGAACCCATTTAGTAAATCTTTTATTTTCGGGAACAAAAACCTTTTTTTTTTTTGCTCCCGAGAATAGATTTGGAATAAAATCAAAAAGCATTTTTGTTCTTAGGAACAATTCCTATAATTTAATTTTTTTTTCTTCTCTTCTCTCTTCTTCTTCTCTTTCCTTTTCTTCTTCTTCCTTTTCACTAGTCGCTAGTCTCGACCATAACTGGCGACCGACTAGATGAGGGCTGGCGACCTCGTCGAAGCGTCGTCAACTCGAGCCTCGCATAGCCCTGACAAGGCTTGGCCTCCCCAGCTGGCGCAAGGCTAGGCCTCGCTAGGCTAGGCCGAGGCTGACTTTGCATTGTTGGGCGAGGTCGAGGCTTGCCATGGCCAGGTGAGGAAGGAGAAGAGAAAAGAAAAAGAAAAATGTTAAAAATTAAAAGAAACAAAAAAAAAATTAAAAATCCTATCAAACGCATTTTTATCCCGGAAATAGAAATTTTGTGAAGTTACTAAACACGTTCTTTTGCTCAAAAATTGTTCATGAGAACAGAATAAAAAAAATCATTTATGATAAAAAATTGTTCTTTAGAATAGAATCGTTACCAAACGCGCCCTAACTTACTCACTATCGGCTTCAAAGCAATCTTGGTCGAGCAAGAACATACGGCAAGTAATCCTCCATTTGTTACAGATGCTTTTAACCTCATCAGGAACTACTTTTTTCCCTTCAAAATTAATGACTCAAACATAGTTTTCACTAAGAATTACAGCAGCAGCAACCCTTTTCATATGGGGTTTAAGTTGCTCATGTATCACCTTATTCCTTTCCTTTCAGATATTGCATATTGGACGCATTCCACCCAAGTTTTAACCGAACAACTTTCAAGCTTTTCCCTTTCATCATTTGTAGGGCTCATGGAAACTCTTGATCCCAGTCTTCAGCTTGTCTTTGTATTTTCAGCAGATTTAGACAGTTGTTTTGAGAAAGGATATTGAAAGAATTATAACTCAAATTTCTCTTCGCATTATTCCCTGACAACTTTTAATTCCTTAGTGGGGTTTTCTTGTGTCAAATTAGACCAGTAGAGAATATTGATTCAGTTTTACCTGTTTCAGATAATGATGTTCTTTTTTGCGGTGATTATTCAAGCATGGCATTTTATGCTAGGCAACTTAGACTTGTTCCACTGGTTAGCACGTTATTATCTCATGTATACTTAATAATACTTTGGTCCTCTTGATCAACGGAAGAAAGACCGAAGGCCAAATATAAAATTATTAATGGAGAATCATATTTGAAGGTGGTAGAGCCGCAAGCTTAAAAATGTAAATAACTGTGTAGATGGAACATCCTGTTGAGAAGACATTCCTCAGTGTAGATTTCCCCTGAGGCGAGAATTCCTTGACCGACCAGCGTATTCCACACAATTTACTGTTCCAGAATCGTCTTCTTCATGTGGCAAAGTTGTCAGTGTATCGAGAAAGAACCCATGCAGAGACACAATTGTAAAGTTACTCAGATCAATTAAGAACTGCAACTATCCTGGCTCACCTGGCTCACCTTACGGAATTGTGAAATCCTGTTATAGCTGATATAATCAACTGAAAGTAGAAACTTCTCTGTTACACTGAGAGAGAAGGAATGGAGTAGAACAATGAACTTCATACATCGTTAATAAAAACGGTCAAGTACAAGCTAAATAAGAACGTATGTGATATCATGATTTTCCAATTCTATTTTCAATAAATTGAGACGGGCATTTCGTTGGCACGCATATAGTTCTGTTCCTTGAGTCGGCCACTCATGTGAAAGCTAGTCTATCGGGTGAAGTCATTAAGAAATTATAATGCATCGGACTTGAGAATTTGGCCAGGAAGCGACCTTTCGACCGAGCTAATCTGCAAGGGTCATTACGGCACAAATAAAAATCGATTAGAGACCGGGGATAGGTTGACTCGACAGAGGCATGTGATCGAGTGTGGGTGATTCCACCAGATCGCATAATCCTTGTCGATCGACACTGGGCCAACTTTTCTATCGATTGGGTACCCTGTGTCGTATTTGAAACCTTGAGATTACCTCGACAATCGAAAGTCGCCAATGTTTCAAAGATGTACATTGTGGCTTGAGATGATCAACCACAGGTCAGATGCATGAAAATTTCTAAAGGCTACTCGGTAGGTTGGGTTGCGATAGTATCGTGCCAAAGTGAAATTAACCGTGAAATTGAGATCGAATTCAGAAATTGGAAGTCTGGGTGTGTCACAAATCATTTTAGGAACATTGACTAATCTTCGGAAGATTTTTTCATGCAGGCCGAGTTTTTCGGCAAAATAATCAAGGTATGGCTATTTTGGCTCGAGAAATTAGTAGACCGCCTTTGGTCTTACTTTTGGGACTTAAGTTGGTTCTATAGACAAGTGAAGATGTGAATTGAAGCGTGGTGACATCGGATTAATTTTATGGACTTCAATTTGATTCAATTGGAAGAGAATTGATGAGAATTGAAGAAATTGGATATACAAGAATTGGACCCCGGCGGAAAATGGAATTGAACCCATTGGAATAAGGTTGTGGGAGTTTTGAGTGAGTGGAGTATGACATCATCCATGAGGTCATGGTGGGCCATTTTTGTGGGATTAAAGAAAAATGAAAAGAAAAGGGAATGGTCCCATCTCTCTCATTCCTCTCTCCCTTCCGTTGGTTTCTCCTCCATCTTTGTTGTGCGAAGATGAGAAAAATGCAGAGAAGAAGCTGGAGTAGCCATGGCCGCCCGTAGCCGCTCGCCGTCCTTCGCGGTCACCGCCCATCCGCGCGCAAAGACCCGCGCACGCTTGCCGGCCCGCCGTCGCATCGTCTCCGCTTCACCTCAGCTCGCGTCGCAGCTGCTGCATCAGCTCGTGCCGGAGCCGTTCGGCCACCGTTCGGGCCCCGCCTAGGTCCGGTTCGACCCCTCAACCTTCCCCGGTCCTTCTCCATCTCATCCAAGCGCCGGATCTACCCTTTCTCGACCTCAAACCGCAGCGGACAGCAACTGCAGAAAATGGGTATGGCAGCACCTATTTGGCCCGCTTTGGCCGTCTTCCCGAGCTCGAATGCTTGGCCCGCCTTGAGGAAAGTCGATCCTCGCGTCATCCTCGTCGTTTTGGTTCGCTCGGCTCGTTAATCCGGTGAGTTTAACTCACTAAACCTTGATTAGAGGGTTAATGATGCTTTATGGGTGCTTAGTTTATGTTAAGTGTTATTAGGTGGTTAGTTTAATTTATTTAAGTGTAGATTATATTAAGGTGTTTGATTAACTTAAATTGTGTTTAATTTAAGGTTAAGTGAGTGGTTATATTAATATAAACTGTGATGTGACATAAATGAATTTACTTTTGATTTATTTAAATGTCCCGAAATTATTAAATAATTTAATAATATTATATTATTCGAAATTATTAAAATATTATTATTTAATTATTTTCGGAATAAATTTAATTAATTATTAAATTCCGAAAATTTTGTTAGGACCCTAAATTCTCAGAATTTCGTGCCGGCCACTGCTGTGTAGTCAGATTTTGAAATTGATGATTTGATATTATAAATTGAGTGTGGATTGTGAAAAGTATGGATTTTATTTAGAAAATTCCAAGTGTCAAGTTTGGCATTGAAATTGGATTGTTAATGGTTAATATCGTAATTGGATTATGTGAGTGAAATGTAAAGTATCCAGGGATCGGTATCGAATTGTCGTGTGCTAGTTGAAAGGCTCGGGTCACAGTAGTGGCTAGGCCGACTGGATCCTTATTATGCTAGAAATGCCGTCAAGAGAATGACGTGGCTTGGTCGCAGTAGTGGCGAGACCGACTGGACCTTTATTTTTCTAGAAAGGCCGTCGATAGAATGACGTGGCTTGGTCGCAGTAGTGGCGAGACCGACTGGACCTTTATTCTTCTAGAAAGGCCGTCAAGAGAATGACGTGGCTTGGTCGCAGTAGTGGCGAGACCGACTGGACCTTTATTCTTCTAGAAATGCCGTCGATAGAATGACGTGGCTTGGTCGCAGTAGTGGCGAGACCGACTGGACCTTTATTCTTCTAGAAATGCCGTCAAGAGAATGACGTGGCTTGGTCGCAGTAGTGGCGAGACCGACTAGACCTTTATTCTTCTAGAAATACCGTCAAGAGAATGACGTGGCTTGGTCGGAGTAGTGGCGAGACCGACTGGACCTTTATTCTTCTAGAAATGCCGTCGATAGAATGACGTGGCTTGGTTGCAATAGTGGCGAGACCGACTGGACCTTTATTCTTCTAGAAATGCCGTCAAGAGAATGACGTGGCTTGGTCACAGTAGTGGCGAGACCGACTGGACCTTTATTCTTCTAGAAATGCCGTCGATAGAATGACGTGGCTTGGTCGCAGTAGTGGCGAGACCGACTGGACCTTTATTCTTTTAGAAATGCCGTCAAGAGAGTGACGTGGCTTGGTCGCAGTAGTGGCGAGACCGACTGGACCTTTATTCTTCTAGAAATGCCGTCGATAGAATGACGTGGCTTGGTCGCAGTAGTGGCGGGACCGACTGGGCCTTTATTCTTCTAGAAATGCCGTCGATAGAATGACGTGGCTTGGTCGCAGTAGTGGCGGGACCGACTGGACCTTTATTCTTCTAGAAATGCCGTAATGTTAGTAGATAGCCGACCCGCGAGTAGGTTATGCCCTGGAGTGGCAATGGATAATGATGAGTTGGAATGCTTGCCGTGATTGCGAAATTGAGTAAAATTGATCGAGTACTGATAAATTGCCTTCTTGTCATTACTTGTGTGTTGACACCTATTTTTAGAAAATCTAGGAAAATAAGGAAAATAAAAATTGCATTTTTAGACAAAATAAAAAGAAAAAAAAAGAAATTTGGGGAAATTGATTTGATTGAAGTATGCAAGGAAATTTGAAATTCTGATGAACATTCAGATTGCGATAAATGCAGAAACAATTAAAAATCAGGTGAACAAAGGGCAAGAATTTTTATAAAACGGAATAAATCGGAGCAAAATCGAGTTGATTGCGAAATCTCGCTTTGATTTGCAGCTTTGATTTAATGCGACAGAAGATGGAAACTCGGAAAATACCATACAAAGTGGCCGTTCGGAATTAGTATAAAAGAGAGCTTCATTTTTCGTAACTGGTGGGGGGTGCGAAAAAATTGGGGGAATTCGAAATTTTGGAGAGCAAAGTATGTGTGGAATTTTTGGGGCTTGCTCCTTCGATTGATTGGAGTTGAAAATTCAAGAGGAAAAGAAAGAATTCGTTTGTCTGTGAAAGAAAAAGTCAAAAGAGTGCTACAATGAGTGGACGTGAGGGGACGTGAGAGTGAAGAGGGAAAAAGAGAAAAAAAAAAACAAGTGACAAGACCCCTACTGTTCATCTTCTCCAGGGGTTCTTTTTGCTGCTTTGCTAATCCCTGCTACCCGGATCGACGCCCACTGCCGCGCCTCTACACCCGCGACCTGTTGCTGCCCAGTCCGACGCCGGAGCTCTAAAGCCTGCCGCTCCTGACCTCGCTGCACCACCGCGCTGCTCGCCTCAGCCCAGCACCCGGTGCCTTCGCCGCCTGTCTCCGCTCATCGGACGCCGTGCCTGCGCACCCGATGCCGCGCCTCCGAAGCCCGAGGCCTGCTCCGCTCCACCGCAGCTCCGCGGCAGCTGAGCTCTCACCGTTCACCACCGCGTTGCTCCCGAGCCTGAGCGACCTGCAACTCGCCTCCACTGCTCGCCCACGATCCGCCTCCGCCCGCACCGGACCGCGATCACCCTCGCCCGCCGCTGCAGATTGTGACTCCAGCACCACTGGAGCTCGTGCACTGCCGCCACTGACAACCGACAGTCCCGGCGCTATTCACCCCTCGCCGGAGTCCCAACGTCGCCAGCCAACCGCCTGCCTCCCTCCGGCGTCACCCTCTGTCTCCTTTACTTACCTAGGTAGTTTTTATTATTTTTACTTTTTACTTTTTACTTTTACTTTTTTACTTTCTTTATAATTTAGTTTATCTTATTTGTTATGTTATTTTTGTTTATTTTATTTGATAGCATTCTTTTAGTTTAATTATTTGAATTGTAATATTGAATGTTAATATTTATGCATTTTATAGGCATTATCCGCTAGGATTTTGTCCGAAATTAATATAATTATTAATTTGATCTGAGAGACATCGGATCATTTTTCTAATTATTTTTAATTTTTGGACTTTTGATAGAATTTTAATTGTAAATCATCATAATTATTAATTTGATCCGTAAGACTTCGGGTTAGATTTTTAATTATTTTGATCTCTTTGTCGTGATAATTAGGGTTAGGATAATCGTTAATTTGACCTGTGAGACAATAGGTTATTTTTTTGATTATTCTAATCCTTTATTTTGTTGATAGTTTATTTAATAATTAATTATCTTTTATAAAAAGCTAAAAAAAAATCAAAAAATCAAAAATCAAAAATTCTGCATGAGCATATAGGTTTAGTAAATCAGACATGTAGGTTTAATAAATTAGAATTTCCTTAGGATTACTTTTTTAGGATTGCATTGGTAAAAATAAGTTAGGGGTGAACCTAAATAACATTTTTACAAAATAAGGTTTTAGATAATGTTCGCACATCTCAAATCTCATTTAAAAAAAATAGTTTTCTAAGATAGGATAGAGTTTAAGTCAAATTAATCCCTAGGATAAATTAGAAAATCATCATTTTTAGATGGATTAATTAGGACCTTTATAAATTCTGAATTTCAATATAAAAAAACCAAAAATACTAGGTGCATGTTAACTAGTTTGCATAATAGGATTATTTAATCAGAATTTGTTCATTAGTGAAGTTAGGTCATGAGGTGCATAATAATTAGTTTGCATAATAGACCCATTTAATTAGAATTTGCATATTAATAGGATTAAGTCATTTAGTTTAGAAATGCATTTTTATAAAAGAACTCCAATTTTTAAGAAAATCCAAAAAAAAAAAATGATTGCTTGCTTTGTGTGATGCAATTTATTTATTTGAATGTTTTAAATAATGGATGAGTACCCGTGTGGTCACCGCATTTGCATGATAATAATTTAGGTTAAAATAAATCAGCTGCCTGCAAAAACAATTTTGAAAAGTTAAAAAGAAATGGTACCGAAAGGGCATTAGAGAAGTCTAATGTAACCAAGTCCCCGTACCCATAGTCTCTGGTTCGTAGGAGTAAAATAAATCTCCCTTTATTTTACTTAGGTGTCTAATCGACCTACCGTGAACTGATTAGTGGCGACTCCTAATTAATAACATTTTGCATGTTAAAAAACTTAAACCTTAAGTCGCGAATTGGTATGGTCTTGGGAGAGCCCGAGTTAAGTGTAAAAACTTAACAGTCCATTAACCTAGTTTTAAGTGGTGCACCCGAAAAAATTAGGTCGCGGCATTGTGCTTGAGTGATATGAATCGTACTAACCTGCAGGGAGGCAAGGAGGCGAGGTAAGTTCTCTGTGTGATGTGGCTAGGCCACCCTTGAGCGTATTTACTTTCTAATAGGGGTTTAGGGGGTTGAACTTGCTGAGACATCGTCTCATCCCGGTTGTGGGATTAAAATTTCAGGTCCCTGGTGGACGGAGCGACCAGATAGCTTTGGTTGGCCTTGAGGAGTTACAGAGGTGAAGTCATAAGATGGGAGAACGTGTCCGACTTGTAGGTCGTAGGACAATTCCTTTTTAAGAGCCGGTCTTTTGTAGACTTTTGGCCGTAGACCTCTGTTTGTAATTCTGTTGAATTATGAAAGTGTTATGTTGTGGTTTTGCTTCCTGCTTTTCTATCCCGTATTTTATTGTCAGGGGTTTTATAATACATTCCGCTTGCGCATTAATAAATGAATGGGGTCGGCGACACTACCTGGGAATGTCGCATTAGCATGACCATGGTGGGATGTTGGCGCGCTCGAGGTTCGGCGCTTGATAACGTATTTTGAAACTGCACACAAACGTGCAAAACATAACTGCACACAAACATGTAAAACATAACTGCACATAAACGTCTTGCTCTACTTCCTAGAAAATAGCTAACAAACCAACCGCATAATAAATAAACTTGACTGAATAAGAATAAAAATAAAAACCAACAAAGAAAAACAACAGAACATCAGCAGCACTGAGACACATCTCTAACAAACTCCTCCTTGGATCAATTGCTGTTGTAAACTCCTATTTTCTCTCTTAACAGCTCAAATCTTCCAGCCTGAAGTGGCTTTGTGAACATGTCTGCAAGCTGATCTTCAGATTTGCAATAGACCAACTTAACTTCACCACTTTGTTGCACCTCATGCATAAAGAAAAATTTGACTTTGAAATGCTTGGTTTTGCCATAGAAAACTGGATTATGTGATATTGCTAAAGTAGCCTGATTGTCCACATTAACTTCAGTGCAATCACTAGAATTCAACCACAAATCCTTCATTATCTTCTTCAGCCACAAAACTTGATTTGCAGCTGTAGTAACTGCTATAAACTTAGCCTCTATAGTGGACTGAGCTACAATCTCCTGCTTTTTGGAACACCAAGAGAAAGAGGCAAAACCAAGAGTGAAGCAGTACCCAGATGTACTTTTCATGTTATCCACTGAGCCAGCCTAGTCACTATCAAAAAAGCCCTGCAACTTAAACTTCTGACCTTTCCTAAATTTCACACCAAAGAACAATGTTCCTTTGAGGTATCTCAAGACCCTATTTGCAGCAACCAAATGTAACTGACTAAGACTACTTATGAACCTGGATAGAACACTCACAACAAATAGAATATCTGGTCTAGTTGTTGTAAGATACATGAGACATCCAATCAAGCTTCTATACATAGAAGCATCTACTGCATCTGTTCCACCATTCTTCTGTAGCTTCTCCTTAGCAGCCATAGGAGTGGTTACACTTCAACAATCTTCCATTTGAAACTTCTTCAGAATTTCCTTCATGTATTTTTTCTGGCAAATGAAGATCTCATGTGAAGCTTGTTTGACTTCTAGACCCAAAAAATAAGCCATCTTTCCCAAGTCTGACATCTCAAAACCTGCAAACAGACCTTGCTTCACCCTCTCTATCAGTTCAATATCATTCCCTATCACCAATAAATCATCTACATAGAGTGACATAATTACAACACTCTAATTCACCCTCTTGACATAAAGAGTGAACTCACTCAAGCTTCTTACAAAGCCAAAATCCTGCAAATATCGGTCTATCTTCCAATACTAAGCTCTTGGAGCCTGCTTCAGCCATATAGAGCTTTCCTCAATTTGTATACCTTCTCTTCTTGCCCTTTGATACTGAAGCCTTCAAGTTGTTCAACAAAAATCTCCTCCTTAAGCTCTCCATTCAGAAATGTAGACTTGACATCTAACTAAAATATAGACCACCATTTCTCTGCTGCAATAGCTAATAGTAGCTTGATTGTATCAAGCCTTGCAACGGGAGCAAATGTTTCAGAATAGTCTACTCCCCATATTTGAGTATAGCCTTTCACAACCAATCTGGCTTTGTGTTTATTGACAAAACCATCATGATTAAGTTTTGTTCTGAACACCCACTTAACCCTAATCACATTTTTATCAAATGGTCTGTTAACAAGCTTCCATGTGTGGTTTTTCTGAATCATTGCAAACTCCTCTTGCATTGCTGCAATCCACCTCTGATCCTCCTTAGCTTCCACAAAGTTAGATGGTTCAAGCACTACCACGTTGCTTCTTTCATAGATTTCAGCAAGTGACCTTGTGCCTCTTACTGGCAGATCATCCATACTATCTTCCAATCCATCCACAACTTCATCAATCTCTACAATTGCTACAGGTTGTTGTTTTGCAGATTTCTGTTGTCTTGTATTCTTTTTTTCTATCCAATTCCACTCATCTTCCTCTAGAAAAAAACATCCTTTCTCACAGACACCTTCCCTGTCATAGGGTGAAAAATCCTGTGAGCCTTTGATTGGAGACTGTATCCAATGAAGATTCCAAGCTCAGCTTTTTTATCCAACTTGTCCCTCTTGACCTGAGGAACATGAGTATAACACAAACACCCAAATACCTTCAAATTCTTCACAGAAGGTTTAACACCATACCAGACTTCAAAATGTGTTGACTTCTCTAAGGCCTTTGTGGGCAATCTGTTCAATAGGAACACTGCAGTATTAGCTGCCTCAACCCAGAACTTCTTAGGTAACATTTTCTCCTGCATCATACATTTAGCCATCGCCATAATGCTTTTGTTTTTCCTCTCACTGACCCCATTCTGTTGAGGTGAATAGGGAGCAGTGAACTGCTGCACAATGCCTCCTTGCTCATAGTTCAACTTAAAATTGTGAGCGTATACTCATAATCATTATCAGACCTGAGCATTTTAATTTTCTTCCCACTTTGATTCTCAACTAAGGTTTTGAACTTCACAAACACATCAGCAACTTCAGACTTGGCTCACTAAAAATAAATCCAACTCATCCTAGTCATGTCATTAGTGAAAGTAATGAAATACCTGCTACCATTGAGAGATGACTCAGACATAGGTTCACATAAATCTGTGTGGACTAATTGCAGCTTCTCACATGCTCTCCAGCCTCCTCTTTTGAAAGCAAATCTGGCTTGCTTGCCAAGAAGACAAGTTTTGCACTGTGGAAATTCCTCCTCCAAACTTGGCAAGTCATCTGCCAAGCTATTCTTCTGCATAAACAACATGTTCTTTCTGTGAACATGCCCAAGCCTTTTATGCCATAGCTCTGCATTTTCTTCTTTGCACTTTAAAGCCATTTGTTGCATCTCTTGTGGCTTGAACATGAAGCTCTTGTCCCTCATTGGCATTTTCAGCACTTCTTTTCTATCTGCATGATCAATAAGACATTCATTTCCTTCAAACTTCACCTTATAGTCCTTCTCAACTAATTGACCAACACTTAATAGATTCTGGTCAACTTTTGGCATAAAGAGAACATCACTGATCAGCTTCACCTCGTGATTTCCTTCAATAGCCATTGTACCCTTCCCTTGCACTTCAATATACTGTCCATTGCCAATTCTGACTCTGGACCTAATTGACCTGTCTAGACTCCTAAATAGCTTCAAATTGCTAGTCATATGATTGGTACAGCCACTATCCACCAGCCATGCATCATTCTCAACAGAAGAGCCAGAATAGGTAGCTACAAACAAGTGTTCTTCCTCAGTCTCATTCACTACTACTTGTGCTTCTCCTGCTTGTTGGTAATTTTTCTCTTTGCAGATTGCTTCCATGTGACCAAACTTGTGACATCTTCTGCACTTAGCATCAGGCTTCCTCCAACATCTAAAGGACTGATGATTAGTTCCACCATAGTATTGACAAGGCTTCTTGTTCTTCTTCCATTTGCCAGACCCACCAGAATTTCCTTCTTTTGCTACAAACTTGGAGTCACCAGCATTTCCTTTGGACTGATTCCATTTCTTCTCTCTGCTTCCATCTTTAGACTTCACTCTAGCTTGCAACGCACCCTCTACAGGCTCTTCTCTTCTCATCAGTCTTCTATGCTCCTGTGCCTGCAGGGCATTTAACAATTCTACAAGCTTTATGTCAGCTAAGTCTCTTGTATTTTCCAGAGAAGCTATGGTGGCTTCAAACTTCTCTGAAAGAGATACCGGGATCTTCTGAACCAGCCTTTCATCCTTCAAGTCAGTCTCTAAGACTCTGATTTTTTCAGCTATCTCAATCAGCCTATTAGAATATTGCTTCACTGATTCTGAATCCTTCATCTACTGTCTCTCAAACTCCCTCAAGAGATTCAGCACCTTCATGCTCCTTATCTTCTCATCTCCCTTGTATTCATCCTTCAAGAAATCCCATATTGCCTTTGCAGAATCACATTTCATGATCCTTGTGAAAATAGGGGGTGAGACAGCAGCATATATACAAGACTTTGCCTTGGCCTTCCTTGTGATTCTCTCTTTATGGTACTTTATCTGATTCAAGGTCGGATTATTTGGAAGTGGAGCAACCTCATAATCATTCTCCACAGCCTCCCATAGATCATGACCCTCTAAGAATGCTGTCATCTTGACAGCCCAAGCTTGGTATTTTTCCCCAGTAAAGACTGGAGCAGTCATTGTAGAGAATCCACTCAATCCTGCCTCCATCGGCCTTTTTTTTTTTTTTCTTCGCAGATTGGAAGCAGTCTTCACTCACTTACCCTCTCTTCACAATCCCTTAAGATCCCACAGAGGCTCTGATACCAATGTTATAGCTGATATAATCAACTAAAAGTAGAAACTTCTCTATTACACTGAGAGAGAAGGAATGGAGCAGAACAATGAACTTCATACATCGTTAATAAAAACTGTCAAGTACAAGCTAAATAAGAACGTATTTTGAAACCGCACACAAATGTGCAAAACATAGCAAAACATAACCGCACACAAACGTCTTGTTCCACTTGCTAGAAAATAGCTAATAAACCAACCGCATAATAAATGAACTTGACTGAATAAAATAAAAAAAACAAAGAAAAACGACAGAACATCAGCAGCACTGAGACACATCTCCAACAAATCCTACTTTAGGAGATCCACATGATTTTTATTCACTGACAT
This sequence comes from Eucalyptus grandis x Eucalyptus urophylla, assembly GCA_028830015.1. Classification (NCBI taxonomy): domain Eukaryota; kingdom Viridiplantae; phylum Streptophyta; class Magnoliopsida; order Myrtales; family Myrtaceae; genus Eucalyptus; species Eucalyptus grandis x Eucalyptus urophylla. The sequence goes on along the minus strand of CM054189.1, from coordinate 25,574,659 downwards.
TGTGAGTGGCACATCATAACACAACTACGAAATTGCAAAGAAGCTGCAGCAGAAGAAGCACTAACGTGGTATGACTGGAGATGGCGTGAATGAACCTCTGCTCTGAAGAAGGCAAACATTGGATTGCAGTTGCTGATGCCACCAATGCTGCTAGTAGTGCTTAAACTGTCCTCACTGAAACGGGCTTTAGTGTCATTATAAGCACTGTGCTGACCAGCTGTGGTATATTTGAAAGAAAGAAGGATTAAACTGTTAGTGATTTGGATTGTGTTTCCAATGGATTATGCACCAAGGCTCTGCATATTGCTAATTGCATTCCTAGCTTACTATAAGTTGACTAAAATTTTGCAGTTTTATGCCGTATTCATTACAATTTGTATTGTGGTAAGAGTCCTACCTTTAATGTAGACTTAAGATAATGAAAAATATTCCTTCATGAAAGTTCTTGCATCCAGTCTTTTGCAGTTTGTATTTATGTTCATCGCTTTAATCTGCAAGTCTGACTTTGCGCCCTTTATGGTCTTGATCATTGCCATATTAAACAGTGATAAGATGATAGGTTTTCGTACTCTTGTACTCCCGGTTTTCAACATAGCAAATTAAGAAAGACCAGTTTGACTAGTTTTTTGTACCAATCTCAGGAACCATCGTGATAATCTTCAAAGATTGAGTGAAGCCATCTCCCTAGCAAGATAGTTGAAAGTAGAAAGAAAATTTTGCTACCGGAAATGTTCTTGGATACCTGGCACTCATAACTGTAACATTCTTCTGGGCAGATGCGAACTTCTCAATAAGAATCTGTTTCTTGTGTGGTTTTCTACTTCTTTTCTCGTGTATATCTTTCATTGAATTATTGGAACGAGAAGTAATAAAATATCGCTGCCCTATTCTATGGTGCAGGACAAGTTTGGTGTAAAATCAATCAGATATAGACCTGATGAAATGATGCCAGCCCTATACTTCCAAGTGAGCATAGTTAGCCAGGCTCTAATCTTTGTCACCAGATCGCACAGCTGGTCCTTTGTCGAAAACCCGAGACTTCTCTTGGTCGGCGCATTTGTAGTTGCTCAGCTAGCAAGAATTTCTCCGTCATATTCTGTTCACTTTCTACTGGGAGCATAAGTTTGCTATGGTACCTTCTGTTGACTAGTTTCACTGGAGTCCAATTGAAGTGACAAATACATTTTTGTGAGTTTTAACTGATGGCCAACGGTTAGAAGTCCTCAGAATAGTTTGGAAAATCGATAACTTAATCAACATTCACCAATATTCTTCCCTGATGCAAAATTTTTCATGGACAGGTTGCAACAAATGGTGATTTCGCGAGGATAGAAGGAACTGGATGGGGGTGGGCCGGTGTCATCTGGCTTTACAGCTTGGTGACATATGTTCCACTTGATATTCTTAAGTTCACGATCTGCTACATTCTGAGCGGGAGAGCATGGAATTCCATTTTGGAGAACAAGGTATTTCCACTAAGAAAGAGGCACCGCCACAGATTATGTATTATTAAAAACCCTACATTCTGTTAATTTTGGACAATTTTATCACACAGAACGCCTTCACTTCCAAAGAAGACTCTGGGAAAGAGCGAGAATCTCAGTTGTTAACTGCACAGAGGACTCTGCGCAGCCTTCAGCCTCCTGAAACCAGCAACCCTTTCTCTGACGAGAGTAGCTACTAGGAGCTTTCAGATATTGCCAAGCAAGCCTAGCGACAAGCTGAGATCGCAAGGTGAGCATGTTAATCCTCTTAATTCAATGCTTCTTAGAAAATGGAATTCTTAACTAAAAAAACATAGTTCCACTTTGCTTCAGTACCCGTTTGCTTGCCTGATAATTGAAGTTTAAAGGCCATCCTGTGTTTAACGGAGTTTAGGAGCCTTGATTTCTCGATACAGAGTTTAAACCATTCACCGCTAGCAGTTCCTTTTCACCTTGTAAGTCCTACATGCAATGGTAAGTCAAACTGAATCTGTTGTTGCAGGCTTCGTGAGCTACAAACTCTGAAGGGCCATGTTGAATCCATGGTCAAGCTGAAAGGCTTGGACATCGATTCCATTCAGCCGCCTACACATTCTGAGGGGGTTTTCATTCGAAGCAGAGGAGATCATATTGTGAGAAATGGAAAATGGTCTTGAGGATTGTGACAATGAAGAAGCGTATGAAGTTTCTATTAGTCTATAGGACAACAGAAACCGATGTCGCTAGCGGTCAGGGTCTTAGATTTTTGCTGTGACTGGTTTAATGCATGGGGGCTGCTTTCTCTTTGACAGATCGAGATTTAACTTTTCTTCTCAAAGTAGCCATGTTCAAGTCGATTAGTGAATCTCATGTGGATCTTAATGATTATAGTTTGCTTGAAGCATGATCCTGTCAACAATTCTCAACAGTGATCTGCCTGGCCAAAAGAAGAGAAAAGGAAAAACAAATGCATTTGGTGTTTAGTAAGTAATTTCTATTATTTCGAAAAAAAGAGTCATTTCTATTAAATAAGCACATGATAGTAGCGGTTACGCGAGCATTGCACGTCAGTAGAGGCAATTCTCTTTTTCCTTTTGTGCGCAGCCAAAGAATTGTTGAGTTAAAATGAGGAAATGATATGCCTTTTAAGGATTTTATGATATTTTCATCACAAGTTAACAAATAAAAAAGATGAAATTAATTGTTTAAAAGTAGATTGGGGGTAAGAGTAATGGCAGATGAGTTACAAGTTTTGGACAAATCTCATACTTGAGATTTAGTTTATTTGCTTCTTGGTAAGTCCATTGTTGGCTATAAATAGGTGTACAAGATTAAGACAAAAGCATATTCTAGACCATATAAAACCCACCTCATTGCAAAAGGCTTTATTTAGGAATATGATATTGACTATAAAGAGACTTTTGCTTGAGTTATGCGTCTTACTTCTGTTCGTAGTCTTTTTGCTATTGTCACTACTAGACCCTAGTCACTTTTTAAAATATATGTTAAAAAAGAATTCCTAAATGACAATCTTATCGAGAAAGTTTATATGGTGCCTCCTCCTAGCTTCACTCATCCTTCTCATTAAGTAATTTGTCTCTTGGTAAGTCCATTGTTGGCTATAAATAGGTGTACAAGATTAAGACAAAAGCATATTCTAGACCATATAAAGCTCACCTCGTTGCAAAAGGCTTTACTTAGGAATATGATATTGACTATGAAGAGACTTTTGCTTGAGTTATGCGTCTTACTTTTGTTCGTAGTCTTTTTGCTATTGTCACTGCTAGACCCTAGTCCCCTTTTAAAATATATGTTAAAAAAGAATTCCTAAATGACAATCTTATCGAAAAAGTTTATATGGTGCCTCCTCCTAGCTTCACTCATCCTTCTCATTAAGTGTGTCGATTAGGTCACACATTATATTAATTGAAACAATCTCATAGTGCACGGTATTACAAGTTTAGCTTCGCAGTGGAATCCTTGGCTGGCTTTACATTTAGTCCCTACTACTATGCTCTTTTTGCTCGACACACTTCTTGTGGGTCTATTGTGCTGCTCTTATATGTGGACGACATCCTTATTACTAGAGATGATCATATAGGAATTTTTAAACTCCAACAATATCTTATTCAATAGTTTAAGATAACAAATCTTGGAAAACTTTTACTTTTTAGGCTTTGAGGTTATCTCAAATTCATCTGGTTGTTATTTTTCTCAAGCCAAATATGTCACCAATCTTCTTTCTCAAGCAAAACTCACTTACAATAAGTTGCCATGACTCTTCTCGAGACCAATGCCAAATTTGATGCTAGTGATGGGACCCATCTTCTGAATCCTACATTCATTTGGCAGCCTTATATATATATATATATTACTCAACTTGACATCACTTATGCTGTCCGCGTTGTCAATCAGTATATGATCGCATCTTGAACGACTTACTTGCTACAGTCTTTCGCATTCTTTGCTATGTTTAGGGCATGGTCTTTTTTGCCATCACTTCTCCGCTCATTCTACAATAAAGTTGAAAGTTTATGCAAATGTTGACTAGGCCAATGACCCTCACGATGGTTGCTTCACTAAGTGCTACTCTTTTCTTTTTCCGCACCTCACTTATCTCATGGCACCATTGTTGCCCACCCTAGTATAAAGGCTAAATATCAAGCTTTTACTGATGTGAGATCAAAGTTATTATGGTTGCGATGGCTACCGGAAGACATGGGAGTACATCATCATAGTGGGATAGTCCTTTATTGCGACAATCGCGGTGGTATCCAAATTTCACATTGAGAAAGAATATCATTTCATTCGATGTCATGTTCTTCGTGACACTATTTGACTTGTTTTCACTTCATCCACCGAACTGACTGCCGATGTCTTCACCAAGACAAATCCTTTTGGGCTCTTCCTGGACCTTTTCTCTCAATTCCGTTGACTTCTTTATTTTGAGTTTCAAGGGATGTTAGATGTATATATTTGAGATTCGGCTAATTGTAGCTTATTTTAATTGTAATTAAACCTAATTGTCTTCTCACCTTTTATATAAGAGAGACCTTGTACTCTTCTTTGGTAACGTGAATATATTACACTTTTCTCTCTTTTACCACAAACCGCAAATTTCAACTGAGACGATGACAGTTGAGAGTTTGACATTGACCGACAGCCAAAAACAGACCGCTATTGCCCATAGCTGCTCAAGTTGGGAACATCAAAGCCGTAAAATTGAGCGTTAATGAAATTGCGGCCTTGCCTCTTAGGCGCGATGGGGACAATATCTTGCCACTCCATAAAGCAGCTCAATTTGGGCAGAAGGAGACTTTCTTATACTTGCTACTGAGTCACAAGAGATAATGTGGATCCAAGTCCATTCGAGGATGAATCTGGTGTTCTGATTATTCATCACGTTAGACGCTTCAAATTCTACTGTGATTATTGATTCTTGATAGAGCCTTTCCTTTCTCGATGCAATGCTTTGAGCTCTTATCTTCAGAACGGTTCGCGTGGTGCTGACAGGATTGGTCATGGATCTGGTTCTGCGTTCCCTGGGCTTGGCTGATGGAATGGCCACATTTTTCACTCTCCTTTGAGTTAAATAGCTGTTATGCCATCAGCATTCCCTAGTGGAAGTGACTTCAACATGGCGCAGCACTGATTTATTCATGTTAATTTGTAATCAACAGATAACAGTAAGCTCTGGCAATTTAGGGAATCAGTATATTCTTTGTATATGTTACTCCTTGTGGGCTGGATGTTGCGTTTAATCCCTTGTGCAATGTTAGATTCTCTCTTCTTCCTTTTTGAAGTAAAAATGAACCACATACCCCTCGATTTGCCTCAAACCTTGGATTGTCTGTTACTCAAACTTTCCCGAAACTAACCTGATATAATCTTTGGGCGACAAGTATAACTAGTGATCCAGTATTTGGGAAAGACTTCTCTATGGAATCTTTGGTAGGGATGATATGTGAAAGAAAAAGATATTTCGAAATAGGTTAGGGTAATAGGTTAGAGTGCTTCGATATTATTGAGAGAATAGATAAGTTATGAAGCAACAAAAAATCTGCTACATGACTGATAAAGAACAATGTTGATCCTTCAAGATGTTTCCAACATGCAGTGCCCCATGCGCAGCGCATACCCAAGACAAAATGAAAACGTCAGCCAGGCGAAATAGAAGTGGTGGTTATTGCTATTGGTGTACATACTTTCTTCGGCAAAGCTGCACATCTGGTGGACAGCACCAATCAGGTCGGTAACTTCCAAAAAGTTCTCACTGCGATTGGAAACTTCTGCATATGCTCGATTGCCATCGGGATAATAATAGAGATCATAGTCATGTACCCGATACAACACTGCAAATACAGGGACGGGATTGACAACTTGCTGGTTCTTTTGATCGGAGGGATTCTGATTGCAATGCCTACAGTTTTATCTGTTACTATGGCTACTGGATCCCACAGACTCTCTCAGCAGGGTGCCATTACCGAGAGAATGACCGCCATTGAAGAAATGGCGGGGATGGATGTACTTTGCAGTGACAAAACTGGAACCCTCACCCTGAATAAGCTAACCGTTGATAGGAACTTGATTGAGGTGTTTGCAAAGGGCGTCAAAAAGGAGCATGTCATTCTTCTCGCAGCCAGGGCATCTAGGACTGAAAATCAAGACGCAATTGATGCTGCGATTGTTGGAATGCTTGCAGATCCAAAGGAGGTATGACTCATATCAGTTCAAATCTATCAGCTTTGGAATGTGCATGACTTACTAAAATTACTGGACCATGAAGAGTATGGGTTGTTAGTCATGTTTCTCCTTCTGGGCAGGCCCGAGCTGGTATCCATGAGGTCCATTTCCTTCCATTTAACCCTGTGGATAAGAGGACTGCTCTGACATACATTGACTCAGATGGGAAATGGCATCGTGCAAGCAAAGGCACTCCGGAGCAGGTACTTGTGATCCACTTTCCTTGATAGTTGCAGCTACGGTAGATTCTTGAATGCCATGAATGATATGTCTAATTCTCATGCCATGGACAGCTATTAAACCTCTGCAATTGCAAGGAAGATGTTAGGAGGAAGGCTCATGCAGTGATTGACAAGTTTGCTGAGTGTGGACTTAGATCTTTAGCTGTTGCAAGACAGGTGTGCTAATATGGGGATCCACATATCTAATTGCTAAGACCATGGAACAGTTCATTTACTTGCCTCTACATGCAATTTGCAGGAAATTCTTGAGAGAACAAAAGATAGCCCAGGTGCTCCTTGGCAGTTTGTAGGTTTGTTGCCTCTTTTCGATCCTCCAAGGCACGATAGTGCAGAAACAATCTGAAGGGCCCTCAATCTTGGTGTTGTTGGGAATGACTGATCCCCGAAAACCGGATTCGACACTAAATCGAACCCCTAAATTAATGCGGAAGACGAAGCCTGGGAATAACACGGATCACCGATCGTAAAGCACACCACGGATTCGAGCGTATCTTGTTAGCCACAGATTAGACACCGATGTTGAAGAAGAGGAAGAAATTCTGATATGATGATGTCAACTGAAGGGAAGACAGTGCCGTTTGCCTTACTGTTCTTTTTGTCTTTTGGAGAGAGAGAACGCGCGCAGGAGAAAAGCGTACGTACGTCTGTTTTTCCAACGGGTGTCTTCTCTCTCTCTCTCTCTCTCCTCCCTTTTATACCTTCCCCCATTCACGAGCCTTATTCCCGTGGGCCGGGCTTTTAGGCCCAACATGGGCGGACGGGCCTTAAGCCCATCTCATAAATCCATCATCTCCCACTCGCACATGGTGGTCCAAAACCAACATGGGCGGATAGGCCCTACTCAGCCCCATCAGAGAAAAATCCATCATAGACTCTCACTTAACATGATGGGCCGAACAGAATCCTCTTTTCCTCTCTTCAACATTCATACCGGTGAATAATCCGTGCGACCAGCATACTTTGAGAGCTTGTTGCTATACATCTGTTAGGAATATATAGCAGCTCATAATGGGCATCACATTCTGAGTAGATTTAGTATGCAGTTTCCTAGATCGATCGATCACATTTATATCTCTCTTGATCTCTTTTAAACAATGATATATATATTGTATTCACAATTATGATTATCCCAAAGACAGTCATAATTGGTTAACCGGTGAATACAAAACTACAATGTGATTCTCCAAAATCAATCTTCCTCTTTCCTTCAAACTCTCAATTTCAGTTCAGCTTGCTTTTCTAGAAATGCCCCATTAGATCGAATCAGACTCATGACCATTGGCAACATCCTAAGATAGCAAACACTAAATAGAAATCTTGAGAATAAGTAAGAGTCATGAGGGGACTTAAAATTAAGGAACTCTTTTCCTCAAGAGTCTCACACGACATAAAAGTTGAGATCAAACTTTTGCCACTCTTATTGGTCGTCTCATGCATACGTAGTATGAAATACGTATTATGGTATTAACTCCTTTCCCATGGAGCGTATGTCTACACTTTCAATACCGTACAGATGATAGTTCAGACATACCCAATGTCTAACTTGAGTTCACGTATCTACTCATTCACAAAATTCATCAGAACTCACATATAGCATCATAGACAGATTAAAGTAAAATATGTGGGGTATTTTACTTTCGGACATAGTAAGTATTATGTCCTCATCTTAACACTTAGTTAAGGTGACATACGTATTTTAAGCTTGAGCTCTCGATTATCACTTAGATAATAAGCTTAAAAATAGTCTCATCTTTATTTATCACACAGTAAATAGAGGCGATTACCCGTGTGAGTGGGCTAATCTTATATCTATCCGACATACTTCTCTTAACTTAAAGTAATGCACTGAGCATTAAGATGCATAAAGATCATACAAAGATTCATAGGCATTAATGATGAAAACACAAATTCATCAAATGTGAACACTTGGGGAAATTACAATATTCAGTACATCAGCCTCTACGCAATCCTAGAGATTTCATATGGCCACAAAACACATCTCTAGGTATTGGCTTTGTCATAGGATCTGCTACCATTCTATGCGTAGTATGTACTCTAAGTTCACATATTTTCGTGCAATCATATTCTTGACAAAAGTATACTTTGTATCTATATGTTTGGTTTTGCCATGATATTTTGGATCTTTGGTGTACGCTTTTGCTGCTTGGCTATCATAGTTAACCAACAATGAATCTGCAGCACTTCAAATAACACCTAAATGATCCAATAATCTCTTAAGCCAAACATCTTCTTTTATTGCTGCTGATAATGCCACGAACTCAGTTTCCATCGTGGACAAGGCTACACACATTTTGTTTCTTACTGCTCCAACATATGGTGCCATTATTCGGTAAGAAAACAAACCCAGAGATAGATTTTCTTTCATCTAAATCTCCTCTCCAATCAGCATTAGAATAGCCTTTGAGTTACAGATCCTTTTCATAATAACTCAACGTATAATCAGCAGTCCCCTTTAGATACCTTAGTATTCTCTTAACGGCTTTCCAATGTGCTTGACCTGGATTGGATTGGTATCTGCTCACCATTCCAACTGCAAAACATATGTCAGGTCTTGTACACATCATAATGTACATCAAGCTTCCAACAGCACTAGCATAAGGAACATGTTTCATTTGTTCCTTCTCTTGTGGAGTCCTTGGACACAGTCTATGGCTCAATCCTTCACCTTTTATAATAGGAGTGTCTATGGGTTTAAAATCCCATATACTTCAATTCAAAAATTGGAAGACAACCAACTTTTGACAGTATTGACAAACTCCATATTACTTCCGGCAATTAGTATATCATCAACATATAATGATATGATCACAAATTGATCCTTGGATCTTTTGATATATACACAATGATCCTTATCAATCATTGTAAAATCATATGCCATTATGGCATTATGAAAACGTATATATCATTGTCTTGATGACTGCTTAAGGCCATATATCGACCTCAAAAGTCGACATACCTTTTCTTCTTGGCCTTTCACTATGAAACCAGCAGGTTGTTCCATATATGTTAATTCCTCTAATTCTCCATTGAGGAAAGCAGTCTTTACATCCATTTGATGTAACTCAAGATCCATACTAAACACTATTGCCAGAATTATGCGAATCAAGGTAAATCTCACTACAGGAGAAAATGTATATTCATAATCAATTCCTTCCTGTTGATTATACCCCTTCGCCACAAGGCTGGCCTTATGCCTTTCTATCGAGCCATCAGCCTTTCGCTTTATTTTGAGAACCCACTTGTTCCCAATAGCTCTGCGTCCCTTTTGGAAGATCAACCAGTTCCCAGACTTGGTTTGATTTCATTGACTCCATCTCCTCTTTCATTGCATAAATCCATTTTTCCTTACTAGGGCATTTTAGAGCCTCATTAATTTCTTGGCTCATCCTTATCTCGTGGAGCAATTATAAAAGCTTCCCCTTCAATGTCAAAACGTCGACGGGGAATACTTTGGCGACTTGTTCGCTATATGGGAGATTGTACACTTAGCACATCATTTCCCATTATGCTCCCACTCGGATTAGATAATGACGATATCATCTCATCATGTGGTTGTAATTGAGAATGAGTTGAAATCAATTCATCACTTCTCATATTACTCCCACTTGGATGAACTCCATTAATATCATTATCTTGATCCAAGGTTTCAAATAGGAAGTAATCTACTCCTATTTCGCCCTTCTTAAGAAATTCATCCACTAAGAATGTGACATCCCGTGATTCAAAATTCAGTTATTTTCCCACTTTCCTGCTCACCTATGAACACATACCATTTCGAGTGTTCGCAGTATCTCATTAAAATACTCTACTTTTATCTGGGACTCAATTTCCCAAATTTGTGAGAGGACATATGAGTATAGGCAGCATAACCCCATGGCTTAAGTAAACTTAAGTCCGGTTTCTACCTATCCATAACTCATATGGAGTGGAACTAACTGATTTGGAAGGCACTAGGTTAAGTATATAGGCAGCAGTTAACAACGCATCACTCCAAAAAGTGATAGGTAAATTAGCATGCGCCATCATGGACCTAACCATTTCCAGTAGGGTTCTGTTTCTTCTCTCTGCAACACCATTTTGTTAAGGAGTATATGGAATAGACAACTGTCTTTCTATTCCTTTTTCATCACATAATTTTCTGAACTTATCAGATAAATATTCTCGACCTCGATCGGATCTAAATACTTTTATTTTCTTGTCTAATTGATTTTCAACCAAGTTCATAAACCTTTTGAAACAACTTATGTTTCAGATTTATGAGAAATCAAGTAGACACATCCGAATCGAATAAAATCATCTATTAAAAGTGATGAAGTAAATAGTCTCATGCCTTCCTCTCACATTCATTGAACCACAAACGTCAGAATGGATTAAATGTAGAGGAACGTCAGCTCTTTTACCTTTTTCAAATGGTTTCCTTGTCGTTTTCCCTACTAGGCAATGCTCACATATTGGCAAATCGACTTTTTCAATGTTGCCCACAAGCCCTCTTTGGCTAGTTTATTCATATGTTGTTGGCCAATATGACCAAGTTTAGCATGCCACACATTCACATCATTATCTTATTAAGTAGAAGACGTGAAACAAGGGAACAACAAACATTGACATCACCACAGTCAACATTCAGTACAATAAAACCATCTAGAAAGTGACCACAATCATAGTAGTTTGTATCCGAATACAAATCTACATCGTTATTACGGAAGTTCACACTAAAACCAAGTTTAACCAACGCCAAAACAGACACAAAATTTTGACGAATCTCCGGAGCATATAGAACGTCATGTAGGAACAAGGTGCGTCCACCACGCATGTTCAATTGGCAAGTGCCAATCCCTTTAACTTCATTTCTGGAGTTATATCCCACATAGATCAACTTAGTTCCAGTCGATATCGTCGGAATTCCACGAAGGATTCTCTATCATTCGCTACATGGCCTGTCTTTCCTGAATCTACAGTCCACAAAGGATTGGATTCAGCCAATAATTCAGAACTTGACACATAAGCAAAGTTCTCAAATGTACAAGAGGTGTGTACTTTCTTTGGCTCACGCTAGTCGCGAGTATAGTGACCTTTCTTGTCACAATTGTAACACCTCACCCTTGACATTTTCTTCACTTGAGGACGTTTTCCTCTCTTGTGTTGGTTAACTCTTGATCTCTTGCAATAAGGACTTGATCCTTTGCATTCCCACATATTGAACGAATCAATACGCTTGCGCTTAGAGCTTAAAGCCCTTTCTGAGCTAGAACCAGCATTGCAAATATCTATTTTCGGCTCACATACCGTTAGGCAGTCCTCTACTAGCTCAAGGTGGCGCACAGCATCCTCAAGATCTTCCATAACATGGTCAAGAGTTTCTAGTGCTTCTTGCTTTTCCAGCACATATTGAATCTTCATATTCAATATTTCACAATAGTTGCCGTTCATATCAGCAATCACGTTCTTAGTTGCTAAAACCATCAGTCTGAACACATCAGACGTACATGCACGAATAATTAATGCCTATCATTTATGCATCCCTATTTACGTAGACCCATCATATTAATGAATAATTTCAAGTAAGGCTTCAGAATCAAAAGGTCACTACGTTTCCAATCATCCTCCAAAAATCCTAACTTAAAACTATCATTAATATGATTGTCATATGCAAAATCAATTCTATGAAGTTACAAAAACTTCTATAACTACCCACAGCTAACTACCCACAGCAATCAGCAGTAACAGAAAGCAAATATTATCTAACATCCAATAGAATAACAGTGCTTTCACATAATACAACTATACATTACACTAAGCAATATATACAAAGAAAAATATCAACATGGAAAGAGATATTTACATCCATAAAAAATCTCACAATTAATCTAAGAAATAATTAGGGAATGTCCCTTCTAATCTATTAGTCAAAACATCTGAGAAAACTGAAGGCACATTAGCCAACCATGGAAAAACTTTTGGAGAGCTTTCATGTCGCCACCAAGGCGCATTTACTCTGCGCCATGTGGCGCTCAATTTAAGGGTTGAAGTTTTGGCCAACTCAATCCTATAGTACTCTCTCACAAAAGCATCCACTAGATTCCTATAATCGGGGACCACGTTGACCTCCCATAGCCGATCTAACACTGCTTGCCATTCAGGTGGAAGAGTGTTCATCAAAGCCGGCACCTTCTCAAAATCCGGCATAAGATAACCATTCCAGATGATTTCCTGTATCATCTGATTGACCTTGACCATGTGTGATACTAAATCACCATCAAGCCACCGATAATCAGCTAACTCTTTCATCAGCCTTTTCAGTCTAGCTCTTCCTTCGTCCGTTCTTGGGATTGCAGGTATCCGTGCATAACGCATCATAGTTCCTGCAACAAATGCAGAACTAAAATGGATCACTTATAATCCATAATAACCAAAATGGAAAATACATAATTTTCCATGATTCATGCAACAAATGCAGAATAAAAAATGGATTACCTACAACCCATACATACATAATTGAAAAAGAAACAAATAATTTTTTTTTTCTTTTTTCGGGTCAACGGTCAACGGTCGGTCAACGGTCAACGGGTCAACGGTCGGTCCACGGGTCAACGGTCAAGTCGTCGGACTGGTCGGGCCAGTCGGGCCGGTTCGCTCAAACCGCTCGCACGTGCCGCGCGCGTGCGCGGGCTGACGTCACGCAGACGTCAGCTGGTACGTGCCGCGCACGTGCCGGGCGTCCGCAGGTCGGGTCGCCGGCTGGTGACCGCCCGGCTAACCGGCGTCACTGTTGATGTCATCAATGACGTCACCCCAACGGTTATTGACCGTTGGGTGACGTCATGCTGACGTCAGCACGCGTCGGTCCGTCGACCGGCGCGTGCCGGTTCGCCGGCCGTCGGCGCCGATTCGCCGCCGGCGCGTGTAGCGCACGTGCTGGCCGAAGCCGGCGCTTCGAGCACGTGGCGTCCACGCGCAGCGGCTTGTGGCCGCGCGTGTGGGCGCGTGTAGCGTCGTCCGGCGACGCACAAGATGTTGCCGGACTCGTCTCGACGTCGCCTTTCTCCCCATGTATTCAGAAAACGATTTCGACTTACTAAAACTTAGAAAAATAGCCGAACAACGCTCGGGTGTCGGGATTTTTCGCCTCGATCCGTACGGCTGAAGTTCTTTCGCGAAAAATCAATCAAAAACATCAAATTGATCGGGAAAAACATGAACTAGAGCTCTGATACCAATGTTGGGAATGACAGATCCCCGAAAACTGGATTCGACACTAAATCGAACCCCTAAATCAATGCGGAAGACGAAGCCCGGGAATAACACGTATCACCGATCGTAAAGCACACCACGGATTCGAGCGTACCTTGTTAACCACAGATTAGACACCGATGTTGAAGAAGAGGAAGAAATTCTGATCTGATGATGTCAATTGAAGGGAAGATAGTGCCGTTTGCCTTACTGTTCTTTTTGTCTTTTGGAGAGAGAGAACGCGCGCGGGAGAAAAGCGTACGTACGTCTGTTTTTCCAACGGGTGTCTTCTCTCTCTCTCTCTCCTCCCTTTTATACCTTCCCCCATTCACGGGCCTTATTCCCGTGGGCCGGGCTTTTAGGCCCAACATGGGCGGACGAGCCTTAAGCCCATCTCATAAATCCATCAGGTGTCAATGTGAAGATGATTACTGGTAAGAACTGGCATCACAGAGCTCCATCAGTCACTAAGTAATGCTTTCTCTTATGGTTGTAATTTTTTTCCTCCTTTAATTTCAGGCGATCAACTTGCTATTGCCAAGGAAACTGGCAGGAGGCTTGCAATGGGGACAAATATGTATCCTTCTTCATCATTGCTTGGTCAAAACAAAGATGCTTCAATTGCCGCACTTCCTGTGGATGAATTGATTGAGAAGGCGGATGGATTTGCTGGAGTATTTCCTGGTAAGCTCTGTTTATTTCCATGATTCTTCGCGTTAACTAGATTCTAAAAAGCACTCAACCCGCGTCCACCGTGACCAATTAACTTTTTTAACCTTATGAGATTGTGATATCCTCTTTTAATAGTTACTGTGTAATTTCTATGCTCTGACATTCTTATTGGTGCATGTCAGAAGACAAGTACGAAATCGTAAAGAAACTGCAGGAGAGGAAGCACATATGTGGTATGACTGGAGATGGTGTGAATGATGCCCCAGCTTTGAAGAAGGCAGACAACGGGATTGCAGTTGATGATGCCACTGATGCTGCCAGAAGTGCCTCGGACATTGTCCTCACTGAACCGGGATTGAGTGTCATAATAAGTGCTGTGCTGACCAGCCGGGCTATATTCCAAAGAATGAAGAGCTACACAGTTAGTGATTTCAATCGCATTACGCGATTATTATGCACCAAAACTTTTCATATGCTGAACTGCATTCCGAGCTTACTCCAAGGTGGCTGATCTTTGCAGATTTATGCATTCTCCATTACAATCCGTATTGTGGTAAGTGCTTCATCTCAAAATGTGGACTCAAGATAAATAAACTCTTCCCTCATAAAATTTCATGCAACAAGTCTCATCATTTTGCTTCTGCAGTTTGGCTTTATGTTCATCGCTTTGATCTGGAAGTTCAACTTTGTGCCCTTTATGGTTTTGATCATTGCTATCCTAATCGATGGTAAGACCATAGTTTTTCATTCTTTTACTCCCAGTTCTCATCATAAATGCTGATCAAGAAGAACCAGTTTGATTAATTATCTATACCAATCTCAGGAACAATCATGACGATCTCCAAAGATCGAGTGAAGCCATCTCCACAGCCAGATAGCTGGAAGTTGAAAGAAATTTTTGCTACTGGTATTGTTCTGGGAGGTTACCTGGCAATAATGACCGTGATTTTCTTTTGGGCCATGAGAGATACCGACTTTTTCTCAGTATCTGTTTCTTGTTGGGTTTTCTACTTCTATTTCTCGTGTATAACTTTCGTTGAACTATTGGAACCACAAATACTAAAATATCACTACCCAATTCTATGTGCAGGACAAGTTTGGTGTAAAATCAATCCGATATAGCCCTGATGAAATGATGGCAGCTCTATACTTGCAAGTGAGTATAGTTAGCCAGGCTCTAATCTTTGTCACCCAGATCGCGCAGCTGGTCCTATGTTGAATGCCCGGGAGTTCTCTTGGTCAGTGCATTTGTAGCTGCTCAGCTGTTAAGAATTTCTGAGTCATAGTCTGTTCACTTTCTACTGGGAGCATAAGTTTGCTATGGTACCTTCTACTGACTAATTTCATTGGAATCCGGTTGAAGTGAGAACTAAGATTTATTAGCTTTAACTGATGGTCAATGGTTAAAAGTCCTCAGAATAGTTTGGACAACTGTTATCTTAATCACCATCCACCAATATGCTTCTCTGATGCAAAATTTTTCATGGACAGGTTGCGACACTTATAGCGGTTTATGCAAATTGGGGTTTCGCAAGGATAAAAGGAACAGGATGGGGGTGGGCTGGTGTCATCTGGCTTTACAGTTTGGTGACATATGTTCCGCTTGACATTCTTAAGTTCGCGATCCGCTACATTCTGAGCGGGAGAGCATGGAATTCCCTTTTGGAGAACAAGGTATTTCCACTAAGAAAGACACACCACCACGGATTATGTATTATGAAAAACCCTACATTGCATTAATTTTGGCTAATTTTATCATGCAGACTGCCTTCACTTTTAAAAAAGACTATGGCAAAGAAGAGCGAGAAGCTCAGTGGGTAACTGCACAGAGGACTCTGCACGGCCTTCAGCTTCCTGAAACCAGCAACCTATTCTCTGACAAGAGTAGCTACAGGGAGCTTTCAGAGATTGCAGAGCAAGCTTGTGACGAGCTGAGGTTGCGAGGTGAGCACATTGATTCTCATACTTCAACCCTTGTAAGTGAGAGTGCTAGTATGAACACCTAGAGGGGGGTGAATAGGTGTTTAAAATAAATCTTGGCAAATATATGCGGAATAAAATAAATTTCAAACAAATGAGTTAAGGAAGAGAATAAGAACACAAAAATTATAGTGGTTCGGCTTAATCCAAGCCTACGTCTACTCTCCCACGCTAACAGCCTTCTTGGCTGGATTCCACTATGCAATCAACAAGAGATTACAACTTTGAGTGCAAACACTTAGTAGATCACACTATCTCACTAAGTCACTCTTTTGGTATTTCTCTCACGATCACAAACGTTTAAGCTCTCAAGAGACAAGTATATGATCGAAGGTCGCTCAGACTTTGGAATTATAAATTCTACGCTCCGTCTCTTACTTGCTCATCGGTCCTTCATCTCCTTAAATACTTCTCCACTTCCAAACTAGCCGTTGGATAGTATTCCAGAGAATCGTCTTCCAATATATCCATTGGACAGCTCTGTATCTAGAAGATTTGGTAGCCGTTGAGTGACAAAGGTAGAATCCTAAATTGATTCCGATCGTCCATACAAACAGAATCTTGGTTTCCATAAGTAAAGCTTCTTCGTATAGAAAGATCTTGTCTTCAAGATCCAACCGTCAATCAAATAGATTGAGTCAATCAAATCAATCTTGATGTGGAATCCAAACCAGATCACTAGCCGTTATATGATTGGGCTTGAGTTACGTTCTGTTGAATCTGGATGTAAAGTCTGAGAGCAATAGACTTTACAATCTGGGTTTGAACATATTCTGCTTTTGAACAGTTTTAGCTTTAAGGTCTGAACACCATTTGAATAAGTTCAGCTCCAACATAGAGTCTGTCTTCTGGTTCAGCTTCAGCATAGAGTCTGTCTTCTGGTTCATCATTCACGTTCAGTCTGGAATTTGTCAGAGTGAGCAGACTTCTGGTGTAGAACAGACTTTGACACTAAAGTCTGGCAGTCTTCAGACTTTGACACAGAAGTCTGGAAATCTTCAGAATATACTTTGGGCATATGTTACGTTCAGTCTTCTGGTCGTATTCACACTTTGACAATATCATTTACATGTTTTATCATCTGCATGGTCTATTACTTAACCATTAAACATGTTAGTAGCCTTTGATTTATTTTGTCATCTTCAAAACATCATAAGGGATTTCTCTAACAGTAAGAAAATGGTGTTATTTACTGAAAAACATAGTTCCACCTTCTTCGCTTCCGTACCTGTTTGCTTGCCTAATAACTGAAGTTCAAAGGCCGTGCTATATTTAACTGAGTTTAGGTGCCTTACTCTCTCGAAACAGAGTTTAAACCATTCGCTGCTAGCAATTCCTTTTCCCCGTTTAGGTCCTACATGCGATGGTAAGACAAAGTGAATCTGCTGTTGCAGGCTTTGCGAGTTACACACTCTGAAGGGCCATGTCGAATCCATGGTCAAGCTCAAAGGCCTGGACATCGATTCCGTTCAGCAGCATTACACATTCTGAAGGGCTTTTCATTCGAAGCAGAGGAGATCATATAGTGAGAAACGGAAAGTGGTCTTAAGGATTATGATGACAAAGCCACCTATGAAGCTTTTATTAGTCTATAGGACGACAGAAACTGATGTCGCTAAAAGTTAGGGTCGTAGATTTTTGCCGTGACCAGTTTAATGCATGAGGGCTGCTTTCTCTTTTGACAGAACGAGATTTAGCATTTCGTTTCAAAGTAGCCATGTTCAAGTCGGTTGGTGAATATTACTTGGATCTTAATGATTATGTTTAGCTTGAAGCATGATCTTTTCAACAATTCTCGAGTGATCTGCCTGGCACAAGGAGAGATAAGGAAAAACAAAAGTTCTTGGCGTTTAGTAAGTCTTTTTTGTTTATGACAAAAAAAAGAAGTTTTTTTGGTCAAATAAGTGATTACCAGAAAGGTCTCACGTGAGTCTCCGCGTTTCTCTTTTTCCTTTTGTGCGCAGCCTAAGTATTGATGAGTTATTACGAGAAAAGACGTGCCTTTTAAGGATTTATGATATTTTTGTTTATAGTTAACAAATAACAAAGATGAATATTTTCTCACACTTAATCCTTTAAAATTAGATGGAAGACGCATTATTTTTATGAATTGTAACAATGAGGAGTGGTCGCGACGGTCAAAGAGCTTCTAAAATGGCGAATGAGATAGAAATGAATCGAATTGTACACCAAATAAGTAGATAATAATTTTAAAAAATATATGTAAAAATTGGAATTAATTCACAAAGGCGCATAGTAACACTTTAGATTTAGAACTCTAAAGTTAAGCATACTTAGGTGGAAGCACTATCCACCTGTATGCCAAAAGCCAAAATTGTAAGGCTTAGTTAGAGATGGGTCAATGTCGATAATACAATAGAGAGTTAATCCAATAATATTACAATACAATATCGGTGTGGGACCCTCTATAGTAGGTACGTGGTTTAGGAGTGAATTATGTGAAAGTTGATAGGCTCGTAACGACTCGATTCGACAAGAGTGGGGAGTGGTCACTAGAGCTGGAGGGCGTGGACAAGAAGTGGCTTCTAGCAGGCTTCTAAAATAGCGAAATGAGCAAGAATAAACTAAACTACGCACCAAATAGGGGAAGAGATGTTCTAGAATATATATGTGAAAATTGAAATTAATTTATGGAGGTCCCTTTTGAGGTAATGACAATACTTAGTTTTCAAACTCCATAGTTAAACATGCCCAAGTGGGAGCACTACCAACATGAGTGACCTTCTTGAAAAGGTGTCCACAAGAACAAAACCAGAAGCTTAATATGAAATGGGCTAAAACGGACAAATACCTCAATGAGTTAATCTATGGAAGCCACATGAATAGTGATGTATTATAAATAGATATAACTCTAATATGAATTAACATGCTACTAACTTAATGATTGCAACTTTTGACCGAAAGACACTATTTGCTATTTAATTTTAGAGTAGAGTTATTTATGATATAAAATAGACAACAACAAAGTGAGCGATAAAACTTAAAGTAGATTGACATGTGGCTCATGATTATGAGATCTATATGATAGTAAGAATAGATAAAAATATGTTGAAATCATATTATATTTTTATAGGTAGTTGATATTATGCACATTTAAATAAGCTATTTTAAATTCTTTCAAACATATGATGGTGACAAAGTATGAGAAAATACGAGAAAGTTTTCATTTCAAAACAAAAAGAAAAACAATTTCTTAGTTCCAAAAGAACAATATCACAAATAGAGCAATCTTCAAGAAAATATAATGAAGTTTATAGAGAAATATTTGGTACCATTATAATTAGCAAGAAAATTACCAATAAGCGTAATAAGTTTATAGAAGAATCTTTAAAGAATTATAATTACTTAAAATGTTAAAAGAATAAGAAAACAATTTTTTAACATGTTACGGTAAGCCACGAAAATGGTATCGAAGATCTCCGTAGCTAGGATCAAGAATACATATAATCAAGTAAAAGAAATTTACGCACCCAATTTGGAATCCATTGTTTTTTATGCAATAACGACGATCTAAAACTCAAACGCTTCTTCTCTATTATCCTTTGTATTACTGGCTCAATGAGACTGCTCCTCACCATTAGCGTTCAATAAACGCTAATCACATGCTCTCTCATTACAGGCCAAGCTTTACTCGACTCACACTAATCACTCTCATATTAGACTAATTAAGAATCTTTCTATCTCACCTTATTAGACTAATTCTACAAAATAATAAATTATAATATCAATTAATGCAGCTCACAATAGGAAAACTTTATAGTTATAAACACAATCCCATATAACATATGTTTATATTAGCATGGTGTTGTATTAACAAATGTGCAAGCCATTGAGAAAATATAAATTTATTAGCAGAATAGTGGTTGTCGATGAAATTGCATATTAATCATGACCATATATAATACGTCTCAGAAATCATATATTTTAAGAAAAGTATTTTCCATTCTTTTAATTGGGAGCAATATCCAACTTAAATAGGAAATTAGATTAACTACGGAGTTTAACCTTAGCATCGCAAAAAGGATTATTGGAGTTAGTCATGCATAATTGCATGTACAACTATATGTCCAACCATGTATTTCCTCAAACAGATTTTGAATTTTTTATATCAAAGCAACATAATTTACAACCAAATAGTCAGTGAATAATGTGTGTATAAAGTAGCATATTTTCAAGAACATATTCATGATATTCTACATAAGCAAATCATCGATCTTACTATACAAAATAATAGTGATTTAAACTCAAAAATTAACGATCGTAAAAATCAAGGGGAATACTTCTTATTAATAAGATGAAAACTAATACTCTACGAACAGGGTGAAACATTAACAATAAACACATAATCATACTATGATGGAATCTTTCAAGCAAGCTCAATAAAAATGTGAGATTTATTTTGTCGAAATGAGGTAAAACTCTATGTTCATAATGTATAACACCATTATGCTTGGAATTAAACAATGCAAAAAATAATTACATCTATGTGTTGAAACCTAATTTTTTCTCAAACAATTAAAAAAAAAAAGCCGCGCGCAAGAGAGGCCGGGTCGGGCCGAATCAGACCTCGGCCCGACCCGTCCCTCCTTCTTTCCCCGCGCGGCCCAGCCCATTTCTCTTCTTCCCCCTTTCTCCTTTTCGTGCGGCCGGACCTGGCCCAGCCTTCCCTTCCTTTCGGCCCGGCCCATCTCAGCTTGTCTTCTTCCTCCGAACCAGCTCCGCGTGCGACCTGCAGAAAAGGAGGGAGAGAGGACAGCACCAACAGGAGAGCAGGGGATCGCGAGGGACAGACGGGCAGCGTGATCCGCGGGTCGGGAGCAGCCCGGCCAGCCTGGCTGGGGAGATTGATAGAGAGGGAGAGAGAGACCCCGGTCGTTATCTTGGCCGTCCCGACCTGGCCACCCCTGTACTCAAACCTCCGGCGAGTTTCATTTTTCTGGTACGAACCTCCATTCTCTCGAGGATCTCGCCTCGGAAACATTGTGGGGGTGGTCGGCCATTGCTTGATTCATCTTGAGCTCGCCCTCCCGTCGCCGTCTCCGAAGCCGAGTAAGGACCTCCTCGTTTTAAAAGCTTATCCCTGTGAACCCTTGTGGCTCCGCCATGTTTTGATCCAATCAGAAGCCGAGACTTGTTGGTCTTTGAGTCTGGCGTTGAGTTCGAGTCATGAAAAATGGTTAATATATCCAAGCCAGCCTAGGCGCTTGAGTTACCGATTTCCAGTTGTTATTGAACACATATAGGCAGGTTTCACGTGTTATAAACCTCTTGTTGTTGGTTGGTCAACATTTGCATCCTCGGACCAAATCTGGACATTCACTTCTTCTTCTTCTTTTTTTCCCACTATCCGTTTTGCAAATTTTTAACGTGTCTTGGTGGTCCTCGCAGACGAGGAAGCACTCGGAGTCTAAGATATTCTGTCAGGTTGCCTCTCCTGTCCATGCCCTCTGTACATTTACTGTTTTGTGGTCATAAATGTGAGGTGTCGGCGGCCAACGGTGGGTGAGATGGTCGGTTCGCACTCAAATACGTGATCCGCAATGAGTTTCCTTGAGATTTGCTGCGTTATATTCATTTTCCGTTGGCCTCCTGGATACTTTTGGCTGTAAATAACGAATGGCTTCGGATGGTCGGCAATGGTGTCTCGAGGTGATCCTGGGACGTTCGTTTTTGGTTGATGGTGGCTCAGCGATGGGTAGGTTGAATGTGTCTGGACAATCCACGAAGGCGGCGAGAGAGAATGCAATAAGAAGATGAGCTTAATAAACCTTAGGTTTAATGAGAGTGGGAATTGAGCTAGGTTTGATTTATTTTTGGTTTTTCCGAGTTGGGCCAGGAATATTTTTGGAAGAAAGGAGGTTTTAGTATGGGCTACAGAATTTGAGAGGGCTTGCTGCAGGAGGCCCTAATTGAGTCCTTGGGGCTAGCTCCATAAGACGAGTGGCAGCCCAAGTCCTTGATTCCAGAATTAAAACTTTTTTTTTTTAGGATAAATATCCTGAAAAACTCTAAATTGGTACAGTTGTGATAAATTTATCCCAAACTATTTTTTTGACCCTAAAAAATCCTAAATTGGTACACTTGTGACAAATTTATCCCGACTGACAATAAAAAACCTTAAACTAGTACATTTATGATAAATTTACCCAAAACTAATTTATTCAACCACAAAAAACCCCAAATTGGTAAATTTGTGATAAATATACTCTCCGCTAAATTGGATTAATACCACAAAAAATCACAAAAATTGTAAACTGTGATAAACGGAGCGTAAAATCTCAAATCGGTATACTAGTGACCTGATAATTTGATAGTAAAATTTAACGAAAACTAATGTAGTGTAAATTTGTCACAAGTGTACCAGTTTGGGGTAAATTTGTCAAAGGTATACTAGTTTGGGGTTTTTGGTGGTCAAAAAAATAGTTTGGGATAAATTTGTCATAAGTATACCAGTTTGGGATTTTTCAGAGTATTAACCATTTTTTTAAATAGTTTTTTAAAATTAAATTAAAAATTCGAAAATATTAAAAAATTTAAAAAAATGCTTGGAAATAGGTCTTCATTGAATTTTTGAGTTTTAGCAGTAGATGTGGCCTGGTTTCACCTGACTATGTAGTTAAGTTCTAGTGGAGTATCGTTTGGAAAGAAATTGAATATGACTTGGTTCTAACTCATGGAGATCATGTCTTGAGGCTCATAACATGGCCATGTAAAAAATAAAAAATAAAAATAAAAAAAATAAAATAAAATCTTCAAAAAAGTTAAATGGTTCCATCGGGATGGAGCTCTCTCAAAGCTTCCAGAGAATCAAGTTCTCGAGGCAAGTTACTGAGGTCAGAGCAGAATTTCAGATCTAAAATTTGCAAACATTGCAGCTGACCAATCGATGCACGATTTGAACCAAATGAGCGCAATATTCTAAAATCAGGATCTCCAAAGCCTTTTAATTAGAGAAGTTTGGAGTTTGTATCAAGTCAACACAGCCTCTGAGAATTAAGACTTTCAACTTCCTCGACAACTGCAAGCAATACAAGTAGACAGAAACTGTTAATGTTGCAGTAAGTGTTCAAGTGAAAAAGGAAATGCATAGTATTTGAGCTACCTCTATATGGTTCCAAGCCCCCCAACCTTCAGTTACCTTGCTCCACGATAAATCGAGAATGACCAAGTTCTTCAAATGCAAATTGGTTAAATTAAAATCTCTTGGACATCCATGCCAACGGAGCCAAAGCAGCTTCGAAAGAAGATCACTAAAACCCCCCTTCTTAAATTGACAGTGATCCATATTGAGGAACCGGAGATTTGGAACTCTTTCAAATTGGTTGGAAGTCAAACAGGTCTTTGATCCATCATCTCCGCCTTTTTGTTCGGTGTAATTTATGTCAAGCCACAGAGCTTCAACCTTCATTTGGCTCTGTTGATCAAACACCATTGTTAGACGGGAGCTAATGTAACCCCAATACAGAAGTGAACTGAGGATCATCTAATTCTTCGCTCTTCCCATAGGGGAACAAAACAAGGAGAACTTAAATATCCAACAGGCAGACTAAAAAGGTCATGTCAAGTCTTACCTCATCTTGCTTAAAAATATCCCAAGCTTCAGTGGCCCATAGTCTACTGTTGTTCCCACCTTTGCAATGGCCTTGAACAATTTGCTTGCCGAGCTTCCTTAGCTGATCATGCATCCACATCCTTTTGTCATCTCCACTATTTACCATGGCCATGTGACAGAGCATCACAATTTCAAATGAACCGTTCCATTTAAGTTCATCCCACACGTAAGACACAATTCTTTGATTCTCTCCACTAAGGAAACAAGCTATATCGAGAAAATATTCTTTTGGTCACGGCTTAATTGTTCATACAATATCTTTAACTTGTTCTGGACTTCATCATGAGTTTCTCTTTCTAACTTTTCCGCTAGAGTTGCCCATGCTCGTTTGTCATTTTGAAGCTTACACAATTGTCAACCTACAAGCACAAGAGCTAATGGAAGTTTTCTGGTAGCAAGCACAATTCTTTTAGAGAGATTAACATTGTCACGCCCCGGTCCTCAGGCACGCACTCATTCTTCATCTTGGTCGATTCTAGAATGCAATATCCCAGGACTAAGTATCACTGACCCTTTCATTAATTACTTAGCTCATGCGGAAGCAGTTATAAATACTCAGACAATAAAACGATGGGATAGAAAAATATGGTCATATTTTTCATACTGAAAATTCACAACCACACATTTTTACATGCATCTCATAGTATTTCACAATACTATATATATACGTAAGTCTGATCTAACATTTATTCACATGCAAACAAGGTCTGACAAGACAGGATGGGATCTCAGTCTTCATCCGGGTTGTACTCGGGGTTATCCTTGGGGTCATCCTTAGGGTCCTCCTCTAGGTACTCATCTTCGGGTTCTTTCTCCTCGGGTTCCTCATTAGAGTTCTCCTCGTCAGATTCCTCCTCCTTAGGTTCCTCATCCGGGTCTTGAAGTAGTTATTCAATAATCACTAAGACAATGTCTCAGCAAGTTCTACCTCCTAAGACCCGATTAGTAAACTAATACACCTTAGGGCTACCTATGCACAACACGAGTCAGAGAACTTACCTTGGCCTTAGATTCCACCTGCATATTAGTACATATCAAATAAGCACCCAAGCAATCATATCACTGGTCGAAGCATCGATCAAATCGACATAGTCGATTACATCTCAATCGAACCATTCACCAGTCGTTTCCATTCAATCAATCAATTTACGACATCAGATCAAAGTATTGATCAATCGACCTAGTCGATTACATATCAAACAGACCAACTCTAGGTCATTCCCAGACATCAATCACATGTACTCTCTCGGGCATCTTTTTCGCCAACTGCCATACTATCACCGATCACGTGCATTCTTTAAGGCGCCGTTTTCGCTAGTGATATCCCAATCACCGAATCACGTATCATTTCTAGGGCGCCGTTTTCGCCAAGGTGAGGTATGCAATGGACAACACTCGTGCATTCTTTAAGGCGCCGTTTTCGCCAGTGATACCCTCCATCACTGAACCACGTATGTCCATAATGAAGCAAGTGATAGACAGCACTCGTGCATTCTTTAAGGCGCCGTTTTCACCAGTGATATCCTTAATCACCAAACCACGTATGTCTATAAGTCACGTGCATTCTTTCTCTTTGGCGCCGTTTTCGCCAACGTGACATTATATGGGTAGCAACGTGCGTTCTTTAAGGCACCGTTTTCACTAGTGATATCCTTAATCACCGAACCACATTTGTCCACTTACATCATACTCGATTGGTCTCAGCCAAGAATTTCCCTAATTCACTCAAAATTTTCTCTTCTTTACAACTCATCAAAACATTATCAATGCTAAATAATCATACTCGGCCATCTACCAATTAATCATTCAATTTCACTCAATTTCAATCAATTAAGGAACAATTCCTCAAATTGCACAATCAATTCAAATATTCAGCACAATGTGGAGCTCAAATAAATAAATGGATTGCACCACGACAATCAACGTGAAATTTGAGAGTGCTAGTATGAACACCTAGAGGGGGGTGAATAGGTATATAAAATAAACCTTGGCAAATATATGCGGAATAAAATAAACTTCAAACAAAGGAGTTAAGGAAGAGACTAAGAACACAAGATTTATAGTGGTTCGGCTTAATCCAAGCCTACGTCCACTCTCCCACGCTAACAGCCTTCTTGGCTGGATTCCACTATGCAATCAACAAGAGATTACAACTTCGAGTGCAAACACTTAGTAGATCACACTATCTCACTAAGTCACTCTTTTGGTATTTCTCTCACGATCACAAACGTTTAAGCTCTCCAAAGACAAGTATATGATCGAAGGTCGCTCAGACTTTGGAATTATAAATTTTACGCTCCGTCTCTTACTTGCTCATCGGTCCTTCATCTCCTTAAATACTCCTCCACTTCCAAACTAGCCGTTGGACAGTATCCCGGAGAATCGTCTTCCAATATACTCATTGGACAGCTCTATATCTAGAAGATTTGGTAGCCGTTGAGTGACAAAGGTAGAATCCCAAATTGATTCCGATCGCCCATACAAACGAAATCTTGGTTTCCATAAGTAAGGCTTCTTCGTATAGAAAGATCTTGTCTTCAACATCCAATTGTCAATCACATAGATTGAGTCAATCAAATCAATCTTGACGTGGAATCCAAACCAGATCACTAGCCTTTATATGATTGGGCTTGAGTTACGTTCTGTCGAGTCTGGATGTAAAGTCTGAGAGCAATAGACTTTACAATCTGAGTCTGTAGACTTTACAATCTGGGTCTAAACATATCTGCTTCTGAACAGATTTAGCTTTAAGGTCTGTACCCAGTTCAGCTTCAGCATAGAGTCTGTCTTCTGGTTCATCATTCACGTTCAGTCTGGAATTTGTCAGAGTGAACAGACTTCTGATGTAGAACAGACTTTGACACTAAAGTCTGGCAGTCTTCAAACTTTGAGTCTTGAGTCTGGCAATCTTCAGACTTTGAGTCTTGAGTCTGGCAGTTTTCAGACTTTGACACAGAAGTCTGGAAATCTTCAAAATATACTTTGGACATATGTTACGTTCAGTCTTCTGGTCGTCTTCTGACTTTGATAATATCCTCTACATGTTCTAACATCTGCATGGTCTATTACTCAACCATCAAACATGTTAGTAGCCTTTGATTTATTTTGTCATCTTCAAAACATCATAAGGGATTTCCCTAACAAAATTTTGGTCATCGGTCATCCCGTTTGAATTTCCAGAAAAATAAATAATTAAGTAATTAATTTCGAAAAATAAATAAATAAATATTAAAAATCCAATTTAGGCCCGTGATGCCTAATTGGAACTCGAAACAGGTTGGGAAAACCCTGAGATGCGATCAATAAATAATAGTACGTCTCTACTTGCTAATTGCACAATTCAATTGTCTAACATGCATCACAATTATCTAATAATCACTAATCTACTATAATCTAACCACCTAATTACACTTAATTAAATCTAATTAACCCTTAAGCATAATTAGTAAACTAAGAAAGCATTAGTGAGTAAAACTCACTTGGGATTCAAATTGCTGAACTGGGTTTAAACGGACTTCGCTGGCTAAATCTGAAATTTCGTGGGCTGAATAAGAAAGCTTCATGGGCTGTTGAATTGGGTCTAAAATGCTGGACTGGGCTGCAACTTGAATTAAACCATATTAGGCTGAACTGCTGAAGAGAAAACCAAATTGGGCTGAAAGGCTTTGAATCTGTGGCCAATGCTGGGCTGGCTGAGCGAAATTGTATGCTCACGGACTGGGCTTGCTGTGATTGAACAAGCTGGGCCGAATTTGTTGCTGTGAAGATAGATTCGAGGCAGCTGGAGTTGAATGGCGTGCTGGTAGCGTGAGAGAAGGCATGGCAGCAGCTTGCAAGGAAATCGGTGGCCGACCAAAGATGGTGCAAGCGATGTTGCTTTCTTCGGCTGGGTCTTCGAACGTGCGGCGGGGGAGAGAGATTGGATGGGGGCTATTTCGTGTGAAAGAAAAATGAAAGCAGAGGCAAGAACAACGAGCGGATGGGGGAGAAGGTGTGCGTGAGAAGCCCGCTGAGGGGGGCACAAAGTCAATTAAAATATATCCTCTTCAATGCTTTGTCCCCTAAAGCTTTCATGTTTATTCCCTATGTCCCCTAATTCTTTCTTACTTAGATAATGCCACAATTTATATCACCAATTAATCCAAATTGATGCAAAATTTCCAGCCCTTTGCCAAGCTCCTATTTTCTCAAATTAAACTTCAATTTCCTCACTGAACCTCTAAATCAGTCTAATTTCAATGAAGATAAATCCCGTAAAATTTTCTGTGAGTCCCCGACACCCAAAGGCTTAGCTTGAAAGTCCAAACTCGCTTCAATTCGGTCCACACAAATTTCTGTTAATTTTCCGCGACGTCCGAATGATTTTCCATAAAAATCTCGAAATCTCCGAAAAATCTTCTAAGATTGAGTCGACGCTCCTAGAATTGATCGTGACACCACAAAACTTTCAATTTCTGAAATCGGACTCGAATTCGCAGTTACTTTCCATTCGACGCGTTTTTAGCATGACCTAAGCTACCGGGTAACTTTTAGGCATTTTTAGTGTAAATGACCGTGGTCAATTTTCTTTGAGCCTCTATGAACCCACTCGACTCATTGGCGACTCTCGATTGTTGTAAAAATTTTGATGATCCAAATATGGACACATGGTACCAAAATAATAAGAAAATCAGTCTAGGGCTAATCGACGAGAATTTTCTAATTTAGTAGTGTCACCCACGATTAGCCATACATCTCTATCGAACCAGCCTGTCTTTGATTTTAAATCGATTTTATACTGTGCCGTAATGGCCTTTAAAGATAGATACGGTCGAAGAGCTGATTTCTAGTCGAATTCTCAAGTCTATTTGCCTTAAAATCCTTATTGGTTTCCCCAGATAGTCTAGTTATCTCGAGAGTGATCGGTCATGAGAACAACCCTATAGGCGGGTCAATAAAATGTCCGATTTATTCAGTCGAAAACAAAGTTGAAAATCTGGGATGTCACAAACATAGTCAAGTTCTGGACAATCGTTAGCAAAGGCATATCTACAAAAAAGTTTTAGAGCATCATCATCCTCGATTGGCGTGACAGGATAAATTTGGGTTCCTTGGGGTATATGGAGAACGTCTGGGTGTTTGGATATGATAATAATCCTACTACCTGAATGAAACCGATCGAGACTTCCAGCCAATGCTTCAAGCTGTCTCTGCTTATGCACGTCATCCTTTGGATGAGGACTTTCAGTGAACTGAATCTATGTTTGAGGAAGCTAATTCCTTCCTCAACCGAATGGAGATTTTTGGCAAGCCCTTTCCGATGATGTCAGAAACCAACTGATTTTGCAATTTCACAAGATCCTTCTCTGCAGTAGTTTCTCCAATATTGCCGAGAAAACTGCAACCATTAAAGTGGTGGCAGATATCATTGTAGAGACACATTGCGGAGGGTTGTCTTACCAATGCCTGGAATGCTGGAGATGACAACGCACACGTCACTGGAGTTGGTATCCAACATTCTTCTCAGCTCAGTCAAGTGGTCTTCAATCCCGACTAATTTGTCGGACAAATTGAGCTCAGCCTTCCTCAATTTATTCAAAACTTTCAAGACCATCATATCTGCAAATTTTCCTTGCCTAGAAAACAGAAAAAGTTTCAGAAAGAAGGAAAGTACACGAAGTCATGGACACTGTCAACTGGGGATAAAGATCTGAAACTGATGAAACGCGAATGGGACGGAATGGTTAAACGCTCGGTACAAATGCAAGAGTGTGCGTGTGCCCCAGTCAAGTCAGAGTGTCCATCGGCCATGCCCATCGCAACCCTTAACAGACCGTGACTGTCGTATACGGGGGCAATTTGCCGTGAAATCAATTGAATTGAGCATGAGAGTACCACATTATTCAGGACAAAAAAAGGGGAGAAAAGAAAAGAAAACAAAGCCAAACTAGTTACAGATCCTTCTTCAACCTTACCTAGTATATTCGGTCAGTTGCCGCCCTTTCACAGATGTCACTTCTTTGAGGGCATCCACCCATTTCTGGATCGTGTCCGGATCAACTCCTTTCTCCTGGTGTGCCGCAATTTTATCGGCGTAGGGACCCTTCCCATCCTTCATTTCCACATCCCACGCCGTGATCAAGAAGTAGACGGGCATGATGATCATTCTTCCCTCTTTGCGCCACTCGACCATCTGAGCCAGCTCACGAAGGCACGGCTTACTCGAGGCATAGTCCTCGGACAGGATCGGGATGCCAATCTTCGACAGCTTGATCGACTCAGGGAGCTGCTTCTTGATGTACTCTCCATCGGAAAGCTCTTCTTCGTCTAAGAAGGTGCAAACCCCGTGATCGACGAGGCTTCTGTAGAGAACATCAGTGAACCCATGTCGGGTGTCGCTTCCTCTGAAGCTCAGGAACACGTCGAAGTTGTTTCCTGTTACCGATGCTGATGGTGCTGAACTCGAACCGCCGTGAGGACCCTCTTTCGCCATCCGCAGCTGGAAAGGAGACTCGCGAATGCTCGGAAACTTCCCTCGGACAGACTCTTGACAATGCCACGCTCTGCCCTGGTTGATTAATGGGGAAGCAGGTTCTCCGTCCCTGCGGAATTTCTACAGTCAAATTGTTCACCAGATCCAATTAGAGGTAATCAGTCCCAATCCGATCCGATTCCTAGTAGAAACCGAGAACGAGATGAACTGGTTCCCAATTTTTGAGATCGGAAACCGGACTGGACCGATCTAGAATTGGGAATAGGACTTGACACTGCACCGATTGATCCAGTCCGGTTCCATCCCATGGAACCGATTACTTAGCAAAAAAAATTAAAAAATCAAGAAAAATACAAAAATTATTACTATTTTTAAGTTTTATTTGTATTTTTAAGAAATTAAAAAATACATGTTTTTAAAAAGGGTCGGTTCGATCCAGTTCGATCTAGTTCCTCTAGAATCAAGAAGCGGACCAACAATCATTGGTTCATTTTTATGGAACCGAGAACTAGACCGATCCCTAGAATCAAACCAAACCAGCTGGTCCGGTCCAACCCAAGCGGGTTCTAATTTGAGCAGTCCGGCGTGCTTAGTCCTAGATCCAATGAAGTCTTCCAAGAAATCATTTGTCATATATGAAAGCAAAGTAACAATGACCGTTGGGTGTATGAAATCATTTGTCATTTCCACGTTTGTTGCAGTTTTACTCCTATCTGGTTTAATCTTTCGTTAAGTGTTAATTATAAATTTTGACAAAGTATAGTTTGTTTCGCAAAAAATAAACCGTTTTGAACCTTTATAAAATTAATAAATGAAAAATATTTAGACAAAAATTATTATTGATAATGAAGATATTTTTTATTTAATAATTATTTCGAACTCTGACCAAATGGCATATGTAACGTAGAGATATATCTCTTGAAAGTTAATTGTTCTGAGTATATAACCGTCATGCAATTAAAAAAAAAAAAGTAAAAGGGAAGAAATTTGAGGAAAAGAATTGAGAAAAAAAATAACGAAAAAGGGGGGGGGGGATGGCAAAAAATGAGGAGGTGAACTCAGGTGCGAATTTCTAACCAAAAATAAAAATTCAAGTGCGTCCAAAAGAAAATATTGAAAGCCAAATATTCAAGTATGATTCTCCTTTAATTATCATACTCTAACTAGTTTATTTTTGTGGAAGATAAAGGTAGATTCTTGTCGGAAGATGTGGCCAAATGATACATTGGATGGAGCTTGAGGTCTAAGGGTAGGAAATGACCCATCACGTGCTTACTACTTTTAGTCGCTATCAAATTACAAAGTTAATTATCAATGCTCAATAGCCTACACGAGAAGATTAGTTTAATTTTAACAAATTCCATCTTCATTAACGGTGCAAAAAGATCGCTTCTCCATTTTCTGCACTGAAATAAAACGCACGAAGTGAATGAGCTTTGGAGCAAATGGGAGATAGAAAATCTACATCTATGAGAGCATCCAAAAGCTACTGGGGCAAAAAGCAACATGAATTTGGGAAAACCCTCATCTAGATTTTTCAAAAAAATTATTTATCTTGACAATAGGTGATGACAAAAAAAGGTGCATTTGATAACCATTCTATTCTTAAAAATAATTTTTATTCACAAATGATTCTTTTTTATTATGTTCCCTTAATGAGATTCTAAGCATTTGAAATGTCCAAAATTTCTATTATGAGAATAAAAAGGCATTTAGTATGACTCTTAAATTTTTTTCGTGACTTAAAATATCTTTGAATTTTTTAAATATTTTTATTATATCTTTCACTTTTTTATTTTTCTTTTTCCTTCCCTCTTTTTCTCTAGCTAGTCGCTAGCAATGGCCCGTGACCTCACTAGAGCCTCACTAGGCTAGGACGAGGTCTGGTGAGCTTGTCGGAGCCTCGCCTAGCTCATGTGAGGTCGGCCTTGTTAGTGGCCAAGCAAGCTCACCCAACCACCAGTGAGGCTTTGCCGAGCGCGCCTAACCTCGCCCAGTCGGTCGCTAGACCTTGTCGAATTAGTCGTCAGACATCTCTATGGCCAATGACCGGTAATGAGGAAGAAGAAGTGAAAATGAAAGAAAGAAAAAGAGAAAAAAAAGAAAAAAAAAGAAAATGATTTGCCTTGATTTTGGAATTGTTCTAGGGAGTAAGAAATAACTTTTTTCTATTTTTTTTAATATGCTCCAAAATTTAGGAAAAATTCAAAAAAGGATTGAAGTGCACTTATTTCTCAAATAAGGGTTCAAAGTGGATATAGTTTCAAATAAGAGTCTGAAGTGGTCAAATCGTCTGAAATAAGAGCCTGAAGTTGCAAAAACGTCTTAGATAAGGGCAGCCGGTGACTATTCCAATGGGAAAATTCCAAATAATGGCCAAAGTACTATCGTTTACTTAAATAAGAGCTTGAAGTGAACCTTATTTCAAATAATATCTTAAAGTAGCCAAATCATATGAAATGATGGCATGAAGTTGCTGAATCGTCTCAATAAGGGCCTTTGGCTAGTTGGTGAGTATTTTAACCATTGAAGAAAGGGATTTTTTTGGTCAAAAAAAAAAATTATAACTACATTTTTTTAATTTTTTAATTTTTTAATTAAAAATTTTTCTTTTCCTTTTCTTTTCTTTTTTACATTTTCTCTCTTTTGTCCCTCGGTCATTGCTGTTAATGGCCAGTGGAGGTCACCTGCCTCAAGCAAGGAATGCCCTTACAGGCATTAGGCAAGGGCCGCCTTGCTTGGGCTGGGCGGGTGACGGCTGCCCAGGTGAGGCAACCCTCACCCAATGCTAATGAGGGTTGCCCTCGCCAGATCAAGTGAATGTAGCCCTTGTTTGACATCGGTGAGGGCAACCCTCACCCTCACTTGGGCTAGCGAGGCCATGTGAAGGTGGGGGTTGCCTTTGCCAGATCTAGCAAATGAATGCCTTTGCCAAACCCTAGCAAGGGTGGCCCTCGCCTGAGTTTGGCGACCTTCGCCATGGCCTATAGAGGGAAGGGGGAAAAATAAATAATAAATAATAAATAAAGAAAAATAAATAAACAGATAAATTAATTAAAAGACAAAAATGCCATTCAGTCTAATAGATTAGGCCCCCTTTTTTTAAACTAATATGATTACTTCAAGCTTTTATTTGAAACAAGTTCCACTTTAGGCCTTTATTTGAGA
Source organism: Eucalyptus grandis x Eucalyptus urophylla (assembly GCA_028830015.1). NCBI lineage: Eukaryota > Viridiplantae > Streptophyta > Magnoliopsida > Myrtales > Myrtaceae > Eucalyptus > Eucalyptus grandis x Eucalyptus urophylla. Next base: position 25,541,035 of record CM054189.1, on the reverse strand, counting down.
TGATCTGGTCATTTTAGATCTTTATTTGAAATATGATCTATTTTGGGCCAAAAACGATGACACTTCAAGTCCTTATTTGGAAATTTCCCCCCAAATCTATTCCCCATAATAAAAAATTTACCAAATGAATTTCTGTTCTTTTTTTGGTTCTGAGGAACAAAAGAACAAAATCATGCACGGTTTAAAGTGTCAACAAATAGGCATGAAGTTCATCACCTTGTGCAATACGCACGGAATAAACTAATATTTTGTTATAGATAATTGTATTACTCTATTCATGACCGTTCAAATTCGTAATTGGAATTTCAGTATCAATAGACAAGCATATATATCCTGATTAAAAAGTCAACATCAGCCCTTAGAACAAGTTTATAAATTTGTATGGACGTTAATTCAAATAATGATGATAACTTACTAATGACTGATATAATAATCATGTTATCGGTCACACTTTTTTATCCACAAGATAAAAAAAATATTAGCAACCTTAAAATTATACCAACGCCGACATTTTCCAATTTTGAATCCCACAAGACCTAAAATTTTGCAACTCGAGTAATGACTTGGATTGATTGTCACAGTAACATGAATATAACCCATAATATAAATTACGTAGTGCTAGGCGTACTAAAGGGATACCACCTACTTAAAATAAGGTCCTAACCTAGATACTATGTCTCAATTGCTGCCATGCGGTCTTTCCGTTATCTTAAATTATGGTGCTTCGGAGCCTAAAATTGTTCGTATCTTGGATACACTGTTGCTAACTCTATCGACAGGGTTATGAATCTCTTGAAATACTTGGATGGTGGATAAGGTTGCCCCCGGAGAACAAGGTATCATAGACAAAACCACGTCTATGCGTGCATGGGTACATCTGGATTTTGCTGAAATTCGCAGTGGAGAGAGCACGCATGGAATATCTACGTTATGCTAATTTCACCTATGTCGTCACAGAGACGGCCTTCTCTACCAAAGAGGACTATGGCAAAGGAGAGCAAGAAGCCCAGTGCTGCATAAAGGACTCTGCATGGCCTGCTGCCTCCCGAGACCAGCAATCTTTCCACTGGCAAGACTAGTTACAGGGAGCCTTCGGAGATTGCAGACCAAGCCGAGTGACATGCTGAGTTTGCAAGGTGAGCGTTCTCTTTGTTTCAATAGACTTTGTTTCACGCTTTCAGCAATGATAAATAACTACGAATGAAACTCCAAACCTGCGTTTTTTGCCAGAATGGAAAAGTTTTCGATACATGAAGATTCAAATAAAAGAAAGTGAAAAGTGCCAGCCTATGTAGAGGCTAATCGCCCTTTACTATCCGCACACAATTCATTCCACTCTACATTGATTTTGTCAATCATTTCCAAAGCTTGATTTCTCTTCTTTTCCCTGCTTGGATTCTCTCTCTTCATACTGAGGACCTGCTCGTACTTAATTCTTCAGTTCCTTGACTTTCTCCAATCTCATTGTCGACAGATATGATATTTCTGACTTTGCATTCTCAACTGTCTGCTTGCGTGCCTCAATCTCTGCTTGAAGTTGGGTTATAACTCGCTCATTGTCAGCCACGGTCTTAGCTTTCTCTTCACATTGTTTCATGATCAAACGAACTTCATCCTTGTCAGACGCCAAAAGATACATTTCCATTTTGAGCTCCCCTTCTAACCTCTCACATTCAATGAGGATCTTTTATTGGGAAGAGAGGGAGTCACCTGAGTCTGAATAAAGTTCTTCAATTTGAGATAGACACATTGATGTCCAATAGTAGAGACCTCTGGTGCATTTTGTTCGACTAAGAAGTTCAGTAATTCTTGCAATTGACCAAGTAGCTTGGGATTAAACACGATTGCCTGGAGTCCCTGACTCATTATAATTTCCAACTCTTGCGATGCATTCTGGTATGCTTGAAGATCAAAATGACTTGCTTGTGACATCTCTGTCCCAGTATTTTGCTCTCCTGAGTCATCACTCAACAGAGACTCGATCTCTGAGAAAAGAGATTCCTCTCCGCCACCACGTAAATCTGCCTCGACAATTATAGGGGCTTTATCTTTGTCCATTGCTGATGATGACTATGGTTGAGCAGCAGGAGGAGGCACAGCAGAACCAATTGTTGCCAAAGAAGGGATAGTCGATGCCCTGTCAAGTGGCACATCTTCTTGCTCTGTTGATGGCGAGATGCCAGTAGTTTTTGTCCCTCTTATCTGGCTCAACACTTAAGTTTGATTAATGTGGAAAAGTGTGTGTTGGCTTGGTTCTGGAAATCATCTGACAGCTGAATTTGGAAGCAACGGCCTGAAAGAAATACAGAGTTATTCATTGATGGAGTGAGATAGGAAGCAAGACATCTGTAGTTTACCTTCACTCTATGCCACGTGGTTGATGAACCTGCAACAGAGGGAGAATTTCGCAAGTTAGAAGAAGCGCCCATAGTTTCAGTTATTGACTTGACAGAATCGGAAGATTTTGCTTGTGCTTTAGGAGGAAAAGGAGCATTAAATAAGGAGTAAAATTTTCCTTTTAGCCCAAAAAAGTAGTCTAAGGTCTAATCAGTTCCAACAACATGTCATAGCTTGAAATAATCCTCTGACTGCCTATCCTTATGGTCTGGCAGCTTTCTAGCCATGACCTCTTTCAGTGTTCTACATTGCAAGGTTGAAATCATAGTTAAATCTTATAGGACAACTCAAATTTGACAATCTCAATGTACAGCATACCTTTATCCTTGCATTTGACACCCTGAATGGAAGAATGTTTGGTATTAGCTGGTTTGCTAAACTCCACCTGTGATAAAACCTGTGTAAGCATGTATTCAGTGCATCGAATAAGACTTCTACCATGTGTCAAACGGTTATAAAGATTGATGCTTAGATTCAAACTGACTGAACGTGAAAAGAGACCAAATGAATTTTGAGATTTCATTGACGGTATTGATCAGACTATATCCTTGGAGGAGTAGCTCATCAAACAAGTCTGAATTAAAAGAGAAAAAGTTTGAAGAATGGAATACCTTCTATGAGCTACTCATCCCAATTTATTAAAAGTACTTTGGATTAAGATCTTGAATATTACGGAAGCACCCCATAAAAAATTTAAGATACTAGTACAGAAGCCAGAGCTTTTCTGCAACACATCAAAGATTTAAGATTCCAATACAACGTTCAATGCTCTGGATTGAATACATAACAACACCTCCCAAAAGCTTGATTAAACTAATTGGCATTAATAGAAGTTCTTTGGTTGTATATCGCAGAAAAATACAAGAAAAAGTAAAATGCTCTTTCAAAGAAGTGGAGTCCTTAACAAATTTGGACCCATCTTTCAAGTAAAAAAGATGAAAGAAATACAAAGTCTTGATGACTCAAATTTCATTTGAAAAATTATTCTGCATGTGTTAATGGGAGAAAATATCCCGTCCCTCGTAATTCATCATGTCATGCACTTTTTTCATTATTAGAAATTCATTCATCTTAGTAAAAATTCCAAACATGCAATGTGCTAATCAAGTGCCAACCTCCATATATGTGGTCCAGAGGGAAAATCATAGTGTCGGTTACCTCGGATGAGCTTTCCGTCTCAATTATGGCACTAGTTGGCTTCTCAAAGGAATGCAGGTGTTCCACACTTTTAATATCACGAATCTTCGGACAGTTGTTGATTTTAATATCTTTCAGCTTCTTCAGTTTTGATAGATCGGGAAGTCTCTCAAGATCTTGACAGTACGAAACATTCAATGATGCTAAAAATATCAAGTTCTCCAGCTCATCTAGTTGTTGCAGGTAGCAGTGTGATATTCTAAAAATTCGCAAGGATTTGAACTGCCCAAGGCCTGCAACTTCTGTTACAGCACAGTCGAAAAGCTCGAATTCTGACAGAAGCTCCAAATACGAAAGATCTGGCAATCCTGTCCGTGATTTGTACTGGCAAAGTGAGAGAGTGAATAAACCTGAAGGAAGCCGTGGTAGCTTTTTCAAGCGAATGCAGCAAAGGGAGAGCTTTGTGAGCTTAAAAAGGAGATGCAACCCAACAGGTAGTAGTTGGATCTTTAACAGAGATAGCTGCAATATCTTTAGCTCTGACAAACTCCCGAGCTCCAAATAAGTGTGTCCTTTGGTCTCAACTTGACCTTGGACAGGTAATACCAGTTCTTGGGATCCATCAGCCAAGAATAACTCTGCCAACTTAACTAGCCTACTGATGTCTGGGATTGTATCCATCAATTTAGAACTGACAGATAGGCTTATTAAAGTGGAAGGAAGCTTGGGCACTCTATGGAGCTTGTCACAATGAAGCAGATCAAGTGTTTGCAGATTGGGAAGTCTAGAAATGCTATCTGGTAGGCTACGAATCCGAGAGTATCCAAGCCTCAAGACCTTCAATCTCGAAAGCTGCTCAATATCTCTAGGAATTTCCCCAGCCAAACTCCGACATCTTGAAGCATGTAGCTCTTCAAGCCTCTTCAACTTCCATATAGCACCAGGCAGCTCTCGTACAAAAGTAAAATCAATTTTGAGCACTTCTAAAAGATTTAACTTATTGACAGTATTAGGTAATTCGACAATTCCAGTACTTGATAAATCAAGTTTGATCAATGAAGCCAAACTCCCCAAGGACGTTCGTAACTTCAACATGGACCTACAATGATTTATTGACAAGTGCTGTAGCACTTCTAACTCTTCAGACAGGGGAAGTTCAGTTATTTTGGTACCATTCAGTAAGAAGACTCTCAGAGATTTCACATGACTAATTGAATCGGGCAGCTGGATCAATGAAAGACAGTTGCAAGCACTGAATATTCTAAGCTTTTGCAAATGACCGATGGAGGCAGGAATTTTTTGAACAGCAGTTTCATCTATAAGAATCTCTTCCAAGGATATGAGGGAACCCAACTCTTCAGGCAACTTATTGAGTTCAGTACAAGACCTCAAGTTCAGTGAAACCAACCTCTCCAGACTTTTTACTGATGAACCAATTTCAACCAATCGAATGCACCTTTCAAGAATCAATCTCTCTAAACATTTGTAATAAGACAAGTCTGGAGTTTTGATCAAGTCAACACAACCGGTGAGGTTCAGAACTTTCAATTTCTCGGCTTTCTGTCAGAAAGTAGAATAACAAAAGAGTCAACTTTTCTGCTACAATTTGACAAATGAGATTAAAAATAATAAACTTCCCCACCTTGATTTCTCTCCAACCATTCCATTTTTCGTTGACCTTGCTCCAGGAAAGATCTAGAATAACCAATTTCTTCAAATCCAAATTTCCAGCACAAAGATTACGAGGACAACCTTGCCAGTGGAGCCATCTTAAACTTGAAAGGCGCCGCTCAAACTTTCCTTCAAGGTTCGCCTGATCCAATCTAAGGAATCTTATGTTCGACATACTCGCAAAATGTGCTGGTTTAAAACTGCACTGTGACCTACTGTCAAATTTGAGAAGAACACCTTGAACACTATCCGTTCCCTACGTGTGGAATATAGGATTACCAAGGGACTTCGCATTTCCCCACAAAAATATGTGAAGATAATAAATGCTTAGAGACTTCAAACTAAAGAAATCATTTTTATTAAAAGTCCATTTATTTTATAGAAAATGAATGATTTGGAAAACATTTCGCTGAAAATGATCAGTTGTATCTATTACAAAAACAAATGAACAAAAAATATTTTCATCGTCCATGAAAATGTGCATACATAAATTGTTATCAATAATGAAAAAATTATCAATGACTAATTATTTCAAGAAATATAAACGATCATTTTTAAGAAAATGTTTTCCAAATCATTCATTTTCCAAGAAACAAACGCACCTTAATGGTCTTTCCTCTATGAAAAAAGGATCACTAAATTGTAAGGCACACAATCGTAAGGTAAAAAAAGTGATGAACTTGTATCTTACTTGTTCATTTGTCAGCACATCCAAGGCTTCATTTTGTAACCACAATCTGCTGCGATTTCTAGGTTCACGATGTTCCCCTTCAACGATATCCCTAGCTAGGTCTCGAAGTTGATCATGCATCCACAGCTTATTGTTCTCAATCTTAACAATAGAGGAGAGAACAAGCACTTGTAATTCCAATCCACTAGCAGAATCACAGTCAGACCACAGGTAGCAAGCAATGTTTTTGTCCTCTCCAATGAAGAAACAAGCAATGTCCAGAAACATCTGTCTTTGCTTGTCAGGTAATGCTTTGATGATTACCATCAACTTCTGTTCAACTTGTAGCTTAGGTACTTTTTCCAACTCGTCTAAGGTTTGCATCCATACATCCTTGCCTTTAGAAAATAGATATGACCCGACAACCTCAATAGTCAACGGAAGCCAGTCAATAGTCGATACTATTTTTTCGGACAGAGTAGCAAACTCATCCGGAGTAGGTTTCTCCCTGAAGGCATGGATGTGGAAAAGCATAAGGGCTTCATGTTGTTGCATTCCCCCAACCTTATATTTCAGGATCACTTCAAGCTTATCTAAAGCTTGTTCGGCTCTGGTGGTAATTATGATCCTGCTTCCAGAACCTAACCAATCAAGACTTCCTAAAATTGGAGTAAGTTCAAAGCCTGGTTCGATATCATCGAAAACAATGAGAATTTTCTTGTGGAAGAATCTGCTTCTGATGGACTTAATCCCATCATCAACAGAAGGAATTTGTCTATGCATTGCACCTAGAAGGTCAGAAATCAGCTGACCTTGCAAATCAACTAAGCCTCCTGGTTTTTTGGCATTTTCTCTAAAGCTTTCCAGAAAGCTACAGCCATCAAAGAGATGAAATATTCTTTTGTAGACAAACTTTGCAATCGTTGTCTTCCCAGTGCCCCCTATGCCATGTATTCCAACTACACGAACATTACTAGATTCCACATTTAGTAATTTCATAACTGCTTCCTCATGACGCTCGATGCCAACGGAGAGTCTCTTCAACATCCTCATCACATTTGCGACAACTACATCAATGATCAAAGCGCGTGTGCCTAAGCTGTATCATGCGTGCACGTGTGCACAAGGCACATGCATAAAGATTAATGTAAGTCTATCAATGTTTGAACTCTGAAGTAATTTGCAAGAAGAAGTTCGCGCTCTCCTTTTAAAAACTATTATACAGTAATCAGCTTTAGACAAACAGGGCACACAAATAGTGGTACATACTTTTACTAAAACTGAGTCATGTGCTTTTAAATAGATGTGTAACGAGACGAATATTGAAATTTATCGACAAAACCGAAGCACTAAGTAATGTGGCAAGCTGGGAGAAAGAACATAAACAAACGGATCACATTCAGTACCGGATCAGAGGGAGCTACATCAGGTATTGAGACACCTAGCATTAGTCTAATCAGATTAACTTAAATTGAAGTAAGCGCCACCTTGGGATTTGGATGCCACGTTACTCAATCAAACTTACTCAATTACACTCACCGATTACTCGCCAACCCTGAGATGGATCCCACATGGATGAGAGATTCCTCCCATTTCCGGAGGGTTTCTGGGTCGACTCCTGTCCGTCTATGCTTGTTGATAGCCTTGCGGTAACCGTGGGATACGTTTTTCACGACCGAGGGCGTGACGTTGAGGAAGACGGGCATGATGATCTGGCCCATCGTCTCGTGGGCCTCCACAATCTGAGCCAGCTCTCGGAGGCACCGTCTGCTCCACGGATAGTTCTCTGACAGGATTGGAATGGCGATCTCGGCCTGCCCGATAAACGGGGGAATTGACCGCCCAAGGACCACGAGGATCCCCGCTTTTTGGAGGCTATTGCAGAGATGATCCACAAAGACCTTGCGGGTGTCTGATCGTTTGAAGCTCAAATACACATCGGCCCGAGTAAGAAGGGGAACAAGAAAGGCAATAGCCATCTCCTACTTTCAAAATGAAAGTGGTTTTCGTGTCGGCGCCTCCTTCTCTAGTATCGTCTACTTCATACCACCGGAGTGGGCGGCTCTTTCCGGGGTCTCACCTGCCTGCGTGACTGGCACCGCTGTTGGAACCAAAAGGATTTGTAGGGAGAGATTATAAACACACAAAGAGAGAATATATTACACAATATGCCTTCAAAGGCTTAATGGAGTACACACACAAACTTTGCTAAGCTTAAAACTCTCTCTCTAGCTTTCTATATGCTTGTGAAGCTATCTCACTCTCTCACTCTCTCACACACTAAATAAACTAACATAACCCTATATTTATAAGCATCTTCACCACCATTATCTTCGACGTGCAAGAGTTGAAGTTGAACTTTTCTTCTTGGCTAAGGAGTCAACAATTTTGGGCTGAAACTTTTCCTTCACGTTCAAGTTTACGAAGTTGAAGCTTTCTTCCTGCTCTTGAAGACTCCAGCAACAAGTATAATATTATTTTAATATGTGCCCATTCTTTTTTTTTATAATCCGCTTGTGGCTTCTTCAAGAATTCTCTCCTTTGGCGGTTTACGAAGTGACGCTGCAGCCCACTTTTCTTTGGCTTTTTACAAACCGACTAACTCTTGCTTTAACACACTTAGCCAAAACAATTAGAAGACAAATAAACTAATCAAAACACAAAATCAATTTTACTATTTTCTAACAACTGCCGCCTCGGCCGCTGTTGCCCGGTTCCGCACGGAGTCCTCGAAATTCCTCCCGACTTCTGTTAACTGGGGATAAAGATCTGAAACTGATGAAACGTGAATGGGACGGAATGGGTAAACGCTCGGTACAAATGCAAGAGTGTGCCCCAGTCAATTCAGAGTGACCATTGGGCCTGCCCATCGCAACCCTTAACAGACGGTGCCTTTCGTATACGGGGGCAATTTGCCGTGAAATCAATTGAATTGGGCATGAGAGTGCCACATTATTCAGGACAAAAAAAAGGGAGAAAAAGAAAAGAAAACAAGGCCAAACTAGTTACAGATCCTTCTTAAACCTTACCTAGTATATTCGGTCAGTTGCCTCCCTTTCACAGATGTCACTTCTTTGAGGGCATCCACCCATTTCTGAACCGTGTCCGGATCAACTCCTTTCTCCTGGTGTGCAGCAATTTTATACGCGTGGGGACCCCTCCCATCCTTCATTTCCACATCCCACGCCGTGATCAAGAAGTAGACGGGCATGATGATCATTCTTCCCTCTTTGCGCCACTGGACCATCTGAGCCAGCTCACGAAGGCATGGCATACTCGAGGCATAGTCCTTGGACAGGATCGGGATGCCAATCTTCGACAGCTTGATCGACTTAGGGAGCTGCTTCTTGATGTACTCTCCATCGGAAAGCTCTTCTTCATCTAAGAAGGTGCGAACCCCGTGATCGACGAGGCTTCTGTAGAGAACATCGGTGAACCCATGTTGGGTGTTGCTTCCTCTGAAGCTCAGTGTGAGAGCTAGTATGAGAACCTAGAGGGGGGTGAATAGGTGCAGAAACAATTTTGTGAGATATGTGCAGTGCTAATCAACAATAGATTATGAAAAGGAAATTCTCAAAAAGAATTACGATCAAAGTAAAAGAGTATAGAGAAGAGAATATGAACACATATATTATAGTGGTTCGGCTTAATCCAAGCCTACGTTCACTATTCCGCACTGACAGCCCACTGGCTAGATTTCACTATGAACAAAAGAGTTGTTATAGTTAGGCTCTTCATTGATTCCACAGTGTAGAGACTCTACTACACTTCCTCAATGATATAGACTCCCTTTTGCGTACAAGATTTCGCTCAGCAGTTTAATTGACTAAGAACAAGGAGTTTCAGACTTTGGAATTCTTCTATCGCGTACACACTTGAACAACTGAAATGTCTTCCTTATATACTCCTTTATGCCATCATACATGTTGGCACTTACCAAAGGAATTATTTCAATCTACCCGTTGGACAGAATCAATTAGGAAGATCTTCGAGCTATTTAAGGAACATGACGATAGCTCATTAATCCTGCTCGCCCATACAATCAGGATTTTGGTTTCCATAAGTAGAACATTCCAAGTATACTTCACCAATCAACGAATCCACGATTCATAAATCAGTCTTGATCAGAATAAAGGATTCTGTCATACTATATCTAGCTAGAAGATCTACTTCAGTCGATAAAGTCAAATCCTTGACAAAACATCCAGTTCTGGATAAGTCTTCTTCAACGGTCTAGAAACTATCAATGAGGATAGACTTTGAGTCTTGAGTCTGGCAGTCCGGAAGTTTTCAGACTTTGATGGAAGAGTCTGCAAGTCTTCAGACTAGACTGATGGAAACGTTTTGTTAGCTTCAAAACACTCGAGGAAGTTTTCTCCAACAATCTCCCCCTTTTTGATGGTGACAAAACTTTCCTACATATTTTGATAACTTTGACCTGCAAAACATTACTCAAGCAAATATGGATATCTCATAAAGATAAATGGCTTAGTAATAACACTAGAATCTGCATCCATAGAAAGTAGGTTAGTCTTATGAACAAGGCCATGAGATATCAATAATACTTAAGATAAACAGATGTTCAAATAGTCAATTCCAAATCTAGTCCAAATCCAAACAGCCAAACACAAACATCAAGTCAATCAAAAAAGGTTTTAAATCCAAATAGTCAAATTTGCACATTTCACCCCCTTTTTGTCATCATTAAAAAGGTAGAGATGAAAAGAAAATGAAATTAAGATGGCTTAGGAACACGGACAAGTTGGAAATCTCCCATTGACTGAACAATGCCTTCCAGCCTTTTTAAGTCCTCCTTTAGTTGCGCTACTTCTTCACCCTTAGCATTTGTCTGAACTTGAAGAGCAAGGGCTTGGAGTTGATCATTCAAAGAAACTGAGGAAGCTTGTCCTGCATTCTGCATATTCTGAAGATCGCATCCCAGAGCATAGATTTGACCTTTCATCTATAAAAGAACATCAAGAATTCTGCGAAAGTCTGTTGAATTAGCAGTCTAAGTACTTGCTTCTGCACGATCAGACCGTGTATAAGCAGATGATGGCAAATCAGCATTGTCACGCAGATTGGGTGATGAAACATCGTGTCCCTCCTCAGGAAATTGTGAGGCATAGATGTCCTCTGGATCTGCTGGAGAGTGACTTACTCCTTCACTGGTGGCAGAGATTGAGGATGTTCCTCTTTTCTCAGGATCTCCCCCCTGTTTCCATGCCTTTAAGTGGAGAAGAGTGTTCTGCATGTTCTTTTTCTACTCTCTCTTCTTCTTCTTCTTCAATTCTTTCCTCCTATGCATCTCTCTCCTCTGTTTCTTTCTCGAAATCTTCACTTTCTCCAGTCCTCTGTTCTGTTTCAGCCGTACCTTTTTCCTGTCTCTCCATTGATTCTAGTGTAGAATGACTCAGGTTCTTCAAAACCATTGCAGAAATGGTAATGTCATCTTCATCCTCTTCATCCTCAACGATGAGAGCTCTTCTTTTCTTGGATGGAGCAACCATGGGCTCCTTCCCTTTCCTTTTTGCAGCAGAAGATATTTGATGAGATTTGACAGGAGTTTTCTCCTTGAACTTCTCCAACTCCTTGTTGAGTTCCTTCAGACGTATTTTAGAGACCATTTTCAGTCCCACCACCATTTGATCACACGCTCGACCACAAAGAATTCGGGGAGGCCGAATATTCAAGTGTCTGAATAACTTGGTCATAAGAGCTGGATAAGGAAGTTGTCCCTTATCCTTCACCATTGCCCTGTACATGTGGAACATAATAGAGTGTGGAAGAGAGAATTTTTTTTCCAACATTGATGGCATACATCAACTTTGCCTATGAGTTTGAAACATCAGTCTTTGAAGTAGATTTTGGTCTGAAGCAGTTAATCACAATCTTATGAAGCAGAATGTTGGTTGCATTCATCCTTGAATAGGAAATCTTTTCTTCCGTTCTTCGATCCTTAACAAGTTCCAACATTGCACGAGCAATAGACACACTGATAGGTTGATATCTCCCTCTTTCAACTCCAATCACATCAGCCAATGTATTCATGTCAACCACATGGTCCTGATCTCGAACACTAAAAGAGAATCAATTCGCATCCAAGAAACTAAGATTCGAATAGAAATAAGCAGTAAGTTCAGCATAGGCTTCTGTAGATTCAAAACAAAACTGTTTGAGTTGAAGAAAACTGAATTTCTCCCGTAGATTGACATTCACAGAGTCAAGAAAATCAAAATCCACACTTCTAGGATTTATCACCCCACGCTTCAGCAACTTAAAGTACAGTTACTTGTGGTCATCCGATCTAAACAAGTCTGTCCTTTTGCTTCGGATTTTTGCCGCAACACCCATTCTCGGTTTAGACTGACTGTACATCCTATCATCGTCATTCCCATCTGGCTGACTCAGTCCTCCAACACATGGATCAGTTGGGATATTTGCGAATGCCTCTTCCACTGATCTAGTAGGGGCAATTCCCAAACGTTCCATCATACGTAGAAAATAAGTTTCATTTCGATACCCTTTTTCTTTCAAAAATTCGTCAATGTAGTTCAAAGGAGTACCACCCCTCTTCAAAGCACGGTAAAGCTTATAAGTAAAGCCAGGCTTAAGAGTTCTTACGGGTTCTGCGTCTTCGACGATTTCTTCCTCTTCTTGATGTGCAACATTCTGAGGTCTAGATGGAGGAGATGGACGCTGCTGAGAATGTTTTGGGCTCTGTTGCTGATTAGGAGATTCCTCTTCCTCGATGAGATCAAAGTGTGTAGACCCCTCACGCATCTGCTGTGGTCCCCTATTCGCGATCCTCAAAGACCTTCTTTGAGAAGACATTTTTCACAGTATTTGGAGGGATTCCAAGCTTGTTTTCCCAAGAAAGATGACAACTTTTCGAAGATTAAACAAGAGAAGAAGACATAAATGGAAGATATGTGCTCTCTTAGGGTTTTTGAGAGTAAAATGAAGAAGAACTGACAGTATATAAGACAGTCGAAGAGATGCATACGAAACGTCGTAAAAAGGAAATATAAAGATACCTTTTAAAAAAATAACTGCCTTTTCAAAAATTAGATAACTGTCATTTTAAAAATTTCTTTTACGAAAAGGAAAGATTACAATAATCACGGAAATTAAAAATAGCAACAATCAATTACGGATAGATGATCGTACCTTTTCGAGATTTGATCTAAGAGAAAATAAAATATCTTACAGTAAAAAATCTTGATCATCTGAGTCTAAGATTCTTTAGACTTTCAGTCCTAGGTCTGAACTTTCTCAGACTTTAAGATATTGAGTCTGGAACGAATAGCTTCAAATTGATTTTTCTCCAAATGCTTTGTAAATATATTCGCCAGTTGATTCTTTGAGTCAATAAACTGAATCAAAATTTCTCCATTTTGAGCATGATCTCTAATGAAGTGATGTCGAATCTCTATATATTTTGCTCTTGAGTGAAGAATCGGATTCTTGGTGAGATTGATTGCGCTGGTGTTGTCACATTTGATTTCAGTGCATGAATCTTCAATTCCAAAGTCTCTTAACTGTTGTTTTATCCACAAAATTTGTGAACAACAACTTCCAAGAGCTACATATTCTGCTTCTGCTGTAGAAAGAGCTACTGTACTTTGCTTCCTTGAAAACCAAGACATAGTCCTACTTCTAAGTAGTTGACAGGTGCTCAAGGTGCTCTTTCTATCAACTCTGCATCCGGCTAGGTCTGCGTTTGAGTATCCAAGAAGAGTAAAGTCTCATTCGTTAGGATACCAGAAACCCAAAGTTGAATATGAGGCAATGTATTTGATAATAAGTTTTGCAGCACTTAAATGAGATTCTCTCAGGTCTGATTGAAACCTGACACAAATGCAAACACTAAACAAAATATTAGGTCTAGAAGCAGTAAGGTAAAGAAGTGAACCAATGATGCTCCTGCATAGCTTCTGGTCGACTTTCTTTCCTCCTTCATCTTTGTCCAACTTCAAGGAATTTGACATTGGTACATCAGTCTTTTTGCAATTTTCCAGTCCAAACTTTTTGACAAGATCTTTAACATACTTTTCTTGATAAATAAAGGTTCATTCCTTTAGTTGTTTTACTTGGAGCCCGAGAAAGAAGGTTAGTTCACCCATCATGCTCATTTCAAATTCATCCTGCATAGACTTAGAGAATTTCTTGCACAGACTTTCATTAGAAGATCCAAAAATAATATCAACATAAATTTGAACAAGTAGAAAACTTTTGCTTTCTCTTTTGATAAACAATGTAGTATCTACATTACCTTTGACAAAGCCATTTTGGATTAAAAACTTAATCTATCATACCAAGCTCGAGGTGCTTGCTTTAGACCATATAGAGCTTTTTTCAGTCTGAAAATAGAGTCTGGTTTCCTTGGGTCTTCAAAACCGGGTGGTTGTTCCACATAGACTTCCTCTTGGATAAATCCATTTAGGAAAGCACTTTTGACGTCCATTTGGAATAGCCTGAAATTTTTATGACAAGCAAAAGCAAGTAATAATCTAATTGCTTCTAACCTTACTACTGGTGCATAAGTCTCATCGTAGTCTATCCCTTCTTCTTGCGTATATCCCTTGGCCACGAGTCTTGCTTTGTTTCTTACAACCTTTCCTTTCTCGTTCATCTTGTTTTTGAAAACCCATTTAGCTCCAATGATGGATTTACCTTTCGGTTTAGGAGTCAATTCTCAAACATCATTGATACTGAATTGCCTGAGTTCTTCTTGCATGGCTTCAATCCAGCTTTCATCAATTAGAGCTTCTTCTAGACTTTTGGGTTCTATTTCAGAAATAAGAGCCACAGCACTAGACTCTTCGCGCCTTTTGGATCTTGTGTGAATTCTTTCATTAATATCGCGATAATGAGATCTGTGGGATGACGGGACTTATGCTTCCAGTTGCTGGTTGATTTGTCAAATTGTTGATCTTTTTCTTCATTTGAATCTTTGACAATTCTTTTTTGCTGGTCTTCTGAAGTCTGAGCTGCTTCTGGAGATTTAGACTTTGTAGAGTCTAAAGCAGGTTCAGTTTCTTCAAGTTGAGTCTGAATCGATTCATTTTGCATAGAGTCTTGAAATTTGACATTCATTGATTCCTCCACAAATTGAGTCTTTTTGTTGTATACTCTGTAGGCTTTGCTTGTGGTCGAATATCCAAAGAAGATCCCTTCATCTGATTTTTCTTCAAACTTCTCAACTCGATCATTTGCATTTTTCAAAATAAAACATTTACATCCAAACACGTGAAAATATGAAATAATGGGCTTCTTACCTTTGAATAACTCGTAGGGAGTTTTTTCCAGTATAGGCCTTAGAAAAACTCTATTAATGATATAACATGCTGTAGAAACTGCTTCAGCCCAAAAACGTAAAGATATGTTTCTTTCAATTAAAAGAGTTCTAGCCATCTCTTGAAGCGATCTATTTTTTCTTTCCACGACTCCATTTTTCTTTGGAGTGTATGGAGAAGAGAACACATGCTGAAAACCAGATTCATCACAAAATCTTGTAAAGTCTTGATTTTCAAATTCGCCTCCATGGTCAGTTCGTATACTTGAAATAACATACCCTTTTTTTCATTTTGAACCTTTTTAGCAAACTTTTTGAAGTAAGAAAATGTTTTAGACTTACTTACCAGGAAATATACCCAAGTGAATCGTGAGTAGTCATCCACAATTACTAGGCAATATTTCTTACTTCCAATGCTTCTTTGCTGAAATTTTAACTATTTGCTTCATGTTGATGTGCTCAAGTTTTCTGTGCCATAAATTTGCTTCTTCTTGAATTGAGATTAGCCATTGGGCTTCATCTGGTTTGACATCCAAGAGGTAGATATTTCCATGTCTTCGACCCGTGAAAGACTGAGAGGAATCTTTTCTGGTTCCTGAACATATTCCCTCTTGAAAGTTGATTTTGAAGCCGATGTCGCACAGCTGACTGATACTAAGCAAATTGTAGTCGAGTCCTTCCACTAAAGAAACATTACTGATTGTGAGACTTCCAATCTTTACAGTTCCGAATCTCACAATTCTTCCTTTGTTGTTTCCTCCAAATGAAACTTTTCCACCATTAACTTGAACAAGTTTTATGAAGCAATTTGAATTTCTTGTCATATGCCTTGAGCATCTACTATCCAGGTACCATTTAATCTTTCTCTTAATAGTGACCTGCATTTAGAAAGGAGACTCAAGCTTTCTTTGGTACCCATATTTTCTTGGGTCCATTGGTGTTAGTATGATATACTGTCTTTGCCCATACCTTCTTAACAGGTTTCCAAACCATAGAACAATTATTTTCAAAATGATCTGAACTATTGCACTTAGAATATTTAAGAGCACTGCGACCTACTAGTTTTACAAACACTTTTTTGAAATGATTTTTGTAAGCATTTCTCATAGGTCTTTGCTTAATTCTTTCTTTTACTTTAGGAAAATCAATTAGAGGAATGGTTTCAGCAGTCATTCCTAAACCTGATTTATTGAAGTAAAGTCTTTATGCTGAAAGAATTTTCTCAAGTTTCTTAGATCCTATAGAAAATCTTTTAGAAATATTTGAGATGTCATTTTTCAAGAATGCATTTTCTTTTGAAAGATTGTCTTCATTTTCTTTCAAGGTAGAAACACTTTTTTCTAAACTTTTGACATTTTCTTTCAAAACATTTTCCTGTTGTTTTAGTGCAGAGTTTTCTCTTTTGAGTTCGGAAATTCTTTTAAGAGAAGTCTTGAGACTAAGACACAGTTCATCAATGTATCTAGAGACTTTAGTAGGAATTTTCAAGTTACTTATTTCGATTTCACTGTCTGAATCTGAGTCTGTTTCGGAGTCTGAGTCTGATTGTGCCATGAGACAAATGTTGGCATAATTATCATCACTTTCTTCACATTCTGTATCACTCCAAGTTTCTACTTTGAGTGCATTTTGATACTTCTCAGTTTTTCCTTTCTTTTTCCTCAGAAGTGGACAGTTGGGTCTGATGTGTCATTTTTTCTCACATTCAAAACAGACTATATCTCTATTGGATTCATCATCCTCAACAGACTTACTCTATTACTTTTGAAAGCTCTGTTTCTTTGGATTGAATCTTCTTCCATTTATGTTTAACTTTCTGAATCTTCTTATTATGAGAGCAAGCTCTTCATCATCAATATCGTCTTCAGAATCTATGACATCAGAATTATCATTAGATTTTAATGCAATGGATTTCTTACCTTTAGGATCTTCATCTTCGTTGATTCGCTCCACTTCATAAGACTGAAGAGTCCCAACCAACTCATCAACAGAGAGTGGCATAATTCTTTGTGCCTCCCTTATTGAGGTCTTTATATAATTCCAATCCTTGGAGAGTCCACGCAGTAGCTTGTTTACTTTCATGGGATCAGAAATTGGTTGACCTTGATTTTCAAGAACATTCACTATCTCTGTAAAACGACTAAACATGTCAGTGATAGATTCTCCTGTTTTCATTTTGAATGCTTCGTATTGTCCGAGCATAATATTGATTATGGTTTCTTTCACTCGGTCAGTTCCTTCATACGTGATGTGTAATCTATCCCAGACTTCTTTAGCTGTAACACAAGAAGATATTTTGTTATATTCAGTAGGTGATAATGCACAATATAAAGAATAAATCGCTTTTGCATCAAGAGCTTGTCTCTTAGTTATCTCTTCTTGAGTCATTTCTCTAGACTCAACAATTTCTTTTCCTCTTTCTGAGACAGGTGCAGTTTTAGGAATGATTCATTTGTCTACCATGTCCCATTCCAGAGGATCCTTTGATCTTAGGAATGCCTTCATCTTGTTTTTTCATATGTTGTAATCATTTCCATCAAAGTAAGGCAGTCTGGTATTGCTTGCTCTTCAACCAGTTTTGGAGCCAACATACTAGCCATGAATCTTTAACTCTGAAGTAAAACACTTCAATTCAAGTGAGTATACAGGCTCTGATACCAATTGTGAGAGCTAGTATGAGCACCTAGTGGGGGGTAAATAAGTGTAGAAACAATTTTGCGAGATATGTGTAGTGCTAATCAACAATAGATTATGAAAAGGAAATTCTCAAAACGAATTACGATCAAAGTAAAAGAGTGTAGAGAAGAGAATATGAACATAGAGATTATAGTGGTTCGGCTTAATCCAAGCCTACGTCCACTCTTCAGCACTGACAGCCCACTGGCTGGATTTCACTATGAACAAAAGAGTTGTTATAGTTAGGCCCTTCCTTGATTCCACAATGTAGAGACTCTACTACACTTCCTCAAGGTCTCTCAATGATATAGACTCTCTTTTGCGTACAAGATTTCGCTCAACAGTTTAATTAACTAAGAACAAGGAGCTTCAGACTTTGGAATTCTTCTATCGCGTACACACTTGAACAACTGGAACGTTTTCCTTATATACTCTTTTATGCCATCATACCAGTTGGCACTTACCAAAGGAATTCTTCCAATCTACCCGTTGGACAGAATCAATTAGGAAGATCTTCGAGCTATTTAAGGAACATTACGATAGCCCATTAATCCTACTTGCCCATACAATTAGGATCTTGGTTTCCATAAGTAGAACCTTCCAAGTATACTTCGCCAATCAACGAATCCATGATTCCTAAATCGGTCTTGATCAGAATAAAGGATTTTGTCATACTATATCTAGCTAGAAGATCTACTTCAGTCGATAAAGTCAAATCCTTGACGAAACATCCAGTTATGGATAAGTCTTCTTCAATGGTCTAGAAACTGTCAATGAGGATAGACTTTGAGTCTTGAGTCTGGCAGTCCGGAGGTCTTCAGACTTTGATGGAAGAGTCTGCAAGTCTTCAGACTAGACTGATGGAAACGTTTTGTCAGCTTCAAAACACTCAATAAAGTTTTCTCCAACACTCAAGAACACGTCAAAGTTGTTTCCCATCACCAAAGCTGATGATGCAGAGCTCGAACCACCGTAAGGACCTTCTTTCGCCATCTGCAGTTGCAAAGGAGACTCACGAATGCTCGGAAAATTCCCTCGGACAGACTCTTGACAATGCCATGCTCCACCCTGGTTGATTAATGGGGAAGTAGGTGCTCCATCCGTGCGGAATTTCTACAGTCAACTGATTCTTGGGCCTTAACCAGATCCGGTTCGGTCTGAGTGGTTCCTGATTTGAGCGATCCGACGTGCCTAACCCTAGATCCAATGACCAGCGGATAAAAGCAAAGTAACAACGGTTGTTGGGTGTGTGAAATCATTTGTTATTTCCACATATCTATCGCGGTTTTACTCCTCTCCGACTCAATCTTTGTTAAGTGTTAATTATAAATTTTGACAAAGCATAATTTATTTCGTGAAAAAATAAACCATTTTGAGAATGTAACATTTATAAAATATATAAACGAAAAATATTTAAATATAAATTATTATTGATACTGAAAATATTTTTTATTTAATAATTATTTCAAACTTTGACCAAATGTTATATGTGACGTAGAAATTGGCCGGAAATCCGACGTGGCCTTTTTTTATTAATTTTTGAAATCGACGTGGCTCGTCAGAGAGTTGAGTCAGCATCCAAACACCAAAACGACGCCGTTTGGCATCTTTCCCCCAACTTTGAAACCCTAATCCCCAAATTGAGAGAGAGGGAAGGCTCGTCTTCGTGTCTTCTTCTTCCTCGAAGACCCACACCAGCAACGGCACCAGCACGGCACCAGAAACAGCACCGGCAACACACCAGCAACGACACCAGCAACGCACCAGCAGTAGCAGTGCACCAGCAACCCCTTCGACCCATCTTCTTCCTCCTCCTCCTCCGCCCTCGCCTTCGATTTTTCCTACAACAATCTCAGTCTCTCCTCGCTTACCTGGTCGAGCAACTACAATGGTGGATGAGCGACGGTGGCCAAGCAACGATGGTGGCCGAGCGATGGAAACCCTAATTGTTCCCCATGTGAGCTAAACGGCGTCGTTTCCATGAAGCCATCCATGTAGGACGGCAAAACGACGTTGTTTTCTTAAGGAGGACCGAAAACGACGTCAATTAAAGGCCTATCAATTTTTTTTTATAAATAATCATTTTGGCTGGAATCTTTCGCCGGTGGCCGGAATCTTTCGCCAGTGGCACCAAAGTGAGCGTTTTTCCTCCGATTTGGCACTTAAGTGATCCGACGGAAACTTTTGGCACCAAAGTGAGTGTCGTACACAACTTATGGCACCATTAGTGTACTTATCCCCCAAAATTTTCCAATTTTGAATCCCACAAGACCTAGAATTTTGCAACTCGAGTAATCACTTGGATTGATCGTCACACCAACATGAATATAACCCATGATATAAATTACGTAGTGCTAGGCGTACTAAAGGGATACCACCTACTTAAAACAAGGTCCTAACTTAGATGCTATGTCAAAATTCCTGCCATGCGGTCTTTCCGGTATCTTAAATTATGGTGCTTTGGAGCCTAAAATTGTTCATATCTTGGATACCCTGTTGCCAACTCTATCGACAGGGTTATGAATTTATCTTGATATACTTGGATGGTGGCTAAGGTTTCCCCCGGAGAACAAGGCATCATAGACAAAACCACGTCTTTGCGTGCATGGGTACATCTGGATTTTGCTGAAATTCGCAGTGGAGAGAGCACGTATGGAATATCTACGTTATGCTAATTTCACCGATATCATCACAAAGACCGCCTTCTGTACCAAAGAGGACTATGGCAAAGAAAAGCAAGAAGCACGGTGCTGCATAGAGGACTCTGCATGGCCTGCTGCCTCCCGAGACCAGCAATTTTTCCTCTGGCAAGACCAGTTACAGGGAACCTTCGGAGATTGCAGACCAAGCCGAGTGACATGCTGAGTTTGCAAGGTGAGCGTTCTCTTTGTTTCAATAGAACTTGTTTCACGCTTTCCGCAATGATAAATAACTACAAATGAAATTCCAAACCTGTGTTTTTTGCCAGAATGGAAAAGTTTTCGACACGTGAAGATTCAAATAAAAGAAAGTGAAAAGTGCCAGCCTATTTAGAGGCCAATCGGCCTTTAATATCGGCATACAATTCATTCCACTCTACATTGATTTTGTCTATCATTCGCGAGCTTGATTTCTCTTCTTTTCCATGCTTGGATTCTCTCTCTTCATACTGAGGACCTGCTCAACTTAATTCTTCAGTTCCTTAACTTTCTCTCATCTCATTGTCGACAGATATGATATTTCTGACTTTGCATTCTCAACTGTCTGCTTGCGTGCCTCAATCTCTGCTTGAAGTTGGGTTATAACTCGCTCATTGTCAGCCTCACTCTTAGCTTTCTCTTCACATTGTTTCTTGATCAAACGAACTTCATCCTTGTCAGACGCCAAAAGATACTTCTCCATTCTGAGCTCCCTTTCTCACCTCTCACATTCAATGAGGATCTTTTATTGGGAAGAGAGGAGTCACCTGCGGTCTAAATAAAGTTCTGCAATTTGAGATAGACACATTGATGTCCAATAGTAGA
The DNA here is from genome assembly GCA_028830015.1 of Eucalyptus grandis x Eucalyptus urophylla. Classification (NCBI taxonomy): domain Eukaryota; kingdom Viridiplantae; phylum Streptophyta; class Magnoliopsida; order Myrtales; family Myrtaceae; genus Eucalyptus; species Eucalyptus grandis x Eucalyptus urophylla. The sequence continues at coordinate 25,519,683 of CM054189.1, read as the reverse complement.
GATCTCTGGCGCATTTTGTTTGACTAAGAAGTTCAGTAATTCTTGCAAATGACCAAGTAGCTTGGGATTAAACATATTTGCCTTGAGTCCCTGACTCATTATAATTTTCACCTCTTGCGATGCATTCTGGTATGCTTGAAGATCAAAATAACTTGCTTGAGACATCTCTGTCCCAGTATTTTGCTCTCCTGAGTCACCACTCAACAGAGACTCAATCTTTGAGAAAAGAGATTACTCTCCGCGACTGCATAAATCTGCCTCGTAAATTATAGGGGCTTTATCTTTGTCCATTGCTGATGATTACTACAGTTGAGTAGCAGGAGGAGGCATAGCAGAACCAATTGTTGCCAAAGAAGGGATAGTCGATGCCCTGTCAAGTGGCACATCTTCTTGCTCTGTTGATGGCGAGATGCCAGTAGTTTCTGTCCCTCTTATCTGGCTCAACACTTAAGTTTGATTAATGTGGAAAAAGAGTGTGTTGGCTTGGTTCTGGAAATCATCTGACAGCTGAATTTGGAAGCAACAGCCTGAAAGAAATACAGAATTATTCATTGATGGAGTGAGTTAGAAAGCAAGACGTCTGTAGTTTACCTTCACTCTATGCCACGTGGTTGATGAACCTGCAAAAGAGGGAGAATTTTGCAAGTTAGAAGAAGCGCCCATAGTTTTAGTTATCGACTTGACAGAATCGGAAGATTTTGCTTGTGCTTTAGGAGGAAGAGGAGCATTAAATAAGGAGTAAAATTTTCTATTTAGCCCAAAAAATTAGTCTAAGGTCTAAACAGTTCCAACAACATGGCATAGCTTGAAATAATCCTTTGACTGTTGGACGCAAATTGCGCAACCCCAAGATCTCCATAACCAAAACAAGAACATGCATAATTGAGTAGAAAGATTAACGCACCTGTTTTGGGATCTATCGAACATAAAGCGGAAGCAGAAAAAGGATTACCCACATATATCAAAGGGATCTACGCATCAAGTCCTTCTCCTCTATTGCCCTCCGTATCACTGGCTTAATGAGGCGGCCCCATCACGTTTAGCGTTAGGTAAACGCTCCTTAGGTGAGGATACATGTGAGAATTAGGGTTAGAGGAGAGACTTGAGCACTATTTATAGAGTTTCCAGCCAGTCCCCCTCATTACGGGCCAGGCTTAACTCGGCCCACACTAGCCAGCCCATATTAGACTAATTAAGAAACCTTCTATCTCTCTTTAGACCAACCTTGTTTTACGGTAACCATAAAAACAGTAAATTATAATATCAATTAATTTAGTCAACATTAGGAAAACTCTTACATTCTCCCACTTGGACTATATTAATTGAAATCGTACCGTATGTGCGCACATTTGGTCTAGAGATAATTCTTAATAGTCAATCCTATCCCATAAAGTCTTAAATACCGAATTATGGTAGTAACTGCATGTATACACACAGAGCCTTCCATGGTCACGAATGTTCTCAACTTTATTGATATAGATTCAATATGGTAGTGTGTCAAATGGATAACATCTCTCATAGAGAGATCCCATTTGTCAGTCACCATTCTCTTACCTTAGGTGTCACAAAAACTTGTGCCACTAGAGAATGCTTTATGGTTCCAATGAACCCACATATGTCTTGTCCTTATGGTTAACATTTCTTTATGTATCACAAGACATATGCACAAGGCTAATAATCGGATGCCCGGATGCCCCTAGCCTTCACTCAAGATTTATACAATCCCTTGAGATTTTATCAATATGTATTCAACAAAATAACAATACATTCAAAATATTTTATTGAATGCAAAAATTGATACATATCAAACCGTTACAAAGTATAACGAACACAGATGAAACATTTATCAGAGTAAAGCCAAAATAGCTCCCACTAAACAACAGTATCCGAATATTCTCCTACGCCCATGCTAATGACATGTCACTCAAATACACATGGGCGTAGGCCTTTAGTCAGTGGATCTGTAACCACATCATCTATGAAAATATGTTATATTATAAGTCACCTTTCTGTACAATTTCTTTATGGTAACAAATATTTGACTACCATATATTTAGACCCCTTGAGACCTCTGTAGTAAATAAATAATACTACAAATTTGTTATCTCAATACAACCGTATGGGTCTATCCATAAAGTTAAAACAATCAACTCCTTTCATGAGATTCTGGAGCCTAAAAGCCCAAGTAACAGCCTAAAAGAATGTTACTAACACTGCTTACATAGTAGAAGATGACATAAAACTTTATTTACTGCACTTACTACTAACATAAATATGTATTCTGTTATTGATTACATGTCATCAGAACAGCCAGCAAAGTTTACATCTAAATACCCTACTAACTGCAAGAATTGAACATGTCTATAAATTAGCATATAATCTCTTGTCTTCTTTAAGTACCTTTAAATCTTCTTGGCAGCAACCCAGTGATCGCGTCTTGGATTTGATCGATATCTGCCTAGAAGTCCCTTCACAAAGACAACATTTAGTCTATTGCAAATTCGAGCATACATTATACTTTTAAGTGCACTAACACAAGGTACACAATTTAATTAGATTTTCTCAATATCTAAATAAGGACAATGTGATAGATTTAGTCCATCACCATTAACAACATGAGCAATTCCTAGCTTGCAATAATGTATATTGAATATTTCCAATATACAATCAGCAAATGTCCTCCGAGAAATTCTAATATAATATGGCAAAAACAATCCTTACAGACCTCAGTACAAAGGATATAAGATGTCTCAAGGTCACAACTTGTAAACAAAACATCATGTACATAAAGTATGAGAAAAAATAAACTTCCTCCCACCGACCTTGCAGTATATTGAATTACTTTGTTCTCAATTGAAGAAAATAATAACACTATGAAACTTTAATAATATTGTCTGGAAAGTTGCTTAAGACCATGAATTAGAACTTTTCAATCTACATACAAGTTTACTTAAATCTGCTGCAAAATCATCCAGTTGCACTATATAGATTTTGTATCTATTTGGCGTAACTCCATATCAAAATAAATTATTAATGCCACATTCACTCTGAAAGAATCTTTAAAAATACTAGAAAGAAATATTTATTTCTTCACTATAAACAATACACCCCTCTTTCAGAGTGAAAACTTTAGTTACCAATTTGGCCTTAAATTCCACAATCTTTCTTTGAAATTCTTTTAATTTTGTACGCCAATTTGCAACTAATGAACTTGTAATCTTTAGGCAAGTAAGTTAGTTTCCAAACACTATGATGTTTCATAAATTGTATATCGCATTTTATGGCATCTAATCACATACTTGATTGAAAATAAGAAACGACATTTATAAATATGTCATTACATCAACCATATAGTGGATATTGTAATCATGCTCTCACAAATAAACTATATAGTCTGATGGTATAACTGATCGTCTTTCCTTAACAAATCTCCTTAATAAAGCTGCAACCACTTCATTCTGCACTTGAGAGGTTTAAGAAATTTCATTATAAACTATATCAAGAATAGTACCTTGAACCTCAACAAGTTTAGTCTATGGTACAGGAGATTCCATAATTATCTGTATAGGAAAAGACAAAAACATAGTAACCTCCATCATACTATTATCTTTAATAGTCTGAGAGTAGCTATCCTCTATAATTACGTCAATATTTAGAAACTTTAGAGTATGTGATTCCATAATTCTTGTACCTTCTTTAGGGTCATAAAATCAATACCCTTTTCAACAATCTAGGTAAGATACAAAATAATTTCAAGTGAATCTTTTGTCAAGATTTTTAGGCATAGTAATTAAGTTACCACCCCAGAATCTACCAAGTATTTGACAAATGACCCTTTAAGTTATTTCGTATTGTCATACTTGCCAAACTACTCATAGCCACTGTTAAACCTGACAACCTTTTAATCATATACGAGATGTATATGTCATTAAGGCTTAAACACAATCTTTGCAGATGTGTCCTAATTTCAATATCAGACAAGACATAATTTCAAGCAACTAAGGCTTCCATCATCTTATAGCAGTGCAATCCGCAAGCAAACCTCTTTTCAAGTGTTCTCATGGACAGTAAACAAATTCTATTACTGTTTTCTCAAGCAGCAAATCATATGTCCATAACTTAAAATTTGAAGCAGTCAAAACCTCAATAATAATGAAGTTATTAATTACAGAAAAGATGACCGAAAACCAAGCAATATATATAATTAGCATCATGTGAGTACTGTGTAACTTGACGTACAAGTACACATCCAGAGAGTTACACGTATAATCATATAATCACATTTGGGCAGAATACATGACATGCAGTTGTACACTCCCCACATGATAGCGGTTATGAGAATATATTCCAATTCTTCATGAATTCATCACCTTTGGGCATATGAATCACTAGAATCAGTCACTCCTCCACCACACTATCATGTATCCCTCCATGAACTAATACACAATCACCTCCTTTGGGAGTATGATTACACATTAGACCAGGAGACATCTCAATCATCATACGAGACCGAAATTTCTCAAACTCAATCAAGCGTGCCACTTTGGGAGTCACTACTCAATTGAATCATTAAAATTCTCTCATACTAGGGATATAAACTCTACTCCTCACATATACCATATACATGTGATTTTAACTTTAGTGATAGGGGCAGCATATCACCAAAATCACATATCATGCTAATTACATTGCTTTATTCATTAATAAAAAATTAATCATACATACATACATACATATATATATATAGATAGCGAACCTAAAAGACAGATTCCAATGAGATCATTAATCATAGTAACACAATAAACTTCTCATAATAGAGAATAAAACATCTCTTATGCACCCCAATTACATATTACCATAACAACATAAAAAGAATGCTGATTTATAATATCTCACACAAATTAACATCAATAGTAATACAGGGTACACCAAATCGACAAGCTTGACAGCTGATCCATTATCACTCATGAGTTCATAAGGAAAAAATGACTCCAAGGCCAACAACTGATTTATTAATCAATTTTAGGTAACAAATATCATTACTTCAACCAGTGGCCTATTAATTGAGTCAAACCAGAGAACCAAATATCTAAAATTTAACAGTAGATACTATTGCTCTGCATAAATATTGTCATACTCCTTAACCATAAAAAATATTCAACTTGATAGACATTAACAAGTGACCAGATGAATTCATGTACAATATGCAGTAACTTAATTGACATGCATTACCCACTTTCAGCAGATGTGTTCATCAGTACATCAGTTTGGTCACGAGTCCTTAAGTCGTCTATCATTCAAATATTACCAGTATGTAAAGGAGTATACTTGAGTAACAAAAGTTTCATAATCTTTACTGTTTCTCATCAGCTCAATACATAGCTCAAATACAATCTCATACGAATTGTATCTCATTAAGCCAACTTCAGTTCACAATAAAGTTTGATTTTATTGATGAATCACACATTTTTATTATGTGATAACATACTAGTAACCCATCACTTGTATTTCCAAAATCACAGAAAATACAAGAAAAATGCGCAAAAATACACTAAAAATACATGTATTTAGGATTCCATATGCAATTTCACATCAATAAAACCACCACACATATAAAATAAATATACCACGAGATAGGAAATCACCATACGAGTCTAACACCGCCAATCACGCGCCAAAATAATCCCCCACGCGCCCGCACGCGCCGCTTGAGTGCGCGGCGCGTGGGGATCACGTGCGGCGCGCGTTCGACACCCAAGCGGCGCGTGGCCGCGCGTGGGGGCGCGTGCGGCATCCCCCGCGCCGCCGACGCTCTTGCTCGTCTTGTCTCCCCCAATCCAAATTTGTGATTTAATTTAATTTTTTTATTGAACAAAAAGTCTCGAAAATCACAAATTATGGCAAGATCAGTACCAATTAGGGCTAATCCATACAAATTAGGGTAGATCCGTACAAATTATAGTAAATCAGTACAAATTATGGGAAAACCAATTGCGTTCGAGTTCTAGAGTTATGGTTGCTCTGATACCACATGTTGAACGCAAATTGCGCAACCCCAAGATCTCCATAACCAGAACAAGAACATGCATAATTGAGTAGAAAGATTAACGCACCTGTTTTGGGATCCATCGAACATAAAGCGGAAGCAAAAAAAGGATTACCCACATATATCAAGGGGATCCACGCATCAAGTCATTCTCCTCTATTGCCCTCCGTATCACTGGCTCAATGAGGCAGTTCCCTCACGTTTAGCGTTAGGTAAACGCTCCTTAGGTGAGGATACATGTGAGAATTAGGGTTAGAGGAGAGACTTGAGCATTATTTATAGAGTTTCCAGCCAGTCCCTCTCATTACGAGCTAGGCTTAACTCGGCCCACACTAGCCAGCCCATATTAGACTAATTAAGAAACCTTCTATCTCTCTTTAGACCAACCATGTTTTACAGTAACCGTAAAAACAGTAAATTACAATATCAATTAATTTAGTCCACATTAGGAAAACTCTTACATTGACTGCCCATCCTTATGGTCTGGTAGCTTTCTAGCCATGACCTCTTTCAGCGTTCTACATTGCAAGGTTGAAATCATACTTAAATCTTACGGGACAACTCAGATTTGACAATCTCAATGTACAACATACCTTTATCCTTGCATTTGACACCCTGAATGGAAGAATGTTTGGTATTAGCTGGTTTGCTAAACTCCACCTGTGACAAAACCTGTGTAAGCATGTATTCAGTGCATCCAATAAGACTTCTACCATGTGTCGAACGGTTATAAAGACTAATGCTTAGATTCAAACTGACCGAACGTGAAAAGAGACCAAATGAGTTTTAAGATTTCATTGATGGTATTGATCAGACTATATCCTTGGAAGAGTAGCTCATCAAACAAGTTTGAATTAAAAGAGAAAAGTTCGAAGAATGAAATACCGTCTATGAGCTACTCATCCCAATTTATTAAATGTACTTTGGATTAAGATCTTGAATATTACGGAAGCACCCCATAAAAAATTTAAGATACTAGTACAGAAGCCAGCGCTTTTCTGCAACACATCAAAGATTTAAGATACCAATACAACGTTCAATGCTCTGGATTGAATACATAACAACACCTCTCAAAAGCATGATTAAACTAACTGGCATAAATAGAAGTTCTTTGGTTGTATATCGCAGAAAAATACAAGAAAAAGTAAAATGCTCTTTCAAAGAAGTGGAGTCCTTACAAATTTGGACCCATCTTTCAAGTAAAAAAGATGAAAGGCATACAAAGTCTTGATGACTCAAATTTCATTTGAAAAATTATTCTGCATGTGTTAATGGGAGAAAATGTCCCGTCCCTCATAATTCATCATGTCATGCACTTTTTCATTATTAAAAAATTAGTAAAAATTCCAAACACGACACGTGCTAATCAAGTGCCAACCTCCATCTATGTGGTCTAGAGGGAAAATCATAGTGTTGGTTACCTCAGATGAGCTTTCTGTCTCAATTATGGCACCCCTTGGCTTCTTGAAGGAATGCAAGTGTTCCACACTTTTAATATCACGAATCTTCGGACAGCAGTTGATTTTAATATCTTTCAGCTTCTTCAATTTTGATAGATCGGGAAGTCTGTCAAGGCTTTGACAGTACGAAACATTCAATGATGCTAAAAATATCAAGTTCTCCAGCTCATCCAATTGTTTTAGGTTGCAGTGAGATATTCTGAAAATTCGCAAGGATTTGAACTCCCCGAGGCCTGCAACTTTTGTTACAGCACAGTCGAAAAGCTCAAATTCTGACAGGAGCTCCAAATACGAGAGATCTGGCAATCCTGTCCATGATTTGTACTAGCAAAGTGAGAGGGTGAATAAACCCGGAGGAAGCCGTGGTAGCATTTTCAAGTGAATGTAGCAAAGGGAGAGCTTTGTGAGCTTACAAAGGAAATCCAACCCAACAGGTAGTAGTTGGATCTTTAACATAGATAGCCACAATATCTTCAGCTCTAACAAACTCCCGAGCTCCAAATAAGTGTGTCCTTTTGCCTCAATTCAACTTTGGTCAAGTAACACCAGTTCCTGGGATCCATCAGCCAAGAATAACTCTCCCAACTTAACCAGGCTACTGATCTTTGGGATTGTATCCATCAATTTAGAACTGAAGGATAGGCTTATTAAAGTGGGAGGAAGCTCGGGCACTCTATAGAGCTTGTCACAATGAAGCAGATCAAGTGTTTGCAAATTAGGAAGTCTAGAAATGCTATTTGGTAGACCACGAATCCGAGAGTATCCAAGCCTCAAGACCCTCAATCTCGAAAGCTTCTTAATATCTCTAGGAATTTCCCTAGCCAAACTTCGACATCTTGAAGCATGTAGCTCTTCAAGCCTCTTCAACTTCCATATAGCACAAGGCAACTCTCGTACAAAAGTAAAATCAATTTTGAGCACTCCTAAAATATATAACTTATTGACAGTATTAGGTAATTCGACAATTCCAGTGCTTGATAAATCAAGTTCAATCAATGAAGCCAAACTCCCAAGGACGTTGGTAACTTCAATATTGACCTGCAATGATTTATTGACAAGTGTTGTAGCGCTTCTAACTTTCCAGACAGGGGAAGTTTAGTTATTTTGGTACCATGTAGTGCAAGGACTCTCAGCGGTTTTACATGGCTAATTGAATTGGGTAGCTGAAACAATGAAAGACAGTTGCAGGCACTGAATCTTCTAAGCTTTTGCAAATGACCGATGGAGACAGGAATTTCTTGAACGGCAGTTCCATCTATAAGAATCTCTTCCAAGGATATGAGGGAACCCAGCTCTTCAGGCAACTTAATGAGTTAAGTATGATATAGCTAGTACAAACACCTAGAGGGGGGGTGAATAGGCGCACAAACAATTTTTCTTGAATACGGAAGCAATTCTTAACAGATTGAAATACAATTGAAATAAAGAGAGTAAGGAAGAGAGAATTAAACACAGGATTTATAGTGGTTCGGCTTATTCCAAGCCTACGTCCACTCTTCCGCACTGACAGCCCACCGGCTGGATTTCACTATAATCAAAAGAGAAGTTACAGCACAGCTTTGCCTTGATTCCAAAGTGTAGATGTTCTACCACACCTCCTCAAGGTCTCTCACAAATATAGACTCTCTTTTGTATACAAGTATTCGCTCAAGAGATTTATCTAAACAAATAGGAGCTTCAGACTTTGGAATTCTTCTATTACGCACACACCTTAAACAACTAAGAACGTCTTCCTTATATACTCCTTTATGCCATCATACCCATTGGCACTTTCCAAAGGAATTCCTCCAATCAATCCGTTGGACGGAATCAATTAGGAAGATCGTTCGAGCTATTAAAGAAACGTGTTGATAGCCCATCAATCCTGTTCGCCCATACAATCAGGATCTCGGTTTCCATAAGTAGAACCTTCCAATAATATTTAGACAATCATCGAATCTTCAGTCATTGAATCAATCTTGATCAATCAAAGGATTCTGAAACGTCTTCTCCAGCCACGAGATCTTCTCCAGATGATAAGGTTAAATCCTGAACAAAACATCCAGTTCGGGATAACCTTTCTTCAACGGATCAATGACTGTCAATGAGGATAGACTTTGAGTCTTGAGTCTGGCTGTCCGGAAGTCTGCAGACTTTAACCAACAGAGTCTGCTGACCTTCAGACTAGACTGACGGAAACATTTTGTCAACTTCAAAACTCTTCACGAGGATTTCTCCAACAATCTCCCCCTTTTTGATGGTGACAAAACCTTCCTGCAGATTTGGGTTCTACCACACCTCCTCAAGGTCTCTCACAAATATAGACTCTCTTTTGTATACAAGTATTCGCTCAAGAGATTTCTCTAAACAAATAGGAGCTTCAGACTTTGGAATTCTTCTATTACGCACACACCTTAAACAACTAAGAACGTCTTCCTTATATACTCCTTTATGCCATCATACCCATTGGCACTTTCCAAAGGAATTCCTCCAATCAATCCGTTGGACGGAATCAATTAGGAAGATCGTTCGAGCTATTAAAGGAACGTGTTGATAGCCCATCAATCCTGTTCGCCCATACAATCAGGATCTCGGTTTCCATAAGTAGAACCTTCCAATAATATTTAGACAATCATCGAATCTTCAGTCATTGAATCAATCTTGATCAATCAAAGGATTCTGAAACGTCTTCTCCAGCCACGAGATCTTCTCCAGATGATAAGGTTAAATCCTGAACAAAACATCCAGTTCGGGATAACCTTTCTTCAACGGATCAATGACTGTCAATGAGGATAGACTTTGAGTCTTGAGTCTGGCTGTCCGGAAGTCTGCAGACTTTAACCAACAGAGTCTGCTGACCTTCAGACTAGACTGACGGAAACATTTTGTCAACTTCAAAACTCTTCACGAGGATTTCTCCAACAATCTCCCCCTTTTTGATGGTGACAAAACCTTCCTGCAGATTTGGGTTCTACCACACCTCCTCAAGGTCTCTCACAAATATAGACTCTCTTTTGTATACAAGTATTCGCTCAAGAGATTTCTCTAAACAAATAGGAGCTTCAGACTTTGGAATTCTTCTATTACGCACACACCTTAAACAACTAAGAACGTCTTCCTTATATACTCCTTTATGCCATCATACCCATTGGCACTTTCCAAAGGAATTCCTCCAATCAATCCGTTGGACGGAATCAATTAGGAAGATCGTTCGAGCTATTAAAGGAACGTGTTGATAGCCCATCAATCCTGTTCGCCCATACAATCAGGATCTCGGTTTCCATAAGTAGAACCTTCCAATAATATTTAGACAATCATCGAATCTTCAGTCATTGAATCAATCTTGATCAATCAAAGGATTCTGAAACGTCTTCTCCAGCCACGAGATCTTCTCCAGATGATAAGGTTAAATCCTGAACAAAACATCCAGTTCGGGATAACCTTTCTTCAACGGATCAATGACTGTCAATGAGGATAGACTTTGAGTCTTGAGTCTGGCTGTCCGGAAGTCTGCAGACTTTAACCAACAGAGTCTGCTGACCTTCAGACTAGACTGACGGAAACATTTTGTCAACTTCAAAACTCTTCACGAGGATTTCTCCAACAATCTCCCCCTTTTTGATGGTGACAAAACCTTCCTGCAGATTTGGATAACTTTGACCTGCAAAACATTTCTCAAACACATATGCATATCTTATGGAAATAAATGGCTAATAGAATAACACTAGAATCTGCAACCACAGAAAATAGGTTAGTCCAATCTATGATTTAAGCCATTCATAAGATATCAATATTGATAAATAGAAGCAGTCAAATCCAGTCAAATCCAAGTCTAGGCAGTTCTTATCCAGACACAAAACAAAGTCAAAGTCTGTCAAAAATAAACAGACAGTTAAACACAATCCAACAAACAGTAAAAAAAGATTGAAAGTTTTCAATTTCAAATCATGCTTTCAAATCATGCATCTCTCCCCCTTTTTGTCATCATTTAAAAAGGATGAGATGAAATCAGGATTGCTTGGGAACGCGGACAAGCTGGAAATCTTCCATAGACTGAACAATTCCTTCCAGCCTCTTAAAGTCTTCCTTCAGCTGTACAACCTCCTCACTCTTGGCATTGGCCTGATTCTGAATAGAGAGGGCTTGCATCTTTTCATTTAATGAACAAGAAGAAGCTTGACCTTCATTCTTCAAGCTTTGAACTTCGCATCCCAAGGCATAAATCTGTCCTTTCATCTCCAAGAGAATATCCATGATTCTGCGAAAATCTGCTCCATTATCAGTCTGAGTACTTGCTTCTGCTCGTTCTGATGGAGTAAAAGCAGACGATGGTGGATCAGCATAATCTCGCAGGTTGGGCGATGAAGCTTCATGACCTTCCTCTGGAAATTGAGATGCATATACATCTTCTGGGTCTGCAGGCGAGCGACTAACTCCTTCACTTTCATCTGGAAATGAAGATGTCACTCCTTTCTCCTGAACTCCCCCTGTTTTCATGCCTACAGGTGGAGAAGAGATTTCCTCAGGTTCTCCTTCTCTTCTTTCTTCTTCAGGTCTTTCTTGCTCTGCTTCTTGCTCTGTTTCCCTTTCTTCTTCTTCCTTCTCCTTTGCTTCTCTTTCTTCTTCTTCCTTCTCCTCTGCTTCTTTCGTCCTTTGTTCCAATTCTTTCTGTGGAACAGGATGACTTAAGTTCCTCAAAGCCATTGCAGAGATGGTGATGTCATCGTCATCATCTTCATCCTCAACGAGGAGAGCTCTTCTTTTCTTTGATGGAGCAGCCATGGGCTCCTTCCCTTTTCTCTTAGCAGAAGAAGAGAATTGATGAGATTTGGTAAGAGTCTTCTCCTTGAATTTCTCCAATTCCTTGCTCAGTTCCTTCAGACGCATTTTGGTTACCATTTTCAGTCCTACCACCATATGATCGCATGATCGAACACAAAAGATTTGCGGAGGCTGAATATTCAGATGTCTGAATAACTTCGTAACAAGGCTTGGGTAAGGGAGTTGACCTCTGTCCTTCATTACTGCTCTATACATGTGAAACATAACAGTATGAGGGAGAGAAAACTTCTTACCACAGAGGATGGCATACATCAACTTTGCCTCAGAACTTGACACATCAGTTTTGGAAGTTGATTTCGGCCGAAGGCAATTGATCACAATTTTGTGAAGCAAGATGTTGAGTGCATTCATCCGTGAGTAAGTGATCTTCTCATCTGTTCTCCTGTCCTTCACCAGTTCAAGTGTAGCCCCAGCAATGGAAACTTTAATCGGATGATATCTGCCTCTCTCAACTTCTAGCACATCTGCCAGCATATCCATATCCACAACATAGTCTTGTTCTTTAACACTGAAAGAGAATTTATTCGCATCCAAAAAGCTAAGATTTGAATAGAAATATGCAGTCAATTCAGTATAAGCCTCAGTAGAGTCAGAGCAAAACTTTTCAAGTTGAAGATAACTGAACTTTTCCCTCAAGTTCACTTTCACAGCATCCAGAAAATCAAAGTCCACACTTCTAGGATTTATTACCCCACGCTTCAGCAATTTCGAGTACAGATCCTTTTGTTCCTTTGATCTGAACAAATCTCCCCTTTTTCCTTGAATTTCAGCCGCAATACCCATTTTCGGTTGAAATAGACTGAACAAATTGTCATCATCATTCCCATCTACAGGATTCGGCCCCCAGTCACGAGGATCGCTTGGGATATTCGCAAGGGTTTCCTCAGCCACCCCTTTACGAGCGATTCCCAAACTTTCCATTCTTTTCAGAAAGATATATTCGTTCCTATATCCTTTTTCTTTAACAAAATCATCAACATAGTTCAAAGGAGTATGAATTCCTTTTAAAGCACGATATAGCTTGTAGATAAAAGCGGGCTTTTGAACTCTTACGGGGTCTGCCTCCTCGATGATTTCTTCCTGATGCTGATCAACAACGCCTTGAGGACTAGATGGTGGAGAATGACGCTGCTGAGAATGTTGTGGGCTCGGTTGCTGATCTGGAGAGACTTCATCTTCAGTAAGATCGAAGTGCGTAGGCCCCTTACTCATTCTCTGTGGTCCCCTGCTTGCGATTCTTGACGACTTTCGTGAAGAAGACATCTTTAACAGTGTTTGGAAGCTTCCTAGCTTGACTTTCCCAGAAAAGATGATAACTTTTTGAAGATTTAGCGAAGAAGACAAACGGGAATGGAGGATCGATGCTTTTTAGGGTTTTTGAGAGAGAGTAGAAAAGTGAAGAGAAATCGACAGTGCTTGTTCGGTTAAAAAGAAGAGTAAACAAACCGTCACAAAGGAAATAAAAATATGCCTTTTCAAAATAATTGTCTTTATCCGCAAAAATAGTTATTTCAAAAGTAACTTCCTTTTTGAAAATGAATCGTTGCAAAATTTACGGTTAATAAATATAGCAACAATTTAAATAGAGTCTGAAGATCGTACCTTTACAAGATAAGATTGGAGAGAGAAAGACTTACAGTCTGAAGGTTGAGACAAGACTGTAGATAAGGTCTTATAAGCCTGAGTCTGAAGGTCTTTAGACTTTGATATCTTCATACCTCAAAATGTTGAGTCTGGTCCGTATAGACTCAAATTGATTTTTGTCCAAAGGCTTTGTGAGTATATCAGCCAGTTGATTCTTTGAGTCAACAAATTGGATTGAGACATCTCCATTTTGAACATGATCTCTAATGAAGTGATGTCGAATCTCTATATGCTTTGCTCTTGAGTGGAGAATTGGATTTTTGGTGAGGTTGATAGCGCTGGTGTTGTCGCAATTAATCTCCGTGCATGAGTCTTCAATTTCAAAATCCCTTAGCTGTTGTTTTATCCAAAGAATTTGCGAACAGCAGCTTCCAAGAGCTACATACTCTGCTTCTGTTGTTGAAAGGGACACAGTACTTTGCTTCCTAGAAAACCAAGACACTGTTCCGTTTCCAAGCAACTGGCAAGTTCCTGAAGTGCTTTTTCTATCAACTCTGCAACCGGCCAGATCTGCGTCTGAATATCCCAGAAGATTAAAGTCTCCCTTCTTAGGATACCAAAGACCGATGCTTGATGATGAAGCGACGTATTTAATGATGCGTTTCGCAGCACTGAGATGAGATTCTCTAGGATCTGATTGAAACCTTGCACAGATGCAAACACTCAACAAAATATCAGGTCTAGAAGCAGTAAGATAAAGAAGTGATCCGATAATGCTTCTGTACAGCTTTTGATCAACTTTCTTCCCTTCTTCATCTTTGTCTATCTTTAAAGAACTTGACATTGGTATGTCGACCTTTTTGCAATTCTCCAGTCCAAACCTTTTGACAAGATCATTCACATATTTTTCTTGAAAAATAAAAGTTCCTTCTTTCAATTGCTTTATTTGAAGACCAAGAAAGAATGTTAATTCTCCCATCATACTCATTTCAAACTCCTCCTGCATAGACTTTGAAAATTTCTTGCACAGACTTTCATTAGAGGATCCAAAAATGATATCATCTACATATATTTGAACAAGTAAGAAACTTTTGTTTTCCTTCTTGATAAATAAGGTCGTATCTACTTTACCTTTGACAAAACCATTTTGTAATAGGAAATTACTTAACCTGTCGTACCAAGCCCGAGGTGCTTGCTTTAAACCATACAAAGCCTTTTTAAGTCTGAAGACTGAGTCTGGCTTCTTTGGGTCTTCAAACCCTGGCGGTTGTTCCACATAAACTTCCTCATGGATAAATCCATTTAGGAAGGCGCTTTTGACGTCCATTTGGAATAACCTGAAATTCTTAAAACAAGCAAACGCAAGCAATAGACGAATAGCTTCTAACCTTGCCACTGGAGCGTAAGTCTCATCATAGTCTATTCCTTCTTCTTGCGTATATCCCTTGGCCACGAGTCTTGCTTTATTTCGTACGACTTTTCCTTTCTCGTTCATCTTGTTTCTGAACACCCATTTGGCTCCAATAACAGTTTTACCTTTAGGTTTGGATGTCAATTCCCAAACATCATTTATGCTGAACTGTCTGAGCTCTTCTTGCATAGCTTCAATCCAGCTTTCATCAGATAAAGCTTCTTCTATGCTCTTTGGTTCAATTTCAGAAACGAGTGCCACAGCACTAGACTCTTCTCGCCTTTTGGATCTGGTGCGAATTCCTTCATTAATTTCGCCGATTATAAGATCTTTGGGATGACTAGACTTATGCTTCCAGTTACTCGTTGATTTGTCTGGTTGATGATCTCTTTCTTTGTTTAGATCTTCACGAACATCTTGAAGCTGGTTTTCCAGAGTCTGAGATGCTTCTTGAGTTGTAGACTTTGGAGGGTCTGTAGCAGGTTCAGACTCTTCTTGATGAGTCTGACTTGATTCATCTTGCGTTGAGTCTTGAAATTTGACATTCATTGACTCCTCCACAGTCTGGCTCTTCTTGTTATAGACTCTGTAGGCTTTGCTTAAAGTAGAATATCCAAGGAAGATACCTTCATCTGATCTTTCTTCAAACTTACCAACACGATCTTTTGCATTTTTCAATATGAAACATTTGCAACCAAATACATGAAAGTATGAAACAATAGGCTTCTTTTCTTTGAATAACTCATAAGGGGTTTTCTGAAGAATAGATCTTAAGAAGACTCTATTGATGATATAGCAAGCTGTTGAAACAGCTTCAGCCCAAAATCGAGAAGAAATTTTACTTTCAATTAGAAGAGTTCTAGCCATTTCTTGAAGAGATCTGTTCTTTCTTTCCACAACCCCATTTTGCTGAGGAGTATATGGAGAAGAAAACACATGTTTACATCCAGATTCATCACAGAATTTTGTAAAATCTTGATTTTCAAATTCTCCTCCGTGATCTGTTTTTATACAAGAGATTACACATCCTTTTTCATTTTGTACCTTTTTAGCAAATTTTTCAAAATACGAAAAGGTTTCGGACTTACTTGAGAGGAAATATGCCCAAGTAAAACGAGAGTAATCATCAACAATTACTAGACAATACTTCTTACCCCCAATACTCTGAGTCCTAGTTGGTCCGAAGAGATCCATATGTAACAACTGTAGTACATGTTTAGTAGAGACATAATTTATTGGTTTAAATGAATTTCTTACCTGCTTTCCCAGAATACATGGAGTGCATGAATCAGTCTTTTGGTATGGCAATTTGGGTAGACCTCGAACAAGCTGCTTTGATGAGATTTTGGCTAATTGCTTCATGTTGACATGACCAAGCTTTTTGTGCCATAAGCTTGCTTCGTCTTGAATTGAGATAAGACATTGCGATTCATTTGGTTTCACATCCAGAAGATAGATGTTTCCATGTTTATTGTGAGAGTCCCAATTTTCACGGTTCCAAATCCCACAATACTTCCTTTGTTGTTTCCACCAAATGAAACTTTTCCACCATTTACTTGAGCAAGCTTTATAAAGCAATTTGAGTCTCCTGTCATGTGTCTTGAGCAACCGCTGTCAAGATACCACTTTACCTGTTTCTTGATGGAGACCTGCATTTAATAAAGAGTCTCAAGCTTTCTTTGGTACCCAAACTTTCTTGGGTCCTTTGGTGTTAGTAAGATAAACAGTATTAGCCCATACTCTTTTAATAGGTTTCCAAACCAAAGGACACTCTTTTTCAAAGTGTTCCTTACTGTCGCACTTAGAACATCTGAGAGAATTTCTTCCTACAGGTTTTACAAAGACTTTCTTAAAATGATTTTTGTAAACTTCACTCGAAAGCCTTTTCTTAATTCTTTCTTTTACTTTAGGAAAATCAATCAATGGAATTGTTTCTTCTGTCATACATAGACCAGACTTATTGAAGTAAGGTCTTTGTGCTGAAAGAATTTTCTCAAGTTTTTCAGACCCTATTGAAAATTTCTTTGATATATTTGATAAGTCTGTTTTCAAGAAAGCATTTTCTTTTAAAAGATTTCCTTCTTTTTCTTTAAGATTAGAAACAGACAAGTCTAGACTTTTAACTTTTTCTGCTAAAACCTTTTCCTTTTGTTTTAGAGCTAAGTTTTCCCTTTTTAATTTGGAAATACTTTTGAGAGAAGTCTTAAGACTTAAGCATAGTTCATCAATATATTTAGAAACTTTGACAGGAATCTTAAAATTACTTGCCTCAAATTCACTGTCTGAATCTGATCTTGAGTCTGATCCAAAGTCTGAGTCTGATCGTGCCATCAGACATAGATTTGCATATTCATTATCACTTTCTTCACACTCAGTATCACTCCAGGTTTCAGCTTTGAGAGCTTTTCGAAACTTTTCAGTTTTTCCTTTCTTCTTCTTCAGAAGAGGACAGTTGGGTCTGATGTGTCCCTTCTTCTTGCATTCAAAGCAGACTACATCTTTATTTGGTTCCTCATCATCAACAGACTTGGTCTGCTGTCTTTGAAAACCTGGTTTCTTTGAGTTGAACCTTCTCTCTTTTCTATTTAGTTTTCTGAATCTTCTTATCATGAGAGCAAGCTCCTCATCGTCCATATCATCTTCAGAATCTGTAACATCAGAATCATCATTTGATTTTAATGCAATGGATTTCTTACCTCTTGGATCTTCTTCTTCATTGATCCTTTCCACTTCATAGGACTGAAGTGTTCCAATCAGCTCATCAACAGATAGTGGCATAATTCTCTGCGTCTCTCTTATCGAAGTCTTTATGTGATTCCAGTCCTTGGAGAGTCCACGCAGAAGTTTGTTTACCTTCATGGGATCAGAAGTTGGTTGACCTTGATTTTCAAGACCATTCACAATATCTGTAAAACGACTAAACATGTCAGATATTGATTCTCCTGGTTTCATTCTAAAGGCTTCATATTGACCAAGAAGAATGTTGATTCTTGTTTCCTTCACTCGATCTGTTCCTTCATAGGTGATATGCAATCTGTCCCAAACTTCTTTTGCTGTACCACAAGAAGATATTCTATTATACTCAGTTGGTGATAAAGCACAATATAAAGAGTAAATTGCTTTTGCATCGAGTGTTTGTCTTTTGGTTATTTCTTCCTGAGACAATCCGCTGGATTCTTCAGTATCTTTTCCTCTTTCAGAGACTGGTGCAGTGGTAGGAATTATTCCTTTTTCTACAACATCCCATTCCAGAGGATCCTTTGATCGTAGGAAAGCTTTCATCTTGTTCTTCCAGATGTTGTAATCCTTTCCATCAAAGTAAGGTGGTCTGGTATTGCTTTGCCCTTCCATCAGCCCTGGTGCTAGCATACTAGCCATGGATCTTTTACTATGAAGTAAAACACTTCAAATAAAGTAAGTACACAGGCTCTGATACCAATTGATATAGCTAGTACAAACACCTAGAGGGGGGGTGAATAGGCGCACAAACAATTTTTCTTGAATACGGAAGCAATTCTTAACAGATTGAAATACGATTGAAATAAAGAGAGTAAGGAAGAGAGAATTAAACACATGATTTATAGTGGTTCGGCTTATTCCAAGCCTACGTCCACTCTTCCGCACTGACAGCCCACCGGCTGGATTTCACTATAATCAAAAGAGAAGTTACAGCACAGCTTTGCCTTGATTCCAAAGTGTAGATGTTCTACCACACCTCCTCAAGGTCTCTCACAAATATAGACTCTCTTTTGTATACAAGTATTCGCTCAAGAGATTTATCTAAACAAATAGGAGCTTCAGACTTTGGAATTCTTCTATTACGCACACACCTTAAACAACTAAGAACGTCTTCCTTATATACTCCTTTATGCCATCATACCCGTTGGCACTTTCCAAAGGAATTCCTCCAATCAATCCGTTGGACGGAATCAATTAGGAAGATCGTTCGAGCTATTAAAGGAACGTGTTGATAGCCCATCAATCCTGTTCGCCCATACAATCAGGATCTCGGTTTCCATAAGTAGAACCTTCCAATAATATTTAGACAATCATCGAATCTTCAGTCATTGAATCAATCTTGATCAATCAAAGGATTCTGAAACGTCTTCTCCAGCCACGAGATCTTCTCCAGATGATAAGGTTAAATCCTGAACAAAACATCCAGTTCGGGATAACCTTTCTTCAACGGATCAATGACTGTCAATGAGGATAGACTTTGAGTCTTGAGTCTGGCTGTCCGGAAGTCTGCAGACTTTAACCAACAGAGTCTGCTGACCTTCAGACTAGACTGACGGAAACATTTTGTCAACTTCAAAACTCTTCACGAGGATTTCTCCAACAAAGTACAAGACCTCAAGTTCAGTGAAACCAACCTTTCCAAAAATTTTACCGATGAACCAATTTCAACCAATCGAATGCCACCTTTCAAGATTCAATCTCTCTAAACATTTGTAATGAGATAAGTCTGGAGTTCTGATCATATCATAACAGCCGGTGAGGTTCAAAACTCTCAATTTCTTGGCTTTCTGTCAGAAAATAGAATAACAAAAGAGTTAAACTTTTCTGCTACAATTTGACAAATGAAATCAATAATAATGTACTTCTCTACCTCGAATTCACTCCAACCGTTCCATTTGTCACTGACCTTGCTCCAGGAAAGATCTAGAACAACCAACTCCATCAAATCCAATTTTTCAGCAAGAAGATGCCGAGGACAACCTTGCCAATGGAGCCATCTTAAACTTGACAGACACCGCTCAAAATTTCCTTCAAGGTTCGCCTGATCCAATCGAAGGAATCTTATGTTCGACATCCTCGCAAAATGTGCTAGTCCAAAACTGTATTGTGACCCACTGCCAAATTTGAGAAGAATTCTTCTAACAATTTCCGTTCCCTACACGTGAAATATAGGATTCGGATTACCAAGGGACTTGGCATTTCCGCACAAAAATATGCGAAGATGATAAATTCTTAGAGACTTCAAATTAAAGAAATCATTTTATTAAGGATCAATTTGTTTAAAAAAAAGGTTTTGGAAAAAATTCTTAAAAATGATCGCTTTCATCTCTTACAAAAATGAATGAACAACAAATATTTTCATCATCCACAAAAAAAAAAGGTAGACATAAATTGTTATCAATAATGAAAAAATTTCATTAACTAATTATTTCAAGAAATATAAATGATCATTTTAAAAAAAATATTTTCAAATCATTTTTTCCGCTAAAAATATGCACCCCAATTAGTTTTCTTTCTATGAAAAGAGGAACATGAGTCGTAAGGCATACAAGTAAGGCAAAAACAATGATGAACTTGTATCTTACTTTTTTATTCACCAGCACAGCCCGGGCTTGCTCGTGACTCCACAATCTACTGTGCTTTTTCAGGTTTAAGATGTTTCTCTATGACAATATCCCTACCTAGGTCTCGAAGTTGATCATGCATTCATAACTTATCGTTCTCAATCTTAACAATAGACAAATTGACGAGGACTTCTAATACCGATCCACTTGCGAATCACAATCAAACCACAGGTAGCATGCAACACTTTTGTCCTCTCCAACAAAGAAACAAGCAATGTCCAAAAATATCAGTCTTTGCTCATTAGGTAATGCTTTGATTATTACCATCAATTTCCATTGAACTTGTGGCTCAGGTACTTTTCTCAATTCGTTTAATGTTTGCTCCCACACCTCCTTGCTTTTAGAATATAGATACGACCCAACAACCTCAACAGTCAAAGGAAGCCGGCCAATAGTCGATACTATTCTTTTGGACAGAGTAGCTAAGTCAGCTGGAGCAGATCCCCCCCTGAAGGCATGAGAGCGGAATAGTTCATCGACTTCCTCTTCTCGCATTCCCCCGACTTCATATTTCAAGGACACTTCAAACTTATCTAAAGCCTGTTTGTCTCTGGTGGTAATTATGATCCTACTTCCAGAGCCTAACGAATCAAGAATACTTAAAATCGGTGTAAGTTCAGAGCTTGAGTCAATATCATCGAGAACAACGAGAACCTTCTTGTGCAAGAGTCTGCTTCTGATGGACTTAATCCCATCATCAACAAAATGAATTTGTCCATGCGTTACACCTAGAAGGTCAGAAACCAACTGACCTTGCAAATTATCTAGACCTCCTGGTTTTTTGGTATGTTCACTAACGTTTTCTAGAAAGCTACAGCCATCAAAGAGATCAAATATTCTTTTGTAGATGAACCTTGCAATTGTTGTCTTCCCGGTGCCTCCTACGCCATGTATTCCAACTACATGAACATCGCTAGATTCCACTTTTAGTAATTTCATAACTCTTTCCTCATGATGCTCGATGCCAACGAAGTTTCTGTTCAGTGCCCTCAACACATTTGCGACAAGAACATCGATGACTGAAGCATCTACGGGCGAGCTCTATCAAGCGTGCACGTGTGCACAAGGTACACGCACAAAGATTAATGTAAGTCCAACAATATCTAAACTCCGAAGTAGTTTGTAAGAAAAAGTTCACGCTCTCCTTTCAAAAACTATCATACAGCAATCAGCTTTAGACAAACAGGCCATGCAATTAGTGGTACATGCTTTTACTAAATCAACACAGATAAAGCACAGTATGATGAGATGCAAAGGCTGCCTGTTGCATCCACAGAAATTAAGCAAATCAATATCACTCTACACTGGCATTTTCTTGCAAGAGGTAGATTTCCTGTGGATGCAGATTTCAAGAGGAAGAACATTCTCCTGGACCATATCGATATAAAATCACAACCATAACCGCTGCCTCCCATTTAATGCAGTGATCGAACATGGAAAAACTGAGTTACGAGATACGTGTAACGCTAGAACGCTGAAATTTATCAATAAAACTGAAACATTAAGTAATGTGGCAAGCTGGGAGTGAGAATGTTAACAAGCGGATCACATTCAGTACCAGATCAGAGGGAGCTACATCAGGTATTGATACACCTAGCAGCATTAGTCTAATTAGATTAACTAAAAATGAAGTAAGCGCTGCCTTGGGATTTGGATGCTAGGTTACTCAATCGAACTTACTCAATTACACTCACCTGTCAATCTCCAACCCTGGGATGGATCCCACATAGCTGAGAGCTTCCTCCCATTTCCGGAGGGTGTCTGGGACGATTCCGCGCTCTCTATGCCACTTGATAGCCTCGCCGTAACCGTGAGATCTGTTTTTCACAACCGATGGCGTGACATTGAAGAAGACGGGCATGATGATCTGGCCCATCGTCTTGTGGTACTCCACAATCTGAGCCAGCTCTCGGAGGCACCATCGGCTCGATGGTTAGTTCTCTGACAGGATCGGAATGGCGATCTTGGAATGCCTGATCGCTTGGAGGAGCGACGGCCCAATCTCCTCTCCTTTGCCGACTTCCTCATCATCCTTGAACACGCGGACCTCCTCTCGTAAGAGCCTATGGTAGAGACGATCCACAAAGAACCTGCGAGTATCAAATTCTCTGAAGCTCAAATACACATCGTAACTCTTTTCTCTTGTTTTGGAGGAACCTCCTCCACGGTTGCGAGAATTCTGGATGTCCATCTACTTTCAAAATGAAAATGGTTTCCGAGTTGGGGGGCCTCCTCCTCTCAGTTTTCGTCTTTCTTCTCTACTTCAAAGATCCACCTCCCAGTTTCATACCATGGGAGTAGGTGTACGAGGGGATTTTTACCGGCGGACCACGGCGAGACGGATGTAAAAATTTACAACAAAATATATTTTAAAAAGAAAAAATACCAATAACCTTTAAACTTTTGCAAAATGTACGACCGCGACCTTAAAATTTTCTTTACTAATCCAGTCTTCGAATTAAAAGTTTTTTTTTTCCCTAGTTGATCTGAAGACGCTTACATGGCTATTCCAAAAATATAAACTAAAAATTGAACTTTTTCGAGCTAATATCATTACAAAAAATTTCAAATTAGTATTATCCATATCATATTTATCCCAAATTAATTTTTGAATCGCAAAAATAAATAAGAATCAAGTCTATCAGTTTGACAGGTTTTTTGCGGTATTATAAAATTTGGGAGTATATGGATCGTGATGAATGGTAAGAATGTAAAAGTAATCTACTTGGTTACAAGGGGATCTTGATGAGATACCAATTAATTTGTCATAAAATAAGAAACCTTTCTCAGTTCTTTGCTCATAGAGGCACAATGGATCCAATCAGCACTTCGTCACTTCCAAAGGACAAAGGCCTTTTGGAAGGAGAAAACAAAGTGACTTGCCTTGCTCAGCCACTTTAGGCTGTGTTTGGTCGTCGGGATAACAATCAAGATATGATAGAATAAAGTAGGATATTAAATCATTTGGATAATAAAGCAAACATATCTAATCCTATCAAGTATTTGGCGCACTTCAAAATAAGATTAAAAAATAAATATGATATTCAATTAAATTATTAAATTATAAAATGGAAAATTCAATTAATTAAAGGCCATGGAAAAGCCCTAGATCTAGGAATTGTGGCCACCTCTGCAGTGGCCACCATTGAAAACGATGAGCACTAATATCGCCATGCAACGGCAACACAAATTGGTAAATCTTAGACTACAACAGAGAGGGGGGGGAGGGTGGGAGAATTTTAGGCGACCATTGAAGTAGTCTTTGCATTGCCTCAAATCGATCGAGATCCCAAATTGTCAACGATACCAAAGATTTACAGTTGCTTCATCACCATCACCATCTTCCCCTCTTCCTTTGAGATGTCCAACATACTTCGTAATGATTCTAGCATTGTCAATGAAGTGGCGTAGGTGGAGCCAAAGTTCCAGCCACCAATGTTTGAGGTGGCACGAGCAATGCTTCAATTAGTTCCACAGATTCCTAGGAGAAAACTTCTGCCCTATTTGTCTCAAAAAGCCACTCTTGGTCATTAGATTCAGCAAGTCCATGATCCAAAGGAAGGGGCACCCAATTGTTGGCGTACGAGAAGCAAAGATGGGAGAAGAAGTGGAAGAAGAGGGCTAACAATGAATCGGAGAGGCGGAGGCATCCATTTGACGTAGATGCTTATGATATCTTCTCTTTTTGTTAAGTTCTTTATTTCCTTAAAAAAAAAAAAAAATTCTTATCCAATCCGAGCTTATCCTACCCCCTCCCTTGGATTTTTTATCCGGCGTTTTATCCGAATGTATCCGGGTTTGTCCAATCCGGTGGATATTCCCAAACATCGGATATGATAACAAATTATCCTATCTAGACTCAAATTCGGACTACCAAACGCAGTCTTATGGTTTCGATATTTCTTCCCTAAAACGAAATCAGCAATACGGGAGCAATTACAAGCCTTGAATCTGTGAGACTTATATGTGTCTTACGTGTGACAATCAATGGTTATTAATGATAGACCTAACCTAACTTATCTAATACAAATAAGAATTACCGCAAGACTTAGGCCCTATTTGTAACGTTTCTATTTCTCTCAATTTTTGTTCTTTTGTTTTCCGGAGCAAAAAAAGAACACAAGTCCATTTGATAATATCAATTAATTTTTCTATTCCCCGGAATAGAAAAGTAGCCGAAGAATATATTTAAAAAAAAAAACAATAAGTAGAAAAAAGTAGCTTTTTGTTTTTGGAAACAATTTCTATAAATAAGTTATTTTATCTTTTCTTTTTTATTTTCTTCTTTTCTTCTTATTTGCCCGCCACCACCCCTCTTTGCCGTCGTCATCGCCCAGTGTCGATGACTGCTGACGCCACCACCCGCTGGCTGGTTGACTGACCGCCACTGACTATTACCGGCTGACAACGATTGGTGGTTGGCAGCAGTAAGGAAAAATAAGAAAAAAAATAAAAGGAATTCTACATTACAAAATTTTTTGTAAATCATACCAAACACATTTTTATCATTTTTCCATTAGGAGAATAAAATTTTGTATAGTTACCAAACATGTTCTTTTATTGATAAATTGTTCCTGAGAATAGAAATAGAAAAAGACTAATTTTGAAAAGAAATTGTTTTCCGGAATAGAAGTGTTACTAAGCGGACTCTTATTGAACCCAAAGATCAAATGGACAATTTTGGGAAAGGGCTAATCCATCAGAGTCACAAGTTTTTATCACCAACAAACAAACCAAATGGATATCAATTTAAAAGTTTCAAAGTTCATGGACTAAGTGACACCAATCAACTATAACCTATACAATTTCCCCCAAAATTTGTGTTTGGTAAAATAAAAAAGGAATGAGATAACTTTTTTTTTTCAGTAAGTTTATATGATGAATACAATGAGGGTTCTTTTTGTGAAAGCTAGTACGAGCACCTAGAGGGGGGTGAATAGGTGTAAAAACAAATTTCCGAGATAAGTGTGCAACACTATCAACAATGGATGATGAGAAGGAAGTTAGGCTCTTGCAGACAAAATGAATTACAATCAAAGTAAAATAGCGTAGAGAAGAGAATAAGAACACATAGTTTATAGTGGTTCGGCTTAATCCAAGCCTACGTTCACTCTTCCGCACTGACAGCCCACTGACTGGATTTCACTATGAATCAAAAGAGTTGTTACAATAAAGCTCTTCCTTGATTCCACAGTATAGAGACTCTACTACACTTCCTCAAGGTCTCACAAAGATATAGACTCTCTTTTGAGTACAAAATTTCGCTCAACAATTTAATTGACTAAGAACAAGGAGTTTCAGACTTTGGAATTCTTCTATCGCGCACACATTCGAACAATTGGAACGTCTTCCTTATATACTCCTTCATGACATCACACCCGTTGGCACTTATCAAAGGAATTCTTTCAATCTACTCGTTGGACATAATCAATTAGGAAGATTTCGAGTTATTTAAAGAATATGACGATAGCCCACCAATCCTGCTCACCCATATAATCAGGATCTAGGTTTCCATAAGTAGAACCTTCCAAGTATACTTCGCCAATCAACGGATCCAAAATCCCTGAATCAATCTTAATTTGAATAATGGATTTCGACATGCTGTATCCAGCCAAGAGATCTTCTCCAATCGATAGAATCAAATCCTTAACGAAACATTCAGTTCTAGATAAGCCTTTTTCGACGGTCTAGAAACTGTCAATGAGGATAGACTTTGGGTCTTGAGTCTGGCAGTCCAGAGGTCTTCAGACTTTGATGGAAGAGTCTGCAAGTCTTCAGACTAGAATGATGGAAACGTTTTGTCAACTTCAAAACACTCAAGGAAATTTTCTCCAACAATCTCCCTTTTTTTTATGGTGACAAAAATTCCCTGCAGATTTGGATAACTTTGTCCTGCAAAACAATACTCAAGCAAACATGGATATCTCAAAAAAGATAATTGGCTTAGTAAAGATAACATTAAAATCTACATCCACAGAAAGTAGGTTAGTCCTGGAAATGAGCAACTATCTTTGCCATGAAATACCAGTAGTGCTTAAGATAAACAAACGTTTAAACAGTCAAATCCAAATCCAGTCCAAATCCAAACAGCCAAACACAGGCAAACACAAAAGTAAAGTCAATCAAATACAAAGGTCAAGAATTCAAGAGTTTAAATCTCAAATCTGCACACGTCTCTCCCCCATTTTGTCAGTATTAAAAAGGTAGAGATGAAAAGAGAATGTAATTATGATTGCTTGGGAACACGAATAAGCTGGAAATCTCCCATTGATTAGACAATCCCTTCCAGCTTTTTCAAATCCTCCTTCAGTTGAGCCACATCTTCACCCTTAGCATTTGCTTGAACTTGAAGAGTAAGGGCATGGAGTTGATCATGCAAAGAAACTGAAGAGGTTTGACCGGCATTTTGCAAGTTCTGTACTTCACATTCCAGAGCATAAATTTGGCATCACATCTCTAAGAGAACATCAAGCACTCTGCGAAAGTTTGCTAAATTATCAGTCTGAATACTGGCTTCTGCTCGATTAGATGGTGTATTGGCAGATGATGGCAAATTAGCATGATCACGCAGATTGGGCGATGAAACATCATGTCCCTCCTCAGGAAATTGAGAGGCATAGATGTCCTTTGGATCTGCTGGAGAATGACTTACTCCTTCACTGGTGGCAGCAAATGATGACGTACCTCTTTTCTCATGATCTCCCCCTGTTTCAATGCCTTCAGGTGGAGAAAAATATTCCTCATGCTCTGCTTCTGCTTGTTCTCCTCTGCCCTCTTCTTCTTCTTCCTCAATCCTTTCCTCCTCTGCTTCTTTCTCCAATTCTTCTCTCTCTCCAGTCCTCTGTTGTATCTCATCCTTGTCTTGTTCCTGTCTCTCCTTTGTCTCTGAAACAGAACGACTCAAGTTCTTCAATGCAAGCGCATAATTGGTGATATCATCCTCATCCTCTTCATTTTCCAAGATGAGTGCTCTTCTTTTCTTCGATGGAGCAACCATGGGCTCCTTCCCTTTCCGCTTTGCAGCCGAAAAGATTGGATGAGTCTTGATAAGGGTTTTCACCTTGAATTGCTCCAAAGCCTTGTTAAGTTCCTTCAGACACATTTTAGAGACCATTTTCAGTCCCACCACCATTTGATCGCATGTTCGAACACAAAGAATCTGGGGAGGCTAAATGTTCAAATGTCTGAATAACTTAGTCACAAGTGCTAAGTAAGGAATTTGACCCTTGTCCTTCACCATCGTTCTGTACATGTGGAACATAATAGTGAGTGGAAGAGAGAACTTTTTGCCAGCATTGATGGCATACATCAGCTATGCCTCCGAGTTTGAAATGTCAGTTTTTGAAGTTGATTTTGGTCTGAGACAGTTAATCACTATCTTGTGAAGCAAAATGTTGGATGCATTCATCCTCGAATAGAAAATCTTTCATTCCGTTGTTCTATCTTGAACAAGCTCTATTGTTACTCAACCAATAGACATACTGATTAGTTGATATCTCCCTCTTTCAACCCCAATCACATCAGCCAATGTATTCATGTCAACCACATAGTCCTGATCTCGAACATTGAAAGAGAATCTATTCGCATCCAAGAAACTAAGATTCAAATAGAAGTAAGCAGTAAGTTTAGCATGAGCCTCTGTCGTTTCAGAACAAAATTGTTCGAGTTGAAGAAGATTGAATTTCTCACACAGATTAACATTAAGAGAATCAAGAAAATCAAAATCCACACTCCTAGGGTTAATCACACCACGCTTTAGCAACTTAGAGTACAATTGCTTGTGTTCCTCTGAGCGAAACAAATCTGTCCTTTTGCTTCGGATTTTTGCCGCAACACCTATTCTAGGTTTAAACTGACTGTACATCCTATCATCATCATCCCCATCAGGTTGACTCAACCCTCCAACTCGTGGATCGCCTGGGATATTTGCCAATGCTTCTTCCGCCGACCCCGTAAAGGCAATTCCCAATCGTTCCATTGTGCGTAAAAAGAAAATTTCATTTATATACCCTTTGTCTTTTAGAAATTCATCAATATAGTTCAACGGAGTACCACTCCTCTTCAAAGCACAATAAAACTTATAGGTAAAAGCGGGCTTATGAGTTCTTACGGGTTCTGCATTTTCGATGATTTCTTCCTCTTCTCGATGTGCAACATTCGAAGGTCTAGATGGAGGAGATGGACGCTGCTGAGAATGTTGTGGGCTCTGCTGTTGTCTAGGAGATTCTTCTTCTTCGGTGAGATCAAAGTGCGTAGGTCTCTCATGCATTTGTTGTGGTCCCATGTTCGCAATCCTCGAAGACTTTCTTTGAGATGACATCTTTCACAGTCTTTGAGAGATTCCAAGCTTGTTTCCCAAGAAAGATGAAAACTTTTTGAGGATTAAACAAGAGAAGAAAACATAAGTGGAAGATCTGTGCTCTCTTAGGGTTTTTGTGAGTAAAACGAAGAAGAACCAACAATATATAAGGCAGTCGAAGTGAGGCATATGGAACGTCGTAAAAAGGAAATATAAAAATGCCTTTTAAAAATAACTACCTTTTCAAAAATTAGATAACTGTCATTTAAAAAATAACTTCTTTTTCGAAAAGGAAGGATTGCAATAATCACGAAAACTGAGGAAATAACATCAATCAATTACAGATAGATGTACCTTTTCAAGATTTGATCCGAGAGATAAGTTTCTAAAATAGAAGTAACTTACAGTCGTAAATCTTGATCGTCTGAGTCTAAGTGTCTTTAGGCTTTCAGTCCTGAGTCTGAACTTCCTCAAACTTTAAGATATTGAGTTTGGAACGAATAACTTCAAATTGATTTTTCTCCAAAGGCTTTGTAAATATATCCACCAGTTGATTATTTGAATCGATAAATTGAATCGAAATTTCTCCATTTTGAACATGATCTCTAATGAAATGATGTCAAATCTCTATATGTTTTCCTCTTGAGTGAAGAATCGGATTCTTGGTGAGATTGATTGCACTGGTGTTGTCACATTTGATCTCAGTGCATGAATCTCCAATTCCAAAGTCTCTTAGCCGTTGTTTTATCCACAGAATTTGTGAACAACTTCCAAGAGCTACATATTCTGCTCTTTCTATCAACTCTGCATCCAGCTAAGTCCGCGTCTGAGTATCCAAGAAGAGTGAAGTCTCCTTATTTAGGATACCAGATATCCAAATTTGAAGTTGATGCAATGTATTTGATAACACGCTTTGCAGCACTTAGATGAGATTCTTTAAGGTCTGATTGAAATCTGGCATAAATACAAATACTAAACAAAACGTCAGGTCTAGAAGCAGTTATATAAAAAAGTGAACCAATGATACTCATGTGTAGCTTCTGGTCAACTTTCTTTCCTTCTTCATCTTTGTCTAGCTTCAAAGAACTTGACATTGGTATATCAGTCTTTTTGCAATTCTCCAATCCAAACTTTTTGACAAGTTTTTTAGCATATTTTTCTTGTTGAATAAAGGTTCCCTCCTTCAGTTGTTTCACTTGAAGCCCGAGAAAGAAGGTTAGTTCACCCATCATGCTCATTTCAAATTCATCTTAGTCCGTTGTACCAAGCTCGAGGTGCTTGCTTTAAACCATATAGAGCCTTTTTCAGTTTGAATACAGAGTCTGGTTTTCTTAGGTCTTCAAAACCAGGTGGTTGTTCCACATAGACTTCCTCTTTGATAAATCCATTTAGGAAAGCACTTTTGACGTCCATTTGGAATAACCTGAAATTCTTATGACAAGCAAAAGCAAGTAATAATCTAATTGATTCTAACCTTGCTACTGGTGTGTAAGTCTCATCATAATCTATCCCTTCTTCTTGCATAAATCCCTTGGCCACGAGTCTTGCTTTGTTTCTTACGACTTTTCCTTTCTCGTTCATCTTGTTCCTGAAAACTCATTTAGCTCCAATGATGGATTTTCCATTTGGTTTAGGAGTCAATTCTCAGACATCATTGATACTAAATTGCCTGAGTTCTTCTTGCATAGCTTCAATCCAGCTTTCATCAGTTAAAGCTTCTTCTATGCTTTTTGGTTCTATTTCATAAATAAGAGCCACAGCACTAGACTATTCACGCCTTTTGGATCTTGTGTGAATTCCTTCATTAATATCACCGATAATGAGATCTTTGGGATGACTAGACTTATGCTTCCAGTTGCTGGTTGATTTGTCAGACTGTTGATCTTTTTCTTCATTTGAATCTTCGTTGATCATTTGTTGCTTGTCTTCTGAAGTTTGAGCTGCTTCTGGAGATTTAGACTTTGTAGAGTCTGGAGCAGGTTCAGATTTTTCAAGATGAGTGTGAATCGATTGATTTTGCATAAAGTCTTGAAATTTGACATTCATCGATTCCTCCACAGGTGAGTCTTTTTGTTGTAAACTCTGTAACCTTTGCTTGTGATAGAATATCCAAGGAAAATACCTTCATATGATTTTTCTTCAAACTTACCAACTTGATCATTTGCATTTTTCAATATAAAACATTTACATCCAAACACATGGAAATATGAAACAATTGGCTTCTTTCATTTGAATAACTCATAGGGAGTTTTCTCCAAAATAGGCCTTAGAAAGACTATTAATAATATAGCACACTATAGAAACTGCTTCAGCCCAAAAACGAGAAGAGATGTTACTTTCAATTAAAAGAGTTCTAACCATTTCCTGAAGCGACCTATTCTTTCTTTCCACGACTCCATTTTGCTCTGGAGTATATGGTGAAGAGAACACATGCTGAAAACCAAATTCATCACAAAATTTTGTAAAGTCTTGATTTTCAAATTCGCCTCCATGGTCTGTCCGTATACTTGAAATAACATATCCTTTCTCATTTTGGACCCTTTTAGCAAACTTTATAAAATAGGAAAATGTTTCAGATTTACTTGCTAGGAAATATACCCAAGTGAATCGAGAGTAGTCATCCACAATTACTAGGTAGTATTTCTTACCTCTAATGCTCTGAGTTCTAGTTTGTCCAAAGAGATCCATATGCAGGAGCTGTAGTACATGATTAGTGGATACTTGATTTATTGGTTTGAATGAGTTTCTTACCTGTTTTCTCAACACACATGGTGTGCATAGATCAAACTTTTGATATGTCAGTTTGGGTAGTCCACGAACAAGCTTCTTTGCTAAGATTTTGGCTATTTGCTTCATGTTGATGTGCCCAAGTTTTCTATGCCATAAGTTTGCTTCCTCTTGAATTGAGATTAGACATTCGGTTTCATCTGGTTTTATATCCAAGAGGTAGATATTCCCATGTCTTCGCCCCGTGAAAGACTAAGAGGAGTCTTTACTAGTTTATGAACATATTCCTTCTTGAAAGTTGATTTTGAAACCAGTGTCGCACAGCTAACTGATGCTCAGCAAGTTGTAGTTGAGTCATTCTACTAGGGAAACATTACCGATCGTGAGACTTCCAATCTTTATAGTTCCGTATCCCACAATTCTTCATTCGTTATTTCCTCCAAAAGAAACTTTTCCACCATTAACTTGTACAAGCTTTATGAAGCAATTTGAATCTCCTGCCATATGTCTTGAGCATCCACTATCCAAGTACCATTTATCATTCTTTTTTTTTTTTTTATAGTGACCTGCATTTAGAATAGAGACTCAAGCTTTATTTAGTACCCATATTTTCTTGGGTCCATTGGTATTAGTGTAATATACGGTATTTGCCCATACCTTCTTAACAGGTTTCCAAATCATACGATATTTTTTCTCAAAATGATATGAGCTATTACACTTAAACATTTAAGAGCACTACGACCTACTGGTTTTACAAAAACTTTTTGGAAATGATTTTTGTAAGAATCTCTTGTAGGTTTTTGATTAATTATTTCATTTACTTTAGGAAAATCAATTAGATGAATGGTTTGAACAATCATTCCTAAACCTGATTTGTTGAAGTAAGGTTTTTGTGCTGAAAGAATTTTTTTTAAGTTTCTCAAATCCTATAGAAAATCTTTTAGAAATACTTGAGATATCATTTTTCAAGAATGCATTTTCTTTTGAAAGATTGTCTGCATTTTCTTTCAAAGTAGTAACACTTTTGTCTAAACTTTTGACCTTTTCTTTCCGAACATTTTCATGTTGTTTCAATGCAGAATTTTCTCTTTTAAGTTTGGAAATCCTTTTGAGAGAAGTTTTGAGACTAAGACACAATTCATCAATGTATGTAGAGACTTTAGTAGGGATTTTCAAATTACTTACCTCGATTTCACTGTCTGAATCTGAGTTTGTCTCGAAGTCTGAATCTGAGTTTGATTGTGCCATGAGACAAATATTGGCATAATCATCATCACTTTCCTCACATTCTGTATCACTCCAAGTTTCTGCTTTAAGTGCCTTTCGATATTTCTCAACTTTTCCTTTCTTTTTCCTCAGAATGGGACAGTTGGATCTGATGTTTCCCTTTTTCTTGCATTCAAAGCAGACTACATCTTTATTGGATTCATCATCCTCAACTAACTTAGGCTGTTGCTTTTGAAAACTTTGCTTCTTTGGATTGAATTTTCTCCCATTTCTGTTTAGTTTTCTGAATCTTCTTATTATGAGAGCAAGCTCTTCATCATCCATATCGTTTTCAAAATCTCTGACATCAAAATCATCATTAGATTTTAATGCAATGGATTTCTTACCTTTAGGATTTTCATCTTCGTTGAATTGCTCCACTTCATAAGACTGAAGAGTCCCAGCCAATTCGTCAATCGAGAGTGGCATGATTATTTGTGTCTCCCTTATTGAGATCTTTATGTGATTCCAATCCGTGGACAGTCCAACAGTAGCTTGTTTACCTTCATGGGTCCAGAAATTGGTTGACCTTGATATTTAAGACCATTCACGATTTCTGTAAAACGACTAAACATGTTAGTGATAGATTCTCCTGATTTCATTTTGAATTCTTCGTATTGACCGAGCAGAATGTTGATTCTAGTTTCTTTCACAATCAGTTCATTCATAGGTGATGTGTAATCTATCCCAAACTTCTTTAGCTGTTTTGCAAGAAGATATTCTGTTATATTCAGTAAGAGATAATGAACAATATAAAGAATAAATTGCTTTTGCATCAAGAGCTTGTCTCTTGGTTATCTCTTCTTGAGTCATTTCACTAAACTCAACGGCTTCGTTTCCTCTTTCTGAGACTGGTGTAGTTTTAGGAATAATTCCTTTGTCTACAACATCCCATTCCAGAGGATCCTTTGATCTTAGGAATGCCTTCATCTTATTTTCCATATGTTGTATTTCTTTCCATTAAAATAAGGCGGTCTGGTATTGCTTTGCCCTTCAATCAGTCCTAGAGCCAACATACTAGCTATGGATCTTTAACTCTGAAGTAAAACACTTCAACTTAAGTGAGTACACAGGCTCTGATACCAATTGTGAAAGCTAGTACGAGCACCTAGAGAGGGGTGAATAAGTGTAAAAATAAATTTCCAAGATAAGTGTGCAACACTAATCAACAATAGATGATGAAAAGGAAATTAGGCTCTTGCAGACAAAATAAATTACGATTAAAGTAAAAGAGCATTGAGAAGAGAATAAGAATACAGAGTTTATAGTGGTTCGGTTTAATCCAAGCCTACGTCCACTCTTCTGCACTAACAGCCCATTGGCTGGATTTCACTATGAATAAAAAAAGTTATTACAGTAAAGCTCTTCCTTGATTCCATAGTGTAGAGATTCTGCTACACTTCCTCAAGATCTCACAAAGATATAGACTCTCTTTTGAGTACAAAATTTCGCTCAACAATTTAATGGACTAAGAACAATGAGCTTCAAACTTTGGAATTCTTCTATCGCGTACACACTCGAACAACTAGAACGTCTTCCTTATATACTCCTTCATGCCATCACACCTGTTGGCACTTACCAAAGGAATTATTCCAATCTACCCGTTGGACAGAATCAACTAGGAAGATTTCGAGCTATTTAAGGAATATGACGATAGCCCACCAATCCTGCTCGCTCATACAATCAGGATCTAGGTTTCCATAAGTAGAACCTTCCAAGTATACTTCGCCAATCAACGGATCCAAAATCCCTGAATCAATCTTAATTTGAATAATTGATTCTGACATGCTGTAGTCAGCCAAGAGATCTTCTCCAGTCTATAGAATCAAATCCTTAACGAAACATTCAGTTCTGGATAAGCCTTTTTCGACGGTCTAGAAACTGTCAATAAGGATAGACTTTGGGTCTTGAGTCTGGCAGTCCGGAGGTCTTCAGACTTTGATGGAAGAGTCTGCAAGTCTTCAGACTAAACTGATGGAAACGTTTTGTCAACTTCAAAACACTCAAGGAAGTTTTCTCCAACACTGTTGCTTTACTATAGGAAATGCATTGTGAAAGTAGAATGGGATATTAATTCTAATGAATTTAATAAATGATTAATACCCTAAAAAACCTCAAACTAGTACGCCTGTGACAAATTTACCCCAAATTGGTATACCTTTGACAAATTTACCCCAAACTGGTACGCTTGTGACAAATTTACCCTTTGTTAGTTTTCGTTGAATTTTATTATCAAATTATTAAGTTAAATGACACGTGACAGTTGATCGGTATACCAATTTAGGATTTTATGCTCCGTTTGTCACAGTTTACAATTTTTGTGATTTTTTTTGTGGTATTAATCCAATTTAGCATAGGGTATATTTATTACAAATTTATCAGTTTTGGTTTTTTCATAGTCGAATAAATTAGTTTTGGATAAATTTGTCATAAATGTACCAGTTTAGGGTTTTTTTATAGTTAGCCGGGGTAAATTTGTCACGAGTATACCAGTTTGGGGTTTTTCATGGTCAAAAAAATAGTTTTTGAGTAAATTTGTCATAAGTGTACCAGTTTAGGGTTTTTCAGGGTATTAATCCTTTAATAAAATATATAGATGCACATTATAATTCATTTACAAAAATGTATTCTAAAATCACAATTAATAAATTGATAGTCATGATAATAATTGAATATATCACCAATTAAGTTGTTAAAAACCATTGTTTTAATATAGAATGATTGTTATTGTCATCATTTTAGATTGATGAACGATAAGCATAGTTGCAAAAAAAATTTAATTGTAGGGCCAATATCGCGAAAAATTTCATACTAGTACACCTGCAACAAATTTATCTCAAATTAATTTTTTTATCACTAAAATCCTTAAATTAGTACAATTTGTGACAATTTTTATTCTCTATTAATTTATGTTAAATTGGATTAATTCTAAGAAAAAATATAAACTGGTAGATCTATGACAAACGGAGGGTATCCATCAACTGTCACGTATTATTTAACTCAATAATGTGATGATAAAATTTAATGTAAATTAAAGTGTACCGGTTTGAAATTTTTTATGGACAAAGATCTAGTTGGGGTAAATTTGTTATGAATGTATCAATTTGGAATTTTTCATGATATTAACCCTTAATTGTATAACCTACTTTAGATTTAATTATCATACTCTAACCCCTCTCCCTCGCACGCCTTAAAAACACTCATGTAGTTTAGTTTTGTGGAAGATAGAGGTAGATTCTCATTGGAGGATGGGGCCAAATGATAACATTGGGCGGAGGTCAAGGTCCAAGGGAAGGCAATGACCCCCCTCGTGGTGCTTACTGCTCTCCGTCAATCAACATGAATTTGGAAGATGTGCTCTTCCATTTTCTGCACCACGTGCTCACTGCCCTCAATCAAGGCCACGACCCACCACGGTTAGGAAAGATGTGCTCATCCATTTTCTGCACTGAAATAAAACGCGCAAAGGAAATGAACTTTAAAGCAAAGCGGAGACATAGAACATCTGCATTTGCAAGAGCCTCCAAAAGCTACTATGACAAAAAGCAGCATGAATTTGGAAAAAACGCTCATCTGGATTTTTCACAAAATAATTTGTCTTGACAGTGGTCGGTGGCCAAAAAGTCCATCACCCCACACAACAAGTGCGGAATAAATTAAAATTTTGTTATAGATAATTGTATTACTCAGCTCATTACTTTTCAAATTGATCATTGGAATCAATAGAAATGCATATATCTTGACTAAAAAAGCCAACATTAGCCCTTAGAATTTAGAAAATTAGAAGTCATATCACCTCAATACATAGATTAACAGTAAAATATTCTTATTGGGAAAATGATTTTGTGTTCTCATTAATTGGACAGTAAGAGAAATTCTTTCCTTTTTCTTTTCCTGAAACGCAGATTTGAAAAAAAAAAAAAGAAGAAGAAAAAACATAAAAAAGTTCATTGCATGGAAAATTTGCACATACTTCAAACAGTGAATGAAAAATTTACAGCTCTAGCAATTGAATATCATGACTTATTTGATTAATTGAACAAAAAGTACTTAGTACTCTTCTTTATATTAATGGGAAAAATATAATATAAAGTAAAAGTAAAGATAATACCACTAAAGCGACATTTGTTATTAAAACAGAAATTTTGAAAAAATTGTGATCAGATACTTCTTTTATTATCAATATAACATTTCCCTTGAAAAAGTAATTACGGTGAACTCGTATAATTGTGATCAGATACTTCTGTGATCAGAAACCTCCCCACAGCACGATCGATCTGCAATATAGGGAACACCAGATCTGTACATCATGTTCTACTAGCCAATACCCCTCAAATCTGATGGTGCATTTTCTGTAATGATAGGGTTTGAACTAGACGATCTGACGTTTTTATTCCGTTTATTACGTTACCGATATCTTCCATCAAGACCGTTATGGTAACATATTAATGGACAAATATCACGTAATACATGTAAGTAATAAATTGGGCAATAAATCAGAATTTATTGGGAATACAATATTGGGATCATATTTAGAATAATAAAAATATATTACATATTATAACATTCTCCCGCTTAATCCCAATATTCCATCAAATGAATTATTAACCCAAACCCACATAAACTTCATACTAAAATAAAAACATGAATTACGGCGATGAGTCATCTTAGAGCGAGTATTATCTTCCGTGTATTACAATACGTTTCATCAACTCATATGTGATTAAATAACTTAATGAATAAACCTTATGTTTACTCCAGGTCAAGCGTAATTGTTTTTCTCAAAATAACTAAATGTATACAACTATATTAAGAAAAACATTATAAATGAATAAAAGTTTCACAAATTTTTCCATATAAAGAAAATTTTACATGATTGGACCAATGCCTATTCTAAATACATGATCCTTATAACTCATTGGTGGCATGCCTTTAGTTAAAGATCAGCTATCATCAATCCAGTGCTTATGTGTTCTATGACCACTTTCTTCTCTTTAACACGTTCTCTAATGGCTAAATATTTGATGTCGATGAGCTTGCTTCGACTACCACTTTTGCGGTTCTTAGCCATAAAAGTTGCAGCTGAATTGTCGCAAAATATTCTTAATAGCCTAGCAATGGAATCCATAACTCTAAGCCCCGATATAAAACTTTTCAACCACACACCATGTGAGGTGGTCTCAAAACAAGAAACAAACTCTGTCTCCATAGTGGAAGTAGCAACCAAGGTTTGATTTGCACTCATCTAGGATACAGCTCCGCCAACAAACATAAAAATATATCCCGATGTTGATTTGTGGGAATCAATGCAGCCAGCAAAGTCTGAGTCCGAGTAACCAACTACCTCCAAGCTGTCCATCCATCTATACATAAGCATGTGTCCATTTGTTCCTTGAAGGTACCTCATCACCTTCTTTGCAGCTCTCCAATGTTCCATACTTGGATTACTTTGGTATCTTTCCCACATTCCTACAGCAAAGGCTATGTCAGGTTGAGTGCAAACCTAAGCATACATCAAGCTTCCAACAGCAGAAGTATATGTGATGTTCTTCATTTGTTCCTTTTCAAAATCATTCTTCGAGCATTGTTTTAAATTAAACCCATCACCCTTCACAATGGGTGTTATAATTGGTGAACAATCTTTCATTTGAAACCTCTCTAAGATCTTATTGATATAGGTTTCTTGAGATAGTCCTAATATACTTCGAGGTCTATCTCTATGGATCTTAATGCCAATGACATAAGACGCTTCACCCATATCCTTCATATCAAAACTCTTAGAGATAAATTGTTTCACTTCATATAACAACCCATTTCATTGGTTGCAAGTAAAATGTCATCTACATATAGGACAAAGAAACAAATTTTGCTTCCACTAACCTTCTGGTATATACATTGATCTATGACATTCTCTTTAAAACCGAATAAAGAGATGACATCATGGAATATTAAGTACCATTGGCGGGATGCTTGTTTCAAGCCATATAGAGACCTTTTAAGCTTACATACTAAATTCTCACCAGCACTAGAGAAGAATCCTTATGGTTGTTTCATGTAAACCACTTCTTCCAATTTTTCATTGAGGAATACCGTTTTCACATCCATTTGATGTAACTCCTTATCAAAATGAGCAACCAATGCCAAAATAATATGAAGAAAATCTTTCTTGGATACAGGAGAAAACGTCTCCGTGTAATCAATTCCCTCTTTTTGAGTAAATCCCTTGGCAACGAGTCTAGTTTTGTATCTTTCTATATTGCCTAATGAATCATTCTTAATTTTGAAGACCCATTTACAACCAATGGCCTTCGCTCAGGCAACTCAACTAAATCCCAGATTTCGTTTAATGCCATAGAATTCATCTCTTCATTCATGGCATTGTACCATAAATTGGATTTATCACAGCTCATGGCTTGTGAAAACGTCTTGGGATCACTTTCAGCTCCAACATTATAGTCAGATTCCTGTAGATACACAATGTAGTCATTAGGAATTGCTAATTTCTTTATTCTAGTAGACCTTTTTAATGTTGCATCAACATCCTTTTGAGGAGTTTGTTGTTCAACTAGAAACTCAACAGTATCTAGTAATTGCTGAACAATTAGGTCTACCAGATCAATATCAACATGTTGTGGATCTTCAATGATTTGTTGCTCAATGACCGATTGAACTAAATGGGTGTTGTAAGCAACAACCAATCTAGTACCTGAGGTGGAAGGTTGAGTATCCGAATGATCTTCTTCGGGAACAAAGTCCCTGAATTGATCGCGCTCACTAATCAGGTCATTCTCAAGAAATTTAACATTTCTTGATTCCATAAACCTAATGGTGTGAGATGGATAATAAAATCTATATCATTTGGACTTTTTGGCAAAAAAAAACGAAATATCCACTTATAGTCCTTAGATCTAACTTCTTTTCCTATGGATTGTAGACTCTTACTTCAGATGAGCATCTCTAAACACGTACATGTCACAAACTCGGTTTCCAACCTTTGAATAATTCAAAAGGTGTCCTTGGAACAACCTTAGTTGGAACTCAGTTTAATATGTACATAGCCGTTTTAAGAGCCTCAGTCCACAAAAATTTAGAAAGTTTGGAGTTGCTAAGCATACTCCACACCATATCCAATAATATTCGGTTTCTTCTTTCTGTGACACCATTTTGGTCTGGTGAACCAGGCATAGTTTATTGGGCAATGATCTCATGCTCTTCAAGAAACTTCGCAAATGGACCGGGTGCTTGTCCATCTTCAGTGTATCTACCATAGTATTCTCCACCTCTATCTGATCTCACGATCTAATTTGCTTGTCGCATTATTTCTCTACTTCGGTTTTAAATACCTTAAAGGCATTTAGCGCTCCGTACTTATTACGAAGCAAGTAGAGATACATGAATCATGAATAATCGTCTATGAAAGAAATGAAATATCTTTGACCATTTGAGTCCATATCCTGACTACAAATATCTATATGTATGATTTTTAATATTTTTGTACTCCTTTTAGCACATTTCTTTGACTTGTTGGTTTGTTTTCCCTTTATACAGTACACACAAGTGTCATAATCAGCAAATGGACCGGGTGCTTGTCCATCTTCAGTGTATCTACCATAGTATTCTCCACCTCTATCTGATCTCACGATCTAATTTGCTTGTCGCATTATTTCTCTACTTCGGTTTTAAATACCTTAAAGGCATTTAGCGCTCCGTACTTATTACGAAGCAAGTAGAGATACATGAATCATGAATAATCGTCTATGAAAGAAATGAAATATCTTTGACCATTTGAGTCCATATCCTGACTACAAATATCTATATGTATGATTTTTAATATTTTTGTACTCCTTTTAGCACATTTCTTTGACTTGTTGGTTTGTTTTCCCTTTATACAGTACACACAAGTGTCATAATTAGTAAAATCTAGAGTATTAAGTACTCTATCATTTACTAGTTGCTTAATTCTATCAATAGAAATATGTCTCAATCTCCAGTGCCACAATATAGAGGAATCCTCATTCACAACACATTGTTTTATACCAGCATTATCATGAACGTGCATCGCATTATTAATGGCATTGTCTTGTAAATGAATTCGAAAGAGACCATCAGACAAAATACCACTTCCAACAATTTCAGATTTATATAATAAATTGAATGTTGAATCTGAAAATTCAAAGGAGTATCCCAAAGGTACAAGTCTTGAAACTGAAATTAAATTCCTAGAAAAACTAGGAATATAAAAGGTCATTTCTAAAATTAAAACAAAACCACTACTGATAACTAATTTACATGTCACAATAGCTTCCACACGTAAGCGCATGTTGTTTCTCGAATAGATGCCTTGTTCACTTCCCACTGGTTTCCGCTGGTTCTGAAAACCCTAAAAGGAATTCAAAATGTGGATTGTACAACCAAAATCAATCCACCAAGTGTTGTGACTCACATCAACCATATTAGTTTCATAACAAACACATGCGAGTTGATTACCTTTTTTTTTAGCTAGACCTTAAATTTGGCATAATCCTTCTTCATGTGCCCCTTCTTTTTATAGAAGAAGCACTTGGAATCCTTCTTAATGCCAACTTGGAGAGGTAGAGGCATCTTACTTTTTCCCTTCTGCTTGCCTTGCCCTTTATACTTATCCCGTGTTGCCATATGAGCACTTTCTCTTTTCTCCATTAGTAGCCTCTCTTCCTCTTGAACACACATGGTCATGAGTTCATTGATTGACCATTTAGTGTTATGTATATTGCAAGAGATCTTGAAAGGGGCATACTCTTGTGGGAGAATATTTAGGATATAGTATACAAGAAAGGATTCTAGTATCCCAACCTCAATATTCTTCAACTGAGCTGCAATGTCCCTCATCTTCATAATGTGCTCACGCACACCTCTTACACTAGTAAGCTTCAATGATGAGAACTTCATAATTAGGGTCATGGCATGCACCTTCTTTAAGGACTCAAATTGTGCATCAATAGCCTCTAGCAATTCCTTGACATTGTTATATAGAATGACTGAACCACGAATGCTAGCAGAGAATTTTGTCT
The DNA here is from genome assembly GCA_028830015.1 of Eucalyptus grandis x Eucalyptus urophylla. Taxonomy (NCBI): domain Eukaryota; kingdom Viridiplantae; phylum Streptophyta; class Magnoliopsida; order Myrtales; family Myrtaceae; genus Eucalyptus; species Eucalyptus grandis x Eucalyptus urophylla. The sequence continues at coordinate 25,477,656 of CM054189.1, read as the reverse complement.
TTATGTACATCACACTGAGATGGTTGGATCGTTCCCATTGAGCATAACGAGTATGCAGCATGAGTGCTATTCTTAGTAGGTTCAGGTGGTTCATCTGACCTTAGAGCATAATCAAGATCCATGCACCCCAATTGAAGAAAAACTAATCGTAGGTGGTAAGATTGCATCATAATCAAATAAAAATTATGTATCAATATATTTGAGGCAAATAAACTTAAATCATATTTTACCAATGTAAAACACGTTATACAATATGAATCATATAACATCAAAAACTACATGTGGGCTAAGTTTCTAATTTAAATTGATTCATAATTACTTCATGATGAAACTATCAAATTATATTCCCTTCCTTAATCTCTGTGGGTAAATTAAGAAAGATAAAATAATATTTCATCATAATTAATCACATTAATATATTGAAAATTCCTGTGAGATAAAATTCATAATATTAATGTGAATAATTACAATTATTGTCTTTGACTACATGTGATCCAAAGTCTCTTAATGTATATAATTTAATATAATCAAAGATGCTATGGTTAATTCTTAATTAATTGAATATATATGGATCACTAGACATTTAATTTTATGAAAAAATATTCATAAAATTGCACGTAAGGTTAGAACAGTAAAATCACGTGCAAAAGGGGTAAAACTGGAATTTTGCACGCAATGCCTGAATTGGAATTTTACTTTTGAGGGGTAAAACATGAATTTTATGCCCAAAAAGGGCAAAATCGTAAGTTTCCACGCCTTAGGGGGCAAAATCGGAATTTTATGCGAGCAAGGGCAAAATTGCAATTTTCCTAAATGCGGAGGGGCAAAATTGAGAAATTGTTGCACGTGCACTTTTCCCCTTGCATGCGCCTGCTTCAGCCCCTCAAGCACGTGCGTTGCAGCCCCTCGGGCACATGCGACACACGTGCCCAAGGCCTTCTTTCATTCTTTCTCTTCCGCCACTTCTTCCGCCGCGACCTGGTCTGTTCCTTGGCGTCTCCTCCCAAAGCCCATGTTCGACCAAATTGGTTGATGGATTTCGAAGAGAACATCAGGACGAACGAATAATTTTAAGATCCAGTAAAAACAACCAATGTATTGACCATAATTAAGCCTAAAAACGATATGCCCTATAAAACCCTAACCACCAAAATTTCACCGCTTGATTAACCTCCGACAATCAGTAATATGCAAAAAAATTTAAGGGTATGGCGGTGTGATCATGCAGATCCATTATCGCGTGGTGGGTCGCCCGAATTTGGCCGAATTCTAAACTCCAATCCAAGCCATATAGAAATCCGAATTTACCCACACATAATTCAATGAAAATAAATTCCAAAAATTTCATCAAGGCAGAGATTGTAAACATACTCTAATGCCAATTGATAGATTAAATATAAATTAAAACCCGATGATCCCGATTTATTAATCATGGATAAATTCGTACAAAATTCAGGATTGATTTGCGGAAACATAAATATCAACATACCTCTAGCCATTGATGAGAAGTTGTAAATGTGGGAAATTTCAAAACCCTGGATGGATCCAAACAGCATGATCGATTTGCAATATGGGGAACACCAGATCTGTACATCCTGTTATACTAGTCAATGCCCCCTCAAACCTGATGTTGTGTTTTCTGTAGTGATAGGGTTTGAATTAGACAACTTGACGTTTTTATTCCATTTATTACGTCACCGATATCTTCCATCAAGACCGTTATAGTAACATATTAACGGACAAATATCACGTAATACATGTGAGTAATAAATTGGGTAATAAATCGGAATTTATTGGAAATACAATATTGGGATCATATTTAGAATAATAAAAATATATTACATATTATAACAGTTAAGGCCACCAGGGAGCATACATCTTTTCTAAGTCAAGGTCAATTATTACATCAATTATATGAATTCACTGTAATTACTTTTCGAACAAGAAGCGATAGTGGGTTCGTTGTTAAAGCCACGCCGGAGCATTCCTGGAGGACCACAAGAAGACAACGACTAAAGATTTGTTTTTAGTCAATCAACAGTCAAATTGATGACTCTTTACTAACGGATGCTCCTATTGAGGAAGCAACAGGTGATCGGAATTGGGCATGGGTGGCTAGCCCTCAACAGCCCCCTATGTACAAATGAAGCTGATTAGCTGGAAATGTCAGGGTTTGGGCTCTACCCTGACAATTCAAGCCCTTCGGGCCCTGGTGGTTAAGGAAAAACCAGATCTCCTTTTTTTTATGGAAACTAAAAATGGTGAAGCTGTGCTTTCTCGGTTGCAAGGTAGATTGCATTTTTTGAACCTCCGTGTACATAATCCAGTTGGTTCGGCAGGGGGTTTAGCTATTTTTTGGAATGCTTCAGTCTCTCTGTCCTTTGTTACTTCTTCAGCTGATTATTTTGACGTACTCTGTACGGATATAGCTTCAACCAACATCTTCCGCCTTACTTGTATTCATGCCCCTGTTGTCCCTCGTCTGCGACATGAGGTTTGGCAGGACCTCATCACCATCAGTCATGTTAATACTCTTCCTTGGGTCTGTATTGGTGATTTTAATGAAATTCTCTTTCATTGGGAAAAGCAAGGAGGCAGACCAGCGAATTTTAATAGGTTAGTTTCGTTCCGATCTGTCTTAAATGACTATTCTTTAATGCCTATTGAAGCAAAGGGGTGTGCGTTTACGTGGCTTAATAATCGTCAAGGGGAGGATGTAATTAAAGAATGTCTTGATCGTGCTCTCTGTTCCCTAGATTGGAGAATTATGTTTCCTCAAGCTGAGGTTTAGGCTTTACCTGCTATTGGTTCAGATCATAGTCCTCTAATATTGAATACTCTACCAGTCTGTGGATCGAGGCAGCATTACTTTATGTATGAATCTTATTGGGACCAGGATGAAGAATGCCGGGAAGTTATCAATTCTTCTTGGAATGTTGTTCGGTCCAGACCAGTCCCTTTCCATACTAAGCTTCGAGCTGTTTCTGCTTCTCTACAGTCGTGGAGTCGTTCTAAATTTTCAAATAACCAACTTAGAGTTACTGCTCTGCAGCTACAACTGCAAAACCTTACTAATCAACAGCATGGATCTTATGACTTTGCTGAGGCAACTCACTTGAAGAAAGAATTGCACACAGTGTGGAGTCGTGAAGAACAGTATTGGGCTATTCGTTCCAGGCTTAATTAGCTTGAATGGGGTGATAAGAATACGCGGTTTTTTCATGCTACAACAATTCAGCATCATCAACGAAATCGAATTACTATGCTTAAGGATGATGATGATATTTGGGTGAGGGATCCTACAAGACTCAAGGAGATGGCAACAGGGTACTTTTCACGCCTCTACAGTTCTGTTGGTCGGCGTGACTATGCGCCAATACTCGATCAGTGTACTCCTTTGGTTACTCATGAAATGAATACTGGTTTAACTGCACTTGTTACTTTTGAAGAGGTGCAGAAGGCTACATTTCAACTGGGAGCATCTAAGGCTCCGAGTCTTGATGGCCTTAATGGCTTATTCTATCAGAAGCATTGGGATATTATTAAATCTGATCTATTTGCAGCAGTTAGTACCTTTTTTACTACTGGTGTTATGCCCACAGATCTAAACAAGACCCTGATTGCTTTGATTCCAAAAGTTCCTCATCCTGAAAGTCTGGAACAATATCGCCCAATCAGTTTGTGTAATTATGCTTATAAGGTAATTTCCAAAGTTATTGCCAATCGGTTAAAGCCTATTCTACCGAGCCTTATCTCTGAGGAACAGTCTGCATTTGTGGGAGGCAGGCAGATTCAGGACAATATTCTAATTGTCCAGGAAGTTTTACACCAGCTGCGAGTGAAGAGAGGAAGGGGTACATATAAAGCAGTCTTGAAGGTAGACATGAGAAAAGCCTACGACAAGGTTGAATGGGACTTTCTTCAGGATTATCTTATTAAATTGGGATTTCATTCTTTATGGGTTGGGTGGATTATGCAGTGTATCTCAATTCAATCATCCTGTGTTAAACTAAATGGCCAGCATCTTAGATATTTCCACCCTACCAGAGGTCTTCGACAGGGTGATCCTCTTTCCCCCTATCTTTTTATTCTATTGGCAAATCTTTTATCTACCATGATTAACAAAGCTGTTGAAATGGAACATCTTAAAGGACTTAAACTAAACAGGTGGTGCCCTACTTTATCGCACCTCTTTTTTGCGGATGATGCCATTTTCTTTCTTGATGGTACTGTTAATGAATGTCAGAATCTCTCCAATATTTTACAACAGTATTGTCTAGCAACAGGGCAAGATATAAATCGAAATAAATCTGGTATCTACTTTGGAAAAGACTGCCCGGCTCTTTTACAACAAAATTTGGCCTCTCAGCTACGTGTTCCTATTCTAAATAAGTCTGGCAGATATCTAGGAATACCATCTGATTGGGGACGTTCCAAGAAGGACATGTTCTTGTGGTTAATGGGTAGGGTTCATTCAAAGTTGGAAAGTTGGAAATCTACAATGCTTTCAAAGGGTGGAAAGGAGATTCTTCTGAAAACTGTTATCCAGGCCATCCCGCAATACGCAATGTCTATTTTTAAGATTCCTGTGTCTATTTGCCGATCTATAGAAAAAAGTATAGCCAGATTTTGGTGGCAGACTAACATTAATAAAGCTGGAATTCATTGGAGACAATGGGATGTTTTGAAGACAAGCAAAGCTGTTGGTGGTTTAGGTTTTAGAGACCTTCAGACTTTTAATAGAGCAATGTTGTCAAAGCAGGTTTGGCGTTTGTTCAGTCAACCTTTATCTCTTTGCAGTAAGGTTTTTAAGGGTCTCTATTTCCATTCTGGCTCTATTTTTAATGCAGCTAGAGGCTCTCGACCCTCATGGGGATGGCAGAGTCTTCTGTTAGGTCGAGACGCCATCCTACCCAACTTATGTTGGTCTGTAGGTGACGGGAAATCTATTAGAATTCGTGGTGATAAATGGCTCCCATTTGGTATCCTAGGTGGCCCTTCAGCTTGTGAAGAACCTGTTTGGGTGGCTGATCTTATTGATTCGTCCACCAATTCCTGGAATGTCAATCTCCTTCATAGGTTCTTTGACATCCCGGTCATTGAACAAATTACTGCTATCCCTTCGCGGCCAAATTCCGTCAAAGATCAGCTTGTTTGGACTGCTACCAAAGATGGCACTTTTACAGTTAAATCTGCTTATAACACTTTTAGAGAAACTACACAACATCAGATTATAGGTACAACTTCCTCTTCTTATCAGCACCCAGATTGGTTATGGAAACTTATATGGAAGATGCACTCTCCCCCAAAGATTAAAATGTTTTTATGGTCGATTTGTCAGAATGCTTTAGCCACAAGATTTAATCTCTACAAGCGACATATCAGTGATAACCCCTGTTGCATTCTCTGTGATCGGAATCAACCAGAAACTCTGGAGCATTTATTCCTATTATGTCCATGGACTACAAATGTCTGGTCGCATCCCAGCTTAAACATCAAGATATCACCTATGCAGATTTCTAGAGTAGAAGCATGGATTGTACAGCAAGTTCAGGGTCGAAATTCCTTACCTGCCTTGGCGACTCTGGCATCTATTTTATGGCAGATCTAGCGCGCTCGAAACGGCTACATATTCCGGTCTGAAAAGATTCAACCATTTCGGGTGGTACAGGATGCTTTAGCTGGCGCTCATGTGGCTCATCTTACAGCGTCCTCTCTGACCAGCAAAGGCCGCTCGTTCCAGCGTAGGGGATCTCTTTGGCAGCCTCCCGATCCGGGCAAATTGAAAATCAATGTCGATGGATCGCACAGATTAGAATCCACCGAAGGAACTATGGCATGTGTATGTAGGGATCATCACGGACGACTCACCGATGGTTTCTCGAAGCATTTCCCTGCAACGTCTGCACTCTAAGCAGAGATCCAAGCAGTCTCCTTCACTCTACAGCATTTGCAACACCGTGGATTAACCTCAGCCCCGATCCTTCTTGAATCCGATTGCCGCCTGGTGGTCGACATACTGCAACGCCGCTGCAAGCCGCCATGGAAGGATCGGCCCCTTTTCTTCGAAGCCGCCTCCTTGCTTTCACTCTTCCCTAATTTGTCGCTAGGGTACTGTCGCAGGGAAGCAAACGCTGCTGCAGATTGGGCTGCCAAGGCCCACGATCGTTCTTCCCCTGTTCAGAATTGGGCTGTGTTTCCCCCGTTTCAATTGGTTGATCTTATTTGTGCGGACGCTTTAGCTATTGGATGTACTGGTTTTATTTCTCCTATATAGTATATCGTTTCTGACCAAAAAAAACAGTCAAATTTTTAGTAAAAATTTGAAGGCATCTCTAGATTTCCTAATTTGAACATATGAAATGTATGAAACGACAACACTGGACAGAGCAGGGTGTACAAATTCATCCGGTCTAGATGATTTTGTATATTTAGATGGGGTGGATGCTCCGTCAAAATTTAAAAGAAAAACGATGATCTTATTAAAGCTTGAGGTCTTGATAGATCCAAGTTTTTGTACATGTTGAATATTCACTCTTGCAATTCCATGGCAAGTGGATCTTTCTCAAATCAAACATTTGAAGAAAGTAAATGCTAGTCATTGCGAAATTCTAGTTGAAATTCAAGACCCTATAGGTAAGAGTTCTTGAATGAGTCGGTTATCTCCTAGTGTAAATCCATTAAAAGGCTGGACCTTTCACAATTAAATCATCTAAAGCAGTTGAAGTTTTCTTCTTGCGAAAATCTAGCCAAAATCTGAGGTCATCTGTGGTTCTTGGAAACGTTAGATGTGTCAATTGAAGGGCTGGAACTTTCACAATTAGATCCTCTGAAGCTATTTAAGGCATGAGCTGGTGCAAATCTTGTTTGAATGCAAATCTTGCTGGAATTCGAGGCCATGATAATTCCAGACTTTTGGAAGAGTTGGATATCATTTTCCTAAAAAATGTCTTCCCGGAAAACATAGGTCACAGTTTCTATGAAATAAACAGAATCTTAAATGAAGTGCTATTGCCAAGAACAGCTGGGAATTGTTGGAGAATTTGTAATGGAAAAGAGTCCCATGTAAGAAAAATATAAACAAATTAACGAGTTTACACATGAGAGTGCTAGGGTAAATGATATCTAAAGGCATTGGTTCTCACCAAGTGGATCTATGAAGACTCGATGGGCTTTATTATAATCAATGTTGGCTGGAACTTGAAATGTGTTTGTTGAAATTTAACTGCTCTGATTATTATACAATGGTATCTATTTTATGCATTAGAAAAAAAAAAAAAAAAAGCGAAACAGAAGAAAATTGAGGGAAATGTTGAGAAAAAAGGTTTTAAAAAAGGGAAGAAATGGCAAAAAGTGAGTGGGTGAATTCAAGTGATCTCAATCCAAAAGAAATTATTGAAAAGCAAAAATCCAAGTCTGATTGTCCCTTAATTATCATACTCTAACCACTCTCCTTCGCACGCTTTGAAAACGGTCCTTTAGTTTATATTTGTTGAAGAAAGAGGTAGGTTCTTGTTGGAGGATGTGGCCAAATGATGTATTAGATTGAGGTCGAGGTCCAAGGGAAGGCAATGACCCACCACGTGCTTACTGCTCACAGTCAATGAATTACAAAGTTGATTATCAAATACTCCATAGTATGCACGAGAAGATTGGTTTGATTAAGATTCCATCTTCATTAACGGTTCAGAACGATGTGCTCTTCCATTTTCTGCGCTGAAATAAACGCACAAAGTGAATGAGCTTAAGGCAAATGGGAGACATAGAAAATCTGCAGCTGTATGAGTGTCCGAAAGCTACTATGGCAAAAAGCAATATGAATTTGGAAAACGCTTATCTGGATTTTTCACTAAATTATTTGTCTATACAATAGACAATGGGTCAGTGGCCAAAAAGTTCATCACTCCGCACAACACACATGGAATAAACTAAAATTTTGCTATAGATAATTGTATTACTCTTGAATCTAAGTAAGCCCTTAAAAGGCTCAAGAGAGAAAAAATACAAAGGGAAGAGCATTGGAGGGGTGGGACTCTCCAATGTCACCTCCCTGTATTCCTACTCAATTGAGAAGAAAGAGCTAGTTGGGAGTTAAGGGGTAAGGGTGAGGGCACTTATATGTTAAAATAAGAAACACATCCAAGCTGGGAGCCGAGTTACCGGACTACACTAGAGGCCCCTAGTGGAAGGTTTACCTTCCTACGAAGTCCACTTGTGCTTCGCACGGTATCTATCAACAGATTTGTTAGCTTGGTACCCCTAGTTGATAGACGCTACGCTCATCTAGATTTTTCACAAAATTATTTGTCTTAACAGTGGGTCGAGGGCCAAAAAGTCCACCCTACACAACACGCGGAATAAAGTATAATTTTGCTATGGATAATTGTATTACTCTGTTCATCATTGTTGAAATTGATAACTGGATTTTTAGTATCAATAGAAATGCATATATCCTGATTAAAAAGCCAACGTCAGCCCTTAGAATAATTAGTTAGAAAAATCAGAAGTCAAATTTCCTTAATACATAGATGAACGATAATATATTCTCATTGGGAAGATGATTTCATGCATTCTCATTAATTGGAATGTAAGAGAAATTCTTTCCTTTTCCTTTTCCTTTTCCTTTTCCTTTTCCTGAAATGCAGATTTGAAAAAAATAAATAAATAAACAACAACACGAAAAAGTTCACTGGATGGAAAATTTGCACATACTTCAAACCATGGATGAAAAATTTGCAGCTCTAGCAATTGATCACCATTGCTTGTTGATTAATTGAACAAAATGCACTTGGTACTTTTCTTTATATTAATCGGAAATACACTATAAAGTAAAAGTAAAGATAATACTATCAAAACGACAATTATTATTAAAATATAAATTTTGAAAAAATTATGATCACCCACTTCTTTTATTGTGACTATACCATTTCCCTTAAAAATAAAAGGTCATTTTTCTGGCCTAGGCCTCCCCGCACCCCTCCCCCTTTTTAAAACCAAAAAAAGAAAACAAAAACAAAAAAAGGAAAAAGCCTCCAGCTTTCATTCGTGAGACAAATGTCTCGTAAAAAAGTCCAAAATTTCACCCAAAAGACAACACCGGCCACCGCTAGACCTGTCGTTAGATACATCAAAAGTAGTAAGTTGCCTAATTTTTAACAAATAGTGTGACCATAAAGTTGAAGAAAATAAATAAGAACATGAACGTCCCATAATTAAATTGAGTTATTTTCTTTATTAAAGTTCATAAGTTAATAAAAAGAAAATTTTTTATGTGCTTGATCAAAAAAGAAAAAAAAGAAAAGAAAGCATAATTTCTTTGAGCTTAGTGCTAGGCTTATAAAACCAAATTAATAAGATATACTAAATCTATCTCAAACGTTACCAACTGTGACATATTTATCTTTTTTTTGTTATATTAAAAATCCCAAACTTATACACATATGACATATTTATCCCAATTTTTTTTTTGTGACACCAAATGCTCAAAACTTGTATTTGTGTGATATTTTTACCCCAAAAATTTGGTGCCATGGACTAAAGTTACTGGTTTTTGGTGTCAAAAAAGAAGTTTGGGGTAAAGGTCTCACGCTATATAAGTTTGGAGCAAATGTCTCATAATGGGTATAGTTTAGAGTTTTTGGTGGCTATTATCCTTTGAAAAATGTAAAGTGATGCACTAAAGTATTATTAGTATATGACTGAGATGTCGTACTCTTCATAAGTGACATTTATTTTCACTTTCTTTTGAAAAAAAAAAATTCTTTTGCTTTTCCATTTTAATCAAAGTAAAAATTTTCTCATTTAGTTCAACAGACAAAATTCTTTTTTCGATATTACAAAAATCTCTTATCCTCATACCGATCAAGTACATTTCTAGAATTATTGGGTGTGAATGGTAATGTTTCTGTTCTTTTTTTGTTCCAGGGAACAGAAACAAAAAAAAGCGTTTCTGTTCCGGGGAACGGTTTTTGAACAAAAGAACGTGTTTGGTAACAATTGTTCCGGGAATAAAAATGAGTAGAAACACGTTTGGTAAATTTTTATTCTTTTTTTGTTTTTTTTAATTTTTTAATATTTTTATTTTATTTTCCATTTTTCTTTTCTTTTTTATTTCTTTCTTCTTTCGGCCGGTCGCCGAAGGCCGGCGACCGGCCGACGGGGCTAGTAGCCTCGCCCAGCCACGGCGAGGCTCACCGGCCCCCGGCGAGGCCGAGCCTCGCCGTGGTTGGGCGTGGCTCGGCCTCGCCTTGGCTGGACGAGCTCGGCCTCGCCCAGATCCGACGAGGCCGAGCGTCGCCGGCCCCCGGCGAGGCTTGACCTCACCGGATCTGGGCGAGCTCGAGCTCGCCCAGCCATGGCGAGGCTCGGCCTCGCCGGATTTGGGCGAGCCCGAGCTTGCCCAGGCAAGGCGAGGCTCGGCGTCGCCGGCGCGGGCGAGGCCGAGCCTCGCCGCCCTGCCGTTGGAGCCGAACACCTGCGCCCCGAAGCCCGCAGCTCGACGCCGCCCTACCGTCGGAGCTGAGCTCCTGCGCCCCAAAGCCCGCAGCTCGACGCCGCCCCGAAGCTCGCAGCTCGACGCCGTCCCGATCCCGAAGCCTCTAGTGCCGCGCCGCCGTCGCACCGTCCTCCGGAGCCCCTCGCCGAAACCCTAGCTGAAGATCTCCCCTCGAGCGAGGCCGAGCCTCGTCGAATCTGGGCAAGGCCGAGCCTCGCCGGATCTGGGCGAGGCCGAGCTCGCCCAGCCAACGCGAGGCTCGGCCTCGCCGGCGCGGGCAAGGCTCGGCCTCGCCGGGGGCCGGCGAGGCTCCGGCGAGGTCGCCGACCCTCGACGGCCGGTCGCCGGCCATGGCCGAGGTCGGCGACCGGCAAAAGAAAAAAGAAGAAAAAAAAGAAGAAGAGAGAGAAGAGAAACGTTTCTTTCATTTTTGTTTCTGAAACAAGAAACAACAATTTGTTGTTTCTTTTTTTTGTTCTTATTTTGTTCCGGGAACAAAAAAACAAAAAAAGAACAGAAACGCAACCAAACGCGTTTCTGTTCTTTTTTTGTTCCCGGGAACAAAATCCGTACAAAAGTGTTCCGGAAACCCTTCTTTGGAGCGTTTCCATGCACGCCCATTATTTCTCGTAATCTATTTCACAAGTACATTACGTCCTTTTCTTTTCTTTTCTTTTTCTCCTTGCTTTTGGATACATTATCAAAGTCACCGCCAAAGAGGACAGCAATGTAAACGTTAAACGATCCTCTTATGCGTAGAACAGGCTAATCAAAATGTTGGTGCACAAATGATAATAAAATTAGCTCAAGTTGGTAGACTCCATTCAGCACCAGATCAAACCGTCGCCGGATAATGCCTAAAAGGCAACGACTAAGGACGCGTATAGGAAGACTCCTAAAGGTGAAAAGGAAAGGCCCTCTTGGAGCTGTGAGTGGAAGAACCGGATAATGGCTAGAGCTGGAAGGGAACGGCTCATCACTGTTCTAAGTCAAGATCAATTAACCAGTCTATTTTGTTACATCAATTATATGAGTTCACTGTAATTACTTTTCAATAGAGAATGGATAGTGGGTTAGTGGCTAAGGCCTAGGTAGCATACATCTTTCTAAGTCAAGGTCAATTAATTAGTCTATTTTATTATCAATTCTATGAGTTCACTGTAATTACTTTCCAATAAATAAATGATAGTGGGTTAGTTGTTAAAGCCACTAGGGAGCGTCCATCAAGGACCAAAAAGAAGGCAAAGACTAAAGATTTGTTTTAAGTCAATTAACAATCAATTTTTTAGTAAAAATCTGAAGGCGTCTCTAGATTTTCCATATAAACATATGAAAAATATGAAACGACAACATTGGATAAAGCATGGGGTACAAATTCGTCTGGTCTTGATAACCTTGTATATTTTGATGGAATGAAAGCTTCACTGAGATTAAAAAAGAAAAAGAAAAGAAACAATGTTCTTGTTGAAGTTAAGGTCTTCATAGATCCAAGTTCTTGGATAAGTTGATCATTAACTCTTGCAATTCCTTTGAAATGCTGAATCTTTCTCATTGAAACATTTGAAGAAAGTAAATGCTAGTTGTCACGAAAATCTAATTGAAATTCAAGACCTTCATAGGTCAGAGTTCTTGAAAGAGACAAATATCTTCTAGTGCAAATCCATTAAGAGACTAGACCTATTACTAAAGCAGTTGAAGGCTTCTTCTTGTGAAAATCTAGCTGAAATCCAAGGCTATACGGGGGTCTTGGAAATGTTAGATTTGTCGATTAATGGGCTGGACCTTTCATAATTAGATTGTTTGAAGCTATTGAAGGCATACTCTTGTGAAAATTTTGTTGGATTTTGAGGCCATAATAAGTTCGGGTTCTTGGAAGCGGTATGAGAAGATTGGCCATTGCAAATTGCCAAAACCTAGTTGAAATTCTGGCAATTGTTAGATTGAAGTGGTCAAAAGTGTTGGATATCTCTTAGTGCAATTCTATTATTAGGCTGAATCTTTCATTCAATGCTAAAAAATGTGAAATTTACCGGAAATCCAATGCCTTAATGAACTAGAGTTCTTTGAAGTGTTGGGTATCTCTTTGTGCAAGTCCCTTGAAATGATGGATCTTTCTCAATCAAAATGTCTCAAGCAAGTGATGGTTTGAGAATGTGAAAGCCTATAAAAATATTCAAGGGCTTTTACGTTGGAGTTATTGGATTTCTCTCGGTGCAAGTCCCCTGAAGGCTTGGGCCTTCTGCAATCTACTAGTTTGAAGCTATTTGGTGATCAACTTGTTGAAATTGGAGACCGCAGTAATCATATGAAGCTGTTGGATGCTGCAGGTTGTCATTATCTAGTCGAAATTAGAAGAGTTCAATGTCTCTCAGAGCAACGGCGTTGAAATTGAAAGGCCTAAAAACCATTATCTACGTGTATGAAGAGTGCTACAAATTGCAAAATGTAGCTAGAATTCATGGCCACAATAGGTAGGGGCATGCGCGGAAAAGAGGAATATCGCTGGATGCAAGTCCATCGAGAGGCTAGATCTTTCAGACTTAATCTCTGGAGCTATTAATTGCCGGAGTTCGCTCAAATCTAGTTGAAATTAGGACTTAAGAGATTGGATTCTTGGAAGAGTTTGATATATCTTAGTGCACATTCTGCGAGACCGACCGGCTATGAGATGGGCATGGTTGCTGTTGTCCGAAATGTGTAAGATACGAGTAAATTTGTAAGCTCGGCCCAACAGCCCAAACAGCATCAGCCAGCCCAAACAAGAGGAGGCATTGTTTGCTGAGTTGCGCGCGAGTTTAGTCGAGACTAATTAAAATCCATATCTAGTTGGGCTTCACAAAACAACCAATTCTTTTAAATTTTGACAAACCTGTGCACAATCCACCTATTATATATGAACTAAAAAAATAGGTCTTGGACACCTCTCCTTAAACTCAATAACCCTTTTCACAAGAAACACTATTATAGAAATAAGGATTAAAATCATGAAAAATCTCAAACTAGTACACTTGTATTAAGTTTACCTCGAACTAATTTTTTTAGCACAAAAAATCCTAAATTGATATACTTATGATAAATTTACTCTCCATTAGTTTCTATTAAATTTCACCGTCAAATTGCTAAATTGAATGATACATTAAATTTTGTTGGATGATATGTTAAATTTCACCATTAAATTGAGTTGGATAATATGTGGTAGTTTACGAGTATACCAGTTTAGGTTTTTACCCTCCATTAGTTTTTGATTTTTCGTGATATTATTCCAATTTAACAAAAACTAACAGAGAATAAATATATGTATCGGTTTTGGATATTTGGTTAACAAAAAATTAGTTTTGGATAAATTTGTCGCATTTGTATCACTTTTGGACTTTTTGCAGTCAAAAAATTAGTTTGGGATAAATTTGTCATAATGTACCGGTTTGAAATGTTTCGTGGTGTTAACCCTAAAAACAATCATACAAGTAAAAACTAGTAACTCACTCGCTATCAAGCACACCAGTCCTCAATCATGGCTTCAAAGCAGTCTTGGTGGAGCAAGAACATAGATGCTTTTAACCTCATAAGGAACTGCTTCATTCAGAATTAATGACCGAAACATGGTTTTTATTGATAATTCCAGCAGCAGCAACCTTATTCATTTGGGGCTTAACTTGCTCATGTATAGCCTTATTCCCTTCCTTTCAAATAATGTATATTGTAGCATTCCACCCAAGTTGCAACTGAACAACTTTCAAGCTTTTCCCTTTCGTCATCTGCAGAGCTCATGAGAGCTCTTTGTCCCATTCTTCAACTTGTCCTTGTACTTTCAGCAGACTAAAAATTCTCTGGCACACTTGTTTGAGAAAGGATATTGAAAGAAGTGTAACTCAAAGTTCTCTTCATATTATTCCCAGGCAACTTTGAATTCATTAGTGGTGTTTCTCTGTGTCAAATTGGACCAGTTGAAGAATATTGATTCAGTTTTATCTGTTTCAGACAGTCATGTTCTTTTTTGTCATGATTATTCAAGCATGGAAATTTCATGCTAGGCAAGGTAGATTTGTTCCATTGGTTAGCAAATTATTAACTCCTGTTATACCTAATAATACTTTGGTCCTCTTGATCAACTAGACATAGACCAAAGGCCAAAAATAAAATCATCAATGAAGAAGCATATTGGGAGGGGGTTGATGTGTGAGCTAAAAATAAAATCACTGTGCAGATGGAACATCCTGTTGAGAAGACGTTCCTCAGCATACATTTCCTCTGAGGTGAGAATTCCTTGACCGACCATTGTATTCCACACAATTTACTGTTCTAATCATCTTCTTCAATTGGCATAGTTGTGAGCATGTCGAGAAAGAATGCAAGCAGACACACAATTGAAAAGTTACTCAGATCAATCAACACCTGCAACTATCTTGGATCACCTTATGGAATTGTGAAATCCTACCATAAGGAGCTGCAGGAAAGAAGCGCTTATGGTGTGGCTGGAGATGGCGTGAATGAAGCCCCTGCTTGAAGGAGGCGGACATTGGATTGCAGTTGCTGATGCCACTGATGCTGCTAGAAGTGCTTGGACATTGTCCTCACTGAAACGGGCTCGAGTGTCAGTATGAGCACTGTGCTGACCAGCTGGGCTATATTTCAAAGAAGGATTACACCGTTAGTGATTTGGATTGTATTTCCAATGGATAATGCACTGAGGCTCTGTACATTGCTAATTGTGTTCCTAGCTTACTATGTATGAGCTGACTAAAATTTTGCAGATGTCTGCCGTCTCCATTATGGTTGGTATTGTGGTAAGTGTCCTACCTCATATGTCGACTCAAGATAATAAAGTATTCCCTATTGAAAGTTCATGCATCCAGTCTTTGCAGTTTGGCTTTATGTTCTTTGCTTTGATCTGGAAGTTTGACTTTGCGCCCTTTATGGTTTTGATCATTGCCATCTTAAACAATGACAAGATGATAGGTTTGTGTATTCTTGTACTCCCGGTTTTCAACGTAGCAGATTAAGAAAGACTAGCTTAAATAGTTTTTTGTACCAATCTCAGGAATGATCGTGACAATCTGTAAAGATTGAGTGAAGCCATCTCCCTAGCAAGAAAGCCGAAGTTGAAAGAAAATTTTGCTACCGGAATTGTTCTTGGAGGTTACCTGGCACTAATAACTGTAATATTATTTTGGGCCATGAAAGATGTGGACTTCTCAGTAAGAGCCTGTTTCTCGTGTGGTTTTCTAGTTCTGTCTCTCATGTATATATTTTGTTTAATTATTGAACGAGAATTAATAAAATATCGCTACCCTATTCTATGGTGCAGGACAAGTTTTGTGTAAAAAATCAATCAGATATAGCCCCGATGAAATGATGGCAGCCCTTAATATGCGAGAATAGTTAGCCAAGCTCTAATCTTTGTCACCAGATCACGCAGCTGGTCCTTTGTGGAACACCCGGGACTTCTCTTGGTCAGCGCATTCGTAGTTGCTCAGCTGGTGAGAATTTCTCGGTCATAGTCTGTTCACTTTCTACCGAGAGCATAAGTTTGCTATGGTACCTTCTACTAACTAATTTCATTGGAGTCCGGTTGAAGTGAGAACTACAGATTTATTAGCTTTAACTGACGGTCAATGGTTAAAAAAGCTCAGATTAATTTGGACAATCGATAACTTAATCACCATTCACCAATATGGTTCCCTGATGCAAATTTTTTCATGGACACGATGCAAAACTTACAGCTGTTTATGCAAATTGGGGTTTCATGAGGATAAAAGGAACTGGATGGGGGTGGGCCAGTGTCATCTACAGCTTGGGGACATAAGTTCCGCTTGAGTTTTCTGAAATACGCGATCCGCCACTTTCTAAGCGGGAAAGCATGGAATACCCTCTCGGAGAACAAGGTATTTCCACTAAGAAAGAGGCACTGCCACGGATTATGTATTATGAAAAAGCCCTACATTCTGTTAATTTTGGCCAATTTGATCACGCAGACTGCCTTCACTAACAAAAAAGACTATGGCAAAGAAGAGCAAGAAGCTCAGTGGCAACTGCACGGAGGACTCTGCACGGCCGTCAGCCTCCTCAAACCAGCAACCTTTTCCCTGACAAGAGTAGCTACAGGGAGCTTTCAGAGATTGCAGAGCAAGCCAAGTGACGAGCAGAGGTTGCGAGGTGGGCACCTTAATTCTCATACTTCAATGCTCGTAAGAAAATCGTGTTATTTACTGAAAAAGAGTTTCACCTACTTCGCTTTTGTACCTGTTTGCTTGCCTGATAACTGAAGTTCAAAGGCCATGCTGTATTTAAGGAGTTTAGGAGCCTTACTTGCCATGCTGTATTTAAGGAGTTTAGGAGCCTTACTTTCTCAATAGAGAGTTTAAACCTTTCGCCGCTAGCAGCTCCTTTTCGCCATTTAAGTCCGACATCTGATGGTAAGGCAAAATGAATCTGTTTTTGTAGGCTTCAAAAGCTACACCCTCTGAAGGGCCATGTTGAATCGGTGGTCATGCCGAAAGCCTTGGACATTAATTCGATTCGGCAGCTATACACATTCTGAAGAACTTTCCATTTGAAGCAGAAGGGATCATATTGTGAGAAATGGAAAGTAGTCTTAAGGGTTATGACGACGAAGAAGCGTATGAAGCTTTTATTAGTCTAAAGGACAACAAAAGCCGGTGTCACTGGCGGTCAGTGGTGTAGATTTTTGCTGTGACCAGTTTAATGCACGGAGGCTGCTTTCTCTTTGACAGATTGAGATTTAACTTGTCTTCTCTTCTCGAAGTAGCCATGTTTAAGTCGATCAGTGAATCTTATGTGGATCTTAATGATTGTGTTTTGCTTGAAGCATGACCTTGTCAACAATTCTCGACAGTGGACTGCAAGCCAAAAGAAGAGAGAAGGAAAAATAAAAGCATGGCCCTTGTCAATAATTGAAGTGCGTCCATTAGGTCGATCATTATATTAATTGAAACACTCTCCTAGTGCATGATATTCCAACTTTAGCTCCACAATGGAATCCCTTGGCTTTTTTTCCAGTCCCTATGACCATGCTTTTTTTGGCTCGACACACTTCTCATGGGTCTATTTTGCTACTTTTATATGTGGACAACATTTTCATCACTAGAGATGATCGTACAGGAATTTTATAACTCCAGCAATATCTTCGTCAATAGATGAAAGATCTTGGAAAACTAAATTACTTTTTAAACTTGGAGGTTATCTCAGGTTCATCTGGTTGTTATCTTTCTCAAGCCAGATATAGCACTGATCTTCTTTCTTGAGCATGACTCGTTACAATAAGTTGCCATGACTTCTCTTGAGACCAATGCCAAATTTGATGCCAGTGATGGGACCCATCTTCTGAATCTTACATTGCACTGACAACTAGTCAGTAGTCTTCTATATCTTACTAAACTTGAAATCACTTTTGTGGGTCACATAGTCCTTCGCATTCTTTGCTATGTTTAGGGTAGGGCATTTCATGGCCATCACTTCTCTGATCATTCTACTATAAAGTTGAAAGCTTATTTAGATGTCAATTGGGTCGGCAACCGTCACGATCATCTCTCCACTACAGGCTACCTTATTTTTTTGGCACCTCACTTATCTCATGCCTAGCAAGAAAGAGACCATTGTCATCCACTCTGGTGTACAAGCTAAATATCAAGCTCTTGCTATACAACATCAGAGATATTATGATTGCGATGGCTATTGGAAGACATGAGAGGGTGTCATCATAATAAGACAATCCGTTATTGCGACAATCGCATTGCCATCCAAATTACACATAATAATTTTCATGAACACACCAAACCCATTGAGGTAGACTATCATTTCATTTGATATTACATTCTTCGTGGCACTATTTGACTTATTTTCACTTCATCCGCCAAGCAAATTGCTTATGTCTTCACCAAGACACATCCGCTTGGGCGTTTCTTGGATCTTTTCCCCAAATTCCAGTTGACTTAATTCCGATCATTTTGAGTTTCAAGGGATGTTAGATGTATATATTTGAGATTATATTAACTGTAGCTTTTATTAATTTTAATCAAACCTAATTGCCTTCTCACTTCATATAAAAGGGAGAGATTGTACTCTTCATTTGGTAACATGAATATGTTACACTTTCCTCTCATTTACAATGAACTACAAATCTCAACTGAGAGGATGACAGTGGAGAGTTTGACGTTGAGCGACCTATTGCCACAGCTGCTCAAGTTGGCAACCTCAGCCGTAAAATTGCTCGTTAATGAAATTGCAGAATTGCCTCTTAGGCGCGATGGGAACAATGTCTCGCCACTCCATAAAGCAGCGCAATCTGGCCAGAAGAAGACCCTCCTATACTTGCTACTGAGTCACAAGAGATGATGTGGATCCTGTCGTGTAAGTTGTGAAGTGTTTTCACCTTCAAATACTCCCTCCAGATCCAAGTCCATTTGAGGGTGAATCTGCTGTTCTGCTTATTCATCACGTTATATTCTCCAAATTCTACGGTGATTATTGATTCTTGATAGAGCCTTTCCTTTCTCAACGTGATGCTTTGAGCTGTTTATCCTCAGGACAGTTCGCGTGGCGCTGACAGGATTGATCGTGGATCTGGTTCCACCTTCCCCGGGCTTGGCTGATGGAATGGCCACATTGTTCACTCTCCTTTCAGTTAAATAGCTGTTATGCCATCAGCATTCCCTAGTGGAAGTGACTTCAACTTAGCGCAGCACTGATTTATTCATGTTAATTTGTAATCGACAGAGTAAATAACCTATTGCTCTAACCTATTTCGAAATATATTTTTCTTTCGCATGTCATTTCTATTGAAGATTCTGTCAAAATATGTTTTGACTTTGAGCTACGAACGAAATCCGATCCGAAATGAATGTTATTAGTGGACTTAAAACAAAAGAAAAAGGGCACCCAATATTTCTTTTGCTGTGGAATCGTGATTAGATAAAAGTCCAAGCCGTGGACTTTGTTTGAAATATAAGGGAATTGATTTCCGTATTGAAGTCGGCAAAGAAATTGACAAAACAAGAAAGAACGTGCACTTCGAAGAAGGAAAGTCCAAGTCGACCGAATCCTACTTTGAATTGGTCAACTTTGGGCCCGTATGAATATATTCTATCGTGGGCTTCTTGGGTTGCAGTTGTTGACGTGCGCCAGAGTTACTCGCGGTTTCGCAGAGGAAAATTCGTGATAATTAGATCCTGGGCGTCTTTCTTCGTACGTGGAATCGAAGAAGAATATAAGTGTTTGTAGCTGATTAAATTCTTGTTGTAAAAATTCATATATAATTTCTTCATCAGATTAAGAGATTATTTAGCGATGAATTACGCGGCTAAATAATACATGAGTTATTAAGTGTAATTGGAACTTGAAAAATACTGAGAATGTCTGAGTAACTTAAATGTGATTGTAATCTCCGTTGTATCGCTTGATCTATAGTGAAATTCGTTATTGCTTTTCGCATGGACATAAATCACTATAATAGAATTACATCAATTTGGTATCCAATCTTTCTTTTTTTTGTCTATTTTATTATTCGATCGCTTACTTTCTGCATCAAATTCCATAGAGAAGTCTTTCCCAAATATTAGATCATCAGTTATATTTGTCACCCAAGGATTATATCAAGTTAGCTTCTGGAAAGTTTGAGCGACAGAAAATCCCGAGGTTTGAGACAAATCAAGGGGTATGTGGTTCATTTTCACTTCACGATGGAAGAAAAGAGAATTTAAGATTGCACAAGGGATTAAATGCATCATCCAGTTCACAAGGAGTAATCCATACAAAGAAAATACCGATTTCCCAAATTACCAAGAGCTTCCTTATGTAAACGTACACGTTTGCACTGTGAGGATCTGTTCTTGATTGGCTAGGTGTGCCTTTTAAGATTAAAAAAACTGTACCCTCCTTGAGAAAGGACGAGATTCAGAGACTCGTGTGAACGACTCTCTTGTGCAAAAGCATAAATTTAGCTTCTTTCGGTTACTTGGAGAGAATGCTTCGACATTATTGGAAGACTAGGTAAGTTCTGAAGCGATACAAAATCTCCTACATGACTGATAAAGAACAATGTTGATCCTTCAAGATGTTTCCCAAATGCGGTGCCCCATGCCTAGCGCATACCCAGGACAAAATGAAAGCATCATCAAGCACTTCGACTGGTAGACCCTCGGGCTCAGAGGCCGAGAAACTGGGTTCCAAAGAAGCAAACTCTATTTCGAGAACCCCTTTCTTCTATGCTGCAACCCATGGGATTAACGAGATTGTCAAGGACATTGAGGATGCATTTCCTCTTGCTATATAGTTCTCAGATAACGAAGGCCCGATTCATACTCTATTGAGCAGTTGTGTATTGCCGTGAAAATGTCTTCAGTCATATGTTGGATGAGCGAGGACAAACTTGTCACAGCATCTCCAGACAAATTTGGAAACGACATCTTGCATTTGGCTGGAAAATTAACTCCTTTGAACCGGCTCAATCTTGTCTCTGGAGCGACTCTGCAGATGCAGCGTGAACTACAATGGTTCGAGGTAGTTTGCGTTTCTACTCTCTCAAAATTCCGTACATAAGTAGAGAAGGAAAGTTTTTGCAGGACTGGTCAAGATCATTCCCGGATGTAACCAAAAAGTCCGCGAAAAGATTAGATGTTTTGGTAATGATCATCCTCCATAACTGGAAGTGGAAAAAATTGTGAAACCTGCTTTCAAGCTGGCTGGGAACCATGCAAGGAAGATCCCGAGGACGGCATTTGCGAGGCACGCAAGGACTTAGTCATACAAGGAGAAGAATGGATGAAAGATGCAGCAAACTTGTGTGCCAAGGTGTCTGTGCTCATCACGACAGAGTCGTATTCGTAGCCGCCATCACCGTCCCTGGTGGCAGTGATGACGGTTCCAGGCTTGCAATATTTAGGTCCAAGAGGGCCTTGGCGATATCCGCAGTCGTGGATGCACTCTCTCTATTCTCATCCACTGCATTTATTCTAATGTTTCTGTCAATCCTCTCAGCATGCTGATGCCGAAGTGATGTTTCCTATATGCATTGCCTAAGACATCGATCATCAGTGTGATATCGCCTTTTCTTTTCGTAACATCCATGATGGTGGCTTTCAGTGCGACACCGTCTCTTTCGTGCTCGGTGATAAGAAGGCGTGGGTTTTGATTGCAGTTGCTGCATCTGCTTGCGTTCGGGTGACCTTGCTTGCAACATCACAACTTCCCTCTAGTCGTGGGAGATGATCAATTCCACTACCGCCGCACTCTTTATGAATCAAAGCAAACGTCCTTTGTTCTAAATGCAACTTGATTTTCTATTTTCATCAATTTAGATTCGGTCCAATCGTAGATAAGGTCAGTATTTTCTTCTTCGCAATAGATGATTTCTGCAACCATGAAGAGAAGTTTCACATGCGTCGCTGCTATACGCTGATTGCCAAAGCGTCCATTTGAGCATCATTCCATAATCCCTTTAGTAGCTTCTCGGTAACCCATCATTCGGCGTCCAAGCGAGTAAGCCAAGCAGTCCCCTTTAACGTTCTATGTACTATGTAGACATACATGAAAAACACTAATAATTAAAAATGAAATGATTCCATAGACGATGAAAATCTCTTTTGATTATTCATTCTTATAAACAATCCAAAGGATTGTTCTCTTGAAAATATTTTTTTATCACAAAATAAATAGAGCCTAAATGAATTCCTCCCCCTAAAAAGAAAGAGAGTTATTTCTACTATTTTAAAGGTAGAAATAATGCATTGGAAGTCTTACAACTTGTCACGAAAGTGCGATTGAGTCTTAAAATTTTCAAAAAGTGCAATTAAATCATAAAATTTATTACGAAAGTGCAATCAAGTCCTAAAACTTTACAAATGTGTAATTGAATCATAAAACTTGTCAAAGTGCATTTAAATCCTAAAATTTTCAAAAACAGTAATCAACTTGACGTTTTGATTGAACTATTTTGACAAATTTTAAGACTTAATTGCACTTTTTGAAAGTTTAAGCACCTGATTACACTTTCTTAATAAGTTTTGGGACGTAATTGCCCCATTTGAAAGTTTTAAAACTCAATTGTACTTTCATGATAAGTTTTAAGACCTCCAATGGACCTCTTAAAGGTAATATCATCTTTAGTTTAAATTCTAAATTTTTGTTTTTGAAAATTTCATCAAAGCCTATGTCAATTTACTTAAAATGAATTGCGATTATTTGTTGTATTCAATTAACAAAGATGTCAGCCGAAAAAAAAGTTAACAAAGATATATATAATATTTAAGAATAAATCTCTCAAATCAAGTCTAAGATACACTCTCAATCATAAAGTAAAATGGGATCTGTACACCAAAAGTCCTAAAATTTACTATGAAAGTATAATCAAGTCCTGCTGCAAGTTTTTATAAATGCAGTCAAGTAATTTTATCAACTCTGTTCAATTTAACTGGCGAAAAAAGCCAAAACAGAGTTTTTCAATGTACTTTAAAGACAAATGAGCTGATGTGGTGTTCAAGATGGCGGCGTTGCCGCCACGATTTTGCCGGCAAAGGCTAGGGCCATCGGAAGGTCCATTGGCCCTCACCCGCTGGCTCAGTCGTGGCACCACCACACTCCGCCACCACGCTAGGGTCGACCACATGAGTAGCCTCCGTCAGTGCTCGATGGCCACTGCTTGTGCCAATAATAAAAATCAAGATAGTCCTCGTCCTCTCGGTGCCAATCTGCACAAGCTCCATGTAATCGTCATAGATTTTTTCAAGTAACGACGGAATACTTTTAGGTTATGTTTTGTAGATAGAATAAAAGTAGGATTTGATAAAATTTTATCATATCCTATATTTAGTTCACGTTCAAGATAGGATCAGCTTAGATAAAAGAAGAATATAGCCCAAATAAAATCATCCTATAGGAGAGGAGGAATAAATGTTGATATAATATCTTGAATACATTGTATGACAGCTATTTTCTCAAATAACAAACATCTTAAATTAATAATATTTAAATAATAATTAAATATAACTAACATCTGAATTCTAAAATATAAAAGAAAATTAAAAATAACAAAAAATAACAATAGTATTCATTTTTATTTATCCCAAATTTTATTTATATATTTCAATTACTTTCAATAGAATATTATATGAAAAATATTTAGTATTAATATTTATTAAATGTTTTAGGTATATTAGGATAGTTTATCATTTAATAATTTTTTATTAAGGAATGACAGAAAGGAATAAAAAAGAACAGAATAAAAGAAATAAAAAAGAGAGGAAAAATAACAATAATAAGTAAATAAAAATGAAGTAGGCGAGAGAGTCGAAGCAATATACTTTTGGTATTGTGAAAGTAAATGATCATATTTTCTCTCTCATACTAGTTTGACATTCACTAGTTGATTTACCTTGTCAATGTTGCTATAGACCATTTACATTTTTTTATTGTAGTGGACTTATGGCTTTGGAATGATGCAATAAGCTCATTGATATTTAAGATTTAGATAGTACAATTATAATGATTTGATTGATGGAGGTTATCTTCGTTTGTGTGTCCGTGGTTTTTTAATACTGAAGCTTGAGAGATTCTTACCATTTCCATTTATGCGTTTGCAAGTTCATTTACATTGATATGTTGTTATTCATATCAAATAATAGATGACAAAAGATATGAAATATTCAGCTTTATTACTATGATTCATCAAACAATGTAATATAGCAAAATATTTGAATTTCATATTTTACCCTAACTAGAAATCTAGACAAAGAAACACACGCAAATGAAATGGACTTGAATTGTATTTGTCATGTTGGGCCTATACGTGGCCCAATCTGTAAGTGTGTTTGATTGCCGGGGTTCTATGTTGTCAATTTTATATATCAGTACTGTGTAGTCTATGTATTACCCAGTTATATGCTAAGCGGTGCCTATGTAGTATGCATTGCTTGTCGCAGCCCTTTCAAGGTGAATCATGAGAAAGTTTAGCATATTGATAAGTAGGCGCGAATAACCCTCTCACGAGGTAGGGCACACACTTCACAGGGCTCTCCCAAACCTTAACAATCATAATTTGAATTCTGATTTTGACATCCATAAAATCGCACAACAATTAAAATGTAGGAAATGAAGACCATAAATATCACAAGTGGAAAATTCAATTAAGTTAATTACTTGTAATGTGTGGGGAATTCAAAATGTATTCTTTGTGTCTATAGTTTTCGGAAAGTGATTCCATTAGGGTTAAATTAATAAATATTTGCCCTTGTATCGGTTATTTGGAGTGGTGATAAATATGTAATGCCATATCAGATATGTGATAGATTACAAATTTATTGAGTTGAGTCCCTCCTAGAGTTCGGTAAATTTTGCTCAACGTTTTAGTGAGTTTAGAATATTATTATGTATTATTGATGTCTAGAATAGACACCGCTGTCCTTCTTTATGTACCGATATACTAGCTATCTTAGTAATTTATCAAAATATCTACTTTGGAACCATATAGTTAAGCCAAACGTCTCCCTTTAATATGTACATCTCTCTCTCTCATCCACTATTGGGTATTTTTAACCCAACTTTTAACCCATGGTTGTTTGTTTTTATCCTTCTGTAACTCGTGTAAATTTGTAAATGCATCCCCTTGGTCATGTGATTCCCTTCCGAGATGCTTCAAGTCTTCAACCCCCCCCCCCCCCCTCCCCCCAACCCCTCTCTGTCAACTTTCGCTTTCCAATCTTTCGAGTAAAAGCAAGGATCTCTCGTTGATATTCCTAAAACTTCTAGTTCAATATTTCAAATGTTTACAAAGTGAATTATTGGACTTCTTCTTAATCTTACCAAATTAGTTTTATTGCTTAAAAAGATTTAGAGTTGTTAATTTATTTTCTTGATTAATGTGTTTTGAAGGTAATTAAAATTTTGATTTACTCAAATCATTTTAGATAAGTGAAAACTCTTGGACTAATTGAATGAAATTAGATTGATCCACTTAGTACTCTCGACTCAGTTGGTTGGAGTTAGTTAATTTAGCTTGAATTTGATGAAAAGTATGAGCAAGCCTCAATAATGTTATGTTGAGATATTATGATAATTTGACTTATCTTGATGAGTTCTTACACACCTTGATGTTTTTTATTAATTTCTATGAGATGGGTAGCACGTTGGATGTAAAAAATGTGAAAATGATGAAAAGGGCTTGAAAGTGTTATTTTCACAAATTTTGACTCTCCTACTGTTTATACTCACCTATTGGTTATAACCATCTGCCGTTTATGCTCATTTACTGGTTATACCACCTGCTGGTTATATCCACTTGTCGATAATGACAGTTTACCATTTCTGACTCGCTTGCTTGAGTAAAGCCTTTTATTATATTAATGTAGCGCGATGTGAAGAGAAGGTAGATATATGTGTTGTGGTGAACGTAATTATTTATTTATCATCACTTGCATGTGAAATGAAAGAATGTAAGCATGTCATTATATCTACTCACACATGTAATTATTGAAAGAATAACGTAATTGTATTTCAAGTATGAATTGCGTGAAAAGATATTGTGTACCATATGTTGATTTTAAAAATGAGCGTTGAATTTGTTATTAATGCAAGGGAGATCATATTTATATAATGTTATCATGTGCACTACTACTGTATGATTAAATATGGAAAGTATTATGTTATATATTTCCATCACTGCCCTCTGTGTCGGCATGCCTCAAGAGTCAAGATGGCCCGTGTTGCCGAGATGCTTTGCGAGTTGAGATGCCTCGAAAGTGTGTCAGGATGCCCCAAAGTATTTAGCAGGAGGAGTAAAGAATACAATACATGTATATTTGCATATATAATACATGTCTATTAATGAACTCATTAATGATATCGTATCTCATAATATATTATGTCATCTGCATGCACTGGAGTGAATAATCTTATATATTGTTGTTATTGATTTCCATCAGCATATCATGATAAAGAAGAGAATGCATTTACTTTGCACTTTTCATACATAGTTCTCTTGTGTTGCTTTGAACTCACATTACTTGTTGGTATTGGGTTGAGTGGTAAGTGGATCACTTGCCTTGAATTAGATATTTTATTTATTGGATTTCAGCTCATCCCTTATTTTTCATATATGGGATGGATCCCTCCTTGTCGCTACTTTTTGGAGCTCCCATATATTTTGCATGTGAATACCAAGATATGCTTGTACTTGAACTGGCGACACTAAGGCTGCGTATGGCAACATTTCTTGGCCGGGGAACAATTTTTTTTCAGAAATAGTTCTTTTATATTTCTATTCTAGGGAACAATTTCTAAGCAAAAAAACCCGTTTGATAACTGTACAAAATTTCTATTTCTAGAACAAAAATATAACAGAAACACGTTTGATAACTGCACAAAATTTCTATTTCTGGAATAGAAAAAGAACAGAAACACGTTTGGTAACTGCACAAAATTTCTATTCCAAATTTTATTTTTAAAAAAATTAAAAAAATGAATAAATTAGATATTACATAAAAATTGACAAGATCAAAATATTATTAGATTAATAATACATTTGATTAGTTGTAAGCATTATAGTCAAATATGCTTGTAACATAGGTGGTATTGTAATGGAACATGAGCTATTATTTATATCTATGTGTGAGGATCTTTACTTATGTTTTATAGCGTATTGAATTTATGTAGCGCTTTGTTAGAATCAGTATTCACAAACTGATGTTTTGAACTATAATTCTCAATAATATATTTTCTTTTGCGAATTTTAATGTTTGGTATAGCAAATATTGCGAAAAAAGCACACGTGATATTGTTAGCCAAATTAATTTATGCTCATTTCCTTGGGACTAAGTTTTTACTCTTTAAAAAAAAAATTGTAATTCTAGTGCATGCGTGGCTTAGGGATTTTAGTCTCTTCTAATCTTGACATAGATGTCGGGTTGGGGTTGGAAATTTCCAACTGTTGGAATGGTGCGTGCATGGCGTGGCTTTATTGTCATCATGCATTTAGTTCATAGTATGCTCCTAAAACACTTAGTAAAGACCTCGGTCTCTTGCATTTTGAACCGTCGATGCATCCCATCTTGATGTTACTTTTTACCTTGCTTCTTCCGAATTACCTTGTTGTCGTTATAAGGTTTTGGCTAATTTTAATAAAGGGAGGTGTTTTTCTTCTCCTCTTTTGCTTTTTTTTTCTTTCTTGACTAGCATACAAGCTTTGGACGGTGGTTTGTAGGTCTTGAAGTGTCAACTATACAATGGCTTACCATTTGCTTCTCTTCTATTTGTCCATATTTATGATACATTCAATGGCATTTATGCTCATGGAGATAGAATTGGATGACCTTAATAGTATTAATAGAAATGTATTCATAATAGTTTACAAACACATCGCAAAAGTTTTCACCAAAAAACAAAAAACACGTCAAAAAAGTCGGAAATAAAAAGTCATGGAATCTCTTGCATATTGTGATCCCTTGCCATCATATTTGCAATATTTTTCCTGATCATATTTATCTCAGCCTCCTCATCACGTGATGCATCATCCACAACCTCGTCTTCTGTAGATCCAAGTGGATAATCTGGATCTCCATAAAGGGCAAAGTTTCTATCCATCTTGTCTTGGTCACGAATATAATTATGAAGAGTACAACATGCGATTACAATATATGCTTGCTTTCGAATTGAAAATGGAGGCATGTGTCTCAAAATGGAGAAGCGATTTTTTAATGCCCCAAATGACCTCTCGATAACATTTCTCAATGAAGAATGCTTATAGTTGAACAATTCTTTTGTTGTTCTGGGCTGTCTCATTCTACCCCTATACTCATTCAAATGATACTATTCACCTTTAAATGGAGTTAAAAATCCTGGAAGTGATGCATAACCAGAATCTACTACATAGTATTTCCCTACAATAATATATACATAAATTTGTTATGATATGCAATAGCTATACAATCATAAAGAAAATCACTTAATATAGACAAAACAAATACCTGGTGATGGTCGAGGAAATTGCAATCGAGGAGTCTCGAGTGCTGCCGAGAGAACCCGACAATCATTGGCAGATCCTTCCTACCCAGCATAAACGAAAGTATATTTCATATCAAATGAACAAGCACACATCACATTTTGAGTAGTAGTCTATTTCCTGCCTCTAAATGGGATTTGTTTTGATATAGGGACGGATGCATTAATGTGGGTGCCATCAATAGCACCAATGCAGCCCTGTGATTTTATGAAATTATAGCGTTAGACAATATTATCAACTATATATATATATATATATATATATATATATATATATATATTAATAATGTAAAAGTGATATTAAAATCATACCTTGAAGTAACGTGCATGGTTAGGATCGATAAGAATCTCCTATGGAACAATATCAAAAGAAGGCGGCCTGATAACCTTTTTTGATAATTTGAGAAACGCTTTTAATACCATAGTGAAGAACTTACTGATTGTTTGTCCCAAACGTTGAAATCTCTCACATAAATCTCTATTTGTGTTTTTGTGACCAACTATAGATAAAAAAAAATCCCAACTTGTTTATCTACCTTTACATATCAAGTATCTTTCAGCCAGCCTCTTGCCTTCATTAGATCACATAGGTTAAGAAAAACATGTCTCTCTAACCTGAATGCTTCATATATCCTATCCGAATGTCCATAAACAACTTCCCTTACCCATTCGGCTCTTGATAATTTACTATCCCTAATAGGCTCTTTCATATGCAAAAACATGTCCAAATTAACAAGAGTTAACCATGCTATTATTATGTCAATATCAAAGTCATCCAAATACCATTCACCTGCTGCTACCTCTTCATTAGACACACTATTTGATTCATCTTCCATAGTACCTATGCCATTACACAAATATAAGAAAATCAATATAGATATATGTAAAAATAAAAATAAAAAATAATAGAAACCAATAACGTAAGTAATAGAGTGAAAAGGCAAACCAAATATAAAAATTCAACATAATCCATCATATCCAAACCACAACAGAAATGCAAAAGTCTCAACACCAATATCTTGAACAACAAAATAACAACCAACAACATAAAAAACATAGTCTAATAAAACTCCATGCAATCCACGACACATTTCCTAACATCCACTAAAGACGTTGGAGAAGTCCATATCTCATTTCAGTTGGGGTTTTGATAAAAGCCTCCCTCCACGTGGCATTATCGCAAGCTCGCTCCACTGCTTTGCTATAGAGATTTGGGTCCAACATAGGCATGGTAAGTAGAGTATCAATCACCACAGATATGGAGAATGGGTCTATAGGTGGTGATGTCACTTGTGAGTTGACAGAATCACTCACGGATTGATTAACCCTACTTTTGATCATCTCTTGCAAGGTTTTGCAGGTGCTAGCAACATCAAACGATTGACTCTTCCTTCTCCTCTTAGTATTTGGAGTTTTATCCATCCTATGTTTGTCATGAACTGGAGTAGGAGTTTTATTAGACATAACATCTTCCTCATTAACATGTTGTGCACTAAAGTCCTCTGGTCCATTGTCTGCATCATCACCAATAATGTTAAGTTTATCCAACATCACCAAATCTTCGGCATTTCCTACTGCATAGTCCCTAGTAGCATATGTATCACCAAATACAATACACAAGTCAGGATATTGAGGAAACTCATCCTTCTTGAATTTCACCCATTCAATATTATCCTGCAATTTTCACAATGATGACATATATTAGCAATACAATTAAACATATTAGATGTACATATATAGTGCTATGAAAATGGTCAAAGGTTAAATCATACCTTGATATGAGATTCCTATATGCTTGGATCATCAATAACAACTTTTTTGTTCACATTATCCCAGCCAAATCCGGATTGTGAAAGAAGCTTCTTGAAACTAGCATACTGCTTTTTCAATTTGTTCACCTTATTCTTCAACTGTACTGCAGTATATTGAAGCTCTGCTTATTTGTTGAATTCTATCCGTATGTTATTCCACCCTACTTTGTTAAAAGTAAAAGAGGTGCAATTTCCATTTTTTTGACCTCTTCTACCAACAAACTAATGAACAAATTCGTTAAAAGCTCAGTCCACTTTGCGATGAATACCTCTTTTTGGGATGCCATGTAACCTTCACTAGTTGAACATCATATGAGTTCAAGACAATTAAAAAGAAAGTGCAACATGCTGCTACCTTCTTTTCTCATCACCATCTTGTGGACTAAAGAAAGACACAAGCATCAAAATGTCTTTATAGCTCTAAACATTGGATAGCTATTCAGTGCATAAACATTGGGTAGCTATTCAGTGCAATGTTTGAATTCTCAAATCTTTCATTCCATTATTGTATATTTTTTCAAGACGATTTGCTCCTCAAAACAAAGAACCGGCAAGATCAGTAAACAAAGAACCAACAAAATCAGCAAAACAGAACTAGCAAAACAAGAAAACAGCAAAATCAGTAAACACAAATCAAGCTGAAACTATTGCAGAATTGACAGATTTCAAATGTGTTTTTCAGCAACCAAACGACATCCATTATAGGCGTACGACATATCAAATCGAAGCTCTAGAAGTTTATTTTTTATGTCTAGAAGGGCTCGAGGTCAAAAAAATTCATCTAGCACTTCGTTTCAGCCAAAACAGTAAGTCCATCACAAAGATACGAAATTGCAGAGTAACACAAATCAAGCTCAATGAACCTCAAGTTCATAATCATTGATTGTCAATCCACAAAAAAATCATCCAATAACATCATCAATCACAGATCTAAGCATATTATGTTAATCTAAAGTTGAATCCTAAGCTCGATCCGTGACTCTAAACATAACATCAAGCAGAAAATCAGTTCCTCACCAAGCATGACTAAATCATTTGTTTGCACCAGCAACATCATATCAAGATAATCAGCTTTCTGTATTACTTGAATCCTCACCATACGAAAGCACAATTCAAGAGAAGGACAAGCAGGGAAAGCTTAATACAACATAACAGCAGAAGACAATCAATATCTCTAGACTCATAACCAAGATTCAAACAAAAAAGTACCAGATAATTGAACCACAAAGCCATTAGTGAGGACGAAAGTGATACAACAATAAGCTTTAACAGGCAAACTAATCACACGTGATAACAACAAATCACAGCAATGATTCACTTTACTCATTACTAACAGCAATAACCAAGGATCAAGTAAAAGAAAGGAATCAACTAGGAATGAGCTTCAAATTAACGAAAACATGATTACACTGATGAACAGAAAGTTGTCTACATATAACAAACTAACTACCTCTTTGCTTTCCTACTTGATGCGAGACTAGATGTTAGGAAAAAGAATCCTAGAAATACTTTCTAATTCCTACATGAGATACTCCAACGAGAAAGACAGTGAGCATTGCAAACTTGCAGTTAAATCAAAAATCAAAGCAATTATCAACACATAAGGCGGCATCCTCATTAAGGTGCTCTCATTTATAAGTGTTCATCCCCTTTGCTTTATAGTTTTGTAAGGTTGGGCATCCCTTGCTAGTTCATGAACGAATCAGATAGATATAACTTTGAATCTATGAGATATTTCTTGATCAGAAAATTGCCACAAAAAGTTTGATGAAGTACATATCCAAAGCTTCACACAAGCATCAATGACAACTAGAATCAGGCATATAAAAATAATAAACTGAACATGTTGTTCTAGTAATCAATACTTCAGCGGCATTAACAGATTACAGCAGAGTTTCAGGTATGCAATTGATAGGGGAAAATAGAGAAAGAGCGAGCGTCATATCGAAAGAGAGAGAGACAGATCGCATAGGCCTTATTCAATCTAAATCAACCATAAAATTCAGTAAATATATGTGCATAAGGCGCAACATGCTTATCTACATCCAAGAAATGAAGCTTTCCTTCATTTAACATGCATATCCCGAACCATTAGGTCCAGGTATCCACTCTAACTCCATTGATCAAGGGCAACACAAGCACGGGGGAAGCAACGTGAGAGAAGCGAGCACAAACAGAGGCAACGCGATAGAGGCGACACAATTCAACTTCAAAAAAAGTGAGAATCACCACTAGAACAGGTACAATGAGAAGGAATCAAAGCAACAAACCTAATTTAGGGCAAGACGACCACGAGGCGATGCGACCAGAGGCGATGCGAGCCGGAGAAACTTGACCAGAGGCGACGAGATTGCAAGTAGTGGGATTGGAGAGAGGCGATCGAAGGCGATGGCACTGCAGGTGGCAGATTCAACTTCAGAAAAACTAGAACATGTACAATGAGAAGTAATCAAAGCAACAAACCATATATGACCAATCGACTCGAGAACAAATTATTAACAAATCTAACAAAAGATAAGCACAAGTCCACTCAAAATTCAACAACTCTCAGCTCTGGCCTTTCTTATAGTGAACAGTCATATGATATATGATACTGAAGTCTCGGAAGTATGCAGAACCACCAATGCAAATCATACCATTCAATGTAAGCATTTCATAATAGCTCACCCTCCCCGCGCCCACCCCCCCCCCCCAACCAAAAAGAAAAAAAAAACACACACACACACACACACATAAAACACTTTATCATTAGAGATGTGAGCAAATAGGTTGTCATCGAGGCAGCTCTGACATATCTAACTCAATGCTATGTCTTCGATAATTGACCAAATCAGATTAACTTCTCTACTAATTGATACAATATAATCCAACAAAAGTGAAGGTAACGTCGTATAGATCCTCATCATTAATCCGCCCGCCTGCACTACATTTTTACACATTGAAAAATAGCAGACCCTCGATCAGTCAAAACCTAGAAAACATTGCACCATCAACCCAAGAGAATTCGACAAAAAAATAACACCGCAGATGAGCTGAAAAAAATTAAGGGCTTTGAATTCATTCAAACCAATCACAGCCCTCAACAATGCAACCTGATATACAATTACAATAACTCCCATCAATATAAACAGAGACCATCTCGACAAAGGTCGGAACCAATCACACCAAAAAAAAAAAAAAATCCTCACGACAAAGCCACGAACAGGCTCGTGACATCACAAGAAAACCCCTCACGACAAAGCCACGGACAAGCTCGTGACATCACAAGAAAACCTCGCAAGAAACGCATTTCTCCGAACGGTACCTTTCTCTTTCTGCAAATTGCAAATAAGGGTTCTCTGTTTTTCACCCTGGGAGAGAGAACGCAGTGTTCTTATATCGGATCCTGCAGTAAGGGCCTCTGTTTTCAAGGCCGATTCTGTCTTCCCCATAAGAATACAACAATTCGTATTAAGATCACAATCACCCTCGTCGCAACCAGAGACGACAGGATTGACGGCACCGAAGAGAGGCGGAGGCAACGGGACTGGACGCAATCAGCTCGGAGAGAGGCGACCCAACCGGAGTGTCATGTCGCGACCAGAGATGATGGGATTGATGGCACCGAAGGGAGGCGGAGGCGATGGGATTGGACGCAATCGGCTCGGAGAGACGTGACCCAACCGGAGTGTTGCGTTGTGACCAGAGACGACGGGATTGACAACACCGAAGAGAGGCGGAGGCAACAAGACTAGAGCAACCGGCTCGGAGAGAGGCGACCCAACCAAAGTGTCGCGTTGCGACCAGAGACGACGGGATTGATGGCATCGAAGAGAGGCGGAGGCGATGGGACTGGACGCAATCGGCTTGGAGAGAGGCAACCCAATCGGAGTACGAGACCACTGACCGGCGACGACAGGACCGGCGAAGACAAGACCGGAGAGAGGCGACCGGAGATGAGATCGGAGAGAGGCAAGCGGACGAAGGGAGAGGTGAAAATGGAAGATCGCGAAAGTGAAATTAGGGTTGCCCAATTTGTTTCTTATTTTTGTTCCTGGGAATTCTTGGCTGGGAACGAGAAGTAACTTTTTTTTACTTCTCGTTTCTGTTCCAAAACCATTCCCGGACTAATTTTCTATTCCCGGGAACAAAAAACCAACTTGTCATTATCAAACAGGTTTCTATTCTTTTTTTGTTCTGGGGAACAAAAGAATAGAAATTCTTGGGCTGGGGAAGGTTACCATGCGCAGCCTAAGTGTAGTTCTAATGTATAGGTTCACGGGGAGTTTGTTAGACCATCTAGGGGTTTAGATGGTCTCCTTGGTTTCGACGAATGATGACTTATCGACGGCAAGGTTGTCAATCGATAAGTATAACTTAACCTTTGTACGGGCAAATTTTTGGGCTTCGCGTGCTATGTTGATGATAGGTGATCCTGATTTTTCCCAAACTTATTTATTTGATTTGGAGTCACCACTAACCTAATAGATTGATTAGGGGCCATTTAAGATGCCGCAGCCCACCTTAATTATGTGAGCTGGCAATTTTGAGTTCGGAAACTTGATTACCCTAGTTTTGTCTAACTCTGTTAGGGGATACCTTTTTGCTTTAACAAAATATTATTTAATGCAATGCTTTTCGTTTATATGAATCTATTAACATACAAAAGTGCTCAAACACTAAAATAGAACAATTAATAATAAAGATAAAAGATTGGGAGAAAAATAGAACAACCCGAGTTGTATTGGGCAAAATTATACAAAACTATATTGTAAAAGGCTGGGAACTGGGACAGGACCTTGAGAGCTACGTATAAAAATAAACGTGCACTAGTCTAATAAAATAAAGTCTGTCTTTTAATCTACGTGATGAGGAAAAAATTCTAAATGCAATACGGTGGAATCAGCAATGTTAGAAATTGACCTAATCTTATTAGAATAGTACTATAAATACCCACATGCTATCTTAAAGCTTTTTCTTTTTTTCTTTTTTTTTATGCAATGATATTGTCCAAATGTATAAGAAAAAGTAGGGTGAACATGGTTCAGATTTGGCCAGTCCACGCCCTAATCCTAGGATCAACCCACACAATGTTAGTCCTCAATTTTTGGGACCGAGGACCAATCCTATTAAGCTTGGGACTAAGGATCGAACCGACCCAATGGGTTTAGTCTGGTTCTAAGGTCAACTTGAGACCAATTGATAATTTTTCTATTTTATTTTTTGTACTCCCTAAAAAGACAACCAAGGACTACACCAACCCAATGGGTTGGGTGACAAGCGAGGTTAGCTAAGAGAGGCGAGCGGTGAGCGTCGAGTGGGGTGAGCGTCGAGCAAGGCAAACAGCAAGCAACAAGCAAGACGAGCATCGAGTGGCACGAGTGACCAAAAGTGAGCTAGACGAGTATCGAGTGGCGAGTGGAGAATTTTTTTTTTTTTTTGGCAAATTGAAAACTAAGAGAACAAACAAGATAAAAGAGAACGAGTACTAGAAGATGATGCCATGAGTAGTTATTTATGCCATTTTGGACGTTATGATAACTCCTCACAAATAAATTTTCCTCTCTTGTAAATTATGGTTGTGGACGCCATAAAAGACATTAAGAATCTAAATTATTAAAGAACAGTGTAAAATTACTTGGACTCCTTACTAAAAAATTATTTCTTAATAAAAAAATTATAAATAATGTATTAGATATATAATATATATACAATCAAGGTTGCTCCGACCCTAAACTCTCAAAACCGAGAACTAACTTATACTGTGCTGGTCTAGGAATCCCAAGACCAATGATAGATCAAGTCTCCGTAGGAACCAGACCGAGACTGGCAGGGTTGGGCCGATCCAGAGTCGGTCCAAGATTGACCCTAGACCAATGCTCACCCCAAAGAAGAAGGAAAAATTCAAAATAAGCGCTTGAAATACTCTCATTTTTCTCAAATAAGAGCTTGAAATGAATATTATTTCAAATAAGAGTCCAAAATGCCTTCATTTTTTCAAATAAGAAATTGAAGTAGATATTGTTTTAAATAAGTGCTTGAAGTAGTTATACATTGGGCCCGTTTGGTTCGGCTCTTGGGGAATGCATTTACAAAAGTGCAAATACTTTTGGGTGAAAGGGGTTTTTTGAAATGTAAATAACGTTTGGTAAAATTTGCATTGAGAAACAACTTTGGCCAAAATATCGTTTAATAAAATTTGCATTTGTAAATGAATTTTATTAAATTAAAAAAACAAAAATAATATTTGTATTTTTTTTTTTGAAGTCCGGCCACCAGACCATTGGTTTGGCAGCCAAACCGTCGAATCTAGAGGCCAGATGGCCGGATCTAGCCCCCGGACGGTCGCCGGGGTTAGGCGACCCCAAGCGAGCATGACCCAGGCGGCCGTCACCTAGGATCGCTTGACCCCAGCGATCGTCGCTTGAGGTCACGCAACCTCAGGTGACCACTTGGGTCACGCAATTCAGGCCATCAATCGTTTGGGTCATGCGACCCAAGCATTGCCTGAGGTTTGGCGACGGTCACATGGGTTCGGCGACCCTCAGGTGGCGGTCACCGGTGCGCGTGACCCCTTGCATTTTCGGAATGCAAGTTCCCAAAGGACCTCTAAACCTACTTTGGACTAAGGGTCCTTAGAGTCTTTTGGAGATGTAATTGCATCTTGCCAAAGTCGCCCAAAAAATCGAACCAAACACGTTTGCATTTAGCCAAGGGACTTTAGAGTCCCAAAGCCCATTCCCAAAAATGAACCAAACAAGGCCATTATCCGTGATTATATATTATCTAACTCACTAGCTATGAAGAGCAATTTCGTCCTTTAAATTTTTCTTTTCTTTTTTGCTTTCTTTTTTGCTTTTTTTTTTTTATAAAAAACTAAAACTTAGAAAAAGAAAAGGAAAAACAAGCCACCCCATCATCGGTGAGCGACGGGGTTACTGGTACCTGGGCAAGGGTCGACAGCCCCCACCGACTAAAGGTAAGGACCAAGAGGCCCTTGCTAGAGATGGGAGAGAGCGACGACCCTCTCCCAAATCTAGGTGAGGATCGCCCACCCTCACCCTAGTCCGGGGGAGGGTCATTGGCCTCATGCAGATCGGCGGTCTTTGGTTAGTGCCTAGCCCAAGTGCCGACGACCCCACTAACCATCGCCACTAATGGGGTGGCTTGTGTTTTTCCTTCTTCTTCTTTTAAGTTTTTAATTGAATTTAATTAAAATTTAAATTGTGTTTGGATAAAAATATCTCTGATTTGTCAGAATTTTTTGTTGGTCGACGAGCTGGCGAGGCTAGGCCCTTATTAATCACTTCCAGCCCTTTTTTGAAACTGATATGGCCATTTCAAATTTTTATCTCAAACAAATTCTACTTTAGACTCCTATTTGAGAA
Source organism: Eucalyptus grandis x Eucalyptus urophylla (assembly GCA_028830015.1). Taxonomy (NCBI): domain Eukaryota; kingdom Viridiplantae; phylum Streptophyta; class Magnoliopsida; order Myrtales; family Myrtaceae; genus Eucalyptus; species Eucalyptus grandis x Eucalyptus urophylla. Next base: position 25,439,980 of record CM054189.1, on the reverse strand, counting down.
ATTAAGAGCACCTCAAATTCTTATTTGGAATTTTTCCTGAGAAAAATAAATCTCTATTTCAAAACACATAAACAAATCAAATAAAAGGAAAACGTCTAAATCACGCGCGGGAAATCTCTCTATTTTCACGTGACTGCGATAAGAGGTTGGAATATACAGACCCCATGAGCATTAAGATGCAATAAACAGTGGGATTTCTATAAATAAAATAAAATTAAAAAAGGGACCCCCACACCACGCGAGTAACATACGTTTAAGGTTTGGACAATGGACGTCCAGCCCGTTCCCAGGCTTAAATACGGCCCCGGCACGTGCCACAACAATTTGAGAACGAACCTTCAAGTGCGACTGCACACGCGAATCAATGCAAACAAACTTGGATCAAAATAACATTTATAATCTGATTGGGGTGAGCAAAAGGAACTGATTGAACGGAGAATCGCTCACAGGGGCTCCAGTCCATTTTCTGATTCCATAAAATTGAAATTGGTGATTTTGGTCCAGTCCTAGAGATAGAACCATTCATGTCAGACCAATTATTTTTTAAAATTGTGATTTTATTTTTTGCAAAATTATTAAAAAAATAATTTGAACTCTTAATTATTAGGGTTTTGACGAAAACTCAAGAAAGGTATGCTTTTGTTAGGTGCATAGCTTAATTTTTATTCACAACCCTTCCTACAGCCTGTGTTCTCGTTTAATGTGGGATTTTTGATGTGTCTGACTAGTCTCTCTTGTGGTGTCTAGCCTTCCATGCAAATTCCTTTGATGTGAAACTCCTGGCTTGTCTCTATTATTTTGTCCAACTGAATGTCGAGAGTCTCACATCGAACGGGCACGCAAAGACCATGAGGGGGTTGTGAATAAAAGTCAAACCATGCTCCAATCAAAGCATGTTTCTCTTGGCCTTTTTGCTAAGATTAAATATAGTATTTGTTAAGTGTGTGATGCTCACACAACTTTTGAAGCATTTTGCGAGTAAAGAGCTAATGCTTGATTTTAAAGGGGAGGGAAAATTGGTATATCAACGTAATTTATGAGTTTCATTGGATAGTCAAGAACCAAATCAAACCGATGGTCTAGTTCCATGATCAGTCGTTCGATTGTTGGTCCCAAAATAGGGAACCAGTCCAATTAGTCCGATTCTTGGTTTCTAGGTGGGATCGGATTAGACCGAAAATCGATCATCCCTACCACAATTATCTTATCAAATATCCACATCGAAACAGGTTACCAAAAAGCATTTGATATCAATTTGATGAAAAAAGATGAGATATCATAACATCCATAATAAGTTAACGAGAAAACTATCGGATGAAATCAAACATGAAGGATTATAACTCCGAGTGAAACTTGTTCCAAAACGAATCATGCCATGCCTGGGTAACCCATTTAGGGGTAAATACTTGGATCAAACCATAACAAACGGATAATAGGCTCACGCAAGTGTTACAGATGTTTCACCTTGCACGCAGCCAAGACGGTAACCAGTCCTGCAAATCACTTGAGGGTAGACCAATCAAATAGGTGAGTTAAGTGAAAAATAGTTTGACCCAAAATGAATTATTTAATCCATTTTAACTCACATTCAAGTGATACAAATATAGTGATACTTGATTCGATTCATATTGCTAGAACACTTCCATAGTATTTAACATGATATAAGAAGACTTATACCTAAGTTGATATGAGAATGTTGAGTGAATAAGCGTAAAATCAAGTGAATGTGAGAGAGAGTCGTAGAGCTGAGTTGAGTTTTTTAAATAAGTTGTAAACTCACATATCACCACATTCTAAATCCATTTACTAATTTTAACTAGCTCATGTAACTACTCAGCCCATTAAATATGGATTAAAAAAATGATTTTATGATGTATTTTGACAGGTCTACTTGATAGAACTTCAACTAGCGATACAAACAGCAACCACGTTTCTCTCCTTTTTTGGCCCAAAGTCTTCTCTGTTCTGCCGTGTACCTTGGCCCAGAATCCCTATGTTTATTTTCTTTATTTTTTTTATGTTATTTATTTTTCTGATCCCACATTTCCGGACCCACATTTTCTCTATATTGTGGCGGTTATTCGACATGCAGTTTTTCCACATACGTACCTTTTCATGACAATAGCCCATTTGGTAACCGCCTTGATAAAAGGCGGTGTATAAAGGAACGATCGTTCATTATAATGGGTAATTACAAGGCCTAATTCAAACTCTTTCATTTAGAATACATAATCAGTACAAGAGTGAATTGGGTTAGTAGCGTGTGCCCAATTGTCTTTGTATTTTCAAGTTTTTTTTTTTCAGACGAGCGAGAACAAGAACAATGGTTGGAGGTTTGTCTATAAACGATTATGGCTTCCGCATATGAATTATTTTGTTTATCATTTGGTATCAGAGCATGTTTAGTGCCTCTGCCTTGTTTTTGTTGAATTTTTGGTGTACTTTCGGGCATTTTTGAGGATGAACAATAACTCAAATTTTGAGGCCAAGAGTGATTCGCCGATTCCGGGCAAAATCCGGCGACCCACCTCTTGAATTCGGACCCGTACAGTCGCACTGCCATGAGGAACATTAGCCATGAGTTATTTCGGCATATCAATGTTCGCCGGAGGCTAATCGGGCGGTGGAAATCACGGTGGTTGAGGATATGTGTTTTTGGAAATTTACTTATGATTTGGGGCCAATTTCTTCATCATTGTCGCCGAAACTTGAACCCATGTGGTCGTACTGGCATGCTCTTCAAAACCCATTATTTATTTCGGTCTGAGATGGGCTGCCGGAGAAGAAACGGCCGGCGAAATCGAGGCAGAACGGCGAAGAAATTCATTCTAGGCACAAGGAAGAAGGCGCGTGGAGCGCACGTGCCACACGCTCTCACGCGTGTAGCACACGCCTGCAGGGCACGCGCCCACGCGGATTCTGGCACGTGCTCGGCACGCACCTAACGTCCCCTCCGCTCATCTCATTTTACGCTTTTGCCCCAAAATTTTCATGTTTTTGCAATCCTGCCCTTAGCCAATTTATTTACTATTCTGCCCTTGGTACATTTATTAATTATTATGTCATTTCATGCATTTTATGAATATTTTATGCATGAAATTAAATGTCCAATGGTTCATATATTTAATTAATCAGAGAGTGGCCACAGCATCTTTAATTGATTAAATTTATATATTAAGAGCCTCCGAATCATATTTAGAAATGGACACTAATTGTAATTAATTATATTAATATAATGAATTTTATCCCACAAGAATTTTCATTGTATTAATATGATTAATTAGGCTGAAATATCATATTATTTTTCTTAATTTACCCATGGGGATTAAGAAAAAAGCATATAATATGGTAGTTTCTTTATGATGTAATTATGAATATATTTAAATTAAAAACTTAGCCCATAGGCATTTTTTTTGTTATGTGATTCATATTCGTGACATTTTACATTGGTAAAACATGTTTTATGTATATTTTGCCTCAAATTTTGTGACATAAGCATGATTATTGGATATGCAGTTTTGCAACCTGTGAATTTCTCTAAATTTAAGTTTGATGTTCCCATACTGAATGGTGAGAACTATAAAGTTTGGAATGAGTCAGTTCTTCTTCAATTGGGGTGGATGGACATTGACTATGCTATAAGGAAAGACGAACCACTTGCTCTTACTAATTCGAGCACTCCAGCTGAGATAGCTCTTTATAACCAATGGGAGCAGTCCAACCGTGTTTGTGCCATGTTTATAAGAGCTAAGATATCTCCTAGTATTCATGGTTTGGTTGCTCAGCATAGCAATGCTAAGGCTTTATTTGAGGCCATAGATGCGCAGTTTAAAAGTTCTAAAAAGGCACATGCCATGACCCTAATTATGAAGTTTTCATCATTAAAGTTCATTAATGTTAAAGGTGTGCGTGAGCACATCATGCAAATGAGGAATATTGCGGCTCAACTTAAGAACCTTGAGGTTGAAATATCTGAATCTTTTCCTATGTATTATATTCTAAACACTATACCATAACGGTATGTACCTTTCAAGATCTCTTACAACACATGTAAGAATAAATTGTCAATTAATGAGCTCATGACCATATGTGTTTAAGAGGAAGAAAGACTGATTATGGAATTGGGAGAAAGTGCTCATTTGGCAACACAAGGAAAGAATAAGGGCCATGGTAAGTATAAGGGAAAAGCTAAAATACCCCACCGAGCTGACATTAAGAAAGAATCCAAATGTTTCTTCTGTAAAAGAAATGGGCATATTAAGAAGGATTATGTCAGATTTAAGGCTTGGTTTGAAAAGAAAGGTAATCCAATATCTTGTGTTTGTTATGAATCTAATATAGCTAATGTAAGTCATAACACTTGCTGGAATGATTCTGGATCTATAATCCACATTATGAATTCCTTTAAGGGTTTTCAAAACCACAGGAAGCCAGTGAGAAGTGAACAAAGCATCTATTCAGGAAACAAGATGCGTTCGCATGTGGAAACTATTGGGACATGCAGACTAGTTCTCAATAGTAGCTTTGTTTTGAATTTGAAAATGACCTTTTATGTTCCTAGTTTTTCTAGAAACTTAATTTCAGTTTCAAGATATGTACATTTGGGTTATTCTTTTAAATTTTCAAATTTGACATTCTGTTTATCGTTTACATCTGAAATTGTTGGGAGTGATACTTTGTCTGATGGTCTTTTTCGAATTAATTTACAAGACAATGCCTATTATGATACAATGCATGTTCATGATAACGCTGGTATGAAACGATGTGTTGTGAAAGAACATTCCTCTATGTTGTGGCACCGGAGATTATGACATATTTTCATAAAAAGAATTAAGCGATTAGTAAATGATGGAGTACTCAATACTTTAGATTTTACTGATTGTGATACTTGTGTGGATTGTATAAAAAGAAAGCAGACCAATAAGTCGAAGAAATGTGTCAAGAGGAGTACATAAATATTAGAAATCATACATACGGATATATGTAGTCCGGATATGGACTCGTGTGGTCAGAAATAATTCATCTCTTTCATAGATGATTACTCACGTTACATGTATTTCTACTTGATTCATAATAAGTATGAAGCATTAGATGCCTTTAAAGTATTTAAGGTGGAAGTAGAGAAACAATGCGGTAAGCAAATTAAGATCGTGAGATCAAATAGAGGTGAAGAATTCTATGGTAGATACATTGAAGATGGACAAGCACTTGGTCCATTTGCAAAGTTTCTTCAAGAGTATGAGATAGTTGCCCAATATACTATGCCTAGTTCTCGAACCAAAACGGTGTAGCGGAAAGAAGAAACTGAACTTTATTAGACATGGTGTGGAGTATGCTTAGCGACTCCAAACTTCCTAAGTCCTTGTGGACTGAAGCACTTAAGACAGCTATGTATATATTAAATCGAGTTCCGACCAAGGCTGTCCCAAGGACACCTTTTGAGTTATTTAAAGGTTAGAAACCGAGTTTGCAACATGTACGCGTTTGGGGATGCCCGTCAAAAGTGAGAGTTTACAATCCACAAAAAAAGAAGTTGGACCCAGGGACCATAAGTGGGTATTTCATTGGATATGTCGAAAGATCTAAGGGATACAAGTTTTATTATCCATCTCACACCATTAGGATTGTGAAATCAAGAAACGCTAAATTTCTTGAAAATTGCTTGATTAGTGGGAGCGATCGATCGAAGGACCTTGATCTTAAGAAAGATCATACAGATACTTAATTTTCCACCTCAAGTTTAAGGTTGGTTGTTATTCATCATGCCCCTTCAGTTCAACCGGCTATTGAACAACCAATCGTTGAAGTTCCACAACCTGCTGATATTGATCTAGTAGATCCAGTTGTTCAGTAATTATCAGAAACTGTTGAACAACTAGTTGAACATCACGCTCCTTAAGAGAATTTTCATGCAACATTGAGAAGATCTGCTAGAATAAGGAAATCGGCAATTCTTAGTGATTATATTGTGTATTTACAAGAGTTTGACTACAATATTGGAGTTAAGAATGTCTCGAAACGTTTTCATAAGCCATGGATAGTAATAAATCTAATTTGTGGTACGATGCCATGAATGAAGATATGAGTTCTATGGCATCTAACAAAGTCTAGGATTCGGTTGAGTTACCTGATGATGCGAAGGCCATTGGTTGTAAATGAGTCTTCAAAACTAAGAAGGATTCATTGGGTAACATTGAAAGATATAAAGCTAGACCCGTTGCCAAAGAATTCACTCAAAAGGAATGAATCGATTACACGGAGACCTTTTTTCATGTATCTAAGAAAGATTCTCTTCGTATTATTTTGGCATTGGTTGCCCATTTTGATATGGAATTACATCAGATGGATGTGAAAACAGTGTTTCTCAATGGAGAACTAGAAGAGGAAGTTTACATAAAACAACCTAAAGGATTCCTCTCTAGTAAATGTGAGCATTTGGTGTGCAAGCTTAAAAAATCTATATATGGCCTGAAACAAGAATCCCGCCAATGGTACTTGAAGTTCCATGATATCGTCTCTTCATTCGGCTTTGTAGAGAATATCATGGATCAATGTATATACCAAAAGGTCAGTGTGAGCAAAATTTGTTTCCTTGTGCTGTATGTAGATGATATACTACTTAAAACCAATAATAAGGGGTTGCCACATGAGGTGAAATAATTTCTCTCTAAGAGTTTTGATATGAAGGATATGGGTGAGGCATTTTATGTCATTGGTATTAAGATTCAAAGAGATAGACCTCGAGGAATTTTAGAATTATCTCAAGAAACCTATATCAATAAGGTCTTAGAAAGATTTCGGATGAAAATTTGTTCACCAAGTATAGCACCCATTGTGAAGGGTGATAGGTTCAATTTGAACCAATGCCCGAAGAACAATCTAAAAATGAAACAAATGTACAACATTCCATATGCTTCTGTTGTTGGAAGCTTGACGTATGCTCAGGTTTACACTCGACCTGACATCGTTTTTGCTATGGAAATGTTGGGAAGATATCAGAGTAATCCAGGTTTAGACCACTAAAGAGCTGCAAAGAAAGTGATGAGATACCTTCAAGGTACCAAAGACTATATGCTTATGTATAAACGAACTGACAACCTGGAAGTAGTCGATTATGCAGATGCGAACTTCGCAGGCTGCGTTGATTTACAAAAATCAACATCTGTATACATTTTTATGTTAGCTGGCAGAGCCATGTCATGGAGTAGTGCCAAGCAGACTTTGATTGCTACTTCCATTATGGAGGCTGAGTTCGTTTCTTGTTTTGAGGTTACCTCATGTGGTGTATGGTTGAAGAGTTTCATTGCTGGGGTTAGAATTGTTGATTCTATTTCTAGGCCATTAATAATATATTGTGACAATTCAGTTGCGGTTTTTATGGCTAAAAATGCCAAAAGTGGCAGTCGAAGTAAGCATATCGACATTAAGTATTTAGCCATAAGAGAGCGTGTTAAGAAGAATAAAGTAGTCATTGAACACGTCAGCACTGAATTGATGATGGCTAATCCTTTAACTAAAGGCATGCCACCAATGAAGTTTAAGAATCATGTGACAAGTATGGGAGTATGTCCCATAATGTAATTTGTTGTCTTATAGACGATTTCTGTTGTGTGAAACTCTTATTCAGTTGTAATGTTGATTCTCAATTTTGGTCTACATATTTTGTTGTTTATGAGAATATCATTTATCCTTGGTTCTGGAATAAACATAGGGTTTATTCATTAAGATGTGTTGTCACACATAGGCTAACATTAAAAAAATAAGATGCATTGTGATACATGGAAGATATTATTTACTCTTAGAGGACATGTCGCCATGATCCATGTGTTTTGTTTCTTTTCTTTAAGTATAAAGTTTTCATGGAATTAGTTGGATAATCCATATGATGAAAATGATGGGATCAAGTGGGAGAATGTTATTTATTTTTGTGATCCCACATTTCCGAACCCACATTTTCTCTATATTGTGGCGGTTATTCGACATGCAATTTTTCCACATATGTACCTTTTCGTGACAACCGTCCATTTGGTAACCGCATTGATGGAAGGCGGTGTATAAAGGAACAATCGTTTATTCTAACGGGTAACTACAATGTCTAACTCAAACTCTCTCATTTGGAATACACCATCAGTACGAAAGTGAATTGGGTTAGTAGCGTGTGCCCAATTTTCTTTGTATTTTCAGTTTTTTTTAGACAAACGAGAACAAGAACAATGGCTGGAGGTTTGTTCTGCATATGAATTATTTTGTCTATCATTTTACTGAAAAACCAACTCTTTCTCAGCCTCTTTTTCCACTCGGTTTTCTCTTTTTTTGAGTCTTACCTTCTCCGTATTTGTCAAGCTCTGGACATAGGGCCTGTTTGGTTCAATTTTGGGGAAATGCAAAGTCATTTCCCCAAGTATCCTTGAGTAAATGGGCATTCTCGGAAAGCAAACGTGTTTGGAAGTGTATATCTTGCAAAGTAATTTTCAGGTGAAAAAGAAAATGGAGGAGGAGATGGAGCTGCGTGATCGTGGGGGAGCGGCTGGTGGCGGTGGCGCTGGTGGTGGTGGTGGTGGTGAAGTGGTGGTGGTGGCAATGGCGGGGAGGCAGCTCGCCTGAGGTCGGCGACCTTAGGCGACGCCCTGAGTCGCGCGACCCAGGCGACGCTCGCCTGAGGTCGCACGACCCAAGGCGTCGGGCCGCACCGCTTGGGTCGATCGACGCTTGCTTGAGGCCGCGCAACCTCAGGCGAGCATCGCCTCAGACTACACGACCCAGGCGATGCCTGAGGCCCCGCGACCTCAAGCGGCTTCGCCTGGGTCGCGCGGTCTCAGGCGACGCCTGGGTCGCTCGACCTCAGGCGCGACACTTGAGGCCACGCGGCCTCAGGCGACGCCACCTGAGGTCGAGCGACCCAGGCGACGTCGCCTGAGGTCGAGCGACCCAGGCGACGTCGCCTGAGGTCGCGCGGCCTCAGGCGGCGTCGCCTGGGTCGCTTGACCTCAGCGACGGCGCCTGGGTCGCGCGACCCAGGTGACGCCCGAGGTCGTCGGACCTCAGGCCACCTCGGCTGAGCCCGGCGGCCAGATCTGGCCCTCTAGCGACCAAGCGTCGCCCACCACGAAGAAGAAGACGAACGATGAAGAAGATGGGCGGGGAAGAAAACGAACGGCGAAGAAGATGGGCGGTGAAGAAGGTGATGAACAGTGACTCGAAATTGCATCTCCAAAATGGGAATAATCAAAGCAACCCCAACCCAGCATTGGGCTTTCAGCATTGGGGATGCTGACATTGGGCAAATGGGCATTCAAAAACACATGCCAAACACAAAATATTTTCCCCAAGAGGCTTTGGGAGCCCAAAGCCCCTTGGGAAAGCTGAACCAAACAGCCCCATAGCCGAGTATGTTTTACGTATACAACCGATACTCGTTGCCCCATATGCCTAAATTATGGCCTCAAAAAGGAGACGGTCCTTTCAATTTTCCTCATCTTCCCTCTTTTAATTTCCAGCCTAATTCCTTTCCACATTTCCTTGTTTTCTTTTTTCTTCTTTTTATTTCCACTTTGGCCTAGAATCCCTTTCCTTTTTTATGCTAGCCAAATTTTCCTTATTTTCTTAGGCTACATTTAACAACTAGGATAAAATTCAGAATATAATATATTTAGTATCCACTCAAGATAGGATAAAGTTAGATATAAAAGAAATATGAGTCAAATAAAATTATCCCATAAGGAGATGAGATAAAAGTGAATATGTTTTTTAATATCTATAATAGGAAAATTATTTTCCTTGAATTAAAAACTCATTAAATTAATAAAATTAAATTTACATGTCAATATAAATAATATTTGAATTCTAAGATAAGAAACTCAAATTAACAAAAAATAACAGTTTAGTTTTTAAAATTTAATATTGTTTCATTTATATATTCAAATTTAATTCTATTTTATAATATAAATTTAATATATAAATATATATTTATATTTATATTTATTACAAATTTTAGGTATTTTATGTATATTAGTATAGTTTGCTATTCAATAAAATTTTATTACAAAATGATGGAAAGGGAAAAAATAAATAAAAAAGAAAATAATTTAAAAAGAGAGAGGAAAATTAAATTAAAAAGCAAATAAAAATAAAGTAGGTAAGAGTGTTGCGAAAGATTTTTACCATCTTCATTTGTGAATTTTTAGATTCATTTACATTGATATGTAATTTAAACTAAGCAATTTATATAATATAATATGAATATATCCGACTTTATTACTACGATTCACAAATAGTGAGATAAGATATAGTAAAATCCCTAAATTTCATATTTTATCATATCCAATTCTATTTTGATTAGAAATTCAGACAGCTAAAAGTAGTCTTGTTATTTTCTTTCTTAATTTGGAATGGCACCTATTTACCTAGGCAAATAGAGAAAGGTTCGTATCCTTAGAGAGAGGCCGGGTTCCATGGCCTTAATCTTTGAAAGTTCAAATGAGTGTAGGGCCTTTTTCTACATTTAAAGTCGGATAGCATGTCTGGCCAATTTAAATTGAATTCACGACATTGCCTATGTTTATTTTCAATGAAGATATGCTATTCTTAAACAACAACGTCCCCATTTACAAATGCAGAGGAATGTAGCGAAGAAAAAAAAATGCAAGATCATGCAATATTGAATTTCTTGTTTAGGGATTGAACTATACATTATTGACGCATACACTTGCTAATTTTATCAAATACAAGTGAGACCTTTGGGTGAAAAAAAATGCAAGACCATGCAATATAGATATTTTTGCTTCATGTGTATACATAGTGATTGGGATCATAGGTTGCCCCTTTTTAGACTTTGATTCTCTTAGCTAAGGCTCCGTTTCGTCTCCATTGGATTTAATCCCAAAATTGCTTGTGGGATTAATTGAGATTACAAATTGGGCTGAAGAAATTGTTGCTCACAATTAAGGCATTGCTTGTATCTCGAAGAGCTTTAGTTAAAAGTCTAGATCTTCTTCCGAGATTCATTAGAAAAGATATTGGGTTTTGGTCGTTACATCATAGAAGTTCACAAAATGACTCAGCAAGATTGATCATTTGCGATGCACAACTAATCCACTTGAAGAAGCCGCAATTAGCACACTCAAAGATTAAAAATGAGCACACGCTAACACGTGAATCGATAAATTAAAAACTGAATTTGCCACTTACTAATTACACACAAAAGTGTGTCGCCAAGTTCGCATCGGTCCATCCTCCTTCCATATCTTCATCTTCTAATGCAGAAACCTTAAAGTAAGAATTTTTCCCCTTTCTTCCCTCTTCTTAGTGACTTATCGGGCATTTTGATTTAAGCCCCGTGATTAATGTGCATTTTTTTTTGGTCGGAAAAGAAATATGCATTACTCAAACTGAAGTAGACAAATTACAAAAGGATTCAAGATCCGAACATAAGATTAACCAAAGGGAATGAGGGGGATTTTTAATCCAATCTATTGGAAGAGTGCTGGCACAGTGGGCCTTAGCAACCCAATCGGCCGCCTTGTTATAATCCCTCGGTTCGTAGTGGATCCACACGCCCTAAAGCTTGCCCAACAGATTTATGCAGTCATAGTGATTAATGTGCATTTTAGTTAGATATAATTCTTAAACTACAAAAGCCTTCAAAATGAGCACTGAACAATGCACGTGCCACTCGCACGTGCTCGTCAGTCGACTCATATTTCAATAATAATGAGCTAGAGTTCACTCCATTCAAAAATTGTCCAGCTAAGTTAACCGAGATAAGATCGACCATGGAGCCGTGCCGTTCAAATTGGGTAACATTATAAGGGTCTTTTTTTGGAAATTTCTCCTGATTTTTCTTCTCTCTCATTTGACAGCCAAGAGCCGATCCATGATAAAAAAATTTCCCCCCTTTGACCCAATCCCATACCCATTCCCATTCCCTCAATCTGGCACCACCCTCTTGAGCAAAACTTTGGGAGACCCAAAAGAAAGGGAGAAAAAAAAAAACGGAGGCAATTGTGAAATCGGGGTGAAAAAACCGGCGCAAAATCGAATTTCCGCAGCGTTATTTAAAAAAAAGGCAAAAAGACAAAAAGACAAAAAGACCAAAAAAAAAAAGAAAAAGAACAAGAAGTGAGTGTGCGAGCATAGGAGAGCGACCAAGAACGAAGAGAGAGAAAGCGAAGAGAAGAGAGAGAAAGCGAAAGAGAGAGAGAGAGAGACAGACAGGGGAGCGTAGGATTAGCAGCGATCGAGGGAACGCCAAATCTACTGACCAAGCTCCGGCAAGATCAAAGCCCCCTCCCCCCCGACACGAGCTCACACACCAATTCGTCCTCCCCCGACCCGACCCGACCCGTGACGGAACCCGGGTCCGACCCGGAACATCGGGCGGCAGCTGGGTTTTCCTCCCCCCGAGGGCCGCGTTCGAGATTCGTCTCTCCCGTCATTGCTCCCCGGTCGGACGCCACCGCCGCCCTCCTCCTCCTCAATCCTCGCCGGCGGCTTCCCGGGTCGAGCTCCCGAATCAATCTGCGGACACCCTTTTGCGGGTAGGCTCTCTTACCTCCGTTTGGCGCTTTGCTCTGTGCGATTGGGTTCGCCCCTCCGCGGCTTTTTTGCTCTGTTTCTTGCTCGAAATTTCCCGGCTTTCCGATCTCTCTTCTCTGTTTGGACTTCGATTCGGAGGTTCCGAAGTAAGTAAAGCTCCCGAGCGGTGTGTGTGGCAATGGGTACTCCGCGGGAAGGGAGAGTAACTTTAATTTGATGTTTTCTGTAGGCAGAGAGGAAGCACCGCCCATTGGATGATTCGAAATTTAGGGTTTCCGGTTCTCGCGGTCGGGTGGCGCGGCTTGATTTGAAGTGGCTGAATGTGCTGAGACCTGCTTCGGTCGTCTTTGCTGAAGACATGAGACTTGGTTTTGCTCTGTGTTGCTCGTGGGTTGGTCGATTCTGCGTTCTTTGGAAACTTAAATGTTACTCTAAAGTTAAAAGTTGGAATTAATTGCACATAGTAACATTTTAGCTTTAGAACTCTAAAGTTAAGTATTCTTAGGTGGAAGCACTATCCACCTATACGCCAAAAGGCAAAACTATAAGGCTTAGTTATGGGACGAGTCAAAACGAATAATATCTTAGTGACTTAATCTAGCAATGTTATAAACGGTATCAAAGTAAGACCTCCTTTAGTAGATACGTGGTTCGGGGACGAATTATGTGGAAGTTGGTAGGCTTGTAACAATCTGAATCGATGAGAGGGAGGAGTGGTCGTTGGAGCCAAAGGGCTTGGACAAGAAGCGACTTATGGTAGGTTTCTAAAATAGTGAAGTAAGTAAGAATAAATTGAACTATCCAGCAAATAGAGGAAGAGATATTATAGAATATGTATGTCAAAACAAAAATTAAATCATGGAGGCGCTTTTTGACGTAATGACAATGCTTAGTTTTCAAACTCCATAATTAAGCATGCCCAAATGGGAGCACTATCAACATGAATGATCTCTTGAAAAGATGTTTGACTGTATGTCAAAAAACAAAACCGTGAAGCTCGTTATGAAATAGGCTCAAACATATAAATGAGTTGTTCTATGGAAGCCACACAAATAGTCATGTATTATAAATAGATGTAACTCTAATATGAATTAACATGCTACTAACTTAATTATTGCAACTTTTGACCGAAAGACACTATTTACTAATTAATTTTATAGTACAATTATTTATGATATAAAATAGACAACAATAAATTGAGCAATAAAAGTTAAAGTGGCCTGACATATTGTGGCTCATGATTATGAGATCTATATGATAGTAAGAATAGATAAAAATATGTTGAAAACGCATTATATTTTTATAGGTAGTAGATATTATGCACATTCAAATAAGCTCTTTTAAATTCTTTCAAACATATGATGGTGAAAAAGTATGAGAAAAGACAAGAAATATTCATTTCCAAACAGAAAGTAAAACAATTTCTAAGTTCCAAAAGAACGATATCACAATTAGAGCAATCTTCAAGAAAATATAATAAAGTTTATACAAAAATATTTGGTACCATTATAATTAGTAAGAAAATCACCAATAAGCGTAATAAGTTTATAGAATAATCTTTGAAGAATTATAATTACTCAAAATGTTAAAAGGATAAGAATGTAAGCCATGAAAATGGTATCGAAGATTTCCATAGCTAGAATAAAAAATACATATAATCAAGTAAAATAAATTTATGCGCTTGATTTGGAATCCATCGTTTTTATGCAATAACAACGATTTAAAGCTCAAGCGCTTTTCTTCTATTATCTTCTGTATCACTGGCTTAATAAGACTGCTCCTCACTCTCATCGTTTAGTAAACACTCCTTATAGAGTTTTAAATCACATGCCCTCTCATTACAGGCCGGGTTTTATTCAATCCACACTAACCACTCCCATATTAGACCAATTAAGAATCCTTATATCTCACATTATTAGATTAATCTTATAAAAAGGTAAATTATAATATCATTTAATGCAACTTACAATAGAAAAACTTTTACAGTTATAAACACAACCCCATATAGCATACGTTTATATAAGCGCGGTGTTGTATTAACATATGTGCAAACTATTGAGAAAATATAAATTTATTAGCAGGATAGTGGCTGTCAATAAAATTGCATATTAATCACGACCATATATAATACATGTCACAAATTATATATTTTAAGAAAACTTTTTCCATTCTTTTAATTTGGAATAGTATCCAATTTAAATAGGAAATTAGATTAACTACAGAGTTTAACCTTAGCATCACAAAAGAGATTATTGGACTTAGTCATGCATAATTGCATGTATAATTATATATCTAACGGTGTATTTCCTAAAACAGATTTTGACTTTTTAATATCAAAGCAACATAATTTACAACCAAATAGTTAGAAATTGGCTCTAGGCGTAATGTTCTCCTTCAACTTCTCTTTAGCTTTCAATGGCCTTAACGCGTGATGAGTATAAGGCTCATCAATCATCATTTTGGCCCCAGCTACCTCAACATACTCACCCTGGTCTATATTGTTCTCGTATCGCTCTACAAGGGTTACATCATGTTTTCCATGCTTTCTTTCTCTTTCAAAATGTTTTCATGCTTGGTTGCCACTGTTGCCAACTGGAAAAAATCATTAATTTATCGTCCTACCATCTTTTCTCTGATAGAAAACTTCAAACCTGCCAGAGCTACATCCACAGGGGATTTTTCCAGTAAAGGCAAAAGGCACCGAAATATGAACCGATCTATCAACTTATCATTTTACTGCTTCATAAACACATCAGGCATGGAACTCTGGAATTGTTCCTGAAATAATCTTTCCATTTATTTCCATGAATAGACGGAAACTTATGGCAATTATTGACACCTAAAAATTTTAAAATTAAATTGCATAAGAAAATTAAAGACCGATTCGGCCCTAACAAAAATGATTTTTTGCATAAATTAGGGCTTAGTTCTTATTTGCATCCATTAATCTTTATTTTCCTTTTTTTTCAGATAATTTACTTAATAATAATGATAATGATAATGATAATGATAATGATAATGATAATGATAATGATAATGATAATGATAATAATAATAATAATAATAAAAGAGAAACAGCAGCCGCTGAGCTGGGCCTTCGCGCCCAGCCCCTTTTTTCCTTTTTTCCCCCGCACGGGCCCGGGGGCCCACTCCCTTTCTTTCTAGCCCGGCCCTTTTCTTCTTGTCTTCTTCCTCAACCCCTGCAACCAGCGCACAGGACCTACGGCGGAGGGGGTATAGGCCGACGTCGGCCGAAGGAGACGTTTCTCAGGCACCATCAATGCTCGCCTTTAATGCCGAGCGCGCCCCCGGTGGAGAAGAAGGGATGGGACACCGGTTCAGCCGAGAGAGTCCGGTCGACAAGCCAAGGACCGGCGTCTAAGACTCCGTCGAACGGACCCTCCTCGCCTATAAATAGGCAAGTTGCGATCTCCGTCGACGGCAAGCAAGCTTGGAGAACTTCCCCGGAGAGACATTAGGGGAGGCTCAAAGAGTAAGCAAGAGAGAGAGAGAGAGGGGTCGCGAGCTCAAACGACCTCCCCCGAGAGACATTAGGAGAGGCCAGTGGCAAGCGAATCTGAGAGAAAGGAGATTTGCAACTTGAGGGATCGCGAGTGAGGGGAGGAGAAACCTAGACCTGCAGGGTTATGGGTTAAAGAGGGCAAACACCGCCGACGGCCGCGCCTACTTCGTGACCTATGTAGCACGAACACTCTTTGGAAGTCTTCGTGTCATGTCCGACACTCTGACATGTGTCCAACACGCTCTGACACGTCCCGACACGCGGTCAACGAGTGTCGAAAAATCCGACACATGGTCAACTCTCTCCAACACGCTCCGACACGTGAGTCCAGAATTCCGACACGTGATTCCGACAAGCACGGGGTCAATTTTAAAAATTTCTAATACTTGATGGGTCAAAATATAAATATACACAAAAGAAGTAATAAGATAAGTAATAAAATTGCTATAAATATACATGCACGGGGTCAATTTTTTTTTTTTCAGTTTTGTTTTTTTATAATTGTTTTAGTTTTTTTAAAAGTCTTTTACTAAGAAAGAAGTAATAAAAAATGCTATATATGATAAATGAATAAATTTAAAAATATCATTTCAGCATTTTCTTTAAACAATGTTTTTTTCCTCTAAGTTTTATGTATTATTGTAACAAATTAAAATAATGAATGATATTATTTAATATTTTTCGTGTAAATTAATTCTAGGCTATTATTATTATTATTATTATTATTATTATTATTATTATTATTATTATTATTATTATTATTATTATTATTATTATTAATGTATTTCTATATAAAAATATTTAATATATAACATGTTAGAACGTGTCGAAATTCTCTATTTTTAAGAAATGACGTGTCGACGTGTCGTGTCGTGTCATGTCGCGTGTCGCGTGTCCGTGTCCGTGCTACATAGTTCGTGACCAGTCACCCGTCGCTGCGCCTCCTTGCTCAGTGAGCTAGGGTTTGTTTGTTTTTCGGGGTTTTTTTTTTTTTTTTTTTTTTTTGCGTTTCGAGTTGTCGGCCCGGGACTCACGGCCGTCAGCCTCATGCGAGTTCTGGCCCCCAACTGTTTGCCCTTTGGCTGCTCTAGTCCTCGCCCGTCATCCGTCGTGAGCCTTGGCGTGATTTCAAGCTTCGATTGGTCCGAGTTGTTCGTTTCAGCCGACGAACTATAGGTGCTCGCGATTGGCCCGAGAGGATCGATAGTTGTGGTCGGAGATTCAGTGACCGGTGAGGATAGTCGGCGACGGTGGCTATCTGGACGAAGGCCGGATTGTTGGTCTGCGTAGGTCGGGGTGGCGCCGGTGGAGCCTTACGGCGAGGTGAGGGAGGACGACGTCGTCGCGACCGCTGAGCTGCAAAAGGGCAGCAGTGGCTGCGACACCAGGTTGGCCGGGTTTGGGCATAGCGGATCGGGTTTGGAACTCAGGCCGAGCATTCCATTTTAATTAAAAACAGGCCTAATTTTGTCTTGTGGGCTGGGTGTTTCTTTTAAAAAAGAGTGAGGCCCGATCTGGGCCGTTGGCGAGCTGGGTCAGTCCCAACCCGGGAATTCGACCCAGGTCATTTTTTATATTATAAAATATCATATTATTATAATAAAAATAATATTTCAATAAAAAAGTATTTTTTAGAAAATCAGAAAAATCCAAAATATCCTATGTTTTCCCAAAAAGCCCAAAAAAATCAGAAAAAGCCAAAAATGATTAATATTTCCAAAAAAAAGAAAAGAAAATGATCAAAAATCCAAAAAATGCCTTTTTATGTTAAAAAAAAGAAAAGAAAAAGACCAAAATGTGTTTTCCTCCAAAAGTGCATGAAAAATCCCTCGAAAATCTAAAAATCCTTAAGGTTTAAATAATATTAAGTATCGGAAGTACATTAGTGATTAACTAGTATAATTAAGTCTTTTATTCTAATTTCTCTGGTTACACAGGAGTAAAATATTTCTCCCAGTATTTCGCTTGGATTTTTAATCGACCCACCACAAATTGATTGATTAGTGGTGACTCCTTTTTTAAATTAGATTATAAGTTAAAAATTAAAATCGTAAGTTGTGAATTGGTGAGTTTAGAAGAGTCCGGACTTAATCGAGTGCCAAAAAAAGAGGTCACAACAGCAATGCCACATATCAAGTAAACGTAGTCTTGGATAATGACAAAAGGAACGACCTCAACTTCCAGTAAGCATATGCTGCATCACACATTGCATGGTAAATCGACCAATATGTTCCCATGTCGACCGGTCTACCTCGCTAGGAAAAAAAGGGTGAACCTTGTTATTTTGAAGCTTCTTGGATAAGGAATTATGTCAATCCAATATAGATAAGGTTTTCTATAAACAGGTCTAACATGTCATGCGTCTTCATGCCCATATTGCCGTATCGCCTAGTCATACATCCGCTGAGGATTTTGTTGATTTTGCCCAGTTATTATCGTAGCAGGTGCTACGGCGGGTTATGGTCCAAGATAAGGTTGTGGCTGAAGTGGCCGTTGGGGTAATTGTGGCTGAAGTGGCCGTTGGGGCACTTGTGGTTGAAGTGGTTGTTGCATTCCTGCCCCTAGGTGGGGTAGGTGGTCTCCCAGATTGTCGATGGCAACATTCGGCCTGTATGGAATAGGGCATCAAGCTGGAGGTGCCATCGACAACTCAGCACGTCCTACCTTTCTGTCAGCGGGCTGTGGTGGTGAATTATTCCCACCAGTATCAATGGTATCGAGTTGACTCCTCATACGATGTGTCATTGTATTTCCTCATTAACAACGCTGGTCCTATCGGGCTTGCCAAAATGATATTTCGCCGAAATTTTCTGAAACGATATATCTTTCATCGAAAATCGTTCTTCAGTTATAATTGAAGGAAATTAGAGTTTTGTGCCAATTCCAGATAAAAAAATATTGCAGGCGAACAAAAATCAACTTCTTTGATCCAAATAATATTTTACAATCTCAAACCAAGTCGGAATTAAATCAATGAGAGGGCTTAAGAATTGCGAACTTGATAACGTGACAAGGTGTGTAAACAAATTATACATAATTTAATCAACACCATGACCTAGCATAAAGACACTACATCGGAATTTAATCAAAGACTATGATAAAGATATATGCCAAAATTTAATTAATGACACAGATCTGAAAGCTAAGTAAATAAAGATAAAGAAGATAAAGAGTAAATTTGCTTGATTTATGCACCCGAGAGAGAGTGGAGTGGGGGGGGGGGGGGGGGGGGGGGGGGGGGTGTGGTTGTCTCCAATGGACAACTACCGGTATTTATAATGGTTCATGACAAGTGCCTTTAGACAGTTCTTGACGGCTACGTTTCCTTTAGCCACTTCCGTTGGTTATCTCCACGTCTTGATAACTCTGCATGCCTCTTGTGTAAATCGTAACAATGTGTCCCACGATCTTGTTGTCTGATGGTAACTGTTACCTTGAAAAATTTGTGCATTTGATCTCAACTGCTTCATCGATTTTAATTCCAAATTGCTTGCTAATGTCCTTTCGATAAACATTTATAGCAGCAGCATATATTATTGGCTACCAGCTATCCACAGCAGTATTTCGGCAACTGAGTACATGGCATTGCCGAATATCATCATTAATAAGTGTATGTTAATCCCTACACTTATGATGAGATGACATATTTGTAGTGATGTCCACATGCTCCGCATGTGACTGCTCATCTTCGAGTGTCACCCGCGTGTTTGCCCTTTTCTGAGTACCTAGCGGATTATTATTGGTGTCTACAGCAACATAATGGTTAATCAAAATGGGAAAACTTGTCACTTTATCACTAAATGGTTACTGAGTTAACCGCGGACTTCATCCTAGATTATAACATTGATCTTGATCTACGAAGCTGAAACGTGTGAAGTACAAAACTCAGCCCACGAGATAATATTCTTCGGGGTAAATTGAGGCCAGTTAGTGCCCTAATAATTGCCTATCTCACGCGTGACTCGAAAATTGCTGCCTGAGAACTGATTCAATGCCAGTAAAGAAAAGGTCTCAAGGACTCAGTTCGATTGAGGCATGGCGATTGTCACTGTGAACATGCTTGAGAGTCATGTAAAGCATAACATAAAGCACAAAATAAAGTCTTCGACAGTCGATTTCACGAGTGCCACCAGAAGTTTATTACAGCAGTAATCTCTCAGTTCAAACAAATTTATGCTTCATAGCCACCTTCGTTGGATTAAAGAAGAAATCACCATCATGGTTCGCTAACTCCATTGAGATCATGCATAGGCGCCGTTGTTTGACGTTTTAGTTACCTTTATTGAGAATTAACTAGATATTGATTTTATTGGTGGTTGAACTCTCAAATTGGAAGTTCACTGATTATGTTAAGAAATAATCCATCATAATTATTTTTACATACAGTGTTAGAAAATCCAACCAAAAGTCTAAAGTAATAGTAGATGGAGATTATGTGTATTTAAAGAACATATAATCCCTGTAATCAAGCGATATTGGATAATTAACGCCTCTCATGTGCAAGTTATGCGAGGAATAATACATAGAATATGACAATCGGGGGCCATATATTTAAAATAAACTAGGGTAGAACCTTGATCGTTTTTATTGTTCAACCGTCTTAATATAATGAATATAAACAACAAAAGTGCCCGTTGTAATAATTAGGCTTATAAAACTAATATTTAGCCCACTCCCCTACTTCATCTGGCCCAACCTGTTTTATTTTCTATTCAGTTCATTTATTTGAAGTCACAAGCCCGCATCTAATTTTTAGAGAAGCTTTGTCATATCACATATAAACAACTGCACCATATGATGTGATTGTTCTAGGTCGTCCTTAGCAAGTTGCAAAATAGTAACGCCCTTCAGGTTATAAAAAGGATGATGGAACAACATTTGTCTTTCCTTCATTTTCCTTCATACCAATTATTTTCGTATTCAAAATGATATATGAAATCACTTTACTCTCTCGAGTTAGTAGATGAACGACCATGAAATGAATTTATATTTGTTGATGTTGCGTATGGACAAAGATTCGTTGTAAGTGTGTCTTATCTTCACGTGCACGGCATGATACGTAATGCACTTAGAGTTCATTACATATAAGCATAAATATTAAGGTTTTGTTTGTTTCGCGAAAAATGTAATGTTTTCTAAGAAGTCATTTTCCAGAAAAATATAATCATTTTCTAGTATTGGGCTAAAACCTAAAAATGAAATAGAAAATATATTTTGTTGTTCAATAAGGAAAATCCTTTTCCTATGCACTTTTTTTCAATATTTTTTATTATCTTATTTTTCAAAAAATATTTTTAATTATTTTTATTTTTAAAAATATATTTTTAATTATTTTTATTTTTAAAAAAATATTTTTAATTATTTTTATTTAAAAAATAGATTTTTAATTATTTTTATTTGGGTTAATATATTGAAAAATCTCAAACTGGTACATCTGTGACAAACTTATCCCAAACTATTTTTTTGACCATGAAAAACCTCAAATTGGTACACTTGTGACAATTTTACCCCGACTGACCATAAAAAATCATAAACTGGTACATTTATGACAAATTTACCACAAACTAATTTATTCGACCACAAAAAACCCCAAACTAATAAATTTGTGACAAATATACCATTCGCTAAATTGGATTAATACCACAAAAAAATCACAAAAATTATAAACTGTGACAAACGGATCATAAAACCCAAATTGGTATACCAATTAATTGTCACGTGTCATTTGCCTTAATAATTTGACAATAAAATTTAACGAAAATTAATAGAGGATAAATTTGTCACAAGTGTACCATTTTGGAGTAAATTTGTCAAAAGTATACCAGTTTGAGGTTTTTGGTGGTCAAAAAAATAATTTGGGGTAAATTTGTCACAGGTATACTAGTTTGGGGTTTTTTTTGGGTATTAGCCCTTTTTATTTTTTTAAAATTTGATTTTTTTTCTTTTTCTTTTTTTCTTCTTTGGCTAGTCGCCGATAATGACAATGGCAGACAGTTGGCCAAAGGTGAGCTACCACTAGCTCGCTAATCTGAAAAGTAGTGAGCTTGAGCTTGCCAGCCTTTAGCCTCGCCATATCGGCAGGCCAGAGGCTTGCGCTTGTCGTTGGCTCGCTAATTTGGCGAGTGGCGAGCTCGAGCTTGTCGACCTTTAGCCTCGCTAGATCATCGGGCCAGAGACTCGCACTCACTAATTTGGTGAGCAGCAAGCAATGAGCTCAGGGTCGCTAGATTGGTGAGTCAGAGGCTAGCGCTCGTTGCTAGTTTGTCAATCTGGCGAGTAATGAGTGCAAGGGTGAGGCAAGCGAGACTCGAGGCCAACGGACGGTAGTGGCGAGCCTCAAGCTCGCCTTAGCTCCATCAAGATGATGAGTGAGCCTCGGGCTCACTGGATTTAGGTGAGCTCGAGCTTGTGGCTTGCCAGATCCAGGCAACCTAACCTCCGCCAAGGTTGGCGAGCCTGACCTCTGCTGAACTAAGTGAGCTCAAACTCTGCCAAACCGGGTGAGCTTGAGCCTCGCCCTTGCTGGATCTAGCCTTGGGCGACGAGCTCGCCGACCTATGGCGAGGCTCGAGTTGGCCTATGGCCCGGCCAAGGCCAATGAAGAAGAAGAAAATGGAAGAAAAAAGAAAAAGAAAAATTAAAAACTATATTCTTTAAAAAAATAAAAGAAATCATAAAAATAAAAGAAAAATGTTTTTGATGAAAGAAGGTGAGGTGGAAGAAATTATGGAAAACGTTTTCCACTTTTGCAAAGTTGAAAAACTTTTTCCTTACTTTTAAGGTGTTTTTTTTTTTTCAATAACAGAAAATGTTTCCTTGACTAGTTCATTTTTTTGTGAAACGAACACCGAAAAATCTAAAAAGTATTTTCCTACAAATTATTTTTCCTAAAACGAATGGAGCCTACATAATTTGTCTTCCTTTTCTATTAATGTTTTATTGGATGGGTATCATTACATCTTTCCGCACATTATCATCTCACTAGTAAATATACATGCGGATGCTGCGGGACAAAAAATAACCAAAATGACCGGATAGACAAATGACATTTGATGCTTATCGCAATATTAACTCTTTTTGGTAATTTTGACATTTTATAAATAGTAAGCAGCGTTGGCTAATTATTTTTCAGCAAACAAAATACGACAATAAAATATGTGATGTCTTGTGAAGTTTTCATTATATCATGATTGATGACTGATTCAAAGATATCGGCACTGTAACATTTGATGACAACATCGAAGTGGTGACCTCTTCTCCTATATTCTTAAATTTGATTTCAAGCAAATACTTAAGGACTAATTTGAATAAATTAATAGTGAAAAGGGAATTTTAAGCCTTTTACAAAGGACAAAGGGACACCTAAATGGATCGACGAGGAAAAATAAAATAATATCCCATAATAATGTCAAGATAGTACCTTTTTATCTAAGACATCAGGAACATGTGACAATTTGATTGTACTTGAATTTTATTAGAAAAAGGATTGATCAAGATAAATTTAAGTCAAAAAATAAACTTTAAGCTAGTAAATGGACACAATAGATGGATTGAAAAGAAAGAAATAAGATAAATAAAAGAGAAAAATTTTCAATAAAAATCAATGATACTTAAAAGTATGCAAAAGATAAGAAATGCAATAATTTAAGAAAAAGGGAGAGAAAATTTTTTATTAAAAAAAAAAAAAAAAACCAATTTGGTGGGGTGGCAGATTCGATTTCTAGCGCTCCCTTCCCCATAATTGGGTGCTTTATCACCGTGTCATGCAGTGATTAACTTATAATATGCGACGTATATATAGTTTTTTTTTTTGTCGGTATGCGACGTATATATAATTTTTTCTTTTGGTAACCAAGGACTCCGCCACTTGTCCTCCATGCCTGAACGGCTCCTGAGGACTGGGCTCCTATATCTCGGGGGAGACTAGCATAACAACCCACCGCCATGGCCCCCACTTAAATTGCTAGCAACGCAGGGTTTCGAACTCTTGACCTCAGCAATGAGGGAGGGACTCTCAACCAACTGCGCTAATTACGGATGGGTGATGTATATATAAGTGCGCTAATTACGGATGGGTGATGTATATATAGTTTTTGTGCGTAGAAAAGTTAAATTTGTGCAACCAATTGTTAAGTGACACGTGGGGAATCCAGGTAGTTGAATGCACGGCCTCGTGAAAATTTGTAATTATGGAACTTCAACTTCAACTTTTATGTTCAACGCTCGCTGGAAATTATTCAGAAAAGAAATTATGCCATGCTCTCTAATCGCAATTATATGATGAGTAGGGTCAAAAAATAAAATGTAATAAAGCTTTTTAAGTTGTTGGAAAACGATAAGGTATTTAGGGACTGTTGTGCTATATTAGAATTTTTTTTTTTTTGAACTATATTAGAGCTTCTCACACACAACAATTCCAAAAGTGACTTAATTATTGATGATTGTTTTGGATGGGCCAGTTGCGAATAAATGTTGGAGCCATAGCATCAAGAGCGCGTGATATTATAAGTCTTTCAACTTTTTTTCTGGAATCGAGATATTCTCACCCATTATACGTGGTTATAATAAAACAAATTAAAATAATATACTTGCAACATATGAAGCAATCTCACAGAGACAGAGGATGCACCTAACATGCTCCTTATTCTTGTCTGGACCACGCTAAAATCCTATCTATCCAAACCAATAAATATTGTGAGTACCTAGCTATCATGAAAGTAAAATTATAAAGCCAAATAGTAATAAAAGTAAATAAATTATAAAGCCAAATCATCGTATGTCGGAAGTGAAAAATAATAAAGCACGTAAGTGTCCGTCTAAAGAGATCGCCACATTGATGATCCACACAAGAACCAAATATTGTTTTACAAAAAGTTTTATTTTTTGTCCCTATACATCTATCCTTATTTTGTTTTCTAATCAAGTTCTTACACTTGTAATTTGTCTAAAGAGATCCTTCTACTTTTTTTCGCAAATTTTTTATCAAATCCCTCTTACACCAAATGTGGTCAAATCTAGTTGACATGACCATCAAGTGATATTGTAGTAAGTATGAAGTGATTAAAAATATTCCAATGTAGACATCCACATAAGCATCAACAATGGGTAATGAGGCATACTTCAATGCTATATGTATTGGCTATTTTTTTTCACAAACACATCCATGCGTGCATTCATATATTTTCTCGCATCATACTTTGGGGTCATTTGATGCCACGTCTCCCGAATTTAGTTTGATTTTGTGTCAGATAGACTTGTTTTGAAATGTGTGAAAATAGAACAACTTGATTGGACATACTAAATGTACATATAATTTGATTAGAAAGCATGGAGTATGTAGACAATAGATAAGATTTTTCGTCCCTTCTATGTGAGGTTTAGAACCGTTAATGCATCTTATTGCTATTTATTTCTTTTTGAGGTTTTGAAATACATAAAGGTTTTTATATATATATATATATTTTAATAACACGTAGATTCAACTTTTAATTCCCTCCAATGAGATAAAATTATCAACTATACGAGATACTTAGAAATTACACAGAAAAATCATTAATCATGTGGGTAAATACTTCAAAATGATAGAGTGATGCTTATTTCATAGGTAAATACCTGAGAGTTGAGTGACATTTCTTTCATAACTGAGAATGTTACCCACTTCATTGAGATTTACTTGACATAAATATTTTTCTTTAGATATTTAGCTTGCATATGGAAAAAACCACTAGCTAGGCAAAGAAGTTGCTAAACTATTAAGGGGGTGACGGTACTTTTTGTTGATGAAAGTGTCTACGAGGGCTGACCACCAGGCGGTATCGGCCCAAGCGTGTGCTTGGACCTTTTGCTTTTTTTAACTCTAAAAATAAAACTTTTGAAAAAAAGTACAAGAGTCAAATTTAAAAATTGCGATATTGAAAAAAAAAATTGCATGAAATTGAAATACAATATTTGTTAATGCAATATCAAGAAAAATACATTGAACATTTAAAGCATGCAGCAATAGTTTTCTATAAAATTATTTAAAATTTGATATTAGGAACAATACGAACAGAGTCTCAGGCCCGTCAAGCTTTATCCTCATAATCAAGACGGTGGACACATCAAAAAAGACAGGTGGGATGTCCTGTAACAGTCATCCCCAACCCTGCTGGCTTGAAGGAGGAATCACCGTGGGAAGTGGCCAAAGGGTCGAAAGCACGTCACTTAAAAGTACTTCTCATTCTGACCCCCTAAAAAGAAAGTACTTCCTAAGGAGATCGTCGTCTTTGCAGAATTTGGATGCCACCTCGTATGACTCAATCAAGAGTCTCGGGAATTTTCCAGCGAGGTAAGCATCCAAACCATCAGGATATCCTCCGTAAATCTTCTGCCAGAATCATCAAAGCAACAACAGATATATGAGCCTTGTATGCATGCAGTGCAAATATTCCGAGAGAGAGTGAGAGAGTACCTGAACTTCTTCTGGAGCGTTCCGGTGGTGGCTAACCTTATTTCGCACGGCTCTCAATAAGTCTTTGACAAGTCCACCGTTATAGGCCCCAAATCCTTGTAGACGTAGGTCGGTCATAATTTCATGATCTATTATCTGGTCCCACTCCTTTTTCAAAAATTTGAAAATCGGTTTCGCGGTTTTCTGCAATTCTTCCGGAAATGCTGATTTGTATTTATTAACTTCCGATTTTTTTTATTTTTTTTATTTTTTGTAGGTATTGCTTAAATTCCCAATCTACTTTATCACTAACGTCATAAAGAAAGGACAGTCTTCTCTCCGAATCCCACCAAAATGGATGGTGAAGCACTTCCAATGCCTTCGGCCCGTTAGTCATTAAAAGTAATTTACCATTGACCCAACTTACTTAAAGAAATCAATTACACGAACAATACTGAGATGGACTGAGTTCTTAGTTTACAAGCATCACAAGTATGGCATTTGTGCAATCTCTAAAACAATTAAAATTGCATTAGCTCAATGAAAGAGTAACCAAAATGTTTGACAACTTTCATGCACTTCAAAATGTACAAGTCTTGGATGAAGGCAGTTGTTTGACTACAACAAGAACCCGGGAATTATTTACTCCAAGTACCTTAAATTAGCAATCTAATCATCCAGTCCCTAGGATTCCTATTTCATAGTGAGCGTCATATGCTAAACCCTCCGAATCTTCATATGGAATCCTCTTCAGTGTATGTATAGCAAATCTAATACTACGCTAGGAATGATTGGAATTTATTTGTTCGTAGGTGGATAACAAACTTATAGCCCCAATAACTAGGCTTCCGACAATGATCATCTTTCATTGGTATATCACAATTGTTGAAGGCATTTAGGCTATCGCGCGGTCAACCATTTCTCCAGCTCCTATTATCAATTGCCAAAAGAAATAAGTGGGATCTACACATTTTTTGCTCGTCAAGTAAAGCCCCACAACAGGACAGATATTTTAGTCATGTTCGACGAATTTCACGCCATCTTTAATACTCATGAGATTAAGTGATGCAGGAAAATGGAAATCAGTCAACTAACAATAGTTATAAAATCTATCAAATGGCAGAATGAAAATGGTAGTGATGCAAATACAAATTAACAATGACAATACACTCACCTCGATTCGGGTTTATGGCTTAGTAAACACGAAAGCAGATGATAAGCTTCTGGCATATCATTTACCAAGAAAAGGTCCAAATTGCCTTTAGCAATGTTGACCTCACGTTCCATATTTGCACCAAATGGATGTTGTCCACGAGTGATGCAAAAGAATAAGACACAACCTAAACTAAACAAATCCATTGCCTGCTTTTGGCACTTACTATGAAGAATCTGTTCAGGTGCTCGCCATCCTTTGGTACCACAACCTGCAAGATAGATATTGAAGATCGATAAATATATATCTCATCACTTGGATCATATATAGATGGACAAAATAGATTCACCAATCAACAAAGGGAGACCATGGCAAAGACTATTAAATCTCCACAAACTTTACCACGACATAAGAAGCAATACAAAGCAACTTAACTTCCAACATAACAGTCTTCTTTAAAAGAAGAGATTGCCCTAACAAGTAAAATTATAGGTCTGAAGTTTTTAGCCAGGAATTCAAAGATAATTTACCATTGTATGGGATTTAAATTATGCACGGATCAATATCGAGGAAAAGAATATCAAAGGTCTGGATAAAGCTACCATGAGCACTTACTAGTGGCATGAGATCCCAAGGAAGATCTACCATCAGGAAGGAATGTGCTCATGCCCATATCAGATAGCTTAGCACCAAATGGGTACTTAGTAATCAAGACATTATTAGGCTTTAAGTCCCGATGGATTATTCTCAAGCCATGCAATTGGCTGAGTCCTGATACCACATCCCTGTATCATAATATAGAGAAGACATCATGACTTAAATTAAGAATGTATCTAGAACCAAATAGAGAATCCTGGCCACTCAAAGGCATCAGATACATATCCTAAGCCATATCATTTTGGAAATTAAGGAATTTCTCTAACACACTAAGGCCTAGTAAGGATGCCAGAAGTACACTGGAGAAAAACAAATTATTACAAGTTCTTTACATAAACTCTACAGTGAAAAACTCAGTACATAATTTGATCACCGTATCAATCACATCAACATTTACCGATTTAAGTGCATGAGGATTCTAAAGTATTCATGAATCAAAAAGAAAGAAGGTATGCTGATTTTACCAAGATGGGAGAATCAATGGATTTATCTCAATGCAATCGATAATACCTAATTGATTTCCATGAGAAGAAATTTAAGAGTTTAGCCTTGATAGTGAGATTAAACTTATTCTATAACTCTAGAAAGGAAGCTGCGAGGTTCAAAACTCAGCCCACGATGTTACTTGCATTAGGCTCACCACATTCAAGGTAGTGGCCTAAAAATTCCCTGTATCATGCATCACTTTGAAGTTTTTGTAGGAGAGCTGTTAAGTCCTTCGACAGGCACCTGATGCCCACTTGAGCCAGCAAAGAAGAGTACATGAAGGTAGTGATCTCTATGAGATGCTTCTGAGTCATGTAAAATATATGTAAGCAAGCTCACTACTACAAATATATGACAGTTGATTTTAGGTGTGTGGCAATAAGCAAGATACTGCAACTGTCTCTCGAACCATACCTTTTGGCACGTCAAAACATGAAAAATTACCTCATTAGTTTCAGTAACTGAGGTGAGGGATAATTATCTGCCGACCACAAGTTAACATCCTGCATCATATCCCTAATAGAATCCAATTTGATCTTATAATCATCCATTGATGCTTGATCATCAAGGAACTCGTTATCTGAAGAATCTGAAAGTGCTCGGATTAAATCATCTAAGCTGCAAGTACAACGCTCTAGTGCAAGATACACAAAATCATCATCGTAAGCCACTCCGTAATACCGAACAATATTTTCACCCCAGTCAGATGCTATCAAATTGTCAATCTCCTTGGAGGCAACATGATTGTAATTCCGGACAAGGCGTTTCACTGCAGCATCAGGTCGTTTATCATATTTGCCCTCGTAGATAATGGTCCCATTACTTCCCTGACCAATTTCTTTACTTGATACGAGGATTTTACCAATTCGACGCCATTTAATGCCACCATCAGGAAGGCTATTGAGCTCCGTCAATTGGTCATCGTTGCTCCTGATATTGTCACTCGTGCCTTCATTTCCTGAAAAGATATATTCTACCTTTCTGTCAAAAACTTTATAATTAATTTTCTTCCCTTGATCTTTTGAGAAATTGCCTAAATGTACGCCGAAAAACAAAACGGTGAATACAGGACATACTAAATATTATAAGTGAGTTAATTAAGGAATAATGTGATAAAGAAGCGAAACCCCCTTTGGTGGGTTTATGATTCAAGGATGAATCACATGAAAGCTAGTGGACCTGTAACGAGCCAGTTCAACGACGGTAGGGAGTAATAGTCAGGATGAGAGACAACTCAGTATGGGATGACTCAAAGTAAATAATATCTCGAATGAATAATCCAGGGTGTTACACGTAAGGCAGATATAGATAAAATTTTGGTACATGAGATTGAAATTAAACTGATCATGTAGGTAGCTAGCTGATGCCTGTGTTTTTTTAGGTCTTACGAGTGCCGGGAGAAGAGTTTTCTTCGGGTTTCTTGGTATTAGAAGGAAAAAGGTCGTTAACCTTCACTTTTTTAATGACGGAGCTGAAGTTGTGTTTGACTATGGCCTCTTGGTAAAAAACCCACCAGTCGGCGAATTTGCTGGTAACTCCGGGATGGGGTCGAAACTCTTTGATGACATGCCGATTAAAAAGAACATCATCCGTAATCTGATGACAACATTCAAAGGGACTGTCGCTGGTGGAGACGTAGTGGTTTTTCTTCCAGAATGGATACTCCATTGATTAGAGGATAGGCATAGGGAAGCCCTGGGAAAGCCCAAATTGCCGAGCACAAGGAGTACATATCTAATCCAGGCTTGAGTTTCCCTTTCACCGACAACTATAGAGGAAGGTCCACAGGAGTGAGAACAAAGAGCCAGAATTTCTGTGTTCTGTTGGAGAAGACGAAGTTGAAGACATTAACAAATTCGAGGACACGAAGAGGGCAGAAGTCAGCTGTGACAAGCACATGGTCATAGAAGCCAGCTCCGAAAGTACTGAAAAGAAGAAACACTTGCAGGAATGGTTTTGAGCCGGTAACTCTATAGTCTACACTCTTTGGTCTCTAGAAAATAAGGTTCAGCAGTAATATTTCTGGTGCGAGGCACGGCATGCTTGACGTCTGAAAACAAAGAAGGGAAAAAAACAACTTTGCCCATGCCTGAAGGACCCAGAAATGACCGAAGAAGACGTCGAATTTGTCCCCATAAATGGACATAGCTGCGGCATTTAGGCCCCCGTAGATAACAGCTAGTATGAGAAGCCCCAAAGCGAAAAGCTTGCTCTCAGCAAGATAAAAGGCCAGGTTTGCTAAATCCTTGGAAACTCTTAGCGACGGGTGAAAAAAGGACGTATCTGGACAGCCAAAACATCAAAAAGGCTGCATGCTCTTTCTGGGTAACTTCGCTTGAGTCCTTGTAAAAACGGCTCATAAAGGATTCGTAAGAGATATCCTTCATGCATTCGAAGTAGGTGCATTTGGCTGAATCGGCAGAAGACGGATTGTCACCCCATGGACTAAGCCAAGTGATAGCAAATAAGTCTAAAAGGGTGATTGGCATCGGCCAAGAACGGAACAAGAAGACTGGAAGCTGGTAAGGCCACCCAGAAGACCCAAATCAAGGTTCTAGTCAAAACAAGAAAATTGGAAAGCCTCATCAATTTGGGTGGATTTCCAGGCTGATTCCTATTGGGAACTTATCCTTTATCCTTAAATACCATTAGAAGAACAAATGGTCAAAGGAAGGAAAAGCTCTGAATCTTTGGAAAGGGGTGGTCCACACAAATTCACTAATGTGTTTCCACTAGAAAGGAAGTTCTCTTCCTAGTATCAAGGAAAGCAACCTTGGAGGGACAAAGGAATTCGAGGCTTGATAAAGCATGGGCCTGGTGGCTAGTAGGGGTCACTTCCAGAGTCATTAAGCAAACAGAGGAGACAATTGCCGTTATCCTTATCTTCCTGGAGTTGGTCAAAGCAAAATGAAACGCCGAATGTGAATACGTTGTAGATTGATTCTTGGGCCAATTTCAACTTCAACGAGCAGAAGAAGATCCAAATCCAGGAAAAGGTAAATGTCCTTGACAGGTTCGTGGTGAAGAAGAGAGGTAAAAATACAATCTCGGGCTTGACATAAAACAAGAGCAGATCCCGAATAGTGGCTCTATAGGCTGACAGGTGGCAGTGATGGTAGGCAAATCTCGCTTATCACGCTACGTGTCCACATTAGACTGGAGAAGGTAATCGGGATAATGGAGTAGCTATACCAGCATTCTACTAGAGTCATGAAAGACTAAATAGCATCAATATCCACGTGCGGTGCACGATATAATACGACACAATATGACATAAGAAGTTAATATATTGTTTCTCAACAAGTAAATAATTTCAATATTGAGACATGTTATGTATTAAAAGATATTTATAGATATATATGACAAATTATCATTTATATAATTATTGTAATCAAATTAATTCGATTCAAATTTATAAATAAATAATAAAAAAGATCTTAGAATAAATTTATATTAAAAATATTAATTCACCATTTATTCATATGATTCATTATTTTAATTGATTCTATCCGCCTTATATAGCCTTGTACGCAGTAAGTGGTTATCTTCTAAGTCACAAACTCCAATTGCCTTTTAGATTCTTAGCTCTGCTGTCACGATCTTTAACGGCATGTTCTTATCCACAAACAGTTGTAATCTTCTAGCTTTCTCTCGGTTTGACTTTCTTCAGACGTAACTGCCTCAGTCTCCCTTTCGTAGATAGAATAATTGACTATCCGACGCCGATCTTGCAATGGGCGCTCACTGATTTAACCTCATAACTTAATTTTTGTTGATGAATTAGCCCCAATATTTCTGCTAAACCTTAGATCATTTTTTTTTTGTGTCAACATATTCCCTATTAAAAGAATTAAAAGATTTTTTTTAATTCTTTGAAATATATAGGAATGTCATGAGTCACCTTTTTACCTTAGAAGTATCGATACCTTTCGAGAATCTTCATGTCGTATCGGACACTTCGACACTCTCCGATACTCTTCACTTGATCAACAAGTGTTGAAAAATAATAAAAACACTTATCAAATCTTTCTGTAATTTAATTCATAGATTATTTATTTGTACTGTCAATTCTTTATTATTTTTGTTAACATTTGTAGTTTGTCCCATATTTATCGTTTTCTGTCCGAATCGCCACAAAATATAATTTACTTTAAAAAACCAAAAATCTAACCTCTGGTTAAAAGTCTTTTATCGACAACCACTTTCGGCAAAACAAGAATAAATGGGGTTTATGATGTTTGTCGGTGCTTGTGGACTATATTCTTAAGGATCGTATGTGCTTACTATGGCTAGAGGAGCAATAGCTAATGTGTAAGACTTATTCTATGGCCCAAAAAAATTTGTAAAAAATTTAATCAGTTCCAACAACAACAGCATAGCTTGAAATCATTCCTTAACCGCCTATCCTTGTGGTCTGGCAGATTTCTAGCGATGACCTCTTTCAGTGTTCTACATTTCAACTTTGAACTCATACTTAATCTTATAGAACAACTCAGATAGAGCATACCTTCGTGTATGGTGTCGATGCCCTTGAAGGAAACACGTTTAGTTTTAGTTGGTTTGCTAGACTCCGCCTGTGACAAAACTTGTGTAAGCGTGAATTTAATGCATCAAATAAGATTTCTACCATGTGTCAAATGTTTATAAAGATAGATGCTTAGATTCAAACAGACTGAACATGAAAAAAGACCAAACGAGTTTTGAGATCTCATTGACATCATTGATCAGATTAGGTAATTGGAAGAGTAGCTCGTCAAACAAGTCTAAATTACAAGATAACAGTTTGCAGAATGGAATACCTTCTATAAGCCACTCCTCCCAATTTATTCGCAGCACTTTCGATTTAGAATTAACTTGAACATAATGGAAGCACCACATAAAAAATTTAAGATGCTGAGCAGTCAGCATTTTCCGCACCTCAACAAGGTTTAAGATGCCAATACACCGTTCAATGTTCTGGATTGAGTATGTAACAACACCTCCGGAAAGCATGATTATACTAACTGGCACAAATAGAACTCTTTGGTTGTGTATCGCAAAAACATACTAAAAAAAGAAAAATAAATGCCCTTTTAAAGAAGAAAAAGAAGTGGCGTCCTTACATGTTTCTTCCCATTAAAGAAGTTGAAAGAAATATAAAGTCTTGAAGACTCAAATTTCATTTGACAAAATTATTCTGCATGTGTTAATGGGAGAAAATATCCTGTAAATCGTAATTCATCGTGACATGCATTTTTGTTATTATTAAGCAATTCATTCATGTTTATAAAAATTCCAGACATGTCCAGTGGGAAAATCAATAGCGTTGGTTACCTCGGATGAGCTTTCCGCGTCAGTTATTGAACCGCCTTGCTCCTCAAAGAGAGACTGGTGATAATCCACGCCATCAAAATTAAGATGAATGTTCTCACAGCCCTCGATTTTAAAGTGTTTCAGCATCTTCAGTTTTGATCGATCGGGTGCTTTCTCAAGACGTTGACAGTGTGAAATATTTAATGATGCTAAAAAGATCAAATTCTCCAGCTCATTCACCTGCAGCAGTTCGCAGTGAGATACTGTGAAAACTCGCAAGGATTTAAACTTGCAGAGGCCTGGAACTTCTGTTACTGCACAATGGAAAAGCTCGAATTCTGACAGGAGCACCAAATACGAAAGATCTGGCATTGTCTGCGATTTGTAATGGCGAAGTGATAGAGTGAATAAACCTGGAGGAAGCCGTGGTAGCTTTTTTAAGTGAATGCAACAAAGGGAGAGCTTCCTGAGCTTACAAAGGTAATGCAACCCAACAGGTAGTAGTTGGATCTTTAACGCAGATAGCTGCAATATCTTCAGCTCTGACAAACTCCCAAGCTGAAAAGTGCATTCATTCTCCTTAATATGATCTTGGACTGGTGACACCAGTTCCTGGGATACATCACCCAAGAATAACTCCCCCAACCTAACCAGACGACTGATGTCTGGGATCCTGTCCATCAATTTAGAACTGACAGATAGGCTTATTAAACTCGAAGGAAGTTCGGGCACTTCACGAAGCTGGTCACAATGAAGCAGATCAAGTGTTTGGAGATTGGTAAGTCTAGAAATGCTATTTGATAGACCAGAAATCCGAGAGTATCCAAGTTTCAAGACCCTCAATGCGGAAAGCATCTTAATATCTTCGGGAATTTCCCCATCCAAACTCCGACATCCTGAAGCGTGAAGCTCTTCAAGGCTCTTCAAGTTCCATATATCGTGAGGCAGCTTTCTTACAAAAGTAGAATCAATTTTGAGCACTTTTAAAAGACTTAACTTATTGACAGTATCAGGTAAATTATTAATCCCAGTGCTTGATATGTCTAGTTCACTCAACGAAGTTGAAGTCCCCATGGAAGTTGGCAAGCTCAATATCGAGCTACATTTGCTTATTGACAAGTATTGCAGCACTCCTAACTCTTCAGACATGGGAAATTCAGTTAATTTTGTACCATTCAGTGTGAGGACTTCTAGAGATTCTACATGGCTAATTGATTTGGGCAGCTGGGTCAATGAAAGACAGTTGCAAGCACTGAATCTTTTAAGCTTTTGCAAATCACCGATGGAGGCAAGAATCTCTTGAATGGCGGTTTCATCTATAAGAATATCTTCCAAGGATGTGAGGGAACCCAGTTCATGGGGCAACTTTTTGAGTTCAATGCAAAACCTTAAGTTCAGTGAAACCAAGCACTGCAGACTTTTTACCGATGGACCGATTTCATCCAACCACATGCATCTTTCAAGAATCAATCTCTCTAAACATGTGAAATGAGATAAGTTTGGAGTTCTGGTCAAGTTAACACAACCGGTGAGGTTCAAAACTTTCAATTTCTCGGATTTCTGTCATAAAATAAAATAACAAAAGAATTATTTTTCCGCAACAATTTGACAAATGAAATTAAAAATAATATACTTCTCTACCTGGATTTGATTCCAACCAATCCATTTTTCAGAGACGTTGCTCCGGGAAAGATCTAGAATAACCAACTCCTTCAAATCCAAATTTTTAGCATGAAGATTCTGAGGACAACCTTGCCAATGGAGCCATCTTAAACTTGACAGATGCCCCTCAAAATTTCCTTCGAGGTTCGCCTGACCCAATCGAAGGATTCTTATCTTTGACATCCCCGCAAAATGTGTCGGTCCAAAATTTTGTATCAACCGACTGCCAAATTTGAGAATAACTCCTTCAACCCTTTCCTCTCCCTACACGTGGAATACAGGATTTGGATTACCAAGGGACTTTGCATTTCCGCACAAATAAATGTGAAGATGATAAATGCTTAGAGACTTCAAACTAGAGAAATCATTTTATTAAGGATCAATTTGTTTCACAAAAAACAATGATTTGGAAAAAAAATTCTTAAAAATGATCGCTTTCATCTCTGACAAAAACGAATGAACAACGAATATATTCATCATCCATGAAAATAAGTAGATATAAATTATTATTAATAATGAACAAATTTCATTAAGTAATTATTTTAAGAAATATAAATGATTATTTTTAGAAAAATATTTTTCAAATCATTTTTTCCGCAAAACATACGCACTCTAAATAGTTTTCTTTCTATGAAAAGAGATGTACAATCTTAAGGTAAAAACAGTGATGAACTTGTATCTTACTTTTTTACCCCTTAGCACATCCAAGGCTTGCCGGTGACTCCACGATCTACTCTCAGGCTGATTTTGTCGGACAATATCCCTACCTAGGTCTTGAAGTTGATTGTGCATCCATAACTTGCCGTTCTCAACCTTAACAATAGACAAGTCAACGAGCACTTTTAATTTGGATCCGCCTGCGGAATCATGGTCAGACCACAGGTAGCACGCAACACTTTCGTCCTCTCCAACGAAGAAACAAGCAATGTCCAGAAATATCCGTCTTTGCTCGAAAGGTAATGCGTCGATGATTACCGTCAATTTCTGTTGAACTTCGTCTACTTTTTGCAACTTGCCTAATGTCTGCTTCCACACATTGTTGCTTTTAGAATATAGATACGACCCAACAACTTCAACAACTAAAGGAAGTAGGCCAATATTTGATACTATTTGTGTGGACAGAGGAACGTAGTCACATGGAACGAGTGTCCCCCTGAAGGCATGAGTGTGGAAAAGCTGAAGGGTTTCACCTTCTTGCATGCCCTCGACCACATGTTTTTGGGACCTGTCAAGCTCAGCTAAAGCTTGCTTGGCTCTGGTTATAATTATGATCCTACTTCCAGGGCTCAACCACTTACGCTTTCTTATTTGTAGAAATTTTTCATGTTGAAAGCTTGCTCCAACATCGTCAACAACAATGAGAAATTTCTTGTTGAAGAATTCGGTTTGGATTAGGTTAGTCCACCCTCCAAAAGACTTAATTTTTTTATATTTTTTACGCTGGTCACCCAGAAGGTCAGAAATCAACTGATCTCGCAAAGTTTTTAATCCTCCTTGTGTTTCTTCATTTTCTCTAACGCTTTCCAGAAAGCTAAAGCCATCAAAGAGACGAGACATTCTTTTGTAGACGAGCTTTGCAATTGTTGTCTTCCCGGTGCCCCCTTTGCCATGTATTCCAACTACACGAAAATCGCTAGATTCCACATCTAGTAATTTAATAACTCTTTGCACATGATGCTCGATGTCAACCAGGTATCTATTCTGCTCCCTCAATACATTTGCGACAAGTTCATCGATGAGTGAAGCATCTGCGCCGGAGCTGTATCATGCGTGCACATGGGCACAAGTCACACGCACAAAGATTAATGTAAGTCCAACAATGTCTGAACTCTGAAGTAGTTAGCAAGAAAAAGTCCACGCTTTCCTTTGAAAAATATTATACATCGATCGGCTTTAGACAAACAGGCCATGCAATTAGCGGCACGTGTTTTTGCTAAATCAACACAGACAAAGCACGGTATGATGAGATGCAAAGGTTGTCAGTTGCATCCACAGAAATTAAGCAAATCGGTACTACTCTACACTGGCATTTTCTTGCAAGAGTTAGATTTCCTGTGGATGCAGATTGCAAGAGGAAGAACATTCTCCTGGACCATATTGACATAAAATCAAAACTATAACCGCTGCCTCCCATTTAATGCAGTGATCCAACATGGAAAAACTGAGTTATGAGATATGTGTAACGCTAGGAGCACTGAAATTTATCAACAAAACCGAAACATTAAGTAACGTGGCAAGCACCGACCAAAACAAGAAAAAAAGTAACGTGGCAAGCTGGGAGTAAGAATGTAGACAAGCGGATCATATTCAGTACCAGATCAGAGTGAGCTACATCAGGTATTGATACACCTAGCGGCATTAGTCTAATTAGATTAACTTAAATTGAAGTAAGCGCCACCTTATTTGGATGCTTGGTTACTCAATCGAACTTACTCAATTACACTTACCGATTACTCAGCAACCCTGCGATGGATCCCACATGGAGGAGAGCTTCCTCCCATTCCAGGAGGGTCTTTGAGTCGATTCCTTTCTGTCTATGCCCGGCAATAGCCTCTCCGTAATCGTGGGATTTCTTTTTCGCGACAAATGGCTCGACGTTGAAGAAGACGGGCATGATGATCTGGCTCGTTTTCTTGCCGCACTCCACCATCTGAACCAGCTCTTGGAGGCACCGTTTGCTCGACAGGTAGTCCTTTGACAGGATCGGAATGGCGATCTTGGATTGCCTGATCGCTTGGGTAAGCGGCAGCCCAATCTCCTCTCCTTCTTCGAGTCCCCTCTTCATCGATGAACACAAGGATCCCCGCTCGGAGGAGGTTTTCGTAGAGATCATCCACAAAGGTATCCCGTGCTTTGAAGCTCAAAAACACAACCAAACTCTCTTCTCTTGTTTCGGAGGAAACTCCTCCACGGTTGCGAGAATTTTGGATGTCCATCTACTTTCAAAATAAAAATGGTTTTCGTGTTGGGGGGCCTCCCTCCTCTCAGTTTTCGTCTCTCTTCCTTCTCTATTTCAAAGATCCATCTCCCAGTTTCATACCACGGGAGTAGGTATACGAGGGCCTCTTTGACGGCCAACCATGGTGAGACGGATGTAAAAATATAAAACAAAATTTATTTTAAAAAGAAAAAACACCAGTAACCTTTAAACTTTTGCAAAATGTACGACCGGAACCTTAAATTTTTCTTTACTAATCCAGTCTTCGAATTAAATGCTTTTTTTTTCCCTAGTTAACCTGGAGACGCTTACATGGCTATTCCAAAAATATAAACTAAAAATTGAACTTTTTTGAGCTGATATCATTAAAAAAAAAATCTCAAATTAGTATTATCCATATCATAATTATCCCAAATTATTTTTTGAATTGTGACTCGAGTCTATCAGTTTGACAGTTTTTTTTTTATGGTATTTATAAAATTTGGGAGTAAATTGATGGTGATGAATGGTAAGAATGTAAAAGTAATTTACTTGGTTACAAGGGGATCTTGATGAGATACCAATTAGATTTGTCATAAAATAAGAAACCTTTCTCAGTTCTTTGCTCGAAGATTCGTCACTTCCAAAGGACAGAGGCCTTTTTGGAGGGAGAAAACAAAGTGACTCGCCTTGCTCAGCCAGTTTAGGGTTTCGATATTTCTTCCCTAAAACGAAATCAGCAACACGGGAGCAATTACAAACCTTGAATCTGTGAGACTTATATGGGTCTTACGTGTGACAATCATAAACTCAATCGTTATTAATGATAGATCTAACCTAACTTATCTAATACAAATAAGAATTACCACTAGACTTAGGCCTTATTTGGTAACGTTTCCATTTCTCTCAAATTATGTATTTTTTTGTTTCTCGGAGCAAAAAAAGGACATAAATCCATTTGATAATATCAATTAATTTTTCTATTTCCCGGAATAGAAAAGTGGTCAGAGAATAGACTTAAAATAAAAATAATAAGTAGAAAAAAGTATCTTCTTGTTCTTAGGAACAATTTTTAAAAATAAGTTTTTTTTCTTTTTTCTTTTTTTCTTCTTATTTGCCGGCCACCACTCCTCTCTGCCGTCGTCACCACCCACTGCCAATGACTGCTGATGCTGCTGCCCGTCAACTAGTTGACTGACCGCCGCCATCTGTCACCAGCCAACGACGATCAACGGTTGGCAGCGGTAAGGAAGAATAAGAAAAAAAATTAAAAGGAATTCTACATTACAAGAAATTTTGTGAATCGAACCAAACACATTTCTATTATTTTTCCATTCCGAGAACAGAAACTTTGTATAGCTGCCAAACACGTTTTTTTTATTGAGAAATTGTTCTGGAGAATAGAAATGGAAGAAAGACTATTTCTAAAAATAAATTATTTTCCGGAACAAAAGCTTTACTAAACAGACCCTTATTGAACCCAAAGATCAAATGGACAAGTTTGGGAAAGGGCTAATCCATCAGAGTCACAATTTTTTATCACCAGCAAACAAACCGAATGGATATCAATTTAAAAGTTTCAAAGTTCGTAGACTAAGCGACACCAATCAACTATAACCTATTCAGTTTCCACTAAATTTGTGTTTGATACAATTAAAACGGAATGAAATAACTTTTTATTCAGTAAGTTTGCAGGATGAATACAATGAGGGTTCTTTTGCTTTATTATAGGAAATGCATTGTGAAAATAGAATGGGATATTAACTCTAATGAATTTAATAAAATATACAGATACACATTATAATTCATTTACAAAAATGTATTCTAAAATCACAATTACTAAATTGATAGTCATGATAATAATTAAATATATCATCAATTAAGTTGTTAAAAACCACTGTTTTAATATAGAATGGTTGTTATTGTTGTAATTTTAGATTGATGAACAATAAACATAATTGTAAAACATTTTTATTTGTGGGGTTAATACCACGAAAAATTTCATATCAGTACACCTGTGACAAATTTAAAATCCTCAAATTAGTACAATTTATGACAAATTTATCATCCGTTAATTTATGTTAAATTTGATTAATATCGCATAAAAATATAAACTAGTAGATCTATGACAAAGGGAGGGTATCCGTTAACTATCACGTGTCATTTAATTCAGCAATTTGACTTTAAAATTTAATGTAAAGTAAAGTGGACCAGTTTGAAATTTTTGGTGGGCAAGAATTTAGTTTTAAGTAAATTTATCATAGGTGTATCAATTTGAGATTTTTATGATATTAACTCTTAATTGTATAACCGTCTTTAGATTTAATTATCATACTCTCGCCCCTCTCCCTCGCACGCTTTAAAAACACTCCTTTAGTTTATTTTTGTGAAAGATAGAGATAGATTCTTGTCGGAGGATGTGGCCAAATGATAACACTAGGCGGAGGTCAAGGTCCAAGGTCAAGCAATGACCCACCACGTGCTTACTGCTCTCAATCAAGGCCACGACCCCCCACGGTTAGGAAAGATCTGCTCTTCCATTTTCTGCACTGAAATAAAACGCGCAAAGGGAATGAGCTTTAAAGCAAAGCGGAGACATAGAACATCTGCATATGCAAGAGCCTCCAAAAGATACTATGACAAAAAGCAGCATGAATTTGGAAAAAGCTCATCTGGATTTTTCACAAAATTATTTGTCTTGACAGTGGTTAGTGGCCAAAAAGTCCATCACCCCGCACAACACGTGCGGAATAAATTAAAATTTTGTTATAGATAATTGTATTACTCAACTCATCAC
Organism: Eucalyptus grandis x Eucalyptus urophylla; assembly: GCA_028830015.1. NCBI lineage: Eukaryota > Viridiplantae > Streptophyta > Magnoliopsida > Myrtales > Myrtaceae > Eucalyptus > Eucalyptus grandis x Eucalyptus urophylla. The sequence goes on along the minus strand of CM054189.1, from coordinate 25,398,530 downwards.
TTTTCAAATTGATCATTGGAATCAATAGAAATGCATATATCCCGACTAAAGCCAATATTAGCCCTTAGAATAATTAGTTAGAAAAATTAGAAGTCATATTACCTCAATACATAGATTAACAGTAAAATATTCTTATTGGGAAGATGATTGTATGCGTTCTCATTAATTGGATGGTAAGAGAAATTCTTTCTTTTTTCTTTTCCTGAAACACAGATTTGAAAAAAAATAAAAAATAAAAAAGTTCATTGCATGGAAAATTTGCACATACTTCAAACAGTGAATGAAAAATTTGCAGCTCTAGCAATTGAACATCATGACTTATTTAATTAATTGAAAAAAAATGTACTTAGTACTCTTCTTTATATTAATAGGAAAAATACACTATAAAGTAAAAGTAAAGATAATACCACTAAAGCGACATTTCTTATTAAAACAGAAATTTTGAAAAAATTGTGATCAGATACTTCTTTTATTATGAATATAACATTTTCCTTGAAAAATAAAATATGATTTTTATGGCATAGGCCTTTTCCCTAAAAAAGAAAGCCCCCGGCTTTTACTATTGGTGCAAATGTCTCGTAAAAAAGTCCAAATTTTCATGCAAAAGACAAAACTATCCGCTGTTCGACGTGCCCGTAGACCCATCAAAACCAATAAGTTGTCTAATTTAGCAAATAAGATAACCAAAGTTGAAGAAATTAAATAAGAACATGACCATCCTGTGATTAAATTTTATTGTTATTTTCTTTACTAAGTTTCGTAAGTTAATAAAAAGCAAACGTTTGTGCTTAATCAAAAAAAGAAAGCATAATTTCTTAAATCTTATAGTTAAGCTTATAAAATCAAATGTGACATTATCAATCTAAATTAGATATACTAAATCTATATTTTTTATAAATGTAAAGTGGGTGCTAAAACCCTTTCAATGGATGGCTGACATGCGGCACTCTCCATGAGTGACATTTATCTTCACTTTTTTTTTGTCAAAAAGTTTTCTTTTATTTTTCCACTTAAATCAAATTACAATTTCTATCTTGTTTAGTTCATAACATAATTATTTTTTTCGATATTACGAAAATCTCTTATTCCCATAATAATCAAGTATACTTCTAGAATTATTATTTCTCATAATCTATTTCACAAGTCTTTTTCTCGTGTATAGCACAGGTGTAGAAACTAGTACAATGATAACATAATTATAGTGGAAAAATAGCTAGAACGTTCTTTTCTTTCTTTTTCCCCCCTTGCTTTTAGATACATTATCAAAGTCGTAGCCAAAGAGGGCCACAATGTAAACGTTAAACGATCTTCCCATGTATAGCTCGGGCTAACCGAGTTGTCGGTGTATAAATGATAAAAATATCAGCGCACCTCGGTCGACTCCATTCAGCACCAAAGATAAAACCACCACTGGATAATGCCTGAAAGCCAATGACTAAGCCTTCGTAGAGGACTCCTAAAAGTGAAAAGGAAAGGTCCTCTTGGAGCTGAGAATGGAAGAACCGGATAAAAGTCTAGAGCTAGAAGGGAACGGCTCATCACTTTTCTAAGTCAAGGTCAATTAACCAGTCTATTTTATTACATCAATTATACGAGTTCACCGTAATTACTTTTCAATAAAGAAGGGACAGTGAGCTAGTGGTTAAGGCCACCAGGGAGCATACATCTTTTTCTAAGTCAAGGTCAATTAATTAATCTATTTTATTACATCAATTATATGAATTCACTGTAATTACTTTTCTAAAAAGAAGCGATAGTGGGTTAGTTGTTAAAGCCATGACGGAGCATACCTCGAGGACCACAAGAAGACAGCGACTAAAGATTTGTTTTTAGTCAATCGATAATCAAATTTTTAGTAAAAATTTGAGGGCATCTCTAGATTTCCTCATTTTGAACATATAGAATATATGAAACGACAACACTGGGGGTGTACGAATTCATCCGGTCTAGATGACTTTGTATATTTAGATGGAGTGGATGCTCCGTCAAAATTTAAAAGAAAAACGATGATCTTACTAAAGTTTGAGGTCTTGATAGATCCAAATTTTTGTACATGTTGAATATTCACCCTTGCAATTCCATGGGAATGGTTGATCTTTCTCAAATGAAACATTTGAAGAAAGTAAATGCTAGTCATCATGAAATTCTAGTTGAAATTCGAGACCCTTATAGGTAAGAGTTCTTGAACGAGTCGGATATCTCCTAGTGTAAATCCACCAAAAGGCTGCCTTTCACAATTAAATCATCTAAAGCAGTTGAAGGCTTCTTTTTGCGAAAATCTAGCCAAAATCCGAGGCCATCTGTGGTTCTTGGAAACGTTAAATGTGTCAATTGAAGGGCTGGAACTTTCACAATTAGATCCTTTGAAGCTATTTAAGGCATGCTCTGGTGCAAATCTTGTTTGAATGCAACTCTTGCTGGAATTCGAGGCCATGATAATTCTAGGCTTTTGGAAGAGTTGGATATCATTTTCCTAGAAAATGTCTTCCCGGAAAATATATGTCACAATTTCTGTGAAATAAATGGAATCTTAAATGAAGTACTATTGCCAAGAACAGCTTGCTGGGAATTGGTAGAGAATTTGTAATGGAAAAGAGTCCCATGTAAGAAAAATAGAAACTAGTTAACGAGTTTACACATGAGAGTGCTAGGGTAAATGATATCTAAAGGCATTGGCTCTCACCAAGTGGATCTATGAAAACTCGATGGGCTTTATTATAATCAATGTTGACTGGAACTTGAAATGTGTTCGTTGAAATTTAACTGCTCTGATTATTATACAATGGTAGCTATTCATGCATTAGAAAAAGAAAAAAAAAAAAGGCGAAACAGAAGAAAATTGAGGGAAATATTGAGAAAAAAAAGTTTTTAAAAGGGAAGAAATGGCAAAAAGTGAGTAGGTGAATTCAAGTGATCTCAGTCCAAAAGAAACTATTGAAAACCAAAAATCCAAGTCTGATTGTCCCTTAATTATCATACTCTAACCACTCTCCTTCGCACGCTTTGAAAACAGTACTTTAGTTTATATTTGTTAAGAAAGAGGTAGGTTTTTGTTGGAGGATGTGGCCAAATGATGTATTAGATTGAGGTCGAGGTCCTAGGGAAGGCAATGACCCACCACGTGCTTACTGCTCTCAGTCAGTGATTTACAAAGTTGATTATCAAATACTCCATAGTATGCACGACAAGATTGGTTTAATTAAGATTCCATCTTCATTAACGGTTCAGAAAGATGTGCTCGTCCATTTTCTGCGCTGAAATAAACGCACAAAGTGAATGAGCTTAAGGCACATGGGAGACATAGGAAATCTGCAGCTGTATGACCGTCCAAAAGCTGCTGTGGCAAAAATCAATATGAATTTGGAAAACGCTTATCTGGATTCTTCACTAAATTATTTGTCTAGACAATAGACAATGGGTCAGTGGTCAAAAAGTCCATCACTCCGCACAACACGCATGGAATAAACTAAAATTTTACTATAGATAATTGTATTACTCTTGAATTTAAGCAAGCCCTTAAAAGGCTCAAGGGAGAAAAAAAAAATACAAAGGGAAGGGCACTAGAGGGGTGGGATTCTCCAATGTCACCTTCCCGTATTCCTACTCAATTAAGAAGAAAAAACTAGTTGGGAGTTAAGGGGTAAGGGTGAGGGCACTAACATGTTAAAACAAGAAACGCATCCAAGCTGGGAGCTGAGTTACCGGACTACGCTAGATGCCCCTATTGGAAGGTTTACGTTCCTACCAAGTCCACTTGTGCTTCGCACGGTATCTATCAATGGACTTGTCAGCTTGGTACCCCTAGTTGATAAACACTATGCTCATCTAGATTTTTCAAAATTATTTGTCTTAACAGTGGGTCGACAGCCAAAAAGTCCATCACCCTGCACAGCACACACGGAATAAAGTATAATTTTGCTATGAATAATTGTATTACTCCGTTCATCATTGTTGAAATTGATAACTGGATTTTAGTATCAATAGAAATGCAGATATCCTGATTAAAAAGCCAACGTCAGCCCTTAGAATAATTAGTTAGAAAAATCAGAAGTCAAATTTCCTTAATACATAGATTAACAATAAAATATTCTCATTAGGAAGATGATTTCATGCATTCTCATTAATTGGATGGTAAGAGAAATTCTTTCATTTTCCTTTTCCTTTTCCTGAAACGCAGATTTGAAATAAATAAATAAATAAACAACAACACAAAAAAGTTCACTGAATGGAAAATTTGCGGATACTTCAAACGATGGATGAAAAATTTGCAGCTCTAGCAATTGATCATCATGGTTTATTGATTAATTGAACAAAATGTACTTGGTACTTTTCTTTATACTAATCGGAAATACACTATAAAGTAAAAGTAAAGATTATACTATCAAAACGACATTTATTATTAAAATATAAATTTAGAAAAAATTGTGATCACCCACTTCTTTTATTGTGAATATACCGTTTCCCTTAAAAATAAAAGGTCATTTTACTGGCCTACCCCCCCCCCCCCCCCACCCCAAAAAAAACCAAAACAAAAAACAAAAAAGGAAAAAGCCTCCAGCTTTCGTTCGTGAGACAAATGTCTCGTAAAATTGTCCAAATTTTCGCCCAAAAGACAACACCAGCCACTGCTAGACTTGTCGTTAGATACATCAAAAGTAGTAAGTTGCCTAAGTTTTAACAAATAGTAAGAGAAAAAGTTAAAGAAAATAAATAAGAACATGAACGTCCCATAATTAAATTGAGTCATTTTCTTTATTAAAGTTCATAAGTTAATAAAAAGAAAATTTTATGTGCTTGATAAATAAAAAAGAAGCATAATTTCTTAGAGCCAACGCTAGGCTTATAAAATCAAAATTGTCTTGTTATCGATCTAAATAAGATATACTAAATCTATCTCATTTGATAAAAAAAAAAAAAAATCTCAAAAAACCTCAAAAAATCTCTAAACTTTACCAACTGTGACATATTTATCTTTTTTTTCTTTTGGTAAGTAAAGTGACATATTTATCTTCTTTTTTTTGTAATATCAAAAATCCCAAACTTATACTTGTGTGATACATTTATCCCAATTTTTTTCTATAACACCAAAAACTCCAAACTTTTTTTATGACTCCAAACACCCAAACCTTGTATTTATGACATTTTTGCCTCAAAAATTTGGTGTCACAGACTAAAGTTAGTGATTTTTGATGTCAAAAAAAAAGTTTGAGATAAACATGTCACACTATACAAGTTTGGAGTAAATGTTTCATAAGGGGTATAGTTTAGAGTTTTTTGTGGCTTTAACTCTTTGAAAAATGTAAAGTGATGCACTAAAGTATTATTAGTATATGACTGACATGTGGTACTCTTCATGAGTGACATTTATTTTCACTTTCTTTTGAAAAAAATTTCTTTTATTTTTCCATTTTAATCAAAATAAAAAAATTTCCATTTAGTTCAACAAACATTTTTTTTTTATATTACAAAAATCTCTTATCCTCATATTGATCAAGTATATTTCTAGAATTATTATCTCTCGTAATCTATTTCACGAGTCTTTTTCGCATGCATAGCGAGAGACTAGTATAATAGTAACATAATTATAGTGGAAATATAGCTATTGCATCCTTTTCTTTCTTTTCTCCTTGCTTTTAGATAAATTATCAATGTCACTGCCAAAGAGGACGGCGATGTAAACGTTAAACGATCCTCCCATGCGTGTAACGGGCTAATAAAAATGTTGGTGCACAAATGATAATAAAATTAGCTCATGTTGGTCGACTCCATTCAGCACCAAGATAGAACCGCCACCGGATAATGCCTAAAAGGCAACGACTAAGAACGCGTATAGGAAGACTCCTAAAGGTGAAAAGGAAAGGCCCTCTTGGAGGTGTGAATGGAAGAACCGGACAATGGCTAGAGCTAGAAGGGAACGGCTTATCACTGTTCTAAGTCAAGGTCAATTAATCAGTCTATTTTATTACATCAATTATATGAGTTCACTATAATTACTTTTCAATAAATAAAAAAAATGGATAGTGGGCTAGTGGCTAAGGCCTAGGTAGCATACATCTTTTCTAAGTCAAGGTCAATTAATTAGTCTATTTTATTGCGTCAATTCTATGAGTTCACTGTAATTACTTTCCAATAAATAAATGTTAGTGGGTTAGTTGTTAAAGCCACTAGGAAGCGTACATCGAGGACCGAAAAGAAGGCAACGAACGAGTAAACATTTGTTTTAAGTCAATTAACAATAAACTTTTTTAGTAAAAATCTAAAGGCGTCTTTAGATTTTCCATATGAACATATGAAAAATATGAAACGACTAAAGCATGGGGTACAAATTCATCTGGTCTTGATAACATTGTATATTATGATGGAATGAAAGCTTCTCACTGAGATTAAAAAAGAAAAAAAGAAAGAAACAATGTTCTTGTTGAAGTTAAGGTCTTTGCTAGATCCAAGTTCCTGGATAAGTTAATCATCGACTCATGCAATTCCTTTGAAATGCTAGATCTTTCTCAATGGAAACATTTGAAGAAACTAAATGCTAGTTGTGGCGAAAATTTAAGTGAAATTGAAGGCCTTCATAGGTCAGAGTTCTTGAAAGAGACAAACATCTTCTAGTGCAAATCCATGAGGAGGCTGGACCTATTACTAAAGCAGTTGAAGGCTTCTTCTTGTGAAAATCTAGCTGAAATCCAAGGCCATATGGGGGTCTTGGAAATGTTAGATTTGTCGATTAAAGGGCCGGACCTTTCACAAGTAGATTGTTTGAAGCTATTGAAGGCATGCTCTTGCGCAAATTTTGTTGGATTTCGAAGTCATAATAAGTACGAGTTCTTGGAGGCGGTACAAGGAGATTGGCCATTGCAAATTGCCAAAACCGTCACAATCATCTCTCCACTACAGGCTACTTTATTTTTTTGGCACCTCACTTATCTCATGCCTAGCAAGAAAGAGACCATTGTCATCCACTCTGGTGTACAAGCTAAATATCAAGCTCTTGCTATACAACATCAGAGATATTATGATTGCAATGGCTACTGGAAGACATGAGAGGGTGTCATCATAGTAAGACAATACATTATTGCGACAATCGTATTGCCATCCAAATTACACATAATAATTTTCATGAACACACCAAATCCATTGAGGTAGACTGTCATTTCATTTGATATTACATTCTTCGTGGCACTATTTGACTTGTTTTCACTTCATCCGCCAAGCAAATTGCTTATGTCTTCACCAAGACACATCCGCTTGGGCATTTCTTGGATCTTTTCCCCAAATTCCAGTTGACTTCTTTCCAATCATTTTGAGTTTCAAGGGATGTTAGATGTATAACTGTAGTTTTTATTAATTTTAATCAAACCTAATTGCCTTCTCACCTCATATAAAAGGGAGAGATTGTACTCTTCATTTGGTAACATGAATATATTACACTTTCCTCTCATTTACAATGAACTACAAATCTCAACTGAGAGGATGACAGTGGAGAGTTTGACGTTGAGCGACCTATTGCCACAGCTGCTCAAGTTGGCAACCTCAAAGCCGTAAAATTGCTCGTTAATGAAATTGCAGAATTGCCTTTTAGGCGCGATGGGAACAATGTCTCGCCACTCCATAAAGCAGCGCAATCTGGCCAGAAGAAGACCCTCCTATACTTGCTACTGAGTCACAAGAGATGTGTTAGATATATGCCCTAAAGGAATTGATTAATTAATTATTTGTTCATTTAATTAATTAATTAATACTTTTTAATAAATTATATATATATATATATATATATATATATATATATATATAAAGCTTCATGCATGTGCACAAAGCACATGCATGAAACTTGGATGGTCAGCAACCGTTGACCATCATCCACGAATTCGTGCATGAGCAACCGCTCATACACGAAGTCGTGTATGAGCAACCGCTCATGCACGATTGTTCGTGCATGAGTGGGGACGATCAGCAACGGTTGCTGATCGTCCATCGATCAGCAACCGTTGCTGATCGGTTTATATTTTTTAGTTTAAAAGAGTTGTTTTTGTGACACTTAAAGGGGTTGAAAAGACAGAGAAAATGTGTGTGTGCATTTGTGTTTTAGAGAGAAAATGCTTTGCTGAAAACAGAGAGCAAATTGTGTGCGTGTTCTTGTGTTTTTGAGACGCAAGAAAGAAGAACATTATCTCGTTCGGGCCGTGACTATTATACATCAAGGATACGACGGTTTGTTTCCACGTGATTGCTAGCACGATCGAAGTGGTGAATATCCGAAATTCTCTCTTCCGTTCGACGTTCGTTGTTGGTGTGTCTGAACTAGAGGTCCGACACTTGTGGGACTCGAACTATAGAACATCCGAACTGACTTGTTTAAAGCGCGCTTCGAGAGGTAATTCGTTTAACTCCCTTTTGATATTTAGATTTTTGATTAAAATGCACGAACAACGCCTTAGGAGAATCGTGTATAAAATATATCTTTGTTTCCGATGCGTTCATTTCGTTAATTTATCTTATACATGATTCATGAAACCCCAACAGTGGTATCAGAGCCAAACTTAGGCCTTTTTCGTGCGTTTAATTGATTTGTAGTTCAAATATATTTTTGCGTTCTAATGGCCAATTTATTTTAGTTAGGAGAATTGGTTCTCTTACCTTTTATGTGGCCTATAGAAGTTGATTAATTTATGTGATAAATTTAATCAACTAAGCAAAAATTAGAACTAAATCAATTTTGAATCAAAAATTCATAACTTGTTATACTTGGTGTTTATATTCTACAAATGATATGCAGAATTTTATGCATGCCTTCCAGAGCTTTAAATTTTGAATTTATGGCTCGTAAGGAAGGGTGATGATCATGGAAAAATCCCTAATTGTTGTGATTGTTGTATGGATGAATGTATGATGATTACAGGTATTCTTTTTGGGGATGTAATTATTAAATGGAGGCTGCGTCCTTCTTTTTATATTTATTTTTATGAAATGTAATTTAAGTATAGTGTAGTATTTCAATTATTGATGTAAATACTACAAGAGAGGAGGAGCCATTGGAGGAGCCATTAAACCGGTGAGCTCTCTGGGCCTGGTCTTTGAAGAGTTCAAAGATTGAAGAAAAAGTGAAGAGCAGGTCCATATTATTAAAATATTAAAATGGCTAAATGGGTCTCTTTGGCTCGAGACCCATTGAACTATAATTCCATGATCACCACATAGGATAGATATTATGTGATATCTATTTATTTATTATGTTTATGGTATCGTGCATGTTAAACCGGTTAATGTGCAAAGTGAGACCGTTAATAACGACACAAATCTCCTTACAAAGAATATTAAGTCGAAACGAGTTTCGGACTCGTGGCCTTCCATCGTCATGGTTTGATCCAATATTATAGTGGTTAATTAACCGGTTATGGATACATAGGGGTTAATTACCATTTATAATATTGGACCACTCCATTATGCATATGATGTTGTGGGGTTGGAGCCAAATGATTTCCAATAACTGTTAGGTGAGGGAATTATTTGTGTTTTCAATACTTGCATGAGACGATGGGCTAGACTTAACTATGATCATGATGCCAATAACTGTTAGGTGAGGCTTTCATGGTCTAGAGGCTGAAGTTATGATTGGGACTCGCATATGATGCGTTGAACAAGCTGGTTCACTCACTAAGTTCATAGGACACCAATAACTGTTAGGTGAGGTGAACTTTGGGCTAGTGGGACTCCAATCCCCACTAGTAATCTTTACCTAACAAAGATTACCGCTTCCCATCTTAAGGAGTATGGGATTCGAATATAAATTTAGTGGGAGGATCTATTTCATTTAAAGGCCAAAATGAAATAGTTACTTTGAAAGATACAACGGCTAACAATTTATTTTCTGCAACAGATATATTATTACTCTGAAAATGGTGACCACAAACCCACTCGCTTCTATACTTGACAAGAATTGTTTGACTGGACCCAATTTCACTGACTGGGTGAGGAATTTGAGAATTGTTCTCAATTCAGAAAAAATTGGGTATGTGCTTGATGAAAAGATGCCAACCTCCTTTCCTGAGGGTGGGACCCAAGAGGAGCGTGTCACTTATGATAAGTGGCGTGATGATGACTTAAAAGTTAGGTCATATATGCTTGCTTCTATGAATAATGAATTACAGAAGAAGTATGAATCTATGGAAGATGCTGAGTCGATCATTTTGCACTTAAAGGAATACTTTGATGAGAATGGTCGAACCTCTAGATATGAGATATCTAAGGCATTGTACCGTATGAGGATGGCTGAAGGATCATCTGTTAATGATCATGCTTTGAAAATGATCTGGCACATTGAAGAATTGGCTAGGCTGAATCTCGTTATGGACAATGAGTTAGCTGTGGATTTGATCCTCCAATCTTTACCCGATTCCTTCTCTAGTTTTGTCCAAAACTTCCACATGCATAAGATGGAGAAAACTCTTGCTGAGTTACATAGCATGCTGGTAGTTTATGAGAAGGAAATGCATAACATGAGGCCAAATGTAGTGGCTATGGCTAAGGCTTCTTCTTCAAAGGGTAAGACTGTTTTAAAGAAGAATAAATGGAAGAGGCCTGCCAAACCTGTTGTGCAACCAAAACCCATGATTGATAAAGGGAAATGTCATTACTGTGGTGTCAAAGGGCACTGGAGGAGGAACTGTAAGAGGTACCTCGCGAGCTTGAAGGTCAAGCCCAAGAACCGACCTTATGAAGGTATGGTGTCTATGCTTATTGAAACCAATCTTATGGTTAGTGCTGAATCCAGCTCATGGGTTCTAGATTCTGCTGCAACTTCACATATTTGTATGTCTTTGCAGAATCTAGAAATAAGCAGGATGCTAGGGCGAAATGAGATTGTCCTGACGTTTGCCAATGGAGCAAGAGTTGCTACATTAGCTATAGGGACTTTTCGTTTATGTTTCCCTTCTGGACATGTAATGGTTTTAAAGAACTGTTTGCATTATAAGAATGCTGTTAGGAACATCATCTCTGTACCTCGTTTGGGTAAAGAGAATTATGAATTTTCTTTTGCTGATGATGTATGTTCTATTTATCATAATAGAATATGTGTTGGTTCTAGCTTATTAACCAACAATCTTTATACCATTACAATGTCCGATAATGCGATTACCAATGTCAATAAGCAAAATAGAATTGATATAAATGCCATAACTAATAAACGCCCTAGAGACGGTCCAAATAAAAAGTATGTTTGGCATCTCCGATTAGGTCATATTGGAGAAGACAGAATTAACAAGTTGAGTAATGATGGATACATTGATCCTTCAAATTTTGAGTCATACTCGACTTGTGAGGCATGTCTTCTAGGAAAAATGACCAAAGCGCCTTTTGTGGGACAAAGTGCGCGAGCTGCTGACATATTAGAATTAATACATACAGATGTATGTGGACCAATTAATGAAACTGCTAGAGGTGGTTATAATTACTTCATTACCTTCACCGATGATCAGTCACAGTATGGTTATTTATACCTCATGAAGTATAAATCTGAATCATTTGAAAAGTTCAAGGAATTCAAGGCTGAAGTTGAGAAACAAATAGGAAAATGTATTAAGGCTCTTCGATCAGATCGAGGAGGTGAATACCTTAGTACTGAATTCCTGGACTTTCTTAAAGAGAATGGCATTTTATCACAATGGACACCTCCTGGAACTCCAGAACATAATGGTGTATCTGAACGGAGAAATCGTACTTTATTAGATATGGTACGGTCTATGATGAGTTACACCGATTTGCCAATATCCCTTTGGGGATATGCCCTTGAGACTGCTGTATATATACTGAATAGAGTGCCATCCAAATCTGTTCCAACTACACCCTATGAGATATGGTATAGTAGGAAACCTAGTCTTAATCATATTAAGATTTGGGGTTGTCCAGCTTTCGTAAAAAAGCTGAAAATGGAAAAATTTGAGGCAAGATCTGAACAAGGTCGCTTCATTGGATATCCAAAGGAAACTCTTGGATATTATTTCTATTTTCATTCAAACCAAAGAATTTTGGTATGCAAGCACGCTTCTTTTTTGGAGAATCAGTTCGTCCAAGAAAGTGGTGCTGGGCGGAAAATAGTCTTACAAGAAGAAAATAATGAAGTATCAAACAACTGAGTTCAGATACCAATCTCTGATTCAGTGGGAGCTTCTGATACACAACCTCTTAGGAGAAGTGCGAGAACGTCTCGCCCACCTGCTCGTTATAGACACTCGGTTGATCATATCGAACCATTATTCATTGTGAATGATAGTGATCAACTCGGTGATCCTAAAACCTATGAGGAGGCGATGTTGGACATCGATTCTGGTAAATGGCTAGAGGCCATGAAATCCGAAATGGATTCAATGTATTCCAATGAGGTTTGGACCTTGACTGACCTACCTGATGGTATTGTACCAATTAGCTGTAAATGGATCTTCGAGAGGAAGATGAATGTTGAAGGTCAAATTGGAATTTACAAAGCACGGCTGGTGGCGAAAGGATATCGTCAAAAAGAAGGAATTGATTATGACGAAACTTTCTCACCTGTGGCCATGCTAAAATCCATTCGGATTATGTTGGCTATAGCTGCATACCTTGATTATGAGATATTCCAGATGGATGTCAAAACGGCTTTTCTAAATGGTTTTCTCGATGAGGACATCTATATGGAACAGCCACAGGGTTTTGAATCCAATAGTGAAAAATAGAAGGTGTGTAAGCTTAAGAGATCCATTTATGGACTCAAACAAGCCTCCAGAAGTTGGAACATCCGTTTTGATGAAGTAGTCAAATCGTTTGGCTTCATCAAAAATCCGGATGAACCTTGTGTATATAAGAAGATCCATGGGAGTGCAATTGCATTTCTGGTTTTATATGTCGATGATATACTTTTGATTGGAAATGATGTACCAATGATATCATCAATAAAACTATTCTTGTCACGGAAATTCTCCATGAAAGATTTAGGAGAGGCAACCTACATTTTAGGTATCAAGATCTATAGAGATAGATCAAGACGATTGATTGGCCTCTCACAATCTACGTACATAGACAAAGTGTTAACACGGTTTAACATGCAATGTTCCAAGAGAGGATTATTGCCTTTTAGGCAAGGGATCCGTCTTTCTAAGGAGATGTGTCCCAACACTCCTGAAGAAAGAGAGCGGATGGCAAAGATACCATATGCATCCGCTATTGGAAGCATAATGTATGCTATGCTATGTACTAGACCTGATATTGCACATGCTGTAAGTATTACTAGCAGATATCAGTCTGATCCAGGAGAAGAGCACTGGATAGCAATCAAGAATATTCTTAAGTACTTGCGAAGGACTAAAGATTTATTCTTGATATATGGAGAAGGAGAATTTAAAGTTGTAGCTTATACTGATTCCGATTTTCAATCGGATCCTAATGATTATAAGTCTACATCTGGGTTTGTCTTTACATTCAATGGTGGTGCAGTTAGTTGGAAAAGTTCCAAACAAAGTATAACTGCTGATTCCACCACTGAGGCAGAGTATGTAGCTGCTTCTGAAGCAGCAAAGGAAGCCGCTTGGATGAAGAAGTTTATTTCTGAACTTGGAGTCGTTCCTTCAATTGAGCAACCGATCACATTGTTTTGTGACAACAATGGGGCGATAGCTCAAGCTAAGGAACCAAGGTCTCACCAGAAGTCCAAGCATATTGAGAGACGCTTCCATCTCATCAGAGAAATTGTTGGGAGAGGTGATATCGCCTTGCAGAAAATTGCCTCAGTAGAAAACGTGGCAGATCCCTTCACTAAGGCCTTACCTCAGTCTTCTTTTGAAAGACATATTGACAAAATGGGTTTGAGGTACCAGACAAGTTGGCTTTAGTGCAACTGGGAAATTGTTGGATGTATGCCCTAAAGCTACTATGTAATAGTTACATATTAGGGATTTCAGTTGTACTTTCATTATTATTATTTAATTAATGGCAACGACGTCCAATTATTTTATATTGATGAATGATTCCATAAGATCAGTTGCAACTAGACCTATTCTTGAGACGTCAAGAATATATGTGATGGGTTCATAGTTAGACTGAATCTTTAAATTGTTCCCGGTCGATGGATTATTAAATGGATATTAATAATCCTGTTGAGACCGGTGTGTTCTTAACTTCGCCATTAAGTATTGAATACTTAAGGGAATGATGAGTCATATGTCATTGGGTATTATGATGCCTGAGTTAGAACACAGGTGTTTGTATTAGACAAATTCACTGAACGTGACGCATATGGAACGATTAGCGACATGGAAGCTTTTAGCGTGGTCAATGTCTAATTGTTCATGCTTTGGTATTGTGTAAATAATCCTTAGACCTGAGGCACAGTGTTAACTTGTGTATCGAACAACTATGGTTCACGGGTGCACATAATGCCGGGTCGTCGATCCGTCTTTATACTTGATGGTCATAGTTTGTTCATATACGAAGTTACACGTGTGCGCAATATGGAATCTGTCTCCTTGTTATATGCAAGGTATGATAATGATGTCCTATGCGATCTAATTGTGACACTGCATTGAAATCCTCGGCCGGGGTTGTAACCGAGAATAAATTGTTTATGTCTCGAATAAAATGCATGTCAATTAGATTTGTGCATATGATCGAATTAATGACTTGACAAATATTCCATGGTCTTTGTTTGATCGGGACATAGTAAGACAGAGGGATTGAATTACACTGTAGCCAAAGCTGATAGGTTCATTATGTTCTTAAAGTATTCACACTATCTGGGTAGCCATGACATATTGCTAGATGTCAATCGTGGCTTGTAGGACCTAAAAGATTAATCGGGACAATTAATTCTTTTGGAAGTACTAATGTGTTAGTACAAGTCTTACTACCAGCTTAGTGATGAACCTAGGGATGTCACACACCATAAACAATTAGGATGACGTGGAACAAGAGAGAAATATTATTGCAAATGTGTTTGCAATTACTGCAATCGAATTGAGTCGATTTGAAATTAAATTAAATGAGATTTAATTTAATTTGTATTATAGTCACGAGCCTACTTGCATATGATGCACACGCATGCCCAAAGTGGATATATGTTAACATACCAAACAAGTTGGCTTTAGTGCAAGTGGGAGATTGTTAGATATATGCCCTAAAGGAATTGATTAATTAATTATTTGTTCATTTAATTAATTAATTAATACTTTTTAATAAATTTTATATATATATATATATATATAAAGCTTCATGCATGTGCACGAAGCACATGCATGAAACTTGGATGGTCAGCAACCGCTGACCATCATCCACGAATTCGTGCATGAACAGTCAGCAGTTACTGACCATCATGCACGAAGTCGTGCATGAGTGGGGACGATCAGCAACGGTTGCTGATCGTCCATCGATCAGCAACCGTTGCTGATCGGTTTATATTTTTTAGTTTAAAAGAGTTGTTTTTGCGACACTTAAAGGGGTTGAAAAGACAGAGAAAATGTGTGTGTGCATTTGTGTTTTAGAGAGAAAATGCTTTGCTGAAAACAGAGAGCAAATTGTGTGCGTGTTCTTGTGTTTTTGAGACGCAAGAAAGAAGAACATTATCTCGTTCGGGCCGTGACTATTATACATCAAGGATACGACGGTTTGTTTCCACGTGATTGCTAGCACGATCGAAGTGGTGAATATCCGAAATTCTCTCTTCCGTTCGACGTTCGTTGTTGGTGTGTCTGAACTAGAGGTCCGACACTTGTGGGACTCGAACTATAGAACATCCGAACCGACTTGTTTAAAACGCGCTTCGAGAGGTAATTCGTTTAACTCCCTTTTGATATTTAGATTTTTTATTAAAACGCACGAACAACGCCTTAGGAGAATCGTGTATAAAATATATCTTTGTTTCCACTGCGTTCATTTCGTTAATTTATCTTATACATGATTCATGAAACCCCAACAAGATGATGTGGATCCTGTCGTGTAAGTTGTGAAGTGTTTTCACCTTCAAATACTCCCTCCAGATCCAAGTCCATTTGAGGGTGAATCTGCTGTTCTGCTTATTCATCACGTTATATTCTCCAAATTCTACGGTGATTATTGATTCTTGATAGAGCCTTTCCTTTCTCAACGTGATGCTTTGAGCTGTTTATCCTCAGGACAGTTCGCGTGGCGCTGACAGGATTGATCGTGGATCTGGTTCCACCTTCCCCGGGCTTGGCTGATGGAATGGCCACATTGTTCACTCTCCTTTCAGTTAAATAGCTGTTATGCCATCAGCATTCCCTAGTGGAAGTGACTTCAACTTAGCGCAGCACTGATTTATTCATGTTAATTTGTAATCGACAGAGTAAATAACCTATTGCTCTAACCTATTTTGAAATATATTTTTCTTTCACATGTCATTTCTATCAAAGATTCTGTCAAAATATGTTTTGACTTTGAGCTACGAATGAAATCCGATCCGAAATGAATGTTATTTGTGCACTTAAAACAAAAGAAAAAGGGCACCCAATATTTCTTTTGCTGTGGAATCAATGATTAGATAAAAGTCCAAGCCGTGGACTTTGTTTGAAATATAAGGGAATTGATTTCCGTATTGAAGTGGGCAAAGAAATTGACAAAACAAGAAAGCACGTGCACTTCGAAGAAGGAAAGTCCAAGTTGACCGAATCCTACTTTGAATTGGTCAACTTTGGGCCCGTATGAGTATATATTCTATCGTGGGCTTCTTGGGTTGCAGTTGTTGACGTGCGCCAGAGTTACTCGCGGTTTCGCAGAGGAAAATTCGTGATAATTAGAACATGGGCGTCTTTCTTCGTACGTGGAATCGAAGAAGAATATAAGTGTTTGTAGCTGATTAAATTCTTGTAGTAAAAATTCATATATAATTTCTTCATGAAATTAAGAGATTATTTAGCGAGGGATTATGTGGCTAAATAATGCATGAGTTATTAAGTGTAATTGGAACTTGGGAAATACTAAGAATGTCTGAGTGACTTAAATGTGATCGTAATCTCCGTTGTATCGCTTGATTTATAGTAAAATTCATTATTACTTTTTTGCGTGGACGTAGATCACTATGATAGAACTACATAAATTTGGTATCCAATCTTTTATTTTATTTTATTTTATTTTATTTTATTTTATTATTCGATCGCTTACTTTCTGCATCAAATTCCATAGAGAAGTCTTTCCCAAATATCAGATCGTCGGTTATATATGTCACCCAAGGATTATATCAAGTTAGCTTCTGGAAAGTTTGAGCAACAGAAAATCCCGAGGTTTGAGACAAATCAAGGGGTATGTGGTTCATTTTCACTTCACGATGGAAGAAAAGAGAATTTAAGATTGCACAAGGGATTAAATGCATCATCCAGTCCACAAGGAGTAATCCCTACCAAGAAAATACCGATTTCCCAAATTACCAAGAACTTCCTTATGTAAACGTACACGTTTGCACTGTGAGGATCTGTTCTTGATTGGCTAGGTGTGCCTTTAAGATAAATAAATAAATAAATAAACTGTACCCTCCTTGAGAAAGGACGAGATTCAGAGACTCGTGTGAACGACTCTCTTGTGCAAAAGCATAAATTTAGCTTCTTTCGGTTACTTGGAGAGAATGCTTCGACATTATTGGAAGACTAGGTAAGTTCTGAAGCGATACAAAATCTCCTACATGACTGATAAAGAACAATGTTGATCCTTGCCCCATGCCTAGCGCATACCCAGGACAAAATGAAAGCATCATCAAGCACTTAGACTGGTAGACCCTCGGGCTCAGAGGCCGAGAAATTGGGTTCCAAAGAAGCTAACTCCACTTTCGAGAACCCCTTTCTTCTATGCTGCAACCCATGAGATTAACGAGATTGTCAAGGACATTGAGGATGCATTTCCTCTTGCTATATAGTTCTCAGATAACGAAGGCCCGATTCATACTCTATTGAGCAGTTGTGTATTGCCGTGAAAATGTCTTCAGTCATATGTTGGATGAGCGAGGACAAACTTGTCACAGCATCTCCAGACAAATTTGGAAACGACATCTTGCATTTGGCTGGAAAATTAGCTCCTTTGAACCGGCTCAATCTTGTCTCTGGAGCGACTCTGCAGATGCAGCGTGAACTACAATGGTTCGAGGTAGTTTGCGTTTCTACTCTCTCAAAATTCCGTACATAAGCAGAGAAGAAATGTTTTTGCAGGACTGGTCAAGATCATTCCCGGATGTAACCAAAAAGTCCGTGAAAAGATTAGATGTTTTGGTAATGATCATCCTCCATAACTGGAAGTGGAAAAAATTGTGAAACCTGCTTTCAAGCTGGCTGGGAACCATGCAAGGAAGATCCCGAGGACGGCATTTGCGAGGCACGCAAGGACTTAGTCATACAAGGAGAAGAATGGATGAAAGATGCAGCAAACGTGTGTGCCATGGTGTCTGCGCTCATCACGACAGAGTCGGATTCGTAGCCGCCATCACCGTCCCTGGTGGCAGTGATGACGGTTCCAGGCTTGCAATATTTAGGTCCAAGAGGGCCTTGGCGATATCCGCAGTTGTGGATGTACTCTCTCTATTCTCATCCACTGCATTTAATCTGATGTTTCTGTAAATCCTCTCAGCATGTTGAAGCCGAAGTGATGTTTCCTATATGCATTGCCTAAGACATCGATCATCAATGTGATTGCGCCTTTTCTCTCCGTAACATCCATGATTGCAGTTGCTGCATCTGCTTGTGTTCCGGTGACCTTGCTTGCAACATCACAACTTCCCTCTAGTCGTGGGAGACGGTCAATTCCACGTACCGCCGCACTCTTTATGAATCAAAGCAAACGTCCATTGTTCTAAATGCAACTTGATTTTCTATTTTCATCAATTCAAATTCGGTCAAATCGTAGATAAGGTCAGTATTTTCTTCTTTGCAATAGATGATTTCCGCAACCATGAAGAGAAGTTTCACATGGGTCGCTGCTATACGCTGATTGCCGAAGCGTCCATCTGAGCATCACTCCGTAATACCTTTAGGCTTTAGTAGCTTCTCGGTAACCCATCATTCGGCGTCCGAGCGAGTGAGCCAAGCAGTCCCCTTTAACGTTCTATGTACTATGTAGACATACATGAAAAACACTAATAATTAAAAATGAAATGATTCCATAGACGATGAAAATCTCTTTTGTTTATTCATTCTTATAAACAATCCAAAGGATTGTTCTCTTGAAAATATTTTTTATCACAAAATAAATAGAGCCTAAATGAATTCCTCCCCCTAAAAAGAAAGAGAGTTATTTCTACTATTTTAAAGGCACAAATAAATACATTGGAAGTCTTACAACTTGTCACGAAAGTGTGATTGAGTCTTAAAATTTCCAAAAAATGCAATTAAGTCATAAAATTTATTACGAAAGTGCAATTAAGTCTTAAAACTTTTCAAATGTGTAATTGAATTATAAAACTTGTCACGAAAGTGCATTTAAATCCTAAAATTTTCAAAAACAGTAATCAACTTGAGGTTTTGATTGAACTATTTTGATAAGTTTTAAGACTCGATTGCACTTTTTGAAAGTTTAAGGACTCGATTACACTTTCTTAATAAGTTTTGGGACATAATTACCCATTTTGAAAGTTTTAGAACTCAATTATACTTTCATGATAAGTTTTAAGACCTCCAATGGACTTATCTCTTAAAGGTAATATCATCTTTAGTTTAAATTCTAAATTTTTGTTTTTGAAAATTTCATCAAAGCCTATGTCAATTTACTTAAAATGAATTTCGATTATTTGTTGTATTCAATTACCAAAGATGTCAGCCGAAAAAAAAAGTTAACAAAGATATATATATATATATATATATAATATTTAAGAATAAATCTCTCAAATCAAGTCTAAGATACACTCTCGATCATAAAGTAAAATGAGATCTGTACACCAAAAGTCCTAAAATTTACTATGAAAATACAATCAAGTCCTGCTGCAAGTTTTTAAAAATGCAATCAAGTAATTTTATCAACTCTGTTCAATTTAACTGGCGAAAAAAGCTAAAACAGAGTTTTTCAATGTACTTTAAAGACAAATGAGCTGATGTGGTGTTCAAGATGGCAGCGTTGCCGCCACGATTTTGCCGGCAAAGGCCAGGGCCATCGGAAGGTCCATTGGCCCTCACCCGCTGCCTCAGTCGTGGCACCACCACACTCCGCCACCACGCTAGGGTCGACTACATGAGTAGCCTCCGTCAGTGCTCGATGGCCACTGCTTGTGCCAATAATAAAAATCAAGATAGTCCTCGTCCTCTCGGTGCCAATCTGCACAAGTCGTCATAGATTTTTAAAAGTAACGACGGAATACTTTTAGGTTGTGTTTTGTAGATAGAATAAAAGTAGGATTTGATAAAATTTTATCATATCCTGTATTTAGTTCACGTTCAAAGATAGGATCAGCTTAGATAAAAGAAGAATATAGCCCAAATAAAATCATCCTATAAGAGAGGAGGGATAAATGTTGATATAATATCTTGAATACATTGTATGACAGCTATTTTCTCAAATAACAAACATCTTAAATTAATAATATTTAAATAATAATTAAATATAACTAACATCTGAATTCTAAAATAAAAAAGAAAATTAAAAATAACAAAAAATAACAATAGTATTCATTTTTATTTATCCCAAATTTTATTTATATATTTCAATTACTTTCAATAGAATATTATATGAAAAATATTAGTATTAATAGTTATTAAATTTTTTAGGTATATTAGGATAGTTTATCATTTAATAATTTTTTATTAAGGAATGACAGAAAGGAATAAAAAAGAACAAAATAAAAGAAATAAAAAAGAGAGGAAAAATAACAATAATAAGTAAATAAAAATGAAGTAGGCAAGAGAGTCGAAGCAATATACATTTTGGTATTGTGAAAGTAAATGATCATATTTTCTCTCTCATACTAGTTTGACATTCACTAGTTGATTTACCTTGTCAATGTTGCTATAGACCATTTACAGTTTTTATTGTAGTGGACTTATGGCTCCGGAATGCTGCAATAAGCCCATTGCTATTTAAGATTTAGATCGTACAATTATAATGATTCGATTTATGGAGGTTATCTTCGTTTGTGCATCCTTGGTTTTTTAATAGCGAAGCTTAAGAGATTCTTACCATTTCCATTTATGTGTTTGCAAGTTCATTTACATTGATATGTTGTTATTCATATCAAATAATAGATAAGATAAGATATGAAATATTCAGCTTTATTATTATGATTCATCAAACAATGTAATACAGCAAAATATTTGAATTTCATATTTTATCCTAACTAGAAATCCAGACAAAGAAACACATGCAAATGAAATGGACTTGAATTGTATTTGTCATGTTGGGCCTATACGTGGCCCAATCTGTAAGTGCGTTTGATTGCCGGGGTTCTATGTTGTCAATTTTATATATCAGTACTATGTAGTCTATGTATTGCCCAGTTATATGCTAAGTGGTGCCTATGTAGTATGCGTTGCTTGTCGCAGCCCTTTCAAGGTGAATCATGAGAAAGTTTAGCATATTGATAAGTAGGCGCGAATAACCCTCTCACGAGGTAGGGCACACACTTCGCAGGGCTCTCCCAAACCTTAACAATCATAATTTGGATTCTGATTTTGACATCCATAAAATCGTACAACAATTAAAATGTAGGAAATGAAGACCATAAATGTCACGAGTGGAAAATTCAATTAAGTTAATGACTTGTAATGTGTGGGGAATTCAAAATGTATTCTTTGTGTCTATAGTTTTCGGAAAGTGATTCCATTAGGGTTAAATTAATATATATTTGCCCTTGTGTCGGTTATTTAGAGTGGTGATGAATGTGTAATGCCACATCAGTTGTTAATTGAGACTAATACACTCCCGGCTTACATATCAGATATGTGATAGATTAGAAATTTATCGAGTTGAATCCCTCCTAGTGTTCGGTAAATTTTGCTCAACGTTTTAGTGAGTTTAGAATATTATTCTGTATTATTGATGTCTAGAACAGACACCGCTGTCCTTCTTTACATACCGATTTACTAGCTATCTTAATAATTTATCAAAATATCTATTTTGGAACCATATAGTTAAGCCAAACGTCTCCCTTTGATTTGTACACCTCTCTCTCATCCACTATCGGGTATTTTTAACCCAACTTTTAACCCATGATCGTTTGTTCTTATCTTTTGTAACTCATGTAAATTTGTAAATGCATCCCCTTGGTCATATGATTCCCTTCCGAGATGCTTCAAGTCTTCAAACCCCCCCCCCCCCTCCCCCCAACCCCTCTCTGTCAACTTTCGCTTTCCAATCTTTCGAGTAAAAGCAAGGATCTCTTGTGATATTCCTAAAACTTCTAGTTCGATATTTCAAATGTTTACACCAAATTAGTTTTATTGCTTAAAAAGATTTAGAATTGTTAATTTATTTTCTTGATTAATTTGGTTTGAAGGTAATTAAAATTTTGATTTACTCAAATCATTTTAGATAAGTGAAAACTCTTGGACTAATTGAACTAAATTAGATTGATCCACTTAGTAATCTTGACTCAGTTGGTTGGAGTTTGTTAATTTAGCTTGAATTTGATGAGAAGTATGAGCAAGCCTCAATAATGTTATGTTGAGATATTATGATAAGTTGACTTATATTTGATGAAAAACATACCTTGATGTTTTTGATTGATTTCTATGAGATGGGGTAGCACGTTGGATGTAAAAAATGTAAAAATGATGAAAAAGGGCTTGAAAGTGTTATTTTCACAAATTTTGACTCTCCTACTGCTTATACTCACCTATTGGTTATAATCATCTGCCGTTTATGCTCATTTACTGGTTATACCACCTGCTGGTTATATCCACTTGTCGATAATGACAGTTTACAATTTCTGACTCGCTTGCTTGAGTAAAGCCTTTTATTATATTAATGTAGCGCGATGTGAAGAGAAGGTAGATATATGTGTTGTGGTGAACGTAATTATTTATTTATCATCACTTGCATGTGAAATGAAAGAATGTAAGCATGTCATTATATCTACTCATACATGTAATTATTGAAAGAGTAACGTAATTGTATTTCAAGTATGAACTGCGTGAAAAGAAATTGTGTACCATATGTCGATTTTAAAAATGAGCGTTGAATTTGTTATTGATGCAAGGGAGATCATATTTATATAATGTTATCATGTGCACTACTACTGTATGACTAAATATGGAAAGTATTATGTTATATATTTCCATCACTGCCCTCTGCGTCGGCATGCCTCGAGAGTCAAGATGGCCCGTGTTGCCGAGATGCTTTCCGAGTTGAGATGCCTTAAAAGTGTGTCGGGATGCCCCAAAGTATTTAGCAGGAGGAGTAAAGAATACAATACATGTATATATGCATATATAATACATGTCTATTAATGAACTCATTAATGATATCGTATCTCATAATATATTATGTCATCTGCATGCATTGGAGTGAATAATCTTATATATTGTTGTTATTGATTTCCATCAGCATATCATGATAAAGAAGAGAATGCATTTACTTTGCACTTTGCTCTTGTGTTGCTTTGAACTCACATTACTTGTTGGTATTGGGTTGAGTGGTAAGTGGATCACTTGCCTTGAATTAGATATTTTATTTATTGGATTTCAGCTCATCCCTTATATTTCATATATGTGGGATGGATCCCTCGTTGTCGCTACTTTTTGGAGCTCCCATATATTTTGCATGTGAATACCAAGATATGCTTGTACTTGAACTGGCGACACTAAGTGTAGTTCTAATGTATAGGTTCACAGGGAGTTTGTTAGACCATCTAGGGGTTTAGATGGTCTCCTTGGTTTTGACAAATGATGACTTATCGATGGCAAGGTTGTCAATCGATAAATATAACTTAACCTTTGTACCGGCAAATTTTTGGGCTTCACGTGCTGTGTCGATGATGGGTGATCCTGATTTTTCCCAAACTTATTTATTTGATTTGGAGTCACAACTAACCTAATAGATTGATTAGGGGCCATTTAAGATGCCGCAGCCCACCTTAATTATGTGAACTAGCGATTTTGAGTTCGGAAACTTGATTACCCTAGTTTTGTCTAACTCTGCTGGGGGATACCTTTTTGCTTTAACAAAATATTATTTAATGCAATCCTTTTCGTTTATATGAATCTATTAACATACAAAAGTGCTCAAACACTAAAATAGAACAATTAATAATAAAGATAAAAGATTGGGAGAAAAATAGAACAACCCGAGTTGTATTGGGCAAAATTATACAAAACTATATTGTAAAAGGCTGGGAACTGGGACAGGACCTTGAGAGCTACGTATAAAAATAAACGTGCACTAGTCTAATAAAATAAAGTCTGTCTTTTAATCTACGTGATGAGGAAAAAATTCTAAATGCAATACGGTGGAATCAGCAATGTTAGAAATTGACCTAATCTTATTAGAATAATACTATAAATACCCACATGCTATCTTAAAGCTTTTTTTTTTATTTTTTTATGCAATGATATTGTCCAAATGTATAAGAAAAAGTAGGGGTGAATGGTCCAGATTGGGCCAGTCCACGCCCTAATCCTAGGATCAACCCACACAATGTTAGTCCTCAATTTTTGGGACCGAGGACCAATCCTATTAAGTTTGAGACTAAGGATCGGACCGACCCAATGGGTTTAGTCTGGTTCTAGAGTCAACCTGAGACCAATCAATAATTTTTCTATTTTATTTTTTGTACTCCCTAAAAAGACAACCAAGGACTGCACCAACCCAATGGGTTCGGTGACGAGCAAGGTTAGCTAAGAGAGGCGAGCAGTGAGCATCGAGTGGGGTGAGCGTCAAGCAGGGCAAACAACGAGCAACAAGCAAGACGAGCATCGAGCGGCACAAGTGACCAAAAGTGAGTGAGACAAGTATCGAGTGGTGAGTGAAGAATTTTTGGTTTTTTTTTTTTGGCAAATTGAAAACTAAGAGGACAAACAAGATAAAAGAGAACGAGTACTAGAAGATGATGCCATGAGTAGCTATTTATGCCCTTTTGGACATTATGATAACTCCTCGCAAATAAATTTTCCTATTTCGTAAATTATGGTTGTGGACGCCATAAAAGACATTAAGAATCTAAATTATTAAAGAACAGTGTAAAATTACTTGGACTCCTTACTAAAAAGTTATTTCTTAATAAAAAAAATTATAAATAATGTATTAGATATATAATATATATATATACACAATCAAGGTTGCTCCGACCCTAAACTCTCACAACCGAGAACTAACTTATACTGTGCTGGTCTAGGAATCCCATGACCATTGATCAACCAAGTCTTCGTAGGAACCAGACCAAGACTGGCAGGGTTGGGCCGATCCGGAGTCGATCCAAGATTAACCCTAGACCAATGCTCACCCCAAAGAAAAAGGAAAAATTCAAAATAAGCGCTTGAAATACTCTCATTTTTCTCAAATAAGAGCTTGAAATGAATATTATTTCAAATAAGAGTCCAAAATGCCTTCATTTTTTTTCAAATAAGAAACTGAAGTAGATATTGTTTTAAATAAGTTTCTGAAGTAGTTATACATTGTGCCCGTTTGGTTCAGCTCTTAAGGAATGCATTTACAAAAGTGCAAATACTTTTGGGTAAAGGAGGTTTTTCGAAATGTAAATAACGTTTGGTAAAATTTGCATTGAGAAACAACTTTGGCCAAAAAATCGTTTGGTAAAATTTGCATTTGTAAATGACTTTTATTAAATTAAAAAAACAAAAAAAAAAATATTTGTATTTTTTTTTAAAGTTTGGCCACCGGACCGTCGAATCTAGAGGCCAGATGGCTGGATCTAGCCCTCGGACGATCGCCGGGGTTAGGCGACCCCAGCCGAGCGTGACCCAAGCGGCCGTCACCTAGGATCGCCTGACCCCAGCGATCGTCGCCTGAGGTCACGCAACCTTAGGTGACTGCCTGGGTCGCGCAATTCAGGCCATCAATCGCTTGGGTCATGCGACCCAAGCATTGCCTGAGGTTCAGCGACGGTCACATGGGTTTAGCGACCCTCAGGTGGCGATCATCGTCGCGCACGACCCCTTGCATTTTCGGAATGTAAGTTCCCAAAGGACCTCTAAACCTGCTTTGGACTAAGGGCCCTTAGAGTCTTTTGGAGATGTAATTGTATCTTGCCAAAGTCGCCCAAAAAATCGAACCAAACACGTTTGCATTTGGCCAAGGGACTTTAGAGTCCCAAAACCCATTCCCAAAGATGAACCAAATAGGGCCATTATTCGTGATTATATATTATCTAACTCACTAGCTATGAAGAGCAATTTCGTCCTTTAAATTTTTTTTCTTTTTGCTTTCTTTTTTCCTTTTTTTTAATAAAAAATTAAAACTTAGAAAAAGAAAAGGAAAAATAAGCCACCCCATCATCGGTGAGCGACGGGGTTACCGGTACCTAGGCAAGGGCTGACAGCCCCCACCAACCAAAGGTAAGGACCAAGAGGCCCTTGCTAGAGATGGGAGAGAGCGACAACCCTCTCCGAAATCTAGGTGAGGATCGCCCACCCTCACCGTAGTCCGGGGGAGGGTCACTGGCCTCATGCAGATCAACGGCCTTTGGTTAGTGCCTCGCCCAAGTGCCGACGACCCCACTAACCATCGCCACTAATGGGGTGGTTTGTGTTTTTCCTTCTTCTTTTTTAAAGTTTTAATCGAATTTAATTAAAATTTAAATTGTGTTTGGATAAAAATATCTCTGATTTGTCAGAATTTTTTGTTGGCCGACAAGCTGGCGAGGCTAGGCCCTTATTAATCACTTCCAGTCCTTTTCTGAAACTGATATGGCCATTTCAAATCTTTATCTCAAACAAATTCTACTTTAGACTCCTATTTGAGAAATTAAGAGCACCTCAAATCCTTATTTGGAATTTTTCCAGAGAAAAATAAAGCTCTATTTCAAAACACATAAACAAATAAAATAAAAGGAAAACGTCTAAATCACGCGCGGGAAATCTCTCTATTTTCACGTGACTGCGATAAGAGGTTGGACTATACAGACCCCATGAGCATTAAGATGCAATAAACAGTGGGATTTCTATAAATAAAATAAAATAGAAAAAGGGACCCCCACATCACGCGAGTAACATACGTTTAAGGTTTGGACAATGGACGTCCAGCCCGTTCCCAGGCTTAAATACGGCCCCGGGACGTGCCACAACAATTTGAGAACGAACCTTCAAGTGCGACTGCACACTCGAATCAATGCAAACAAACTTGGATCAAAATAACATTTATAATCTGATTGGGGTGAGCGAAAGGAACTGATTGAACGGAGAATCGCTCACAGGGGCTTCAGTCCATTTTCTGATTCCATAAAATTGAAATTGGTGATTTTGGTCCAGTCCTAGGGATAGAACCATTCATGTCAGACCAATTATTTTTTAAAATTGTGATTTTATTTTTTGCAAAATTATTAAAGAAATAATTTGAACTCTTAATTATTAGGGTTTTGACGAAAACTCAAGAAAGGTATGCTTTTGTTAGGTGCATAGCTCAATTTTTATTCATAACCCTTCCTACGGTCATAACCCTTCCTACGGTCTGTGTTCTCGTTTAATGTGGGATTTTTTATGTGTCTGACTTGTCTCTCTTGTGGTGTCTAGCCTTCCATGCAAATTCCTTCGATGTGAAACTCCTGGTTTGTCTCTATTATTTTGTCCAACCGAATGTCGAGAGTCTCACATCGAACGGGCACGCAAAGACCATGAGGGGGTTGTGAATAAAAGTCAAACCATGCTCCAATCAAAGCATGTTTTTCTTGGCCTTTTTGCTAAGATTAAATATAGTATTTGTTAAGTGTGTGATGCTCACACAACTTTTGAAGCATTTTGCGAGTAAAGAGCTAATGCTTGATTTTAAAGGGGAGGGGAAATTGGTATATCAACGTAATTTACCAGTTTCATTGGATAGTCAAGAACCAAATCAAACCGAGTCTAGTTCCATGATCAGTCGTCCGATTGTTGGTCCCAAAATAGGGAACCAGTCCAATTAGTCTGATTCTTGGTTTCTGGGTGGGATCGGATTAGACCGAAAACCGATCACCCCTACCACAATTATCTTATCAAATATCCACATCGAAACAGGTTACCAAAAAGCATTTGATATCAATTTGATGAAAAAAGACGAGATATCATAACATCCATAATAAGTTAACGAGAATACTATCGGATGAAATCAAACACGAAGGATTATAACTCCGAGTGAAATTTGTTCCAAAACAAATCATGCCATGCCTGGGTAACCCATTTAGGGGTAAATACTTGGATCAAACCATAACAAACGGATAATAGGCTCACGCAAGTGTTACAGATGTTTCACCTTGCAAGCAACCAAGACGGTAACCAGTCCTGCAAATCACTTGAGGGTAGACCAATCAAATAGGTGAGTTAAGTGAAAAATAGTTTGACCCAAAATGCATTATTTAATCCATTTTAACTCACATTCAAGTGATACAAATATAGTGATACTTGATTCGATTCGTATTGCTAGAACACTTCCATAGTATCTAACATGATATAGGAAGACTTATACCTAAGTTGATATGAGAATGTTGAGTGAATAAGCATAAAATCAAGTGAATGTGAGAGAGAGCCGTAGAGCTGAGTTGAGTTTTTTAAATAAGTTGTAAACTCACATGTCACCACATTCTAAATCCATTTACTAATTATAACTAGCTCATGTAACTACTCAGCCCATTAAATATGGATTAAAAAAATGATTTTATGATGTATTTTGACAGGTCTACTTGATAGAACTTCAACTAACGATACAAACAGCAACCACGTTTCTCCCCTATTTCGGCCCAAAGTCTTCTCTGTTCTGTTGTGTACCTTGGCCCAGAATCCCTATGTTTATTTTCTTTATTTTTTTATGTTATTTATTTTTCTGATTCCACATTTCCGAATCCACATTTTCACTATATTGTGGCAGTTATTCGATATGCAGTTTTTCCACATACGTACCTTTTTGTGACAACAGCCCATTTGGTAACCGCCTTGATAGAAGGCAGTGTATAAAGGAACGATTGTTCATTATAATGGGTAATTACAAGGCCTAATTCAAACTCTCTCATTTGGAATACACCATCAGTACGAGAGTGAATTAGGCTAGTAGCGGGTGCCCAATTTTCTTTGTATTTTCAAGTTTTTTTTTTAGATGAACAAGAACGAGAACAATGGCTGGAGATTTGTCTATAAACGATTATGGCTTATGCATATGAATTATTTTGTTTATCATTTGGTATCAGAGCATGTTTAATGCCTCTGCCTTGTTTTTGTTGAATTTTTGGTGTACTTTCGGGCATTTTTGAGGATCAACAATAACTCAAATTTTGAGGCCAAGAGAGATTCGCCAATTCCGGGCAAAATCCGGCGACCCACCTCTTGAATTCAGACCCATACAGTCGCACCGCCATGAGGAACATTAGCCATGAGTTATTTCGGCATTATCGATGTTCGCCAGAGGCTAATCAGGCGGTGGAAGTCACGGTGGTTGAGGATATGTGTTTTTGGAAATTTACTTATGATTTGGGGCCAATTTCTTCATCATTTTTGCCGAAACTTGAATCCATGTGGTCGTACTGGCATGCTCTTCAAAACCCATTATTTATTTCGGTTTGAGATGAGCTGCTAGAGAAGAAACAGCCGGCGAAATCGCGGCAGAACGGCGGAAAACGGCGAAAAACGGCGAAGAAATTCGTTCTGGGCGCAAGGAAGAAGGCGCGTGGAGCCCACGTGCCACGCGCTCTCACGCGCGTAGCACACGCCTGCACGTTGAACCGCGCAGATTCTGGCACGTGCTCGGCACGCACCTAACATCCCCTCCGCTCGTCTCATTTAACGCTTTTGCCCCAAACTTTTCATGTTTTTGCAATCCTGCCCTTAGCCAATTTATTTACTGTTCTGCCCTTGGTACATTTATTAATTATTATGTCATTTCATGCATTTTATGAATATTTTATGCATGAAATTAAATGTCCAATGGTCCATATATTTAATTAATTAGAGAGTGGCCACAGCATCTTTAATTGATTAAATTATATATTAAGAGCCTCCGGGTCATATTTAGAAATGGACATTAATTGTAATTAATTATATTAACATGATGAATTTTATCCCACAAGAATTTTCATTGTATTAATATGATTAATTAGGATGAAATATCATATTATTTTTCTTAATTTACCCACAGGGATTAAGAAAAAAGCATATAATATGGTAGTTTCTTTATGATGTAATTATGAATCTATTTAAATTAAAAACTTAGCCCATAAGAATTTTTTTTTTGTTATGTGATTCTTATTCGTGACATGTTTACATTGGTAAAACATGTTTTGTGTATATTTTGCCTCAAATTTTGTGACAAAAGCATGATTATTGGATATGCAGTTTTGCAACCTGTGAATTTCTCTAAATTTAAGTTTGATGTTCCCATACTAAATGGTGAGAACTATAAAGTTTAGAATGAATCAGTTCTTCTTCAATTGGGGTGGATGGACATTGACTATGCTATAAGGAAAGATGAACCACTTGCTCATACTAATTCGAGCACTCCAGCTGAGATAGCTCTTTATAACCAATGGGAGCGGTCCAACCGCGTTTGTGCCATGTTTATAAGAGCTAAGATATCTCCTAATATTCATGGTTTGGTTGCTCAGCATAGCAATGCTAAGGCTTTATTTGAGGCCATAGATGCGCAGTTTAAGAGTTCTAAGAAGGCACATGCCATGACCCTAATTATGAAGTTTTCATCATTGAAGTTCATTAATGTTAAAGGTGTGCATGAGCACATCATGCAAATGAGGAACATTGCGGCTCAGCTTAAGAACCTTGAGGTTGAAATATCTTAATCTTTTCCTGTGTATTATATTCTGAACACTCTCCCACAACGGTATGTACCTTTCAAGATCTCTTACAACACATGTAAGAATAAAATTGTCAATTAATGAGCTCATGACCATGTGTGTTCAAGAGGAAGAAAGATTGATTATGGAATTGGGAGAAAGTGCTCATTTGGCAACACAAGGAAAGAATAGGGGCCATGGTAAGTATAAGGGAAAAGGTAAAATACCCCCCCCCCCCGAGCTGATATTAAGAAAGAATCCAAATGTTTCTTCTGTAAAAGAAATTGGATATTAAGAAGGATTGTGTCAGATTTAAGGCTTGGTTTGAAAAGAAAGGTAATCCAATCTCTTGTGTTTGTTATGAATCTAATATAGCTGATGTAAGTCACAACACTTGATGGAATGATTATGGATCTATAATTCACATTACGAATTCCTTTAAGGGTTTTCAAAACCACAGGAAGCTAGTGGGAAGTGAACAAAGCATCTATTTAGGAAACAAGATGCGTTCGCATGTGGAAGCTATTGAGACATGCAGACTAGTTCTCAATAGTAGCTTTGTTTTGAATTTGAAAATAACGTTTTATGTTCCTAGTTTCTCTAGAAACTTAATTTCAGTTTCGAGATGTGTACATTTGGGTTACTCTTTTAACTTTTCAAATTTGACATTCTGTTTATCATTTACATCTGAAATTGTTGGGAGTGGTACTTTGTCTGATGGTCTTTTTCGAATTAATTTACAAGACAATGCCTATTATGATACAATGCATGTTCATGATAACGCTAGTATGAAACGATATGTTGTAAAAGAACATTTCTCTATATTGTGGCACCGGAGATTAGGACATATTTTCATAAAATAATTAAGCGATTAGTAAATGATGGAGTACTCAGTACTTTAGATTTTACTGATTGTGATACTTGTGTGGATTGCATAAAAGGAAAGCATACCAACAAGTCGAAGAAAGGTATCAGGAGAAGTACATAAATATTAGAAATCATACATACGGATATATGTAGTCCGGATATGGACTCGTGTGGTTAGAAATACTTCATATCTTTCATAGATGATTACTCATGTTACATGTATCTCTACTTGATTCATAATAAGTATGAAGCATTAGATGCCTTTAAGGTATTTAAGGTGGAAGTAGAGAAACAATGCGGTAAGCAAATTAAGATTGTGAGATCAAATAAAGGTGAAGAATTCTATGGTAGATACACTAAAGATGGACAAGCACTTGGTCCATTTGTAAAATTTCTTCAAGAGCATGGGATAGTTGCCCAATATACTATGCCTAGTTCTCGAACCAAAACGGTGTAGCAGAAAGAAGAAACCGAACTTTATTGGACATGATGCGAAGTATGCTTAGTGGCTCCAAATTTCCTAAGTCTTTGTGGACTGAAGCACTTAAGACGGCTATGTACATATTAAACCGAGTTCCGACCAAGACTGTCCCAAGGACACATTTTGAGTTATTTAAAGGTTGGAAACCGAGTTTACAACATGTACGTGTTTGGGGCGCTCGTCAGAAGCGAGAGTTTACAATCCATAAGAAAAGAAGTTTGACCCGAGGACCATAAGTGGTATTTCATTGGATATGCCAAAAGGTTTAAGGGATACAGGTTTTATTATCCATCTTACACCACTAGGATTGTGGAATCAAGAAACGCTAAATTTCTTGAAAATGGCTTGATTAGTGGGAGCGATCGACCGAAGGACCTTGATCCTAAGAAAGATCATACATATACTCAATCTTCCACCTCAAGTTTACGGTTGGTTGTTGTTCATCATGCCCCTTCAGTTCAACTGGCTATTGAACAACCAATCGTTGAAGTTCCACAACCTGTTGATATTGATCTAGTAAATCCAGTTGTTCAGCAATTATCATAAACTGTTGAACAACTAGTTGAACAACACGCTCCTCAAGAGAATTTTGATGCAACATTGAGAAGATATGCTAGAATAAGGAAATTGGCAATTCTTAGTGATTATATTGTGTATTTATAAGAGTTTGACTACAATATTGGAGTTAAGAATGATCCCAAAACGTTTTCATAAGCCATGGATAGTGATAAATCCAATTTGTGGTACAATGCCATGAAGGAAGATATGAGTTCTATGGCATCTAACGAAGTCTAGGATTCGGTTAAGTTACCTGATGATGCGAAGGCCATTGGTTATAAATGAGTCTTCAAAACTAAGAATGATTCATTGGGTAACATTGAAAGATATAACGCTAGACTCGTTGCCAAATGATTCACTCAAAAGGAATGAATTGATTACACGGAGACCTTTTTTCCTGTATCTAAGAAAGATTCTCTCCGTATTATTTTGGCATTGGTTGCCCATTTTGATATGGAATTACATCAGATGGATGTGAAAACGGTGTTTCTCAATGGGGAACTAGAAGATGAAGTTTACATAAAACAACCTAAAGGATTCCTCAACGGTGTTTCTCAATGCACACCAAATATCATGGATCAATGTATATACCAAAAGGTCAGTGGGAGCAAAATTTGTTTCCTTATGCTGTATGTGGATGATATACTACTTGTAACTAATGATAAGGGGTTGCTACATAAAGTGAAACAATTTCTTTCTAAGAGTTTTGATATGAAGGATACGGGTGAGACATCTTATGTCATTGGTATTAAGATTCAAAGAGAAAGATCTCGAGGAATTTTAGGACTATCTCAAGAAACCTATATCAATAAGGTCTTAGAGAGATTTCAGTTGAAAAATTATTCACCAAGTATAGCACCATTGTGAAGGGTGATAGGTTCAATTTGAACTAATACCCGAAGAACGATCTAAAAATGGAACAAATGTACAACATTCCATATGCTTCTGTTGTTGGAAGCTTGACATATGCTTAGGTTTGCACTCAACCTGACATCGCTTTTGTTGTGAAAAATGTTGGGAAGATATCAGAGTAATCCAGGTTTAGACCACTAAAGAGCTGCACAGAAAGTGATGAGGTACCTTCAAGGTACCAAAGACTACATGCTTATGTATAAACGACCTGACAACCTAGAAGTTGTCGATTATGCAGATGCGGATTTCGCAAACTGCGTTAATTCACGAAATTCAACATCTGTATACATTTTTATGTTAGCTGGCGGAGCCGTGTCATGGAGTAGTGCCAAGCAGACTTTGACTACTACTTCCATTATGGAGGCTAAGTTTGTTTCTTGTTTTGAGGTTACCTCATGTGGTGTATGGTTGAAGAGTTTCATTGCTGGGCTTAGAATTGTTGATTCTATTTCTAGGCCATTAAGAATATATTGTGACAATTTAGTTGCAGTTTTTATGGCTAAAAATGCCAAAAGTGGCAGTCGAAGTAAGCATATCAACATTAAGTATTTAGCCATAAGAGAACGTGTTAAGAAGAACAAAGTGGTCATTGAGCACGTCAGCACTGAATTGATGATGGCTGATCCTTTAACTAAAGGCATGTCACCAATGAAGTTTAAGGATCATGTGACAAGGATGAGAGTATGTCCCATAATGTAATTTATCGTCATATGGACGATTTCTGTTGTATGAAACTCTTATTCAGTTGTAATGTTGATTCTCAATTTTGGTGTATACATTTTGTTGTTTATGAGAATATCATTTATCCTTGGTTCTGGAATAAACATAGGGTTTATTCATTAAGATGTGTTGTCACGTATAGGCTGACATTAAAAAAATAAGATGCATTGTGATACATTTAAGATATTACTTACTCTTAGAGGACATGTCGCCATGATCCATATGTTTTTGTTTCTTTTCTTTAAGCATAAAGTTTTCGTGGAATTAGTTGGATAATCTGTATGATGAAAATGATGGGATCAAGTGGGAGAATGTTATTTATTTTTGTGATCCCACATTTTCTCTATATTGTGGCAGTTATTTGACATGCAATTTTTCCACATATGTACTTTTTCGTGACAACCGCTAATTTGGTAACCGCCTTGATGGAAGGCGGTGTATAAAGGAACGATCATTTATTCTAACGGGTAACTACAAGGTCTAACTCAAACTCTCTCATTTGGAATACACCATCAGTACGAGAGTGAATTGGGTTAGTAGCATGTGCCCAATTTTCTTTGTATTTTCAGGTTTTCTTCAGACAAACGAGAACAAGAACAATGGCTGAAGGTTTGTCTATAAACGATCCTGGCTTTTGCATATGAATTATTTTGTCTATCATTTTACTGAAAAACCAACTCTTTCTCGGCCTCTTTTTCCACTCGGTTTTCTCTTTTTTCGAGTCTTACCTTCTCCGTGTTTGTCAAGCTCTGGACATAGCCGAGTACGTTTTATGTATACAACCGATACTCGTTGCCCCATATGCCCAAATTATGGCCTCAAAAAGGAGACGGTCCTTTCAATTTTCCTCATCTTCCCTCTTTTAATTTCCAGCCTAATTCCTTTCCACATTTCCTTGTTTTTTTTTTCTTCTTTCTTATTTCCACTTTGGCCTAGAATCCCTTTCCTTTTTTATGCTAGCCAAATTTTCCTTATTTTCTTAGGCTACATTTAACAACTAGGATAAAATTCAAAATATAATATATTTAGTATCCGCTCAAGATAGGATAAAGTTAGATATAAAAGAAATATGAGTCAAATAAAATTATCCCATAAGGAGATGAGATAAAAGTGAATATGTTTTTTAATATCTATAATAGGAAAATTATTTTCCTTGAATTAAAAACTCATTAAATTAATAAAATTAAAATTAAAATTACATGTCAATATAAATAATATTTGAATTCTAAGATAAGAAACTCAAATTAACAAAAAATAACAGTTTGGTTTTTAAAATTTAATATTGTTTCATTTATATATTCAAATTTAATTCTATTTTATAATATAAATTTAATATATAAATATGTAAATATATATTTATATTTATATTTATTACAAATTTTAGGTATTTTATGTATATTAGTATAGTTTGCTATTCAATAAAATTTTATTAAAGAATGATGGAAAGGGAAAAAAGAAATAAAAAAGAAAATAATTTAAAAGGAGAGAGAGGAAAATTAAATTAAAAAGAAAATAAAAATAAAGTAGGTAAGAGTGTTGCGAAAGATTTTTACCATCTCCATTTGTGAATTTTTAGATTCATTTACATTGATATGTAATTTAAACTAAGCAATTTATATAATATAATATGAATATATCCGACTTTATTACTATGATTCACAAACAGTGGGATAAGATATAGTAAAATCCCTAAATTTCATATTTTATCATATCCAGTTCTATTTTGATTAGAAATTTAGACAGCTAAACGTAGTCTTGTTATTTTCTTTCCTAATTTGGAATGGCACCTATTTACCTAGGCAAATAGAGAAAGGTTCGTATCCTTAGAGAGAGGCCGGGTTCCATGGCCTTAATCTTTGAAAGTTCAAATGAGTGTAGGGCCTTTTTCTACATTTAAAGTCGGATAGCATGTCTGGCCAATTTAAATTGAATTCACGACATTGCCTATGTTTATATTCAATGAAGATATGCTATTCTTAAACAACAACGTCCCCATTTACAAATGCAGAGGAATGTAGCGAAGAAAAAAAATGCAAGATCATGCAATATTGAATTTCTTGTTTAGGGATTGAACTATACATTATTGACGCATACACTTGCTAATTCCATCAAATACAAGTGAGACCTTTGGGTGAAAAAAATGCAAGACCATGCAATATAGATATTTTTGCTTCATGTGTATACATAGTGATTGGGATCATAGGTTGCCCCTTTTTAGACTTTGATTCTCTTAGCTAAGGCTCCGTTTCGTCTCCATTGGATTTAATCCCAAAATTGCTTGTGGGATTAATTGAGATTACAAATTGGGCTGAAGAAATTGTTGCTCACAATTAAGGCATTGCTTGTATCTCGAAGAGCTTTAGTTAAAAGTCTAGATCTTCTTCCGAGATTCATTAGAAAAGATATTGGGTTTTGGTCGTTACATCATAGAAGTTCACAAAATGACTCAGCAAGATTGATCATTTGCGATGCACAACTAATCCACTTGAAGAAGCCGCAATTAGCACACTCAAAGATTAAAAATGAGCACAAGCTAACACGTGAATCGATAAATTAAAAACTGAATTTGCCACTTACTAATTACACACAAAAGTGTGTCGCCAAGTTCGCATCGGTCCATCCTCCTTCCATATCTTCATCTTCTAATGCAGAAACCTTAAAGTAAGAATTTTTCCCCTTTCTTCCCTCTTCTTAGTGACTTATCGGGCATTTTGATTTAAGCCCCGTGATTAATGTGCATTTTTTTTTGGTCGGAAAAGAAATATGCATTACTCAAACTGAAGTAGACAAATTACAAAAGGATTCGAGGTCCGAACATAAGATTAACCAAAGAGAATGAGGGGGATTTTTAATCCAATCTATCGGAAGAGTGCCGGCACGGTGGGCCTTAGCAACCCAATCGGCCGCCTTGTTATAATCCCTCGGTTCGTAGTGGATCCGCACGCCCTGAAGCTGGCCCAACAGATTTATGCAGTCATAGTGATTAATGTGCATTTTAGTTAGATATAATTCTTAAACTACAAAAGCCTTCAAAATGAGCACTGAACAACAATGCTCGTCAGCCGACTCATATTTCAATAATAATGAGCTAGAGTTCACTCCATTCAAAAATTGTCCAGCTAAGTTAACCGAGATAAGATCGACCATGGAGCCATGCCGTTCAAATTGGGTAACATTATAAGGGTCTTTTTTTGGAAATTCCTCCTGATTTTTCTTCTCTCTCATTTGACAGCCAAGAGCCGATCCATGATAAAAAATTTCCCCACTTTGACCCAATCCCATTCCCTCAATCTGGCACCACCCTCTTGAGCAAAACTTTGGGAGACCCAAAAGAAAGGGAGAAAAAAAAAACGGAGGCAATTGTGAAATCGGGGTGAAAAAACCGGCGCAAAATCGAATTTCCGCAGCGTTATTTAAAAAAAAGGCAAAAAGACAAAAAGACAAAAAGACCAAAAAAAAAAAGAAAAAGAACAAGAAGTGAGTGTGCGAGCATAGGAGAGCGACCAAGAACGAAGAGAGAGAAAGCGAAGAGAAGAGAGAGAAAGCGAAAGAGAGAGAGAGAGACAGACAGGGGAGCGTAGGATTAGCAGCGATCGAGGGAACGCCAAATCTACTGAAGCTCCGGCAAGATCAAAGCCCCCTCCCCCCCGACACGAGCTCACACACCAATTCGTCCTCCCCCGACCCGACCCGACCCGACCCGCGACGGAACCCGGGTCCGAAACCGGAACATCGGGCGGCAGCTGGGTTTTCCTCCCCCCGAGGGCCGCGTTCGAGATTCGTCTCTCGCGTCATTGCTCCCCGGTCGGACGCCACCGCCGCCCTCCTCCTCCTCAATCCTCGCCGGCGGCTTCCCGGGTCGAGCTCCCGAATCAATCTGCGGACACCCTTTTGCGGGTAGGCTCTCTTACCTCCGTTTGGCGCTTTGCTCTGTGCGATTGGGTTCGCCCCTCCGCGGCTTTTTTGCTCTGTTTCTTGCTCGAAATTTCCCGGCTTTCCGATCTCTCTTCTCTGTTTGGACTTCGATTCGGAGGTTCCGAAGTAAGTAAAGCTCCCGAGCGGTGTGTGTGGCAATGGGTACTCCGCGGGAAGGGAGAGTAACTTTAATTTGATGTTTTCTGTAGGCAGAGAGGAAGCACCGCCCATTGGATGATTCGAAATTTAGGGTTTCCGGTTCTCGCGGTCGGGTGGCGCGGCTTGATTTGAAGTGGCT
The DNA here is from genome assembly GCA_028830015.1 of Eucalyptus grandis x Eucalyptus urophylla. Taxonomy (NCBI): domain Eukaryota; kingdom Viridiplantae; phylum Streptophyta; class Magnoliopsida; order Myrtales; family Myrtaceae; genus Eucalyptus; species Eucalyptus grandis x Eucalyptus urophylla. Next base: position 25,359,914 of record CM054189.1, on the reverse strand, counting down.
GAATGTGCTGAGACCTGCTTCGGTCGCGGGGTTTTCCTGTCTTTGCTGAAGACATGAGACTTGGTTTTGCTCTGTGTTGCTCGTGGGTTGGTCGATTCTGCGTTCTTTGGAAACTTAAATGTTACTCGTGAGCTTTTTTTTAATTGGGAATTCAGGATCATGACATGTGCTGGAGAGTCTTTGAGGGCCACTTTTTCCCAGATAAGTCCCGGTCGGTTGTTCTTGCAATGAGTGGTCTTCAGTTGAGAGAATTTTGGGTTTCTGGGAGCTGGGGAGAACTTTGATTTTGACTTTGATCGGGTGCTGCGTTTACTCGAAAGTGCTTCTTTGGTAATTCCATTTTGAAGAAATGCAACTGCAGCAGAGCTCGAGAATTGATCTAGTTGACCTGAAAGCTCAAATAGTCAAGAGGTTAGGAGTGGAGAGGTCAAAACTGTACTTTTATTATTTGGATAGGTTTTTGAGCCAGAAGCTGAACAAGGTTGAGTTTGACAAGCTATGCTGTCGGGTGCTCGGGAGAGAGAATCTTTCACTTCACAATCAATTGATACGGTCAATACTGAAGAACGCATTCCAAGCCAAAATTCCACCTCCATCCATTTCTCAAGATCCAAAAAGTTCACTTAAAAGAGAAGATGGACATGAGCAAAGTTTGTCAGTCATCCCGAATCAAACTCCAAATGTTTCTGTGTGGTCCAATGGTGTCCTTCCCCTGTCCCCTAGAAAGGTCAGGTCTGGAATCCGTGATCGCAAATTCAAGGATCGGCCAAGTCCTTTGGGACCAAATGGCAAAGTGGATTGCTCGTCTCATTCCGCAAGTATTGAAGAGAGTGGTAGGAAGGTTATCAGGGAGAATGGTGAGTTGACTCCGCGAGATTACCCGAGACCGTTTCAGCATATTCGGTCAGTTACTCGGCCTCCTGAGGATGAAAAGGAAGGATCAACTCAGCAATCAGTAAATAAATATAGGGTGCATGGCAAAGATCAGACACTTGTTCCTGTTCTTGAAGAAAGGGAAGATGTGGATCAGGTACACTTCTTAGATTCTGCCAGAAATTCTCTGGTTGCACCCCTTGGAATCCCATTCTGCTCTCCTAGTATAGGTGGCAGCACTAGAAGTTTTCCTGTAGGAAGCAACAGTGATTATGTTAGCTGTTATGATTATGGTCAGCTGTTCGACTCAGAAACACTGAAGAAACGAATGGAGCAGATTGCAGTAGGTCAGGGAATGGAAGGGGTCTCCCAAGATTGTGCGAATATCTTGAACAGTTCTTTAGATGTATACTTGAAGCAGTTGATCAGGTCTTGTGTTGACTTGGTTGGAGCAAGGTCTGGGAATGTTCCAAGAGGGCATCCTCTGCAGAAGCTGCAGGTACCAGGAAGGGTCAGCATTGGCATGTCCTCATCAAAAAATCACTTGGCTACACGAGGTAGTAGCTCTGTAGTCGGGGGCATGCAGGAAGAGACTTCGCCATGCTCTATATCCTTGCTTGATTTCAAGGCTGCAATGGAGTTAAACCCACGGCAACTTGGAGAAGACTGGCCACTGCAGCTTGAAAAAATTTCCATGCGTTCATATGAGGGATGAGATGAGATGCTCTTTGTCGATATATTCTTCTTAGACAGTCCATCACACTCTATAGAAGTCTTCAGAAAAAGTGGCTGTCTTCTGATCCCTTGTTCTTGCTCTTATCAAGTACATGCCTATGTTTCAATCTGCATTTGCCTGCTGCAGCGAATGGGGGCAGTCAGAATGAAGTGACGGAGGTGCTTCATTGAAGATCCTCTTATTAATTGCTCTGTCAAATGCTTTGCGTTGTGGTTGACATTGACTCGCTTGCTTAGTCAGCGCAGAGATCCCGCTCTCCCGCAACACTTTGTCCATGAGAACGAATTTTAAGGATCTTCAAAGTTTATCTTGCATCGATTTTCAAAGGTAAAACCAGTGCAATAGAGTTTCACAGTTTCTAATGTTTACTTTGGCAGATTGTTAAATAGTTGATCAACTTTGATCTGTATGTTTATTGACATTTCATATCATATCAGAGGATTTAGATCATTGTGAAGATAACCTGGATAAACCGAGGGCTGCAGACTCCAGATTATTTAAATACTTTGCACAGATGGAGAATGTATCATCTAGGAGTTGCCATTCGTCTGGCAGTATTCATTTGAAAAGCAATTGCTCTATTGATATCCTGAATGTCCAAAAGTGAAGGCATTAAAGCTTTGATTTTCATGAGGAGATCAAATAGCGTGCTTTGACTAGAAAACCATCATTCAGGTGAATCTTCATTCTGGTTGGGCCTTTGAAACATCTTCGCCATTTACTTGAAACTGTTGAAAAATTAGTGATGACTTTCGAGCTATATTAGGTGCATAATCAATGAAAGAGAGCAGCTGTCCAAAAAAAATTTGGTTCAACTGTATAACAACAGTTGGTCACCCTTTCTCATGAAGATTTTGCATGCCAAGGCAAAATCCTTGACACTGCTTAATACTGTGAAATGTGATGCGTAAATGCAATTTCTGATGGTATGAGAATCTGTTAAGACTTTTACCAATTCCTGAAGGTCAATTGAATAAAAAAGATCCCCATATAGTGAGAAGATTTCACATTCAGTTGCCTTGGCGAGAACATCAAATAGCGATAAATCCATAGTCGTTTGTTTATTTTTCCTTAAGGATGTTGTCTTTTTATCATGGATTATGGGCTTTGCACGAAGGATTTAAATTTCGTAGTTAGAAACCAATTTCTTTTTTCCTTCTCCCAGATGCTTTTCTTTGTATAATTCATGCGTACTACTTTTTAACACTTAAAGTTGTGCTGTCTCAATGTAGAAATGTCTTGTTCAGACGAATTAAATTGGCTGGAGTCTATAGCTGCTTCTATTTTCCTATCTTCCTTAAACTTCTCTTGTAAGAGTTGTTAGCTAACCCTGGTGCCTTATTTTATATCAGGGAGAAGGGTACATGCTGGAAAAGATGCTCCCGATGTTACGTCAAAAGCAAACATCTTCCCTTTTGGGAGCATACACTATCAATCACTTGTTTAAAATAGGTACATTTAGATTTTTATTGAAGTCGAGAGATATCTATTAATATTTGTTCAATTTAAGACAGTCTAACCCCGGCCTTTGTACACTGAATGCATTCTGTCTCTATCAGATCCACTAAAAGCTAATTAATGTAGTCGAAGCTTTCACTTGTGAATTTGTATGATACCACAAGTCAAAACATCAATTGTTGTCAGGTCATACTTCAAACAGAATCAGAGTGAATTCAGCACTAGGAGCATGAGTCAACTTGCTGCACTAGTAAAAAATGTGTGTTGACTTGTGCTGAGTCGTCCTCATTTTCCAGTTACTTTCTTCTCTAATGGCCTCCTAAAAAAGCCCAAAAAGAATGCTCAACCATCGCAAGATTAGAGCCCACCGACCTTTAAACATTATTGAAGAGCGCTTTTTGAACACTAAATGATGCTTTATAAAAGCCATGGATGGTCACAACCTTCACTATGCGGTCAATGTGGGAACAACCTGTTGGAAAATTATGAGCAGGGATGGAAATAGCCTTGCTTTATAAAGCCATCTATGTTGACAAAATTCACTAGCTAGTTGACGAGGGACAATTCGACCTCATGTTTTACATTTCTTTCGTCTTTGTAAGACACAATCAACTCCAATTAACCCCAAGCACAAGTTATTAGTTTGAGAAAACGACCCCAAAAACTCGATATAATCCATCGGCCTTGAAGAAGATTGCCAACAAAGAATTCCTATGTCTGTCAACAATTTTGAGTTTTATCATTTGTTATGTCAGTATTTAAGATTTGTATATTTAATTTGATTTTTTTTTTGTGGTTATTACATGGTGTGGTTGTTTCTTTTGGTTATTAGATTGAGTGATGAAATTGTTCATTGAGTGTATTGTTAAATTAATTCAGTCTAAAAATCAATTAATTATATGTTACACATGCTCTTGATAAAATTTTATAATTCTAACGACATTTCTTATGAATACTTTTTGAAGAGTGCAAAATAATGTAATTCTGTGGTTCTATAAAAGATACAATTTAGCAAGCACTGGAGCACTTTTAGTAGAAAAGGTAATTTGACTACTTTGGTCTAATTTACTTACGTTGAAAAACATTCAATTTCTGATGGTCTTCACTAGACTTGCGTGCTTAATTTTCTGGTTGTTCAGCAACGATCTCCAAACCTAATGTAAACATTGATGTCTGTAGGTTTCAAGTGCAACATATGTCGACTGTATGCATAGAATGTACTTCTATATGTAGACATATATAAATTACGGAAAGCCTACCCATCAATGAAAAGATTACACTTCATCCACGTGGCCTAACCTGAAAGCTGTTACGTTACTGATGAAGAAAGCCTGAATTAAATTCCCATATTTTTTACAATGAGTTGAAAAATCATGAATCGTTCATTCTTATCTATAGCAAATGTAAGAAGGATAAATCGATCAATTGACGTGTATTTGCCATGCCATTTTATATGGTGAATCTAAAGCTGTGCTCAGTTAGATGTGAAGTATGGGCAGGTATTTTTTTCCTGCTGGGCAATGAAATATGGTCAGTTGAGGATAGTGTCTGACCAGTGATGATTGGTTTTGTGAAATTTCCTTATCCTTAAGTAGACTTTTTTGGATCTCATCATCTCCCAAGATGCGTCTTCAGCATAGATGAAGCAAATCAACCGATATTGTCCCTTAATTGAATCATATTCTCTGAAAATTATAGTTCTTTGTAAATGGGTAGGTTTTATCTATCGAATGTGTCGAATTTGAAGAAGGAATGGAGTGTAGTTATTGCTAATGCTTTAATAGATGCATAATGACAAGATTTGCTGGCTCAGTTCCTTAAGTGAAACCTGTCACCGATGGTTGTTTGATACTCATAGAATTGATTGATCTGGTTGTCCGCCCAATTTGGCAAGTAATTTGGACTAGTGTCGTATCCACATAATTTACGGGAATGACAATTATATTCATGTACTCTGCATACTTATATGCGTGCGATATATTCATTTTTGACAATTGGTGTCCAGTGTCTTTGCCTAAGTTTCTTCAGTGGACATGGTTTCTGTTTTTCATTTTGTGGGTTTTGAATGGACACAGTTTCTCCAAGTGCATGAGCATTGAGATAGGACTTATTCTTCTCCCAGATTTTAATGATGAAAATACATTGAAAACTGTGGCCTGGGCATTTCTCAAAGAGAGACCTTTTAGAAATGTACACACATTACTTTTCAAATGAAATGTTCCTTTGATTAATCATCCACTTTAGCTCTGGAGGTCGCTGTCAAATATATTCTTAAAATTACATGCTCAAGGGAAATAGAAAGAAAATTGCAAAATTAAGTGGCAGAAGCTCAAATGCAGGTATATAATGATAAGTTGAGGGGCACAAATCAGTTGTGAGAGCTGCTTCTCTCAGATACAGATCCCTTGTGAAGTATTTACATGGGCTTCTGTGAGCATGGATATTAGTAGTCGGCATTCTGCCTCATGAAAAAAAAAAGGCTTATCTAAATGCCATGGTTATACCAAACTATCAAAGGAATCCAGTGAACATAATAAAGGGAGTGATTATAGAAGTGGAATTAAAACTCATGTATGTTTTTAGCTTGAATAACTTATGCTAACACCCAGAGTGGAACATCGGTCTTAAGGTGTTTTAGGATTTTAATGTTGAACCTTAGCATCTTGGAAATCAGATATTGTATGAGTGGGTGTTTAAGGACACTAAATTTCCAGTTTCCGCAGGTTGGGCAGATAAGCACATATGATTTTTCTTATATTAATATGTTTCAATCTTTACTTGCTATTTCAGCATATCAATTCTCAATTCTCAAACATTCGATTATACTAGTTCACAGAAGTTGAAATGCTTGTGTAATTTCCTTAATCTCTCAAGTAACATGTTGGGTGTTGTCCTAGTGTATGGTTGGATTTTCTGGTGAGTCCACCAAAATGGAATGAACAGAATTGGTGCTGTACATGTATATTCTCTCTTATCCAATGGATTTGGTGTTAATAATGTCATTCTGATGCAATATAAGTGTTACTAATTATGCCTAATTTGGTTGTTAAAGATGCTTCTTAACTAACAATTTATGCAACCCTACCTCCTTTGTTATAAGTTTTTAGTTGTCTTTCTTCTATGAGATGCAGTGGATGTCCTTCTTTCACCCAACAATGATGTGATCTTTACTATTTTGGCAGAAAGAGAAGGAGAGAAAATTTTGGGCTAGATCCCTGGCTAACTGAGGAACTCGAGTTGCGATTACTCTCCTGATAATAAAAAGTCAGGTTACAGAGAAATGCATATGCATACAGATGAGATCTCATGTTTTCGCAGTCGGACTCTAATACCAAACAGAAGTCACCAAATCGGTGGCTAGGTGGCTAAGGCAATCATGCAGATGGGCTTCAGCTAAAATTTGAATAGCCTCGATGTTTTGGCTCTTCCATTTGCCTAGCCTATTCTCTTTGGCTGATATCTTGCTAGACTGTTGCACCTTTGTGGTGCTTAGTTCTTATTGTCCTGCTTGAGCCACTCCTAATATAAATTTTACAGTTGATAGAGACAAAACACATGCTCTGTATTCAGCGTAGATAATCTATAAAATGTCAAATCTTGTTATTTTTTCCCTACTTAATAATGGATCCTTTTGTAAGAGGTTAATGAACGAGGTAGATATCCTATTGCACAGCTCTCCTTTGGTGATCCTTGCTAAATTATTAAATTGCCACGATGCCGATATGAGAGTAGCTTTTGTATTTATGTGATCGGCTGGTGTAGTGACAAGTTTTGTCAAAGTAAATAATTTCTCCTTATCCTGAATGGTGACTACGGCGTCGGCAAGCAGCGAACTAATTACGTGAAGCTTCACTTGATCTTAAGCCTTCATTCAATGCTAACTTAAGATCAAGCAAAAGTTTCATACTAATGTGAAGATGGAAAGCGAAGAATGCTGTAATACTACAAAAGAGTTTGAAGTTTTGGGCATTGGTAAAGCACTTAAAGATGAAAACTGCAAAAAAATTGTTTTTGGGTTAAATTAATGTAGGGTAAATTGTGGCGAAGTAAGGGTGTTATCGACGCAGGTCAGTTATGTAAGAAATTGACTTCTTAATTGCCCAAAAGGAAAGTTCTGCCGGCATTGTTGCCTAGTAATGCATGAGCTGAGCCGGTGAACAAGCCATCTATTGAAGTAGTTAAGAATTTGGCAACAGAATTTAAGACATGGAAAACCTGTGGACATGCTGCTTTGTTCCTTGGCTTTGAATGGTTTATACGGATAATTGCTCACTCGAGTATAATAACTCAAGACCGCCTATGATGGACAGGATGGTGGTCTTTGGATCAGCTGATATGAGGCCATGTATCATTGCATTCACGCAATTAATGTTACTGGTCAGGGATCTCATAAGTTGCATAAACTATTTTTGAATGTATTCACTTCGTAATAGTTGCTAATTTTTTTATTGCAGCCTGCACGCAAGAAAGGATGCAAGGATGAGGGTACGAAGTTCATGGTTCTCTGTTTCCTTCTGCTTCTTTTTCCAATTCTATCCAAGTTAGTTCATCAGCTTGACCATCAGTTTTCTGCAGTAAGCCAGTCTATGTCGAGAGTACGTCAGCCGGTTGCCTCGATACACAAGTGAATGTTCGCCCAACACCTTTTGTGATTGGATGGCATCCTTGTCTAGGTGACCAATCTGTCGATATGATTATCTCATTCTGAACGCGTTGACTCGATCTTCCTAAGGTATCAAGTATCCCTCCACATTGCCCGTAGCCCAGTTGGATTAAAGCTGATCATATTTAAGACCCGTCGCCATCGGCCGCATCTTAAATCTTATAGATGTCAAAGGTCCAATGTCATCATATAGTTGGCTGACCAGAACGCTTTTGCATGCAGTACCATCAAGCTCTTAATCATTTAACTTTATCTACAGCTAATTCTCAATGTAACCAATTATCAGCTCTTAATCATTTAACTTTATCTACAGCTAATTCTCAATGTAACCAATTATCTGTGTCGAACGCAAACTATGCTTAGCAATAGCTACAGTAATTAAGCAGATCATTGAGTTTGGCAGCATATCGATGGATCATAATCTTTATATGACAATTACGGACATAAGGCAAATTTTAAGAAACAGGGTTTAGGGGATTGTTTTCACCCCCAACAGGTATTGATGAAGCATCTTCCATGGACAATGTCCTTCGTTCTTAAAATGCAGGACTATGAAGGGATTCCAAGAACCAATTCACCCTATAACAAAAGCATAAAACCAACCATGAACAGCAAAGACCAAAAACATTGGAAGTTGCATTCCAGTCTTTTTCATGGAACGTTCATCCTCTGCCACCGAGAGCCTAGAGAGCAGGGTTTATTGATTGAATGAGTTACCAAAAATATCCAATATGTACACTGGGAGAGAGGGAGAAGGAGCAACGTACTTTCCTTTACAAAGAATTTCAGACTACCAAATTCAACTCGTCGGTTGCGACGGGGAAGATGACAGTGAGGGTTCTGCTGAGCCCTTACAAATAGGACACCAGTTCTTGAGCCGCAGCCACTGCTGTATACAGGACAAGTGATACACATGTTCACAGGCCAACCTCCCAACTTCATCTCCTGCTACATACTCCTCCTGTGACCAGTATACAAAGTTTACACGATACAACCCCCACAGGAAGATGTGAAGTGTAAAACAGACTAGAATTGGAAGACAGTCCAACAGTTGCAATAAGCAATTAGCAAATGGAACAAAACTAGGTGAGCATCTCGGGCCTGCTTAAAGAATTCTGCAAACTGCTGTTCTTCATTCTTAAAATGAGCAGAGCCATTAACTATTGAAACAAATTGATTGTTCCGTTCACAAAACTAAAAGGTGCCTTTTCATTTGAGAAGTTTACCACATTCATGTTCTGTCCAAAATCAAAATCAAATGTAAATGAAAAAACTATTTGGAAATTCTTCTTAAAACCTCACCAATATTGAAACACCAGAAGACAATTATTTGAGACAATGGTCTTCTCCAAATTGTCCTCAAATGATAAGAAGACTAGCATGAACAATTGCCTTAAAAGGCAATTAATATGTCAAAACTAGAAAAAAAGTCAAGGTACCTCGAGTTGCGATCTTTCCCCAATAGAATCTACAGCTCCGCCAATATATAACAATTTCAATCATAACCACTGAAACACATTTCTACTTCAAAAGCAACTAAAATTTGGTCCTTTTTCATCCACAAAAACAACCTTTGGCAGCTCATTCACACAACCCTTCCATCAATTAGCCCATATTGGAACACATTCATGATGGCCTTGTGGATTGCTGACTAAGACAGCCACACCAGTAGGCAATCTATTCAGCTCATAAATAATTTGGCAGACCCAATTAACGTTGTGTATTTTATAGAACAGTTATCCTAGAGTCAAGCAATTTATCCTATTAAGGCCTTAGCACCAGCAGATATAGAGAAACATTTTTAGTTGTTTTTTAATCTCAAATACTACCTGGTAAAAACACAAAATATCAAATTGAGTTCTGCATAAAGCCAAGCCTCGCGAATGAAGATTACATTGCAAAACCTGTTAACTTTAATTTTACCTGACAGACACTGCATTTGACATCATCATTCTGCCCACTGGCAGAAGCTGTAGGATGGTGTACTTCTTTCTTGATACACTTCACCAATGCTTCTTCTGTCAATGCAGTGCTTACATTACCCATCCTCTCCTCTAGAGCCAACAGGTCCTGAAACCAAAAAAGAAAGCAGTATGGAGTCCTGAGCATGAGACCAAAGGAATAAAATTGAAACCAAAAAAGAAAGCAATATGAAGTCCTGAGCATGAGACCAAAGGAATAAAATTGATTTGTAACACAATCGCAATGCGTAGACAAACCTCATACGACATATTATCAATATCCAGTCTCATATCTCTGTGTTGATCATAGAAGTTCATCCCGTTAAGAAATATATTAGTTTCCAGAGCAATTAATTGCTGCAAGAGGCCAGAAAAAGAGAGTGAGTTTTATCACTGCCATGATACAACTACAATCCGTGAAAACATCAGATAAATCCACTCTCTTCTCAAAGTTGACCATAAAAGTGATGCACCAGAAAAAAAAAAAAAAAAATATATATATATATATATATATATATATTGCTTTTTAGAGCACGTTGCTTCTGCGAGATGGTCATAGAAAGTCAAAAAGCAACAGGCAACTCCATAGGGCATAATAACCTACAAAATCTACCTCATAAGTTAGTTCCTCATCTTGTTCAATCCTCTCAAGAGCCAATAATACCTGCACAACATTGCAACATAACATGATAAGGGAATATATCATGTTGTAGGAACCAACTTATTATTACATATAATCAATCCAGGGTGGTGCAAAACACATCATGCCCTTGTTGAGCAATTCCTGTACCCCAACCCACCCTCAAACCTGGCCAAACACTCCAAACAAAAACTAAAAATGAGGAAAGAGATAGATCAGCAGTGTCAACAGCAGCTGATAATCGCACCCAACCAGTTTTAACTCTTGTAAAGTTTAAATTGATAAAAGCTTAAGGACACTGCTGCCACTGTTGCTCCTACCATGACCATTATTATCATATCCATCTAGATAACATAATTTGGATAGTTTACATCTATAAACTTCTTGTCCATAAAAATTATAGTGGCTTGTCCAAAGGGAATAGTCCTGTGTCAACATTGTGGGTAACTTTATCATGCTCAACTAGTAGTTTTGATTTCAAATGCAGGCTAAATTTGCATAACACAAGGCACAGTTTCTGGACTTTTTAGACCTTTGTGAACTTGCACAATAGCAAGGTTATTACATACATTGCCTTTACAGAATTAACCTTTGTTTACCCACCCCATTTGAAATCTTGATGTTTTTTGGAAAAAAAAAAAAAAAAAAAATTGAACCTGAAAACCATGTACCTCTGCAATACCATTCATATTGTAATGTTGAAACCTATCCTGATTCATCAAGGAGCGGCTGATGCCAATTTCCGCAAGACCAGATGGTATCACACGCCGTGAACTCTCGCTGCTGCTACTTGGCCGACTGTATGCAGACGCACGACTAGAGGCAGATTCGACAGAAAAGTTGCAAGGTGAAGAGGAAGCATTCTCAGCTGCCATTGGAGATTGATGGGCCTGCATGGTCATAGCATGGGACCTGTTTCGAGACCTGCTCAAATTACCTTGATATGAGCCCCTTGGCTCAGCACAACTATTCGACCTTTGAGTCCTCAAAGATGTGACACCACTGTCCCGATTAAGAGCCCTGCATCTTGCTCGTCTTGACTCGGATATGGATATGCCTGGTTCAGAACTGGAATTTTGTCCTTCTAATGATGGTCTGCCAACAATCTTACCTCTAGTTGAAGAACTAGCTTCACCTTCAACATTTAACTTCTTTATCACATCCTTCTTTCTGTTAAGCATTGGATTTGATGGTGATCCATTGGAAGGGATGACGTTAGATGCTGAATTACACCTAATGTTTCTCAAACCACAGCGACTAAGATTAGTTCGTGCAGGCTGGCTGATGCTTCTTGATGCCATGGAAACAGAGGAATTCGTGGGACCATCTATTTTATCAGAACTTATATCGAGGGAATTGTTGTCCACAGATCTTGAACTCGATGCTGCACTAGAACTTCCCATCTCTGTAGGTACAACTTCCCTAAATTCAGCAGCCCCACTTTCAAGATGAAGTCCTCTTTGGATCTTTCCCGGTGGTGGGTTGTCCTCTGAAACATCGGGTTCATCTTGAACACTGCTTGTTTCAGATGAATCAGGATCTAGCTGAGAAGAATATTTCTTCTGACGATCCAGGAAGGATTTCCTTTGACTGCTTGCTGACAGATTACTTCTGGAAGAGCTCTCCGCTATTTCTTTCCCATTCGTTACAGGACGAAACGAGGGCCTTGCATATCTGCACTTGTCTATGCAAGCAGTTTGGGAACCTACTGCATTAATTCTGCTGCTACATCCCAACCTGCTGCAAATTTGAGCCTTCCGAGCCCTACTACTTGCCGTATCCCTCATCACCAAACTGGATCCCCTAGAAGGTGCAGAAAACTTATGAAGAGTTCTCTCTCCAGAAAATTCATCCATGTTCAGAGGTATCCAATGTTCAAAACCTGCAAGGTTCAGCAAAATATTATCTATTATCATCCTAACCTTCTATCAACAAAAGCCATCCATTAGAGGGCAAAGCAAAGTTATAAATAACTTGTTCAAAGAAAAACACTCGTTAGCAAATCCATCAGAGAAGATATTATCCTTTCGGTTAACTGAGACAATAAAATACAATGATACAGCAAATATATGTGTGAAAACCTGCATGATAAAACATGCCTTGCTGATATAAACTTTCCCAGCATACAGAAAGCTTTGATGATGTCGATTACTATGAGGAAAGAACAAATAAATTTGCAAAGTCCACACGCATAACAAAAATCCTATGCAACATACATCAGCTTCCACCAAGTGGTGGAAAGTTTCGAGGCCCAGAGAAAAGTTTGCATGTAGCAAAATCCTATGCAACCTACATCAGCTTCCACCAAACAGTGGAAAGTTTCCAGCCCAGAGAAAAGTTTGCATGTCGCAGGCATAAACAACCAATTCAACAAGACAAAGGGCCCAGTAAAAACTCGCAAGTTGCAGGAGTAAATCAGCAATTCGATAAGACGAAAACTTCCTCTATTGCATTAAAATATTACACCAACAAGAACAAAAAGAACCACGATAAAAGAGCAGAGAAAATTGCAGAGTGCAGACTATCTAAAGAGATGGATACAAGGTACAGACAACACCAGCACCCAATCAAACTCACCAAAATAGCCTGAAAACTTAACTAACTACATGTAATCACCCCAGAAAGGCCCAAAAGAAAAGTAAAAGAGCACAGAGGCACAACAGCTTCATGCAATGAGACATGTACCCCAATATGCAGATATGGAAAAGAAACTCAAATCACTTATACATAAAAAAAACATGTCATACGCTAATTAAACAGCATCCAAGCTACCCAAGTTGACTGAAAGCCTCCTCAAAAGCAAGAAGAGAAATCAGAAAGCCAATCAAATGAGCAAATACTGGGTAGGCGCAAAATCAGACTTCCAAACAGCCAAAAAGTGGTCCAGAACTCCACAAAACAACAGAATATGTGCAGCTACATGTTCCAGAGGCGTTCACCACAAAACATAACCATGCCATAGAATCAGATAGTTTCACACGCCATGTAAAGGGTCAAAGAAGGAGAGCTCACAGATGGAAACCTCTTTTCATCAACACACAGCCAAAATACAAAATAAAAAACAGCCAGAAAGCGTAATCCCACGAAGTCGCCCTCTCAAAAAAAAAAAAAAACAGCAACAACACCAGGAGAAGAAAGAGAAAGAGCAAGCAATATAAAGAGACCCAGATGGCCACAAACCCGTAATTCAACCCAATAAAGTCGGACTCTCCGTTTCCTTTTTTTTTTTTTAAAGCAAAAAGCCCTGTTTGAACCATTCCATCAAACCGCAAAAAAGGATCACTTTTCTCCGCGATTCAAGCGCACGAAAAGCTGCACACCTCTCGACTCTCCGAACGACGGTGCTCCTAAAAACAGACCCCAAAAACCAAAACGCAAAAAGCAGAAACAAAAAATCACAACCGCCGTCGATCATCGCGAGTACCTCACTCGAGCCGCGCGATCACCGTCAACCCAGAAACCATCCGAGCACGAGGAGGACGCCAGGAAAAAAGAAAAAAACAACAACAACAAACCCAACCCGAGAAACCCGTTTCCGGAACGGAATTCCGCAGCGAAAAGCCGAGAGGGGTCCGATCAAAAAGAGGAAACGAACAGAACCCAGAACTTCAATCTACCTCCAGCTCCCGAAAGGCCCTTTGCTTGCGCGCGTTTTCCTTTCTTGGGGGCGTAGAAAGGAGGCAGCTTTAGAGCGAGAAAAAGCAATCGCTAGAGAGGGAACGAGAAGGAGAGAAAGAGATGAGGGAGGCGGAAACGTGTGCGAATGATCCAAGGCTTAAAAGCGCCCGCCCGCCCGAACCCACGGAAGGAAAGTAGTCGCCACTGTTCGTGAATTCCCGAGAGGTCCTAACGCGACAAGGCACGCACGAGCAACAGTGCCGCCCCGCTTCCTCCTGTTCTCCGCTGGACGGCGTGTGGGCCGTCCGATTCGGCGACCCCGGGCGGGTCAAAGTCAATCATCGACGGCCAAAACTCGCTCTCACGTCAGCCCCCTTCAAGGGCCTTCTGATTTATTTATTTTAGGAATTTTTCTTTTTGAGAAAGAGATGTTTTTTCTCGACTCTTTTTTTTTTTTAATTTTTCTTTTTTCTGTGGACGGAGCAGCATGGGCCCACCTAACTCAATGGGCCGCCTATCCTCTAATTTATTTCTCTTTCCCGGTTCCCCTTTCATTTATTTATTTATTTGTTTGTTTGTTTTTTATCATTTTGGCACTTATCATGGTTTCTCTTCTTCTTTTTTGGCAGCACACATCCTGGTTTTGGAAATTTCCCCCCTTTTTTCCTCTTTCGCTTGTTTTTCTCGCGGTTTTAGGATAATCAGATGTCTCTCTTTTGGCCATAGAAATAAAGATATATTTGAATTAAGATATTATCTATGTGTATATTGTGTAATAGCCGTGTTATTCGGTTTTATGGACCGACTATCTATTTATAACTAGATAAGTTTTACTCTTAGTTACGTTGACACGATGAATGGACGGCTAATGGCCGCAGCTTTAACAGCATGATAGGAGAAAGGAAACGTTGAATGATAAGGATCTAAGCATTTTAGTCAATGATCAGCTCCATTAAATGGATCTCCCCTACTGTGGGCTTAATTTTCAAAAGAAGTCCAAATTTATTGTTTGACCCATTTGAAAAGAGCACTTGGAATAGACTTGTATAATTCATTAGTGCAATGATTAGGTTAAGCAAGTGCTACTTTGGTGACGTTGAAATGATTTTCTGTATATATAGGCTAAAGTATAGACCCATAGGTTGCCTAATCAAGCTTATTCCTCCTTAATTCGGCTTGAGAATATAGGATTTGTCGTATAAATAATCTTTCTGGGGAATCTAATTTCAAGATGAGATTTCGCTGAATAATGTCAAACTTTAAAAATAAAAAACTAAGAATATATTTATATGTTACCAAACTTTTTTTTTATTTATAAAAATCGATATTCTCATTGAATAAATGATTGTGTGAGTCATGCTCAACCCTAAATTAAGCATTATCCTGTGCACTTTTACCTTAATGCAATTTCTCCATATTGTTTTTGGAAAAAATGATTTTTATTTTGTTTGCTTAAAAATCTTTAGGTTCCATTCTCATTTAACTATGACAGATAATTTCATTTATTAATATAAACAACAAAACTTCTAAGTTTCGGTTTTTATTTTTTTATATTTTTTTTTTGTCCTTCCGTTGATTTTTCCGGTGAAACACTCTGGAATGATCCACTTAACTTTTAGGTGAAGAAAGTGACCATATGCATGAGAATATAATAAATGCATCTTATAAAAAGAATTGCACTTTCACTTCCATTTTACAAAAATGAGAGCCCGACACGAAAAGCTCAAAAATCATTACGTCTAAGAAAAGAAACATACTTTACAGTTAAATAACACCAATAAACAATAATATAATATTCTTATAAAGAAGCTAAACTATTATTAAGTCCACTACTAGGGCAAATCAATACCTACACATTCACCTTCCGAACAAGCGACACATGTATTTAGAGCTAATTTTGTGAACAAAATTCTTTCACACGTCAATGATCTATCAATGAAAATGTAAATAGCCTAATAAAAAATTACCAAAAAAAAGGGGGGAAAAATGAAGCTTCTCCTCCATCCTCGAAGAGGCTACATGTTTGTCCCTAACTGACTTTTTGGAAAGCTTTCTTGGAAGCCAGATGGGACTTTTTCGTGGAGTGGCCAAAAGGGCAAAACCAAGTTGAATTAAATAATGGAAAAAGAGCAAAGGGAACATAACCTACCAACCGCTTGTACGCATCCCATTTACCAAATTCCGGTGTCCACCCCCCACCACCGCCCCCTTTATTCTCCAATAAGGTCGCGGGAACCACTAGCAATCGAGAGCAGCTTAAGGATCCTATCTGTCTCTCGAAGGTTGTTTTGATTAAGACCTTTTTCTTCCTAGGTATCGTTTCGAATTACGCAAATTTAATCATGCGATGTTAGTTTAGTACCTAGATAATCACTGCATGGGCCTCATAGTACACGAGGAAAAGAAGCAGGAATGCGGTTTGATAAGCTCGATAAGGGCAGATTTTGCTGGGGTCACCGACTTTCAAAGCATTTTTTCAATCGGATCATTGAACTTTCGCTTCAATTATCTAATATATCGAGCTTTTTCCTAACAAAAACTAACACTACCTTTTGGCCTATCGTTGAAAGAGCTATACATGTCATAGTACAACAAGGCAAATTGAGCTTAACGAGATATATGGATAACTTTAAAAGATTATATAATAAATTCGAAATTTATATGAATAAACATGTTTTACCCACTCTTAACAAAAAATTTTGTAATGATGATACAAATAGAAAAATAAAAATCATCCTTTTCTATGTAACCTAGACAGCCCAGGGAAAATAACAAAAAAAGAAAAGAAAAGTATCTTTATCGTTTGACCCAAACCACACGAAGAAGGCTTCAACTTCCTAATCGATCTCAACTGAATAAAAACGTGCGATCATGTAACTCGGGCAACTACTACAATTGATGGAAGAAGCAAGTGGAGACGTTGACTAAATTAGGGTTTTATTTATTTTTTTCAACAATAATCGCTATCAGCGAAGAGTGACTCGAAGATTTTCTGCATTTTCCTAACATTTTCCACCATCTCGGGTCGGCAGGTGGAAAAATTATTGATTGGGGTTTTGGAGGAAAGGAATCCTCCAAGAAAAAGCAACAAAGGAGGGGTCTTGCCATCCTATCAAATGAAAGAAATAAAAATAAAAAAAATGAAAAAAAGCATATAGTAAAATACTAAATTCTTAGAAGCACAATTAAAGGTTTGAAATTGAATAATTTAATAGGGAAGAGAGTGTTTTGCCAAATGGAAAGCAACAGGGTAGGGACTCCAAGCCAATCATGTTGTTTGGGTGATTAAAGAAAAAGGGTGGAAGAAGACATTCTCCTTATCTCTATTTCTCTCTATCTTCTTTGCTTGTTAAGCCATATAAGATAAGGTTAGATTAATCTACAATTAAGTAAAGAGATGCAAAGTATTAAGAAAGGGTGAAGTGGGGCGACTTTCGGACTAAGCTAGCTCACGACGCGTTAGCATGAGTTGCTTGATTCACTTGACATCGTGCTCGACGCATGTCGTTTTCGGGGTGACGCTATACATGTCGTGAAAGCAGAGCTTTGATTTTCGAACAAATCATGAGCCTCGCTTTCCTTATTTGTATATTTTGTACATTTTTCTTGTTAAATCACTTATTCTGAGGCCTTCTAGAAATATAATAGAACATAAGCCGGGGACGCAACACCGCTACCTACTTCCTTCAGCTCGAAAGAAAAAAAATGAATTAGTCCACGCCTAATAAGCCGGGAACAACTACCTTAAAGTGGATTCCCCACTCGAATAACCTTTTTTCATGTGGAGGCGGTGATTAGATTGCTTAATTAGTGGTATTACAGGTGGCATCTTATGGTATAAATCATATAAAAAGAGGTTAATCGCCTTAGGTTTCAAATTTTGCTGCCTTAAGAAAAGGCAACAAATTTTGTCGCGAGCCGTATGTTGTGTTTGCTTTATCGTTCTTATCTAATATGGTATTTTTATTTTATTTTGTCTCCTGTGGCACCTAAGGTGACAAAATATAGGTGTTTCGCTCAAATGGGATAAAACTCATCTGTTTTCACTGCAAATTGGCCAAAGAAAATTATAAAAAAAAAAATGTTGTATTGTTGATAAAAATTCATCACCTCACGTTGCCTTTGATAATTTTTTTTTGTCACGTTAGGTTTATTTTTTGAGTTATACAATAAGACAACTATTTCATTTTCGTTGTCTTAGATGTTGTTAGTTTGTTTTAATTGGAATTTGATTATAATATAAGAAAATTAGATTATAAAATTTGAAAGTTCATAATTTCATGACATCAGACCTGAATAAGCTCCACAATCAATTTCATTAATTCAAATATAAATACTATGTTAACAACATGATTACAAGCAGAAGGAATCGAATATTATAAGTGTCTAAATCTAGCAAAAGTCCTCTTGGGGCACGGCAAATAATTACGGGGTAAAAAAAAAATAACATTATTGTAAATATTCTAATAATATCAGGAGAGAGGGAGAAAGAATCGTTAAAACTACATTTTTACTTAATTGACCACTGCACACTTTTTCAGAGAATGATACTTGTACCCATATAATGCATATAAAAGGAAACGAGATAATATAACTTAACAAGGAAATTAGCTATCATAGAAAATAACGAAATATTAAATAATATATTTAATATTTAATAATATCTCTAAGAATATTCTCTACTAGGGAAATCATTAATCTCCGTAAATGTATTTTATCAATTGCAAGTAATTCAATCCATCAAAGTCTTTCTTGGGGTCGATTCCACTCCGACATAGACATTAGGCTGTAGCAAAAGACATAAAACAAAATTTTGAGGTATTTTACCATTAATAATAGATGCTTGAATAATAGACAAATTTATCATTAATTAAGATGCTTAAAATTGGACCAAACAAACATATAACTAAACAAATTTCGAAAGTCGTGCCCAATAGTGCAGAAGCAGTGATCAAGGTTGCATGGTGACGGCCATGGCCGTGGCCGCGACTCTAGATTGGGTTGCAATTGCAATCGTAGATCAAAATGAGTAGCAATCCTCAATTTTATCATAGCCATGACCCTAGAGATCCAAAGCACAACCTTGGATGCAACTGTCTTATTAAAAAAATCGAGATTGTTATCTATATTATTAATTAAGCAAATTCAACGATCATTTCATTCTCAAGCTGTTGATAAACACTCCATGCATATATTTAAAATGCACTATTATCATATATGACTTTTAATCGACAAAATCACAATTTATGATAATAAAGATAATAGCAAGTAACTACTTAATGTCTTACCTTTTTAATTTGAATGCAAAATAATTATGTAGCATTTGATATATCACTCATCGTTTCTTACGGCAATTTAAATTATATTAGAAAGGATGACAATCTTGACGTATTGGCAGACATGTATAGCGTCATGCGTATGCAAGAAATTGTTATTACAAAAAATTTAAGAAAGTCAAGATATTACTTCTCTGTTGTAAACATGACATGACCATTTTACTACGCTTCTTGCCATGTTTCATTTAATTTTAGCTTTTGATTCTAATTTTATTTTAGTACTTAATATTAAATACTACAAATTTTTAAAAGTTTATATGGTGTTCAAGTAATAAAGAATAATCTATAATGCTTTTATATGCTTCTCCATGATATCCGTAGTTACCTAAGGGTCCGTTTGTTTCGTGAAAAATTGGTCATTTTCAAAAGTGGAAAATATTTTATCCTAATTTAGAAGACTTTTTTCCTTTCATGAAAAACATTTTTCCCAAGGAATTCATTTTCCGTGAAATGAACGCCGGAAAATCAGGAAAACGTTTTCCGGGAAATTATTTTCCGCAAAACAAACGGAGCCTAAGTATGTTCGAATCACTAAATATCAAAAGAAATAATTGGTCAAATATGCGATACAAGGAAAGTGATCTAGGAAATTTTCAAAAGAAAAAAAATGATTGAAATCTCTTATTAGTTTATATTAGATGATTTTATTCGACAATTAGCACCGTCAAATTCAGACACAAAAAGTTTGTATAAGTTCGGTATTGAGGATCTTAAGTTTTCTGCACTCCTAATTGACAATGTTAAAGACTAGAAAGCCCATATTCAGACGTTTCTTATCCATCTAAATAACTAATAAAATTTCAGTAATGATTAGAATGCAATAATTCCAATTATACTTCAAAATTTTCTTTTGCCATCAATTACCCTCGAAGTATTTATATTTCTTCATTCATATATGTCACGTGTGTTGGTGGACAAAATTGAAATGAATATATAATCACCGTTGCAACCTAAGTTAGCATTGCCATGTTTCTTTGTAATTAATGACATGCATGACAATATGCCAACTATGTTTGATTGTCAGGATTTCTAATTATGATAGCATTGGATAGTATAAGATATAAAATTAAATAATTTTGCTATATTTTATTCATTATTTAATGAATTATAATAATAAAATTTAGATATATTCACATCATATCATATACATTATTTAGTATAAATGACATATTAGTGTAAATGAATCTAAATGTTGCACAAACAAAGATGGTATAAATTTATAGCGACACTCTTGCCTACCTCATTTGAATTTGCTGTTTTTTCCTCTCTTTTTTCTTTTTAATTTCTTTTTCCCCTTCCATCATTCTCTAATAAAAATTTATTAATTAATAAATCGTACTAATATAGCTAAAATATTAAAATACTTAAAATATGCAATTAATATAAATATAAATATATTTAATTTATATTATAAGATAGAATTAAATTCAAATATATAAATCAAAATAAAATTATATTAAAAAAGAAATTGTTGTTATTTTTTTTGTTATTTTGAATTTCTTATATTAGAATTCAAATATTATTTATATTAAAATATAATTTTAATTTTATTAATTTATTTGAGAAAAATAATTTGCCTGGCTTCTTGTGGTTAAAAATCTACTACTATTTCCAATATAAAAATTAATAATCATTATGGCTTTACTTATATGCCCATGTAAGTTATTGAACTGTATCTAACGATTACTAGTGTAATATATTCAATCATCCTACAAAATATTTACATTTCACTAATGATACCACGTATTTGTATCAGCTAATAAGGTAGGAATAAGTATTCAATTTTCAATTGCAACCTATGTGTTAGCACAGGCTATCTATGATGACAAGAACAATCCATTGCTATTTAGGTCACCTGCGTCTTAAAAATTCCATACTTTTTTTTCGCCATGTTAAACGAAAACTTTTTTGAAATCCAACCAAAAGCGACAAAATTTTAGGCTAAACCGACAACGACAAAAAGAGCATTATCTTTATAGGCTTAGAGTGAAAAATTGAGTAGTTATTTTTTGCCTAATTATAGGAGGTAGAGAATAAGTCGGTGTGGTGCAAAGCACACCAATCAAATGAGGATTAGTCGACTCTAAGAATTGTGACATTATAATCATACCAATAAATTTCAATATTTGTTGCACATTTGATGTCACTCATTCGCCGCAGCCTTTTTTCCTCCAAACACAAGATTATAGGAAAAAAAAAGAGAGACTCCGATTACAAAGTCTAGCACACCGGTTCCAAAAGGGCCCAATGACATTTAGGACTGTAGAATTAGGGTTTACAAGGAACCTAACTTCATGGTAATTTCTTGGAATTGTGAGAAGAGAAACACGATATTCGGCTAGGCTGGGCTCAAATGAAAAGGGGTTGATTATGTCTACCGCTACGCCAAGCTTGACAGCGAAGCCCAATACTTCAGTAGCAAATGAAAAGTCGGAAACGCTCAATCAAGAAAAGGATCATTCATGATGAAGCAAGAAGACAATTGCTTCTCCCTCACAAATTAAGCCCGGGTCGGATTCTCAACTCGGGCAAACTTGATGCTCAAGCAGAACTCGCACAGGCCTCGCCATAGATCAGACGATGATGGCAATCATAGTTCCTCGGCGCCATTCGGACACGGGTTTTGAACAGGTGCAGTTCGTTCGCCGATGTGTTCCTCTTCCATCCTCTCGAACTGCTTGACTTTGCAAACAAGGCAGGATCGCTTCTTCTCTTAAGTCAGCCAGCCGGCCAGCTTGCTTGGTCGGGATGACGTTACCGATGCCTTTTCTTGCACGCATGTTGCGCGCGCGCGGAAATAATTAATTGCGTCCGGGGCGGACTGACATGGTCCTCGGCTCATCATGGGATCGATGATGGGATTGGCCAAGACGTGCGACGTGATCTCCCTCAACTAGAAGCTCTAGATCACCAAAGTACGTTGGACCCTCAAAACTTAACCCCTCTCTCTCTCTGCAATTATTCCGTTCTTGGGACTCTTCTTCCACATCGAACAAGACCTTTTCGTTTAGCTGAGATGTAGAGGAGTCCCGTTAATTTCTATGGGAGAATATTCATCTCTCTCTCTCTCTTTTCTATTTTTTTTTTAAAATTTCATTATTATTTTTTTGGTGGGGTGCTTGGCATTTGAAAAGGTCAAACGATCGCTCCCACACATACGCACCTCTTTCTCGAACAAGAGGTTTGGGTTTTTTTTTCGTTGTTCGATGGTTTCCGTTCGCTCGCAATGACATGGCCTCCTCCTCCTCCACACCACCACCCTTTTGGAGTTTAGAGCGTGATTTGCTCTCCTCTCATCAACCCAAAACCACCACTCTCTCTCTCTCTCTCTCTCTCTCTCTCTTCAAATTCCTTCAATTAATTAGGTGACTCTTTCCTTATATTCAGTCTTTGTTTTCTTTGCTCTCTCCTTTGTCCCTTTCCCATTCACTCCTCCACATGAAGTTTCATTGATCAAGGTACGTTACCATCTCTCTCTCTCTCTCTCGCCCTCCCTCCCTCCTTTATTGCATATCATGTAATCATAGGTTTCAAGAACATGAATGAATACACGAAGAACACGCGTGTTGTGTTGGATCTTCATCGATGCTCAACTCTAGGATCGGAATGTTCTAGTTGGCAGATTGATTCCGATCATTACTTTCTTGCTAGAGTTTCTGCATGGCTCCGGTAATCCCACGGCGTTTGCGATAATTTGCTTGCTCTCTAGCGCCAGCAGACCTAAGCATATTCCTGTTCCTAGACCTTTTGCGGGGTCGAAGGCATAGTGATATCGTCAAGGGAAATCGCTGGAGTGATGGTTTGCATATTTGAGATGTGGCGAGTGCATTGTCTTGAAATCCAGATTCAAACAATTTCTGGTATGCAGTTAATGTGCAGATAGCCGCTTTTGGCCTCTAGCATATTCATTAGGATCCTATTTATGTAGGAAATTGTTGGCAGCCTTTTGTGGAAGCTGTATCTCTGCGTGGTTCGATAATTATATCCAGGATACGACATTGAGTCGAATGCAATGCATTCATACACGATGTCCTCGATGAAAATCAGCAAGAAAAGATTACCTATCGTGGAGTAAAATGTCGGGAAAAAATTGTTAGGCCGTTATCTACTCCTACCAATTCAATTTGATTCCCTTTCTGGTGAATCCTCCATCGGAGTTGAAATATTGCTGGTTTTACAGGACGACATCACATAGATTTCCAAAAGGGTCTAGGGCTATGTATTTGGTCGGTTCGTCCTAACAATCAGATTGTATAGATTAAGATTTACTCAGCGGAAATTCATTTGGCCTGTTTGAGAGTATTAACCCTCCTTATGGGAGGTCATCTCTGCCTTTATCCTATTCGCCGATGGTCACAAATGCAAAGTAGGATAAATACAAGCGGCGAAACGCAGTCCTATGTGAATAACCTTTGTGCTATCTGCAATCTGTGAACCCATTAACTTTGCCCGTCGCATTGCAGCTTGTACAGAACTTCCTCTATCTCAGTCCCGGCAATACAAGCAACATGGCAACGAAACCGAAAGAGAGCGCCTCTCTGGTGAAGAAAAAGAAGGCCGCGTCTCCTTCAGATCATCATCAAACCAGCATGGCCCAAACCAAACGACCTAGTCCTACTTTAAAGCAATCCAACTTATTATCTTCTCCAACCACCAGTGTCGCTCCGACAGCATCAGATAAGCAACTCCCGAATTATCTAAAACCGACATTGAGCTCACGGGTTGAATCGCCAAAGCCAGCAACGAAGAAACATGTCTCATTGTTGCCTGGAGCCTCTGCTCAGAAGCCTCATCTCTCCAGAAGAAACTCTTTTGACAAGTCTGAATCATCTGCTCAGATGCAGAAGATCTACACTTCATCCAGTCCAAGAGAGAGGTCCTTAACAGTTAAAAGTTTATCTTTCTCTTCCCAATCCTCTGGTTTGGCAAGGCCAGTTTTGGACAGGACCTCAAAAACACCTAAAGCTGGTCCTGCCAAGTCCCAGGCTTCAACCATAGCTGGAAATAAGGCCACAAGGAAGAGTTCAGTTTCAACTCCCTTAACCATCAAGAAGGAGACCGGTAGGTTGAGTAGAACTCCGAGCAATCCTGACGAAATTTCAGAGATACTGAATGCCGAATCAGGAAACTTAGACAACAAGAAACCAGAGGTGAAAGACGTGGAAGAGGTTGTCATCGTGAAGGTTGAGAGTGATCATGCGGTAGATGTTGCCCCAGATTTGCAGAAACCTGAAGATATCGTTGATGAACATGATGATATCATCCTGGCAGGTGATGAACTTGTGAAAGATCAAGAGATGGTTGACCAGGCTCGTGTCATTTCCACGGTGGAGGACCACATTCATGATTCAACTGAATCTTCCCAGGGAGAAGCGGAAGATACCGAGGACAAATTAACTGAACAAGAAGCTACTGAAACCCTTCTTGGTGACAAAATTGGTGAAGATAAAGATCAAATTTCTAGTGATGAGACTGATATTATACGAGAGGAGATCTCAACAGAAGTCGCTACACCAGAAGATAAAATAGAAGATCACGCCCACAAAAAGACCGACACCATCACAGCAGAAACTGGAGAAGCAGAGGCAACAAGTGAGAAGCCAGAGCAGGCTGGTGAAGAGCAAAACCTGAACAAGCCCATATCATCAGATGATGAAAGGAAAGATGCGCCAGCAGAGAGCACAGTGAAAGAAGAAGCAAAGCCATTGACGATCAAGACCATTTCGCCTTCAAAGAGCCAGAGACCTAGTCAGGGGAACTCGAAGAAGGAATCGCCAGCATACAACGACGTGATTGCGGAGACCTCGAGCAAGCTGATGGAGAAGAGGAAGAACAAGGTGAAAGCACTGGTGGGAGCTTTCGAGACTGTCATATCCTTGGAAGAGCCCCAAGCTTGACGCGCCACCGCCTTCCCCCTTGCCGCCGACACAAACAAATACAATGCATGGTTTCCTTCGTTTCTTCTTGTGTAAATGCAACGAGTCCTAGAAAATGCATAGGATGTTTGAGAGGAGAGATACTCCTCTGTTCATTGCGAGAGTCACTGCGAGATCAAATTAGATTTCTTGCGTGTTTTGTCTTTGTCTGTTCCCCTTTGATGCACATGGTTCTAGTTGGAATGTTGGATGATGTTTTCGTGTCTGAAACATCTAAACTCCAGCTTAGGTGATATTAGAGGGTAGAGTTGGCATTTTGGATTCTCTGTAAAACAAAAAGAAAAAAAGAAAAAAGAAGAAGAAGAAAAATAATTAGAATTTTCATTCTTCATGTATCAAAGATAAAAAGTCACACATTTCACACAAAAAGCTTCATATACGAGAGCAAATTTATATATATTGTACTTATGATCCAATCTTATATATTCTTCAAATCCAACCTCACCATAAATGGTCATATTTTGCCTCCATTTCGGATCGGAAGAAATTGATAGAGGCATGATTCGAAGAAATTTTTTCCGATTATAAATTGATGGAAAATACAGCTTTACTATAAATGTAAACAAATACATGATGCATGTCCCCGTTTATATTTAAGACGCTTTTTTTTCTTCTTATATCTATGGCGCTTTGTACATTTCAATTCCAAAACCAACCATCATCCTATTGTCATTTCAAGATAGATCATAGAGGAAATCACCTATTTACCTAATAGGTCCATTTACACGATTGGTGTCATAATTTCAGAAAAAAAGTTATAAAATCATCGCGGTTACATGATCAATCCTTCTTTTCTTGGATTACACAAAAAACTAGCCAAATGTATATATAAAAAATAATCAAAATATTATTATTGTGATAAATCTAATAAGTTTTTCTTTTGGTTTGTGAATCTAATAAGTTTTCAACCACTGTGATTCGCTCCAGTGGCCACCCTTCTAACATGGAAGGGGGAGGTGATGGGTTCAAATCCCCACCTTAGGGGATGGGGTGGGACGAGTAAGTTTCAAGAGTGGGTTTCGACTCCCACGCCCTGTAAGAAGCATGGCAAAAGTCTGAGAGTGAGTGTAGAGTAGGCATAGAGTAGGACTAACCAAAAAAAAATAAAATCTAATAAGTTTTCAAACATATAATAAATGCACAACTTTTTTTTAAGTCACTAGTTTAACACGATGATTTAAACATACATAAGAAAAATACATAACCTTTTATCATTGTAGAAAAAAAATTACTATACCCTACATTCTTAAGTTTTATTTTGTTGTCATCTTATACACGTGTCATCCGTTTATGGGTAGTGGCCGACTAGAATTAATAAAACTGTAACCTCAAATAAGGTTCGCATCTACCTTAATATTAATTTCTCGATCCTTCCTCCGCGCCGAAATCACGTTGTTGTTGTTGTTTTTTAAACCAACAAAGAAAATGAAAACTTCTTTTCTTTGTCAAAAAAGAAATACCCATCCTTTTTTTTTTTTATAGAAAAGTTCAAACAAAAAAACTAAAAATCGATACTTTTATCACGCAGGCCAAACATTTAATTTATCACAGTGGCCTAGATTGTTATTTCTTTTTTTAAATAGTTTTGTTGAATTCGTAGTAGCAGGAAAATGTTGCGGATTTATTTTGTTTAGTCACCTATAGGAATTTGAATTTCTTTTTTTTTTTTTTTCAATTTAGCCTACACTCAATGATTTTTCAGCATAAAAATTCAATAGTGAGATAGTATAATGACATAAATTATCCTTAAAATTTAACCCAATATGAAATGTAGTTCCCAAACTTTTAATTTATTTAATATGATTTCTAGAATTTTGGTACATGTTCAAGTTAGTCATTGAACCGTACACAAATGTTCAATGTTATCTTTCGATTAATTCAAGTTCAAGAACAATATAACATTCTTATATAATCCAAAGACTAGATCAAACACGTATCAAAAGTTGAAGGAGCACAATGAATAAGTTGAAAGTTTAAGGGCAACATTATATATTCAGCTAAAATTCATGAACCATATTGAATAAATTAAAAGTTCAAGGATCACATTATATTAGATCAAAATTTAGGGGCTATTTTGTGTTTTTTTCCCTAAAGAGGGCAATTTTTTATAAAAAAAATTTCCTGAAAGATCTAATATTCCATTGATAACAAAATGGCTCAAGCACTTTTCTTAAAAAAAAAGAAACGAAGAGAAAAGAAAAGAATTGACGTTTATGCCAAATGGGAAGAAAGAAAAAGATAAAGAAGAATTGGAAAATTTAAAATAAGGGCATAAAATGAATTTTGCTTTAAATAAGGCCATAGAGTGATCATGTCATCTTAAAGAAGGGTTTAGCCTCGTAGATTGAGCAATGACATTTTCTTCCTTTATTTCTTTCTTTTTATATGGCTCATGCCCAGTCTAATGTGATGGTTTGCCCGTCGACAATGAAAAAAGGCTAGGCAAGGCCAAACTTGAAAGCTAAAGGCAAAGGGTGGCCTTGTCTAGACAATCCTCGCTAGCCATAAGCAAGGTCACCCTTCGCCAAATTCAAATGAGGTGAGATTGTTATTTGAAATTGAGATTAAAATTGTCTTAGGACGAAAATGCTTTTCATCTATTGGAATATTCATCCGACTGCCAAGGCAATGCTCTTGTTTGAAAAGTTCACGTCTACTTTTAAGTTTTTTTTTTTTTTTTTGAAATAAATTTATTTCAGGTTTTTATTTAAGAAAATAAAGATTCTTCAAATCCTTAATAGGAATTTTCGGAGAAGAACCAACGCCGATTAAAGTTGCGCTTGGGAAGTTGTCCTGTCCGCGATCGCCTTCGTTCTGTGCAGAAGACTGCGCAGCGCCACCATCCATCTCCATTCCGGCGCCTTCGTCTCTCTCTCTCTCTGGCGGTTGCTTTCGCAAATTTCGGGTTTCCGCCCATCGTCTTCAAGATGAGCATCAACCAATTCGCTATGGTGAGATCCTTCTCTCTTTCTCATGTTGGGTTCTCCAATTCGATTCTCGGTTACATCCTTTTTGGGTCGGTTTGGTTCGGTCTCCTTTTGGTCGAGCGCGGTCGAGATCGTGAATTGTCGGTCTTTGCTCGAACTGGGTCGTGGGCAACTGGGCAACTCGAGCAGCCGATCGTTGCCCTCAAATTTCTGAACTTTTTTCGACTTTCTCTACCACCCGGAAGAGGGTCTCAGCTTTGAAGTTGCAATGACTTTGACGGCTCGTGGCAGGTGGAGGAATTGGCTTCCCTGGTGAAGGACAACTTTCCCTGCAAGCATCTTGTTCTCTCTGTGGAGGAGGGTTTGGTGAATTTCCTTCAGGACGACTCCAGGTATCTCGCGATTCCTGACTCCTAAAGTCGTGTGATTGATTGCGAGTGCAGACTTCACATTGCTGCTTTTGTGCGTCGTGAAGTCAGAGTCAGAGATTGGCGAGTACTTTTTGCATGTCTTCGTCGGTTAAAGAAATTCCCTTTTGTCTGATATACTGGAGTGGGAAGTTGAAGAGGAGAGAAAGGTATAATTGGAACTAACTTTCGCAAAGAATTGGCATTGATAGGAGAAGAAAGGGTATGTGAGCTTCTGCGACTTAAAAGTCTAGGTGTATTTTGAGGAGCCATAGATCGCTGTGCAGGAGCTTGAACCTTTCATCCAGTTTCTTTAGAACCAATTGATCTAAGAAAAACCGTCAATCACTCCCAGCAGTTGCTTTCAATGTGTATATAGATTCAAGAACTGACCCGCTTTTGTGTACAGCTAGCTAGTAGACGTTAACTTGTTTATGGAAAATGAAGACTGCTTATCCACGGCAAATTCTCCTCTTACACATTTACCAAAAGAAGACTACGACACATACACTTTTACAATTGTTTCTGTGGCTTGGGGTAACAACGAAGCAGGATAGGAGCATTGATTGGTCCCCCAATCTATGCTTTGCTTGCAATTTTTACCCATCCCAAACTTGCAAGTAGGTTGCACACCTCAGCAATTGTTAAAACTGGTGGTCAGTGACGTTTTCTGTAGCCTTAGCTAAGAAATTTCTAGGTTCTGTGGTAGTCCCAGGGATGATTAGTTAGTCAAAGGAAAAGATGAGGCGGCCCTGTTAAAGAGAACATTCATGAGTCCGTGATATGGAAGGTGCAAGGTAGCGATTTGAAAAAGTAGGAAATTTTCTTCAGGAACCAAGGTATTATTCTTTATGATTATGAAGGATATGGCGATTCTAGTGCTATTTACCTTATATAATGCTTCTTCCAATATGGAATTTTCCAGTTCCATGAAAGTTAAGTTTGAAACTAGAAATAGATGGTGGAGTCTGAGCTTTCTCATTTTCTGACTAATTAATAAATTCTTGAGGATGGATTGATATGAGAGTCACTTGATACGTAATTCGATAGGATTTTACATCCAATTTCAAGGTCAAATCTTGAGTCAATGCCATGAAAATTCCCTGAGATATTGAATATCTCTTGGCATGCGAGTAAGCTGATTCTGCTATGAATTGACCAAGTTGATATGCCTATAGATTTTGTCAAACTAGAGTTGACAAGGTCAACTGGGTCAGGTTTTTGTGGGCTTGTACCATCTCCAAGATGAATGTACTTGGAGCCTTTTCCCAGTTGCATTATTTGATCCCGCTTGACGAATGTGTTTCTTAAATCACTGGCTTGGGGAACTAGAAACGTTTTATTATATTTAAACTATATTGTATGTACAATCATAATTGTAGTTGCCACAAATACATCTATGCCTCTAAGAGCAGGGAAGACATCTTGTCCACTTTTTTCTCATTGCTTTATCATATTTTTCTGTCTCTTGTCATGTGTTGGGAACTCTGCAATAATTGCTATTGATGGTATCAAGATGATGGTGCAGAAGGTTCTTTTTCTCGATGCTGAAGTCCTTTTGTAATACGAATCTTTATGTGAAGTCTTTATGTGCGGATTGTGGGAAAAACTTCTTAGATTACTGTCTTTGCAGTGGAGATGAGATTCTGGAATTGGAACCCATGAACCCCTACAACCGTCTTCTTCTTCATCGGCTGGCTGATATATTTGGGTATCATTCTGGATACACCTTTTGGCATCAATTTTTCACTGTTACCACTTGGTTTTAATTACTTGAAAACATGAGTCATTTTTTATGGCATTTGCCTGTCTTCTTGTCTTTTACCAATTATTACTTGATTAGGTTTGCCCATGAATCAGTGGGCGAAGGAGATGATCGGCATTTGATCTTGGAGCGTTGCCCTGAAACATCAATGTATGTGGAAAAATTGCACATACTGGTTCAGACTTGGCATTGTGGATGTAAATTATTTCTTACATTATTCCAATGCTTATGATCTCACGCAGGATAATGTGTCCTTTTTGATGGCAGACCTTCTATTCTTGTTAGTGATATTTTATGGCAGTCTGATGAACCTCAACCTCCACCATCATCGTACCAGATACTGAGGAGAAAAGATGCTCCAACTGGTACAGAACTTTGGATATTTGTGCTTGGAGTATTCTTGAGTGATTTGTATCTTGATGTGAGCTCATAATGAAAGGACACTAGTTATTAACTGAGGAGAATGAAAGGGAGTGGTTTTAAGTTTTAGAGAGGGTAAGAATGTGAATTATCATTCCCACTTTAGTGGGAGGTGGTCACTCTGCTTTTACCCTCATAAACTTGGAGGAGAGTTTTCGTGTAACTGGAAGATTTCTCATATGCTATCTCATTTTCCATGAAAATTTGGAATTGCGACAAAGCACACTTTGCACCTCGGTCCACATTGTTTCTTTGATGAACTACAAGAGTGCCATTTCAAATTAAATTAAAATCAGAGGGAAAGCCCAGTCTCATGGAAAGATGATGTACTGTTTTGTTACCTAGGAAACAGAGTTAGACATTGCAATAAGGTACAAAGTGGAGATTTAAGAACAGATACCATTGAAAGTTCATTGCTTGCTTCCTTTACATCATACCTGATGGCATAGACTTGAATGCCAAGTGATGATTTCTTCTTTTCTTTTTGTAGTGTTGATAACAAATGTCCCATCTTCTCAAGATACATTCAAGGAGAGAGAAGCTGCTTATCTTGCTGCTCGTGAGCGAATTTTTGCCTTTGATTCACAAGAGATGAGAGAACCTGTGACACAGCGACCACGAAATGTTCCTGTAGTGGCCCGTCGTATGATTGCACATGCCCTTGGCCAAAAAATAGGTGCTAATGACCAAGATGCTAGTGTCAAGAATAGCGAGGGGTATGAAGTAGGCACTAACGGATTCATTGTGCCAGAAAATGATAATTATACTCAGGAACCTGACCAGAATATGTCTGAGAAGGCAAAGGGTGAGAACCATGACGTCTGTGCAACTCTAACTGGGAGGAAGGTGCCTAAAGGATCTGTACAGAAATATGCAAATGTCCCCTCATCTCGGAGTGGGAGAGGGGAAAATGTTGCCAACAAGGAGTACTTGAAGAAAGAGCATATAGGAGCTGCAAAGAGGATGTTTGCTCAAGCACTGGGAAGAAGCTCGGTGAGAGATGGGTTACATTCAAAAGGCGCTGAGTCAAATCAATCCAGTAGTACTTAGCAGTCACCAAGTACTTCATTGCTGGATCCAATCAGTTGTCCCTGTTTATGCTGTATCCTTCAGCCGCATGGGAGCTCTCTGAGTTTCAGTTTGGCCCAATAACTGGTTTATGAGTATACTCTGGTAATAGCCAACATACTTGTGGGGGAAGCACGGGACATGACAATTGCACAGATGGGCTCCTCACTATTTGGGTACTCTCTGCCACAGCTTGGCTGGTGATGAAATGTTATATCATGAGGAGGGATATGGTGACATTTGAATGGTTAATGGGTTTTGACTCAAGGAATGAGGAGATGACGCTGGATGAAATCTGGTGCTTCAACATTTGCTAATCTGGAATCAGATGGACTTTGGACCACTCCAAGTATGGACGAGTAGTCTAATATGATATTTATAAGTTCATGCATTTAATATCTGTTGGTTATCATTGATTTTATGTACTAAAACCTGATCTGGATGGTGATGATTTATGAATATTTTGGTTCTCTTTTGCAAAGTCCATGAGTATCATGATTGGACGATTTTGAGATCTTGACGGAAGTGACTTTCAATGTTCTGGAGGATAAGGGACAGTGGACTTTCACATCCTTAGAGATTGTTTCAAGACATTATAATGGCCTAGGCTGATTACTCTAACATCTCCTCTATCGACCCAATAAAAAAAAAAAAAAAACTCTGTAGAAAAAGAGATGTAGAAGCATTTCTAATGCAGAAGCTCCTCATTCCTCGCCATCTTCTGTCCATGAAGATTCTGATGATGGCAAGCTCTAGGTAGTAAGAAAGATACATGTTATGCTATAGTTTCGTCTCTAGTCCGGTTCACTCAATCAGCAGATTTGGTGATTTTGTCGTGATGACATGTTAGTCCATCTCTCTGCTTGTGATCAGTTAATTGTGCTTTGTTAGCACTCTCATTTGTGTTTTGCTGAAAGAAGCGTTAGTCCATCTCTTGCTTGTGATCAGTTAATTGCACTTTGTTAACACTCACTTGTGTTTTGCTGAAAGAAGTTTTGCACTTCATAATCCTTTGATATGGCATGGAAACATTCTTAGTTATATCATGAAAGCATTACGAGTCTGCGATTATATCGAAAAATGTTTTACTTCCTGTTCAGCATCTATGTTTTTGCGGGTGCCCTGAGGCTGCAACCTGCCGAGCGCGCACGACGAATTCAAGCCTCCGTCGGGTTTATCATCGAGACGATAAGAGACCGCTTGCCGTCCTCTTCAGCTATCTAAAGGACGATGCACTTCGCTCAATGTGTTCTTCTATGTGCTTTCCAAAGGAAATTACACGATGCACCCTGATTTTCCAAAAATTTCTCTCTCTGAATCCTACCTAAAGAAACTAGACCGTACCTTTCAAAGAAGTAGACTAAAAACAAAAAAAAAAAGGCATAATGGCGTACATAATCCCTAAATATTGATTTAATGTGCAATGTTGAATTTTAAATTTATTCAATATAATTTCTGAATTTTTGATATATGTATAATTTAACTTTTAAATGATACAAAAATATTCAATATCACTCTTCTATTAACTTAAGTTTAGGGATAATAATGAATGTTTTATATAATTCAGAGACTAAAAATTCAGAAATTACATTTAGGGATGTGCAAGACACCGAATCACCTGATTTGGTCCATTTTTCTAGGAGTGTTGATCTGATTCCTAGTTCTTAAAAGTGGAGTCGGCGATCTAAGTGGTTCGAATCGAATTGAACCGAGTATATTTACTCTTTTTTAATTTCTTCATAAAAATAAAAGTGACCTATTTTCATTTCTTCATAATAGAAGATATCAAGTAGTGGGAAAGAAAGTAATTAGTTTCATTGGATTGGATCAGACCAAGTACCCATTACTTTTAATTACATTAATAAATTTAAAATTTATGAATAATATTGTAAATTGGTTAAAATTTATGAATCATATCGAATAAATTAAAAATTTAGTTAGCTTAGCCAAATTTCCGAGATCATTTATCCCGTTTTCCCGAACAAGAATCACCTTGGGCGAGTGAAAGCTGAAGGAACAACAAGAATCTCTCTCCTCTCATGGCGTTTCCATCCGCCTCCTCCGCCCCGCTTCATGCTCAAGGCCCGGTGCTGCCGTTCTCTTCTTCCTCATCCTCTTCCGTCCTCAGCAATGGCAGACCGACGTCTCGCGTCTCTTGCGGTCCCCGGCGCCGCCCCTCCGAGCCCGGCCTTTGCCACGGTCGCTCTCCTCCCCCACTCGCTCCGTAAGTGTTTTGTCTTAATTCCCTCCCCAATTCTCTCCGCTTCCTCTGCATCTGCCTCGCTTGTCACTCGTGCTCCCCGCTCCTGTGTTCTCACAACCATCTCGCACGTCCTGAATTGTAATGCCACTAATTGGGTTCTTGTTCGCATTGCCATCTCAACTTGACCCAGTAGTGTATGGAGCAGAGTCTCTTCACTTGACATTGATTCTTGTATGTATCTAACTTGCTTTCCCATCGAACCCTTCAATTCTTGGCGATGTTAACGTGATTCTTATGAGAAAATTGCGAGAGAACCTGGTCTCTTGAATGACGGTAGGACATATCGTATATGACCTTGTTCATTACAGACTCTTGCCGGCGTTCCTTGGTCTCCCTTCTCCTTATCCTCTGACTCATTAGGTTTTACCGCATTACTTGGAGTTCATGCGTCCGGTGTCGCCTCTTCATTGTTGCCCAGGTGCCAAATTGTCGCCAAGCTACATCAAGTTGATCCTTTTCAACACAAGGTACAGGAAAGAAGCGAGATTGAGCCCAAGAAAACCAAAGTTAAGATTGGGGTCGTGGATAATCTGGTGACGGATGGTCCCCTTGTTTTGAGCTCTTCAAGGCTTGAGGGAAATAGTGCTCCCCCTCCCCCTCCTCTGGTTAGTGCGTTGAAGGCTGCAGCCGAACAGAATGTTGCGAGCTTCCATTTTCCTGGACATAACAGAGGCCGTGCCGCTCCATCTTCGTTGGCTGGGGTTATTGGCATCGACCCTTTTCGTCATGATTTGCCTGAGCTTCCTGAGCTGGACAACCTCTTCTGTCCAGAGGGCCCCATCTTAGATGCACAGAAGCAAGCAGCTGAGCTGTTTGGATCATCAGAAACGTGGTTTCTTGTTGGGGGTACTACATGTGGTATCCACGCTGCAATCATGGCTACTTGTTCCCCTGGGGACACTCTCATTCTCCCTCGAAATTCTCATTTGTCAGCAACCTCTGCCATGGTGTTGTCTGGTGTGGTACCGAAATACATCATGCCTGAATATAATTCTGAGTGGGGCATTGCCGGCAGCATCGATGTTGCACAGGCAAGCGAATTTCAGACAGTTTATGCTTCCTGCATATTCTTATCATGTTTTAGCATGTATTGTTTCTCCATTGTCATTTCTCTTGTCAATTTGAAGCGGGGGACCTCTATTCACAGGCAAATGCAAATGAACTTCCATTAGCAACCATAAGAAGAATATGTGAATTCGCATGCAAATATACAGTATACAGAAGTTTAACATTGCTCTGGCATTTCTTTAAGTAACTTAAAACGCTTCTTCTTGCAGTTAGAGAAAGCATTGAGTGATTTGGAAAGTGAAGGTAGAAAAGCTGCGGCAGTTTTTGTCACTTCCCCTACTTATGAGGGTGTATGCAGTAACATATACGAGCTTTCCCAGCTGAGTCACTCTCATGGAATTCCGCTGATTGTTGATGAGGCTCATGGCGCACATCTTGGATTTCATAGTCAGCTGCCAGCTTCAGCCCTCCAGCAAGGAGCCGATATCTCTGTTCAGTCTACACACAAAGTTTTATGCTCCCTCACTCAGTCATCCATGCTGCACATGGCGGGGAATATCGTAGATAGAGAGAGAATATGTAAATGTCTTCAAACACTTATGAGCACCAGTCCTAGTTATTTGCTTTTGGCATCCTTGGATGCTGCCAGAGCTCAGTTGAGTGAAAACCCAGGAGCCATATTCCACAGATCAATTGATTTGGCAGTTATGGCAAAGGAATTGATAGAAGAAGTGCCAGGTGTTACTCTACTCGACTCTTCAAGCTTCCCCAACTGTAGCGCCATGGACCCTCTGCGCCTTACGGTTGGATTCTGGCAGCTGGGTCTGTCTGGTTATGAAGCAGATGAGATTCTAGATAGGGATCATGGGATTGTCTGCGAACTTGTTGGGTCCCGATATATGACTTTCACTCTAAATCTTGGAACCCACAAAGAACATATTCAGAGGCTAGTCTCTGGAATAAAGCACCTATCTGCAGCATCAGCTGTCAAGAGCTTTGAAGGTACAGTGAATAATGGAGATTTGGGTCCCTTTGTTGACATAGAGATGGCAATGAGTCCTAGAGATGCATTCTTTATGAGCAAAAGGAAAGCAGGCATCGAAGAGTGTCCTGGAAAAATCTGTGGAGAGTTGATATGTCCATATCCACCAGGAATTCCACTACTGATCCCTGGAGAGATCATTACGGAGCAAGCTTTGGACTATTTGAAGCAAGTTAAGAAAGATGGAACGCTGATAACTGGAGCCTCTGATCCTTTGCTCTCTTCATTAATTGTTTGCAATAAGTAAATTTTGAGCTTAAGTGGAAATAGCCTCGCTTCTCTCAATTTTAGCAAAATTCGAGGCTGGGCGGCAATACTCACTTCTCTAGATTCAAGCAATTAGTATTGGCCTAGGGCAAGTTTCGGTGGTTGTCAGGTGCATCAGAGTCTGCATTTAGGACTTCATTTTGAAGAAATTATCTGAATGAAAAATGGGGATTCTTCTCAAGGTCCAATTGTCGACCAGTAAAATGCTTGAGCGATCTCTTCTTGTCTCATAGACAGCTTGAAGGTTCAGACATCTGTGAAAACAGTGAGCTCCACATTCTCCTAGGATTTGTCGACATATGCTTAGTAATTCGGTACATTGACCAGATGATATGTATATACAGATTTTTCTCGATAGATATTTAACATTTTGTCCATGCCACAGAGCTCAAGGCAGGGGTGGCCCTTCTGGTGCATCTGAATTCACATTCCCTGCCAATCCAGCAGAGAAGCTTGCCTTCATTTTTTCCCAATCAGTCCTCTTGCCTTTGTGCATCGTTATTGGCATTGGTTGGCACTTAAACAATGTGACTCTTCCAGGTCTTGGCGTCAATCATATGAAGAAAAGAAAAACAAAGATAGCAATTTTTTTAAGATTCACTGGTAAGTGAATTATGCTAGCAGTCAATGACTACATACCACATACCCTTATCATCGGTATTAAAGTGCCGAGCATTACATTCTTTAAGATTGCACACATGGTCTCCTTTCTATTCTGGTGGTTGCACACGAAAACAGCTACACCGCATGAGGAGAGACATGCCAGCATCTGTCTGAGTTATAACTTGATCATATTAACTGAAATATGACTGGGTAGTGATGATCAGTCCAGGTCCTGTCGTGCAGAGTTGGCACTTCGTAGTTCTTGAAAGGTCTCGTCCTTAAATATCGTCACAAGATGTTAGTTATGATGGAACATATCAATTGCAATTTACATCTCCTGTAGTAAGCCCATTGGTAAACACACTGTAGAAGCACTCGGGTGGTGTCATCTGAATGTGTTGGTCCATTTCTCTGCTTGTACTTTGTAATATCTCCACCGTAGTGGGAAATTGCACTACATGCGTTTGAATCTGTTAATTGTGCTTCATTGACCATCACTTGCAAAAGTGTTATCTGTGATTAGTTCTTATCGCTGTTTGCTGAAAGAGACCTTATGCCCTTTGGACCGTAAATACGTAATAAAGACGTCCATGTATGGAAAAAGTAGTATAAGTATGAAATCGTCTTGAAAAAGCTTGTACTATCTGTTTAGCATATGCTTTTTTGGTCCAAGTACTTCAGGTTTACTCTTTGAGAGTTCATATAAATATTAGAATGTCTTGGAATATATAATCTAGGTCTAGAATACTTCTAGTCAATCCATTGACATTCTAGTTTCAGCGGCTCTTTTCGCGTGGATCAGGCTCGAACCTCAAGGGACGCTGAATTGATTGAGAACCTATACAAAAGCAATATCACGGGATTAGCCGTATAATTACTCAATTCAGTTGGGATGGGATGACTGTTTTGAATGGACAGGATAAGTCAAGTGATTTAAAGAGCTTGCTAATTAACATCACAATGAAATGTCCTATTTTATCCGAACTCGAGTTTGCGCTGAGAGTACCATACTTGAGTTCATGGTGATGAGAATGGCTTGTGTGAGTTAGTTCTCAAGCAGTGAAATCTTCTATACAGAGACAACTTTGTTGTAATAGGGATTTGGAATCAGTTGATGATCTTGTAATTGGGTCTTGGGGCTGCGCTTTGACATCGGTGATCCCCTCTTTTCTTTTGCCTTATTGATGTTATCGCATTGTCACTGATAAGGTTTTCTTGTTGAAACGGCACCGAGAAGCGAACCGTCATTGGGACGAAATCACATAATTTCAGGCAGAACAATGCTGATTCATGACGAAATTAACAAGGGAAAATGCAATTACAATATGCCAGATCTTTGCAGTATCCGGTGGCGTTATTGCCGTACTTCTGAGTGCACTGATGCTTGCACTGCAACAAGGTGCACTCCGGTTGCGCAGGGCCAACCTGCTGGGTACATGATTTTGCCCTCACCATCGTCACCTTATCGCCTGCATCCCAAGAAGCAGAAGGAGACGCAAAAGTCAAACTTCATTTAGTGAAAGTCAAGAGATCTGGCAAAAGAAAAAGAACAATCTTTTGGAGCGATTCTGATTTACCAAAGCTAATTAGGAGGAAGAGGAAGAGGAAAGATACGCTGAATCTATTCATGTTTTGGATCTTTTGAAGGATACTGTGGATGCTGCAAGTTTTAAGCATGTGCAGTGCAGCGATATATGCCTGGCTGGTGGCCTTTGTGAGTTTATATAGATCATTCATTCTCACCATATGAGGCAAAATTTTTATTAGCCATCATCAATTTTCAATCTAGGAAATAATCGGGTGTGCAACTTAGGTACGCAATCTTGGTACGCAATCTTGAATTAGTGGTCATGCCTTAATTGATAGATTTTTTTACAACTGTTATAGCATGTGGTTTTGAGTCATCATTACCGAGCTATTATATATAAGAAAATGTTGTATTTCGCCACTATATATTGGTCATGACATATTTGCTTATATTTGCAAGAAAAAACAAAAATTCCAGATTTAAGTTCACATGAGAAAAAAAAAAGGCGCACAAATAATTCTTTTTAGAAAATGAAAAAAAAATCAATAAAGAAAGAGGGTGTTGCTCGAAATGAATAAAATTGTCACGAAGATGACGAAATTTATTTATCATTGTCATTACTAGCGAAAAAAAGGCGCATAACATATAATGTATATGTAAAAATGGGAATTTTTTATTTGAAGAAAAAAGAGAAAGAGTCTTGAGTTAATTAGAAAAACAAATGAAATTCTTGTAAACGGTGAAGATTTAATTTAAGGTAACAATGTACGAAAGTTATATGTGCATATATATATATATATATATATATATATATATATATATATTGCCTCTTTTAGATCACCAACTTGAATATATTCTTATATCAGGTTGAATTCTATTAAAATTTTGCGATAGTAACTTATCTGTTATCTGTTATGTAGAAGGCCTAAGGAAAAAACTTAATGTGAACAAGAATAGTTTATGACATTTGTGAGTTGCCTGTCATACCAATAATCGACTGTATATTCTTTTGACCCTAAACCTCTTTGGATTTATGTGTGCTTTAGAAAATCTAACCTTGAAAGATTTCATAGAATTAGCCAACTCACACATATAGGTCCATTTCTATCAAAGGTATCCTACCATACCTCACTAAGATGTTGTATTTCAACCAAATGCATAATGTACCCTTAAAACGCTTTAGGAAGAACTGTTGTATCATAGAATTGGGAATTAGAGTTTTTAGAGGTCTCGTTATTCTATTGAACCTAGACCACTGATCTCCAATCTCTAGGTTAGATTTCCACATAGGAACCTCTTTATTGAGTTAAGGCTTTTAACCCAATTCTCCTAGATGTGTAGTTTACCTGCTCTCTTGACAAACCTTTTATCGGTTGATTTGCAATGTTTTCCTTTGACTTCACAAAGTATAAAGAAATTATTCCATCCAAGAGCACTTGCCATGGTATTTTGTCTATGATAAATGTGTCTAGATTTACCATTATATATCACATTCTGTGTGTGACATCAAGAAAATTATTGCATCAATTAATATGCAGGAATTTGAAGGCAATGAATGTCCCAAGTGGTAAATCAAGTTGTTTTTTTAACGTTGTATTAGAGGAAGGTTCAAATTGTATTTTTTTTTTGTATACTAGTTTTCAAAGGGAGATTTCATAAGGGTTACATCAATGTATATTTGCTCCTGGGTAAATTATCTAGATTGGTGGTGAACCAATTAATGCCATATTGGTTGTTAATGGAGACTAGTATGTTTTCAGTTTACGTATTTATTAAGTGGTAAGTTAAAAATTTACTGAGTTGTAATTCTCCTAGTATTTAGTAATTTTTGTGGAAAAATTTGATAAGTTCAGAATACTTTTCTAATTGATCAGTATTTTAAGTGGGTACTGATTTCATCATTTATGTCCTGATTTACTGTATATTTTGGTTACCTAACAAAATGTCTATTTTCAAAACCATATAGTTGAGCTATTAGTCTCGCTTTAATTTTTACACGCACCTCTCCATTTTATACCAAGTGTTTTAAACCCATGCCCTTTGTTCGTGACATTGAACTTAACTAACCACGATTTCATGTTGCATCGACGCTTTTTTTTTTTTGGGATCGAAAACCCAAATTGTATTAATACGAATAATCGATACAACCAGCGGCTATAGCATCCGCACATAACAGATTCAAGAGAGGAGAGGGCGTAAGAAGGGCCCAATTACAAGTCAAACGATTGCTATTATGGGCCTTACAGGCCCAGTCGGCTACCGCGTTGGCTTCCCTCGGACAGAACCCTAGCGATAGATTGGAGAATAGGTTTAACAGGAAGGCCGCCTCTGAGAAGAGAGCACGATCCGTCCATGGCGGCTTTGCCTGGCGATTTAGCGTTTCTACCATGGTGAGATTGTCAGATTCGACGAGGATTTGTGCGTTTTGGAGCCCCTATTGTAGGAGATGTCTGAGCGAGAAGGACAGGGCCTGGATCTCGACCTGCAGAGCAGAGGACGCAGCAACAGTTGTGGAAAAACCATCGGTAAGTCGGCCTTGGTGATTCCTACAGATACAAGCTATATTGCCTTGATTGCTTCCCTGATGATACGAATCGTCTATATTAACCTTCAGAACCCCGGGATCGTGCCACACTGATTTTGATGCCAGAGAGAAGCTTGATCTTTGACCGAGAGTTCTTGTTGTGTGCAGGATGCCGAAGACAACCGATCTACCTAGGCGTGAATTAGAGATGTTGCATCAACGCTTTTAACTTTAGCTAATTGATGCTCTCTCTCTCTCTCACTCTCATTTCAATAAAAATATCTCACTTTGGCTGCTCTTGTTAGGCCACTTGTATATCATCTACTCTCATTGGGCCACTTGAAGCTTTTGTAGTGGAATACCTATCATTCTCTTTATGCTTAAACATTTTTTTAGCCCGAGGTGATCATCACTTTAATCTTTGTTATTTGTTCAAGCAAACCAAATGCAGCCAGGTGTGATATATATATTTATATCATCTCATCCGATTTTGATCATGTGTCTTTTAACTCAAAGTCAACACTATTTTAACCTTAGTTAATCAATATTTTCCCCTTTATAACTCGTGTAGTTACTAAGTACATCCCCTTTTTATTTGGCCGAATGATGGGATCTTCAGAAGTCTTCAAGCATCAAAGTGGGTGTCCCTATCCAACTTTCCCCTTCGATCTTCGTTTCAAATTTTGCGAGTAAAAGTGAGGGTCCTACACCTGTGTTATTAAAGCCCCTATCTCAATCTTTTGGCGTTGACAAGGTGAATTATTAGACTCCACTACTTTTTACCAATGGGTTTGTAAGTTTCAAAAAGGAGAATTATTAATTTTCTATTTTGTTTATTGTACTTGAAAGTAACTAAAGCTTTGAGTTGCTCAAGTCTTATTCAAGGTAAGTAAAAACTTTAGACTATGAGTTTGGTTGATCTACTTAGTACTCTTGACTTGGTTGATTGACGTTTATTAATTTTAATTTTACTTGAATTTGATGGTAAGTGTGAGTACATCTCAATAGTGGTGTGTTGAGATATTTTGATGATTTGACTTGTTTCGATGAGTTTTTACATGCGTTAAAGTTGTTTGATTGATTTCCGTGAGGTACTGCTAGCACGTTGGATTTCTAAAAGTGAAAAATGATGAAATTAGGCTTAAAAATGTTATTTTCGTAATTTTGACTTATCTACTGCTTATATTCACATGTCATTAAACTCACTTCTCGCTTATATCCACGAACTAAGTATAACCACTTAGCGCTTATATCTACCAGTCAAGTTTAATCACATACCTATATCCACTTGCCTGTTATACCCATCTGTTTGATTATGGCCATCAACTATTTCTGACCTGATTGCTTGACTAAATCTTTTTACTACATCAATGATAAGAGAAGAAAGGTATGTGTGTTAAGTCGGACGTAATCATTTATTTATCGTCGTTGGCATGAGAAATGATAGGATGTAAGCATGTTACTATTTTACTAGTGTGTGTGATTATTAAAAGGTAAGGTAATTGCATTCTGGGTATTTGTATGAAAGGATGTCATGTACCGGAAGTCAATTCTTGCAAATGAGTGAATTCGTTGATGCAAGGAACATCGTAGGATTACAGTGTTATCATGTGTATTGCTATAATATAATTAAATATGGAAATTATTATGTTACATATTTCTACGCCCTTGTATTAGTGGTGACCATGCCTATGTATCGGAATGCCTCGGAAGTGCTCGGAACGAGAAGTAAAGAATGTAATATTCATATATGTGCAAATATAAATAC
Organism: Eucalyptus grandis x Eucalyptus urophylla; assembly: GCA_028830015.1. NCBI lineage: Eukaryota > Viridiplantae > Streptophyta > Magnoliopsida > Myrtales > Myrtaceae > Eucalyptus > Eucalyptus grandis x Eucalyptus urophylla. The sequence goes on along the minus strand of CM054189.1, from coordinate 25,317,103 downwards.
AAATGGCACACATGTCTATTAATGAATTAATTGACGATAATCGTATCTCATAATATGTTATGCCATCCTTACATAATCTTATGCAATGTTGTTATCAATTTCTATCCATATATCATGATAAGAAAGATAATACACTTACCCCTCCTCTCATCATACATGATTATTTTGTAACATTGTTTTGTACTGGAATGAGCGGTAAAGTGGTATTTTACCTTAAAGATTTCAGTTATTGGGCTTTAGCTCACTTCCATATTTTTTCGTCATGGGTGGATCTCCCACTGCTACTACTTTTGGAAGCTCATTTACATTTCTTCAGATGAGATAGAAGCATCTCTATCTCACAACAAGCTAGAAAATTAACAAATGACCCTTTTTGAAATCTGGGGAGGGGATCAAGATCAAGAAGTTATCGAAATTTTTTCTTTAAGAATTTATTTGATTCAGGGAACAAATTCAATTTCTTCATCATCTGATTCGATAAAATATTTTGAATCTATGTCGAATTGGTAGATAATCTCAATCAAATAAACTTTGTTTTAATGGGAGTCAATTTATTAATTAATTAAGGTCAGCCTTGAAACAATTCATTGCATTGATATTTATCAAATCTAATTTTGACCCTATACTATTTAGGTAGGTCATATTTTTTTGTTACTGAATGAACTTTATGAAGATGTGCTTATACTTGGATCAATGATAGTATACACTAAACATAGTTCCATTCATTGCTTGGGTGTTGTATTAGAATTGTAATAGTGATGTAGGGAAGAAGCTCCCGTTCAAGCTCACGGAACAATCCTTGAAGCATGCTTGGGGTCCGAAGTTTGTGGAGGTGATGGCAGATGATCAAGGATTCTTCTTCTTTCATATCCTGGACCACGTGTTCCGTAGGAAGATTCTTGAAGATGGGCCCCTAACGGTTGCAAGAGTTCCCCTCATCCTACAACAATGGCAACCACTCTTGGAGTTAAAGAAAGACAATCAATCCTCGGTTTCGGTGTGGATTAGATTGAAAAACCTTTCCTTTGATCTTTGGTTGGCGCCTTCGATAAGTGCCATCGTAAGTGCTGTGGGGAAACCCCTCTATGTTGATCAGCACATAGAGCAAATGAAAATGCTTTCTTTTGCTAGGGTATGTGTGGAGATCCAAGCAAGGCAACCAAGGTGTACTTCGATTGATGTGGTCTTGAATGGGGTGTCACGCTTTGTTTCTATTGAGTACGAATGGAGGCCGGTTGAATGCCTTAGGTGTGGCACTTTTGGCCATTAGTGTGTGGATTTCCCAGCCAACATTAGCTCGGAGAGAGCTACGCAGCAACTCCAGGCCAGCACCTCTCCCTCGATGCCTGCCCAGATTCCCGTCCTTGTCCCGGTGGTGGTGGAAGACCTTGCAGAGCTTGAGCAAGTTTGGAAATAGGTTAAGGGGAAGAAGAAAAAGCCCCTGATGTCGAGGGAAGGGCCCTCTTCTTGTCCGGTTAATACCAATGAAGAGGGGGAAATCTTGAAGCTCAAAGACCCCATAGTCAAGAAGGGTTTGCCTTTTGCTTACTCTCGCAGACCTATGAGGGGTCTTAGCATTCCTTCAAAGTCGGTGGTCTCTTTTTTCCAGCCTTGCGGCGGATAGGTCTAGGCCACTTGAAGCCTCGACCCTCGCTCCACTTGATCTTGGCGCGAAGTCCGATCTCTCTATCAACCTAATTAGCAGCTCATATGAGGACTTGCTCTCCCCTTGTCCTTCCTTGAAGGCTCCCCCTGCTAGTAAAAGGGTCGATACCATGCAAGATAAGCTACTGACCCTTACTCTAGACCCACCTCCTACTACGACCCCTGCTGCTCCGTTGGCTACTTGATAGAAGCCCAGCAAGTAGAGGTAAGTCGAGCCTCCTTCCTCTTATTATATATGTATATATCTTTATGTACATAGGTTTTTGGAACATCAGGGGTCTTGTTGACCCAATTAGGCAAGCAAAGGTCCGTAACTTGGTTTTCTATAATGGTTTGTGCTTGGTTGGTCTCTTGGAGACTACAGTCCTGGAGGCTCTCTTCTTCTCCTCCATCTTTATGAGGTTATTGAGGGATTGGTGTTGGATAATAAACTATAGCTGTTCTCCTAGAGGTAGGATTTGGATTGGCTGGGACCTTGCTGTTGTTAGCTTTGAAGTTTCCTTGGTCGACGCCCGGGTAATTCATGGGAATCTAAAGATGCTGACTTCAGATGTGGACTGTTGTATCTCAATGGTCGATGTTGAACACACCTTCCTATCCCGGAGACTGCTGTGGTAGGACCTTATTCTCAAAAGTGCAGCCTTGCAGGACTTGCCTTGGCTTGTAGCGGGTGACTTTAATGCCATCAAAGATTCGTCTGATAGACTAGGGGGCACAAAAGTTTGGATTCCTTACTTTGATGAGTTTGGTCAGTGCTTAGGCCAGGTTGAGATTGAGGATCTGAGGTACAATTGTTTTAGATTCACTTGGGCAACTTCTTTTGGTGCTAGGCGGAAGCAAAGGAAGATCAACAGAGTTCTAGTAAATTTGAAGTGGAGTCAAGTCTTCTCTCACTCGGAGGCCACCTTCCTTGCCTCGGGTATTTCAGATCATATACCCCTATGACAGTTAAGCTTTTGAACCCTGTGGTTCGGAGAAAACCTTTCAAGTTCTTCGATTATTGGATGGAGCATCCCGACTTCAATACGATTGTTTCACAAGTTTAGGAGGAACTAGGAGAAGGGGTTCTTATGTATAGACTGGTTTGCAAACTTACGTCTCTTAAAGTCTGCCTTAAGTGGCTTAATAAGGAGACTTTCTCTAATATCTCTTCTTAAACAGCCGAGGCGAGGAGTATACTTCGGGCTACCCAAGTTGGCCTCCAACAAGACCCAACTAATGCTACTCTTGCTAAGATGGAGAGGACACATTGAAGGATCTTTGCGGACCTCCATCGGTAGGAAGACTCATTCTATAGACAAAAGTCCAGAATCAAATGGCTTTCTGAAGGAGACCGAAATATAAAATTCTTCCATCACTATGTTAATAGACATATGAGGAATAGAATTATCTCGGTCATGGATAGCTTTGGCAGCCTTGTCATAGACCCAGGATTGGTGTAGCAAACTTTTGTCGCTTATTTCTAGGACCGCTTGGCGCTGCGGGACGTACATGGTAGACCCTTTCTCAGGAAATTCGGGAGGCTATTCAGCAACCCCTTAATGAGGAACAAGTGAGTTCTCTCTCTTACCCTGTCATCGACTTAGAGATTTCGGATACCCTCTTTTCCCTAGCTTGGGGTAAGGCTCTTAGGCCTGATGGATTTAGTGTCGAGTTCTTCAAGCACAATTGGGAGATTATAGGCCAGGTGGTTACTTATGCGGTGAAGGATTTCTTCACCTCTAGTAGGCTTTTACGGGAAATCAAAAACATTATTTTGGTCTGGGTACCAAAGGTCCCCAATGCCACTACGGTCGTTGATTATAGGCCCATAGCCTATTGTAATACTACTTACAAGTGTATCACCAAAGTCCTGGCCAACCAAGTTGTTGTGGTCCTTCAAGATGTGATTAGCCTATTTCAAAGTGCTTTTGTAAAGGGTCGACGAATCAGAGATCACATCCTCTTAGCCTAGGAACTTTTTACTGGTTTTCATCTCGAGCCTTACTTTGCCAAGTGTGCAATCAAAGTGGACTTCCAAAAAGCTTATGACACGGTAGATTGGGACTTTCTCGAGTTGGTTCTCCTTGGCTTTGGAGTCCCTAGGCATTTGACCCGCCTCATCATAGTATGTGTTCGCACCCCTAAATTCTCAATTGCTTTAAATGGAGAATTACATGGTTTCTTTGCTAGTGGCCGTGGCCTTAAGCAATGGGACCCTATCTCCCCCTACCTGTTTACCTTGATCATGGAAGTCTTCTCCAAAATTCTTTATACTCGCTCTTTGAGGCTGGAGTTCAATTTCTATTGGAGGTGCAAAGCAACAGGCTTATCACATTTATTTTTTTGCAGATGACGTCTTCCTTTTCTGTGAAGCTGACTTGCCCTCAGTTTGCATTCTTAAGGAAGGCCTAGACATCTTTTCTTCGTGGAGTGGTCTTCACTTAAACCCTTGCAAGAGTGAGGTTTTTCTGGTAGGAGGCACGACGTCTTCAAGGAATGCAATCTTGCAAGCTCTTGGGCTTGATGAAGGGCATCTCCTGGTTTGCTATTTGGGGGTCCCAATCATTACCTCGAGGCTCAGTAAGGTGGACTGTTGTGCCCTCATCGACCGTATTATGGCAATGGTACAATCTTGGACCCATCGCTTCTTATCCTTTGCCGGTCGCTTGCAATTGATTAGATTAGTCTTCCATGCAATTCAAGCTTTTTGGGCAAGTGTCTTTATTTTACCAGTTACTACCCTGGATCAAATTGAGCATATCTTGCGACAGTTTCTTTGGAAAGGCCCGCACTTGGGAAGGGGAGGTGCGAAAGTTTCCTAAGAGGATGTCTACCTTCCAAAAGAGGAAGGAGGACTCGACATTAGGAGGTTGCAAGATTCTAATAAGGCGGCCATGCTCAAGCACATCTGGATCATGTTTTTTTTTTTTTTGACAAGGAGGCCTTATTGTGTAGGTGAATCCATTCTACCTTCTTAAAAAGGAAAAAAATTTTGGGTTGCCAGTAAGTCAACCTACTATTCTTGGGCTTGGAAGAAGATCATTCAGCTTAGGAGGGATTTCCAGAACTCCTTCTTTTGGAATATAGGGGACGGCTGTTCCACTTCTCTATGGTTCGATCATGGGCATCGATCATGGGCATCCTAGGGGGCCTCTTAATCTTATTTTTTTCAAACTCTTTCATATACAGATCCGGGTTGGCCAGGCAAGCAACCATCGATGATCTCTTTTCCTCCTCTGGCCACGCTTTAAAGTCTATTTTGGAGTCATGGCAAATCCGTCTCCCCAGCCTTTCTCGCAGCCCTGACCATTTTCGATGGAATGAAAGCTCCTCTTGGCAGTTTATGGTTGCTTTGGCTTGGGAGGCCTTTAGGCGGAAGAAGGACCGAGTCTCGTGGCATGCATTCGTTTAGAATTCCTCCATCTCACCTTGGTACTAATTCTTTCTTTTGCTTATCACCTTGCGTAGACTTCCTACCTAAGCCCGTTTACTCTCATTTGGTAGGATTGATAGTGGCATCTGTGCCTTTTGCAATGATCTACCGGATTCCATTGATCACCTTCTTTTTGGCTGTCGTATCACTGCTGGCCTTGCTTTCCTTTAGGCTGCTAGATGCAATTTCCCATGGTGCAATAGATCATTGGCAGATAATCTTCAGTGGGCTATGACTTTACTCTCGGGTAAAGATTTCTATAAATGCATTGCCTGGTTCTCCCTTGAGGCTCTTTGTCATATCATATAGAAAAATATTAATGGTATTCTTTTTAGAGAGGAAACTTTAGCAGTCCCGGCTATGAAGAATCACCTCTTTAAAGTTGTTAGAGACAAGACCATGATGTTTAGGAATGTTGAGGATAATGTAAGAAATAGGAGATTCCAGCATGCCTAAGGCATTGACTCGGTTATTTTCTCTTCTACGGAAGCCCATCCACCTGTCCTTTGATGCTGTGATTGACGCTTCATTGTTCCAGCGGCTGGTGGATACTTTTTTGATGATTGATGCTCGACCCTCCTTAGGATAGGTGAGATACTTGGAGACTTCTTGCCTCCTTCATCTCCTTGCCGTGTCCTTCCATGGGCTGGGAGTCTTGTCTTTTTGAAGCTGTTTCACCATCGAAGTTTGGCTCGGGTTGCTCTGATTGTTGACCGTGTTCATCCCGCCTTTTGTTTTTGGGTGTTGGTTGGCCATTGTTTGGCCTTGCCTTCATGTCTTGTTGCCTCTTGTGGCCTATTTGTTTGCCCTGTTGGCAGCTTTTTTGTCTCGGCACCCTTCCACTCACTACGCCTTATGTTTGTTTTGAGTGTAAGTTTTTTGGTGCTATGACCTCCTCTTGTATAGTTGGTTAAAGCTCAATATAATTTCTTATTTCTTACCAAAAATAAATATTATTTGCATCTACGAAGTTTTATTTCGAATAAATAAAAAATTTAAAATATATTTTATTTCTAAAAAAAAGAAGAAGAAAAAGTGGGGGCTCTGGGCGGTGCTCTTCTCCTTCCATGCACAGGCTTGGGCCCATTCTGCCTCTTCTCTCCCTTGGCCCGGCCCCTTCCCCCTTTCTTTTTCCTTCTTCTTCCTTGCATTGCCCACTACGTGCGCAAAGGACAAACGATGCACAAAGGAACAACCTACCAAAGCAGACTAAGGTAGCCAGCAACGAAGGGGACGGCTGAGCAGGCATCTTCAATGCCGCCAGACTAAATAGCATAGCAGAGCAAGCCTGCTCTAGAGGGGACACCAAAGTGACATCGGTTCAGCCAAAATAAGGGCCGGTCGGCATGACAAGGATCGACAGCCGAAACCTCCACCGATCTGCCTCCTTGGCCTATAAAGGGAAGTTAGATCCAAGAGAAAATGGAGAAGGGGGAGGAGAGAGAAAGAGAAAGCGTTCGAAAGGGGGGGTTTTTTTTTCGGGTGAAGTCTATTTAGAAATAGAGGGGGGCTGTGAAAGAGAGACCGTGAGTTGAGAGAACACAACTGAGAGGGCCACTGTTGGCCACTACTTTTGAACCAAAACTGACAATCAGCTGCAGCTCCTTGTCCTCCTTGAAGCCACGGTATGTCCCAATTCGGGCGGTCTTGGTTTTTCCTATTTAGGGTTGGCTCATGAGGATCACGGCTTAGAGACAGTGATGTGGACGGATATAGCCCAATCTATTAAGCTCATTCACCGTTTGACGTCACTAGGCCTGGGAGGGGATGATGCCGTCACTCTCTATTTTTGCTCGTCTTTTCCTGTTTGCCCTGTTTTGGGCAACGTCAAACTAGTGCTTGTGGCCATTCGACCAGCACGAGCTCTGCCCTGTGTCACCCTTTTGTTTTGTCCTTGTATGATACATGTTGATCTTCATGAGTTCCAGTGTGAATCTGAGTCCCCTTTGATTTGGAACATTAAGAATAGGTAACGCACACAACCTATTTGATGAAATGCCTAGACGAAGCTCACATGATTGCTCTGAATTTTCTATCCATTTTGGCTACTCGTGGCTTGCTAAATGAGTTTTGATTGATCCTTGCTGCCACCCCTTGCTTTGTTTGTTCTTGTTTCAACGTTTTTTGTGTACGCGTTGTGTTTCCAAGCGATCGGTTCTTGACCAATGAAGTTGAAGGGTATTGGTGGTGAATGTGGCCATGGATGACGGCCGAATGATGGCTAGACATGGCTGTGGTAGCGCCCAAGTTTTAAAATAGATTAGTGTTTTCCCTGGCATTTGCTAATGATAACCATTTCGACCATAAATGAATTTTTTGTAAAATAAATAAAATTTTCTATTTCTATTCTTGAATGAGTTTTTAGGCAAAAATATGCGTTTGATAACGATACAAAATTTCTCTCTTCCGGCAGTGGGCGGCGGTAGTGGCAACAACCAGTAGGGGTCGACGGCCAATGGGGGAGGCGATGATGGTAACTTGTGATTGGAGGCGACTGGTGGTAGCGGGGAGTGGTAACAACGGACGACGAACAATAGTTGGTAGCAATGGATGGGCAACCGACTAGTAGTAAGGACGAACGATAAAAAGAGTTTTTATTTTTGATTTTTGTTCCAAAAATAGAAAAGTAAAAATATTTTATTTCTGATTTCTATTCCAAACCTATTTCTAGAATACAAATCTATTTCAAAAATAAAAAAATGAAATAATTTTATCAAACGAATTTTCATTTTAAATTCAAATTTGAAGAAAAAATAATTCTGGAACAAAAGTTTTTACTCACAAGCAAGTCTCCTCGATCTAGTGAAAAAGAGGTTCACAGGCGTTCTAGGGAGGGCTTCCGTGACAGCTCGCGTGGGGTTGGGGAGGGGGAAGGGAGAGTAGAAAGGTCAAAGGAAGGGGATAAGACTAAATGAAGAAAATGACAAAAATGGGGTCTAATCTCTCCTAGTATGATAACATGTAGAGAGAAAGCAAAAAAAAAAAAAAAAAAAAACAACAATAGGGAATTGAGATGAGACAAAAAGAGAGGGGAAGAAAAAGGAAAAAAGATTAAAATAGGGGGAAAGGGGTACGAATCGTTCGAAGGGGCGCAACCTGGTTTAATTTATTATATTATTATTATATTATTACTTTTTATTTTTAAAAAATTCAAAAAAAGAAGTCAAAATATCTGAAATATTATTTTTTTAGGGAAAGCCATAAAATTGATTTTAGAAATGCATAAAAAATTCAAAAAAAAAAAAAAATCTGATATCAGGCAAAACCCTTAAAATGGATTTTGGGGAATTCCTTTAATGCATGAAATATCTTTCCAAAAAAAAAAAAAAAATCAAACCTTGATGTTCAAGCAAAGATGTGATATTAGAAGGGCACTAGTTGATAAAGTAACGTAATCAAGTCTTCAATCATAGTTTCTCTGGACAAGAGTAATATATGTCTTCCAAAATTTTATTTGGGTTTATAATCGACTTATCACAAATCGATTAGTAGCGGTTCTTAAATGAAAATGACTTCTAGGTTAAAAAACTTGAACCATAAGTTGCTACTCATTTTGAAATTAAATTTTGTTTATTTTAAAAATTTGAAAATGACTTACCCTTCTTTTTGATAATTACATTTAGTTTATTTTAATTAAATTAAATTAAATTAATATTTATGTTGATAATTAAATTGGCCCAAAACGACATCATTTTTGGCTTTACCTTTTTTGTTTTGGTCATGTGCCAAGTAAAAGAGATAAAGTAATTTAGAAAAAGTAATGCTATAATTTTCCGTTAGCCAAATTGAACGAAGTTAATAGAGTTGCTTAATTATATCAATCTAACACATTTTGAGACTTGATTGCATTTTCTAAATTTTTTGGGACTTAATTGCACTTTCATGATAAATTTTATAACTCCTGGTGAGCATATCCCTAAAAAGAAGGAAAAATGCCACATTAATTGTTCCGACCCCTAGAAAGGGAAAACCTTTCTTGAGTTTTGTGCAGTTGCGCCACGAGGCACGATCTTGAAGATTGTTAGTAACTCAATTCCTACGATGACAAATATCGTGTCTCAAATGGTCACTTGGTGTTTTTTTTTTTTTTTTTTCTTTGGGGTAAGGCAATGGTCACTTGGTGTTTGAGGTTGAATTTTTTTTTTTTTTGGATCCGAGATCTTTAAATTTCATTGACCCTTAATTAACTACCGATAAAGAGATTAAAAATTAATGAAATTCTAATTATTTTTTAAAGAAATGCCGTGATTGGGGTCTCAAGAAGTCTTGAATTCGATTGGCTTTTAAGGTTAAAATTTCTTTAATGAAATTCGAGATCTTTAAATTTTATTGCCCCTAAATCAAATGTCTTAAAAAGATTACAAATTAATGAAATTCGAATTAATTTTTTTTTAAATAGCCTCGCTGTGATCAGAAATCTCGAATTTACCATTGAGATAATTTAGGTGTCCACAAGTTTGATCATCTTGTTAATAAGGCTGGGCTTCAACGTCTTTGATCTAGTGTTTTCTTTTGCCTTATTAGTGTACAAGACACATCGTCAATGGTAGTATCGTAATATGATTGAGGGTGCGAGTATGCATAAGATTTTCATACCAAATAGAGACACAATGAAGCAAATCGTCATTGCGATGAAATCACTTTATTTCAGGCAGAACAATGCCAACTTATGTTGACATTAACATGGGTAACTACAATTACAAACTTCCAGAGTTATGCAGGCTCCAGTTGCCTGTGGACCCCGTTTCTGAGTGCACAAAGCATTGCACTCCGCCAAAACGCACACCTTTCCCAAATCATTAGAATCTATGCATACGTTTGCTGCTCTCACTATCGTCACCTCGTTGCCTGCATCCCAAGAAAAGGAAAATAGAGAAAAGGAAAAGGCTGCATAAGTCAAATTTCAAATCTTTGAGATGATTACTATCAATAGTATATGTCTCTCAGACACCATAGTTATATCTTCCCACGAATTATATAAAAAAAAAAATAGGTTATCCATATAGTGAAATTCAAGAGACGTGACCCAAAAGGAAAAAAAAAACACTTTCTTCAGAGCGAATTTGACTTACCAAAGCTTAGTAAGAGAAAGAGGACGAGGAAAGACATGCTGAAGCTCTTCATCTTTTGGATCTTCCGAAGGATACAGTAGAAGCTGCAAGTTTTATGTACGTGCAGTGATATTTGCTGGACGAGGAGGGATTATGCGGTTATATAGTCATCCATGTCTCTGTATTAGGCAATAAATCCGTTAGCCTCATTAGAAAATTATGGTATGCAATCCAGGAAAGCAATATTGAATTTATTATGACTGTTACAGCTTGCAATATTGAATTTATTATGACTGTTACAGCTTGCCATTTTGAATCATCATTATGGGCTACTTTGGAAAAGAAAAATATCTGGATTTATATTTATATATTCATCGCGACATATTGCTTATATTTGCAAGAAACTCAAAACTTTTTTAGAATGAGTTCGCAGTTCAGTGTAAATGTTATCATGGTTCTTGCTAGTGACAAAAAAAAGGGCACAAAAATTTCCACATAGAAGATGTTGAAAATAAATAAATAAATAAATAAATAAATAAAGAGATTAAGGCAATATAATTAGGCTAGTGCGATCCACTCCCATTATGACTGAGACACTCATTTTATCAATTAATTGACCGAAATATTATTCTCTCTTTGATTTTGTCAATTAATTCACCGAAATATCCTTCTCTCTGCAATTAATTGTTTCCTTTTTCATCAACCTAATTAACAAAATTACCATTATTTCTATAATCTCTTGTTTTATCAATTTCATAATATAAATGTCAAAATTATATCCAACAACAAAATTAACAAGATATTATACACCCCAACAAAATGGAATTGTCGAAAGAAAACATCGCCACCTCTTAGAGGTAGCTTGAGCCCTAAAATATCAAGCTTCCATACCTGAAGTTTTTGGGGTGATTGTGTAGTCGTGGCAGCTTATTTGATTAATTGCATGCCAACTAGAACTCAATGGACGGACTCCCTTTGAATTGCTTTATGGAAAACAACCGGTAATTGATCATCTTCGAGTTTCTGGATGTTTGTGTTATGCGGCGAATTTGGGCCACCGAAGTAATATGGATCCTCGTGCTATTCGGTGTGTTTTTATGGGATATCCTCCACTACAAAAAGGCTACCACATCATGGAGATCTCTATAGGGCATTTTTTCGTAAGCAAGGATGTTATTTTTCATGAGGATATTTTTCATTTTCAAGAAAGCGCATCGATGTCCTCAACTTTAGAATTAGATCATCGACCTTTCTTATTAGAAGAAGATCTAACTGTTTAGCATCAGTATATATTCATTGCACCAGAACAACATATGCCGGTAACAATAGGTGATTCAAATCGAACCATCGACTCACCAGCTTCTTCACCTAAGAAAGATCCTTCATCAAATTCTTCAGTGACCTCTTCGCTGATGATTCATCAGAGTTCATCTCCTTTATTATCAGAAGAAACTAGAATTGAGCAGCCTCGACGTTTTGGACGTCACACTTGACCTCCTACGTGGAAAAAAGATTATATATGTCCTACGTTGGATTGTCCAGGTACGCACTACCCAGTATCATCTTATGTTTCAATTAGTAGACTATCATCAGAACACGTGTTGCATTAGTAGAATTTCCAAAGAACAGGAACTGTCCTCGTACTTTGAGGCAACGCATGATCCTAAAGGGTAGCATGCTATGGAAGCCGAACTGAAGGCTCTCAATCAAAATCACACTCCGGATATTTGTTGCGACCTATCGTCAGGGGGAGAGAATAGGTTTAGCGGTATTGCCTAAAGGACGGGCCTATGGCCCATGATTAGGTGCGGGCTCTCCCAAGCCCATACCCCGCATGACATTGGGATATTTTAAAGAATTTTGCAAAAAAGGAGGCACCACTAGCCTATTAGGGTCAATTAGAAACCAATTGAGGTATGTGAATATACCTCACTTCCTGCAACCAAAGAATCTAGGATCGGGGAGTTGATTACATTAATTAACCAAGTAATGCCATTTCGGTACCTAATCTTGTTCATTTTAAAAGAAATGATTTTTGTTAGGCATTTTGGATTGATTTTACACCTATCTACTAACATGTAAGGTGATTATGCGGGTGTGCAATCATTAAAGTAACAATCATAGCTACCAAAATCCTAATTGCAGTAAAATTGAGCACGTGCAATTACACATAATCAAACATGCAAATTAAACGTGTGATATAATAAATATATTAGCAAATAAAAGCCTAATTACACTAAAAAGGCAATACATAGCAATTCCTAACCAAATCTCATCATTTTTGAATTTTTGAATTTTTTTTTATATTTTAATAATTTTTTTGAATTTTTTTAAAATAATACAATATATTTATTTTCAGGGCTGGACCCAGGTCTGACCCAGTTGAGGCAGGTCAGTCAGACCTGCCCGGGTTCAGCCCGGTTGGGGGTTAGGCTGATTGACCCAAAAGACAAGCCCGACTAGCCTTAGTTGAGCCTTTCTTAGGTTCAGATTGGGCCCAACCAGTGGCCCAATCTGTTGCAAAATGTCAACCCATGCACGTAGGCCCATAGCCAAGATAGGCCCACCTGGCTTGAGCCTGAAAAGCCCAACTAAGACCCAAAAATTAGAGGGCCCCCTGTGACAGGCCCAAGCGGACCAAAAACTGTACCCGTTTGGAAGCTTCGCCTGACACGGTTTTGACCCGGTTCGCGCCTCCTTCTCTAAGGCTTCTTTGCAACAGTAGTGTGGATGGCGGAGACGCTAGGGTGGTGCTATGATGGTGGCGAGGCGGCGGGGGACTAGGAGTGGCGGTGGCCTGTAGTAGCGACAACAAGTATTACAGGTTGTGCGGCGAGAGGGTTTAGCGACCGACTTAAGTTGTAGGCGTCGCGGGTTCGAGCAAAGAGCATGGTAGCTGTGGTGGCACTTGGCGGGTAGCTGGTGGTCGCTTAGGCGAGGGGGCTCGGAGTGGTGGCGGCTTGAACGTTGTCGAGGTCGGAGGGCAGCTCAGATGGCGTCGGGCAGCATCGACGACGCCTCCCCCCCTCTGTTCCTTCTCTCTCTTCTCTTCTCCCTCTTCTCCTCTGGTTCTCCCTCTCTGGTTGTCTTCGGCCTATTCGGCATCGAGAGCAGTGGCAACGGGTGCTGTAGGTCGGCGCTCAAAGGGTAACGGCGGCTCGGCTCGAGGGACGGTGTCTGGCCAGAGGGTTGGGTTGTGGATGGCAACGACATGGCGGGGACCCAGACGTGGTGACAGTTGTCAGGGATGGGGGAATGGCAACGGCAGGCAACGGCGAAACAACATTGTCTCCCAGATCTAATAAGAAATGATCAAATCTAGGCTCGCTCGGCGTTTTTCCTTCTCTAGCTCGCTCACCACCAGAGATCTCTCCTACGGAGGTCGTGTGAACTCCCTCTTTCTTCTCCCTGTTCCCTCTGTCTTCTTCGAGCTCTCTACCTCTCTCTCCAACTCTCCCTCTCAAGCTTTCCCTCTTTGTTTTTTTGCTCTCTGTTTGCCCCTCCTCCTATTTCTCTCCCTCTCGCTCCTGTGTTGTTGTTCTCTTTTTCCTGTGTGAAGATGGGCAGAGGAGGAAGAGGCTAGCGTGGGCTAGGCCAAAAGAGAAACAGGCTGGGCGTGTGAGAGAGAGAGGCGAGCGGTGGGCAGGGCCAATGCCAGATCTGGCCTGACCCGACCTCTAAGAGTTTTTTTTTTCTCTTCTTTTTGTTGTTGTTTTGTTGTTTTTTTTATAGTGACTAATTCCTAATTTTGTATGCAATTGAGTCATAAATGAAATAGTAAAATTTAGGTGTCAATAGTTACCCCTCTTTGAATGGGAGCTCAAAGAAGTTGCATTCAAAGATAGAAGACACCTAAATTATTTCGGTAGTAGAGAGACCCTAGGCGCATAGGCACGCATCGGGTCGACGGAAATGACTCATAACTATGGAAGTGCGTCGTGTCAATAAGAGGAAGAAAGACCCTGGGTTACAAAAGCACGCCGTATCGTAAGAATGAGGAGAAGGACTTTGTGCTATAGAAGCACTTTGTGTCATAAAAAGAATGAGAGGACTCCGGGCTACGAAAACACACTGTGTCATAAGAAAAAGGAAGACCCTGGGCTACAAAAGCACACCGTGTCATAAAAAGAAAGAAGACCCTGGGCTACAGAAGCACACCGTGTCATAAGAAGAATGAAGACCCTAGGCTATAGAAGCACGCTGTGTCATGAGAAGAAAGAGAGACCTCGAGCTACAGAAGCACGCCGTGTCATAAGAAGAAGGAAGACCCCAAACTACAGAAGCACGTCGTGTCATAAGAAGAGAGACCTCGGGCTACAAAAGCACGCCGTGTCATAAGAAGAAAGAAGACCCAGGTTACAAAAGTACGCCGTGTCATAAGAAAAAAGAGAGACTCCGGGCTACAAAAGCACGCCGGGTCATAAGAAAAAAGAAGACCTCGGGCATAGAAGCATGCCGTCTCATAAGAAGAAAGAAAATACCTTGGGCTATAGAAGCATGTCGTGTTATAAGAAAAAGAAGAGACCCCAGGCTACAGAAGCATGCCGTGTCATAAGAAGAAAGAAAGATCCCGGGCTACAGAAGCACGCCGTGTTATAAAAAGAAGAAGAGACCCCAAGCTACAGAAACATGCCGTGTCATAAGAGGAAAGAAAAGACCTCGGGCTACAGAAGCATGCCGTGTCATAAGAGGAAAGAAAATGCCTTGGGCTATAGAAGCATGCCGTGTTATAAGAAGAAGAAGAGACCCCAGGCTACAAAAGCATGCTGTGTCATAAGAAAAAGAAGAGACCCCATGCTACAGAAGCACGCCGTGTCATAAGAAGAAGAAGAGACCCCGGGTTACATAAGCACGCCGTGTCATAAGAAGAAGAAAAAGAGATCCCGGGCTATAGAAGCATGCTGTGTCATAAGAAAAAGAAGAGACCCCGAGCTACAGAAGCATGCTGTGTCATAAGAAGAAAGAGATAAATAAAGTCTCACCGTGTAACGAGTTTAAACTGGGTTAGAAATGCATGATTTGAGGAAAACCAATGAACCTTTGTAGATGACATGGTTTAAGGTTGAACATAAACCTTTGGAGACGACATGGTTTACGACTGACCATGAACCATGTAGATGACATGGTTTAAGGCTAACCATGAACCTTTGGAGATGAGATGGTTTAAGGCTGACCATGAACTTTTGGTTTTTGAGGAAGCATTCACTATCCCCTTGAAAACTGCATGGCTTCACTAAGGAATCCTGTCAAACTCAACTTGAGCAAATGTCATTATAGACGTCATCAAGAGACGTATTGGCAATATTGCAACATTAATTAAACAAGCTAATTAAGCTAAGTCCGACTGCTTTAGAAAATCATTCGATGTCAATCAGCATCATGTGGTGCAAAACTATCATCTTGCTCGGGGATGTATCATTAATCATCAAATTCTCCAGGAGTCAAGTTCTCATCAAAATGACTATAACTCATGAAAAAGGCTTATTAAGCATGCTAAACTAGACCTTCTTAGTTAGAAAGGGTTTCTCACACACTCTTGATAAAACCTGCTTGGTCCCATCTATTCGCGTGAGAAGTAACTGATTGCTGAGGGTATTTCACATAACCCATGTCAAAGGCTTTCAGAAACATTCGTGATGAGCACAATCTGACCGATCAAAAAGGTCTTTTGAAGGGACCGCAATATAGGCTTGGTTAGGACTTACACAAATGAATTATTGCTTTGAGGCCAATAAAGGAACATTTGTCATTATCTTCATTGGGTTTACAAGTCAATAACTTGAAAGATAAGACAAGATAGAATTATCTCCACTCCTTCAAGCAGTAGCTTCTTTGTGGCATTCTCATTTTCACTCAAATCATCCTAATAAGAAGAGACTTTGGAAGAGGGTTGTAATGTTGGCTTGGGAGAGGCTCGAGAAGCTTAAAATTTTCAAGGGGGGTTTTTAAGAGTCGGTGATCATCATGGCATCGTAACTAGGTCACTCGATCTTTCGAAGTCATTTGGCTTTTGAAACACAGTGCATCTCGAAAGTCCCTTGACTAATCATTTTTGCATGGGAGCTTTGCTTCTCTCTAATTTCCTTTGCACTTGTGATGATTTTTTTACGCAGGCACTTGGACTTTGATAATTTTTTTTTTCACATAAGATGTAGCATTTTGGTTTTTTTTTCTTGATGAGCATTTGCCTTGTTTTTACCAGGCACACTATTTTTTTTTGCCCCCTAGTTTGTCGAACTTTTTGCTCTTTGAACTTTTGTAGTTCTTATGGCTTTCGAGATGCTTTTCCCATTTTCTCGTGACTGTCAATTGTATGTGGTCAATTCATATGCCTTACCCCAGTGAAGGGAGATGATCACCGCTCGGGATTTAGGAATGAATAATCAAGCCCAAATTGGTTAAAGCAATGGGTATCAATGTTTGGGTAGAAAAGGAAATACTCTTCTTCACTTTGGGATGAGTTAAGCTCTAATGAGAATTCCTTTGAAGCTATCACTACAAGATTGATGCAAGTGAAAGTAATAGAATCTTTCTCAATCTTTCGCTCTACAACAATGACCGTAACCTCTTATCTTGCCCCAAAGTAGGGTCGTTCTCAATAGGGGTACTTTGAAGGATCATATTTATTTGGCCCAAAAGGGTAGCAAGATGTCAGCTCGGTACTTGGGATTGATGAAGGAAATGCCTTTATCATTTCGATCTTTGCACTCAATGGGAATGAATCCCTTGTCCTAAGAGAAGGTCGCCTCTCACTCAACTCTCAAAAGTGTTTGAAGGATGTGTTTGGAAATGGCTTGCCTTTCCTCATCCTAAGTATCCTCTACTTGGCATGATTAACATGTCCATTTCACTCTGCTGAGATCGTTTGAGTAGATTAATCTTCATAGGGAATTTTGATTCAAAATGAATAATCCCCAAAACAAGAAAATAATTTTGAGGTAAAAATGATGTTTAAAAAACTTGTAGAAAGTTTTTTTTTCTCAATTATTCATTTTTGTGCTTGTCTCTAGGAAAGCGTAAAAGGTTCTTTTTTTTGTAATGGAAATTCTCCGGTTTTTTTTTTTTTGGAGAAGAAGAGTACTTACCTGCAACATGGCGACCTGGTAGCCCTGTAAAGAATGTAAAAAAATATATGTTAGTGCAAAAATCTTTAGGGATTGAAATGTTGGAAACGATACATTGTTACCCTTCACTCGCTTTTATCCTTTGGGTGCTAATATCTCTTGAATTCACCTTCATGGATATTTGATAACTCGACAATACCATTCCTTTGCATTTGCCTTTATGTGTTTGATATTTTCCTAATTCCTTGGTAGAAGGTGCGGCTTCTATGATCAAGCTGCAACTTTTTTTCATTTATCACCCTGTAAGAAGTGGGAGATTAAACGAGTTATCTCCATTATTAATCAAGTTCAATTGAGGAACGATACATCATTCTTGATGAATTTGACAATGTTGTTCCAGCACACTTCATTGGTGGGTGAAGGAGAGATTTTTCTCTAAATCAAACGTTGCTCTCCCACTCTTTATTTGACAAACCTTTGTTCTGTTCGAATCCATCCTGTATAAAAAAAAAAGACATGTCATTTTTTATGCTGAATAGAATCAAGTTTAAGAATGGGATACATCCTTTTCAAAGTCGGGCGATCAACATCCCAAGGTATCTCTCATGGAGGAAGGGATAATATTGCCCCTCTGTTTCATTATTCGAATCTTTCTTTGTTTAAGATGAACATGACTCAATAATGCTCCATCACGTTTGTTGGAACGTTACAAAACTTGGTAGTCTTGATGTCTCTTAAGGCATTTGCGAATAATGAAACTTCCCATAATGGAATTCAACTTCGTTCCACCTCCATGGAAATTGGCGCTGATGAAGCCTCAACGCATGCTTGCTCCTCAAGTTCCATGAGCCTACACTTTTATCTTTTAGAAGGGGCAGCATAAACTCTTCATCCTACTTGAGAAAGTGACCATGTGAAGAGAGGGTTTTAAGCAAAATTTTCTTAAAATTCATTCTGGAAGGTAGACGTAAAGGTTCGCTTGAAACACTTTTGAATTTTTTTTTTGGATGATTTTCACGAAATTGAATTCCATCATAAAAAAATGAGTCGCATGATTTACAAAAGCATCAATTGGATTCGCAATCAAAACCCAAAATGGAAAACAAGATTCTTAACAAGAATAGAAACAATGATAAAATACAAGAAACTCTTGTATGAATAAGAGTAAAAATCAACTCTCATCCTAGCTCTAGAATTCACTTTTCTATGTGGTCAAACATGAGAATATCAAGGAGTATCACGCCTAACCTGCAAAAAGATGACAATGTCAATATATGAATTAGAAAAAGATCTCTAAATAAGGTCGCTTCTTACAACAAAATCGAGGCGATAGTAAATGCCCCATAGTTCTTAGTGCAAGGTTTTAGTATTTCACCAAGATTAGTCAT
Source organism: Eucalyptus grandis x Eucalyptus urophylla (assembly GCA_028830015.1). Classification (NCBI taxonomy): domain Eukaryota; kingdom Viridiplantae; phylum Streptophyta; class Magnoliopsida; order Myrtales; family Myrtaceae; genus Eucalyptus; species Eucalyptus grandis x Eucalyptus urophylla. The sequence goes on along the minus strand of CM054189.1, from coordinate 25,298,520 downwards.
AAGAGAAGTGACATCATTTAAAAAAATGATCCACGGCCATCAATTGAATGTCCATTCCATTTCAAAAGTTTCATGCAAAAGTGGCATTGATTTTTGAAAGATTGATTTGTGATTTTACTCCTAGAAAAATGAAGTGACTTCTATTTTGAGAAATTTGTACACAAAATAATTTGCATTTTAGTCCTAAAGTGTGAGAAGGAGAGAATTTGATAAAAAAAAATGCAATTTGAATTTTTGAGCACCAATATAAAATCACAACTTGAACGTTTTTTTTTTCCAACTTGAACTTGCATTCAATATTCACTTGTCAAGAATGATTGCCAATATTTTCAATTATAACCTTACAGCACCAAGGGCAATCGATTGATGTTCATGAATTTCAAGATGGATGTTCAATACAAAATGAGCAAACAAAAAGGAAAATGATACTTACAATGGGTGCTGACCTTTGTCTCTGTTTTTTTGTTTTTGTTTTTTGTTTTAATTACATAGACATGCACATGGGATGTGGTTCGATTTCTACTATATACGGCTCAAAATGGAGCTATAGGATCATAGGACTAAACCAACAAGCTCGCAGCTAGGTCGTGTTACCCATGACTTCGGCTTTGTCAAAGAACCGACTCGTGTCACATGCTCGCAGACCAGGGTGGGGACCTTTGACATCAAGAAAGAAATTTCGGTGGTTGAGATGAGCGACTCGTACTACATGCTTTTAGTCGGAGTGGTATCCACCTCAATACCTTCCTAAGTGATCCTATGCGGCCTAGGTCTGGCGGCAGGTTATGCGTGCTAAGATGTAGTGCAATGTAAGGGATGCAAGCATGACAATTTATAAGCAATCAACACTTCATACATAAAAAATAAATCATACATTTCTACACCTCCTTGCAAGAGAAATGTGAGCCAACACTTCCCCTTATACCTCACATTCTGCAAAAACAGTTAACATTTTTAATGTTAGGGACCTACCTGGAATCCTCGCTGCCAAACAAAAATATTTTTGAACAAGATTAATTTTGGCCTAAGTCCTCTAAGGTTTAAAACCAAGTCCCCAGTGGAGTCACCAAGCTGTCGTGATCTAGCCTTGGGAAGAGGGAATATGTTTAAGGGTATTGCCTAAAGGACGAGCCTATGGCCCATGATTAGGCGCAGGCTCTCCCAAGACCATACCACGCGTGACGTTGGAATATTTTTAAGAATTTTGAAAAAATGAGTTGCCACTAGCTTATTGGGGTTGGCTAGAAATTAAGTGAGGTATGTGAGTATACCTCTTTTCCTATGTAACCAAAGAATCTAGGATCGGGAACTTGATTACACTAATTAACCAATTAACGCACTTTCAATACCTAATCTTGTTCATTTTAAAAGAAATGATTTTTGTCAGGCAGTTTGAATTGATTTTACACCTATCCACTAACATGTGAGGTGATCATGTGGGTGCGCAATCATTAAAGTAACAATCATAGCTACCAAAATCCTAATTGCGGTAAAATTAAGCACGTGCAATTACACATAGTGAAATATGCAAATTAAATACGCGATATAATAAATATATGAGCAAATAAAAGCCTAACTACACTAAAAATGCAATACGTAGCAATTCCTAACCAAACCCTATCATTTTTTAATTTTCGATTTTTATTTTTTTTAAAATTTTTTTTGAAAAAAATAAAATAAAATATTTATTTTCGGGGCCGGACTGGGTCGGGTCTGGTCAGACCGGACCCAGGTTTGACCCAGTCGGGGCAGGTCAGCTAGACCCACCCAGGTTCCGCTCGGTTGGGGGTTAGGCCGATCGACCCGCTCGAAAGACAAGGCACGACCAGCCTTGGTCGGGCCTTTCTTGGGTCCAGATTGGGCCCAACCAGCGGCCCAATCCCCTGCAAAATGTCAGCCCATGCACGCAAGCCCATATCTAAAATAGGCCCACCTGGCTTAAGCTTGAAAAGCCCAACTAAGGCCCAAAAATTAGAGGGCCCATCGTGACAGGCCCAAGCAGACCAAAAACCTTACCTGTTTGGAGGCTTCGCCCGACCCAATTTTGACCTAGTTCATGCCAACTTCTCCAAGGCTTCTTTGTGGCGGCAATGTGGACAGCGGCGGCGCTGGGGTGGTGTTGCAACGAGCTAGATTGGTGCTGCTACAGCGGTGGCACGGTGAGGGGACTGGGAGCGGCGGTGGCCGGCACTAGCGACGACAATTATTGCAGGTTGCGCGGTGAGAGGGTTCGGAGACCAACTTGGGTTGTTGGCGTCGCGGGTTCGAGCAGAGGAGAGCACGGTAGCAGTGGTGGCACTCGGCGAGTAGCTGGTGGTCACTCAAGCGAGGGGGCTCGGAGCGACGGTAGCTCAAACGGCGTCAAGGTCGGAGGGCGGCTCAGACAATGTTAGGGTCAGAGGGCGGCTCAGATGGCGTCTGGCAGTGTTGACGACGCCTCCCCCCTCCGTTCCTTCTCTCTCTTCTCTTCTCCCTCTGCTCCTTTGGTTCTCCCTCTCTAGTTGTCTTCGGCTCGTTCGGCGTTGGGAGCAGTGTTAGCGGGTGCTATAGGTTGGCGTTTGGAGAGTAGCGGCGGCTTGGCTTGAGGGACGGCATCTAGCCAAAGGGTTGGGTTGTGGACGGTAGCGACATGGCGGGGACCCATATGTAGAGACAATCGTCAAGGATGGGGGAATGGCAGCGGCAATCGACGACGAAACAATGTTGTCTCCTAGATCTAATCAGAAATGATCAAATCTGGGCTCGCTCGGCATTTTTCCTTCTATGGCTCGCTCACCACTGGAGATCTCTTCAGCAAAGGTCGTGTGAACCCTCCTCTTTCTCCTCCCTATCCCCTCTGTCTTCTTCGAGCTCTCTGCCTCTCTCTCTAGCTCTCCCTTGAGCTTTCCCTCTCTACTATCCGACCCGACCCGACCTCAAGGAGTTTTTTTTTTTACTCTTTTTTTTGTTGTTGTTTGTTTTTATTTTTAGTGACTAATTCCTAATTTTGTATGCGATTTAGTCATAGATAAAATAGTAAAATTTAGGTGTCAACAATATTATTTCATTATTGGTAGGACGAAAACCTATTGGCTGCAAATGGGTTTATAAAATCAAATTTAAGGCAAATGGTTCCATTGAGCAATATAAGGCTCGTTTAGTTGCGAAAGGGTTCACGCAATGGGAAGGCTTTGATTATTATGAAACATTCTCTCTCGTGGCCAAAGAAGTCACCGTTCGCTCTTTCTTATCCATTGCTACTTTTCGCAATTAGTCGTTACATTAAATGGAGGTCCATAATGCTTTTTTACATGGAGATCTGGATGAAGAGATTTACATGGAGCTTTCACAGGGATTAAGCAGACATGGGGGAGTCTTGTGTGTGTCATCTCCGCAAATCCCCGTATGGACTCAAACAAGTTTTTAGGCAATGGTATGCCAAGTTCACTGTTGCTCTAACCAACACAGGTTTTTAGCATTCCAAACATGATTATGCCTTGTTCACATGGACTGAAGGTACTTCATCGATTTATCTTTTAATGTATGTTGATGACATTCTTATCATGGGGAATAATGAACTGGCCATTGCAAAATTCAAAAACTATATGCATTCTACTTTCCATATCAAAGACTTGGGATCTCCTAAGTATTTTCTCGAAATTGAGATATAGCTCGGTCCGACAAAGGAATATCCCTTAGTCAAAGAAAGTTCATTCTGGAAATAGTCTCTGAAGCAGGATTGTCAAGATGCAAACCGGCAGTTATCCCGATTGAGCAGAATGCAAAGTTAACAACACATGAGTATGATTCAAGCTCATCTTCTTCCATTAAGGATTCATTTCTTGAAGATCCATCAGTATATCAACGACTTGTTGGAAAACTAATTTATCTCACGATGACAAGACTAGATATATTATGTTGTACAAATACTCAGTCAATTCATGCACAAGCTGAAGCAGTCCCACATAGCTGTGACAATGATGCTGCACTCAAGTTAGTAGCCAATCCAGTCTTTCATGAGAGGACTAAGCATATAGAGGTCGATTTCATTTCACTTGAGACAAGATTCGAGAAGGGATCATCACAATGAGAGGAATAGGAACTACAGGGCAACTTGCAGACATTTTTACCAAGCCATTATGCCAAAGACAACATGCATATCTATTGAGCAAGCTTTGTGTCCTTGGCATATATAGGCTACTAGCTTGAGGGGAGTGTTGGAAGTATGATTTGATGACTTAGGAAATACTGATCCTGAGTATCAATGATTGATTCATTTAATCAGTAATTGACATGGTAAAATAGGAATTAGAATCGATGTACATTTTCATTTATTTCTTTCCTATCTTACATTTTATCCTTGTATTACAAATAGAGTAGTAAACATGTACAAGATGACATATAGAAATACAGAGCTGCAATTTTCCTCTCCACTTTATCTGAATTTCTGTCACAACTGACTAGTAGTAAGGACGAACGATAAAAAAAGTTGTTATTTCCGATTTCTGTTCCAGAAATAGAAAAGTAAAAATATTTTACTTTTGATTTCTATTCCAAACTTATTTCTAGAATAGAAATTTATTTCAAAAATAGAAAAATGAAATAATTTTATCAAACGAATTTTTATTTTAAATTTAAATTTGGAATAAAAAAGTAATTCTTGAACAAAAGTTTTTACTCACTGGCAAGTCTCCTCAATCTAGTGAAAAAGAGGTTTCCAGGCGTTCAAGGGAGGGCTTCCATGACGGCTCGCGTGGGGTTGGGGAGGGGGAAGAGAGAGTAGAAAGGTCAAAGGAAGGGGATAAGACTAAATGAAGAAAATGACAAAAATGGGATCTAATCTCTTCGAGTATGATAACACGTAGAGAGAAAGAAAAAAAAAGAAAAAAAAAAACAGCAATAGGGAATTGAGATGAGACAAAAAGAGAGGGGAAGAAAAATGAAAAAAGATTAAACTAGGGGGAAAGGGGTACGAATCGTTCGAAGGGGCGCAACCTGGTTTAGTTCATTAAATTATTATTAAATTATTAATTTTTATTTTTAAAAAAATTCAAAAAAAAGGAAGTCGAAATAGCTGAAATATTATATTTTTAGGGAAAGGCCTAAAATTGATTTTGAGCATTTTTCTCTTAGAAATACATAAAAAAAATTCTCAAAAAAATTCTGATATCAGGTAACACGCTAAAAATGGATTTTGGGGAATTCCTTTAATGCATGAAAAATCTTTCCCAAAAAAAAAATAAAAATCAAACCTTGATGTTCAAGCAAAGATGTGATATTAGAAGGACACTAGTTAATAAAGTAACATAATCAAGTCTTCAATCATAGTTTCTCTGGACAAGGGTAATATATTTCTTCCAAAACTTTATTTGGGTTTATAATCGACTTACCACAAATAGATTAGTAGTGGTTCTTAAATGAAAATGACTTCTAAGTTAAAAAAACTTGAACCATAAGTTGCTACTCGTTTTGAAATTAAATTTTGTTTATTTTTAAAATTTGAAAATGACTTACCCCTTCTTTTTTATTATTTGAACATAAATATGTTTGTTATTTGATCACGTTTCTAACAAATTAACCTTTTCCATATTTTGATCAATTTTTCCTTTCCATTTTTGATCAAGATCGGCAAAATAATTATATTGAATTTTATTTTTCAACTTTGAAACATATTTTCGCTCACACTATTCAAGAAAAAACAAACAATTAATTGTGTGTTCATAAGCTATCGTGAATATAAATTTCTTTTGATTGAAATTTTAAGTCTATAAATTAAAATTGGCAACATTCTATAGGGAAGGGATAATAAGACGCATGGTTAAAAAAGAGAGATAATAGAAATAAAGGCAGATTGTTAATTAGGTTGATAAAAAAGAAACAATAAATGGAAGAGAGACGGATATTTCAATCAATTAATTGACAAAAGGATTGTCTTAGCCAAAATGGAGTGGAGATTAGGGGTATGTAAAGGAACCGGAAATCACTTGGATCGCTTGAAACTAGACCAAACTGGCTCAAAACCAACAGTTCTCATTAGGACCTGTCTAATTCCCAATTCCAACATGCTGAAACCAGTGAGTGTTGATCCAATTCTTAATTTCGAGTGTGAAACCACCCACCCACCCACCTATCAAACCGAATTCACACACACACACACACACACACACACACATGTAGGCACGCAGGCACGCACGCGCGCACATGCGCACACGCATACACCCACACGCACACGCACACACGCACAAACAAAGAAATTCCAATTCAATTACTTAATTTTTTTTTGTAGTTCTTTTACCATATATGTATATATGTACATACATATATGTAGTATTGGATATTATTGACTAATTCTATCTTTTGGGTGCGTAATAGGATTACCCCCTGACTTTTATTCATTTTAATAATCAATTTACTTGCTTTCTTAGTCAAAACAAAATAAACAAACGAAGAGGATGGAGAAGATTGATTGGAGATGTCCACAAATGTTACAGCGTTTTATCATCATGATACGAAATTTAGAGCCAATGGCTCATTTTAAAAGTATAATAAGGTCTCTCCTTGGCCATCCTCATGATTAAATTAGGTTCACATTGAAAAAAGATGGGTCGAGCGATTAATGTGTTGAAATCTATGGAGGTTAAGGCTTTTAACGTAGAGTCTAATTCTCCACATGTTCCCGGTGTTGGGAAACACTAAGACGATGACATCATGACCTTCAGAGAAATTAAGTTCCTAACTTACAAGTATTGTCAATTCATTTCCCCTATAGTTGTCAATTCTTAATCAAAATTAATGGCTCATAATTCAACCCAAATTTAAGGCAAATTTGGTTAATTCTTTACTTTATGTGTTGTATTCATGAGAATATGATTCTTTTGATAGAGAAGGGGCTACGCCTTCTTATATTTCTACATCTAGGATCCGTCTTGTATCATTGATACTAATAGGAATTGAACCATTATGGCAAGGAAAAGTTTGATTTAGTGGGAGAAGAAGAGGCAAAAATTGGAACAAAAGTATCATTTGATTTGTCAATCCTCAAAAAAAGAAATAAGCAAAGTTCCATCATTGAGTGAGAAATGGAAAATTCAATATCAATTGATGCATGGATAATTGATTCAAATGCCAGTGATCACATAGTTTGCAATGAACGGTTATTTTCTAGTATTCAAAAGAGGCCACATTCTTCAGTATTTGTACGCCTACCCAATGGAAATACCACTCATGTCACCAAAATTGGACAGTCACCAAAATTGGCACTGTCCACCTTAGTCTAGATATTATTCTAAAAAATGTCCTATTCATTCATGATTTCGAGTTCCATCTCTTATTAGTTTCAAAAGCTTGTGAGGATAATTCTTGTCATGCCATATTCAATCCCAATGATTGCTTCTTTCAAGACCTTTTGACTAGCAGACTGATGGGCTTGGGTAGTGTTGCAGAAGGGCTATATTTTTGGATTGATCCTCAAAGGAACTTTGAACCATTGAATAAATGCATTTTTTGTAATGCCATTGCTAGTAATAAAAATCTTATTTTTCATCAACACTTGGGTCATACTGCGCGATTCCCTCATTCTAAATGTCCAATCTGCCCATTGGCAAAACAGTCTCGGACACATTTTCCAGTTAGCACATCTAGATCCACCAGTGTTTTTTCCTTACTTCATATGGATATTTGGGGACCTTACCACATTCCACATCGTGATGGGTCTCATTTTTTCTTGACCATTGTTGATGACTATACTCGAGCTACTTGGGTTTTCCTTATGCAATCCAAGAGTCAGACTTTTTCAACACTGTCGAATTTTCTATCTCTCATTAAAAATCAATTCGACAAACCAGTCCAGAAGATTTGCACTGATAATGGACGTGAGTTCTTTTCTGCAGAATGTGAATCTTTCTTGTCTTATCGAGGAATTTTACATGAGAGTTCATGTAATTATACACCCCAACAAAATGGAATTGTCAAAAGAAAACATCGCCACCTCTTGGAGGTAGCTTGAGCCCTAAAATATCAAGCTTCCATACCTGAAGATTTTTGGGGTGATTGTGTAGTCGTGGCAGCTTTTTTGATTAATTACATGCCAACTAGAATTCTCAATGGACGGACTCCCTTTGAATTGTTTTATGGAAAGCAACCGGTAATTGATCATTTTTGAGTTTTCGGATGTTTGTGTTATGCGGCGAATTTGGGCCACTGAAGTAATATGGATCCTTGTGCTATTCAGTGTGTTTTTATAGGATATCCTCCACTACAAAAAAGCTATCATGTCATGGAGATCTCTACATGGCATTTTTTTTTGTAAGCAGGGATGTTATTTTTCACGAGGATATTTTTCATTTCAAGAAAGTGCATCGATGTCCTCAACTTCAGAATTAGATCATCGACCTTTCTTATTAGAAGAAGATCTAACTGTTCAGCATCAGTATATATTCTTTGCACTAGAACAGCATATGCCGGTAACAATAGGTGATTCAAATCGAACCATCGACTCACCAGCTTCTTCACCTAAGAAAGATCCTTCATCAAATTCTTCAGTGACCTCTTCGCCGATGATTCATCAGAGTTCGTCTATGTATTATCGGAAGAAACTAAAATTGAGCAGCCTCGACGTTTTGGACGTCACACTCGACCTCTTACGTGGACAAAAGATTATATATGTCCTACGTTGGATTGTCCAGGTACACAATACCCAGTATCATCTTATGTTTCATTTAGTAGACTATCATCAGAACACATGTGCTGCATTAGTAGAATTTCCAAAGAACAGGAACTGTCCTCGTACTCTGAGGCAACGCATGATCCTAAATGGTAGCATGCTATGGAAGCCGAATTGAAGGCTCTCAATGAAAATCACACTCGGGATATTTGTTGCGACCTATCCTTGGGGGGTATTGCCTAAAGGACGGGCCTATGGCCCATGATTAGGTGCGGGCTCTCCCAAGCCCATACCTCGTGTGACATTTGGATATTTTTAAGAATTTTGCAAAAAGGAGCCGCCATTAGCCTATTGAAGTCTGCTAAAAACCAAGTGAGGTATGTGAATATACCTCACTTCCTATGCAATCAAAGATAGGGGTGTGCAACGGAAACCGCCCGAACCGGGACCAGACCGGACCGGACCGGCCGGTTTTGGGTGGTTCCCATGGTCAGCGGTCCGGTTCCCGGTTCCAAGGTGGGAACCGGACCAACCGAACCGACCGGACCGGACCAATTTTTTTATATATATAATTTATATACATATAGTATATTAACACATATAATATGTGAATATTATATATGAAATTTGTTGCAATCGGAATTGCAATTGAGGTAACAACCTCTTACGTGGCCAAGAGACCACCAAAGCTCTTAGAAAACTTATTTATTAGTTTTATTTTCTACTCGATGTGGGATAAGGCTCTAGGAGTTCCTCATGCTCACTCTCTCTCTTGCTCCCCTCACTTGCAAACGACAAGGCACTTCAAGCCTCAAAGAGTCCGACATCGACTAAACATTTAAAGCATAGAAGAGAGATTATCTATAAAACCTAAGCCAAGTACAGTTATGCTTAAAATTAATAGTGAAACACATAAATTATTATTAATATTCATGCAAGTGAAGTTTGAATATTTTGCACGTGAAAACACGTGTGAGTAGTTTTATTAGATTGCCCGGGAACCGAATTGGATTGATCGGTCCAGAGCATGGTCTTTTTTTTTTTTTTAATGAATGGTCGTTATTTAGTGAAAAAAGAAAGTGCTGATCCTATTGGACCGAACCGGACCGGACCGGAACCGATGGTCCGGTCCACGGTTCCCAAAATTGGGAACTGGTCCCCTAATCAAAGAATCTAGGATCGGGGAGTTGATTACACTAATTAACCAATTAATGCCCTTTCGGTACCTAATCTTGTTTATTTTAAAATAAATGATTTCTGTTAGGCATTTTGGATTGATTTTATACCTATCTTCTAACATGTGAGGTGATTATGCGGGTGCGCAATCATTAAAGTAACAATTATAGCTACCAAAATCCTAATTGCAGTAAAATTGAGCACATGTAATTATACATAATTAAATATGCAAATTAAACGCGCGATATAATAAATATATTAGCAAATAAAAGCCTAATTATACTAAAAAGGTAATACATAGCAATTCCTAACCAAATCTCATCATTTTTGAATTTTTGAATTTTTTTTTATTTTTGAAAAAAAAATTGAAATTTTTTTTAAAAAAAATACAATATATTTATTTTCAGGGTTGGACCTGGGTCTAACCCGGTCGGGGCAAGTCCGTCAGACCTGCCCCGATTCGGCTCGGTTGGGGGTCGGGCTGATCGACCTACCCGAAAGATAAGGCCTGACGAGCCTTGGTCGAGCCTTTCCTAGGTTCAGATTGGGCCCAACCAACGGCCTAATCCGCTGTAAAACGTTAGCCCGCGCCTATGTAGCACCGACACGCAACACGACATGAGTGTCCGACACGACACGATATGTCGACACGTCATTTCTAAAAAATAGAGAATTCTGACACGTTGCGACACGTTGTATATTAAATGAATATTTTTATTTTTAATTAATTTGATTCAAATTTATAAATAAATAATTAATTGAAAAAAGAGCCTATAATAAATACACTAATAATATTAATAAATCAATTCATTAAAAATTCGAAAAATATATTTATAGTTAATGTGAAACATGTTTTTACCTTTAACAAAAGTTATTGATGAAACTAATAATTAATAAAAAATTAGAATCAATTTATTTATATAAATCCATAATTTTCTATAATAATCAAAATTTAACATTGTTCAAAATTCAATACTTTTATTTTTCGAAATTATTTGTTAATCTCATTTATGTGATTTTCCCATTAAAAAAAACAAATCCCCAAAATCCACCCCCTTTTTCCTCCGTCCATTTCCCTCCACCCCAAATTTATTTTACATTTTTTCCCACCCCTACCAATGACAGACAGGCTGTCAACCTGTCACTTCCCCTCTCCCAAAACTCAAAAGTCACGCCACTTCCTTCGTCCATTTCCCTCCATTGTCCCCCCTTTTTTTTATTACTTTTTATTCCCTCATAAAAACCCTAGCAAACTTTTCCTCCTTCTCGCCGCTCACCGCACGCCACACGACCCCTTTCCTCTCCTCTTCCTCTCGATCTTTCTCCTCCTCCTCCTCGCCTCACGACCACCTTCCTCTCCGCACGACTCCCTTCCTCTCCTCTTCCTCTTGATCCTCCTCCTCCTCCTCCTCCTCCTCCTCCTCATTGCCGATCCATCGCAACAGTGGCGGCTGCTCTCTCTTGCCGACTCTCGCCGTCGCGATGGTCTGTTGCGTGGCTTCGTCTCGCTGGTGGGAGTTTGCTTTCTCTCTATTTGGCTCTTTCTCTAGCCGTCTCTCACTGTTGCTCGAGGCCTCTGCTCCCTCGCCCTCCCTAGCCTCCATCCTTCGTCAGTCTTCCGGACACGTGTGTCGACGCGTGTTGAGAAATGTTGACCGCATGTCGGAAAATCGGACACGCGGTCAATGTGTGTCCGACCGTGTCCGAGTGTGTCGACGTGTCCAACACACTCCAACATGTGTCGGACACGACACGGAAGCATGGACTCATAGGCCCACGCACGTAGGCCCATAGCTAAGATAGGCCCACCTGGCTTGAGCTCGAAAAGCCCAACTAAGACCCAAAAATTAGAGGGCCCACCGTGATAGGCCCAAGCGGACCAAAAACCCTACCCATTTGGAGGCCTCGCCTGACACGGTTTTGACCCGGTTCGCGCCTCCTTCTCCAAGGCTTCTTTGCAACAGCAGTGTGGACGGCGGTGGCGCTAAGGTGGTGCTACGACGGGCTGGACTGGTGCTGTGACAGCAACGACACGGTGACGGGACTAGGAGCAGTGGTGGCCGACAGCAGTGACAACCTATGTAGCACCGACACGAACACGCGACATGACACGACACGACACGTCGACACGCCATTTCTTAAAAATAAAGAATTTCGACACGTTCTGACACGTTATATATTAAATATATTTTTATGTATAAATATATAAATAAATAATAATAAAAATAGCATAGAATTAATTTACACGAAAAATATTAAATAATATCATTAATTATTTTAATTTGTTACAATAATACACAAAACTTAGAGGAAAAAAACATTGTTTAAAGAAAAATGCTGAAATGATATTTTTAAATTTATTTATTTATCATATATAGCATTTTTTTATTACTTCTTTCATAGTAAAAGACTTTTTAAAAAATAAAACAATTCTAAAAAAAAACTGAAAAAAAATTGATCCCGTGTGTGTATATTTATAGCAATTTTATTACTTCTTTTATTACTTCTTTTGTGTATATTTATATTTTGACCCCTTAAGTATTAGAAATTTTTAAAATTGACCCTATACGTGTCGGAATTCTGGACTCGCGTGTCGGAGAGAATTGACCACATGTCGGATTTTTCGACACTCGTTGACCACATGTCGAAGCGTGTCGGAGATGTGTCGAAGTGTCAAATACGACACGAAAGCTTCCGGAGAGTGTCCGTGCTACATAGGCGACAACGAGTATTGCAGGTCATGTGGCGAGAGGGTTCAGAGACCGGCTTGGGCTGCAGGCGTCATGGGTTCAAGCAGAGGAGAGCATGGTAGCTGTGGCGGCACTTGGTGGGTAGCTGGTGGTTGCTTAGGCGAGGGGGCTTGAAGTGGTGGCAACTCGAACGGCGTCGGGGTCGGAGGGCGGCTTAGATGGTGTTGGGCAGCATGGACGATGCCTCCCCCCTCGTTCCTTCTCTCTCTTCTCTTCTCCCTCTGCTCCTCTAGTTCTCCCTCTCTGGTTTTCTTCGGCCTATTCGACATCAAGAGCAGTGGCAACGGGTGCTGTAGGTTGGCGCTTAAAGGGCAGCGGCGGCTCGGCTCAAGGGACGGCGTCTGGCCAGAGGGTTGGGTTGTGGATGGCAATGACATGGTGGGGACCTAGACGTGGCGACAGTCATCATGGATGGGGGAATGGCAGCGGCAGGCAACGGCGAAATAGCGTTGTCTCCTAGATTTGATAAGAAACGATAAGATCTAGGCTCGCTCGCCGTTTTTCCTTCTCTGGCTCGCTCACCACCAGAGATCTCTCCTACGGAGGTCGTGTGAACTCCCTTTTTCTCCTCCCTGTCCCCTCTGTCTTCTTTGAGCTCTCTGCCTCTCTCTCCAGCTCTCACTCTCGAGCTTTCCCTCTCTGTTTTTTTGCTCTCTGTTTGCCCCCTTCTCCTTTTTCTCTCCCTCTCGCCCTTGTGTTGTTGTTCTCTTTTTCTTGTGCGAAGATGGGCAGAGGAGGAAGAGGCTAGTGTGGGCCGGGCCAAAAGAGAAACGGGCTGGGCACGCGAGAGAGAGGCGAGCGGTGGGTTGGGCCAATGCCAGATCCGGCTTGATCCAACCTCTAAGAGTTTTTTTTTTCTCTTTTTTGTTGTTGTTTTGTTGTTTTTTTTTAGTGACTAATTCCTAATTTTGTATGTAATTGAGTCATAAGTAAAATAATAACATTTAGGTGTCAATAGCTATCACTCTTTGAATGGGAGCTCAAAGAAGTTGCATTCAAAGACATAAGACACCTAAATTATTTCGGTAGTAGAGAGACCTTGGGCACATAGGCATGTGTTGGGTCGACAGAAAGGACTCATAACTATGGGAGTGCGTCGTGTCAATAAGAGGAAGAAAGACCCTGGGTTATAGAAGCATGCCATATCTTAAGAAGGAGGAGAAGGACTTCAGGCTACATAAGCACCCGTGTCACAAAAAGAATGAGAGAGACTCCGGGCTACGAAAGCACGCCATGTCATAAGAAGAAGGAAGACCCCAGGCTACAGAAGCATGCCGTGTCATGAGAAGAAAGATAGACCTCGGGCTATAGAGGCACGCCATGTCATAAGAAGAAGAAAGACCCCAGGCTATAGAAGCACGCTGTGTCATAAGAAGAGAGACCCCAGGCTACAAAAGCACGCCATGTCATAAGAAGAAAGAAAACCCCGGGTTACAGAAGTACGTCATGTCATAAGAAGAAAGAGAGACCCTAGGTTATAGAAGCACACCGTATCATAAGAAGAAAGAAGACCCCGGGCTATAGAAGCATGCCGTGTCATAAGAGAAAAGAAAAGACCTCGGGTTACAGAAGAACGCCATGTCATAAAAAGAAGAAGACCCCAAGCTACATAAACACGCCATGTCATAAGAGGAAAGAAAAGACCCCGGGCTACAAAAGCATACCGTGTCATAAGAGGAAAGAAAAGACCTTAGGCTATAGAATCACGTAGTATTATAAGAAGAAGAAGAGACCTTGGGCTACAGAAGCATGCGGTGTCATAAGAAAAAGAAGAGACCCCGGGCTACAGAAGTACCCCGTGTCATAAGAAGAAAGATAAGACGCTGGGCTACAGAAGCTTGTTGTGTCATAAGAAGAAGAAGAGACCCCAGATTACAGAAGCATGCCGTGTCATAAGAAGAAGAAGAAGAAGAAGAAGAAGAAGAAGAAGAAGAAGAAGAAGAAGAGGAGGAGGAGGAGATCCCGGGCTACAGAAGCACGCTATGTCATAAGAAAAAGAAGAGACCCCCGAGCTATAGAAGCATACCATGTCATAAGAAGAATAAAGAGAGAAATGAAGTCTCACCGTGTAACAACGAGTTTTGACTGGGTTAGAAATGCATGATTTGAGGAAAACCAGTGAACCTTTGTAGCTGACATGGTTTGAGGTTGACCATAAACCTTTGGAGATGACATGGTTTAAGGCTGACCATGAACCTTTGGTTTTTAAGGAAGCATTTGCTAACCCCTTGAAAACTGCATGGCTTTACTAAGGAATCCTGTCAAACTCAACTTGAGCAAATGTCATTAGAGACGTCATCAAGAGACATATTGGCAATATTGCAGTATTAGTTAAACAAGCTAATCAAGCTAAGTCTGACTGCTTTAGAAAATCATTCGATGTCAATCAACATCATGTGGTGTAAAACTGTCATCTTGCTCGGGGATGTATCATTAATCATCAAATTCTCCATGAGTCAAGTTCTCATCAGAATGGCTACAACTCGTGAAAAAGGCTTATTAAGCATGCCAAACTAGACCTTCTTTGTTAGAAAGGATTTCTCACACTCTTGATAAAACGGCTACTTGGTCCCATCTATTCGTGTGAGAAGTAACTGATTGCCGAAGGTATCTCACATAACCCATGTCAAAGGCTTTCAGAAACATTCGCGATTAGCATAATTTGACCGATCAAAAAGGTCTTTTGAAAGGACCGCAATATAGGCTTGTTTAGGACTTACACAAATGAATTATTGCTTTGAGGCCAATAAATGAACATTTGTCGTTATCTTCATCGGGTTTACAAGTCAAGAACTTGGAAGATAAGACAAGATATAATTACCTCCACTCCTTCAAGTAGTAGCTTCTTTGTGGCATTCTCATTTTCACTCAAATCATCCCAGTCAGAAGAGACTTTGAAAGAGGGTTGTAATGTTGGCTTGGGAGATGCTCGAAAGGCTTAAAATTTTCAAGGGGGATTTTAAGAGTTAGTGATCATCATGTCATTGTAACTAGGTCACTCGATCTTTCGAAGTCATTTGGCTTTTGAAACACAGCGCATTTCGAAAGTCCCTTGACTAAACATTTCTGCATGGGAGCTTTGCTTCTCTCTAATTTCCTTTGCACTTGTGATGATTTTTTCACGTAGGCACTTGGACTTTGATAAAAAAAAAAAATTCACATAAGATGCAGCCTTTTGGTTCTTTTTCTTGATGAGCATTGGCCTTGCTTTTACCAGGCATGCTACTTTTTTATGCCCTCTAGTTTATCGAACTTTTTGCTCTTTGAACTTTTGTAGTTTTTATGGCTTTTGAGATGCTTTTCACATTTTCTCGTGACTGTCAATTGTATTTGGTCAATTCTTATGCCTTACCCTAGTGAAGGGAGATGATCACCGCTCGAGATTTAGAAATGAATAATTAGGCCCAAATTGGTTAAAGCAATGGGTATCAATGTTTGGGTAGAGAAGGAAATGATCTTCTTCACCTTGGGATGAGTCAAGCTCTAATGAGAATTCCTCCGAAGCTATCACCAGAAGATTGATGCAAGTAAAAGTAATATAATCTTTCTCAATCTTTCGCTCTACAACATGACCGTAACCTCTTATGCTGCCCCAAAGTAGGGTCGTTCTCGACAGGTGTACTTTGAAGGATCATCTTTATTCGGCCTAAAAGGGTAGCAAGATGTCAGCACGGTGCTTGGGATTGATGAAGGAAATGCCTTTATCATTTCAATCTTTGCACTCAATGGGAATGAATCCTTCATCCTAAGAGAAGGTCGCCTCTCACTCAACTCTCAAAAGTGTTTGAATGATGTGTTTGGAAATGGCTTGCCTTTCCTCATCCTAAGTATCCTCTTCTTGGCATGATTAACATCTCCGTTTCACTCTGCTAAAATCGTTTGAGTATATTAATCTGCATAGGGAATTTTAATTCAAAATGAATAATCCCCAAAATAAGAAAATAATTCTGAGATAAAAATGATGTTTAAAAAACTAGTAGAAAGATTTTTTTTTTCTCAATTATTCATTTTTGTGCTTATCTCTAGGAAAGCGCAAAAGGTTCTTTTTTTGTAATGGATTTTCTCCGGTTTTTATTTTATTTTAAAGAAGAGTACTTACCTATGACATGGTGACCTGGTAGCCCTATAAAGAATGCAAAAAATATGTTAGTGCAAAAATCTTTAGGGATTGAAATGTTGGAAATGATACATTGTTACCTTTCACTTGCTTTTATCCTTTGGGTGCTAATATCTCTTGAATTCACCTTCATGGATATTTGATAACTCGACAATACCATTTCCTTGCATTCGCCTTTAAGTGTTTGATGTTTTCCTGATTCCTTGGTAGAAGGTGCCGCTTCTACGGTCAAGGTGCAACTTTTTTTCATTTATCACCCTGTAAGAAGTGGGAGATGAAGCAAGTTATCTCCATTATTAACCAAGTTCAATTGAGGAACGATACATCATTCTTAATGAATTTGACAATGTTGTTCCAGCACACTTCATTGGTGGGTGAAGGAGAGATTTTTCTCTAAATCAAATGTTGCTTTCCCACTCTTTATTTGACAAACCTTTGTTCTGTTTGAATCCGTCCTGTATCAAAGAAAAAGACATGTCATTTTTTATGCTGAAGAGAATCAAGTTTAATAATGGGATACATCCTTTTCAAAGTCGAGCAATCAACATCCCAAGGTATCTCTCATGGAGGAAGGGATAATATTGCCCCACTGTTTCATCATTCGAATCTTTCTTTGTTTAAGATGAACATGACTCAATAATGCTCCATTGCGTTTGTTGGAACGTTACAAAACTTGGTAGTCTTGATGTCTCTTAAGGCATTTGCGTATAACGAAACTTCCCAGAACGGAATTCAACTTTGTTCTGCCTCCCTGGAAATTGGCGTTGATGAAGCCTCAACGCATGCTTGCTCCTAAAGTTCCATGAGCCTACACTTTTATCTTTTAGAAGGGGCGGCATAAACTCTTCATCCTACTTGAGAAAGCGACCGTGTGAAGAGAGGGTTTTAAGCAAAATTTTCTTGAAATTCATTCTAGAAGGTAGACGTAAAGGTTCACTTGAAACACTTCTGAATTTTTCTTTTTTTTGGATGATTTTCATGAAATTGAATTCCATCATAAAAAAATGAGTTGCATGATTTACAAAAGCATCAATTGGATTTGCAATCAAAACCCAAAATGGAAAACAAGATTCTTAACAAGAATAGAAACAATGATAAAATACAAGAAACTCCCGTATGAATAAGAGTAAAAATCAATTCTCGTCCTAGCTCTAGAATTCACTTTTCTATGTGGTCAAACATGAGAATATCGAGGAGTATCACGCCTAACTTGCAAAAAGACGACAATGCCAATATATGAATTAGAAAAAGATCTCTAAATGAGGTCTCTTCTTACAACAAAATCGAGGCGGTAGTATATGCCCCATAGTTCTTATTGCAAGGTTTTAGTATTTCACCAAGATTAGTCATAAGAGAAGTGACATCATTTAAAAAAACGATCCATGGCCATCAATTGAATGTCCACTCTATTTCAAAAGTTTCATGCAAAAGTGGCATTGATTTTTGAAAAATTGATTTGTGATTTTACTCCTAGAAAAATGAAGTGACTTCTATTTTGAGAAATTTGTACACAAAATAATTTGCATTTTAGTCCTAAAATGTGAGAATGAGAGAAGTTGATAAAAAAATGCAATTTCAATTTTTGAGCACCAATATAAAATCACAACTTGAATATTTTTTTTCCAATGATTTCGAGCCCATAATTAGAAATTTAAACAAAACCATGTGTTCAATAGGGCCAAATCAAAGTGTTCAGAACTTTCATTCAATGTTCACTTATAAAAAATGATTGCCAATATTTTCAATTATAACCTTACAGCATCAAGGGCAATTGATTAATGTTCGCGAATTTCAAGATGGAGGTTCAATATAAAATGAGCAAATAAAAAGTAAAATGATACTTACAATGGGTGCTGACCTTTGTCTTTGTTTTTTTGTTTTTTGTTTTAATTACATAGACATGCACATGGGATGTGGTTCAATTTTTACTCTATACGGCTCAAAATGGAGCTATAGGATCACAAGACTGAACCAACAAGCTTGCGGCTAGGTCTTTTAACCCATGACTTCGGCTTCGTCAAAGAACCGACTCGTGTCGCATGCTCGGAGACCAGGGTGGGGACCTTTGACATCAAGAAAGAAATTTCGGGGTTGAGATGAGTGACTCGCACTAAATGCTTGTAGTTAGAGTGGTATCCACCTCAATACCTTCCTAAGTGATCCTATGTGGCCCAGGTCCGGCGGCAGGTTGTGCGTGCTAAGATATAGTGCAATGCAGGGGATGCAAGCATGACAATTTATAAGCAATCAACACTTCATACATAAAAAAAAACCATGCATTTCTACACGTCCCTGCAAGAGAAAGGTGAGCCAATACTTCCCCTTATACCTTCCATTCTGCAAAAACATTTAACATCTTTAATGTTAGGAACGTACCTGGAATCTTTACTGTCAAACAAAAATATTTTTGAACAAGATTAATTTTAGCCTAAGTCCTCTAAGGTTTAAAACCAAGTCCCTAGTGGCGTCACCAAGCTGTCATGACCTACCTTCGGGAGGAGGGAATAGGTTTAAGGGTATTGCCTAAAGGACGGGCTTATGGCTCATGATTAGGCGCGAGCTCTCCCAAGCCCATACCTCGCGTGACATTGGGATATTTTTAAGAATTTTGAAAAAATGAGTTGCCACTAGCCTATTGGGATCGGCTAGAAACAAAGTGAGGTATGGAAGTATACTTCACTTCCTACGCAACCAAAGAATCTAGGATCGGGAACTTGATTACGCTAATTAACCAATTAATGCACTTTCGATACCTAATCTTGTTCATTTTAAAAGAAATGATTTTTTTTTCAGGCAGTTTGGATTGATTTTATACCTATCCACTAACATGTGAGGTGATCATGCGGGTGTGCAATCATTAAAGTAACAATCAT
This sequence comes from Eucalyptus grandis x Eucalyptus urophylla, assembly GCA_028830015.1. NCBI lineage: Eukaryota > Viridiplantae > Streptophyta > Magnoliopsida > Myrtales > Myrtaceae > Eucalyptus > Eucalyptus grandis x Eucalyptus urophylla. Next base: position 25,278,963 of record CM054189.1, on the reverse strand, counting down.
AACAATCAAAATCCTAATTGCGGTAAAATTAAGCATGTGCAATTGCACATAGTGAAATATGCAAATTAAATGCGCAATATAATAAATATATGAGCAAATGAAAGCCTAATTACACTAAAAAGGCAATACATAGCAATTCCTAACCAAACCCCATCATTTTTTAATTTTCGATTTTTTTAATTTTCTTTTAACTTTTTAATTATTTTGAAAAAAATAAAATAATATATTTATTTTCGGAGCTGGACTGGTTTGGGTCTAGTCGGACCAGACCCGGGTCTGACTCGGTCGGGGTAGGTCGGCCAGACCCACTTGGGTTTGGCTCGGTTGGGGGTCGGGCTGATCGAATCGCCCGAAAGACAAAGGCATGACCAGCCTTGGTCGGGCCTTTCCTAGGTCAAGATTGGACCCAACCAGTAGCCCAATTCCCTGCAAAATGTTAGCCCACGCACGCAAGCCCATATCCAAAATTGGCCCACTCGGCTTGAGCTCGAAAAGCCTAACTAAGGCCCAAAAATTAGAGGGCCCACCGTGACAGGCCCAAGCGGACCAAAAACCTTATCCATTTGGAGGCTTTGCCCGACCCGAATCTGACCCGGTTTGCGCCTCCTTCTCTAAGGCTTCTTTGTGGCAGCAATGTGGACGGCGGCGGGGTAGGGTGGTGCTGCGACGGGCTAGACTGGTGTTGCGACGGCGGTGGCACGGCGAGGGGACTGGGAGTGGCGGTGGTTGGCACCAGCGACGACGAGTATTGCAGGTTGCGCGGTGAGAGGGTTCGAAGACTAGCTCGGGTTGCTGGCGTCGCGGGGTTTGAGTAAAGGAGAGCACGGTAGCAGTGGTGGCACTCGGCGAGTAGCTGGTGGTCACTTAAGCAAGGGGGCTCGGAGTGACAACAGCTCGAACGGCGTCAGGGTCGGAGGGCAGCTCAAACAACATTAGGGTCGGAGGGCGGCTCAGATGGCATCGGGCAGCGTCGACGAGGCCTCCCCCCTCCGTTCCTTCTTTCTCCTCTTCTCCCTTTGCTCCTCTAGTTCTCCCTCTCTAGTTGTCTTCGGCCCGTTCGGCGTCGGGAGCAATGGCATCGGGTGCTGTAGGTCGACGCTCGGAGAGTAGCGGCGGCTCGGCTTGAGGGACGGCATTTGGCCAGAGGGTTGGGTTATTGATGGTAGTGACACGACGGGGACCCAGACGCGGCGACAGTCGTCGGGGATGGGGGAATAGCAGCGGCAAGCAACGGTGAAACAACGTTGCCACATTAGAAAATTATGTGTTGAAATCTATGGAGGTTAAGGCTTTTAACATAGAGTCTAATTCTCCACATGTTCCCGGTGTTGGGAAACACTAAGACGATGACATCATGACCTTAAGAGAAATTAAGTTCCTAAATTACAAGTATTGTCAATTCATTTCACCCTATAGTTGTCAATTCTTAATCAAAATTAATGGCTCATAATTCAACCCAAATTTAAGGCAAATTTGGTTAATTCTTTACTTTATGTGTTGTATTCATGAGAATATGATTTCTTTTGATAGAGAAGAGGCTATGCCTTCTTATATTTCTACATCTAGGATCCGACTTGTATCATTGATAATAATAGGAAGTAAACCATTATGGCAAGGAAAAGTTTGATTCAGAGGGAGAAGAAGAGGCAAAAATTGGAACAAAAGTATCACCTGATTCGTCAATCCTCCGAAAAAGAAATAAGCAAAGTTCCATCATCGAGTGAGAAATGGAAAATTCACGGAATGTTACAATCCTCACAGCGTAATAGTGCGCCTACATGTCTTCATCAACAATGTTTTTCGACCAAAAGACCGAGAGCTAATTATCTAGATTTTGGGCTTTCTGGACGCATACTTCAAGAAATGGTTCGTGCATGTTTGTTGCCAGGGGCAACAAGATCAAGTTGGTAAGGATTAAAAAATTCATTCATTTTTCTAGTCATTTCCTTTGGTCATCGAGGCCCCTTGACCATTTTGTATAAATGAGCTATTCTATTTATAAAGATATGGGAGAGGGGCCCATTCAAGCATTTTTCTTGTTTGTTTATTAGGGCCTCCTTCTTATCTTCATCATTGGGTAGAGTAGCTTCATAGCTCGCAAGGCTCATAACCTTGAGGTCACGGGTTCAAATCTCGTCTCTGCACATTTTTGTGATAAAAAAAATAGGTTTGTCTCTATTAACTATTAACTAGTAATTAAATTACTTACTACTTTTTACTACTTTTTATTATTACCTCCCTTTTTGGGGGGAGGGGATGGAACCATTCACTATATTATCATAGTCAATTATATCAAAACCCTTATACCATTAACTACAATACTTTAACCTAGGCAGATAGCAGGAATTGAACTCACGTCTTCTCCTTGGCAAAGAGAAATTTTACCATTCGACTACATCCGTATTTTTTTTTTCGTACTTGATATTTTGATACAAGGTGTCTAGATAATATTTATCCCTAGCTAGGCCTAAAACTCTGTCCAAGGTGATTCCAATTCAATTTACAATTTATATTAATAAAATAATAATATTAATTATATTAAATTTTGAATATTTTATTTTTATTTTCTTTTTTATTCATGTTATTTTTTTTTCAATTTCAAAAGAATTCAAATTTGGAATTATATTCCATTGTAAAATTCTATCAAATCATAGAAATTCTATTGATTGATTATATTTATATTAAATAATAGAAATATTAACTAATCAAAATTTTATTAAATATTAAATAATAAAATATAGTATAAACTATACTAACATACCTAAAATATGTAATAAATATAAATACTAAATTAAATATATGTTCTATATATAGAAAATATATATTTTATAATAGAAAGAAATTAAAATATAGAAATAAAAAATAAGAAAAAATAAAAACGAAATTAAATTTATCATAGAAATTAATTTTATCACTTATCAACTGATTAATGTAATTTTATAGGGATTAAGGACCAATTCCATGGACTCATTCGAGAACTAGACCGAACTAATGGTCCGATTTCTGAGTGGGTCCATAAAACCAACAAGCGATTCCCATTTCTAATTTTTCAAAGCAAACCCTTAGTGGGTGGTTCCCCGTTCCAAGATGAAAATCGTCCACCAAACTATGCTCACCTCTAATGGAGATAGTTTCGCCTAGTTTTTTGTTCTTTAAGATTATGTTGCTTTTAAGATTATCATTAGAGGCAACATAATCTTATAGAGTAATTAAATTGTCATGGTGCCTCTTTAGTGTTACCACTATGGATATACTTTATGTCAGGGAACTAGTCTTCCTCTATTTCTCAAGTAAGACGATGACAACAATTTAATTATTCTTCTCTTTTCTTTATATGTTGATATTATTTTTGTTAATGAGTGCCTACGAGGAACTGGTTAAGTATACTTAATATAAAGTAATTCGATCTCTAAAATGATGATTACTCATAACATAAGAAAAACTGTGTATGGATCATTAACGTATTTCCCATGGTTTCTTGACAAGTGTTAGGGAGCACTTTTAAAATCCATTTAATATGTATGCCTCCAAACCATTTCGACGTATCAAGTCCTATAGCTCTTCATGCTCGCTAACTATTAGAAATGTAATTATGTTGATACAAGTCGACAAAGTTCAATCATGCAGATCGCGATCGATATCTATTTCTAGAGCTCGATTGTAATTAAGTTCCCTAGCTTGACTAGACTAACAGATAAATTTTATATCAAAATCAAATTAGATTTGAGCATGAATTGCTAAAATATAATAAAATTTTGAAATAATTGTTATAGTAATCTATATTCATAAGCTACGTACGACTCATCTAAAAATCCAAGAGTTCAATTATATTTCAAACTCAGATAAAAATTGAATATATTTGAATAATTTATAACTTGAGTTGTTCTGGGCTGGGAAAATATTACTCGCTCGCCAGGCCTATGACGTGGAAGAGTAGTGACGAGCTACATCTTCTCAAAGATTGAGCTGGTGATATTATATTAAACTATGAAATCAATAGATCCATTAATTTATATCCCAAACTGATGTGATTAAAACGAGGATAAGCACAAGTAAAACTCCTAAAATACGCTAAAAGGTGCTAAGTTAGAGAAAATTCTCCCAAAATTACGTTATTAATCAAAGGAATAAGTTGAATTATATGAAAATAAGATACCCATTATATCTATAAAATCCAACCCTCGAAAATTTGGAAATAAAACTGAAGGCTTTATTAGAATTGGGCTCAAGGCCCGTCCGCCCAAGTTGGGCCCAGAAAGCCCAGCCCACGGGAATAGGGCCCGTGGAAGAAGAGAGGTAAAGAGAATCCTGTTCGGCCCACCATGTGCGAGTGGGAGATGATGGTTTATATGTAATGGGCTCAAGGCCCGTCTGCCCAAGTTGGGCCCAAAAAGCCCGGCCCACGGGAATACGGCCCGTGGATGGGGGAACATATAAAAGGGAGGACAGATAGAGAGAATGTACCGTTTGGAAAAAGAGAAAACGTACATGCGCCTCCCCGCTTCTCTCTCTCTCGCTTTCTCTCCCAAAAAAAAAGGCAAACAGTGAGGCGCGAAGGCGATTTTGCTTCATCGGATCAACAGGACCAAGTTTCTCTTCCTCTATCGGCGTCGGTGTTTAATCTGTGGCTAAAAGGTACGCTCGAATCCGTGGTGTGCTTTAGGATCGGTGATACGTGTTGTTTTTCCCGGGCTTCACTTCCGCATTGATTTAGGGGTTCGATTCAGTGTTGAATCCGGTTTTTCGGGGATCAGTCATTCCCAACATTGGTATCAGAGCCCTAGTTCACGTTTTCCCGATCTGTTTTGATGTTTTTGATTGATTTTTCGCAAAAGCAATTCGGCCGTACGGATCGGGGTGAGAAATCCCGACACCCGAGCGTTCTTCGGCCATTTTTTTGAGTTTTCGTAAGTCGAAATCATTTTCTGAATACATGGGGAGAAAGGCGACGTCAAGACGAGTCTGGAGACACGTCGTGCGCCGCCAGGAGACGCCGCACGCGCCCGGAAGCGCTGGCTCGCCCAGCGCGTGCGGCACACGTGCCGGTCGGCGAACCGGTGCGTGCGCACCGCCGGCCGGCGATCCGGCACGCGCCGGTCCACGGACTGACACGTGCTGATGTCATCATGACGTCACCCAACGGTCAATAACCGTTAGGGTGACGTCATCGATGACGTTAGCACGGCGATGTTTCGCCGGGGCGGCCACCGGCCGGCGACCCGACCCGACCCGACCGCGGAGACCCAGCACATGCGCGGCGCGTGCCGGCTGACGTCTGCGTGACGTCAGCCCGCGCACGCGCGCGGCACGTGCCGTCGATTCGCCCAAGCCAGGCCCGACCGGTCCGACGACCGTTGACCGTGACGACCGTTGACCGTTGACCGTTGACCCAAAAAAAAAGAAAAAAAGAAAAAAGGAAAAGAATGTGTTTCTTTTTTTTTTTTTTCAATTAAGTCTATGTGGATTATAATGTGATCCCTTATTTGTTCTGCATTTGTTGCAGGAACAATGCCTCCCCTGAGGTTGCGCACACCTATTCGCGCAGTTACCGATGAACAAAAGGATAGGTTGTCTAAGTTGATAGCTGAGCTGACTAATCATCGATGGGAAAGAGGTGACTTAATTGATCATGTCCTTGAAGTCAACGGGAAAATTCAACAGGTCATATGGAATGGTCGTCCTATGTCACAGTCAGAGATGGTGTGATTTTTCATAAACACTCTTCCACCTGAATGGCAAGATGTGTTGAATCGCATATGGGATGTCAACGGAGCTGCTTCCTATAAGAAAATTGTGATGGATTTTTGTAAATAAATATTACTGTATTGTTTCAAGGGAAAAGATCAAGAAATTGAACAAAAGAGGATCTTTCCCAATTCGTGTGCTGACTTGGTGTTAGTTGTATTGGCTGATATATGTTAAGTGTGATTTGTGGACATATTATGTAATGTTTACTACCTAATTGTGTTAATTGAAAGCATTATTGTTTTATTGGATGTCTATTATATGTTGCTTTCTGTTATTGCTGGTTGCTGTGGGTAATTAGCTGTGGGTAGTTTTAGAAGTTTCTGTAGCTTCATAGAATTGATTTTGCATATGATAATCATATTAATGATAGTTTTAAGTTAGGATTTTTGGAGGATGATTGGAAACATAGTGACCTTTTGATTCTGAAGCCTTACTTGAAATTATTCATTAATATGATGGGTCTATGTAAAAAGGGATGCATAAATGATAGGCATTAATAATTCGTGCATATGTCTGATGTGTTCAGATCAATGGCTTCAGCCACAAAGAGCATAGTTGCCGAGCTGAACAAAGGTGAAAAGCTCAATGGTGACAACTATGAAATTTGGCACATGAAAGTCCAATATGTGCTGGAAAAGCAAGAAGTACTAGAAGCTCTTGACCATATTATGGAAGATCTTGAGGATGCCGTGCGCTACCTTGAGCTAGTAGAGGACCGTCTAATGGCATTTGAGTCGAAAGTAGACATTTACAATGCTGGTTCTAGCTCAGAAAGGGCTTTGAGCTCTAAGCGCAAGCGTATTGATTCGTTCAATATGTGGGATTGCAAAGGATCAAGTCCTTGTTGCAAGAAATCAAAAGTTAACCAACACAAGAGAGGAAAACGTCCTCAAGTGAAAAAAATGTCAAGGGTGAGGTGTTACAATTGTGACAAGAAGGGTCACTATGCTCGCAATTGTCGTGAGCCAAAGAAGGTAAACACCCCTTGTACTTTTCAGAACTTTACTTTTGTGTCGAGTTCTGTATTCTTGACTGAGTCTAATCCTTTGTGGACTGTAGATTCAGGAGCGACAGACCATGTAGCGAAGGATAGATGATCCTTCGTGGAATTCCAACGAGTACCAACTGGAACTAAGTGGGTCTATGTGGGAAACAACTCCCGAGCTGAAGTAAAAGGAATTGGCACATGCCAACTGAATATGCGTGGTGGACGCACTTTATTCCTACATGATGTATTGTATGCTCCGGAGATTCGTCGGAATTTAGTGTCTGTTTTAGTGTTGGTTAGACTAGGTTTTAATATGAACTTCCATAATAGAGGTGTAGATTTGTATTTGGATACAAACTACTATGGTTGTGGTTATTTTCTGAATGGTTTCATTGTATTAGATATTGAGTATGTTAATGCAAATGTTTGTTATTCCCTTATCACGTCTCTTAATTCATATGATAATGATGTGAATATGTGGCATGCTAGACTTGGTCACATTGGCCAACAACGTATGAATAGACTAGCCAAAGAGGGCTTGTTGGGCAACATCGAAAAAGTCGATTTGCCCATATGTAAGCATTGCTTAGAAGGGAAAACGACACGGAAACCATTTGGAAAAGGTAAAAGAGCTGAATTTCCTTTGCATTTAATTCATTCTGATGTCTGTGGTCCAATGAATGTGAGAGGAAGGCATTGGGCTGTTTATTTCATCACTTTTATTGATGATTATACTCAATTCGGATATGTCTATTTGATTTCTCATAAATCTGAAGCAATAAGTTGTTTCAAAAGGTTTATGAACCTAGTAGAGAATCAATTAGACAAGAAAATAAAAGTATTGAGATCCGATCGAGGTCGAGAATATTTATCTGATGAGTTCAGAAAATTATGTGATGAAAAAGGAATAGAAAGACAGTTGTCTATTCCGTATACTCCTCAACAAAATGGTGTTGCGGAGAGAAGAAACAGAACCCTACTGGAAATGGTTAGGTCCATGATGGCGCATGCTAACTTACCTATCACCTTTTGGAGTGATGCATTGTTAACTGCTGCGTATATACTTAACCGGGTGCCTTCCAAATCAGTTACTTCCATTCCATATGAGTTATGGACAGGTAGAAAACCGGACTTAAGTTTTCTTAAGCCATGGGGTTGTGCTGCTTATACACATGAGTCCTCTCATAAGTTTGGGAAATTGGGTCTCAGAGGAAAGAAGAGTATTTTCATAAGATACTCAGAACACTCGAAAGGGTATGTGTTCATAGGTGAGCAGGAAAGTGGGAGTATAACTGAGTTTGAATCACGAGATGTCACATTCCTAGAGGATGAATTTCCTAAGAAGGGCGAAATAGGAGAAGATTGTTCCCTATTTGAGACATTGGATCAGGATAATGATGTTAGTGGAGTTCGTCCAAGTGGGAGTAATATGAGAAGTGATGAATTGAATTCAGCTCATTCTCAATTGCAACCACATGATGGGACGACATCATCATTACCTAATCCAAGTGGAAGCATGATGGGGAATGATGTGCAAAGTGTACAATCTCCCATACGGCGAACAAGTCGCCAAAGTATTCCCCGTCGACGTTTTGACATTGAAGGGGAAACTTTTATGGTTGCTCCACAAGATGAGGATGAGCCAAGAAATATTAATGAGGCTTTGAATTGCCCTAGTAAGGAAAAATGGATTAATGCAATGGAAGAGGAAATGGAGTCAATGAAATCAAACCAAGTCTGGGAACTGGTTGACCTTCCAAAAGGACGCAGAGCTATTGGGAACAAGTGGGTTCTCAAAATAAAGCGAAAGGCTGATGGCTCGATTAAAAGGCATAAGGCTCGCCTTGTGGCGAAGGGGTATAATCAACAGGAAGGAATTGATTATAAAGATACGTTTTCTCCTGTAGTGAGATTTACCTCGATTCGCATTATTCTGGCAATAGTGGCTAGTCTGGATCTTGAGTTACATCAAATGGATGTAAAGACTGCTTTCCTCAATGGAGAATTAGATGAAGAAATATATATGGAACAACCTGCTGGTTTCATAGTGAAAGGCCAAGAAGAAAAGGTATGTCGACTTTTGAGATCGATATATGGCCTCAAGCAGTCATCAAGACAATGGTATATACGTTTTCATAATGCCATAATGGCATATGATTTTACAATGATTGATGAGGATCATTGTGTATATATCAAAAGATCAAAGGATCAATTTGTGATCATATCATTATATGTTGATGATATACTAATTGCCGGAAGCAATATGGAGTTTGTTAAGACTGTCAAGAGTTGGTTGTCTTCCAACTTTGAGATGAAGGATATGGGTGGGGCTGTATACATTCTTGGAGTTAAGATTTCAAGAGATCGTTCGAAGAGATCGTTGTCTCTTTCGCAAGAAACTTATATAAACAAAGTTCTTGAACGATTTCGTATGCAAGATTGTAAACCCATAGACACTCCTATTGCAAAAGGTGAAGGGTTGAGCCATAGACTGTGTCCAGGGACTCCACAAGAGAAGGAACAAATGAAGCATGTTCCTTATGCAAGTGCTGTTGGGAGCTTGATGTACGCTATGATGTGTACAAGACCCGACATATGTTTTGCAGTTGGAATGGTGAGTAGATACCAATCCAATCCAGGTCCAGCACATTGGAAGGCTGTTAAGAGAATACTGAGGTATCTGAAGGGAACTGCTGATTACAAGTTGAATTACCAAGGAAAGGATCTGCGACTTGAAGGCTATTCAGATGCTGATTGGGGAGGAGATTTAGATGAAAGGAAATCTACCTCAGGATTTGCTTTCTTACTGAGCAATGGGGCCATATCATGGAGTAGTAAGAAGCAAACGTGCATAGCCTTATCCACGATGGAAGCTAAGTTCGTGGCATTATCAGCAGCAGTACAAGAAGGAGTTTGGCTTAAGAGATTCTTGGATCATTTAGGTGTTATTGAGAAAGCTACAAATCAATTATTGGTTAACTGTGATAGCCAAACAGCTATAGCGTACACCAAAGATCCAAAGTATCATGGCAAGACCAAACATATAGATACCAAGTATAACTTTGTAAAATATATGGTTGCACGAAAGGATGTGAACTTACAGTACATATCTACACATAGAATGGTAGCAGATCCTATGACAAAGCCAATACCTAGAGATGTGTTTTGTGGCCATGTAAAATCTCTAGGATTGCGTAGAATCTGATGTACTGGATTGTATTTTCCCTGAGTTCACATTTTATGAAATTTTGTTTTTCATTGATTAATGCCTATGAATCTTTGTATGATCTTTATGCATCTTAATACTTAGTGTATTATTATAAGTTGAGGAAGTATGTCGGACAGATAAAATATTAGCCCACTCACACGGGTAATCGCCTCTATTTACTGTGTGATAAATAGAGATGAGACAGTATTTAAGCTTATTATCTAGGTGATAATCGAGAGCTCAAGCTTAAAATACGCATGTCGCCTTAACTAAGTGTTAAGATGAGGACATAATACTTGTGATGTCCGAAAGTAAAATACCCCACATATTTTACTTTATCTGTCTAAGATGCCAGATGTGAGTTCTGATGAATTTTGTTAATGAGTAGATACGTGAACTCGAGTTAGACATTGGGTATGTCTGAACTATCATCTGTACGGTATTGAAAAATGTAGACATACGCTCCATGGGAAAGGAGTTAATACCGTAATACGTATTTCATATTACGTATGCATAAGACGACCAATAAAAGTGACAAAAAGTTTGATCTCAACTTTTATGACGTATGAGACTCTTGAGGAAAAGTGTTCCTCAAATTTTTAGTCCCCTCATGACTTTTACTTATTCTCAAGATTTCTATTTAGTGTTTGCTATCTTAGGATGTTGCCAATGGTCATGAGTTGATTCGATCTAATGGGACATTTCTAGAAAAGCAAGTTGAACTGAAATTAAGAGTTTGAAGGAAAGATGAAGATCGATTTTGTAGAATCACATTGTAGTTTTGTATTCACTGGTCGACCAATTATGACTGTCTTTGTGATAATTATAATTGTGAATACAATATATATATCATTGTTTAAAAGAGATCAAGAGAGATATAAATGTGATCGATCGATCTAGGGTACTGCATACTAAATCTACTTAGAGTGTGACGCCCAATTATGAGCTGTTATATATTCCTAACAGATGTATAGCAACGAACTCTCAAAGTATGCTGGTCGCACGGATTATTCACCGGTATAAATGTTGAAGAAAGGTAAAGAGAATCCTGTTCGGCCCACCATGTGCGAGTGGGAGATGAAGGCTTTATTAGAATTGGGCTCAAGGCCCGTCCGCCCAAGTTGGGCCCAGAAAGCCCAGCCCACAGGAATAGGGCCCGTGGAAGAAGAGAGGTAAAGAGAATCCTGTTCGGCCCACCATGTGCGAGTGGGAGATGATGGTTTATATGTAATGGGCTCAAGGCCCGTCCGCCCAAGTTGAGCCTAAAAAGCCCGGCCCACGGGAATATGGCCCGTGGATGGGGGAACATATAAAAGGGAGGAGAGAGAGAGAGAGAGAGATAATGTACCGTTTGGAAAAAGAGAAAACGTACGTACGCCTCCCCGCTTCTCTCTCTCTCACTTTCTCTCCCAAAAAAAAAGGCAAACAGTGAGGCGCGAAGGCGATTTTGCTTCACCGGATCAACAGGACCAAGTTTCTCTTCCTCTATCGGCGTCGGTGTTTAATCTATGGCTAAAGGTATGCTCGAATCCGTGGTGTGCTTTAGGATCGGTGATACGTGTTGTTTTTCCCGGGCTTCGCTTCCACATTGATTTAGGGGTTCGATTCAGTGTCGAATCCGGTTTTTCGGGGATTAGTCATTCCCAACAAAAACTAATAATTATGTAGGGTTAAAAATGAAATGCTATCACCTAAGATACAAAAGAATGCCTGATATGCTACAGATTCGGATATAAAACAAAATAAACTTCTATGCATGTTTCAACATAATTTATATCTTCATTGCCTACCATGACATTTTCTCTCGGATAATTATATAAAAATCCATAAATTTATTACAATCGTACCAGTTCAATCCTAAATATTTATATTTGAACAATTAAGACATAAACCTTTTTCACAATTTGCCGAAAATTACTGATGTGAGCATTGTATATCCTATGTGGCACGACTAACACTTACATGGACAACTTTGAATTTTAAAAAATATTTCTCTAAATTTTTTTATCAATTTTTTATTTAATTTTTTTTCCTTCTCTTCTCTTTTCCTTTTTTTTTTTTGGTCTACTACGGCTGATGATGGTCGCTAGAGCTTGCCCATTGTTACTGAGGGTGGCAGCCCTCCCTTAGCCTTGCCCCTTATGACCACTGGCAAGGCCGCCTTTGCCCAAATCTAGGCCAAGGTTCTAGCTAAGGGGACCTCGCCTACGGCCAATTTTCGCCATGATCATCACAGCCGCGAGTGAGGCCATGGCAAGGTTTGGGCGGATCTAGTCACCACTGAACTTCTCTCTCAGCGACTTCACCATTGCTTGACTTCCTCACTGTCCAAGTAACATCGTTAGATTCTCGAAATCCTCTTGCCTCGCCACCACCGATCGACGCCGATTCACCACTAGTATCAATTGATCAATTGTTTAACGCTGGCCACCATGGGCTTGGCCATAATAGAACAAAAAAGTTTAAGCACGAACAACCCAGGATTCTCTCTCAAGAAGCGAATTCGTTGACTTCTTCATCTTCATTCCCTTCCATCATCCTAAATCCTCCAATAACCGCTATCGTCGCCGGTACCGCCATGATTGAAGTTTCTTTGTTGCCCCTATTTCTCGGCCGGGGAGTTTGAAGTGTTTGATGTCATAATATTAAGAATGTGATCCCACATTGAGTTAATTATTCTCATATTCAGTTATTTTCGTTGACATTTTATTGTCCACATTAAGTCGTGATAACTAGTATATCGCCCAAAGGATACAATAATGGCTTAATGGAAGACATTACATGAGTGGGGTGAATGGGGATATAAATAACGTCTAAGCCAAACACTCTCATTATCATAAAACACACCATTAAGTTTGAGAGGGCAATTGGTTGGCGACACTTATTCACATTAGATTCAATGCTTGACGATTCAGGTTATCAATTGAACTACATTAATGGTTGGAGGTTAGTAAATGATTTCACATTTCTGCATTTAACTCTAATTATGCATGAGTTTTTGTTCCCCCATGTATAATCGAGATCTTTGGTCATTAGAACTTCTAACATTTGATATCCAAAAGTGTTTGTATCTCTACCTTGATTATGTAGAGTTTGGGTTCTTTTTTTTTTTTAATGGATTTTTAAATGAACAGTAAATCGGCCATTTTGGGATCAAGAGAGGAATTGCCAATTCTTGCCATATTCTAGGACCGCTCAGCTTGGGACTAGTACGGTCGCACCGCCATTGAGGAGAATAGCCATAAGTTCTTTCAACATATCAGTGATCACCGGAGGCTAATTAGGTTGCAGAGGTCTATTGGGGATTTTATGCTTGATTTAGAGGCAATTTCTTGGTCATTTTTTCCGAAACTTGAATTTATATGGTCAGGCCGGCGTGGTCTCCGAAACCCATGAATTATTTTGGTCTACGATAGGCTACCAGAGGAGACCCATTCAGTGGAAGGCACAGTAGAAATGACAAATAATCGAGCTTGTTTGCGTGGAGGAAGAAGGCACGTGAGCACCACGTGCACGGAATTGCCTCGTGTGCAGAAGCGCCGGTGCATGCACGCCAAGCACGTGCAACTACAGGCACACCACGCATGCGCAACGGTAAGCACTTGCGTGCCATGCGTGCAACGGTTACTGGGCGCATGGGTGGCACATGCCCGTGCGGTTTATGAGGTGCGTGCACAGCACACACTTGACCGTCTCCCCTGCAGACTTTTGCGGTTTTGCCCCTCTCTTTTGGCTGTTATTACAATTCTATCCTTTAATTGTTGATTTTATGGTTTTGCTCATTGGCCGTTGAATTTCCTTTTCTGCCCTAGGAGGGATTTATTTACTGTTTTTCCTTTTCATGCATTTTTTGTGAATACTTTGTGTATGAAATTAAATGTCTAGTAATCCATATATTTTAATTTATTAGAGAGTAGCCACATCATCTTTAATTATTTAAATTTTATATTAAGAGCCTCCATATCACATTTAGAAATGGACATTGATTGTAATTAACACATTAATATAATGAATTTTATCCTACAAGAATTTTCATTATAATAATATCATTAATTAGGATGAATTATCGTCTTATTTTTCTTAATTTACCTACATGGATTAAGGAAAGCAATATAATACGAAAGATTTTTCATAAAGTACGAATCTATTTAAACTAAGGACTTAGCCCACATACAGTTTTTATGTTATGAGTTTCATACTTTGTTACATGTTTTACATTGGTAAAGCATGATATGTTTGATTTGCCTCAAATTTTGTGACATAAGCTATTTGTTGATTATGCAGTTTTACGACTCGTGAATATTGTTGATTTGAATGTTCTTGAGTTAAATGATGACAATTATAAAGTATGGAAGGATTCAATCCTTCTTCAATTGGGGTGCATGGACATTGATTATGTCATTTAGAAAGATGAACCACCTGCCCCTACTGATGCTAGCACTTCAATTGAAGTTGCTCTTTATGAACAATGGGAGTGGTCTAACCGCCTTAGTATAATGGTCATAAGGACTAAACTTTCTACTAGTATTTGTGGTTCAATTGCTCGGCATAACAATTGCTCGGCATTGTTGGAGAAAACTTCCTTGAGTGTTTTGAAGTTGACAAAACGTTTCCATCAGTCTAGTCTAAAGACTTGTAGACTCTTCCATCAAAGTCTGAAGACCTCCGGACTGCCAAGACTTAAGACTCAAAGTCTATTTTCATTGACAGTTTCTAGACCGTCGAAGAAGGCTTATCCAAAACTGAATGTTTCGTTAAGGATTTGAATCTATCGACTAAAGAATATCTCTTGGCTGGATACAGCATGTTAGAATCCTTTATTCAAATTGAGATTGATTTAGGGATTTTGGATCCGTTGATTGGCAAAGTATACTTGGAAGGTTCTACTTATGGAAACCTAGATCCTAATTGTATGGGCGAGCATGATTGGTGGGTTATCGTCATATTCCTTAAATAACTCAAAAATCTTCCTAATTGATTCTGTCCAATGGGTAGATTGGAAGAACTCCTTTAGTAAGTGCCAACGGGTGTGATGGCATGAATGAGTATATAAGGAAGACGTTCCAGTTGTTCGAGTGTATGCGCGATAGAAGAATTCCAAAGTCTGAAGCTCCTTATTCCTAGTCAATTAAATTGTTGAGCGAAATCTTGTACTCAAAAGAGAGTGTATATCTTTGTGAGACCTTGAGGAAGTATAGCAGAGTCTCTACACTGTGGAATCAAGGAAGAGCTTTACTGTAACAACTCTTTTGATTCATAGTGAAATCCAACCAGTGGGTTGTTAGTGCAGAAGAATGGACGTAGACTTGGATTAAGCCGAACCACTATAATCTCAGTATTCTTATTCTCTTCCCTACGCTCTTTTACTTTGATCGTAATTCATTTTGTCTACAAGAGTCTAATTTCCTTTACATAATCTATTGTTGACTAGTGTTGCACACTTCTCTCGGGAAATTTGTTTTTACACCTATTCACCTCCCTCTAGATGCTCGTACTAGCTTTTACAGTTGGTATCAGAGCTTGTGTACTAACTTAAGTTGAAGTGTTTTAATTTAGAGTTAAAGATCCATTGCTAGTATGTTGGCTCCAGGTTTGGTTGAAGGGCAAAGCAATACCAGACCACCTTATTTTGATGGAAAGGAATACAACATATGAAAAAACAAGATGAAGGCATTCCTAAGATTAAAGGATCCTCTGGAATGGGATGTGGTAGACAAAGGAATTATTCCTAAAGTTGCACCAGTCTCAGAAAGAGGAAAAGAAGCTGTTGAGTCTAGTGAAATGACTCAAGAAGAGATAACCAAGAGACAAGCTCTTGATGCAAAAGCAATTTATTCGTTATATTGTGCATTATCTCCTATTGAATATAAAAGAATATCTTATTGTGAAACAGCTAAAGAAGTCTGTGATAAATTACACATCACCTATGAAGGAACTGATCGAGTGAAAGAAACCAGAATCAACATTTTGCTCGGTCAATATGAAGCATTCAAAATGAAATCAGGAGAATCTATCACTGACATATTTATTCGTTTTACAGAAATCGTGAATGGTCTTGAATATCAAGGTCAACCAATTTCTGGACCCATGAAGGTGAACAAGCTGCTGCGTGGACTGTCCAATGATTGGAATCACATAAAGATCTCAATAAGGGAGACACAAAGAATCATGCCACTCTCTGTTGACGAATTGGTTGGAACTTTTCAGTCTTATGAAGTGGAACAAATCAACGAAGATGAAGATCCTAAAGGTAAGAAATCCATTGCATTAAAATCTAATTATGATTTTGATGTCACAGATTCTGAAGATGATATGGATGATGAAGAGCTCGCTCTCGTGATTCAGAAAACTAAACAGAAAGGGGAAAATTCAATCCAAAGAAATAAAGTTTTCAAAAGCAACTGACTAAGTCAACTAAGGATGATGAATCCAATAAAGATGTAGTCTGCTTTGAATGCAAGAAAAAAGGGACACATCAGACCCAACTGTCCCCTTCTGAAGAAAAAGAAAGGAAAAATTAAGAAATATCGAAAGGCACTTAAAGAAGAAACTTGGAGTGATACAGAATGTGAGGAAAGTGATGATGATTATGCCAATATTTGTCTCATGACACAATCAGACTCAGATTTCGACTCCGGGACAAACTCTGACTTAGACAGTGAAATCGAGGTAAGTAATTTGAAAATCCCTACTAAAGTCTCTAGATACATTGATGAATTGTGTCTTAGTCTTAAAACCTCTCTCAAACAGATTTCCGAACTTAAAAGAGAAAATTATGCACTGAAACAACAGGAAAATGTTTGGAAAGAAAAGGTCAAAAGTTTAAACAAAAGTGTTACCACTTTGAAAGAAAATGCAGACAATCTTTCAAAAGAAATTGCATTCTTAAAAAATGATATCTCAAGTATTTTTAAAAGATTTTCTATAGGATCTGAGAAACTTGAAAAAATTCTTTCAGCACAAAAGCCTTCAACAAATCAGGTTTAGGAATGACTGCTGAAACCATTCCTCTAATTGATTTTCCTAAAGTAAAAGAAAGAATTAAGCAAAGACCTACAAGAGATTCTTACAAAAATCATTTCCAATTTTTTTTTGTAAAACCAGTAGGTCACAGTGCTCTTAAATGTTCTAAGTGTAATAGTTCAGATCATTTTGAGAAAGAATGTCCTATGGTTTGGAAACCTATTAAGAAGGTATGGGTAAAGACCGTATATTACATTAACACCAATGAACCCAAGAAAATATGGGTACCAAAGAAAACTTGAGTCTCTTTTCTAAATGCAGGTCACTATCAAGAAAAAGGTTAAATGGTACTTGGATAGTGGATGCTCAAGACATATGACAGGAGACTCAAATTGCTTTATAAAACTTGTACAAGTTAGTGGTGGAAATTTTTTTTTTTTTTTTTTTAGGAAACATCAAAGGAAGAATTGTGGGACACGGAACTATAAAGATTGGAAGCCTCACGATCAGTAATGTTTCCTTAGTAGAAGGACTCAACTACAACTTGCTAAGCATCAGTCAGCTGTGCGACACTGGTTTCAAAATCAACTTTCAAGAAGGAATATGTTTAGGAACCAGTAAAGATTCCTCTCAGTCTTTCACGGGGCGAAGACATGGGAATATCTACCTCTTGGATATCAAACCAGATGAAACCCAATGTCTAATCTCAATTCAAGAGGAAACAAACTTATGGCACAGAAAACTTGGGCACATCAACATGAAGCAAATAGCCAAAATCTCAGCAAAGAAGCTTGTTCGTGGACTACCCAAACTGACTTACCAAAGGTCTGATCTATGCACACCATGTGTGTTGGGAAAACAGGTAAGAAACTCATTTAAATCAATAAATCAAGTATCCACTAATCGTGTGCTGTAGCTCTTGCACATGGATCTCTTTGGACCAACCAGAACTCAGAGCATTGGAGGTAAAAAATACTGCTTAGTAATTGTGGATGATTATTCACGATTCACTTGGGTATATTTCCTGGCAAGTAAGTCTGAAACATTTTCTTATTTTATAAAGTTTGCTAAAAAGGTCCAAAATGAGAAAGGATATGTTATTTCAAGTATACGAACATACTATGGAGGTGAATTTGAAAATCAAGACTTTGCAAAATTTTGTGATGAATCTGGTTTTCAGCATGTGTTCTCTTCACCATATACTCCAAAGCAAAATGGAGTTGTGGAAAGAAAGAATAGATCGCTGCAGGAAATGGCTAGAACTCTTTTAATTGAAAGTAACATCTCTTCTTGTTTTTGGGCTGAAGCAGTTTCTGCAGCGTGCTATATTATTAATAGTCTTTCTAAGGCATATTCTGGAGAAAACTCCCTATAAGTTATTCAAAGGAAAAAAAAAACAAATTGTTTCGTATTTTCATGTATTTGGATGTAAATGTTTTATTTTGAAAAATGCAAATGATCGAGTTGGTAAGTTTGAAGAAAAATCATATGAAGGTATCTTCCTTGGATATTCTATTTCAAGCAAAGCTTACAGAGTATACAACAAAAAGACTCAATCTGTGGAGGAATCAATGAATGTAAAATTTCAAAACTATATGCGAAATGAATCGATTTAGACTCAACCTAAAGAATATGAATCAGCTCTAGACTTTACAAAGTCTAAATCTCCAGAAGTAGCTCAAACTTCAGAAGACCAGCAACAAATGATCATCAAAGATTCAAATGAGAAAAATGATTAACAATCTGACAAATCAACTAGCAACTGGAAGCATAAGTCCAGTCATCCCAAAGATCTCATTATTGGTGATATTAATAAAAGAATTCGCACAAGATCCAAAAGGCGTGAAGAGTCTAGTGCCAGTAGCAAGGTTAGAAGCAATTAGATCATTACTTGCTTTTACTTGTCATAAGAATTTCAGGTTATTCCAAATGGACGTCAAAAGTGCTTTCCTAAATGG
This sequence comes from Eucalyptus grandis x Eucalyptus urophylla, assembly GCA_028830015.1. Lineage (NCBI taxonomy): Eukaryota > Viridiplantae > Streptophyta > Magnoliopsida > Myrtales > Myrtaceae > Eucalyptus > Eucalyptus grandis x Eucalyptus urophylla. The sequence continues at coordinate 25,260,098 of CM054189.1, read as the reverse complement.
ATTTATCCAAGAGAAAGTCTATGTGGAAAAACCACCCAATTTCGAAGACCCAAGGAAACCAGACTCTATATTCAGACTGAAAAAATGCTCTATATGGTTTAAAGCAAGCACCTCGAGTTTGGTATGACAGACTAAGTAAGTTTTTAATTCAAAATGGCTTTGTCAAAGGTAAAATAGATACTGCATTGTTTATCAAAAGAGAAAACAAAAGTCTTTTACTCGTTCAAATTTATGTTGATGATATTATTTTTAGATCTTCTAATGAAAATTTGTACAAGAAATTCTCTAAGTCTATGCGGGATGAATTTGAAATGAGCATGATGGGTGAACTAACCTTCTTTCTTGGGCTTCAAGTGAAACAACTAAAGGAGGGAACTTTTATTCATCAAGAAAAATATGCTAAAGAACTTGTCAAAAAGTTTGGACTGGAAAATTACAAAAAGACTAATATACCAATGTCAAGTTCTTTGAAGCTGGACAAAGATGAAGGAGGAAAGAAAGTTGACCAGAAGCTATACAGGAGTATTATTGGTTCGCTTCTTTATCGTACTACTTCTAAACCTGACATTTTGTTTAGTATTTGTATTTGTGCTAGATTTCAATCAGACCCTAAAGAATCTCATTTTAAGTGCTGCAAAGTGTATTATCAAATACATTACCTCAACTTCAAATTTAGGTCTTTGGTATCCTAAAGAATGAGACTTCACTTTTCTTGGATACTCAGACGCAAATCTAGCAGGATGCAGAATTGATAGAAAGAGCACCTCAGGCATCTGTCAACTACTTGGAAACAGGATGGTGTCTTGGTTTTCAAGGAAGCAAAATACCGTAGCTCTTTCTATGGCAGAAGTAGAATATGTAGCTCTTGGAAGTTGTTGTTCACAAATTCTATGGATAAAACAACAGCTAAGAGATTTTGGAATTGAAGATTCATGCACTGAGATCAAATGTGACAATACTAGCGCAATCAATCTCACCAAGAACACGATACACTCAAGAGCAAAACATATAGAGATTCGACATCATTTCATTAGAGATCATGTTCAAAATGGAGAAGTTTCGATTCAGTTTATTAATTCAAAGAATCAACTGGCGGATATATTCACAAAGCCTTTGGAGAAAAATCAATTTGAAGTCATTGGTTCTAGACTCAATATTTTAAAGTCTGAGGAAGTTCAGACTCAGGACTGAAAGTCTAAAGTCACTCAGACTCAAACGATCAAGATTAACGACTGTGAGTTACTTTTATTTTAGAAAATTATCTCTCGGATCAAATCTCGAAAAGATACGATCATCTATCTGTAATTGATTGATGTTATTTCCCAGTTTACGTGATTATTGCAATCTTTCATTTTCAAAAAATAAGTCATTTTTGAAATAACAGTTATCTAATTTTTGAAAAGGCATTTTCAAATTTCCTTTTTACGGTGTTCCATATGCCTCGCTTCGATTGTCTTATATACTGTTAGTTCTTCTTTGTTTTACTCACAAAAACCTAAGAGAGCACAGATCTTCCACTTCTGTCTTCTTCTCTTGTTTAATCCCTGAAAAGTTTTCATCTTTCTTGCGAAACAAGCTTGGAATCTCTCAAAAACTATGAAAAATGTCATCCCAAAGAAAGTCTTTGAGGATCGCGAATAGGGGACCACATTAAATGTGTGAGGGACCTATGCATTTTGATCTCACCAAGAAAGAAGAATCTCCTCAACAGCGACAAAGCCCACAACATTTTCAGCAGTGTCCATCTTCTCCTTCTAGACTTTAGAATATTGAACATCAAGAAGAGGAAGAAATCATCGAGGATGCAGAACCCGTAAGAACTCTAAAGCCCGCCTTTACTTCTAAGCTTTACCGTGCTTTGAAGAGGGGTGGTACTCCTTTGAATTACATTGATGAATTTTTGAAATACAAAGGGTATCGAAATGAAACCTACTTTTTACGCACAATGGAACGATCGGGAATTGCCCCTGCGGGGTCAGCAGAAGAAGCTTTTGCAAATATCCCATGCAATCCACGTGTTGTTGGGCTAAGTCAACCTGATGGGAACGATGATGATAGGATGTACACTCAATTTAAACCTAGAATGGGTGTTGTGGCGAAAATCAAAAGCAAGAGGACAAATCTATTTCGTTTGGAGGAACACAAGCAACTGTACTCTAAGTTGCTAAAACGTGGTGTGATTAACCCTAGAAGCGTGGATTTTGATTTTCTTGATTCTCTGAATGTCAAGCTGAGAGAGAAATTTAATCTTCTTCAACTGAAACGGTTTTGTTTTGAATTGACAGAGGCTCATGCTGAACTCACTGCTTACTTTTATTCGAATCTAAGTTTCTTGGATGCGAATAGATTCTCTTTCAGTGTTCGAGATCAAGACTATGTGGTTGACCAGAATATATTGGCTGATGTGATTGGGGTTGAAAGAGGGAGATAGCAACCAATCAGTGTGTCTATTGGTCGGGTGACGATAGAGCTTGTTCATGATAGAACGACGGAAGGAAAGATTTCATATTCAAGGATGAATGCATCCAACATCTTGCTTCACAAGATAGTGATCAACTGCCTCAGACCAAAATCAACTTCAAAGACCGACGTTTCAAACTCAGAGGCAAAGCTGATGTATGCAATCAATGCTGGCAAAAAGTTCTCTTTTCCACACACTATTATGTTCCACATGTACAGAACGATTGTGAAGGACAAGGGTCAACTTCCTTACTCAGCACTTGTGACCAAGTTATTCAGACACTTGAACATTCAGCCTCCCTGGATTCTTTGTGTTCGAACATGCGATCAAATAGTGGTGGGACTGAAGATGGTTTCTAAAATGCGTCTGAAGGAACTTAATAAGGCTTTGGAGCAATTCAAGGTTAAAACCCTTGTCAAGACTCACTCAGTCTCTTCGACTACAAAGCGGAAAAGGGAAGGAGCCCATGGTTGCTCCATCCAAGAAAATAAGAGCACTCATTTTTGAAGATGAAGAGGATGAGGATGATATCACAATTTATGCTCTTGCATTGAAGAACTTGAGTTGTTCTGTTCCAGAGACAAATGAGAGACAGGAACAAGACAAGGATGAGATCGAACAGAGAACTGGAGAGAGAGAAGAATTGGAGAAAGAAGCAAAGGAGGAAAAGATTGAGGAAGAAGAAGAAGAAGTTAGAGAAGAACAAGAAGAAGCTGAGCATGAAGAGTACTTCTCACCGACTAAAGGCATTGAAATAGGGGGAGATCCTGAGAAAAGAGGTACGTCCTCAATTGCTGCCACTGGTGAAGGAGTAAGTCGTTCTCCAGCAGATCCAGAGGACATCTATGCCTCTCAATTTCCTAAGGAAGGACATGAGGTTTCATCGCCCAATTGGCGTGATCATGTTGACTTGCCATCATCTGCCAATACACCATCTGATTGAGTAGAAGCCAGTACTCAAACCGACAATTTAGCAAACTTTCGCAGAGTGCTTGATGTTCTCTTAGAGATGCAAGGTCAAATTTATGTACTGGGATGCGAAATACAGAACTTGCAAAATGCAAGACAAGCCTCTTCAGTTTCTTTACATGATCAACTCCATGCCCTTGCTCTTCAAGTTCAAGCAAATGTCAATGGTGAATATGTGGATCAGCTAAAAAAGGATCTGAAAAAGTTGAAAGGGATTATCCAGTCAATGGGAGATTTCCAGCTTATTCGTGTTCCTAAGCAATTATAATTCCATTCTCTTTTCATCTCTACCTTTTTAATGCTGACAAAAAGGGGGAGAGAGATGTGTGCAGATTTGAGATTTAAACTTTTGTGTTTTGATTGACTTCACTTTTGTGTTTGACTATTTGGATTTGGAATGGATTTGGATTTGACTGTTTAATTGTTTGTTTATCTTAAGCACTACTGGTATTTCATGGCAAAGATAGTTTGTCATTCGCAGGACTAACCTACTTTCTATGGATACAGATTTTAATGTTATCTTTACTAGGTCAATTTTTTTTTTTTTTGTGAGATATCCATGTTTGCTTGAGTATTGTTTTGCAGGTCAAAGTTATACAAATTTGCAGGAAAGTTTTGTCACCATAAAAAAGGGGGAGATTGTTGGAGAAAACTTCCTTGAGCGTTTTGAAGTTGACAAAACGCTTCCATCAGTCTAGTCTGAAAACTTGCAAACTCTTCCATCAAAGTCTGAAGACCTCCGAACTGCCAAGACTTAAGACTCAAAGTCTATTTTCATTGACAGTTTCTAGACCGTCGAAGAAGGCTTATCTAGAACTCAGTGTTTCGTTAAGGATTTGAATCTATCGACTGAAGAAGATCTCTTGGCTGGATATAGCATGTCGGAATCCTTTATTCAAATTGAGATTGATTCAGGGATTTTTAATCCGTTGATTAGCAAAGTATACTTGGAAGGTTCTACTTATAAAAACCTAGATCCTGATTGTATGGGCGAGCAGGATTGGTGGACTATCGTCATATTCCTTAAATAACTCAAAATCTTCCTAATTGATTCTGTCCAACGGGTAGATTGGAAGAACTCCATTGGTAATTGCCAATGGGTGTGATGGCATGAAGGAGTATATAAGGAAGATGTTCCAGTTGTTCGAGTGTGTGTGCGATAGAAGAATTCCAAAGTCTGAAGCTCCTTGTTCCTAGTCAATTAAATTGTTGAGCGAAATATTGTACTCAAAAGAGAGTGTATATTTTTGTGAGACCTTGAAGAAGTGTAGCAGAGTCTCTACACTGTGGAATCAAGGAAGAGTTTTACTGTAACAACTCTTTTGATTCATAGTGAAATTCAGCCAGTGGGTTGTCAGTGCGGAAGAGTGGACGTAAGCTTGGATTAAGCCGAACCACTATAATCTATGTGTTCTTATTCTCTTCCCTACGCTCTTTTACTTTGATCGTAATTCATTTTGTCTACAAGAGTCTAATTTCCTTTACATAATCTATTGTTGACTAGTGTTGCACACTTCTCTCGGGAAATTTGTTTTTACACCTATTCACCCCCCTCTAGGTGCTCGTACTAGTTTTTACAGGCATAACAAGGCCAAGGCATTACTAGAGGCTATTGATATGCAATTTGAGTCTTCAGAAAAAAAAAGGCACGTGCCATGACCCTAATTATGAAGTTTTCATCGTTGAAGTTCATTAGTATTAGAGGTGTGCATGAGCACACTATGAAAATGAGGGATATTGTAGCTCAACTGAAGAACCTTGAAGTTGAGATATTTGAATCTTTTATATACTATATTCTAAGCACTCTCACACAATATTATGAACCATTCAAAATCTCTTATAACACATATAAGAATAAGCGGTCAATTAATGAACTCATGATCATGTGTATTCAAGAGGAAAAAATGTTGCTTATGGAATCGAAAGAAAGTGCTCATTTAGCACTACGAGGAAAGTATGAGGGGCAATGCAAGCGGAAAGGAAATGGTAAAATACCTCCACAAGTAGACATTAAGAAGGAATCCAAATGTCTTTTTTGTAAAAAGAGGGGCATATGAAGAAAGATTGTGATAAATTTAAGGTAAGGCTTGAGAAAAAATGTTATCCAATCTCTTGTATTTGTTCAAAAATGGGATCGACCCCCATTGCGTATTGATACTTATCGGATATAGAATAGATCTGCTTCTAAACCCTTATTTGTTGAAAAAAGATCCACTTTAAATCTCTTTTGAGAAAATGACCTTATTTCATGTTCTTATTTAAAATTTTCTCCATTTCTCTAGATTTCCCAAGATTAAAGCTGGCAAAATGGGTCATAAACAAATATTATGACCCATATTTAGTTAAATGGGTCATATATGGGTCAAGTGAAAGTTAAATATGGGTCAGAAATGGGTCTGAGAAAGCAAAGCACACAAAGAAATTGGTTTGAATGGGTTATTAGGAAACCCACTTTGAACCCATGGCCTTCACTCTTTAACTTCATAAAAATGGTTTTTTTTTTAAATTTAAATTATAATTATTTTTCATATTTTAATTTTCTTTAATTTTCTTTAATTTTCTTTTTCTTCCATCCTAACCCGATGTCGGTAGGGCGATGGCCGGCCGCTAGCAAGTGCAAGCCAGGAGAGGCTCGAGCTCACCGGATCTGGCGAGACTTGAGCTCGCCAGTGTTGGGCAGGACCTAGGCCTCGCCAGATCGGCGAGATCGAGCCTCGCCCAATGCCAGCGGAGCCTTGGCCTCGCAAGATCAGCGAGATCGAGCCCGGCCTGATGCCAGCGAGCTCAATCTCGCCTATAGCCGGTCACTAGCCATCATCATGGCCAATAGCCGGCCAAAGAAGAAGAAAAAATAAAAGAGTAAAAGAGTAAAAGAAAAAAATAATTATTAAAAATTAAAAATTGTATTTTGAAAAATAAAAATTATAAAAATTATATTTAAAAAAATTAAATATTCGATTTTTTAAAAGTATTTAAAAAAGAATTATAAAAATTTTCCATTAAATTTGTATTGCATAAAAATTGTTAAAAATTTGTATTGCATAAAAATGTTTTAACAATACTTTTTTTTTCTATAAAAAATCATAAAAATGAGCTTTTTTAGGTTTAGTTAAAAAAAAATTCATGTTACAGTTTTTAGTTATTCAATGGTATGTTCACTTCAAATAAGAGAAGCATGTGCATGGTCTAATTCTTTATAAATATTTCAATTTATTTTTTTAACTTTTTTTATTTTATTTACTATTTTTAATTTAATTTGAAGTTGTAATCCAATCAGCGTATAGTATAGGTGGGTTTTCCTAGAATATTAATAGGTTTTAGCAATACGGATCGGATCAGGTCAAGCATGGGTTGGGTTTGGGTCGGGTCAAGTATGGGTCACTTGATTTACACTACTTGAATATGGGTCAAAACGGGTTAAATGGGTTAAATATGTGTCGACCCATTTTTGACCCAACCCAAACTTGACCCGACCCATCCATTTGGCAAGTCTACCCAAGATGAATCTAGTATGCCTAAAAACATAATCGGTTTAGGACATCATCAATCAAAACTCACATTATTGCGTCTATATACTACGATTGCGGTTGCACGAAATCTTCACCAAAGAGGAATCGAGAGTTGAGAAAGAGCCACGCCATGTAAGTGAATGAGAAAGCAATGAAACAAAAGGAAGACCTCCATTCATAGAGGTTGGGACACCTGGAGTGCCATAACTTGGCACGGAGGGACGCTTAAGTGCCATAACTTTAAAATGGTATACTTAAGTGCCAATATTTGAGTAAAATGGGACACTTAAGTGCCACTCCGGCGAAAATCCGGCCAAATGGCTGACGTGGTAATTTTTCGGCGAATTTGGTCCAAAACGGCGTCGTTTTCCATGCTAACGTGGTGGAGAAAATGCAAAAATGACGCAGTTTCGTGTCTGGCGTGTAAATAATAATATAAAAATTAATTAGATTAGATTTAAACTTAATTTTATTTAAAATATTCAAAAAAATTAAAAAAAGAATTAAGAAAAATTTAAAAATTTAAAAAAATTTAATTTTTTTAATTTTTCTTAATTTTTTTAATTTTTCTTAAATTTTTGAATATTTTGAATATAATTAATTTTAAATTTAATTTAATTAATTTTTATATTATTATTTACACGTCAGACATTAAACGGCGTCATTTTGCATTTTCTCCGCCACGTCAATGTGCAAAACGACGTCGTTTTGGACCAAACTCGCCGGAAAGTTGCCACGTAAGCCATTTGACCGGATTTTTGCCGAAGTGGCACTTAAGTGTTCCATTTAACTTCAAAACTAGCACTTAAGTGTCCTTCCATGCCAAGTTATGGCACTTGGGCTATTCTTCTGCCTCCATTCATAAGAGCAACAAGACATCAAGGAAATCACCGGAGAAAATCTAGAAACTCTCTCTCATCAAATGCCTCTTGGTGGATGTCCGAGAGCCTTTTTGAATAAAAAAGATGCCATTCTTTCCTCCCTTCTCTTGCACTATGAGTCCCTCCATTTAATATAAATATGTGTATTCATTAAAACTCTTAAAATTCATCACAAAAGTATAATTGAGTCATAATACCTTCAAAAGGTGCAATCAAGTCATAAAACTTACAAAACTGTATAATCGAATCATTTTGTTTACTTCGTCCAATTTGACTAACAAAAAATACTGATATTACATTTTGCTAACGTGACTAAAGCAAGATAGTTTAGTCTAAATGACACCGTTTTGGTCACAACTTAATTTTTAATATAAAAGTTAATTAAATTAATATTTTTTTTAAATGGAGTAGCAAACGAACAAGGGCCTATAAGGCTCTCACCGCTGCCACCCCACCTTTGCTAGGCCAACAATGATGGAGCAAGAGTTAGCTAGGGTCGTCGAGCTCGACTAATGGTCGACAACCTTGCCTATCGTAGGCAAGGGCTTGCCCCTGGCCCAGATCAGGTCAAGGGTTGCTGTTGGTTGGGAATGGATTGTTGACCTACCCCACTGCGGGCAATGACAACCCTTGGCCTGATCTACCCTTGCCCTAGATCTAGGTGAGGGGCAAGCCCTCCTCTACGATCGGTTAAAGTTGCAACCCCGATTGCTAGCCACTAGCTGGGGCCAAGCGACCCTAACCTAGTCTTACTCCATTGTTATCACTTAAATTTTAGCTAAATTTTTAAGATTAAATTACACAAAAAGATTAAGGATCAATTTCACCCTAACAAAAAAGAATTTTTGCATCACCTATGTATTAATATTATTTGCATCTACAAAGTTTTATTTCAAATAAATAAAAAATTTAAAATATATTTTATTTCTAAAAAAAGAAGAAGAAAAAGTGGGGGCTCTGGGCGGTCCTCTTCTCCTTCCATTCATAGGCTCAGGCCCATTCCGCCTCTTCTCTCCCTTGGCTCGGCCCCCTTCCCCCTTTCTTTTTTCTTCTTCTTCCTCGCGTTGCCCACTACGTGCGCAAAGGACAGACGATGCACAAAGGAACAACCTACCAAAGCGGACTAAGGTAGCCAACAACGAAAAGGACGGCTGAGCAGGTGTCTTCAATTCCACCAGACTAAAGAGCAAAGCAGAGCAGGCCTGCTCTAGAGGGGACACCGAAGTGACACCGGTTCAGCCAAAATAAAGGCCAGTCAGCATGCCAAGGACTGACAATCGAAACCTCCACTGATCTACCTAGGGAAGTCAGATCCAAGAGAAAATGGAGGAAGGGGAGGAGAGAAAAAGAGAAAGCATTCAAAAGGGGGTTTTTTTTTTTTCAAGTGAAGTCTATTTAGAAATAGAGGGGGGCTATGAAAGAGAGGCCGTGAGTTGAGAGAATGCCACTGAGAGGGCTGCTATTGGCCACTACTTCCGAACGAAAACCGACAATCAGCTGCAGCTCCTTGTCCTCCCTGAAGCCATGATATGTCCCAATTCGAGTGGTCTTGGTTTTTCCTATTTAGGGTTGGCTCACGAGGATCACGGCTAGGAGATAGCGATGCGGACGGATATAGCTTGATCTATTAAGCTCATTCGCCATCTAACGTCACCAGGCCTGGGACGGGATGATGCTATCACTCTTTATTTTTGCTCATCTTTTCCTGTTTGCCCTATTTCGGGCAACGCCAAACCAGTGCTTGAGGCCATCCAACCAGCACAAGCTCTAGCCTATGTCAACCTTTTGTTTTGTCCTTGTATGGTACATGTTGATCTTCATGAGCTCCAGTGAGTTTGAGTCCCCTTTGATCTGGAAAAGTTAAGAATAGGTAACGCACACAACCTATTTGATGAAATGCCTAGACGAAGCTCTCCTGATTGCTTTGAATTTTCTGTCCATTGTGGCTACCCATGGCTTGCTAAATGAGTTTTGATCAACCCTTGCCACCACCCCTCGCTTTGTTTGTTCTTGTTTCAACATCTTTTGTGTACACGTTGTGTTTCCAAGCAATCGGTTCTTGACCGGTGAAGTTGAAGGGTATTGGTGGTGAATGTGGCCATGGATGATGGCCACATGATGGCCAGGCATGGCTGTGGTAGCGCCCAAGTTTTTAAATAGATTAGTGTTTTCCATAGTGTTTGCTAATGATAACCATTCTTACCACAAATGAATTTTTGTAAAATAAATAAATTTTTCTATTTTTATTCTTGAATGAGTTTTTGAGCAAAAATATGCATTTGATAATGATACAGAATTTTAATTACAAGAATAGTAATTTGTTTGGTAATGATACAAAATTTCTCTCTTTTGGTGGTGGGCAGCGGTTGGCCATCGGCGGAGGCAGCGGCCAATGGGGGAGGCGGCAGTGGTGACGGTCGATAGGGACCGATGGCCAATGGGGGAGGCAATGGCGATAACCTGTGATCGAGGCGACTGGTGGCAGCGGGGAGTGGTAACAATGGACGACAAACAACAGTCGATAGCAATGGATGGGCAACCTGTTGGAAATATGATTTGATAACTTAGGAAATACCGATCCTGAGTATCAATGATTGATTCATTTAATCGGTAATTGACTTGGTAAAATAGGAATTAGAATCAATGTATATTTTCATTTATTTCTTTCCCGTCTTACACTTTATCCTTGTATTACAAAAAGAGTAGTAAACATGTACAAGATGACATACAAAAATACAGAGCTGTAGTTTTCCTCTCCACTTTATTTCAATTTCTGTCATGGTATCAGAGCACTCTATTCTAGCCTAAGCTTCTACATCTCCAAATTGCCTTTCAGTTCTTTTCTGGTTTACCTTTGCAATGTCAACCCTGCAAAACAAACCAGCCACCGAGTAGGAATTTTTTTACCGTGCTAATGGAGGAAACCCCTAACTCACCCCAGTAAGTCTCGGATCCAATACTCGTTGACCCAATAGAAGAAGGCGCAGTACTTGCTCAACCATCAGTTACGGCTTCATCCGCTTCGTTCCAAATACAAGGACCGATTCAATGGCCTCACCTTGGCTGGTACCGTTTAAAGGCCAATGGGCCGCTAGGTCAAGCAACGTGTGGGCTCAACATAACTTACCTGGAGAGGAGAATGCACCGAGCTCTGGAATTCGGACAAAAGGAAGAGGGCCTTCTTAGGAGAATTACTCGAATGACGGGTCAGGTTGGACAAGAACGAGCCTGGATCCAAATCCGTCCCACTGAGTCTGGGAACGAATCCCTACCTGGTTCCACAACTCGATTTTCTGCCTTATGCATTTACAGTCAACAGCGGCCGTCCCGAGCCTGGAGATCCCTTTCACACGTCAACGGCCAACGAACCAGAGCTCCGACTCATCAACATGCAACTCACTGGACAAGGTAAGTACAATGCCTGGGCTCAAGACCTCTAGCGAGCACTTGTAACGAAGGACAAGGACGGCTTCCTTGACAGCGCCATTCCTTATCTGACTGATGAATGACTACAACGGTTTTGGAAAAAATGCAATCAATTAGTTCGTATCGAGATCGGGAATTGTCTCGCTCTAGACATTGTAGCTAGGCTACCACCAACTGAGGACTCGAAGAATTTTTGCGCAAACATCCGAGAGATGTATGGGTGGTTTGATCCGGCGAAGCTCTTTACTATCACCCAAGCTATCTTAGAACTGAAGCAAGGCAACCAATCAGTCACTACTTGCTCCAATCGGCTCTTGGCTTTCTAGAATGAGCTCGAGGCAACCGAGGAATGTCTCGAGGGTCCCGAAGCCATGCTACAACAGTACCAAACAATCAAGGAAAGGGAGAAAGTGACTTGGTTTCTACTTATCTTGAACGACACGTACTCACCTTTTCAATCACAAATCTTGGCGATGGACCCGTTGCCTTCACTCGACCAGATCTACTAACTGGCGGTCCAAGAGGAAAGCTAGCGGCAAGCCGTGACTGAGCACGGTAGAGCAGGTGAAGGAGTCACCCGTGACTGAGCACGGTAGAGCAGGTGAAGGAGTCACGCTCGCTGCCCTCCAAACCAACTTTCTATCTAGAGAGACACCACACGGAATCCATGGCAGTCACGGGATGGCTGGAGGAGTCAAGGGTTTTAGGCAAGGAGGGGGCGGACGTTTTGGGACTACAGCTAGGGTAGGTGGAAACCATACTTTGAACGGCTGGGATGGAAGCAAATCAAATGGCTACGGTTTGATCCACCCACCAGAATCCAACAGTCCACATCAGAGGAGATTGAACTGCCCTTATTTGCTCAGTTGCCTAACTAAATCAAATGGCCCTTATTCGGCCACGACAGCACCCGCATTTTGGGCATCCAGAGGCTCACGAAATGCCACATCATCCACCAAAAATACTGGGCAAAATTAAAAAATTAAGGGTAAATACTGTGAATATTGTAAATGTTCTCATCATACTATTGATACGTATTGGAAATTACATGGAAAGCTAGGTGATAAAAAGGAAAAAGAAATTGATGCTTACCAGGTTTTAGCACAAAGGACTTATGGGACAAATCAGATAATTACCCAAGATTAGTAACATAATATAATGAAGGTATTAAATGAGCTGGTAACAAATGATAAGGCTGCGAATTTCTCAAGTACTTCTTTATACAAGGAAAATTCAGTATCGGTTGATACATGGATAATTGATTTAGGTGCCACTAATCACATAGTTTGCAATGAATGATTATTTTCTAGTATTCAAAAGAGGCCACATTCTTCAGTATCTGTATGCCTACCCAATAGAAATACCACTCATGTCACCAAAATTGGTACTGTCCACCTTAGTCCAGATATTTTTCTCAAAAATGTCATTTTCATTCCTGATTCCGAGTTCAATCTCTTATTAGTCTCAAAAGCTTGTGAGGATAATTCTTGTTGTGCCATATTCAATCCCAATGAGTGCTTCTTTCAGGACCTTTTGACTGGTAGACTAATGGGCTTGGGTAGTGTTGCAGAAGGGCTTTATTTTTTTATTGATCCTGAAAGGAACTTTGAACTATTCAATAAAAACATTTCTTGTAATGCCATTGCTAGTAATAAAAATCTTATTTTTCATCAACGCTTGGGTCATACTGCGCGATTTCCTTATCCTAAATGTCTAATTTGCCCGTTGGCAAAACAAACACATTTTCCAGTTAGCACATCTAGATCCACCAGTGATTTTTCCTTATTTCATATGGATATTTAGGGACCTTACCACACTCCACATCGTGATCGGTCTCATTTTTTCTTGACCATTGTTGATGACTATACTCGAGCTACTTGTGTTTTCCTTATGCAATCCAAGAGTCAGACTTTTTCAACACTGTTGAATTTTCTATCTCTCATTAAAAATCAATTCAACAAACCTGTCTAGAAGATTCGCACTGATAATGGACGTGAGTTCTTTTCTGCTGAATGTGACTCTTTCTTGTTTTCTCAAGGAATTTTACATGAGAGTTCATGTAATTATACACCCCAACAAAATGGGATTGTCGGAAGAAAACATCACCACCTTTTAGAGGTAGCTCGAGCCCTAAAATATCAAGCTTCCATACCTGAAGATTTTTGGGGTGATTGTGTAGTCATGGCAGCTTGTTTGATTAATCGCATGCCAACTAGAATTCTTAATGGACGGACTCCCTTTGAATTGCTTTATGGAAAGCAACCAGTAATTGATCATCTTTGAGTTTTTGGATGTTTGTGTTATGTGGCGAATTTGGACCGCCGAAGTAAAATGGATCCTCGTGCTATTTGGTGTGTTTTTATGGGATATCCTCCACTACAAAAAAGGCTATAGCGTCATGGAGATCTCTACAGGGCATTTATTTGTAAGCAGGGATGTTATTTTTCATGAGGATATTTTTCCTTTTCAAAAAAGTGCATCGATGTCCTCAACTTTAGAATCAAATCATCAACCTTTCTTATCAGAAGAAGCCATTCAACATCATTATATATTCATTGCACCAGAATAGCATATACCGGTAACAACAAGTGATTCAAATCGAACCATCGACTCACCAGCTTCTTCACCTAAGAAAGATCTTTCACCAAATTCTTCAGTGACCTCTTCACCGAAGATTCATTAGAGTTCGTCTCCTATATTATCATAAGAAACCAAAATTGAGCAGCCTCAACGTTCTGGACGTCACACTCGACCTCCTACGTGGACAAAAGATTATATATGTCCTACGTTGGATTGTCCAGGTACGCAGTATCCAGTATCATCTTATGTTTCATTTAGTAGACTATCATCAGAACACAGGTGCTGCATTAGTAGAATTTTCGAAGAATAGGAACCATCCTCATACTCTGAGGCGGCGCATGATCCTAAATGGCAGCATGCTATGGAAGCCGAACCGAAGGCTCTCAATGAAAATAATACTTGGGATATTGTTCCAATACTGGCAGGACAAAAACATATTGGCTGCAAATGGGTTTATAAAATCAAATTTAAGGCAGATGGTTCCATTGAGCGATATAAGGCTCGTTTAGTTGCGAAAGGGTTCACGCAACGGGAAGGCTTTGATTATCATGAAACATTCTCTCCCGTGGCCAAAGAAGTCACTGTTCTCTCTTTCTTATCCATTGCTGCTTTTCATAATTGGTCGTTACATCAAATGGATGTCCATAATGCTTTCTTACTTGGGGATTTGGATGAAGAGATTTATATGGAGCTTCCACAGGGATTACGCAGACATGGGGAGTCTCGTGTGTGTCGTCTCCACAAATCCCTGTATGGACTCAAACAGGCTTCTAAGCAATGGTATGCCAAAGACAACATGCATATAGAGGTCAATTGTCATTTCACTCGAGATAAGATTTGAGAATGGCTCATCACAATGAGAGGAATATGAACTATAGAGCAACCTGCAGATATTTTTACCAAACCATTATGCCAAAGACAACATGCATATCTATTGAGCAAGCTTGGTGTCCTCAATATATATAAGCCACCAGCTTGAGGGGGAGTGTTGTAAGTATGATTTGATAACTTAGAAATACTGATCCTGAGTATCAATGATTGATTCATTTAATCGATAATTGACTGGTAAAATAGGATTTAGAATCGATGTATATTTTCATTTATTTCTTTCCTGTCTTACACTTTATCTTTGTATTACAAATAGAGTAGTAAATATATACAAGATGACATACAGAAATACAGAGCTGCAGTTTTCCTCTCCACTTTGTTTCAATTTTTGTCATAACCTACTAGTAGCAAGAACGAACGCTAAAAAGAGTTTTTATTTATGATTTATGTTCCAAAATAGAAAAGTAAAAATATTTTACTTCTAATTTATATTCCAAACTTATTTCTAGAATAGAAATCTATTTTAAAAAAAGAAAAAAGAAATAATTTTATCTAAAGAGTTTTTATTTTAAATTCAAATTTGAAATAAAAAAATAATTCTGGAACAAAAATTTTTACTCGCTGGCAAGTCTCCTTGATCTAGTGAAAAAGAGGTTCACAGGCATTCTAGGGAGGGTTCCATGACAGCTCACGTGGGGTGGGGGAGGGGGAAGAGAGAGTAGAAAGGTCAAAGGAAGGGGATAAGACTAAATGAAGAAAGTGACAAAAATGGGGTCTAATCTCTCCTAGTATGATAACGCGTAGAGAGAAAGAAAAAGAAAAAGAAAACAGCAATAGGGAATTGAGATGGGACAAAAAGAATGGGGAAGAAAAAGGAAAAAAAAGATTAAAATAGGGGGAAAGGGGTACGAATCGTTCAAAGGGGCACAGCCCGGTTTAGTTTATTATATTATTATATTATTAATTTTTATTTTTAAAAAATTCAAAAAAAGAAGTAAAAATAGCTGAAATATTATTATTTTTTTAGGGAAAGGCCTAAAAATGATTTTGAGCATTTTTCTCTTAGAAATGCATAAAAAATTCTCAAAAAAAATTCTGATGTCAAGTAAAACCCTAAAAATGGATTTTAGGAGATTCCTTTAATGCATGAAAAATCTTTCCAAAAAAATAAAATAAAAATCAAACCTTGATGTTCAAGCAAAGATGTGATATTAGAAGGGCACTAGTTGATAAAGTAACGTAATCAAGTCTTCAAACATAGTTTCTCTTGACAACAGTAATATATTTCTTCCAAAATTTTATTTGGTTTTATAATCGACTTACCACAAATCGATTAGTAGCGGTTCTTAAATGAAAATGACTTCTAAGTTAAAAAAAAACTTGAACCATAAGTTGCTACTCGTTTTGATATTAAATTTTGTTTATTTATAAAATTTGAAAATGACTTACCCCTTCTTTTTTTATAATTACATTTAGTTTATTTTTAATTTAATTTAATTAATATTTATGTTGATAATTAAATTGGCCCAAAATGACATCATTTTTGGCTTCACCTTTTTTGTTTTGGTCATGTGCCAAGTAAAAGAGATAAAGTAATTAAGGAAAAGTAATGCTATCATTTTCCGTTAGCCAAATTGAACGAAGCTAATAGAGTTGCTTAATTATATCAATCTAACAAATTTTGAGAGTTGATTGCATTTTCTAAAAATTTTGGGACTTAATTACACTTTCATGATAAATTTTAGAGTTAATACCCTGAAAAACCCCAAACTGGTACACTTGTAACAAATTTATCCTCTGTTAGTTTTAATTAAATTTTATTATCAAATTATTAAGTTAAATGACACGTGACAGTTGACCAGTATACCAATTTAGGATTTTATGCTCCGATTGTCAAAGTTTACAATTTTTGTGATTTTTTGTGGTATTAATTCAATTTAGCAAAGGGTATATTTGTCACAAATTTACCATTTTGGGGTTTTTTGTAGTCGAATAAATTAGTTTGAGGTAAATTTGTCATAAATGTACTAGTTTAGGGTTTTTTTTTATAGTCAGTCATGGTAAATTTGTCACAGGTATACCAGTTTGGGGTTTTCCATGGTAAAAAAAAATAGTTTGGGTAAATTGTCACAAGTGTACCAGTTTGGGGTTTTTCAGGGTATTAACCCTAAATTTTATAATTCCTAGTGAGCATATCCCTAAAAAGAAGGAAAAATGCCACATTAATTGTTTTTTTTTCCAGCCCCTAGAAAGGGAAAACCTTTCTTGAGTTTTGTGCAGTTGGGCCATGAGGCACGATCTTGAAGATTGTTAGTAACTCAATTCCTATGATGACAAATATCGTGTCTCAAATGGTCACTCGGTGTTTGAGGTTGAATTTTTTTTTTTTTTTTGGATCCGAGATTTTTAAATGTCATTGGCCCTTAATTAACTACTGAAAAAGAGATTAAAAATTAATGAAATTCTAATGATTTGTTAAAGAAATGCCATGATTGGGGTCTCAAGAAGTCTTGAATTTGATTGGCTTTTAAGGTTAAAATTTCTTTAATGAAATTCGAAATCTTTAAATTTTATTGCCCCTAAATCAAATGTCTGAAAAAGATTACAAATTAATGAAATTCGAATTATTTTTTTTATTTTAAAAATGAGCCTCGCTGTGATCAGAAATCTCGAACTTACCATTGAGATAATTTAGGTGTCCACAAGTTTGATCATCTTGTTAATAAGGCTGGGCTTCAACGTCTTTGATCTAGTGTTTTCTTTTGCCTTATTAGTGTACAAGACACATCGTCAATGGTAGTATCATAATATGATTGAGGGTGCGAGTATGCATAAGATTTTCATACCAAATAGAGACACAATGAAGCAAATCGTCATTGCGATGAAATCACTTTATTTCAGGCAGAACAATGCCAACTTATGTTGACATTAACATGGGTAACTACAATTACAAACTTCCAGAGTTATGCAGGCTCCAGTTGCCTGTGGACCCCGTTTCTCAGTGCACAAAGCATTGCACTCCGCCAAAACGCACACCTTTCCCAAATCATTAGAATCTATGCATACGTTTGCTGCTCTCACTATCGTCACCTCGTTGCCTGCATCCCAAGAAAAGGAAAATAGAGAAAAGGAAAAGGCTGCATAAGTCAAATTTCAAATCTTTGAGATGATTACTATCAATAGTATATGTCTCTCAGACACCATAGTTATATCTTCCCACGAATTATATAAAAAAAAAAAAATAGGTTGTCCATATACTGAAATTCAAGAGACGTGACCCAAAAGGAAAAAAAAAAACACTTTCTTCAGAGCGAATTTGACTTACCAAAGCTTAGTAAGAGAAAGAGGACGAGGAAAGACATGCTGAAGCTCTTCATCTTTTGGATCTTCCGAAGGATACAGTAGAAGCTGCAAGTTTTACGTACGTGCAGTGATATTTGCTGGACGAGGAGGGATTATGCGGTTATATAGTCATCCATGTCTCTTCATCTGTATTGAATTTATTATGACTGTTACAGCTTGCAATATTGAATTTATTATGACTGTTACAGCTTGCCATTTTGAATAATCATTATGGGCTACTTTGGAAAAGAAAAATATCTGGATTTATATTTATATATTCATCGCGACATATTGATTATATTTGCAAGAAACTCAAAACTTTTTTAGAATGAGTTCGCAGTTCAGTGTAAATGTTATCATGGTTCTTGCTAGTGACAAAAAAAAGGGCACAAAAATTTCCACATAGAAAATGTTGAAAATAAATAAATAAATAAAGAGATTAAGGCAATATAATTAGGCTAGTGCGATCCACTCCCATTATGACTAGGGGTGAGCAACGGTTTAGGGTCGACCCTAGACTGACCCTGGACCGGCCCAACCCTGCCGGTCCTAGTCCGGTTTCCAAGGGGATTGGGTCGGTCCTTGGTCCTGAAATTCTAGGACCAACACTGTACGGGTTGGTTCTCGGTCCTAAGAGTTTTGGGTTGGTCCAACCCTGAACCAACCCTGTATATTATATTATATTATTTATAATTATTTTATATATTCAAACCTAAGTAAAATGTCTGTTATATTATATTATATTGAGATGTTCTATCAATAGCACTTATAATAATTTCAATTTAAAAATTTTGTTGAGTATTAATTATGTGTCGTTTGTTTTGTTTTCAAGTGTTTAGAAGTTCGAGTGAATCAACAAGATGTGAAGTTATATATTCATAGTTTATATTAAGTATTTTGAACCTTTTATAGTTTAATTGTATTTTACTAATGAATTTCAGCTACACTATGCTTTTCAATTTGTGTCAAATGGTAGAAGTTTTTGAAGAGTAGAGTAGTACTGCAGTTGCTACAGTGATTTGCTAGTCAAGTGGTGTGAAGCTCATTCCTTGGTTGAGTGGACTCTACATGATCAAATGCTAGTCAAGTGGTGTGAAGCTCATTTTTTGGTTGAGTAGACTCTACATGATCAAATGCAGGAAAATGCTTTTGTATATAGTGTTATGAATATTAAAGATAGATGATTACAAGAACTTTCCATCTTGTCCCATATTTCAATGAGCGGTTAGCAAGTATGAAATTTCTATTATTGTGTCATCTTAAATTTGCTAAATATGTATTGGTATTTATAGTTTAGTTGTACAATGACATATTGTCGATGGATGTGTAATTTGAATTTGTAGGTTTGCTTTTTTAGGGAGTATAAAAAATAAGACGAAAAAAATTATCGATCGGTCTCGGGTTGACCCTGGAACCAGACCAAACCCATTGGGTCGGTCCGGTCCTTGGTCCCAGGCTTAATAAGGTCGGTCCTCAGTCCTAAAAATTGAGGACCGACACTGTACGGGTTGGTCCCAGGGTTAAGGGGTGGCCCGGACCAACCCGGACCACGCTCAACCCTAATTATGACTGAGACACTCATTTTATCAATTAATTGACCGAAATATTCTTCTCTCTCTGATTTTGTCAATTAATTCACCGAAATATCCTTCTCTCTGCAATTAATTGTTTCCTTTTTCATCAACCTAATTAACAAAATTACCATTATTTCTATAATCTCTTGTTTGATCAATTTCATAATATAAATGTCAAAATTATATCCAACAAGATATTATCTTATCTTGAATCCTATTTTTGATTTGCTTAGAGAAGGTCGTTAATTTAATTTGTAGTCTCATATTTTTTATCATAAAAAGTTACATAGAAGGTTAGAAATTTCTAGCTATGACAGCTTATGAACACACAATTAATTGCCCATTTTTTTATCAAATAGTTGCAAGAAACTTTATTTAAAAGTTGAAAATTAAAATTCAATCTAATTGTCTAACCAATTTTCACCTTATGGGCGTTTTTCCAAACTATGTGTGTAGGTTTCTAAAGGTAAATACCACTGATTTATGCTTTCTTTTAAGCTTTTTACATTTTAATAGGAATTGCAAGATGGGGTAGAAAATTTATTTTCACATTCAACACTTTCAAACTCACATCAGATTTTTTCTAGGGAAGGTTTTAAGCATATTTTAAAGCTTTGATCCACTTGATATGAGATTGAATCTAAAATCAATATTAATTACTTTCTTCATAGTAGGAGTAGAACAACAAAGTTTCATTTTTTCCCTTTCTGTGATTATCTTTTGTCAATATTTAAATATGATTTGAACATAAATATGTTTGTTATTTGATCATGTTTCTAACAAATTAACCCTTTCCATATTTTGATCAATTTTTCCTTTCCATTTTTGATCAAGATCGGCAAAATGATTATATCGAATTTTAATTTTCAATTTTGAAAAATATTTTTGCTCACACTATTCAAGAAAAAACAAACAATTAATTGTGTGTTCATAAGCTATTGTGAATACAACATTCTTTAGGGAAGGGATAATAAGATGCATGGTTAAAAAAGAGAGATAATAGAAATAAAGGCAAATTGTTAATTAGGTTGATAAAAAAGAAACAATAAATTGAAGAGAGATGGATATTTCAATCAATTGATTGACAAAAAGAGTGTCTTAGCCAAAATGGAGTGGAGATTAGGGGTATGCAAAGGAACCATAAATCACCCGAATCGCTTGAAATTAGACCGAATTGGCTCAAAACCAACAATTCCCATGAGGACTTGTTTGATTCCCAATTCCAATATACTGACAAGTGAGTATTGATCCAATTCCCAATTTCGAGCGTAAAACCACCCACCCACCCACCTATCAAACCGAATTGACACACCCACACAAAATGAAGCTCCAATTCAATTACTTAATTTTTTTTGTAGTTTTTTTGACCAATATGTATGTATTAATACTGGATATTATTGACTAATTTTGTCTTTTGGGTGCATAATAGGATTACCCCCTGACTTTTATTCATTTTAATAATCAATTTACTTGCTTTCTTAGTCAAAACAAAATAAACAAACAAAGAGGATGGAGAAGATTGATTAGAGATGTCCATAAATGTTGCAGCATTTTATCATCATGATATGAAATTTAGAGCCAATAGCTCATTTTAAAAGTATAATCAGGTCTCTCCTTGGCCATCCTTGTTATTAAATTAGGTTGACATTGTAAAAAGATGGGTCGAGTGATTAATGTTTTGAAATCTATGGAGGTTAAGACTTTTAACATAGAGTCTAATTCTCCACATGTTCTCTGTCACGCCCCGATCCTCAAGCGCGTGCCCATCTCTCAGTAGTCGATTAAATTGCGACGTCCCAGGATGCATCGCTGACCCATTCATTTTAATGCGCATGCGGAAGCGAATAAATAAATTCTCAGACAACACAAAGGTAGGATAGAAAAACAGGACTACGATTTGAAAACCACAACACACTTAGATACACAATAGACTAAGTCATTTACAGTATTAGTCTATATTCACAAGTCTACCAAAAGATCAGTTCTCCAAACAAAGTTGTCCCATGACCAGTTAGTCATTCGTTGATTCTTCAGTCTCCATCGAATTAGGACGGGACATTGGGTCCTCCACCACACCATCTGGAGGATCAACTGCACTTTCCCCTAGAGTGGCATCGATTATCCCAGCAAGGATTTCAAAACACCTTAGGGGACCCACCCTGAAACCACTGGGTCCATAGCAGAACCACGCCCTGAATCGATGAGGTATCACATGACATGAATCTCTTCAACCCAGACAATGGTCACTACAAGTTCATAGACCCAGTGACTTCCGGGATTAGGATAACTATAAACCCGCTCAGTGACCCTCATTGGCCGACCAAAATGCTCAAGGGGAGCAGCCATTTAAGGACCTGAAAATATTAAGCCCACGATGGGGTGAGACAATGTGTCAGCAAGTTCACCCCCTAAACTCCGACTAGGAAGGAAATACGCCTAAATGCTATCTATGCATACACAAGACAGAGGACTTACCTTGCTTCAGTTCTTTCCTACACATCAATATAAATCATATACTCAATTATTTCAAATCAAACCATTGATCAATCGAATCACTCAATTCGATACACATAATACCATCTGTAAATTCAATCAATTCGAACACTGTTCACCCAAGTTGCAACAAATGGTGTAGCTCACCAAAGCTGATATCTAAAATTGCTCATCGAAGCTGCTAAATAATCTTGCTCACGGAAGCTGCTAAATAATCTTTATATTGCTCGCCAAAGTTGAACTTAGGATAAATTACTATTGACCAAGGATCTTGTACTTTGCACACCAATTCCTCAATTAAATAACCAACTTGGTCTAATTTCACTGCATTAAAATATACTCAATAAAAATAATTGTGTATGGGCACACGGTTGGCTTGAGCCAAAAATATAATATCTTTATTTTAGAAAATCTCACTATTTATACAGTGTCTGAAAATATTTTTGGCATTGTAAACCGACGCCCCGGTAATTTCTAATTAATTACTGAAATTATTCAATTTTAGGAATAATTACCCAAAATTACAATCATCATTTAAATTTCATAATTAGCATTCAATTAAATAAACCAAGCATACCATTGCAATCAGCATGAATTCTCGTCAGCGGCTATCCCGGTATAATTTTTGAAAAATAATAAATAATTAAATAATTACCAAAAATAATTAAATAAATTCAATTAAATGCCATAAATAGAAACTTATGCTAAAAAAGCCTAATTAAACACCGAGACGAGCCCTGACAAATTCTGAACCTACCTAGATAAATAATACAACCTATCTAGTTGCTAATTAAGTCGATCTAACCACCTAACATGCATAAACGAATAATTAAATTGTTAACCGTTCTAACTAACCACCTAATCCCTAATTAGCCTAAACTAATCAACCCTTAGGTATTGTTAACTCCCTAAGCGGAGATTAGTGAGTAAACTCACTGGTTTAGCGGGCCAGTGAGTCCACGGCGATAGCGGCACGACGGCGGCCAACAAATTTCAAAGCGACGACGCCAAAGGAGGCTTGGATCGGGCTGAAAACGGCCCCGCAAAGCTCACGATTGCTGTTGGTCTTGAAGGGGCTTGCTGGTCAGTCCAAGTGGGTTGACCTGAGCTTGGTTCGGGGCTAAGATGCAAGCTGAATTGGAGGCAGGGAGGGCTGCTCGATCAGTGCTGAGCTTGGCCGAACATGAGGAGCACAGCAAGGGGCAACTTCGGCGGTGGCTTCGCCGCTAGAAGAGAAAACGAGATGGAGCTGTCGAGGTGCGAAGTCAGCGTCTTGGGAATTTTGCTGGTGGTTGACCAAGCAAAATGAAGACACGAGGAGCCGTTGGATGAGGCAGCAATGAGAGAGAGAGGAAGTGGAGATGGGCTGTGGCGTCTTCGGGGCAGCCGTGGCACGAAGAGAAGGGAGAAATGGAGGGTTGGCTTTCGGACGTGTGGCAGTAGGGAAAGTCAAAAGTGGCTAGTTTCGGTGAGGTCGGTCTTTGCACGAAGAAGAAGGGGAGGGGTTGACAGTGGGGGACAGGCGCTGGACGGGTGGCGCTGGACTAAAAAAGGAAACGATGGAGTTGCTTCAATTCCGCTTGACTTCGTGGCAACTAGAGTCGTTCGAAGGGAATGAAGGAAAGTAGAAGCCGTGTCCAAGTGAGGAGACATGAAAGCAAAACAGAAGACCGAAGGGGAAGTAGCTGGCAACCATGATGCACCGACACGTTGCCGGAGCTTCCGTGCCATGTCGGACACGTGACGATGTGTCGAACACGCTCGGACACGTTCGGACACACGGTCAACACATGTTGAGAATCCCGACACGTGGTCAACCTTTCTTGACATGTTTCAACGCGCATGTCCGAGAGAGAGGATGACAATGGAGGGTGGAGACAAGGCTAAGGGAGCAAAGGTGAGGCCAAGACAGCGAGGGAGGGCTAGAGAAAGAGCAGGCAATCTAGAGAGCCGTGTTTGTGACGATTTGATGGAGGGTCGGTGGCGAGGCTGTAGATGCGAAAGAGGGCCCTTCCGGCGAGCGACTGCGATGAGGCGACCGGGAGAGAGCTATGTAACGAGGAGGAAGAAGAGGCCGTGGTTAGGGTTTTAGCAAGGAGGATGGTGGTGGGGGACGATGGAAAGAAACTACGCCGGAGAGGGGGTGGCGTGACAATGAAAGAAATCGGGGCCAGAAAGGGGAGGTGGTGTGGGGTGGGGGAAGAGATAAACCAAGGGAGGAGGAGGCGTGGGGGAAGAAACCGAAGGGAGGGGATGGGGGTGATTGATGGGGGCGGGGAGCAGGGGGAGCAAGTGCTGTCGAAGGGAAGGGGGAGAGAGAGAGAGTAGGGGAGAAATCAACGGAAGATCTAGGGGTGGCAAGGGGTGGCAAGGGGTGGCAAGTGCTGACGTGGGGAGGAAGAGAGAGAGAGAGGAGGGAAGAAATCGAGGGCAAGATTTTGGGGTGGTGTGGGGGAATAGGGGAGAGAGAAATGGGGGAGGGAAACAATTTTTTGGGGACGGGAGTTTAGAAAGAAGAGATGGGGAAATAATTTTGAGCGGTAAAGTTATTTTTGTTATAAAAATAAATAAATGAGTTAAAAAATTATTTCAAAAAATAAAAATATTGAATGTTAAATAATAATAAATTTTGATGATTATAAAATATCATAGATTTATTTAAATAAAGTTGATTCTATTTTTAGTTTTTTTGTTAGTCATTAGTTTTATCCATAATTTTTATTAAAATTAAAAACATGTTCCCAAATATGGTTACGCATTAATTATGAATATGTTTTTCAAATTTTCTAAGAATATATTTATTAATTTTATTAGTATAAATTCATTGTAAACTCTTTATTTATTTATTTGTGAATTTGAATCAAATTAATTAAAAATAAAAATATTTATTTAATAATAATGTGTCCCAACATGTCGGAATTCTCTATTTT
Organism: Eucalyptus grandis x Eucalyptus urophylla; assembly: GCA_028830015.1. Taxonomy (NCBI): domain Eukaryota; kingdom Viridiplantae; phylum Streptophyta; class Magnoliopsida; order Myrtales; family Myrtaceae; genus Eucalyptus; species Eucalyptus grandis x Eucalyptus urophylla. The sequence continues at coordinate 25,235,105 of CM054189.1, read as the reverse complement.
TTGGAAATGACGTGTCGTCGTGTTGTATCGTGTCGTGTCACGTGTCCGTGTCGCGTGTTCGTGCTACATAGGCTGGCAGAAGGGGAAGAGACAATGGAGCAGAGAGTGTCAGCCAAGAGGGGAAAAGAAACTTGCAAAATCAAGAAAGAGAGAGAAAGACGTGCATAGAAGGAGGGGGAAGCAGCTGGCGTCTGAGGGAGCTGCGGATGGGGGGTTTGAAGTCAAACAAAAATATCTTGAAGGGGTGTTTATTCATCCTTATCTTTAGCTCACCTTCAACCAACAATATCAATTGATCATCCAAGGCCAATTTCAACACCAACTTGCCCCAATTGAAGTCTAAATGAAGACCAAAATATGACAACTTCTCTAGACTACGAATTGAATGGGACTTCAATTCTTCACCAATTCTCTCCAATTCAATGACCAAATTTGCTGTAAAGGAAGCCAACACAATTTCCACAATTTCCCTTCACCAAGTAGCTCACTTTGGAGGCCAAAAATCCCTTCAATTTGGCCCCTTCGAATTTCCTTTCTTTTTCGAATCGTCCAAATTGATTTTTCGTAAAAATCTCGGGCTCGCCAAAAATTCATCACCCCTAAAATAAGTCGTGACACGACAGAACTTTCAATTTCTGAAATCGGGTTCAAATTCGTGGTTAATTTCAATATGACGTGATTTTAGCGTGACCTAACCTACCGGGTAGCTTTTATGAATTTTTAGTGCAATTGACCCGTGGTCGATTATTTTCGAGTCACACTGTACATCTTCGACACATTGGCAACTCTCAGTCGTCGTGAAAATCTCGAGATTTCAAATATGGACACAAGGTACTAAAACGATAGAAAAATCGATCTAGTGCCGATCGACAAGAATTTTGCAATTAGATGGAATCGCACACACTTAATCACATGGCTCAATCGAGTCGACCTATCTCCGGTCTCTAATGGATTTTTAACAATGTCGTAATGACCCTTACTAATTAACACGGCCGAGCAGTCGAATTCTCAAGTCTATTGCATTTATATTCCTTAACGGCTTCACTTGATAGGCTAGTTATCTTGTAAATGGCCAATTTAGAGAAAAAAACTATAGGCCCGTCGATGAAAAGCCTAACTTATCCAATCAAAAACAGAACCAAAACGTCAGGATGTCACATTCTCAGTGTTGGGAAACACTAAGATGATGACATCATGACCTTCGGAGAAATTAAGTTCCTAACTAACAAGTATTGTCGATTCATTTCACCCTATAGTTGTCAATTCTTAATCAAAATCAATGGCTCATAATTCAACCCAAATTTAAGGCATATTTGGTTAATTCTTTACTTTGTGTGTTGTATTCATGAGAATATGATTTCTTTTGATAAAGAAGGGGCTATGCCTTCTTATATTTGTACATCTAGGATCCAACTTGTATCATTGATACTAATAGGAACTGAACCATTATGGCAAGGAGAAGTTTGATTCATAGAGAGAAGAAGAGGCAAAAACTGGAACAAAAGTATCATTTCATTCGTCAATCCTCCAAAAAAAGAAATAAGCAAAGTTCCATTGTTGAGTGAGAAATGGAAATTCATGGAAAGTTACAATCCTCACCGCATAATAGTGCACCTATACGTCTTCATCGACGTTGTTTTTCGACCAAAAGACTGAGAGCTAACTATTGAGACTTTGGGCCTTTGAGACACATACTCCAGGAAATGGTTCGTGCATGTTTGTTGCCAAGGGCAACGAGATTAAGTTGGTAAGGATTAAAAAATTCCTTCGTTTCATTTTCTATGGTCATTGAGGCCCCTTTACCATTTTGTATAAATGGGCTATTCTATTTATATAGATATGGGAGAGGGGCCCATTCAAGCCTTTTTCTTGTTTGTTTATTAGGGCCTCCTTCTTATCTTCATCATGGGGTAAAGCAGTTTGGTAGCTCGCAAGGCTCATAACCTTAAGGTCACGGGTTTTCGGCAATGAGGGAAAACTGAAACCGAGGTACGTAGGTCCCTTTGAAATTCTAGAGAGAGAATCAGGATCCTAACGTATCATCTTACATTGCCGCCGAAGTAGGCACAAGTGCATGACATCTTTCACGTGTCGAGGTTGAGGACATATGAGCCTAACCCGACCCCCATGCTAAATCTTAAAGAATTAGATGTGGACAACAGAGTGTCATACGTGAAAAGCCTAGTTCATATTGTGAATCAAAAAAACAGATTCTGTGTACTAAGATGGTCCCTTTGGTCAAAGTGGTCTGACAATACCATATGATTGAAGAAGCAATGTGGGAAAGTGAAAACCCGATGAGACAACGATACCCCCCACCTTTCGTTCAAGACTGGTAAATGTTTAAATTTCAAGGACGAAATTTTTATAAGAGGGGAAGAATTGTGACATCATGATTTTCAGGATCTAATTTCTATTGGATAAGTTAGGCCTTTCATCGACGCGCCTATGGTGTTTTTCTCTGAAAATGGACACTCATGAGATAATTGGCCTATCCAATTAAGTCGTTAAGGGATTTTAACACAATAGACTTAAGAATTCGACTAGAATTCGACTACTCGACCATGCTAGTTTGGAAAAGTCATTACGGCACAATTAAAAATCTATCAGAGACCGGAAATAGGTCGATTTGACTGAGATGTGTAATCAAAGTGTGGGTGATTCCACCTGATTGCAAAATTCTTGTCTATCAGTATTAGACCAATTTTCTATCGTTTTGGATACCCTATGCCCATAATTGAAACCTCGAGATTTTCACAATCATCAAGAGTCGCTAATGTGTTGAAGAGGTGCGTGTGGCTCGAAGAAAATCGACAACGGGTCAATTGCACCAAAAATCCCTAGAAGCTACACAGTAAATTAGGTCACGCTAAAATTACGTCAGATTGAAATTAATTGCGAGTTTGAACCCGATTTCAGAGATTGAAGATTTTGTCATGTCACAAGCCATTTTAGAAACGTTGACTCATCTTTTGAGGAATTTTCGGCAATTTCGTGATTTTTACGGAAAAATCGATTCGAACGATTCGGAAAACGAATGGAAATTTGAATTGCCCAAATCAAAGGGATTTTTGGCCTCCTGTGCAAGCTACTTGGTGAAAGGAATTTGTGTGGGCTTTTTCTTCGACAAAATTGGATGTCAATCGAAGAGATTTGTTCAAAAATTAGATTTCGGGAGGAAAGAAAATAGAATTTGGAATTGAGATGAATTCGTAGGTTTGAGGGACTTTCTTATTTTGGTCTTCAATTGGACTTCAAGTTGTGCAAATTGGTAAAGAAATTGGCCTTAGGCTAACCAATTGTTATTGTTGTGTGAAATTGGGCTAAAAAGATTTTGGTTTTAATTATCTTTTCCTTCCCTTTTATTATTACTTGGCCGAAGCCCCTCCTCTCTATCTCTCTCTCTCTCTCTCTCTCTCTCTCTCTCTCTCTCTCTCTCTCTCTCCGTTCAAAGCCACGCATGGGAGGAGTCCCCCTCAACCGACCGAACCTGCAGTCGGTCTCCTTTTGTTTTCCTTCTTTGACTTTTAATTCATTCTTATCCCATTCTCTCTCTCTCTCTCTCTCTCTCTCTCTCTCTCTCTCTCTCTCTCTCTCGCATTTCTCCTCTCCCTCTTGGTTGACACACTTTGTTCCCCCCTTATCTCTCTCTCTCCTTCGGTCCCCCATCCCTTCTTGACTTCCTCCTGCACGTTCTCAACCCCATTTCCCTCAAAGCTGCCATGTCTCTCGCTTTGTGACATCCTAAATTTTCAACCCGTCCCGATAAAATGAAATGGGCATTTTGTCAACGCACCTATGGTCCTTTTTTCTGAGCTGATCACTCATGAGTTAACTAATTTATTGGGTGAATTCGTTAAGGAATATAACTATGGTAAAATCCCTAAAAACTACCCGGTAAGTTGGGTTGGACTAAAATCGCATCCGATCGATTTTAACCACGAAATTGAATTCGGTTTCGAGAATCGAACGTCCGAGCGTGTCACGATTCATTTTTAGGACATCGTCTCAAAATGGTTTGAAAATAGAAATTCTGTCGAGTTTGGGATTTTACGGAAAAATTGAATTTAGAACAAATCGGAAATAAAATAGAAATTCGGATCGACATGGAAATTGGATTATTTAGCCCTCAAAATGGTTTGTTTTGTGAAGAATTAGAGGGAAATAATCATTAGTTGGCAAGAGGACTTCGGGGGATTGCAATCATCATTTAGATATTTGGCCTTGACTTTTAATCCTTCTTTCTCTCCTCCAATTCCTCTCCTCCCCCCCCCCCCAATTGCGTGTGCTCTTCTCCCATGGCTGCCGACCATCTCTGCCCATTATCCCCTCATTTTCATCTTCTTTCCTTTTTCCCCAGCAATTCCCATCCCTCACGTCTCCTTCCTCTTCATTCCTTTTTCCCTGTAAAAACTAGCAACCCCTCCATTTCCTTTCTCTTTTGTTTCTTCCCTTGTTGCTGCCGCACACCCCTTCATCCACCATCCCATCCATCTTCTCACCACCAACCAGCACCAGCCCTCACGCCCAACTCCACCCATAATAACTTCATCTTCAATCCCAACTCTAATGTTCAGCTTACTGATCCACCCCACACGTCCACAGCACCACCCTAATACTAGCCTCACCATCTTCGCCGATCCACCAACACATGCCCGTCTCTTCCATTTTCTACCCACAGAATACAACCAACACCAGCCCACCAGAATTTCCATGCCATCAGCAACACCAACTCAGCCCATGCTCGACTAACTTTACCTCAATCATCTCGCCATCCTTGAGCAGCCATCAAACCACCAATAGCTTCGCTATCCAACCATCGGCACCGCAACCAGCTCCATCTCAGACCAAGATTAGCTCAACAACCTTAGAGCAAAACAGAACCGAGCAGAAGCCAACAGCTCGACCAACCAAGAAAGGGACTTGCAAGGCTGTTTTCAGCCAGGTCCAAGCCTTCATTGGTGTCACAGTGAGCCCGAGCTTCACTCACCGTCACGTTGTCGTCGCCGTGAACTCACCAAACCGCTAAATCGGTGATTTACTCACTAAACCTTGCTTATGAGGTTAATTATACTTAAGGGTTAGTTAGATTAGCTTAAAAGTGAATTAGTGATAATATAAAATGGTTAGATTAGTCTTAGCATTGATTAGTGTTAATCTAATTAGTGAGATTGGCACATTTGAGATGGATTAGTCCAAATCAGTTGACTTTCTACAATTCGGATCTCTAGACCCTCACTGTTTTCTATTTTTGCAGGTTGAAATGAGTTACGAATTTGAGATTGATTCCTTCTTGAGAAATATTTTAGAAATCTTCAACTATAACATATATTTTTCTCAATATTTTTAGGGATTTAAAAGAATGAGATATCAGCTCCGTCATTTGTAAACAGAGTCTTAGACTGTGCTGGAATTTGTGACCTTTAGGGATTTTAGGGGTTTTTATCAATTCTTAGGGTTCGAATTTCAAAATGATTTCTTCACAAAATTTGTTTTTCACATCTTCTAGTTTAACATATTCAAATTTTATATCAAACGGAAATGTCTTAGATCTCAAACCAAACTGATTTCGGAAAACAGACTTTCTGAAAACAGACCCAGTTTTTGGTATTGGATTGCAAGATTTATTGGACCAATCTAAAAGGATCTAGGTATTCTTTACAACATATTCAAATTTGAGAATTTTCTAAGCTCGTTTGGGCAGATTTCTAGATTTAAACTTGGAGAGGCGCGAGTGGCCCAGTTTTTGCCAATTATGACCGGTTATGGTTTTGTGGTTGTTCTTGATGTTGTACTTGCTAAATAAGGTATATTTAGCGATGTGGTGGACTTGTGGCATGTTGAGAACTTATGTGTGAGGTCATGTGATAGGTTTCTCTTTGTTGATAATTTATTACTATTGCAATAAGTGACCCCTTGAACTATTAAATAGAAAATAAATGAGGTGTCGGGCCCGAACACCAAAACTTATTTGCCCAACAAAATAATGAGATTCTAAACTAGGTGCATGCAAAGTTTGACGGATTAATTTTGAATACGTGAACACCTATGAATTTATTTCTAAACGTTTGGAACAAAAAAAAAAAGGTGGTTGGAAAAGAAATTAGAAAAGAATTATGGTGTCAGGTCTGGAAGCCAAGTTTTATATGTTCAATAAAATGAGGAGGTTTTGTATGAGGTGTGTGCAAATTTTGGCAGGTTAATTTAAATATGGGACCCCGTATGAATTTATTTTGGAGGGTTTGAACAAAAAAAAAAAGCGGTGCCAAGTTTATTTTTAAAATGGGGTTTTGGAGTTCTAGCTATATGAAAGAGACTAAGGTTGACCTGATTGATCAGGTGCCTACATGGTTAGGTTAATTAAGTAGTTCAGTTTAATTAATCGTAATTTATTTATTTACTTAATTGCATTTATTCAATTATTTTGTAATTTATTTAGCTATTTAATATTTTTCAGAAATTAGATCGGGATAGTCAGTGACCAAAATTTCGTGCTGATTGCAATGGTATGGTTGATTCCTACAATTGAGTGGCAATTTGTGCAAATTGAGTGCTAATTGGAAATTGGGTTACTTATTCCAAAATTGGATGATCGTGTGCTGGTTAGGAAAATTCATCTCCCGCTGTGTGTCGGGTGAATGATGCTTTTATGTGGAAAGCCATCTTAAGGTAGACGTTCTTGTACTCAATGGGACGAGACAACACCTAGCTGTGTGACGGATAAATCCATTGTGTGACGGATAAACCCATTATGTGACCGTTAGGTTTGCTGTGTGCTGGGTAGATCCGATGTGTGACGGATAAACCCGCTATGTGATGGTTAGATGCGCTGTGTGACGGTTAGATTGTACCAGTGTGATTGTAATCAATTGAAATGTATGATAGGTCGTGCCTATGTGACAGTGATCAATTGGAATATATGATCAACTGAAATATGGTGATTGACAGAAATGTGATTTGAGACGCTCCATTTGATCAAGTGTTATCACTGCACCTCTGTGTTATATAAAATATACTAACGTGCAAGGAGGATCTGAGACAAGGTAAGTCTCTATGCTTGTATGATTATGTGGTTAGGACGCCTCTATGCATATTATCCTCCTAATCGGGGTTTAGAGTGTGAACTCATTGAGATTTAAATCTCACCCTATCGTGGGCTTTTAACTTTCAGGATCGTAGAGTGGAGGACCTAGAGCCAAGCTAAGGAGATCTGAGGTGTGGGTCACATAGGACAGTTTCTTTGAGAGCTGGTCTTTTGAAGTCTTTTGGTTGTTAACTTTTTTACTTGACTCAGTTGATTTATAAAAGCATGTTTTGTTTGTAAATATGTTGTCCTGCTTTTCTATCCCGAGATGGTTACTATCAAGAGATTTATTATTCACTTCCGCATGTGCAATAAAATGAATGGGTTGGCAACGCGTCCTCGGACATCGCAAATTTTATCAACCACAGAGGGATGGGCACACATTCGAGGATCGAGGCGTGACACACTTCGGCTATATCTCTCCCTTATGGATTCAGCGAAGCCAACTTCTATCTTCGCCAGCTCACCCCTCTTCGGTCAAACCAGTGAAACCGAAGCTGCTTCTTCAGCTATTTCATTGACCCAACAACGTCGCCGCACCTCCGTTTCTTCCTCTACCAGTGAATCCATCGAAGCCAACTGCTCCCATCTTTGTCCACCACAACACTTCTCTTGTCTTTAGCAGTGAGCAGCCTCAACCCATCCTGCGTCCACCACCAATCAGCCATGTCAAAGTCCGCTCAGCCCAGCCCAAGTCGAGCTAACCAGCAGTTCCGAAATCGGGCTAGAATAGAACCGGTTTTTCCAGTTCATGCTTGCGGGGTCGTTTTTGGCCGGTTTTAGGCTCCCGTTAGTGCTGCCGCTTTAGGGTTTGTCGCTCACCATCGCGTCGCCGTCGTTTTGTTTGAGCGGATCACAAATCAAGTGAGTTTAACTCACTAATCCTTACTTAGTAAGTTAATGACGTTTAAGGATTGATTAGTTTAGACTAAGTATGGATTAAGTAGATAGTTAGATTAGATTAGCAATTTAATTAATCGTTGTTGCATGTTAGGTGGTTAGAGTAGTCTAATTAGAGCCTAGACAAGCTCTAGTATTTATCTAGAGTGGTTCGAAATTTTCCAAGCCTGTCTCGACTTTTAATTAGGCTTTATGGGCCTAAGTTGCTATTTTTGGCATTTAATAATTATTTTCGTAATTATTTAATTATTTATTTATTTTCCGGAAATTAAACCGAGATAACCAGTGACCGGAATTTTATGCTAATTGCAATGGTGTGATCTGTTTATTCAATTGATTGTTATTTAATGCAAATTGAGTGTTGTTTGTAAATTCGGGAATTTATCCCAAATTTTTATTTAAATTCGGTAATTAATTGGAAAATCACCGACCGTATACCCACACACGATTATTTTTATCGGGAAGGATAAAAAGGGTGATTCGGTTAGATGAACTATAATGATATATCAGACAACTTCTAGCGAGCATATTTAGTATATGAGGCAACTTATGGCGAAAATATTAGTATACTATAACAATATATGAGACAGCTTTTGGCGAGCATATTTAGTGTACTATAACAACGTATGAGGTAGCTTATGGCGAACATATTTAGTATACTATAATAGTACATGGACAGCTTCTAGTGAGCTATACTATTTATTATTAGCTTAGAATGAGCAGTCCTGATTATGATCGGACTTTATAGATAGTATTGATTGAGATGACCGGGGAATGGTCTTGTTAACATGGAATCGATTGAGTCAATTGATCGATGATTTGATCTGAGGGGATGAATTGATTTATGAAGTGAGTGATTGGATGGTTATTTGAACTATATCGACTTGCAGGAATGAATTGAAGCCAAGGTAAGTCCTTTAACTCATAATTGTGCTTAGGCAGCCCTCAGGGGCGTACCTTCTTCCTAATCGGGTCTTAGGGGGTAGAACCTGTTGAGACATTGTCTCACTCCGTTGTGGGATTACATTTTCAGGTTCTTAGATGGCAGTTGAGGAGGACCCGAAGCTCCAGAGTCTGATGAGGAAGAGACTGAAGAATCGGCAAACATGTCTGATTAGTGAATCATAGTACAGTTCCCATTGAGCCAATCTTTTGTAAACAACCTAGATTTGTATATAAACCTGAAGTGTTTAAAAAAGTCTATTTTGGTTGTGATTTGTTATCCTGCTTTCCTATCTCATCTTGTTGTTGTCTAGGGATTATTTAATTGTTTCCGCATGTGCATTTAAAATGAAAGGGTCAGTGATGCGTCTTGGGACATCGCTATTTAATCAACTGCAGAATGATGGGCACTTACTCGGAGGATCGGGGTGTAACATTTTTTGCCTTCCAAAAAGGACTAGTTTGTTAAGGCAAGTGTGAAAATTGGCAAGGGCACCCTCCTCTACAATTTGGCCATCAAATTAAGAGATTTGTTAAGAAATTGGATTTCGGATGAATCGGAAAAAACGAAAGTAAATTCAGAGGGGTGAGGGAAATGGCCATTTTTGCTATCCAATACTTGTTAACTGTGGGAATTTACATGCAAGAAAGTAAGTGGGGACCAAGTATATTAGTATGGAGATTTTTTTAGGACCAAATTGAATTGAATTGGAAGTCCAATTTGTGAAATTTGTGGGCTAGTAAGGGAGGCTGCAACTTTTGGCACCAAATTGGGTTATTTGTGAGATATTATGCAAGAAAGTATTATGGGGGACCAAAGGGGATAAGCATGTGGATTTTGGGGGACCAAGCATTGATTATTTGAGATATTTTACTTTGACTTCCTCTCCCCCCCCCCAATCCACGGCTTCTCTCACACGTTTGCTCCCCCCCCCCCTCCTTTAGTCTCTCTCTTGCGTGCACCAAGCTGCTTCCCTCCTCAGCCGCTTTTTCTTTTCTTTCATTTTCCTTTGAAGAAGTTGAGCCCTTCATTCTCCTTCTGCCTCATGCCTCCATCCAACTAAAACACTTGCACTGCCCCACTTCTTCATGTCCCCATTTCATTGCCACACATCCAGCTGCTCATTTGCCACAAAGACAAGCCCCACTAAAGCTACCCCACGATTTCTCTCTCTCCTTTGTCCCATTTCCCCCTGTAGCTGTTGTCTTCATCTCAAATTCTCTGCCCCATTTTTCCACCACCATATGTTCGAAGACCACCGCTCCATCTCCACCAATTCTCGTCGCCTGCAACTCACGCCCCCACCAAGTCAACCCCCGAGCTCCCTCCGTTTCTGCCCTCTCCTCCACTTGGTCATGCAGCTCACGCACATCCAGCCCAGCCCGCACCTCTCCAAGCTTCAACAACTTCAGCCCACACAAGTTTTGGCCTAGTTCCAAGTCGCTAACCAGTCCGCTTCAACCTCTAGTCCAGCCCGCAACTCAGTCAAGCCAAGCCGTGACTAGCAACCCCTTCAAGACCAACAGCAACTATGAGCTTTGTGGACCGTTTTTTGCCCGGTCCAAACTCCTGTTGGCTCCGCCGTAAGCTTGAGTTTCAGTTGTCGTCATGCCACCATCGCCATGGACTCACCAGCTCGCTAATACGGTGAGTTTACTCACTAAACTCTGCCTAAGAACTTAATTATTCTTAAGGGTTGATTAGTTTATGCTAAGTATTGTTTATGTGGTTAGTTAGAACGGATTAGCAATTTAATTACTCGTTATTGCATGTTAGGTGGTTAGATTGGCTTAATTAGCGCCTAGATAGGTTTTATTATTTATCTAGTTAGGTTCAGAAATTTTCCAGACCCGTTTTAGTATTTAATTAGCCTTTTCCGGCCTAAGCTTCTATTTATGACATTTAATTGTATTTATTTAATTAATTTTGGTATTTATTTAATTATTTATTATTTTCCGAAAATTATACCGGGATAGCCGATGACCGGAATTTCATACTGATTGCAATGGTATGATTGGTTTATTTGATTGAGTGTTGATTTGTGCAAATTGAGTGAGAATTATAATTTTGGGTATTTATTCCAAAATTGAGTAATTTTAATATTTAATTAGAAAATACCGGGCGTCAGTTTACAATGCCAAAAATGTGTTTATAGATTATATTAAATAGTGAAATTTTCTAAAACAAAAATATTGTGTTTTTAGCTCAAGCCAACCATGTATTCACACACGATTATTTTTATCGAGTACTTTTACTTTAGTGATTTATCAGCTTGTGAAAGCATATGTGCATGTTAGCTTGTGCGAGCATATTTATCGTCAGCTTTTGGGACCCTTTACATGTCAGTTTGTGAGAGCAGTATACTGTATCAGCCTAAATGCTTCGATACATCAGCTTGTGAAAGCAGTATACATTTTATCAACTTTTAGGCCCCTTTGTACATCAACTTGTGAGAGCAGTATACCTCATCAGCTTATGTGAGCTAAGATTGTTATATCAGCTTGTGAGGGCACGATCTATATTATCAAGCTTGTGCGAGCTATTATCTATATATATTAGCTTGTGAAAGCTATGACCATATATTGCATCTTGTTAGAGCATTGACCGGTTATTTCAGCTTGTGTGAGCAATGGTCATATCGAATTGATAAATAGTATTGATGGTATCGATTTGAGGGGATCTTTGATCGTTGGTTGGATTGACTAAGTTGATCGGTGAATTGAATTGAATTGATTGGTTAAGAATATGAACTGTACTAACTTACAAGAAGGAATTGAGGCAAAGGTAAGTCATCTATCTTGTGTGTGACTAAAAGACCTTTAGGCGTATTTCCTTCCTAGTCGGAGTTTGGGGGTGAACTTGCTAAGATATTGTCTCACCCCGTCATGGGTTTAACTTTTTAGGTCCCTAGTGTGAAGAACCTGGAGCTTGAGGCGAAAGGGTCAGGAGCATGAGTGGCTCAGAAGTTCTTTTTGGAGATAGACCTCATATAATTAGACCCTAAAGTTGACCTCTGTTTGTAAACCATATTGTTTATAAAAGCTGGGTTAATTGATTTGAAATTTGTTTTCTTGCTTTTCTATCACACGTTTGTTGTTGTCAGGAGATTAGTAATTCGCTTCCGCATGCGCATTAAAATGAATGAGTCGGCGACGCATCCTGAGACGTCGCAAATTTTATCAACCACCGAGGGATGGGCACGCGCTTGAGGATCAGGGCGTGACAAATTCTCACGCTATGATTTGTGTAATCAAACGAGTTTCAGTTTTGAATGATCTAAATGCCTTGATCCAATTGTTTTGGGCTTAGTCAATATTACTTGTTTGCCAAGACTACAACATCAAAAAATAGTTGTAATGACCCCAACTCCATCCTCAAGGTCTCAAGCTACAAGGGTTATTTTTGCGACAGCCTAGGCACGTCACCATCCCATTTCTTTTTATCTTTTCATTAAGCACATGTGGAAGCATACATACAACACCCAGACAACAAGTAACCAGGAAAACAACCACTTACAAACGCATAATTATATCGGTTATATTTACAAGCCTTTTTTGTCATAGGCCGTTATACATGCTTTATGCTCAAAAAAGCCGAGGTAAACCTTAACTCCTCTATCAAGACTGCAACTCCTCCATATCTACAATTCTAAAAAACAATAGAGCGAGTCATGGACTCAGTAAATAGAACCCCTAATTCTCTACTAGGAAGACATCTCATCATTAAAATCTAGCATGTACAACACTCGCAATACAATGTCAATAACAGATCAACAACAAACTTATTACTACCCTCATCTACATGCAGAGGTCCATAACAACATGCTTTAATGCATACTTACCTTTGGCTTATTAAGAAACACATCGACATATCATACTTATGTATAACCGGCACTTATGCAAATTCATTTACCATTGTCCTGGCTCAACCAGGCCCTTCCAGCTCAACCAAGGCTTCTAGCTTCTTGCTGGGCTTCCTGGCTCAACCAGGGCATCCCGACTCAACCAAAGCATCCTAGCGCTAACTCACCAAGGCATCTGAGCTCAACCTAGACATCCAAGCTCAACCAAGGCGCCCTAGGGGTAGCTTGCACAAGGCATCCTAGCTCAACCAAGGCATCCCGTTCAATGACAACGCTATATGATGACGAGTGTTTTTTCCTCTTTAAATGCATCATAAAAGTGCATCACATAAGCCGATTCTTACTTTTCTTCTTAGTCTATTCATACATGGCCCAAAGACGTGCTCATTTAAATGAGTGTCCAATGACTCTTAATATCATACTATATAATATGTCGAGCACGATTCTTGATTCGTGGCTTGAGCCGCACGCCTAAGCCGATCTCTATACAAAGCAAGACTTGGAACCGGCACACTTCAATACTAATCTAAGGCCTCGCAACTTGACATTGATTCCAAGCCAAGCAAATCTCAACCTCGTCCCGAGGTGTGAACACATCCAAGCATACAAATATAAGCAAACCATATAAAAAAAAAAAAAAAACATTACAACATACACATAACTTACATGGGTAAGCATGCTACTAAATTCAACAAAGTAGGCAATTGCCCTAGCCAAGAGTTAGATATTCTACTTACTTTCAATGAACCTTGATAAAGTACAGGCAGTTTTACCAAGAGAGGGCTGTCCAGTGAGGCAGTGGGCAAGCAAGGCTAAAAGAAGGAGGGGGCGATGGTGAGAGGGTGTGAGAGAAAAAAAAAAGAGAGAGTAAGTGAGGGGGAAATAGGGTGGTGTGGTGTGGTAATGGGAGGATTGCCTCTATTTATAGGCAAACCTCTTATCATTACCCTTCTAAATTGACCAATGGGATTTCTTTGAGTGGCAAGCGTAGGTTGATAAGGTGGCAAGGCTAAAGAGATGAGTGGCAAGACTAGTTCCTAGGGGAAGACGCTTACTTCTCTTATTAAGCCATTTGGGGTTGAGTCATCTTTGTAATGATGAATAGTATTGACGACTATATTAATTAAGAGACACCTAAGCCTTATGACTCAACCTAGCATTAATTTACTAAGGTCTAAGAGCATTTAATGCATGTTTATTTTCAAGCCAAGAAGACTCTAGATTAGCTTGCTCCTCAAGATGGGTGTGCAGCCCCTCCCCCTCCAAGTTTGGGCGTGTGGCCTCCCATTCTAAGGTAAAGAACAATTTCGACCTACTTTCGAAATCAGTGTCATTACCTTACCAAATGTGCTCGAAAAATTATAAAAATTTAATATGTTATAAAGAAGACCTTAAAAAATATTTTTCATGGAGTAAGCCAAGTCTAATTCATTTTGTGGAAAGAGCAACAAATCACAGAAGACAACCTAAAAGTTCATCTGTTAAACAAATTCAACAATTGTGTAGATGAAAACCCATTTCGAAATCCAAATCTCCATAAAATATGTCGAAATTTTAATGAGTTGTAGATATGAATGTTCTTTACAACTTTTTTGAAGGAAGCATGCCTAGATTCAAAATGGAATATTTTATAATAAAAAATCAAGAAGACAATAAGGTCACCGTTTTTACTGCATGGACAATGTTAAAATGTAATTAATTCAGCTTCCGGTACCAACCATTTCACCTCATAAAATTATGAAATTAAAGTATGTTATAGGCCAAAAAATTTTGAACAACTTTCATGAAGGAAGTTTCTCCAAATTTAAACCAAAAAGAGCTCTATAAAATTGGAAAACATGAAAGGTCCAACTATTTCAAAAAACTAGGAAGTCAAAACCTATTAAACTCAAGGTGGCAAGTCTATAGAGGAGAGGTGGCACCCCTAATGGTCTTCCAAGACCATCCTTCATTAATTCTTCTAGACCAATGATTCACCAAGCACTTAAAGTTGGGAAGAACTTGTCTTCTAATTCTGAAAGTAGTGGAATCATAGCCTAGGTTCTTTAGGGACACATGGATATGTGACTCACCTCATTCATTAATGGCTTGTCATGATGACTATACAACTAAGCTTATGAGTCATCTTCTTTCATTAGTGGCTTGTCATGATGACTACAACACCTAAACTTATGAATATGAGTCATCCCTTTCATTAGTGGCTTGTCATTGATTACTAGCTTCCAAAAGTAGTAACTACACCTATGGGAAAATATCTAATTTGAAGGTCATCTCACTGGATGGGAATTAATCGAGTTTAACCGAAACGGAATACTTTATTTGACCAAAGGTTCATGCTTGAGTCATGATTGGACGAAGTTGGATGCAATTGAACTTAACCAGCAAAACCGAGTTTGGACTTCTCATTTATCGTGTAAAGAGCTCACAATTGGATCCAAGGGCCAAGCCTTGGGCCAGTCGATCGGTCCTTTAGTCGGTCTGCTGGCCAGTTGTCTGGCTGGTGCTATGGCCAGTCCTAGGTCCATAATTGACCCTCAGGTGGATTCATGGCCTATTCTTGCCATCAGCATACTGATCTTTAGCATACTAGTCGGGACCAAAACAAGGGCCGAAATCTAGGATATTACATTAGTGATGGGGCTCTGTACTCTCAAAGATTGAGCTTGTGACCATGTACTTTTGTGTGCACAAGATGAGTAGCTAAACGTTTCTCTTTTCCCTCATACCTTGCTAGATATCTTTAAATGGTAAGATAGCATAGCTCTAAATATTTTCTAAGAGCATGCTCTGCACTTACCTTTACGAGGATCTTGTGCATCAAATCCTTGAGGCCGGAGAGCTTGATTCAAATCGGATGCTAAGAGTCAATCCATTGTTTAAGGAAAAGATTACAAGGAGTGTCATAACTCTCGTATAATGCTTATTTTGATGTTAAAACTTTTCGTCATATCACTTCTTCTTTTTTCCATATTATCGGATCACTTAAGCAACACCTTTTATATTAAAAAAAAATGATCACGTAAGTGTTAACTCTAATTTCAGATGCCAAAAATATAACGTTACATTACTTAATCAACTTGCTTGATCGATGTGGCTCGACGACATGCCTAATAAGCATTAATAGTCATTAACGACGTCATCTACATATTTTGACCCAAATATAAATCCTAATTTGGACAAATCATGCTCTTTTCCCAAATTCGAAAATCCTAAGTCAAAAATCCCAAAATTAAGAGCTGAATCTTGCAACAAGGAGCAGGAGCAGGACAAGCAGCTCAAATTGGGAAACCAAGAATCGGTTCAATGTGGACAAAGCACTCACATCGTCCCTGTTAAGAGATTCCTCCCATCGGCAGCGAATCTCAATTTCTTTTCTCCAAGCATCAAACAATAATTGTTCCCTCCAAGCATTGAGTCCTAATTATTTACAACTCGGATTGAGCAAGTGAGTGGGAGAGGATGACGATGGTGGGGGGGAGAGAGAGAGAGAAAGAGAGAGGACAAGCAAGTGAGCGAACGAACGAGGGCAAACGGCGACTTCAAACAGTGAACAGGAGCGAGTGTGAAGTCCAGGGGAAGAAACGATCGAGAGATATCTTTTTTTCTTCTTCTTTTTTAATATAGGGAATGACTTGGGGCGGATTGTTTAAGCGGAGACCGACCAACCACCTCGTAGTCCACATTGAACTTGGTTTAATTATAATAATAATAAAAAGAATAAACATTTCATTAAAAAAGCTACGTAGGATTTTTGATCGAAATTTAATGTCGGAGATACTTAAATTGTTATTTTTCTCCAATTTAGCATTTAAGTGATCTAAAGAAAAAGTTCTAACATCAAAATGAACGATTTACAAAACTTATGACACTTCTGGTATCTTTGCCCATTATTTTGTCTCCTAAACTAATGCGGCTGAGACGAGGATAAACATGAGCAAAACTCACAAAACTCATAGGAGTGCACACACGCTCAAAGGTGCAAATTAAGTGAAAATTCTCTCATAATTACATCTTTAAGCAAAAGGATAAGTATAATTACATGAAAAAAAGATACCGCATAAAACCCTACTCTGGGAAATTTGAAATGAAGCCTAACAGTTATTTTAAGTTTAAAATAAAACGTTATCATCTAAGATACCAATTAATGTCCGAAACGCTACAGTGAAGGAAATATAACAAAATAAACTAGATGGCATGTTCGAGGCTGCGAGTATGCATAAGGTTTTCATACTAAATAGTGACACCAAGGAGCAAATCGTCATTGGGACGAAATCACCTTATTTTAGGCAGAACAATGACGATTTATGACGACGTTAACATGGGTAAGTACAATTACAAGAAAACTGACTTATGCATTGTCCTGTGGCAGGCTTGCCTACCTTCTAAGTGCACACATAGCCGCACAGGATCGTAGTGCACTCCGGTAGCGCAGGGGCCGTAGTTGAACATGTTTCCGCTCTCACCATCATCACCTCATTGCCTGCATTTCAAGAAAGAAAGAAAAACGCAAAAATCAAACTTCAATTGTAGAGATGATTTATAAGTCTCAATATTATCTGTCCAAGACACCGCAGTTAGTATCTCCGCAAGAATTATATAAAAGAAAACATGTTGACATTATAGTGAAATACAAGAGACGTGACACAAAATTTAAAATAAAAAGCACTTTCTTATGAGCAAATTCGACTTACCAAAGCTTATTAAGAGAAAGAGGACGAGGAAAGACATGCTGAAGCCCTTCATCTTCTGGATCTTTTTGAAGTATACTGGGGAAGCTGCAAGGTTTTCAGGATGTGCAGTGATACATGCTGGGCTAGTGGGGATGCTGTGTTTTATATAGTCATTCATATCTCGCTATATAAGGCAATATATCATCTATCCACTCTCAATTTGTAATTTGGGAAACTGTGGATTATCATTACTGAGCTATTATGAATGAAAAAACAAAGTCTGGATCTCGCTACTATATATTGTTCATGACATTTACTAAAAATAAAATTCAGATATAAGTCCACATGAAAAAGGGCACACAGAATATAGAAAAAAAATCAATAAAGAAAGAGTAAGTGTCGATTGAAGTGAATTATGTCAAATTTCTCTAGAAAGGGGAAATCATTATTTAAAAAGGAGAAAGTGTGTCTTGAGTTTTTAGGAAAAAAAATTAAATTATTGCCTCTTTTGAATTACCACTTTGGATGTGCTTAAGTAAAGTGCATTTACTTATATTCTTATTACATATGGTTGGTTCTATTGAAATTTTGCGATGGAATGCTTTGGCGTTGCATTATCTAATATCAACAGAAGGGAGGAAAATCTTAATGTGATGCTAATGATGGTCTAGGTGATCTTTCGATCTACCTCTTTGTTAGGGTTTGGTTATTCATTTCATGACCCAATACCCTTTAAAATATGAATATAAAAATGAGAAAGCTACATGAAATGCACCGTAAACTAGAATTGAATATAGATATTCCTGGAGCAAATTGTTTAACCAGCTCTAAATTAATTGTACAAATGTTGATTCAGGTCACAAAATTTTTAATTTATCAATTTAGTCTTAAATATCTATAGAAAATTCGAGTCAATTTATGTGGAAATTGTTCAATCAGTTATAATTAGCATCTGCACAATAAGCTTAGGACTATTTGGGTAATTTTCTTAATATTCGAAAACTTTCAATGGGAGTTGGAATATTGAGGAAATTATGGACTGGTTCGCTAAAGTGAAGTCGGCTTGCTTTTTTTCACCATGAACTTATCCTCTTGTACACAAGAATGGTCCCCAAATCTGTGGGAGTTTGCTATCGGAAAATCAAACATGAGTACATAACTGATTAACCAAAAACACAAGACCAAATACAAGCTACAAGGTTCCAGAAGAAAAAATACGTTGGCGACAAGCAGTAAATCCTCGATTTATCTCAACAACAGCGAGCAAACTTCATCGCGCAAGAACAAGCATAAACACTTAAACAAGTTTCATAACTTCGCTTTAACTAATAAGCTCTAGGAATTATCAGCGACTGATTGCATGATTATTGAATTTATACCACCGTGCTCACTCATAGATCTATATAATCCAACTAACTACATGATCTCTATATATTTTGCCAAATCACTCACTGTTTTTCCTTTAGTTACAAGCTGAACGTGACTCACATCTCTACTGGTTCTTCTCTAGGGTTTCAACAAGAGACTTGATCTTTTCGACGGTCAATGGCTTCTCAAGGCACTCATCCAGACCCGCCGCGATGAAAGCTTCCTTGTGGGCTTCGGGGTTCCTCGAAGTCACTCCACGATCATGCTCTCTACTCCATCGCTCACACCTCCTTCACCACCTACATGTGCGAAAACAAGGACAACCTTCCCATTGTATTTGCAATTGATATTGGATATAAATTTGTGTCGAATATAAGATAGAAGGAAGAATTAATTAATTTTTACTTCAGGGCCATCCAAGATGGGCATCTCCATGTCCACGAGAATAATATCAAAAGATGAACCAGAAAGGTGAAGATCCAAGGCCTCCTTTCCATTTGTGGCAGTTTGAGTCTGGACTTGTTTTGCTACTTTGGCGTTGCTCATAAGCTTCTCATGTATCTTACGAATGAGCGCATCGTCATCTATGATTAACACGGATAACTTTCCTATCATCAATCCCGAACTATCACTGCCCGCATCACGTCCATTGCTGATGCTCAAGCTGGAGCATGCCATTGTCTCATGCCGCTGGAGCACTTAATCGAGCTGGATGATTTTCCAGGCAATTGAATTGAAAAGATTGAAGATCATATAAGTCGAGTTCGACATGTGTTCCTCCAATGTGGAAAAAATGATGAATGATCAGAAATAGGGTTAATCACAACCACTTTGGCATTTGCTTATGGTTGATTTTGGTCTTGCTTTTAGCATGCAGCCACTTTGGATTGTTAGCATGTCATATGCACGGCTTCTGGCAGACTTAGTTCGAGTAGCTCGGTTTCTTCTGTTCTCTTGTTCCCATGCTTCAAGTATAAAATGATGAAACGATAAATGACGAAAAAGAAAAAAGGGAAATTGTCCAAAAGTCCTAAATCTATTATATTTTTATCAATTTAGTCATAAACTTTTTAATTGCGTCAATTGAGTCATGAACCTTTTCACGTTTTGCCAATTAAATATATCTAGCTAATTTTAATAGAAATCACTAGTGTAGATGCTAGCCATTTTACGTGACACGACTAGCCTGACATGAACTATTTTTAATGATAATTTTAATTTTTTATTAATATTTCCCATTTTTTCTTTTCTTTTTTTTCCTTTTTTCCTTTCTTTTTTATTATTTCCCTTTTTCTTTTTGCTAGTGGCCAATCACGGGCAAAGGTTGGCCTTACCTAGGCGAGGGTTGCCCTCACCGCCACAAGCAAGGGCCCCCTTACTAAATATGGCAAGGCTGACACTCACCCAAGAGAGGACGGCCTTGTTAGGCGTTGCTTGGGTGAGGGTTGGCCTTGCCAATGAACAACCTTTCCATGGCCACTACCATGGGAGATTTACAAGCTTTGTGATAGATCTCCCATGGTTGTTGTCTATCAAAAAGCTCGCCAAGCTCACACGAACCTCCCATGGCCACAAGCTCCGTAAGTGAGAGGAGAGAGGGTGGGTCATCGACTCGAGGAGCTCGGCAAGGGTGGGCCTCGCTGGTTCGTCAACTCAAGGAGCTTAGTGAGGGTGGCCCTCACCCAAGAAACACCCAATGAGGCTGCCTTGAGTTAGGTGATGATTAGCGTCACCAAATCTAGCAAGGGGACCCTCGCCGGTACTCGGCCTCGCCTAGGCGACCAACCATGCAAGGCGGAAAAAAATAAAATTAAAATTAAAAATTAAAAAGGGGGACAAAAAACTAAAGGAAAAAAATAAAAATATTAAAATAGCATTAAAAAATTGTTCATGTCAATACCAACCATGTCACGTAAGATGGCCAGCTCAACGTCATTAATCTCCCACATGCTTTAACATAATCTAAAAAAGTTTAATAATTAATTAGCAAAATTAGATGGCTTAAAACTGAATTGATAACTGCAAAACATGTTACTGTAGCAAAGTACTAAAGTAATAGGTTAGGGAAGTCACTATTTATTTACTATTCATATCAACTAGAATAATTCCTGACTAGGAATCGCAAAGCCTCTATGCGTTTAAAAACTCATGAGCTTGGTTTTTATTACTTGTGACCTCTTAATACCTATAAAAGGCAAAGATGATGTAATGTTTTGGACGGAATCTCTTGAAGTAAAGTGTGTGCTTATGCAAATTCTCTCCATGTCTCTCTAAACATTTTCTTCTTCTTTAGCTTGGTAGGATCCTTTGAGAAATGAAACTTGGTTAAGTTAGAGATGTTACTATCCTAGCATCTTTGAGGGTTTCTATGCTGTGATCCAAATTTTCGGGTTGGTCACAACTAAAAGATACTCCCTGGAAGGCTTGAACATAGGTTTGCCTGTTGTAGGATACCGTACCTACTACAACCGATCTAGTCTTCCCTAATTCTAAGCATAGATCCCCTCATCCCTTTGTGAGATCAAGGCATCCCACATGCTTTGACTGCTTGAGGCAGGTTCTGAAGAATCTTCAACTTCCACAAAGGAGAAGTCAGACCAAATAATACTATTCAACCAGTTGAAATCATTAATAAGAGATTTGAGCAATTAGAAGGAAAAACGGCTTGGTCCTACTATCTTGAAGACCATATTCAAATTCCTCCATAATCGATCCTTCCAATTAATTCAAATTAAAAACCAGATTCAATATCTCTTTCATCATCCTCCTCTTTTTCAATCATTGCTATTAAATCATTTCCTATTATACCAGGCACCCCTTCAATATTCATGGCTGATCCTCCAAATCAGAAAATGAATTCAAATCCTTCTTAACCAGAAGATATCCAACCAAATAACCCATCTCAAAATCCACTTTCTTCTTCCAAATAGTTTTTTACTATTGATGATATTCCTTATTCGAAATAGCTAGAAAGATTTGAAGAATTTCATTCTTGGCTAAAACTCGAAATCTCACGAATCATGACAAGTATGAAATCCTTCTCAAATGTGTTATAAGGTTTACTCGAAAGTCTTAAACACTAGTGGCAATCAATCCCAGAAAATGACCAAGTTCAAATCTTGATTTTTGCAGACTTTGGCCAAGCCATGGCAACCATCTACCACTTTTTCATAGGAAAACCCGCCGATCTTACTAAGCTCACAAGAAGAGAATATTTTAGAAGAAAATGTTGTCCTCTCCAAAAAAGACATCTCGAGAAATGCTCAAACTCTTCTATGGCCTTGAAGCTGATGCAAATCTAAAATAGGTTTTCCTAATCTCTATTCCTAGAGAGCTTAGCAGCAAGTTGAGAGAACCTTTCTCAACAAACAAAGGAGAATTGTGGATATTCCCTTTGGAGAAATACAGCAAGAAGTCCGTCTCTACCTCGATGATTTGTGCCTCAAATGTCAGATGATGAAAGCCTACATCAGAGACAGTCGAGAGCTTAATGGTGCTTGCTCACGCTGGCATTTAAAAATGTTCTAAATATGATTGTGATAGTTCTTGTGGAAAACCTTTCAGGAAGAAAATGCATTTTAAAAAATACTGGGTGGGAAGGTCCAAGCATGGATCTAAGCATTTCCAGAGAAAGAAAAAATGGGGATTCCTACAAACAAACAAAGATCGCTCAAACAGTAAGAAAGCAACTCAATACTTCATCTACAACAAAAAAAGGTCATTTAGCCAAAAATTGCTCCTAGGCAAAAAAAATGTCAAAACCACTTGATTCACCACATTGAAATTAAGAATGGTGTTTCACTTTAAAATGATGATATTAAATCATTATTTTCCATTAATGAAGACTCATTTGAGTAAACTTTTTGTGTCATTCCTTGTCATTGAACCCCTAGTGGAACTAATTTTGATTTAGACTATGAAGATCTTTTCCATATATACTCTAGTCAAGTCTATTGTCCTCATTTTTATATAAAAGTCATCACCTCAAAGTTTACTAAACCAATCAAACTCATTGCTCTTATAGATAATAGTGTCAGTTCTTCAATTCTAGACACAAAGGTTCTTTCTGAAAAATACTGGACTTTATATGTTCGGTATTTCAATTCTATCTCAAGAGATACTTTTGTTATAAATGTGCGAACTACACCCGTAACTATCTAGTTCTTTCCACCATGTTCTATAACCACTAAAATCCTTAGATCTAGTCTCCCCAACAAAGATTTGATCATCGGTTGGGATGTCATGACTCAAATTCCTCAACTCCAAATCATTCTTGAAAAAATGCCTTAAGTATAAAGACAAATTCTCTTAATTTGTCAATATCCAACAGCTCTTTTCCATCCAAATGAATTTATTGAATCCAATCATACAAAAATGGTTAGAATTCTATTCGGAATCTCATTCTGACTTCTCTCAAAAGTGTCCCTATTCTTTGTGGAAAAATCCAGAATTCTTTGTTCGTCTTCCTTTCAAAAAAAAAATGAAAGCATAAATCACATCAAGGCAAGTCATATGGAATAAACTCAGAATATCTTGCTATTGCTCAGAAAGAGTGCTCAAAGCTGTTACAGCAAGGCCTTATTAAAATCTCATATTCCAAATGAGCCTGTGAAACTTTTTATGTTAATAAACTAGTCGAGGTGAATCGAGGAAAAATGCGACTAGTAATCAATTACCAGCCCCTCAACCTCTTCCTCCAAGATGACAAGTTCTCTTTACCCTCTCAAAATTCCATTTTTGCTGAATTATCCAAAACCCACATTTACTCCAAATTCAACATCAAAGCTGGATTTTGGCAACTAGGCATTCATCCTGAAGACAGACTTAAGATAGGGTTCTATATTTCAAACTAGTATTCTCAACGGAAAGTTCTCCCTTTTGGCCTCAAAGTAGCCACATCCTTATTCCAAAAGACCATGTGTCATATTTTTTTAGCCAATCTTGTCAAATATAGTAGTCTACATTGATGACATATTGCTTTACAGCCCTAATGAGGAATCCCACTACCAAACATTGGGCAAATAGAAATTGAATTTCTTAATATGCACCTCAACAAAGGTACATACTATCCAGGGCCGCACATTGCTCGGGAATTGTTAAAATTCCCAAAAGAAAATTTCACGACAAAGCAAGTTCAACAATTTATTGGGATAATCAATTATCTCTAAGACTTTGTTTCCAACATTGCGAAATTGTTGCTTCCATTACAATTTATGCTGAAGAAAAATTCCCCGCCTTAGAGTAAAGCTTAAACCAAAGCAATTACCGAGCTAAGAGATGTTATGTAGAATCTTCTCCCATTATAAATACCATCCACTGAAAAGAGAATCCTCCAAACCGATGCTAGTAACGAATACTGGGTAGCCATACTGTTTGAAGAAATTGAAGGTAAGTGAAATCTTTGAGCTTACGAAAGTGAAAAGTTTTTTCAAGGAAATATAGGCAATAATGAACGGGATAAAAAAGTTTGAATTCCATCTTATTGGTCATCATTTCCTATATAATTAGATATGGCATATTTTTCCAAATGACCAAATTCAAATAGAAGCAGATTCCATACTCTTAACTGCTTCGATGGACTGAATGATTTTCAAAATACTATTTTGAAACTAAACACATTACAGGATCGGGTACACTTTTCCTCAGTAGGAAAAGTACAAGATTGAAAGAATGCAAGATTGGCCAAATTTGGAATATCCTCATAAAATCATTAAACAAATCCAAAATGACATCCTCGCTAAAAATCTTGATAATCTCATGTGGCAACATCATGCAAATCTATTCAGATTTCATGGAGGCTTAATTCTTTATCATTTCGGATTAAACTCTAGGTATCCATTTATCCATCCATTAATTTGGAAAGAAGATGATTTCTCTTACCAGCTTCAATGGTCGTTTTGGTACTTAATCAATAAGTACTTAATAACTATTAAGTTCCCCACCAGAAAATTCATTGTCAAGTTAGACAAATTGATCGCGCTTCAGCGTAACAATGGAAGTGAAAGCGACAGGAATTGTAACATCCTCGATTTCGAGCCCGTAAGGATCGGCCATAATGTAACATGCTCAACTTCGAGCCCTTTATAGGGTAAAAGAGAAGTCTAAACTCAATTTCACCAGTTAAGCCCGATTGCATTCGGCTTTATCCAATCATGGCTTAGGCACGAACCTCGGGCCAAATAAAGTGATCAATTGTGGTTAGACTCGATTGGAACCCCTTTGCCATTCACACACCATTCTCCCATTTCGCTCCTTTCTCTCGGCCTTGCATCACTAACCCTTCAAGCTATTCAAGTTAGTTCTTGAGATTTGCCGAGGTAAGTAAGATTCCTCATTTTCCTCTAAGAAAGTAGATCCCATCGTTGAGGCTAGTTAAGTGCGCAATTGTCAAGCCATGGGTGGTGTGCGATGTCTTTTGTTCGATCTTGCTTGCTATTAGACATAGCCGTGTGCTTGAGTCATTTATGTTCAAAATGAAATCGACGTTCGTTCGGACTAAGTTCATCCCGAGGCAAAGTTGCCCAAGCCATAAAGCCTTGGTTTTGGCATAAATAGGACACTGATTCCAAGTCTCGCTTGGTGCAGGAATCGCCCAAGGCCACAAGGTCCTAAGTCGACATTAAGGCGTGTCAATCTTATACCTTGATCGGTACAAGGATCGCCCAAATCCACGAGGTCTTGGTGAGGCATCAAGCATGCCGATTTCCATAGTTTAAATGGACACGGGGACTATGTGCTTGGCGTTGAATGAAACTGCAAGCCGAGGGTCATTCTTGATACATGTGTATTCACATCGGGTTGGAGCCAAGGTTTGTCAAGCTTGGGATCGTCACTAAAGCGAGGTGTACCCAAGCCTCGAGGTCTTGGATCGGTATCGAGGTGTACCGTTTCCGAGCCTTGTTCGGTGAGGGGATTGGTGCTAAGTGATTGATTCAAGTTACGAACCAAAGATCATTCTCGAATGAATGAGCATGCCTACGGGCCATGCATGTGTTGACTAAGAGAAAAGATGAGAATTGACTTGTGTGATGCACTTAAGAGGAAAAAGCACCCGTTGTCACATAACGTTGGCGGCGATACCTCATTCATTGAACAGGATGCTCTAGTTGAGCCAAGAAGCCCCTAAAAGTATGGGATGCCTAGTTTGATGGCCGGATACCTTGGTTGAGCCAGAATGAGCCTGAAAGTATGGGATGTTTGGCTTGATGGTTGGATGCCTTAGTAGAGCTAGGAAGCCCCTGAAAGTATAACATGCATGGCTTGATGGCTAAATGCCCTGATTGAGCTAGGAAACCCCTAAAAGTATAGGAAACCCCTGAGAGTATAGGATGCCTGGCTTGAGGCTAGATGCCCAGCTTGTGGCTGGAAGCCCCTAAAAGTATGGAAAGAACCGTTGATTTGGTTAATGAACTTATTAAACATGTTACTATGTGCTGCTGATAAGCTTGTTTGGTAAAATGACTTATTTGGTAAGTTGAAAGTGGATCACAAACAAATAGTCGAAAAGTGGCAATAGACTTGCAATTGATTTGCCATCGACACTGTTTGTGAGTGTTGTACTTGCTAGGTTTTGATAATGAGATGCTTTCCTAGTAGAGAACTGGGAGCTATAGTCACGCTAGAGGACTATAAGATGCATGGATGCCCTAGTAAAGTCAGGAAGCCCCTGAAAGTATGGGAAGCCCTTGAAAGTATAAGATGCATGGCTTGACGGCCGAATGCCCTAATTGAGCCAGGAAGCCCCTGAAAGTATAGGAAGCCCCTGAGAGTATAAGATTGCTAGCCTGAGGCCGGATGCCCAGCCTACAGTTGGAAGCCCCTAAAAGTATGGAAAGAACCATTGATGTGGTTAATAAACTTATTGAACATGTTACTATGTGTTGCTAATGAGCTTGTTTGGTGAAATGACTTATTTGGTAAGTTAAAAGTGGATCACATACAATTAGTTGAAAAGTGGCAATAGACTTGCGATTGATCTGCCCTCAACACTGTTTGCGAGTGCCGTACTTGCTAGGTTTTGATGGGAGCTATAGTCACACTAGAGGAGATAGGATTTCCCTTGACCTATGTGGAAAACTTGTACTGTGATGTAACAAGAAGAGAAGGCCCGTAGATAAATGGCTTATAAAAGTCTTATTATAATATAAATTAGTGTATTATGTGTGATGTATGTCCTGGTCTTCCAACAGTTGTTTATCCGGTGAGTTGTTTATTCCCATTTCCGCATGTGCATGATAACAAGATAAAAAGAATCGAGACGGCGATGAGCCTGGGACGTCGTGAAAATAACCCTTGTTGCTTATGACCCTGGAGATGTAGTTGGGGTCATGACAGGAACCTCCTAGGTGTTTTTAATTGGTTTTATCCTCCTACTTAGAATTGCCCCTCGGCCAGAACCAAAAACACATACGGTTATGTTTTTCTGTCAACCATGGACTTTTGTGAGACATAATGGTACTCTTACTGATGCACTGAAAGAAGTAGGAACCATCACCTACAAGCCTCAACCACATCTTCAAGAAGCTCGTATCTACAAATCATTTTCTAATTGCGTCGAATATATTGAATACAACTATAGAGAACTATAGAGAGTCCTAAGCCAAGAAAACCATACCATTCCTAAAGAAGTATGGAAGTACTTTACACCCATCCCATGGGATCACTATGGTCTTGTACCTAAAGCCAGACAAGCACTTGAATAATTCAAGTAAGCACAGAGTCAAGCAAAGACACCTCCATCACAAGAACAAGAAATGGCGAACATGAACGATCATGTATAGTTCCCTTAGGAATCCTATGCTCAGGCATCCTATGCCCAATGGAGAGGTCCTCTATCTCTAAGTTGGTTTCGCATTTCTATCACATCGATTTTGTGTCTTCTAGTAGAGGTTTTTGCAAGAGCAGTAAAGATCAAAGTACTTTGTGGCAGTGGAAGAGAATACTCCGTTCAATGATTTCCTGAGGATATTCCAAGCTTGGTTGGTCAAGAGTTATTTTAGGTAATATGAACAGTAATTTCCCTAGCCTATTACTACAATACTTTGCTACAGTGACCTATGCTACAGTAACTTTCGCCTGGGCTTTGTAGTTGGGTCAACTTTATCAAGAGAATTTGTACAGTACAAACACTAACAAAAATTATCCCAAAAACAATGCCCATAATGGCCATTGTAGTAATTGACAAGATTTCCATTACTCTAGAAGTATTTGACAAGCTTTTTTGGATCTGACTCAGAGATTGATTCTAGAACATAAGGTTCAATCATAAATAGAGGTTCACGGTTGTGAGATAGCATACCTACTACAACAACTGACCTAGTCTTCAACTTTCTGGACAATTTTCTTAAAGAAAATTAGGTATTAAAAGGGCATCAATTGAATAATTAATGTAATTAAGTCCTCAACCCTGGATCTTTGGTTGCGTAAGAAGTGAGGTATCTCCATACCTCACTTAATTTCTGGCCGATCATAATAGGCTAGTGGTGTTTCCCTCATATATGATTATCACAAGGTTAATAGAATTAGAATGAATTTCCAAATGTTGCACGAGGTAAAAGTTTGAAAGAGCAAGTTAGATACTAAAAGGGCATTAGTTAAATAATTAGTGTTATCAAGTTTCCAACCCTAGATTTTTAGATACGTAGGAAATGAGGTATTCTCCCATACCTTGCTTGGTTTCTAACTGACCACAAGAGGCTAATGGCAACTTCCTTATATATGATTCACATAGGATTAATAGAATTAATATGAATTTTTCAATGTCGTGCAAGTAAAGGATTGGGAGAGCCTACACCAATTGAGGACCGTTGATCCTCAATTTGACACTACCTCCAAACTTGTCTTCCTCTGTTTAGAGGGCGGAACAATCCTAATCAACAAATTATCATGTAATTACGAGAAAATCTGCGATTCCAGCACGCATGTTTGTAGAATCCGATAGCTTTCTTGCCAATCCTCACAATGTAACCTGATTTGTCGATTGGGTCGTGTTTGTCCAATTTATTATCGATAACATTTTATGTCTACATATTTTCACAACTGAAAAAAAATTCTTTCTTCTTTTTTTTTTTTTTTGTTGTAAGAGATGCAAATAATCATTTTTTTAAAAAAATAATTTTATATTCTTTTTCTTTACGAAACAAACACACCCTAAAAGGAAGAGGGAGAGGAGGAAGATGTTGAAATTCCTTGTCTTATCAGTGCTTATCACATAAATCTTTAGAGCTGCAAGTCTCGGGTATTTGTGGCATGGACATACAGCTGGGGCTCTGTTGAGTTTATGAAGGTTCGTGTCCCACATCATAAGGCAATAGGAAGAGTAGTATCAGACTATCAGTCAATATTGAGAGAAACCATATGATTAACGGTTATGATGGATTTGAGCTATATGGATCCAGATCCATACAATGTTTTGTTCATTATCAAAGGTAATTTAGCAGATTTTAAGGTGTGCGTCTATCCTTTCATTGATTTCCCAATAATGAGAACTTTTTCCTGCAAATAAGGAGTATTTCTCAACTGCTAGTTGCATAGCCCTCGTTTTGCACATGCATATGTTGACGTGCGCTTTCTTTTTTTTCTTTTTTCTTTTTTTTGTAATTGTATTTGTATATGTTATTTTAATGTTGTTATCCATTGAGTGCATAAAGTACAAAAATAAATTGTAAAGTTGGAACCCATGATACAAGTTAGAAAAATAGAAGTTTGACAGCTATCATCACTAATTTTTCTTTTTTATTTAGTTAAGTGCCGTATCATTTGAAAGTAACTTTTTCAACGGTCAAGCTAAATCTCAACGTCAACTTATCTATCCAGTATTTAAGAGAAATCCAATTGTTAAGATGAATGGGTTTCGAAAGTGTAGTCCTCCAACAAAAGGAGAGAAATTCACCTTCCCCGTCCTGTACGCTATACAGCTTTTGACTACACTAGAGATCATTTCTCTTGTTGATGGTGAATTAACGACTTTTTCCAGCTTGTAATGTTCATACATTGGCCTTGACCAGCTTGTATGCTTATACATTGGCCTTGACCTAACATGGTCGTTTCGTTTGTTTACCACACTCGGTTGAACCGGATACAACCCTCCAAGGGAATCAATCGCCCATCTGAGAGACGAGACATGAAGGTCATGCTCCGCCATGCTCATTCCGCTAAATTAACTCCATTTTCAGGGGGGCAGAAAGGGAGGAAGCAAATTTCAAATCGAGGAAAAACAGAACTGGAAAAAAAAAATGTGCAGCTAAGTAGCGTTAAAGTGATCGGTAGTGAGGGGAGGATCGACAAGCTTAAACAACTGAGTAGCGGTAAAAACTCCCACTGCCCTTACACTCGTGCTTGCTATGCCGCTGTATAAATCACCATATCTTACAACTACCACCATTTTGTACTTCTTTTCCAGAATCAGTTCAACCACGCG
Organism: Eucalyptus grandis x Eucalyptus urophylla; assembly: GCA_028830015.1. Classification (NCBI taxonomy): domain Eukaryota; kingdom Viridiplantae; phylum Streptophyta; class Magnoliopsida; order Myrtales; family Myrtaceae; genus Eucalyptus; species Eucalyptus grandis x Eucalyptus urophylla. The sequence continues at coordinate 25,204,859 of CM054189.1, read as the reverse complement.
ACCAATGGATGTCCTGGTAGTAACACAAGGAGGTGGACTTCTCATCATGGCTGATAGCGGAGAATTTAACTGCACAAAATGCACATCGCATTTAGCACCTGATGAAGGAAGTGGTCGGACAACATAGCTAAGCAGGCAGATCTCTCAAACAACCGCAGAATTAGACGCCTTTTTCATCTGACCCTCCAAACCTCCTTATGGGATCTAGTATGAAAATTGTTGTAGAAATCGGATATTTATTTTCTATGAGTACGTCCAGTCAAATCATGCTTCATACCAGAAAAACTCAGTCTTCATTAAGCCATATCTATTTCAAGACCAATTTCATATTATTAAGTAAAATCACACAAAAGTTCTGCTAAAATGTCAGACACTACTAATGCAGACAGAAGACAAATCTGGAGTCCAATGTTAACAGGGTTAAATTGCATCTGAACACAACCACAAGCAGAGAGATGTCCGCCCCTCTACCCAACAAGCTCTGCAGATAATTAGAAAGCAATTTCTTCAAGGTAAAGCCTCAAGACAGTTGAAGCTGAAAAGGAGCTTACCTCATTACAATCTTCACGATGCAAGAGCCCTATGCAGCTACCCCAGTCATCTACAATAGGGACTACTGAATCCCTAAAGAACCGCATAGTCACTTTCTTCAGAAGCAGAGTACCTGGTAGCGGCCTAGCTGCTTCAAACGGCATCATGATACTTTTAATAGGTTCGTATAAAGATACCTACACAGGAAAAAATGGTTTTATGGGGCAACTTTTAATTGTTGTTCAATTGTGGACTGTGATGCAGATAGTCAAAATACAAGACAGCCAGAAGAGAGAACATGAAATAAACTCTGGCAATTAGCACGAATGTACGACAAATTTGCTATTTGACTTTCTAGAATAGCTACTCCATGTACCTCCCGTATCAGCAACAATTACAACTACAATGAAGACAAAGAAGACCAGATGGTAAAGAGAAGTTTAAATTTAAGTGTTACTATAATTAGAGCTACATATGAGATTGCATGTTTTTGGCATGCAACTTTGCATCGACAGTCATCTATCAATCGAGTCTTTGTAGCAGATCGCTTGTAACTGTAATATGGAGTTCAACTATACATGGCCATCCTTAAAGTTGCAGTAGAAAACTTCTGATAATTTTGTCTAGTCAAGTTTTCAAATTCTTCCCTCTCCAATTTCCTCAATTTTTTTTCTCAAAGGTTCAAATTCTATAAAAGTACCCTACTAATTTTTTTCAGCGTAAGAAATTGCGCCTCTTTCATTACCCCGCCTTCATTCACCCCCTTTATGCCCCCAATGCCTTATGCATGCACAACCTCATGTAAGAGGTTTACATTTGCTTGTTTTCTTTTTCGTTTCTCATACTCCAGTTTGAGAGATTATCTAGCTTATCTTCTACACATGACCTTATTGCCACCAACATTTTTGTCATTCCTCCTCTCCACTTATTACTTTAGCACCCACAAGGCAGCCATAACTTTTGCTTTCTTATTACTTTAGTTCTTTCACAATTCCATCTATATGTCTTGCAATACTTTTTTAGCAAGTTGCAGAATTTTGAGTAAGGTCTACATTTAGCAACCCAAGTAGTACGGTGAATACTTATCTCCCATCAATTTTTCTTTTCTACAATTTCATTTATGGTGCCGGTCTTTCTTGCCTTCCTGACTTTTTCACACCCACATTATCTTCCTTTTATTCATTCTTCATCTTGAAATAAATTCACTAATCAATATTCACACTTTGTCTTTGACCATAAGCTTCTTGAAATGCTTTCACCCACTGTTCTTCAGCAAATCGTGCATACAGTGCTCATAAGGAAAAGAAGTGACAATTTTCACGCAAGTATAGTTGGTGAGATAGAATGTACTCAATACCCTAGGAAGTAAGTGAGGACTGAACAAGGAGTTTGCAGTTCCCAACAAAGCCTCTATGTGCATAGCGACCTGCAATTCAGAAGGCAGTCCACTCAAAAAAAAAAAGTAAAAAGAAGAAACTGCTGGACTAAAGAAAACAAGAGACCGATTAAATAGACCAAAAGCTAAATAATGTCATCATAAGCCAACTTTGAAAAGTGTCTCCAAGGACAGTCCGGTTCAAATTTAAGGTGTCCATAGGGAGGATTCCACAGTTTCTTTGCTCATTAGATTTTGATTATGGAAGCACCGAGAAGAGGCCATTTGCAGCATTCCAATCATGGAAGATAGGATTCCAAAACTTATATTTTCTGCTCATTAACTTTTAGATACTAAACACCAAGAAGAGGCCAAGTTACAGCATTCTAATCGTATGTATACCAGATCAAGCTAAATTAAGAAGAAATCTGGAGTCGAACAAAAAAATCTATGAATCATGATACAAATTCAATAGAAGCCATTCAGCATATAATTCAAAGAACACATCCAAAATCTCATACCATGCCCCCTCGACTTGTCCATGATATTGCCTTCCACCTTCTCATGATGTCATGTAGGGTCCGTACAGCAATATCTACCTGAAAAAGAGAGCCATAACAATGAGTTTAAGGAGTTCATTTCCCAATGAATGTAGAATTAATGAAACACTACGTGTGTCCTGACAAATTCTAGTGGTTTAGAATGCGAAGCAAAACCATGCCTAATCAAGCAACAAGAGCATGTAATACAGAGAAATCCCATTGAAAAAGATGTTAATCATCTATACAGCAGTACTTGTAGGAAAGCTTCATTACTCTACTTCTTAACGGGCAACTAACACATTTCAGTAAGAAATAAGTTTTGAAAAGGGTAGCTACAGACACTGTGACAGTCTTATGTTGAGCCCACATTGAGCGAGATCCAGTACCTGACCATCATTGAAAGCAGCCTCCATGAGAAGGTGATCTGCCTCTTCTTGAACATTATAGCTAATGGTTCCAGCACAATCAGGCCACATGCGCCTATGCAGAAGTCTGACCATTCCATAATCTCCTCTAGCAGCTAAGGCACGCATCATGGAAAGATATAGGTGGGACTTTGGTTTCAAGTCTGAATTCTGACCAGCCCGTTTTAATATCTCTCCAAAAACACAAAAAGCACCTACGCATAGGACAAATGCAAGTAAAAGAAGTCAGTGGACCTTCTTTATGGTGGCTGATTAATGTACCTTCATCTAGTTTACTAGAGGAAGCAGCTAGATACATAAGTCCTCAAACAAATGACAAGTTGATCCAAATCATAACCTCAACTTCTATAACTTCTATGCAAATACTAATAAGTAAAACAGCATATGCGCACAGACAGATCAAATCCAACAAAACTTTCCAATTGATCTCCAAAGAGCTTTCAATTAAAACAAAAATAAATAGGAACATAGTTCCAATAAAAGGAACCCATGGACCATATTCTTCTCCAATCTGAGTTTTGCTATTGATTATTCCATCAAAATATACTTGCCATTTATCATTACTATAAACATCTTTCACATGCAGATACCTTTGATCGATCCACAATTCAGCAATGCATCAACTGTTGCTGTGTAAGCAGTCCGATCCAAAACCAGATCATTACGTGATTTCATTTCACATACAATCTTCTGAACTGAAACTAAATCCATGGAGTGCCCAAAACCCTGTAAAGAAAAGCTTGAATGTCAGATAAATCAACAAATATTGAACAAGCAAAAAACATGCTGCAACAACCATTTGAATCCATATGTGTTTCAGCATCGTATGGTAGAAAATGAATCAACTAACTGCATTTTAGTCTTGCTGGTCCAACTCTCAAGCATTTATGCTCCGAATCCTTCATTGGTGTCAGAAAGGAACATTAAAGATGTGTCAGGCCCATTAGAGGAACCAATACAGATCATGATGAGAACACCATTTTGTCTACTCCAAGTAATCAGGTTTTCAATCTTTCACTGAAATTCTTGCTAGTGGAAAAGGATTTCCACAAACACATGGAGTTAGAACACCAACTTAAAAACAGTTGAAAAATTACATTATTCTGTGGCAGCATGGTGGGGAGAAGAAGAAAACTTGGTCTGTTTGCTTGCTTTAATTAAGTTCCGGTGTAAACTGGACCCACAAAGACGAGAAAGGTCTGAAATTAGAAATCCAATGATGAGCACTGGGATTGGCCACTGAGTTAAATATTAAGAAGTGAGGACTTTCAATTACAACCAACATTAAAAGTTCGAAGTAGAATAAGTCTACAGTTTTCTAAGGATGAAGACAATGATTAAGAGACTATTTTGACAATTTTATGTGATATGCTAATATACATTTTAGACCTGTTTTTCGACAACTTAAGCGTTTGGGACAAATGGTCATCTAACATGGCATAACAGCTGTACCCTTGCTGGAGGACACATTGCAAGCATGGTGTTTTCTTCATTTTTTTTCAAACCGTACTGGTGAGGGAACAGGTTGAGCAACTTGTGTGCGGTTCAACTAGTTGAAACTCCACTTTGACCGCTTAGTTGATATATGGTAGATAACATGTATTTAGTTCACGAAAAAGTATACAACGCATGCATCCCAGGCCTTCAATTGGCATCCCCTTTAAGGTTCCACTCCTCCTTTGGGTGATTTCCATTGCATGTTTTACTACAATAAAACTGGCTCAAACATTATGACAGCTGAAAACAATACGCTCTATGTTTTCCTTTATAGTACCATCATTTTGTTCAAAATGCAGAAGCACAATACCAAAACCAAGGAGTATATGTAGGAAAAGAAAACCAGTTCAGATCATCCAAGCCTTTGACTTCGATTATAGCCCAAAGTTTGCATCAAGCCAGCCAGATGGATTTTTCTATCTTGATTGTTGGTCAATTTTACTTTTTGTTTATAACAGGTTTACTAAGCAATTACACTGCAGGACTCTATATTGAGGATGTTCTGCTCCTTTCACAGTATCAAGTCCCTTTAAGCCAAGTGAATTGCTTTTCTAGAAGCTCTTAGCATTGTAGATAAGAAATTCAAGTGGTGACAGGGAGAACTGTTTGGTGGTGGGTTGGCTTCAACCACAATAGAAAAGAGTGTCAAAAAGAAAGTATGACGACAGAACTTAAAAAAGTAAAATTAATCATATTGGCAGCAGTTGGCAGCAGTTTTATCTTCTGGGAATATAAGGATCTTCCCGAAATCAAAATTTCTTTCTCTAGGTTATTGGCATATGTAAATATGAGAAGTGATCAAACTCTTACAAAAGAAGAAAAATTTCAAACTGAGACATGGACTGGTTAGTCCGTAGGGGTAATCCTATTCTAAACATATGACCTCAGTTCCAGGCCCAACTACCTAAAATATATAAAGATTTAATTTGCTGCAGCAACTTTGCTGGGAGCTCTTCCCTCCCTTCTCTTTATTTTGAGTCATGATGATAGCTTCAAAAGCTGCTCGTCTTTTCTTGTGGCACCAGACATATTAGTCGGTCACTCCTCTGTATGTGTTCTCTCCACATTCTCCTTCCCTTTTGCCAATGGAAATCAGTCTTGCTTGCCAGTTTTCCTTCTCTGACTAAATTACGGTTTCTTATGCAAAAATAAGGAAAAACAAAACTAACCTTAAGCAAAGTGGTGTAAGTTACTGCATCAGGGAGAATCACCTCGTAGCCATTCGTCTCTCCTTTTTCCTGGAAAGAAGTTAACTTGAGAAATAGGAGGAAAAAATAGATCTTTGGAGCTAAAAGTATAGTAACCAATTATCTAATATTGTCAAATTATCAAGATTCAGACTTCAAACTAGCCCCTAAAGTAAATGTTCTAGACCTTCATTTCCTCGAAAAAACACATAGCTGCATCAAGATTTCCTGTTTTTGTGCATGCGAAGATTAGAGTATTATAGGTTAATCTATCAGGATCCAATCCTTGGTGTGACATCTCCTCGTGGACATTTAAAGCTGCTTGGGGCAAACCGGAGTTTATGTATCCCTGCATATACAGAAAGCAGAGTCTTAAATCATCATTCTCTTCCAGTATTAGTTACAACTTGCTCTAATAAGACAATAAAGCATGCACACTCAATAGGAAAAGTAGATGCTTCATATCTAAAAAGGTGGCATTCATACCTTCATCAATAAGTTGTACATTAGAATTGAAGGTCTGCCACCCTCATGTAACACATAGCCATATCGAGCAAGAAGACCATTAGCACGGCGTAGATCTCCTGCACTAAAACAGTGCAAGCGCAACATTGGAAAGGACACTGAAGCTCGCAATGATAAATAAATGAAATAATCTGCCCTCCGTCAATGAGGATAACATTGCTTTATCTAGCATATTTATTAGTGATTCAAGCAGACATATCCACACAAGCTACATGGTTGTCTCAGAGAGTCAGAACCACAAATGCAAGTACCAAGAAGCTGGCACAATCTTGTGGCTCAAAACAGCAAAGGAGATATTTATAAAAATAACCTTAATGAAGTTGATTGAAACAAATCAATAGTAAGCATATGCAATTGCACTTTTAGTCAACAAGCAAAAAACAGATACTTCAATGAAGAATTTGTCACAACAGCCTCAATTAAGCTGATTGAAATTAAAACAATTAATAATAAGCTCATATAACCCACGTTATCACTGAACAAGCCAAAAAATTAAGCAGTCAAGGGCCTGTTTGGATAAGAAAACTGGTTCACCTTTCAATAAAAATGGAACAGCACCAAAAAGACAAGAAGAACAACAACAACAAAGAAGAAGAAGTTGTTATCAAAGTTGTCATTGTGAACAAAAACGCAGTTTCCTATTAAATAAAAATCGGCTTCTTTACTTTGGAAACAAGACAACCAAATGGGTTTATAAGATGTAGTTTTCACTGACAAAACATGGAATTCAAAATAATGGAATAATCAAAAGGCTTTCCGGAAGCACATGGGCCCTAGATATTGCAAAGAAAGGGTCTGTTTGCAGTTGGCAATTTTCAGTCCTCCGTTTCTGCATGCATCAGAAAAGGAGTGCACATCCATGTATATAACAATAAGAGGTTCATGAAATCTAGAAAAGCTTATGGACACAATAGAAGACATCTATTTGTGGTGCATTTTCATTAATTATTACATCATAACAGACTAGATTAAAAAAAAAAAGAACGATAAATATTAATAAGAGGACTGTAACTGAAAATTAGGATAATCATATATTTCTTAAAATTCATCATAAGCAATTGTCTTCAACCAAAAAAAAATCATAAGCATTCATCTTCTCACTAAGTTCATTCTTCAGATTGCCCAAGATATGATGAGAACAGTTGGTCCATTCTCCTCAATAACAAGGAAAGGGATATCAAAGAGCATCAACCATCTTTGCAAGATGTACTTGAGGATTTCTGCAGACTGTCAATTGATCAAGCTCATTTTTATCCTATCCTTTTATTGAAGATTAACAATACAATCCATGATGGAATATCCCCTATGTTGAGAGGTCTCCAAGGATTGTCCATGTTTTAAAATACTGGGTAGCGCTAAAAAGAACGGTTAGACATTTATGATTTTAATAATTTAAAGCTGATATTAGAGAATTATCCTACATTCCCTCTTTCTTCTCCTACTAGATGGCTGAACAAGGGTAAAATATTTATAGCAAGATGATCTTTTGTCAAATTTAAAGAGAATTCAATAATGATCTAATTTCAGTTTTTCCTGATGTTAGATGAGTTATGTGTACTTTAAAAAAATCACGATTTGTTTTTGGCGATAAGTGCTTCTATATCTACTTTTCAATTTTCCCAACAGGTATGGGGTGATCTCCCTCCTATACACTGATCAAGAACTTATCCCTGCAAATATTTACACATATGTAAGATTATTGCCAATAGACTAACACAATACTTCATTTGTATTTAGGTGAGCTTATGCAGGTTGATATTTTCTGGGAAAAGAGAAATAAGAGATTTGAATTTAATGAATATAGTTTTCCATGTCACATATATTAATTTTTGTGACAGGAGTTGTGGACTATAGCCTACTATATCAGATTGCTTAAGATATGTTTGAAATTCTAATGCCAAGTTACAAAGTCACAGTATTTTGACAGCTTCCATTGATCCCAAAAGGAAAAGCTTCCATCAAACCATTTCTATTCAGATTTTTAACCACACATTTCCCTTTATAGGACATATGAAAGACAGAAATGAACTAGCTCGTGCATTCTACAGTGAGCAACTGATGTTCAAGGTTTCTTGAAGGTTTCTTTAAGGTTTCACTGTTCCCATAGCCATAGGCCGATGTCCTTAATAAGGGGGCTTACTGGCACTAAGCTTTCCGCTCACAGCTAAGATATACTTAACAGGTGTTTCATTATAAGTTTTTATTTGAAATTCATTTATCACCTTTGTGAACTTGCTATGCATATGAAATATTCACGCACAGATCCTTTGTTTTAGATAAACTGAAAATTGTCAGGACATATCATTATGCTCATGTTTATGGGTTCAAGATCATAAACTTCTTGGAGCACCCCACACAGCATGAGCTTTCTAACTAGTGCTATAAGAAAATAAAACCTCCAATTTAATGTTGATTTACCCTTACAGACAACAGTAGCTAGCAATGTGACTGTAAAAATACGGAGAAACAAAATTACTTCGAATGAAAGGCTGAAAAATATCTTTTGTAAGCAATAATGCTACCTGCTTCGATAAGAGCATTTAGTAGACCAAAGATCATCACTGCTGACAACTTGGGATTTCCCATAGCAGTACCTTTCTCCACAGATTCAAGTACTTGGAATGCTTCATCAATTCTTCGCGCATCACCTAAGCCCTTTCGAGGTAAACAAGATAGAATCATGACTAAGCTAAACCAGCTACTTAATATAAATACAATGACAAACTCATGAGAGGAAAAACTCTTCCAGCCAAAGCTGCAGACTTGGCAAACATGTAGCCCACTTGATGAGGGCATTGGGATAAGCTTCAATAGATGACAGATGGTATCGAAGTGTCCATGTCTCATGAAGCTGTAGTGCATGGGCGATATAGAACTTTAGTTACCACTACAGAGTTCTCACAACATGGATGAAGATAGCTCTGTCTACCAGAAGAAGTTTTTATATGACGCCGCCAATAAATTTTATTTCTAATATGACTAAACTGATTTTTTTTAGACCCAAGAAAGACTAAGTGTACATATCTGCATAAAATGATCTTGCACATTCCCATTTATTGGGGAATTAAGTATCAGGCGGCTTTAATGAAAATTATTGGTGGGAACCAGTAAGATCATAGGTGGTCTGAGGGGTGGCAGAAGGTGGCAGTACACCCAATAGTCTGACCATCCTTTGAGCCTAAACCAGAACAACAGATTCTTGGATTTTGTGGCAGCAGGCAGCAGTACACCCAATAGCCTGACCATCTTCTGAGCCTAAACCAGAACAACGGATTCTTGGATTTTTTGCCACATCAAGTCATGAGTTTTCCTTGACCAAGGAAGTAACATATACTTGACTAATGAAGTGTTCTGTTATTTGTCTTTCGTCCTTGGCAAGGGGAAGGGAATTATTAGTGTCACATAGAAAACTAAATTCGTTGCTTATTCTAACAATAAGTGAAGAACAATGCCAGCCCAAATTTTATAATATATATATATATATATAAATAAAAACTTTTGAGATCGTACCAATCTTCCCATTCCTTCTTTCCAGTAATCTTTCCTACTCAGATCAAGCCACTAGAATCTCCACGATCCATGCACAACCAGGCCACGATCCAATGACCAAGGCATCCATTGGGTCACAACCAAGGCTGTGATCCATGCGTAAATGAACTTATACTTTCATAACATGCTCTATTTTTGAGCTTCTACTCTATGTCATTAACTAGCTCTGGTTAGGTGCATTCCAACCATTGGAAATGGGGTTGCTTCGTTGATTTTTACAAGAATTTTGGTTCGTTTAAGCTTTATATTAGATCATAATCAGCAATTCAAGTAATTCTGTAACCTTTTGAAAGGCTTCATCAATAATGCCAACTTGAAACATAAGGTGGAAAGCCAGCTATCCATTAATTGACTTTTATTGAAGTAGCCAAAGTCTTTGTCTCCTAATCTTCGATATTTTCTAGCTTCTAGGTTTGAAATGGAAGGCACCCCCAGTGGTGCTCTTTAAGGTAGAGTCTTTATTAAAAAAAAAAAAATGATTTAAAACATGATCATGGGAGCGTTGAAAAAGATTTTACTCCTCCAGTGACAGTCACTCCATTGTTTCTTTCAATATTTCCAAATAAGGTAGGGTGAAGAATCAGCAATAACAATAATTACAATATCAAAATCTAATTTGTTGCACAAGAGACTGTTTATCAACTTGCAAATTAAATGAGACAATTTGCACCTAAAAAAAGCCATTTTTTAATCTTAAAATCATGGATGTCACTATTCGACTTTTGTTTTGTCAAGACAGCGAATATTTAAACTCATGGGAGTACATTTAACCATGTCACTGATGAAAGTATATTAATGTTCACAATGACATGCCGTACCTTCAGCAGTGTGCCATACGTCACACTATCTACACCACAACTTTCGGGCTTTAACATCTCCTCAAAGATCTTAAGCGCCGCATCGACATCCCCACAGTGAACACATGCTTCCATCACTGCATTCATCACTATAGTGTTGAGCTTCCCATCTCTTCTCTTGGCAATTTCGACTTCCTCAAAAATCTGAACCAAAAGGAGGTCAAAAATTAAGGCATGTACGAAATCATTCAGAGTACAATAATAGAAGAACAACCAACTAAACATTCTAAATATTCTCATTACATAAGACATTGCCCAGAACCTGACAAATGAACACTTAGTATGCTCTAATGTTGAGCCATGGGGGAGACCACTCCTTACAAAACTCAAATGCTCAAACCACAAATGGAGACAAAGCTTAATTTTTAAACACCACAAACAAAACACTCTCCCTCACGCAAGCTGGCAGCTTTTCGGAAGCCCAATGCATAGAAATTCACTCTAAATGGGAAGCGAATCAAAAGTTTGGGAAAATCGATCGCCACAGCACGGGCACACCTTCCACATCCGCATCAGTATATATACAGTTCGACTACTCGACCTCCAATTTCCCTTCAATTTCTCACCAACCAAAACACGCCAGTCCAATCCGGACTCCCAACCAAGAGACAAAATACATGCTCGTGAATCCAAGCCCCAGCTTTTCCAGGGAAAACAGGCCGAAATAAGCAAGCACGGTAACTCCACGAACGGAGAGACCACGTGAAGGGGAACATACCTGACAGAGCTGCCGGCGGCGGGTGAGCTGGACGATGCGGGAGGTGAGGGGCTTGAGGTTGGGCTTCCCGGTCCTCCGCCGTCGGAGGAGCGACTGCCGTCGGAGCGGAGCAGAAGAAGAGGAAGGAGAAGGAGAGAAGGCGCATTCATGGAGAGAGAGCGGTGGTTTCGGTGATACCGACGTCGGAGGTGGAGGCGGAAACGCCTGAATCCGAAGCATCGCCGGCGGCGGTGCGGCGGCGGTGGTGGTGGCGAAGGAAGCTATCCACCCGCCATGCTCAGAGAGAGAGAGAGAGAGGGAGAGAGAGGGAGTGGATAATGTCAGAGCGCTCAGCGGTGGAATTGTTGGCGGGCAGAAAGTTTTTCTCTTTACTTTAATAAAGAGTTCGTTAAAAATGTTTAATAAATTGGTAAAATGGGGAAGACAGTTATGATGAGGATGAAATCATCAAAATTCCTAATTTTTTTTTTCGGACCTACTCTATTATTATTATTTTTATTTTTATTTTTGTTGGTGCTGGAGGAACCGCTACTGGGCCGACAGCCGTTCCCGTAAACCCCCAGGCGACGCTAGCAGGGAAACCACCACCCCGACGTCACGCTTAAGTCACTATATAGTAGCTAGACTGCCTCCCTGCTTCGCAGGGGATTCGAACCTTGGCCTCCATGCCACCTTGGTTGGTGGTTCGGACCTACTCTATTCATATTTGGTGGTTCGGACCTACTCTATTCATATTATAACTCTCGCTCTCAGATTTTTACCCTGCTTCCTTACAGATTGTGAGAGTTAAAACCCACACATGAAGTTATATCGTCAACATCCCAACCCTTAAAAAATGTGAGGATTCGAATCCATTACCTCCCCCTTCTATATTGGGTGGTCACTGGAGCAAACTTCAGTGGTTCAAAATTCCTAAATTGAATCAACAGCGACTCATCTATCATATTAATTTTCATGTAAAAAAAATCAAATTGAAAAATTCAAGACACATTTTTTTCATATCAACTTTCGTATAAAAAAATCCCAAATCAATACACCTATCGTCATAGATTTTATCTTCATCAAGCACCTTTTTTATGGTGCACGATAGCAACTCCTCTCCATTTTTGTGGTCTCTGGTGACTTCCTCTCTAGAGAAGAGCTCCCTCACATAGTGAAAATCTAATCAAATCTCTAGTTTTATCTCAAATTGTCCTTAAGATTCTAACGATTCTGGGATGGGACGGACGGAGGAGATTTTTGCTCTGATTCCCAACATCAATTCATTTTCTTCGTATCACTGTCTTTAAAGAGCCATTTCATTTCGACTTTTTACGACGGACCAGTCTCTCACCACCCGTGTCTTTACTTTAGTAATTTAATTAGAATATTGAATGCAAACTCATGGATTTTTTTACAAGTGTATTAGTTCAATATTTTTTATATAATAGTGTCCCATTATCATATGCAACTTGCGTGGATCCACCACTTTCGCACTAACGCCGTAATTTTTTGGCTTTTGATTTGTTCTCTTTTCCACATGTTTTGTCATATGAAGTTCCTTCTCAAGCCTAAACTTCATGTGAAGACCAAAGAAAATGAGAGTCGTGAGAAGGAAAGGAAGCAGGAAGAAGAAACGAGCGGTGTGCGTGAGGCGGGGCCGGGCCCACCGAATTGGTTTACTTGTTCCGACTCGGGCCTGGGCCCAGTCGAACTTTCTAGCTTTCACGGACGGCAGCAGCGACGCCCTACATTGCACGACACCTAGCAGCCACCAGAAAGATCGTCAAAGATGCTCGGGGACCCAAATCAGAGATGAGGCCATAGCATTTTGCTACGGAAAATTATTATAAAACTCCTAAATCTATTATATTATCAGTCACAAAATTAATCGAATGAACTCAATTGACAAAACGTAAAGATATTTATGACTCAATTAACACAATTAAAAGATTTAAAATCGAATTGATAAACATTTACTAAATTTTAAAAAACCTTGATAATTTCCTCATTTTGTAATTAAGCGCGACAAAGTGGTGGGTATGATGAGTTAGAGAAGTCCGTCATTCGAGAAAAGGTAACGTTTGAGGCTCAAAGTTGAGGTGAAATTAGAGAATATGCTGAAGTTCATATTTGGTTGCAAGCTCAAAGTTGAGGTGAAATTAGAGAATATGCTGAAGTTCATATTTGGTTGCAGTTTCAAAGTTGAGGTGAAATTAGAGAATATGCCGAAGTTCATATTTGGTCGCTCTTAATGATTCATCATCTTTAATGATTATGATTGACCCGATTTGCAACATTTATGGAGTTAGAGCATTTCATCGTCAGAGACAATGAAGTAAAAGATTCAAGTTAGAAATGCTTCAATCTCAAGCTCTCACTCAATTATTTGAGAGTATGTTCAAACTCACAATTTTTGTTGGACTCCCATTAATATAAACAAAATTTCAATGAGAATCTTGAGCCAACCTTATGCTTTCTTTCATAATATATATGGGTTTGGTTCAATTTTTCCGAGGGACATTCAGCCTCCAAAGCCTCTCGGGGAAATATTAAAGCATTTAGCAAGTATTTTGAAATAACTTCCGATCAAATGCTAGCATTAGGAATGCTAAAAGCTCAATACTATTTTCACTCAACTTTGCAAAATATCATCTGTGGAATGCTAAAACTATGATTAAAATATATTTTTTCCTTTCAAAACAACCCTCACAAATTCTTTAGTTTTTCATTTTACCTCTCTTTGTAACTATTCATTCTTTGCATGAGGGCAAAAGGCTGACGAAAGACCAGCGAGGCTAGATTTGGCCAACAAAGGGCCAGTGAGCATCCGTGAGCCATATGACCTCCACCAAAGGTTGTGCGACCTCAAGCGACCGCTAACAAGGTCTCATCACCTCAAGCAACTGGTGAAGAGTTTGGATCCTTTTTTAATAAACAAAATAAAATAAAAATACATCCAAAGCCTATTATAAAAGGTTTTTTTGCTAAACACTACTTGAACTCAAAGTCCCTTTGAAACAATTTGCATTTCCTTAGAGGGTTTTGGCCTTTAGCATCACACAAAATCTATTTGCAAAGTTGAACCAAAATACAAGTTTTCATGGACGCATTACGCGTTGGTGCCATTCGTTTTTATTCTTTATGAAACCTAAAAAGCAAATAATAAGATTCATAACCTTAGTTGAATGGAGAAATTAGAAAACACTTGACATTATTTCTTCTTTTAATACCCTACAAAATATTTTTCTAAAATAAACCTTAGACGAACATCTTGCTATTTTCTCAATACTAGAAAACAAGCACATTTTACAATTCAATGAAAGAAACTGACAGAAATATTCTAATTTTCTCACATAGAGTGTGAGGATGAAGTTAATACTACCAGGACAATCAAGCAAATTTACCAAGTGCACTTTCCTACCAAAAAAAAAAAGAAAAAAAGAGAGGATAAATTAATTTCTATTTTAGCACTTTGTTCGTTTTCTTTGGTCAACTTACCTATTTCCATCTTTGATATATACCTAGAATTTTTTTATTAAAAAAACACAAAAATGAGACAAAATCCAATTTTGACTCTAATATAATGGGCTAATACCACGAAAAACTTCAAATTTGTAGACTTGTAACAGATTTTTTTATCACAAAAAAAAATCCTTTAGTTTTCATTACATTGGAGTAATACCACAAAAAATTAAAAAAATCAATACACTTGTAACAAACGAAGGATCAAACCCCAAATTGATATCACCATCAATTGTCGCGTATGATCTAATTTAGCAATTTGGCAATAAAAATTAACATAAATTAACAAAATGCAAATTTATCACATATGTACTGATTTGTTTTTTTTTGTCAAAAAATTTGTTTGTGGTAAATTTGTTGCAGATACACTAGTTTGAGAATTTTTATGGTATTAACCTTAATACAAATGCTTTTCTTTCATACTTTTTTTCGGTATTATCTTACTTTCTGAACAAACTCATAGGAAGGTTAACTTCTCCAATATAAATATTTCTAGTAGTAATTGTACGCCCAAAATTAAAGGTGCCATAAACTCTCTCTTTTTCTCGACATTTGTGAATATAACCATAAGTACTTCGGTAAAACTTGTTAATTATATATATCATATCCCCACATAATTCAAAGCCGCTGATTTTCTTTTTGTCAGCTTAGCAGATCCAAACCTTTTAATTTGATCAATTATGGCTTCCCCTCCAAAACTGAATCAAAGCTACCAAATCAACATCCAATTTATTTATTTATTTATTTTCAGTAAGGCCTTTGGCCTATGACATTACCATGAGGATCGTAATTACAAGTTACGAACGTGTCCCCGTTCACGCAAATGACTCTAGCGCACCCGACTCGGACGCTCTGTCTCCAGACCAACTGCGTGTAGTGCGAGCAATCTCGGCCCGGCGCGCATGTGTTGGAGCCGTAGTTGTAGTAGGGCCCCTCAGCAGCCCATGCAGCGACGGCGTCCTGCGGCTTCCATGCCCGGCCGGCGCCCCAGAATAGGTTCTCGCCATAGTTGCTGCTCGAGTGGATGAGGGCGCAATCTCCCCGCCGCTGGCGGGCCCACCAGGAGGCGTAGCTTGCGAGGGCCTGGTTCCACTGGAGGGGCGGGAGGCCAAGCCTCGACCTCACGGCGTTGTGTGGCGCCAGGTACTGCTGGATGACGGTGTTGGAAGAGGCCAGGCTGCGTCGAGACGGGGCCGAGAGCGCAAGGAAGGGGAAGGAAGAAAGGAGGAGGAAGGTTCCTAATAGCCCACATGAAAACAATGCCATCTTAGAGAGAGAGAGAGAAGGTTTGATCAAGATTGATGTTAAACACCAACTAAAGCTAATGATATTTATATGGGTACGATGGGGGGAATCATTTCACATGTTAGGGTTTTAATGCAAGTAATGGGAAGAGTGTGGGATTGCGGTTGACTTACAGCTCGGGGGCAACGAGGTTTTTCAATGATTGTCGCTTCATGATCAACGAACATACCGGTCGTTACGTTATTACATATGCCGAGGATTTCGCGTATAATAAGGGTTTTCGAATCGGGTTCGACGCTGCGACCATGATAGACACATGCAGAAATCGAAGGTGGCGGACATGTTTGATTAGATCGGATCAATTCGTGATAGAATACAAGTTAGCTTGTGCTGCACATGAGTGCATGTGGGGTGTAGTCAGAAATCCATTTATGGACATGTCTTACGCGACGAAGGTGGCGATTATGCGTCTCGCGCTTGATGCGACAAGTGGGAAAGATCATTTCTTTTTCATCTCATCGACTCTTACTTTCCTGAACTGAAGATGTCTCTTCTGTCGCTCTACCGAAGAAGAGAATACGCTGTCGTCAAGCTTCGCCCGCTGAAAGTACCGAAGGCGCACCCGCCGCGATGATGGAGAAAGCGAGATAGGGAGCAGGATTCGTTCGATCTCTCTTTCGCGTTGCTCCGACCTCATTGCGGTAAAAGGGTTTTCGTGCTGACGTTGCGAATGATGCGCTGTGATCCTCCTCATGCTCTGCTAAGGACAGGTTTATGGACCGCATTGCCCACTCGGCTGATCTGAGGATTTTCCGGCGTACCCTATGAACAGATGAGAAAGACAAGTCAGAGAATCCAAAGCTCTGTTTTGAAACCCTAGGTTCTTGGAAACCCTAAGATTTTTCCTTGCACGATCTGAAAAGAGCTGGGGTCTTGAATCAGACAGTTTGTTTAACTTAGATAAGTACGCTCAGATCAACCCGTTTGGGATGAGCATGTACTTACCAAGAGTATCAAGACCTGTTTATCAATTACTTACTACATCAAAGTAGCCCATTATTTAAGAGATATAAATAGAATAGTGGATTGGAGAAAATATTAGGTGAGACGGTCTTTATAGGTCATCAATGAGATACTTCATTAATTGACTTTCACCTGTCTTAATGGGGCCATCAATTTCAAATTTTTTTCTTGCCTCCATTGCTTCTACCCCACCCCCCCCCCCCCCCCTCACTTCTTCTTCCTTTATACTCCATTACCCTCTGTTAACCTCTCTCTGTCTCTGTCTCTGCCTTCCCTTCCTCCTCCTCCCTTCTCCTCCACACCATTAACAAGCTCCACAAACAAAAAATGTGCACAATAAGATGACTGAATTTGCAAGGAAAATTCACAAGCTAAATCTCATGAGCTTTTACAACGCATTAGGAATCAAAGTCGAAGTTAAAATTTAATTAAATTTATTTTCCAATTCTCTGTCTCTTTTGCAAACAAATCTCAAGGTTATTGAATGAAACAGAAGGTGAACCTACTTCAAGTTGTAGACCCTTCTCAGACTCACACCCAACCTCAAAAAACAAAAATGCCTACACCCCATAGAAACCCTAAGCCCAAGCCTCCCTCCCCACCACACCACCCACACCCCCCCCCCCCACACACACCCCTCTCTCTCTCTCAAACAAGAAGCGCGAGAACGCGATTTCCAAGTTCAACACCCTTGACCAAAGCGCATGTCAATAGCTCCCTGCTTTGCGAGCTCGACGCCGATTCGGTCTCCAAGACCTTTGGTTGGAAGCTCTACGAGCTGTCCAACTTTGATGCCATGAGAGAGAGGGAAAGTAATGAGGGAGAGAGGTTAATGAAAATGAGAACAAAAATCGAATTAATGGATCCCACTTGGACACATGGCATTCAATTAATAAAGTGCCTCATTAATGATTTGGGAAGACGATCCCATCTAATACTTTCGTAGTGGATTCGGTTGTGAAAGTCCAAATCCTATGGGATTTATTATATTTTGTAGCCCACTCAAGGTACACTCATGTTATTCCACAATGAAATGCAAGAAGCCCCCCCCCCCCCCCCCCCCCCCCAAATAGAAAAAGAAAAAAACAGCTCTATGTCATACCAATGAAAACAACACAAACAATTATACTATTAGTCTATAATAGAGGGAAATTGTTCAATCAGTCATAAACCCATTACACGGATGTCGATTCAATCCTAAACATTTCCCTTTTACTATTTAAGTCATAAAGTTTTGTGCAAATTTCCAATGTAATTCTTCGTGATAATTTTTATCAAAAATCGCTAACGTGGTAGTATGCCACGTAGAGCAATCAACAATAACTGGACCGTCATATCATCGATTTTTTACAAAAATCAACTAGAATGACCACATTAGAATTTGACAGAGAGGTTTATGACTAAATTGTCCAAATCAAAATGTTTAAAATTCAATTGATATTCATATAATTAGTTTAGGACTGATTGGATAATTTATCCCTTTAATAGAGCTCTCTTCTCCAATGGAGCTCTTCTCCACCATCTTATAAGTGGTAATTTGCCCTAAGACCGCTTCATCTAATCGCAACCCTTATCTAAACTAAGTGACCGTATCCCTCATCCCCACCTTTGTCCTCCTTTCTAAGTTCCCTCTCTCCTATCCAGAATGTAAACATTTTTGTCCTTGCCTGAAAACCTTTACTTCATCTTCCCCTCTCTGTTCTATAAAGAATCTTTAGCATCCCTATTCACGCTCCCTCTTTTCCAAATGGATTCTCCACCTCCCCATCCCAGAGTTCCAAGAAACTAAATGCCCCATGCCAAAAAGTGGGCAAGTCTCACAGGTAAGTTGTTTGCAAGCCTAGTTTCAATTTCCAAGCATTTCAATCAACCATGAAGAGGCTTGGGGCACTGAGGATGTAAGGTTCACTTAGTTGTATCAAGGTATAATTGCACTTCATTTGAAAAATGGTAGTGGCAAAAGGAGAGTTCAATGGTATCCCCTCGGTCCTTTTCTGATAGCCCTATGCTTCTTCCATGTGACCATGAGTATTTTGTGTTGACACTGTGTGGGATTGGATTCACTTCCAACAATTAGGTCCTCAAGTAAAAAGTAAAGGTGTCAAAATGGGTCTTAAACCCATATATGACCCATTTAAATCATACATGGGTCATATAGGGAACACTTACTTTTGAAGTGGATCATATATAGGTCACTTACATTTTGAAAATATTAGTTAAATGGGTTTTAAATTGATTGGACTTAAAAACCCATTTCCAACCCAAACTTCACGATCCCCCTTTTCCCATTTAACTTTACAAAAATCGAAATTAGAATTAATTTAAATTTCATTTTTTCTTTTCTTTTTTTATTTCTCTTTTTCTTTCCTTCTTATTTGTTCTTTCTTCTTCCTCCTTCCTTAGCTAGTGGCTGGCACAGGGATGGCCAGTGACCAGCCAGGCGAGGCTTAAACTTGTTGGATCTGGCGAGACTCAAGCTCGCTAGTGTCAGGCAAGCTCAATCTCATTGGCATCGAGTAAGCTCAATCTCAAACTCAAGCTCACTGACGTTGGGAGATCGGCAAGACTCAAGCTCATTGACATCGGGAGATCGGCAAGCCTCAAGCTTGCTGGCGTCGAGTGAGCCAAGTCACTCGAGCTTGCTTGTGACTGGCGGCCAGCCAAATAAGAAGAAAAAGAAAAAAAATTAAAAAATATATTTTCTGAAAAATTAAATTAAATTAAATTAAATAATTGATTTAAACAAAATTATAAAACTTTTCCATTCAATTTGTATTGTGTTTAAGTGTTTTTAGCAATATCATTTAAAAAAATCATAAGAAATGATCTTTCTTAGGTTTAGTTAAATGTTTTTCACATTTTTTTTATTTACTAATTTTTATTGTTTAAGTTACTTTTAAAATTTGATGTGAAGTTTTTACTCAAGTAATATGTATATGAAGAGCTTAAAGTGAATTCAATGGGTGGGAGTGGATTAACCTAAATTGAATTAAATATTAATGTGTTTTGGTAATATGGGTTGGATCGAAAATGGGTTATCAAATTTACATTAGATGAAAATTAGTCAAAACGGGTTAAATGGGTCAATATGAGTTGGATCATTTTCAACATGGCCTAAACCCAACCCGACCCGATCCACCCATTTGAAGGCCCTACTTCTAAGATGGGCCTAATAATTTTGCCTCTATTTATTTCAAGGAAAATAATTAATTTGGAAAATATTTTCCTAAAAGTAATTGTTTGTATCATTTACAAAAATAAATAAAAAAATATAGCTATCATCCATGAAGATATTTAGATATAAATTATTGTTGATAATGAAAATAATATATATTAACTAATTATTTCAAATGATATAACAGATTATTTTAGAAAAAATATTTTATAAATTTGTTAACAAAATCTACAGAGCTTTTATTCCTAATTGAAACAAAACAAAAAGAGGATTATAACCGTAGGCTGAAGAGGAGACTCAGTTTTTCAAATGTGTGGGCCTCGCTCGTGAACTTGATTTATACTACGATAATCAAGGAGAAATAGTCTTTTTGGAACACATTAATAAATGCAACTTTAATGATCTTCCTTCCGTGTGACTGGGTCGATATGCAACTCTGATGCTCTTCACCAATTAATTAAAGAACTTTAAAAAAAATCATGTCTCATTTAGATGAATTTAATCTTAGACAATCAATTCTTCTAAAACCTAGGTAACTTAGTTCAAGTTTTCCACAAAACTAATATTCGAATGCCTCATTCCATGTTTGAAATTTTTAGTACGATTTATGGCTACCGCGAATGTTTCTGAGCAATTTCTTCTCTGTCTCTCTAGCGAACCATGTGTGCGCCGGTGGTCAAGCAATGGGGTTCGTTGGAGAAGCAAAGGCCTTGTGATGATCCTTAAATGAGTCCATACCTTGTCTATGGAACTCCTTTCCATGCCCCCGTCTGCTCCAGTCAACGCCATGACCGTATTTGCGAATTCTTGAATGGTTGGTGGATGTCGATGGCATTTGGAAATGGCGGCCGACCGACGACAGAAGTCCGGTGATGGACAATGACCGATTCACCGTGAGGTGGGTTGTTGGTGTTCTGGTGCTTTGAGTGGTGCAAGGTATGAGCGAGTGGGTAGGCTTTCGGTCCTGTGAGGAAGACGATGAGAGGGAAAGAACTAAAAATTTAAAGAAATTATTGCATGTTTGGGGAGTGTGTAGTTATGAAAGTAAGGAGGATTTGCGTGGAGCTGATGCAGTTTTAATAAAAGTGGGCTTGTCATGGCTATTTCCTAATTTGGGCTTAGTTAGGTTAGAAAGGAAAAGAGGGGGGCCAAATTAGTAGCCCAATTTCATACCCGTGGCCCAGACCCTACAGTCCACAGCAGTTCGTATTCTGACCGGGCCCAAGGGCCCAGCCAGAGTCCCTATTTTCTGACTATAAAAAATTTAAAAGAAATTTAAAAGAAATTAGAAAATAAGTTAGGAGCAGGTCTTGATTAGGTTGTCTTATTTTAGTGATAGATGTAGCTTAGCTCTATTTAGTTAGCATTCATTTGGTTTAGATATTTTAATGAGTACCTCTGACTTTATTATGGATTTAGGTAGAGCAGTCTTTGAATAAAGGAATTGGACTCATTTGAACTTAATTCATGAAAGTTGCTGTCCTAGGGCTTAATAACAAGGCCATATTATATATTATATGTATGTATTTATATGTATAGGTATATTCTATTCTTGGTGCTTTATGATGTTTAACTTTCCCAACACCTTACTTTTATCACATTAATTGTGACTATCTACTTTTCCTTGATTGTGCAATCACTCATGATTAATATAATGGTCAAAGATTGCCCTAATCAAACCAATCAAAGTTAAGATATCAAAAGAGCACAAATTAGATAATTAGTGTACTTTAGATTTCTGATTATACAGGATACCTATATCTCAATTGATTTTTAACCGACTCAAATAGGCTCATGATGTCTTATCATTAATCGAATTAAATGAAAATTTCAACTTCATGCTAGGTAAGAGTCTAGGAGAAGCCATGTTAATTGTGGATTGTTGGTCCGCCTTTGGCATTACCTATAAATCCGTCATTTTCCTGACTCAGTGTCACCAGAATTATGACAATAGCTATCAATGAATAGGATAGAAGAGATATGGTGGGAGATTTTTTTTAGATGGATTTTGGTATAAGACAAGATAGTTATATACATGTTTGAAATGGTATTTGTTGGGCTTAGTTTGTTCATCATTGCAGAAATATATAATATTTTTTTTTTTGGTGGACTTGCCTTTATATTTTCAATAAATATATGAATATATGTTTTGATAATAGATTGATATGAGTTATGCATATGAGACTGCGTCCTCGAGTAGGAGAACGATTGTTTCCCTATGCTTGTAGAGCTAGGACGCAATTCAAGGCACGTGCCTAATATTTGTTATGATTCAGCTAAACAAATTGCACCAAGTGTATATTACGATGCATATTGAAGTAAGAGAAAATCAGCAAAACAAGTTCCACAATATTAGATCTACCACTAATATAGAGGGTAGTGATCTTATTATGCTCGAATAGCTTCTGCCTATAGCAACTTCTTTGTCAGGGAACGCCGCTTACTCTTCGGATGTCATGTTTAAATTACTATTTATATAAGAGCTCCGTTTATTTTACGAAAAGTTAATAATTTGAAAAACAGTTTTTCTAAAATGATCGATTGTATCATTTGACAAAATTACTCCATGAAGAATGTCTATTGCTTGATATAATTACTCAGTGAAAAATATTTTCATTAGCAGCAATAATTTTCATCTTCATTCAATTTTATAAATGATATAAGCAATCATTTTTTGAAAAATATTTTCCAAATGATTCTGCTTCTTCTCTTTTTTCGAAACAACTGCATCCTGGATGACGTGTGATTTTGCAATTACATCTCAAGGTATCAATGGTCATTATGATCAAGTTTCTTCAAGTCCAAGGAAGAGATGTAAGTACTTCTAGAAACAACAGACGTGATGAACAATAAAGACTGGATCTCCACAGTCAAAAAAGAGAAAGGATATGCAAAAAAGGTCATTCAGTATGGCCAAACGAGGGAATTAGATCATTCAGTTCGATTTGCATCAAAGATTAATATAGGTACAATGATAGGAATGATTTCTGAACTTTGATCCAATGTATAATATCTTTTCCAAACATTTAATTTATTTCTTGTGGTCCATAAACTTTGGTTCAATGCACAATGTCGAGTCCAACGTATAATGTCATACTTGAATTTTTAATTTATTTGATGTGGTTATTGCACTTTTAAATATTTTCATCATTTATATTGAATAAATTAAAAATTTAGGAATTATATTGCTTATTGCCCAAAATTTAGGAATCGCATTGTCTAAATTAAAAATTTATGCATGATTTGTATGTCGAATAAAAGTTCATGGACTATCTGATAGATAAAAAAGCAAAAAAGAGAATTATCTCGAGAGAACGCAACCGTGAAAACCCAATGCAGACGCAATGAAGTGGTCGGTCGATGAGTTGGACTTGGCGTGGAGGGCAGGGTCACCTTTTGCTCTGAGGGTTTTTCACTCGTTCCGATTTGACTTTTCCTGCAACTGCAATTTAGTCGTTCAATCCACTTTTGTCATGTTCACATTTTCTTGCCAATTTCATTTCTAGGACTTTAATCTCTTGGTCATCGTCAATTCCAAGCCCTTCATTTATGCTCTTTGGAGCTGCAACGCTTGTAAAATTCTCTTTTTTTTATACTCGAAATGGATGAATTAGTACAAATAAAGCAATCACCAAGAAAAGAGCAAAATGACCAAACTAGTTTCGAGGAGCAACACTGCTTAATGCAATAGGTATTCCATTAATTGATTTAGTAAAGAATATCTGGCGATGTGAAATATTTTAATTATGGGGTAGGAATCAATGGGATTTGCTCATTACTTAACAACATGGAAAGAATATTCCATACGCGCAATTAACCCGTAGTTAGCCAAATTTGACCGTCAAGAAAGGAAGGTGCAGCCAGGAGTAAATCAAAGGGAGATTTGGCGACCGTAAATCACACCAAAATAAAGAGGCTAAAATCTTTGAATCCGAGCGAACAAAGAGAATTTTTTTTTTTTGCACGATAAAAAGGAAATTCCTTGCAAATAAAGGAGATTGCACCAACCCAAACTTTGTACGAGAATGTTGTTACACGACGTCTTCTCTAAACAATATGATGATCACTTTTTCCATCATCTTTATTAAAAAATAAAATTTAAACATTAATAAGAATCGATCAGGTGGAATCGAAGTTCACCGCTCCACCACTCCGCTGCTTTCAATTTTAAAAAACCGAAAACCGGATCGGTGACTCTTGAAATCGCTCTGATTCGGTCCTAGCGGTTTTTTTTCCTCGTCCCTAAGGGCGGGCCTTTACGGAAAGGAAGGCGCAAAGGGAAGCGCGTGGTCAGACGCCGAACCTTCCGCACGACCGAAAGTTTCCTCCACGCGGGGGAGGAATCTTCTACACACGCGCCTCGTCCTTAGAATAACATTCCGATTCCTCCTCCTCAACCTCAATCAAAACGTGCATTCTAGCATTCTCTCGATCCGCGTTCTCTCTTTCATAAAACCCACGACCCCCCACGCCGAAGAAAGCACGGAAAATCATATTCTCTGCCAAAAGCCGCCGAAGACAGCAAGAGCAAACCGACTCCTCGCGACTTCTTCATTCCTTGGTTCTTCCGTAGCAGGTGAGCTGCCAGAAGGGGTGCCGGTGTTCCTTCCTTCCTTCCCCGGAGATGTGCCTGGTGTTCGTGTGCGACGAGGACGAGCGGGTGGTGGCGCGGCAGGTGGCGCCGGGGGCGTGCCCGTACTGCGGCGGGGCGGTGCAGGCGGTGGACGTGGAGAGCCAGTGGCGGTTCTGCTTCCTCCCGCTCTGCTTCCGCACCAAGCGCAAGTTCTACTGCTCCCTCTGCGCCCGACGGCTCGTGACCCAGTACTAGCCTTCCGCCGTCGATTCTTCCCCTTCTCTGGAGCCTCTTCTTGTTAGTTGCTGGACTTGTGCACAGGATTTCTTCTTAGGTTGTGAATTCTTGAAATTAGAGATGAAGTATAGGGTTATATGGCTGGATTCGTTAGGGCTTTTTTTTTGCTTTTTTCGGTGGTGATGGAACTGAAATGATGGAAAGCGTGCCTGTGAAAACGCGTTGTACACTGAATCGATCAGATGGGTTGTTCAATTTTGCTCTTTAACTTTTAATTCTGTCCAATTTTGACTTTTAACCCCTTTTTAAGCAAGGGAATTGAACCGACAGATCGAATCCGCCTGTTATGAGAGGTTTTGGCAGGAGTTGGCCCAGTTCACGACTTCAAATATTTCAAATCGAAAATAATTGGCTAAGTTCTTGATTTGATGTGTGAAACCAAATCGAAATTGTAAATCGAACTCATTCAACTTGTGAATCAGACCATCGGGAAACCAAATTGAGACCAACCAATCGGGTTCTCATTTTTAGGGTACATTTTTTCCCTAATTTTCCTTTTCTTTTAAGAAGTAAAGAAAAGAAAATCGCTAAAATTTTAAATCAAATCAATTAAAAAATCAAACCAAATCGGGAATTAAATTGGGATTATCAATATGATTTTTTAATTTCACGATGAAACTAAATCGCTAAAATTGCTAAAATCTTAAATCAAATCAATTAAAAAATCAAACCAAATCAGGAATCAAATTGGGACTATCGATCCGATTTTTTAATTTCACGATGAAACTAGCTCCAAGAACTAATCAACCCCCAATTCAATCAGGTTGACATCGATTTCTATTCGGATCTTGGACTCTTCTTTCCATTGTATCACGTGTCTTTTTTTTCCTCCTTCTTCTTCATCTACTCATTCCTCCATTTCCACCAAAGTACCTTACGAATAGGACCATCTGGTGGACTCAGCTCGCTATTGCTGCTCAGTTCTTCGTGCTCCGGCCCAACAAAACATGAAAGCTTTGGGTCGGGCTCTGTCACATTCTCCGTGGATCATTTGCTCTTTTTCGGGTCCAATTGGCTCTCGAAGAAAAGTTTGAGACCCTTCCGGTTCAGCCCGATTACGTAATCCCTCGGCTCGATTCGCGGGTCATTGACTTGACTGCGAAGAGGGAACCCGTCTTATATAGTTAAATACTGGGACGTGGATTAGCGAATCCGGTTCCATTGTTACATGCGCGGAACGTTGAAGAAAACTTCGAAATAGGCGGATGTTTAGGGCCTATTTTTTAAAATTTGTTTCCATTCTTCAAAATAACTCTTTTTGTTCTTTTGTTCCGGGGAACAAACAAAAAAATAAAAACATGTTTGATAAAAAATTTATTTCCTGAAATAGATTTGGAACAGAAACAAGAAGTAGAAAAAATTAATTTCTTGTTCCAAAAACAATTTCTATAATCTATTTTTCTCTCTTCTTTCTTCTTCTCTTTCTTTTTTTCCTTCTTCTTCTTCTTCCTTCTAGCCAATTGCCAGCCTTGGCCATGGCCTGTGCTAGCGATCTCGCCAGAGCATCGCCGGCCTCGGAGACGCCGAGCCTCGCCGTGGCCTTCGGCGAGCTCACTAGTCCTTGCCTTGGCCTGGTGAGGCTCCAGCGAACTTACTGAATCTCGCCCCATGGCCGGTGATGGCCAAAGAGAAAAAGGAAAAAGGAAAAATAGTAAAAGAATTTTTAAAAAAAAAATCTAAAAACCCTACCAAACATATTTCTATTTTGGAAGTATAGATTTTGGGAAGTTATCAAACGAGTTATTTTACTCAGAAATTATTATTTTTTTGTAAGGTTAATTTTTTTTTTGTAAGATTTGCTTAGAAATTGTTCCCGATAACAAAATAAAAAAAAATTATTTCTCATAAAAAATTGTTTTCCGGAACAAAATCGTTACCAAACACACCTTTATTATGAGGATATGAGGAAGGTGAGGCTTCAGATAATTTGAAGTTTCAATAATCGAATTGGAAGGATCAATTCAATTGACTAGAATGAGAACTGAAACTGGCATTTGATCGACCTAATGCCATATGAAATGTATGGCGTAGGGTGAGAAGTCAACATGCTTAATCAATTAACCAATATCATAAAGAATATTTGTTTTGAAACTCTCTCTAACCCTACATTCAATTGGTGGATTATAAGTTTTGCACATCACTTACGTGTAAATTTAATAGAAATTAGATAAGCGAGTTTTCTCAGGAGGGATGATGTAGATTACGAAATTTTTCCGATGACATGACGTTAATGGATTCAAGAACTTTGAGCTTAATTATTTTTAAGACAATTGGAAAGCAATTACAAAATTCTCATAAGTCCTGTTGAAACAGTCATGCCTCATGCATGCATTTGTCATCTCACACAATTTAACAATTGTCTCGGGGGCCATAAGAGTTTAGGTAGAATCTTGTGAAATTTAGGCTTATGATTGCAAACACTATGGATGGAGAAATTATTAGAAAAGTCTTAAATCTATTATATTATATTAATTTAGTTCTAAACAATTCACTTACAAATTTAAGTCCTCAAACCTTTTGACGATTTATCAATATAATTATTCCTATCAATTTTATTCGAAAATCATTAATGTTGACCTTAACTGTCTTACAAGGCACTACCAATGCTAATGTGAAATTCTTTTTGAATTTTTTTCGTAAGTTTTTGAATTTTGACAATCATCTGTGCCCAGTTGCAACCCATTTGTTGAGTCCTAACGACTAGCCAAGGAAGAAGGTAAAAAAAGAAATAAATAAAAGAGGAAAAAAAAATTTAAAAAAAATTTGTTCACATTAGCGTCGGCCGTACTATATAAGGCGCCCAACTTCCACATCAACAATTTTTGGCCAAAATAAGTTGAAATGACTACATCAATAAATCATCAAATATTTTGAATTTCTTATATTAAAATTCAAATATTAATTATATTTAAGTAAAATTTTAATTTTTTAATTTAAAAAATTTATTATTCGAGAAAAACGGAAATTCTACTTACTTTCATTCCACCTTCTCATGAGATAATTTTATCCATTATATATAAATATTTTTTTATATTTGATTTTTCTTATTTTGAGTAGACATAAAATACAAAGTATGATAAATTTTATTTAAAGGGAAGGGCGTGGCCAGACCCCAAATTTTCAGTCCGCACGTGGGTGAGGAATCTTCTAGACACGCATGACATGCGGATTGCGATTCAAATTTCATTAAGGGTCTATTCATTTCGCGGAAAATGGGCAATTTCAACAAAAATATTTTCTCAGAAGTTATTTTCTAGGAAAATGATAATATTTTATGGTATTCAGCTAAAATCGAAAATATTTTCTGGTATTGGTAAGGAAAATATTTTCTAAGACTTCACCACTTAGGCATGTATCAAATCCATCAAATATGAATTTACCTTTAAATCCGAGCAAACTTGTTTCATAACTTTGTTCCATAATTGTCACCAAATGATCATCTACTCTAAAAAAATATTCGTATGGATTTTAAAAAGAAGCAAAGGAGAAAAAGAAGTAAAGCATCTACAACCCTAATGAGAATCTTTCAATTGAGTGGCATGTTCACCTCTCGCGTCTTTTGTGTTCCAATAAACAAAAGAAAAAATAAGCAAAGCATATAGAGCCATTTGTTTGAGCAATGTACAAGTGCAGGGTAGAGTAAATAAAGAAAATGATAAGCATGAGTGCAGAGTGCGAGCTTGAGATCGATGAACTAAAGGTTCGCCTGGCAACGGTTGACGACTAGACAAGAAAGAAAAAGATGAGAAACAAAGAAAAGAAAAATAAAAAAATAAAAAAATGGAAAAGAAAAAATGAAATTAAAAATAATTCGAATTAAAAAATAAAATAAAATTAAAAAAATAATTCGAATAAAAAAAGAAAAGAAGAAGAAGAAAGGGGTGAAAGAAGTGAGGATTTGTAGAGGTGTGAGATAAAAAAGATCAAGAGAAGAAAATATTTTTTACTTTTCAAAAGTGAAAATTATTATCCCTTAATTTAAAAAAAAATTCTTTCATAGAAATTTTTTTTCTAAAGAATTCATTTTTTAGGAAACAAACACTAAAAAATCTAAAAATATATATATTCAAAAATTATTTTTTCAAAAATTATTCTTCACGAAACAACCGTAACCTAAAACTCCTCTCTACCATTCCTCCGATCTACGTCCTCTGTACTGTACATAACGTCACACGAGACGTGACGGGACAAGACCAAGGAAAGGTCATTCCCCCTGCATCAGCAAAAGCCGAAGAAAATCAAGAGCAGACCTCCTCCTTGCAAATTCCTCCTCCTCCTCCTCCTCCTTCTCCTTCCATAGAAGGGAACTGCCAGAAGGGTGCCGGCCTTCCTTCCGCGGAGATGTGCCTGGTGTTCGTGTGCGACGAGGACGAGCAGGTGGTGGCACGGCAGGCGGCGCCGGGGGCGTGCCCGTACTGCGGCGGGGCAATCCAGGCGATGGACGTGGAGGGCCAGTGGCGGTTCTGCTTCCTCCCGCTCTACTTCCGCACCAAGCGCAAGTTCTACTGCTCCCTCTGCGCCCGCCGCCTCGTCGTCCAGTCCTAGCCCTTCCGCCATCGGTTCTTCCCCACTCCGACGACCGCGTTTTTTCGGGGTTTCGACTTCTTGTTAGTCGCTGGTGATCGTGTGCAGAATTTCTTTAGGGTTCTTGAAGTTAAGAGATGAGGTATGTGGATGTATATGGATGGCCTCGTTAGGGTTTCCCAAAAAAACCCTAACGAGGGGAAAAGGGTGCCTGTAAAACGCGTTATACAGTGAATCGATCGGATGGGTTGAACTTTTAATTCTGTCCAATTTTGACTGTTAACTCTTTTGAGATCTTATTGATCGTTCATTCTAGGAGCGTGCACGAGAACCGAACGAATTGAAAATCGAATCGGATTCAGTAGAAATTGGCCCTATTTGCAACTTCAAAATTTTTGAATCGGGAATAATCAATTCAACTCCTACCTCCAGGTGCGGAATTGAAGATCGATCAGACTGAAATAATTTTTTCTTAATTTTCCTTTTCTTTAAATAGTAAAAAAAGACCGACAAAAAAATAGTAAAAAAAAGAAAATTGTCAAAATCTTAAAATTGGATCAATCCAGAAAACAATTTGAGAACTTAAAAGACCATCGACCAATATAGTTTTCGATTCCCATATGGAACCAGCTCAATTTGAGAACTGATCATTCCTAGTCTAGTTAATTCCATCAGGTTGACACTGATTTCTATTTAGATCTTGGACTCTTCTTGACGAGCGGGTGGTGGCGCGTCTGGCGGCACCGGGGGCGTGCCGGTATTGCGGCGGGGCGGTGCAGGCGATGGACGTGGAGAGCCAGTGGCGGTTCTGCTTCCGCAACAAGCGCAAGTTCTACTGCTCCGTCTGCGCCCGACGGCTCGTGACCCAGTACTAGCCTTCCGCCGTCGATTCGTTCCCAGCTCTGGAACCTCTTCTTGTTAGTTGCTGACGACTTGTGTACAGGATTTCTTCTTAGGTTGTCAATTCTTGAAATTAGAGATGAAGTATAGACGTATATGGCTGGATTCGTTAGGGCTTTTTTTTTTTTTTTTTTTGGTTCTTTTTTCGGTGGGGATGGAAACTGAAAAGATGGGAAAAGCCCTGACGGGGGAACGCGTGCCTGTGAAAACGCGTTGTACAGTGAATTGATCAGATGGGTTGTTCAATTTTGATCTTTTAACTTTTAATTCTGTCCAATTTTGACTTTTAACCCCTTTTAAGCAGGGAAATTGAACCGACTAAAAACTCCACTAGATCGGATCCGCCTATTACGAAAGGTTTCTGCAGGAATTGGCCCTGTTCACGACTCCAAATTTTTCGAATCGAAAATAATCAGCTAAGTTCCTAATTTAAGGTGTGAAACCAAACCGTAATCATAAATTGAACTCATTTAATTCATGAACCAGATCAATGGGGGAACCAAATTGGGACCAACCAATTTGGTTCTCATTTTTAGGGTATTTTTGTTCTAATTTTTCTTTTCTTTTAAGAATTTTTAAGATCAATTCAGAAATTAAACCAAATTGGAAATCGAATTGGGACTATCGATCCAGTTTTTTAATTTCAAGATGAAACTAGCTCCAAGAACTAATCAACCCTAGTCCAGTCAATTCAATCAGGTTGACATTGATTTCTATTTGGATCTTGGACTCTTCTTTCCATTGTATCACATGTCTTTTTTTTTTCTTCTTCTTCTTCATCTACTCATTCCTCCATTTCCACCAAAGTACCTTACGAATTGATGGCGGAGAAACAATAGGACAATAGGACCATTTGGTGGACTCAGCTCCCCATTGCTGCTTAGTTCTTCGTGCTCCGGCCCAACAAAACATGGAAGCTTTGGGTCGGGCTCTGTCCCATTCTCCGTGGATCTTTTGCTCTTTGCGGGTCCAATTGGCTCCCGAAGAAAAGTTTGAGACCCTTCCGGTTCAGCCCGATTACATAATCCCTTGGCTCGATTCGCGGGTCATTGACTTGACTGCGAGGAGGGAACCCGTCTTATATAGTTAAATACTGGGACGTGGATTAGCGAATCCGGTTCCATTGTTACATGCGCGGAACGTTGAAGAGAACTTCGAAAGTGGCGGATGTTTAGGGCCTGTTTGTTAAAATTTGTTGATGTTACTCGAAACAATTATTTTTGTTTTTTTTTTGTTTCGGATAATGAAAAACAAATAGAAACTTGTTTAGTAAAATTTTTGTTCTCGAAAATAAATTTGGAACAGAAACAAGAAGTAGAAAAAAAGTAATTTTTTGTTTCCGAGAACAAATTTCAGAATCTATTTTTTTTCTCTCTTCTTTCTTCTTCTCTTTCTTTTTTCCTTTTTCTTCTTCTTTCTTTTGGCCAGTCGCCGGCCTTGGCCATGGTTGGTGCCGACAACCTCACCGAAGCATGCCGGCCCCCAGAGATGTCGAGCCTTGCCATGGCCTTTGGTGAGCTCGCCAGGCCTCGCCCTAGCCTGGTGAGGCTCTAGCGAGCTCACCAAACCTTGCCCTGTGGCTGGCGATGGCCAAATAGAAAAAGAAAAAGGAAAAAGAAAAAAATAATAAAAGAATTAAAAAATTAAAAGAAATAAAAAAAATCTAAGAACCCTATCAAATGTATTTTTATCCTGGGAGTATAAATTTTGGGAAGTTACTAAACGCATTTGTTTGCTTAGAAATTATTTCCGAAAACATAATAAGAAAAAAAAATATTTCTCATAAAAGTTGTTCCGAAAAACATAATTGTTACCAAACGCACCCTTATTATGAAGATATGAGGAAGGCGAGGCTTCAGATAATTTGAAGTTTTGAGAATCAAATTGGATGGATCAATTCAATTGACTAGAATGAGAATTGAAACTGGCATTTGATCGACCTAATGCCATATGAAATGTATGGCGTAGGGTGAGAAGTCAACATGCTTAATCAATTAGCCGATATCATAAAGAATATTTGTTTTGAAATCCTCTCTAACCCTACATTCAATTGGTGGATTACAAGTTTTGGGCATCACTTACATGTAAATTTAATAGAAATTAGATAAGCAAGTTTCCTTAGGAGGGATGATGTAAATTACAAACTTTTTCCGATGACATGACGTTAATGGATCCAAGAACTGTGAGCTTAATTATTTTTAAGACAATTGGAAAGCAATTACAAAATTCTCATAATTCCTGTTAAAATAGTCGTGCCTCGTGCATGCATTTGTCATCTCACACAATTTAACAATTGTCTCGGGCGCCAAATAGTTTAGATAAAATATTGTAAAATTTAGGCTTATAATTGCAAACATTGTGGATAGAGAAAATTATCAAAAAAATCTTAAATCTATTATATGATGTTAATTTAGTTCTAAAAAATTCATTTACAAATTTAAGTCCTAAAACCTTTTGACGATTTACCAATGTTGTCATTCTTGTCAATTTACTTGAAAATTACTAATGTTAACACTAATTGTCTTACGGGGCACAACATGAATAATTTTTTGATTTTTTTTTGTAATTTTTTGATTTTTGACTATCATTTGTGGCCGGCCTAAGGAAGAAGGTAAAAAAAGAATACAAGAAAGAGGAGGAAAAAAAAAAAGATTTTCTACATTAGCGTCGGTTGTGCCACATGGGGCGCCCAACTTTCACATCAACAATCGTTAACCAAAAATAAGTTGAAATTATTATATTAACAAATCATTAAATATTTTGAATTTCTTATTGAAATAAAATTTTAATTTTTTTAATTTAAAAAGTTTGTCATTCAAGAAAAATAAAAATTTCATTTATTTTTATTCTATTTCCTAATTAGATAATTTTATCCAGCTTATATATATATATATATATATATATATATATATTTTTTTTTTTTTCCGACGTTTCCTATTTTTGAGTAGGCAAAAAATATAAAGTATGATAAATTTTATTTAAAGGGACCAAATTTTCCGGGCCGGGACCAGGGAAAGTCCCCCCGTGGGCGAGGAATCTTCTAGACACGCATAACATTCGGATTACGACATCCGGATTCCTCCTCAAATTTCATCAAAACTCCTTCCTAGCATTTCCTCGATCTGCGTCCTCTGTACATACGTCACACGACAAGCGACACGCGACGCGAAGAAAGCAAGATAAAAGCCATTCCCCCCCGCATCAGCAAAAGCCGAAGGAAAGCAGGAGCAGACCGACTTCTTCCAAATTCCTCCAAATTCCTCCTCCTCATTCTTCCATAGCAGGGAGCTGCCAGAAGGGTGCCGGCCATCCTTCCGCGGAGATGTTGTGTTTTTTCGTGTGCGATCAGCAGGAGAAGGTGGTGTCGCGGCAGGCGGCGCCGGGGGCGTGCCCGCACTGCGGCGGGGCAGTCCAGGTGATGGACGTGGAGAGCCAGTGGCGGTTCTGCTTCCTCCCGCTCTACTTCCGCACCACGCGCAAGTTCGGCTGCACCATCTGCGCCCGCCAGCTCGTCGTCAAGTCCTAGCCCTTCCGCCATCGATTCTTCCCCACTCCGACGACCGCGTTTTTTCGGGGTTTCGACTTCTTGTTAGTCGCTGGTGATCGTGTAGAGAGTTTCTTTAGGGTTCTGGTTTCTTCAAGTTAGAGATGAGGTATGTGGATATATAATAATGGCTGTGGCTTCATTAGGGTTTCTGAATAGATGGGAAACCCTAACGGGGGAAAGGGTGCCTGTAAAACGCGTTATACAGTGAATCGATCGGAGGGGCTTTTTTAATTTTGATCTTGAACTTTTAATTCTGTCCAATTTTGACTTTTAACTCTTATGAGCACGTATTGATCGTCCATTCTAGGAGCGTGCATGAGAACCAAACGGATCGAAAATCGAATCGGATTCAGTGTTTTTAAAGGATTCCATAGAAATTGGCCCTGTTTGCAACTTCAAAATTTTTGAATTGGGAATAATTGATTTAGTTCCTAGTTCCAGTGCGGAATTGAAGATCGATCGGAGACTGAAATATTTTTTTCTTAATTTTCCTTTTCTTTAAATAGTAAAAAATAGAAAGTTGTCAAAATCTTAAAATTGGAGCAATCCGGAAATTGAATTGGGACTGACCATCGACCAATACGGTTTTTGTTTCCCATATGGAACCAACTCAATTTGAGAATTGATCATTCCTAGTCCAGTTAATTCCATCAGGTTGACACCGATTTCTATTTGGATCTCGAACTCTTCTTTCTATCGTATCACTTTTCATCTTCTTCTTTGGAGGGACTCAGCTCGCAATTGCTGCTTAGTTTAGTTTCTTCGATAGCGCATGGTAACATTTCTATTTCTCCGAATTTCTGTTCTTTTGTTCTCCGGAACTAAAAAAGAACAGAAATCCGTTTAGTAACAGCAAGTTGTTTTTCTATTTCCTGGAATAGAAAGTTAGCCCGGAAATAGATTTGGAGCAGAAACGAGAAGCAAAAAAAGGTTACTTCTTGTTCTTGGGAACAATTTCTAGAAATAAGTCAATTTTCTTTTTTAATTTTTTTTAATCATCTCTTGCTGTGGCCACCTCCAACTGCCTAGAGCCATCGCCGACCGCCGTCGCCACCGTTGCACGACACCGTCACCGTCGACCGTCATCGCACAGCCCATCAGCCGATGACCGTCAGCCACCAGAGCGGCGGCGGCAACCGATCAGCAATTCATAAGCAAAAAAAAAAAAAAAAAACGAATAAATACAAAAAAGAAACTGTTGCGTTACCAAACGCATTTCTATTCTTTTTCTATTTCAAAAGTAGAAATTTTGTGTAATTACCAAACGAATTCTTTTACTCAGAAATTGTTCATCGGAATAGAAATAGAAAAGAACTATTTCTAAAAAAAAAAAAAAAAAACTCTTCCCCAGACAAGAAGCGTTGTTGGGCAGTTTTGTGGTCCGGCCCAACTTAACATGAAAGCCTAAAATATATGATAGCACTGGCCTTAGTTGGAGCAAATGCCGATCCGGAACAATTTAGGTCCGGCTCTCTCACATTCTCTGCCAAGAAAGCAAGACGAATGGCGGACGACCCGGAGTTTTACCCGTGGATCTTTAGCTCTTTTCGGGTCCCATTGGCTTTTGAAGAAAAGTTGACCCTTCCGACTCGGCCCGACTGCATAATCGCTCGGCTCGATTCGCGGGCCATTGGCTTGTCTACGAAGAGGAAACTCGTATTATATAGGTGAAGCCAAATTAATTGCAGGATTGATAAAGAGAAGACACATGCCAGAAAAGAATAAGAGAACTTGCAACAATAGTAGCCCGAAGATACTCTCTTGAAATAGTAGTGAGAAGCATCATCGATAGAAAGGGACATCAATTCAAAAATGGTGTACGAAGAACGGAAAAATAAATAGAGCATTGGAATTAGGGTTTTGTTTCAAGTTCAGAAAAGATGTGTGAAAGAGCAAGATTTGTGAAGATAATAGGAACTTTTGACATTCGTAAAAAATAAAAAATAAAAAATCAGTCAGGTCTGAGTGGTCCAAGTAGGCAATTTCACTCTTGGAACCGAGAATTTGACCAAATTCATCGGTTTGGATTGCATGGAATTGAAAACCAGATCAGTGCTCCTATGAAACACATGGAACAAGCCAATTCGATCCAGTCTTGAGCAATTTCTTTTGCTCACCACCAGTTCAAAGAAGGTGAATACTTATTATGAGGATATGAGGAAAGCGAGGCTTTAGATAGTTTGAAGTTTCGAATATTTAAATTGAATTGGGCAGATCAATTCAGTTGACTTGAATCATGTACTTGATAGGTGGGTTATGTCGTCAGAGACATCGTAGAGAGAGTTTCCGTCGGAGGAAACGTGGCCCTTTATGTGATACAAACGTATCTGATGACACGTCCTTAATGGATCCAAGAACCATTATCTTAAGATATTTGGAAAGCGATTACAAAATCCTCATAGTCCCGTTTGAAATAGTCATGCCTCGTGCATGCATTGCTCATCTCTCACAATTTACTAATTGCCTCGGGGGCTGATAGTTTAGATAGAATATTGTCAAATTTTGGTTTATGATTGCAAACATTGTCAAAAGAGCGAGAAAATTACTAGAAAAGTTCTAAACATATCGTGCACATCTTAATTCAGTTTTAAATATTTTACTTTGACTAATATAAGTTCTAAATCTTTTGATGAGTTATTATTACAATCATTTTTGCCAATTTTGAATGGAAATCGTTAATGTGGATGTCAACTATCATACGAGATATGATCAACGCTAACGTGAAGATTTTTTTTAAAATTTTTTATAATTTTTTGAATTTAAATCCTCACCTATGAACAATTGCAAGCCATCACCAAGATATAGTGACCAACAAAGGAAGAAGGAAAAAAAATAAACCAAAAAAATTGAAAAAAATTGTCAACGTCAACATCGACTGTATCACATAAGACAGTTAACGTCCACATTAATAAATCGTCAAAAAGTTCATTATTAAAATTGATTAAATTGAAAAGTTAATGACTAAATTAGCGTCTTTACAATAAGTATAGACCTTTTCAGATTATCATCACATACGAGAGCCTTCGTTGCTAACGATATATTAGTAAAATTAGAAAAATAATGGTTTGGTCGGAGGAGCAGATGCAAAACTTTCTCTTTCAATAGCTAGTCAAATGACTACAAGATCATCGCGAAAGTTCAACCTCCTTTCCTTACAACTTCCCTAGTATGATTGCCCGGCCAATTGTCACTGCTGACCTGGAGGATAGAATCTCGGTCTATCTTACGCCATCTCCACGAAAGCTTGACTGCCCGACCAATCACCATTGCCGACCTGGAGAATAGAATCTCAGTCTATCTTAAGCCATCTCCACGAAAGCTTGACTGGCCGGCCAATCACCAGTGCCTTGCATTACCTCACCTCCCATCACACGTAAGGGGAGCCGGCCCGGAAGCTCTCGCGGCAAGATTTAATAAGAGGAGGACAGGTTCTCATCCTATCTAAGCAAAAGCTACAACCAACGCATCAATGGTGACGAGGGCTGCCATGCGGAGAAATGTCTCTTGGAACGGCGCATTGGATGCCAACGACACAAGAGTCAAGGACTAAAAGAGCTACCGATTCCACTCTAAATCCATAGGAAGAATATCTTTGCCATCTTGCCGCTGAAAGATACTTTTCCAGGACAAATAGAAGACAACAACTTACTTAACCCTTACGTGTGTCCATGCCATGCTTGCTTAATAGAAAAAGTCAAGTGAAAAAAAGTCTTTGATTAAGCAAAGATAATGAGCTGAGCTAGTCAATCGAAGTATCGCGAAAATGTGACACGTGTCCCTTTCTATTGGGAAATTCGATGCCAACGGACAATTTGTATTTATAAAATTCAAACTATTGTTCTCTTTCATTATTTTTATGCTAATTGCTAAAGTTTTGGGTTCATATTGACGAATAAGTCTTAGCTTCGCCTTCTAGATATATTACAACAACTTATAGTAATATTTCAAAAAATTAATTAATATGCTAATTAAGCCTACTGTTTGATGGAAACACGGTATCTCCTTTGTTTATTCAAGTTGTACTCAGAAAGTCAGAATTTTTTATCGCGGAATAGGGTTGTGATGGCTAAAGTACCCTTGAAGAAAGAGTAATTTAGTCATTTCCCTTGTGGAGATTCGCCTTTGCAAAATGCATTGTGGTAGTTGTACGAAAGTAGGATGCAAAATCAAAATTGAATTGACGCAAAATTATATAGGTATGACATCTATGTTAGTGATCTTTAAGAGCGAATCTCTAATAATTTTAATTTTAAATTACGTTTCTAATTTATGTTGTAGATGTTT
Source organism: Eucalyptus grandis x Eucalyptus urophylla (assembly GCA_028830015.1). Classification (NCBI taxonomy): domain Eukaryota; kingdom Viridiplantae; phylum Streptophyta; class Magnoliopsida; order Myrtales; family Myrtaceae; genus Eucalyptus; species Eucalyptus grandis x Eucalyptus urophylla. Next base: position 25,166,581 of record CM054189.1, on the reverse strand, counting down.
TTGGAAGAATACTTTCCATTGATATTCTTCTACATTTCAAAATGATTTACCTTACTTTTTCCCCTCCGAATTGCTGTCCTGGTCTAAGGAAAATCTTACTTTTTGTTGTTGGCAAGTGTTGAAATACCGTTGGCCCAAATTTGAAGTGACAGCACTAGCACAACAAGATGCAGATATATACACAAAGGATTTCCACGAATAAAGAAGCAAGCATTAGATTAACAGGTCAAATATCATTGAAAAGAAACTCACGCACATCGATGTGATAGAAATAACACGAACTTTTAGATGTTCCAACAAGAAACACAAACTTTATCTTATGTAACAAAATCAGTATCTGTCATGATCATGTCCGATGCCCGACTTAAGTTATCTACACAGTAGTCAACATGCTAACGTGTACAATGAGTGGTGTTTCTTCTCTCTGAAAAAACGACATCCTCATGTTATCAAATCAAGCAAAGGGAAGATTACAATCGAAAAATAGAGTTCTTCGGGTATTCATATAAAAAGATTACACCTAAGTCTTCCTTCTTGAAAATCAATAAATTGCATGTTGGAATTTAGATTGAGAGCTAAGGTTTCAAAATCTCTCCCATAAACAACGAGATGGCATTGGTGTCAATTTCTCGAAGGCCTCAATGATTCCTTGATGATTTTTCGGGAGAGAAACTGGGTTTTTGAAGGTGATTTAGGATTTGAACAGTTAAGTTTCACTTGTATCACAAATCAAGAGCTATAAAGTCGACTTGACATTGAAGGTTCTCCAGGGGAGAAAAGTTCTAGTTCAACAATCGATTGAAAAGGATCCAACATTTATTGGGGTTATATTTCGTGGAATTTAAAGAAATCCTTGATTAATTTGATAATGAAATGGCATCTTTTTTGGAGAGAAGAAACGCAAGCACAATCAATGTCGCGAGTGTGCCTCGTGAGATGACACATGGACAATTAACAGCGGGAAAAGCCAGAATGTGTTCTTCTTTGGTCACATGGGCAAACGTCTTGTGTTTTCTTCTTCTTCTTCTTCTTCTTCTTCTTCTTCTTCTTCTTCTTCTTCTTCTTCTTTTATATGCAGCCTAGATTAATCTGTCCGACATAAAAGAGGACACACGGAAAGGAACCAAACTCAAATCTTAGCATTTGTATCTGATTTTTCACAATGCCAATTATGGTACTCCCTCAAATCTCAACTTTAAATGTTTCTACAAGAGCCAAAATCTCGCACATGTGTCGGCACCAAAAAATGACCAATTAGTTATAATCGACAAGTGACATGCTTAGTCGATATTAGTAGAATTTGGTGAACGGTAGAATTGTCGCTAAACAAAATAATTAACAACTTGAAGACCATCGACAACTTGCCAAGAAAGTTATCAACAACAAACATCAGTAGTTGATGAAACCTTCATTGGGGATGAAGTCATCAATGATGAAGTCATCAATATTGATATGTAACGGCCGAATAACGATATTTTTGGAAATGCAACTTCTTTTATATAAGTGTTACTAAATAATAAGTAATTGCCGAGTAGTTTATTTAATGCCACCATTTTAGGATTTTATATAAAAAATTCTTGTAACCATAGGTAGGATTAAGATGTTATTTGTTTTGAAGAGGGGATTAGGAAGTTATCTTTTTAAACTCAAAAATTATTTGCCACCCTCAATTGTAGGTTTTAAACAGTCACATTGTACTCTTTATAAACCCCTAGTCAATTATAGAACCCAACATTCTTTACCAATTTATCGTCATCTTTGCTTTCCTAGAATTTGCCTTTCCGCTATTTAAGTAGCCAACAACAATTGCCTCTAGCTTTCGTACTTTACATTCCTTATCATTTACTTTCTTGTCCAAAATTATCAAAGGACCATTCACAAATTTTTTTATTCACACATCGATCCATATACATTCAATTCATATATATTCGAAAGTTATTTCATTGTTGATTCAATTTTGGTGGAATGTTTTTGGATATATTTGGTATTTCACCGTCAATTCAATTTCAATGAAACAAATTTTTGGCCCGTCTAGTGAGACGCATCTTGTTGATTTGAGGAGACTATGATGGCAAAAATGAGAAATCAACAAGAGTTTGACAATGTTGCTAGCAACAATATTCCAATGCTGCAAACTAGGGATGAAGTTGCCACCTATGAAGCATCAATATTCTCCAGAGGTCTTTATATCATGTCGGAACTTCGGCACATGTTCAACATCTCTAATATGCGGTTAATAGGTGTTGAAATATTTGATATGTGGTCAACTCTCCCAACTCTGACACTCGTGTCTGGAATTCTAATACGTACGAAGTCAATTTTAAAAATTTTCAATAAATAAGAGGTCAAAATATAAATATGCAAAAAATTTAAAAATAATAAAATAATAAAGGGGGAATGAAAAAAAAAATCTAATCTTCTCTTCTTCTATCTCTGACTTCCCATAACACACAATTTCCCCCCCCCCCCTTCTCTTGACAAGCGTTGCTCCTCTCGCCAACATTACTCAAAATCGAAACAATGAATGATACTAACAAATAGTGGATTAGTATTTTTAGTGTAAATTCATTATGGGCTCTTTTTTATTATTATTTATTTACTTATGAATTTGAATCAAATTAAGTTGATTGAAATAATCATAAAAATGATAATTTATCATGTACATGTAAAAATTACAATGAATATATAGTATGTCTCAACGTGTCAAAATTCTCAACTTTCTAAGAAATGACGTGCCAGCGTGTCTTGTTGCATGTCGGTGTCGATGTTACTTAGGCTGTCACATGAAACATCCTCAACTTCGAGCCCTTTACATGGTAAAAGAGAAATCTGAACTTGGTTTCATCGGTTAAGTCCAATTGTGTCTGCTTCTTCTGATCATGTCTTGGGCATGAACCCCGAGTCAAATGAGATAGTCAATCGTGGTCAAATTTGATTAGTTCGGGATGAAAAGGCCTTCAAAATTTAGATATTTTCCAAGTTGCATTTAATGCCTTCATCATGAAGTAAATTAAGGAGCACGGACACTTGGCACATTGGGGCTTTACATTAGAAGATAATATTATATTTGGATTTAAAGCCATTAATGAAGGGGACACCTCGGCCTTGGATAATCAAAATTTCTTGGAAAAACAAGTGAGAACAAGTGAGAACAAGTGTAAACAACTTACCACCGGCCGTAGTGGCTCCGCTGGATAAGGCCCTGCTGATCTTCAGCCCAGAGGTGAAGGGTTCAAAACCTAGGGGAGGCGCTAGGTGTATTAAGTGTGACTCATGGGTGGGGGGTCCTTCTGCTTAAGTGTCACCTGTGGGTTTACAGCGCGGCTGTCAGCTGCAAGCCGGTTCCTCCAGCAGCAAAAAAAAAAAAAAAAAAAAAAAACAAGTGTAAACAACCACCGGCCATGGTGGCTCCACTGGATAGGCTTCAGTGAACCTTTGCAAGGAAGGTGAGGAGTTCGAAACCTTTGTGAAGTGAAGGCTCTGGCGGAGTTACTTGGTGACTTAAGTGTACTACCAGGGGTGGTGGGTCATCCCGCTTACGTAGCACGTGGGGGTTTACGCTTCAGCTACCGGCTGAGGTGGTTCCTCCAACACCAAAAAAAAAAAAAAAAAAAAAACAAGTGTAAACAAATTAGAACAAGTGTGAACAAGTGTGAACGTATTAAATAAAGTGGGGAGAAAGATATCCCTATAGCCTAGGCCCATTAATATATTAGGATCTAAGTGTAAATGGTAGATCTTGAAACCTACAAATGAGAGGCCACATGCGCACAGAGAGAGAGAGAGAGAGAGAGAGAGAGAGAGAGAGAGAGGGGGGGGGGGGAGAAGGCCAAGACAAGTCCAACTTTGGACCAAGACAAGTCTATCTTATCTCTTTTGGACATTAGCCAATAAATAACCGAGACAAGTGTCCAAGCTAGTATAAAGCCTACTTAGGATCTTGGGAGATAAGATTTCATAGCCATGGATGACCCTTGATTCAAGGCCAAGTGGGAACACTCCTCTTTTCAACTAGAATTTACCTCATTTAATTTTCGAAATTTCTAGACCTTTGTTGTTTTCCAATTTTACAGAGTTTTTTATATTACGAATTTGGATAAGCTTCCTTCATAAAAGTTATTCAAAACATCTTAATCTATAACATGCTTAAATTTCATATTTTTTTTTAGACGAAATGGTTAGAACGAAAGACCAATCAATTACTGTATAGAACCTACCAAGTATAGTGAAAACGGTAATCAAGTTGCTTTCTCGAATTTTCATAAAATCTTCCATTTCGAATTTGGACATGCTTCATTCACAAGATTTTTAAATGACATCCATATCTATGACATATTAAAATTTCAAATATTTTGGTGAAAATTTGGATTTTGAAATGAGTCTCTCTCTCTCTCTCTCTCTCTCTCTCTCTCTCTCTCTCTCTCTCTCTCTCCCTGACCGTTGAATATGCTTGATGGATGAATTTTTGGATTGTGTTCAATGAATTGCTGCTCTTTCCACAAAACGAATTTGGCTTGGATTCCTTCATGAAAAATGTTTTCTAAGGTCTTCTTTACAACATATTAAAATTATATAATTTTTCTAGTCCATTTGATAAGGTAATGGTACTGATTTCAAAAGTTACTCAAAATTGTTTTTGCCTTAGAATGGGAGAACCACACGCCCAACTTAGAGGGGGAGGGAGCTGCACACCTAACTAGAGGAAGAAGCCAATCTAGAGTCTTTTTGGCTTGAAGATAAGAATGTATTAATGCTTTTGGAAGCTAGCTAATTAATGAGCTTAATGAGTCACATGCCCATGTGTTTAACTTGGAAAACAAGTTGTCCAAAGTCCAAGTTTCTTGATGACCAAATCTTGGATAAATTTTAGGGTATGATGGCCCTAGATTGCCTTGATGAGCAAGGAAAAAACCAACCAATTAAAAGAAGACATTAGGCATTAAAGGGGCTTATGTGTCCCTTAGGCGCCAAAGGCAATAATGAGCCTAGAGTGAGCCTTGGAGGATAAGCAAATAGGTGGATCAATTATAAGTCAATACCAAAAGATCTAGGCACCAACTCGAGAAAATAGGTAAGCCAACTCGTCATTTAGGCATCATCATGAGTTTGCAATAAAAATCTAAGGGAAAGAGGCTTATAAATATGATGAGCCATCCTCACATTTTAAGCCTTGGTCTTTCTCTCTTTTCCTCTCCATTACTCCCTTCTCTTTCAAGTCACCCTAGACGCTGACCGACCATCAAAGAAGCATCTTGGAGCTAGGTCTAAAAAGTAGTAAGTAGATTTTCCTAACTCTTCAATAGGGCGATGTGCTACGCTTATCGATTTTAGGATCATGTCATCGTTTGCTTATGTTGGCTTTGTATTGTTATGCTTGTTGTGTTTCTATTACTTGTTGTTACATTAAGTAAGATCATCATCCCACATGAGTGTCGAGCACACCCGGATGTCGAGGAGAGGTCTCAATGACTATGGACAATGCTAAAGCCTAAGCGAATGATTCCAAGTCAAGGTCACGAGCTCGAATCGCATCCGACATGAGTTTGATTTGATAAAACACAAGAGTCGTTCATTAGTTCACCTTCCATGGCACATTTTTGGGCCTTTCATTTAGCTAAAAGTTAAACATAAAATGAATCGGTTGATGTTTGAAATGTATGGACACACGGTGGACTTATATGCCGACACTAAGGGATGCCGAGTCGTTGCCTGGGGTAAAGCCCCAAATGTTGTCCCGATATCAAGATCGTGGACGATGCCGGCCTGGGTGAGACCGATGCCTGGGGATCGCCCCGGATGCCATCTTGATAATGAGATCAAGACGATGCCGGTTGCCAAGGGGGGGACCGATGCTTGATTCTTACTGGAAGAGTCAATTAATTTCGACTAATATGATACTGAAAAAGAAAAATGAAAGTCCATGTGTGGTTCATGATTGATACATGTGTGATGCTTGCAAAAGCTGGGTTTGTTTGATATGTATTGTTAAGTCCTTGCATCAATTTGAGCATATATTTGAATTGGGTCACTTGGTGCTTGAATGAGTTTCATGAGATGCAAGCATCCCTTTTTATGATCAAAATGATCATAAGCCATGGATCCTTGGAAAACTTGTTCATATGCACTAACTCATTGTCTTTGATTCTTGAAAGCACATAGACGATTGAGAGCCTTTCATATGCATAAACAAGGCAAGGCACAAACCTTGCTATTGATTTGCCATCGACAAGTGGGTGATGACCTTGTATTCAACGATCGACGGCGAGATGTCCTTCTATAGGAGAATTAGAGATTTTTACTTACTAAGTCATCGACTCACTCTTGTTGTTCTCACCATTTAAGGTGTGTGATGGGTGAACCAAGGTCCAAGAAGGGAATGAATCTAGCATGGGGGCCGCTTTTGGGAGCAGTTAGGGGATGCCGAGTCGTTGCCTGGGGTAAAGCCCCAAATGCCGTCCCGATATCAAGATCATGGACGATGCCGGCCTGGGTGAGACCAATGCCTGGAGATCGCCCCGGATGCCATCTTGATAATGAGATCAAGACGATGCCGGTTGCCAAGGGGGGGACCGATGCTCGATTCTTATTGGAAGAGTCAATTAATTTCGACTAATATGATATTGAAAAAGAAAAATGAAAGTCCACATGTGGTTCATGATTGATACATGTGTGATGCTTGCAAAAGCTGGGTTTGTTTGATATGTATTGTTAAGTCCTTGCATCAATTTGAGCATATATTTGAATTGGGTCACTTGGTGCTTGAATGAGTTTCATGAGATGCGAGCATCCCTTTTTATGATCATTTTGTTTATCATAAGCCATGGATCCTTGGAAAACTTGTTCATATGCACTAACTCATTGTCTTTGATTCTTGAAAGCACATAGACGATTGAGAGCCTTTCATATACATAAGCAAGGCAAGGCACAAACCTTGCTATTGATTTTCCATCGACAAGTGGGTGATGACCTTGTATTCAATGATCAACGGCGAGATGTCCTTTTATAGGAGAATTAGAGATTTCTACTTACTAAGTCATCGACTCACTCTTGTTGTTCTCACCATTTCAGGTGTGTGATGGGTGAACCAAGGCCCAAGAAGGGAATGAATCTAGCATGGGGGCTGCTTTTGGGAGCAGCTCGGTAGAGGAGTTAGGCTACCCTAGTCCTTTTTATTAACTATATATGGAAACGAAAATAAGTAGCCCAGGACTAGGATGGGCATGTAATCAAAACAGCTTTTGATGTGTAAATACACGCGCGCGCGCGCGCGCGCTAGAGATGGGGTGGGGGTATGACACCACACATTCTAAATCTTTAATTATCGAAGAGCGGCAGAAGGAAATCAACATGAAGAAGTTGATCTTCCAAGGCATCATAGTAAAGAGTAGTCGAGGGATGTCCCTAATTGTAACATGGTGTCACAATGAGAAGATTCCTCAAAGACTAACAAAATGAAATGGCCAATTTTATTGTGAATCACATATCGAATGTGATCAAGCCAATTGTCATTAATATTGTGAATTATGCTCTATCGAGGTCAGAATTGTCCAATCAGCCACTGCCACTCCAAGTTAAACTAGTGATAATAGGGTATGTTTTTAATCTATCTCCATTTCTTGATGCTAATAGTGTTCGTCAGAACAACCAAATTGGTGAAATAACTTGGCAAATTAAACCAATTGTTATGCTGGTCTATTGCGAAATGTTGAAGAGGTAAGGCCAATGGCTCCATTGGTACCACCCAAAATGAATATTCCTATTAGGCCTAATATGTCGATTAACATAGATAATTTAGTAATACCAGCATTACTGCTAAAGGGAGCAAGATGGGCAACCAAATCCGCAATTGAACCCAACACAATTTATCGAAAAAGTTTGACAACAATTGGATCTTGATAAAAGCATTATCATACCTGTTTATAAAAAGACCATATCCTAATGGGTCGATGATTAGCCTTCTCCAGGAGACTTAAAACCCTTGACTTTGCCATTTTTATTGGTGAAGATGAAAAATTGACTACTGAACACATTGGTCGATTTATAACCTAGCATGGGGAAGCAGAGACAAACAACTTTTTAAGACTTTAGACTGTTTCCTTTGTTTTTGTTGAAAAATGCTTTCACTTGATATACTAATTTACCACTACTTCTATTGGAAACTAGTCGAAGATGGAAAAACAATTACATTTTCAAATCTATAGAACAATACTTTAGGTATCGATCGCCAATTTGACCAAATTCAATCAATATAGTAGTCAGTTGGTCGATCAAATTTGTTGCTTGATTCAAGAAGGTTAAAAATAGATACCATACTTTGCTCTTAGTTCATGGATTCGACTTTCAATGGGTTGAATTTAATCTTTAGAGAAAGATTCCACTGTTAAGATTTTGCCGATTTATTTCAATTAGAAATGAGAGTGCTCAATATGAGCAACTACTTAAAATAGAGATTGAGTGCCATATGAAGACTTTTCACAAAACATGATTTTTATGGAAAGATAGAAGTAAGATAATAAATCTCATCAAGATGAAATTCAATAAGGAAAAATCAAATGTGCTAATGATAAGGGTGCATACAATGACCCTTGCTTATGTAATTTAAAATATTTAAATGATCGACAAATTATTCAAGTCTTTTAAGATGGACATATGTTGATATTCAAAAGTGACCAATTTTTTCTTTTATAATCGACAAGTGATAGACTTAGTCAATAACAAAATTTGATAAACAACAGATAGTCATTGTCTAAAATAACAGTCGACAACTTGAAGAGTGTTTATGATGGGAAACTTCATGGGATGAAGTCATCGACATCAACATAAAACTATGTCACTAGATAATAGGTAAATGTAAAGTGTTTATGTTCAGTGCCACTATTTTAGGATTTTTGAAACTTCTTGTAAGTAATTATTGTTATATTTCTTATAACCACAAATATGATTATGAAGTTACTTGTTTTGAAGATAGGATTAAATAGTTTACCTTTTAACTTTAAAAATCGTTTATAACCATCGATTATATACGCTTTGCAAATGCCCAATCAATAATAAAACTCAATGTTCTTTACAATTTTTCTTTATCTTTAACATCATGCAATTTATCCTTCCATAAAATGGTTAACCACGATAGCCTCTAATTTTCATATCCTTAATTTGTTGTCATTTACCATCCTATCCAAAATCAACAAATGACCATTCACAATCTATGTTGATCCGCACATGGATCCATACATATTCTAGAGACATTTGGTCGTCAATTCAATTCAATGAAACATCCTTTCGAATATACATATTCTAGAGACATTTGATCGTCAATTCAATATCAATGAAACATCCTTTCGAATATATTCAAGAGACATTTCGCCGTCCATCCGAGCCTGGCAAAACAGGGTGCGAGTTAATTTCACGCTGTAATAATCCTCACAATCCAAGGGCGGCTTCTCCTACTAGAGCACTCAACCCTAGCACTAGAAGACAAGCGTAGCACGCGCAATAAAAAGTCGACACCTCACTCCAGACAATCACCGAAAAGATAACTCTACTTCAAGCTTGCCAACACATTTCATCCACATGACATCCCCCTGTACCCTTATCGAGGGAGGGCCCCCATCGACCGAACCAAACCACTGGTTCTTACCCACATTTCCGTAGGCCCTGCAAACTCCTCTCGTCCCCTCGAATAAGTCCTTTTTCTGATCGGAGTCAGAGTCAAAAGAAGAACAGATCAAACACCCTCCAAAACGACAACAACATCATCAAGAAAAAAAGGGTTCTCCTCAATCCTCCCAATCTGTCTCGAATTTTAACTCCCGTCCACGCCCTATCATCTTGTCCGAGCAAGAAAAAATCAAACGCATGGTGTCAAATTTCATTTCGCAGTCTGGAAAAAAAAGGCAACGATAGAGAAAGAGAGAGATGTCAATCAAGGCACGACACAGCTTCGGAAGCCACGAGAGGACGATGCCTTCTCGACATCTACCTTAAAAAAAAAAATCAACAAATATGAGGGAAAAAAAATCCTGCGAAAGAATCGATAATATTATAAGGTGGATAATAGCGCACCAAACCTCCCCGAGCTGAAAAGACGAGATTGACCCCGGTCGGTCCCACGATCGACGAGGTCAAACTCGTCAAATCGCCCCCGGCAGCAGTACCACCCCTGCCCCACTTGGCCTTTGGAAAATCCATCGCCAGTTTCCTCCTACACATGCACCCATTATCCGAACACGACCAGTCGCCCTTAATTTTCATCACATAATAATGACAATAATCCCTAATAAATAATAAAAATATAATTTATAATTTTCGACACATTTGTCTAATTATAATGATAATAATAATCTAAATTGTGTTATAAATTTTAAGTATAAATTAAAGCTAATTATCCTCGCCCAAATCCTCGACCAATGTGAAAAGCAAAAGACCACATTTCATATAACTAAGAAGATAATTTGTCTTTTAGACCCCAAAAAAGGGGATAATTCGTCTATTTTATTTCTAATATTGATGATTAGAAACATAAGTTAGTTTAAACTTCCAAAAACATAAAATAAAATAAAATAAAGAAAAAAAAATCAATTCCCTTCCTCCTCGTCCTCCTCCTCCCCCTCCTCGTCCTCCTCGTGCAGATCCGACAGCGCGAAGCAGCTCGAGGACTTGAACACGCTGTGCTTCCTCGCGTGGCGGCCCTGGAACCTGCTCGCGGCGGCGGCGGCCATGCCCCTCTCGCCGTCTCCTCCTCCGCCGCTGCTGCAGATGTCGCCGTCGTCCGCTTCGCGATGATCGCGCTCGTCGTTGTCGTCCTCCTCCTCCTCGCCCACGGGGAAGAGGGGCATCGACCTGGCGGCGGACAGGAGGGGGAAGTTCTTGGACCAGCGGAGGATCCGGCGCCTCTTGTTGAAGGGGTGCTCCGGCTTCTCCAGATCCTTGGCGCTGCTCACCGCCTCCGTCAGGTTCGCCTCCGCCAGGTTGCTGAACGACTTCGATTTCCCGGCGAAATGGTTCGACAGCCCCCTCCTGCTTCGACAAATGCACCCATCCGACCAAAAATCAGTCGCTTTTTCCTCCACAAAAATGAACCCTTTTGCGAATCGAACGGAATCTTAACGATGGATTTTCTCCAAATCGCAACCAGAACCTCCATGAAAATTTTTAGTACGATGACAGAGAAAGGAAAGAAATCTAAACCAGCAAGGAAAGAAAATACAGTAGCAGAGAGACGGAACAGACTTGATGGGAAGCGAGTCCTCGAGCGAAGCCAGAGATCCGAAAGATCCGAACCCGCCGCCGCCTTTCCCCGAGCCCCCCTTGGCATCCTCCGCCGACGACACCACGCCGTCCTCCTCTTCCTCCTCGTCGCTATCGCCCGGGACTCCGATCGACGACGACTTCGACGACGACGAGTCCTCCTGCTCCTCCTCCTCCTCCTCCGACTTCGCCGACCGGCCGGCCCCGAACCCCGCCTCCAGATCGTTTCCGGCCTGCGCCGCGGCCGCCGCGCGCTCCCTGGCGAACGCCGACTTCGAGCTCACTTGGATCCCCAGCGCCGACCCCACCAGCACCTCCATGAAAGACCTCGGAATCCGTTCCCTTCTCGTCTCGTCCCAAAGAGACCTCTACAAATTCCACCGAAACCTCCCCCAGAAAAAGGAGAGGAGAAACTTCACAAAACAGAAGAAAAAAAAAGGGGGTCGAACGAAATCAAATCAACCCTCGCCTCTCCGTCCTCTTCTTCTCCTCTTGGACTTCCAAATCTGGACAGGGCTTCTGGTCATCAATCGCTTTCTCCCTCTGCTAGGCGCCAAAAAGAAGAAGATCTGGGTCGCACGACTGTCTCGCGGGATAAGATTCTAGCTATGGCTTCTCTGGGTTACAGACTATACCCTTTTCTTTATTTGCTATATATCGGAACACAGAGAAGAAGGAGGAGGAGGAGGAGGAGGAGAAAGCCTTTGCTTCCAGATGAGAGAGAGAGAAACCGGGGTTTTTTTTTTTTCCCAAGTGGGAAGAGATAAGAATGAAAGAGTACAACAGGATAGGGCGAGCGGATATTTATTGCGGCAAATCAATAAAGAAATCGAAACTTAACAAAAATAAAAGAAGGAGAAAAGAGAAAGAAAATCGAGATCGTATATGTATACATACGTGCGGGCGTGCGCAGTGGATGCCAGTAGCTCCTTCTCAGATCAGAGCCATCCACGACGTCCGCCGCCGGCGAAATACGCCACGGGTTCTCTCTCTCTCTCTCCCTGTCCTTTTCTTGATTTTCTTGACGGGGGGGTCCGGCCAGTGACGTGGCGGCGACCGAGACCAGAAACAGCTCGGAGTCAGGAGTCGCTCTCTCTCTCTCTCTCTCTCTCTCCCTCTCTCCCTACTCTCTCTTTCTCTCTCTTCTGGTTTTGCCCTAATCTTGATCTTGATCCTGTTCCCTCTTATCGGATCAAGATTCGATCCTGGGTCATGTTTTTTTTTGGCGGAAGATGATGCGTTGGCTTCGGTCTTTGGTCCTGTCCCCTTCCTAACTACTCGCGATTACAGCTCGATCTCTTCTTGCTTGGGGTACCCGCCTCTAGGGCAAAGGAATTTTGAATTATAGGGTGCAATGAGTCGGTTGAGCCCTAGGGGTTTTTTTTTTTTTTTCACCAAGAAATTGTTGGATCGATTGGCTGTAGCTCTCTACTGCTCTTTATTGCTCCCTATTTTATTTTTTTATTTTTTTATTTTTTTTGTAATCTTTGAATGGGAGAATCGTAAAATGTTTTGTGAATCCGATGAATCGGTCAAGTCTAAGCTTTTAATTAGCACGACAAGCCTCATTGACCGAAACGGTTCATACAAAATCAATAGGTTTGAACGAGCGACCTCCAAATCTTGGGTTAGGATTCCCCAAGAACACTATTAGCTACATCTGCTTTAGGAGTTTGATACTTTCATTTTGAATTCAACTTATCAAATCTTATTTGAAATGACCTTTTGTTTTTTATTTTTTTAATATCATGAAAAACTTTAAATTAGTATATTTGTAACAAATTTAGTACAATCAATTTTAAGTCACTAAAGATCCCAAATTGATACATTTATGACAAATTTATTCCAAACTAACTATTAAGTCATCAAAAGTATTCAAAATGATACATTTGTCACAAATTTACCCAGAATAGTGTATATTTCAACATAAATTTGCTATGTTAATTGATTTACTGTTACATGTTATTCAACCTAGCAATTTCATGACAAAAAGTAAGAAAAAATAATTAGTCACATATATATTAATTTTGGGTTTTTCGTAAGATTAATCCTTCTTTTTTTAAATCTTGCACACAAACCGGCCTTGCTTCTCTTGCAATTAGTCCTAGGATTTGGTCAGCATAGTTTTCAATTAGTATTAATGAGCATGGAAAAAAAGTCACAGCTTTTAGAAGTATGAACTTGCTAGTATAATTTTGTGTCGAGCTTGAGCTCAAGTTATATGTGTAGTCAAGTTCAAGCTGCCCAATACTCAACTCAATAACCTCGTTTTAGTCGGCCTTCTACTATTTCTTAAAGAAAAAAAATTATAACATACCCACATATACAAGCTCTAGAAAAAAATATATATTAATCCTAACCAGATTTGAGTCTAGTTCGAGGATTGGGTATCCAATTCGAGCTGAGGTCAAGCTTGGCATTGTATTGACTTGTTTCCGGCCTAGTTTGAATGTCGACTCAATACATTCAATTAGGTACTTAATCTTCTCTAAATTTGTAGCCAATATTTTTTAATCTTGATTAATTCAATCCGATTCAATCATATTTTGTCCAATTTCAGCAACATTGTGGACATGAGGAATTGCCCTTTGCTGAGGAAATCCAGGTCGTGGATGATAACGGGGTTGACGCTTCATGATTATAACATGACATGTTCCCACCTAACTCTATCCGGTCGTGATATAGAAAGCACGTTGTGTTCATTTATGTCTACACTCAACATCAAAATAGGATCGACCCAGAAAAAAAATGGAACATGAAAATGGGGAGAAAAGAAGAAGCATTGCATCGTATGTGGATGAATTTCCTTTTTATGTTTGGTGACGTACATTTATCTTTCTATATTCGTGTAACGAGTATTTATTTTTATTTTTTTTTTCCAAAAAGGACATGGGGATGACATTTTTGGGTTAATAAAATTCAGAGTTTGGTCGAGTGGGAAATGCAATTTTTCCACCCAAAAAAAGAAAAAAGAAAAGAAAAACGTGGGAAATGCATTTGCCATAAATGTCACGTTTGCTCTTACAAAATTCTGTAAACAATTAATGCAGGGACACTTTAACAGCCGAGTTCTAACACCCTTCACATGCAAACTGGACTAAGAAGGGTACGTGAGATTAATGAGTGGAGAGTCCGCACGCAAAATAAATTTAAGGCAGAGCCCGACTCCAATATCGCTTTAAAATGTCCAAATGAAAGTTTAAACTATTAAATGCAGGGAGACTTAAGTATAATGCCTATATAAACAATGTATATGTGCGGCTTTAATAGAAATTACGTAAATGTGAGAGATTGGGAACTATCCTAGTAATTGAAATTAATGGGGTGTTTAATCTATATAATACCTCATTGAAAGAAGGATTTTTATTTTATTGTATTTCGAGACCTCAAAAAACATCATGTAATGATCACATCCTCGTCAGAACAAATTTTTGTTACTATTTTTAGGTTTAATTGCTATTTTTCAAAAATTAAAATATATGTTTTTAATAAATAAATAAAAAGAGTCAGTCCAATCCTCTCTAATTCCCCCTCAGAATCTACAACCGTATCGACAATCACTAATTTCACTTTTATGGAACTAGGAATCAAATCGATCGTTCCTGGAATCGAACCAAACTGACCGGTCTGGTCTTGTTCAATCAGGGCGGTTGTGGTCCAATCCGGTTCTCGGTTCCTAGGTGGAATTGGATCGAAATGAGAATCAATCACCTCTAGTACTTCATGGCCTAGATAAAGGTGGAATTTTTTGATCAAAATTAAACAAATAAAAAAAAATTGTCAAGTAATGGCCTTCCTCTTCCTAAGAAAGGTAGTTTCCTAATTTCTTTTGTTCGGTCACTATTCTATGCGAAAAATGACCGCTATTGGTGGAGTCAACTCTGATTTCCAGGATGTAATCAAGCTTTTTACAGCTAAATCAGCCAACATTATGAATATTTTGCCCAAGTAGCTTATATAGAGTGTAAAAAAAATTACACAAAACCTCTTCAAATTTTGGGAAAGCACCATTGATGGACACGGGACAGCACAGAATTGGGGTCGTGGTCCCCCTCCCAGCCCTGCGGAGCGACGACCTGTCCCGTACTGCCCCATGAGATGCGGGGCGGGGAGCACGGTGGTTTTGACCTCGCGAGGGGAAAAAGTGATTTATAAATAGTGAGTTTCTCATTCTCTACATTTAAAGAGTTAATTAATAGAAATACAAGGTGAAGTATTTTTTATTGACAAATCGTTTTTCATTAATGAATCTGATTAGTCATTTCTTGTAATTTCCTTGTTTTGTTATTTGAGGTTTTTCTACACTTTAGTTAATTGTTTTTTCTTATTCTCTGAAGTATTTTATTATTCCTTTAATGTATTCAAACGATTTTAATAATCTTTATTTTTTTAGATATTATCATTAACTTCTGATATTAGAATTTTAGTTAATTTATTTTCTCTGAAGTATTTTATTATTTCTTTAATGTATTCACACGATTTTAATAACCTTTATTTTTTAGATATTATCATTAACTTCTGATATTAGAATTTTAGCTAATTTATTTTCTCCATTTTTAAAAATTAATCTGTGATAAAGAAAATCAAGAGTGAGAGAGAGATTTCCTTTTTAAAAAAATTAGACGAATATATACTTTTTCTTCTTGAAAGTCATGTGTATTTCACACGCTAACTCTCCTGCGACAAAAATAAATAAATTAGAAAGGCAATATATAATGCGTACAAGTTTAGGTAGAGAGGTGTATTATAATAAAAAATTGGGAGGAATTTTGTGTAATTTCTCCTAATTTATTTAAAAGGGGTTAAGCTAGTAGGGCTATATAATATTGGGATCACAGTAAAAAAATCATCTTTGAGCACCCAATAATATGAAGGATCAATGTAGGGTATCCAATCCAATAATAGTCGTGGAGAACTTGAGAAGAAGGCTAGTCAAGCAAGTCATCTCATACTAATTATTGGTCCAACCTTATCTGCTTATATAATATAGGATACCTGGTACTTTTCCTCCAAATGCTTACAAAGAGAATTGACAAAAGCAACAGAACAGGCTGTAACTTCTCCATGAGCACATTCCAGTAGAAATAATTGAAGATTTCTGTGTTGCGATTAGAGTATTTGCATCCGATCGTTCCGTTCTATTTAAAAAAACATTAGATCAAATTAAACTTAATAATTTGGAAAATATTGACTCAAATCAAGAAAATAATTCCTCGGATCGTGGTCGAAACAAAAATGACGAAATTTTGATTTTGTTATGTCATGATATTATGCTTTCAAGTTCAACCTCTAACATCGACTTAACCCCAAGCAGAAAAGTTCCGCAGCTATATGCCTCCAATTTCAACAGAGAACCAAGCAAGGAAGACAGTGCTTTTGTAGGGGGTCACCATCAAAGTGTGAGATATTTATATTGAATAGAACGATTCTGACAACAAACTTTTGTCGTTCTTCTTCATAGGACAAGTACTTTCTTAATTTCTTTAAATAAAGAACGCTTTTAAAGATGATATTTTAAGTAGAATATCAGCAAAAGATCTAAATTTCTATTTTACTCTGGAAAAGAAGAAGTTGTTTATTATTTTCCCGTTTGTCTTAATGCACATTATTTTGAACGGAGCACTCATGCTTAGTATTAATTTCTTTAACCCATCATATCACAGGAGAATTTCTCTTTTGGATAAATGAGTTTATGTGAACAATTACAGGTTTGGCAGGCATTTTCAGAGAGAGATATATATATATATATATATATATATATATATATATATTGTGAATTAGAGATTTTTTAGTCTGAGAGAACTTTTGTTGAACAATCATTTTCAATTTCATTTACTTTAAGGTTTTTCTATTCGTTGCATTTATCATTTTCTTTTTATTCTCTTAATGTAAGTTGTAAAAATTTGGATATTTTACTATTGTTCGGCCAAGCTTGAGAAGTCCTTGGTCCTTTGTGGAATTATTTGTGAAACTACAAGTATATAGACATAAAGAGTCTTCAAATTATCGAAAGAACTTTGGCAATTTGAGTGTCTTTTTTATGATGTTGGAAAGAAGAGTAGCAGCTCATTTGGTTACAATGATAGAATAAAAGTGTAATGTAATAACTCTTAAACTATAATATAATGGAGCTATATTGCGTTGTTTAGATAAGTGATGTGATATTTATTTCACTATTTAGTTCCATGAATGACAAATGTAATCATGGGGAATAGTATTAAAAATACCCAAAACATCTCTTAAATCAAAAGTAGAAGGAATATAATGACTATCACTTTGAGAGTCATCCATGAGTTTAATGTTCTTTTTTCGTCACTAATTCATGAGTTTAGTTACTTATATAAATTATTAGATATAGAATACATCGTATCACATGTTTATTACATATATGATAATTTATTAATGATTATGATTAATAGTTAAGTTTTTTTATTTATATCTATAATTGCAATAGCTATTATTACCCAGGGGTCTATGTAATAGCTATAACAACTTTGGCTACAGGAAGGATTACACTATAATAGTTATTATTGCAAGCAAATATTTTAATAGATGATGAACCTGTAATGTAATAGTCATCATTGCAGCCAAACCGCCCATAAGATTCATTTGACGTGGGGAAAAAGGAATAGTTGTCCACACATAGAGGGAAAAGTATAAAAAAAATCATAAACCTATCTTTTGAACCTTTCGATTAGATTAATTCAATTATAAACTTTTCCGTATTGGTATCAACTCAATTTATCTAGTCAATTTAGCACGGAAATTGCTAACATAGACATTGATTATTCTACATGATACACTTAATTTTGACATGGACATTTTTTTATAAATTTTCAATACTTTTTAACTTTTCCAAAATTTTTATTTTTTAATTTTTTTCCCACCATGGCCGGTGATGGTCATTAGAGCTCGCTGACAACTAGATGAGGGCCATGATTGGTGGCTGACGAGGGCTTCGAGGACCTCACCCAGTGATTGGTGAGCCAGCCACATCGGAAAAGAAAAGTAATAGAAGGAAAGGAGAATAATAAAAACATAAAGAAAAATTTAATATCCACATGAATGCTGACCATGTCACATGATACAATCAGCATTTATGTCAGTGATTTCCAATTTAAATTAGCCAAATAGACTAAATTGGTATAAATGTGAAAATATTTATGATTGAATTGATTCAATTAAGAGGTTTAAGATTGAATTGATGCAAATGCCATAGATTCAAAACTTTTTTGGTAGTATTTTCTATATATAGATGAGAAAAAATTCCATTAATAATTTTATATTGAGCATCTTGACCAACACAAGTGTCCTAAGATTTACTTGACGTTGGGAAAAAGGAATAACATCTTCATATCCATGAACAAATTCCATTGTTTTGATTATATGGAGCATCTTGACCCACATTAATATAGTGAGTAAAATTATGTATTTTTTCATCCCAGCAAAAGAGCAAAAATATTCAACTTTATTCACAGAAATAGGAATTTGTTTACAAAAAAAGACAAAAAGGAAGAAAGAGCTTTTTATTTATTTATTATTAATTGAATCTATTTTTTTTGTAACAATTAATCAATTAGTTAAACGTTCCAAATTTATTGCCTCCCATTGTGGACTTCAAATTTCAATGATGGTGGACAATATAATAAACCCTTTTTTCCTAGTGAAGGTGGGGATGAGTTAATAAAAAAAAGGCAAGTAAAGAGGTGAATCATTAGCTAAGCCATAGATTCGATAACTTCAGTACGGAAAGTTTTAAGATCATTAGTGCACTTATTTCTTTTGATATTATGCATAGCAGTTTGAAATTATAAAATTCAAGTCATAAAAGGATATATTTTAATCCAATGCGTCACCCAATATAGTAATTCTTGAATTAATAATCCCTACTAACTCTTGTTCCTCATAATTCATCTTGATTCCTTCCATCTTATTTTAATTATCCCTTAGCCCATCATGACATGCTCTGTTCGTACCATGCAATAATTGTTCTGTCCACTCAAGATCTGCGGATCCAAAATCGACAAATCCGTTCAACTTCCGGCAATGATCGATGCACCGGAAAAGGGAAGTCTCTAGTGGAATAGATCACCAAAATGTTCACTCTCTCGATATAATTGGGACTTGTGATATTGCGAATGACATCATGACTCCTCCATCGCCGAGCTATCCTGGCTGGTGGTGATTCGGCTTTCTCGCCTAATTTTCATGCCAAAAGAGAAACGCATGAGCCAAGGAGGGTAAACAAAGCCAGACTCCAAGCAAGCTCTTTGTGAGTTTGACGGGTTCTTTTGGTTTTTTTTTTCCACAATCTGTTGTAAGGAAGCAAAGCATATTCCCTGGACTTGGAAGATGGAAAAGCTAAGCAGGTATAAACGGGCAGACTAGTTGCAAAGAAGAAGAAATTTCGTGCCACTCTCTATGGGGTCAATGGCTCGTTTTCTTGGTAATTTTCCCCTTGCCTGATTAGGCGCTGTTTCCTTGACAACCAAGCTTTCACGACTAACAAATTACTTGTTAAAACTTCTGTCACGTCATAATTATAAAAGCAGTCCTCAATTTCTACCTAAGACCTTATCGTTAAGGCAGCCCTTATTTACTTATCTACCGTGTGTGTATATATATATTGGACTTTTCAACGTGGCGTCGCAATCAAGTTCTACTCCATGTTACTTCTCTTGTGCGGCCCCCTTTTCATCAAATTTCACATGTTGTACCCAGTCCAACTTGCCCATCATTTATAGGCTTGAGCTTTTGAGTTAAATTAATTTGACTCTTGTGTTTCAAATCACTATTAAACTGATAAAATTATATTAATGATTAAGGAACCAACATATATATGTATGGCGCCAGCACACCATATGCCTCACTACGATCTCCCAAATTACCAAGTTCAAATAATTTTATATACGTATTTTTTAAGGATAATTGGATACTTTGTATATTGGAATATTACTCCCAAAAATAAAAGTTTCTTGCCTACAATGTAATGACATGGCATACACTCATTTTCTTGCTGTGACATAAGAGAGAAGTTTCGAAGAAGTCACTTACAATAACAACATACATGGTACATGGAGGAAATTTGAATAAGTAACTTGATTATGATAATCTATACACCAACAAGATTTTATGAGACCTCAAAAAAAAAAAATCTTGAAAAAATAACATAAGAAAAAAGAAAAACATAAAAAAAGAAAAGAAAAGGAGAAAAAGGGATACAAAACAAAGAAATTAAAAAAAAGAAGATTGGATTTGAGTTTAGTCGCCCCTACTTCATCAGTGTGGGTCACAGGTTGGTGACCCTCACCTAGCCACAAGGGAGGGATTACTTGCCTATGGTACGATAGTGGCATCACCACTTGCCACCAGCACTCATAGTCAAGGGCTCACAATCATCGCATGTGGCAAGGCTAGGGTCACCTAACCTTGCTGGCAAAGTAGGATGGCCCAACCCCTTCCGTCTCTATCCGTCACTATTTGTTGTATTCTTTTCTTTATACTCTTAAATCTAATGTAATTGAGGAAGGGTAAAAAAAAAGTTTCATTTTGATAATTTCCACACTTTACTTAAACATTAACACTCATGCCGAGGAGAGAACATATAAAAAAAAACCATGTCATCATTATTCATCAACTGAATGAGAAAAGACTTAATGGATTCTTGATTGTACATTTTGAGAGTTTTAGGACTCAATTTTACTTTTACTAAAAATTTTGTAACATTTAACGTACTTATCACAATTTAAAACTAATATTTTAAAGTTGGCGTGTAGTTTCTCCGTCGTTGTTGTTCGATTCCCTTCAACAGTAAAACATCATCACTATCATCATTATTGGGATAAAAAAGAAGGAATCACATCGGTCCCATGACAAATGCAGATTCGTGGATTCAATGTTGTGTTGTGAACACAAATTACAATTCCGGAATCAATCTGCCAAGAAATTCAATCCAGAAGAACTGCCCAAATGAGTTCTATCGCCAGGTTGTCCAGCATGCCTATATGAACACAATGACAACATATGCTCTTGAAGATTCTCAATCTTAAAAAAAAGCCATAAAATAAAAAATATTGGTGGGCTATGTCTTATTGGCAGACAGATATTCAAACATGGGCATAGTAGATAATAATATTAAAAAATTATGATTAATCTAATCAATGTTGGATCATTGGGTCAATGTAAGGAATGAAACAAAGTGTGGGCTGTCCTTGTCCTAGGCTATCTTGCTACCCTACCTTATCTCTTTAGATCAGATGAGGCATGTATAATCTTCAATTAAACAACGTCATTAAGTTTGGTGAAATCCATTGACCCAGTTGATGATGGAAAGCATCGCCTTGCCAGCTAAACCCATTAATTAAAAAGTCTTTGATTTTTACAGTACTATTTTCTAGATTTGGATGAGATAATGTGTATTGATTTTCCACAAAGCAAGAGGTTGCGCGTTTTATTTATTTATTTTTTTCATTTTACTTTTAGTTTAGGGGCAATTATGTTAGAAAAGTGACGTGTTTATTATTGTTTTTCTCTTTTTTAAGCCCATTAATTAAAAAGTCTTTGATTTTTACAGTACTATTTTCTCGATTTGGATGAGATGCTATGTATTGATTTTCCACAAAGCAAGAGGTTGCGTATTTTATTTATTTATTTATTTCATTTTACTTTTAGTTTAGGGGCAATTATGCTAGAAAGTGATGCGTTTATTATTGTTTTTCTCTTTTTTCAGCCAATTAATTAAAAAGTCTTCGATTTTTACAATACGATTTTCTCGATTTGGATGTGGTCCTGTGTATTGAATTTCCACAAAGCAAGAGGCTGCACGTTTTATTTATTTTTTTTCATTTTGCTTCTGATTTGGGGACAATTGTGCTAGAAAAGTCAAGTATTTATTATTGTTTTTTTCGCTTTAAACCCATTAATTGAAAAGTCTTTGATTTTTGCAGTACGTTTTCTCGATTTGGATGACATGCTGTACATTGATTTTCCACAAAGCAAGAGGTTGCACGTTTTATTTGTTTTTTTATTTTATTTTCATTTTGCGTCTTACTTGGGGGCAATTATGATAGAAAAGTCACGTGTTAATTGTTGATATTTTTTCTTTAAGCTAACAGTCAAGTTGACCTGAACCAGCGGCAACCTCTTGTTTTGGTTTCAGCATCAATGGACAGTCCAACCAAAACCAACAACATTTGACTCCCTGATTTCCTCCATCAGAAGCTAGACATATTGTGATTGAGATTACACACCTCACAGCTGGAACATCTAGATAATCAACTATAGCTCATTATGCTTTTAACATAGCTGTGCTATTCAATTTCAGGCAAGATTCTCCAATCAATCCTAAATCTATTATACAGATGCCAATTTAGTCTTAAATTTTTTTTTTATTTTTATTTTGTCAATTGAATCTTAAACCTTTACGAAATTCCAATGTAGTCTTTCTGATTAATTCTTGCCAATATCGCTAATGTGATGGTGTGCCATGTAGGAATGCTAACGATAAATGGACCGTTACGTCAACGATTTTAAGCGAAATTGACCAAAATGAGCAAATTGGAATTTCATGCAAATCTTCATGAGTAAGTTTGACAAAATTGAAAAAATTATAAGTGAATTGATATTCTCACAATAAGTTTATGATTAATTGGGTAATTTTATCCTCAATTTTAAGGTGCTACAATTTGAAAATACAAGTTAACGAAGGCATACAGTTACTACATAACTTTGGTTATAGTAAATGAATACTAAGTCATATGAAATATTCTTGAATTTTTATTATAAAATACATTGGAGAAGATTTATTTGCAAGACAACTTTCATCCCTGTTGATATATTAATATTTAAAAATGGTTTGTCACACATTCAAAGCTGGTGGAAGCAGCTTGTGAAGAAATTTTTTCTCCACTAATGGTGTCCCCAAGAATGATTAACATTCCTTTTTTTTTTGGAATTATTTGACCAAAGAGATTTTGACTCCTGTCACTTCCACATACTTCCCCATTTCGTTCATGCACTTACATGAGACTTCAACATTCCCAATCTACACCAGGAGAGAGAGAGAGAGAGAGAGAGAGAGAGAGAGAGATGCCTAAGCTACTTTTCCTAATGGCCCACGACAACCCTTCACATCCACCTTGGACTCCTACCGTTTGCTGCAATCAGTAGATGTTAGAAAGTCTATGGGGTTTCTGTGCCCACTTCCCTTTGAGAAGCAGAGTTCAATGTAATAAAACCTACACCAGCATGCTTCATGGTGGCATCAAAATCAAATTCTTTTCAGCTGTCATTTTCAGCTGATTATTCTCTAGTCCAACAATCATACAGCTTTGGCTTGGTAAAGGCTACAGATAAGCTCGTCGTCAGGCAAACTCAGCTTTGGAGCTTGTCACTGTGGAACTTGTCCATCTCAATCTCAAACCTCGAACACGGATCTCGACATTGATCTCGTCTTCGGACTCGAGGTTGACAACGGCATCTAGCTTTGATTATCAGTGTCGGCTTCCTTCTTGATCTAGCATCACTGGGTTCAACTTTAATCACACGGATTTTATGGGCAACATGCGAAATTTTACCAGTTCGACAATGAGTTATCGTTGGTTACAACCCCCCCAACTTTCCTGGTTTCAGCCATGCCCAAGCATTCTGGATCGAAAGAATTGCTTCAATGGTGAACTGAATCTTCATATTGGCGAGAAAAATCTACCCGATGATGGTGGCTTGGCAATGCCTTTCACAATTCAAGATGTACCCTGAACTAAGGCTAGCTGCTCAATTCCATTACTGCACCCAGATGCACATAAAGGGCATCACAGGGCAGTTTGCCAGGAGAAGTATTTGATGCTTGTGTTTAGGTCGCCTTACTTTGCATTCCAATTCCGTAATAGATTCCGCACTCTAGATTTAATTTAAGATGAGTCTCCGAAAATTAACTATTCCCATCGCCGGAGTTAAGTTTACAAATGAGCTCATACATACTGAGGCCGCAGCTTCCATGATAAAAAGGGAACGTGACACAAATGATTAAATTACCAAAACCACCAGCTTTGCCTTTCGCTATTCATTTTGCTATGCTTATCTGAAAACAATCTATGCCTCTCGCGATCATCTTGAATCAAGACATCAAAAACTTCACCAGAAAAGAATTGCATAGAGTTGTGTGAAACCGAAGATCTACCGGTCCAGTTCATGCTGAAATCCGATGTTTGCTAAATACCAACTAGTTTAGAATGCCATTCCAGCCCAAAAAAAAGGTAAACTTCTGAATGCTACAGACCACAGACACTGTTATACAGGATACTACAAATGCAGATTGTCTTACATGCATACTTGCAACACAACATTTGTTGGCATATCAAGGAAAGTTAGAGAGAGAGAGAGAGAGAGAGTATTATAAGGCAGAAGGAATCACGACGGGTGAGAATTAATTAACATCATGAGGCATCCCCTCGAATATTTTTCCAACTTAACATATTATCGATAGTTTTTCTGTATGTGAAACTCGTGGACTGAGGCTAAAAACTTAAAAAAAGAAGAAAAAAAGATTAGTATAAAATGTGTTTAAAGAATGATCATTGACCGATGCGAAGATGATGCTGAAAAAATGAGTCCAAACTGTTCCAGGAGAACCAAGTACCAAGCACCTCTTGTTCCAAGAGAACCATAAATACAGTGATCGGAAGGTAGATATTAAAAGCAGGCACCTCTTGAGATCAGTGGAAATGCTAAATAAACAACATACCGAGTATCAAGCACCATATAAGGTCAAACCCTGTCCCATTCCGCAACTTCATGGAGGAGAAAGAAGGAATGAGAAAGAAGCTATTGCTCGATGATGCATTTACTTCCCAAGGATGATATCAATTCAGCACGCAGGGAGAGAGAGAGAGAGAGAGAGAGAGAGAGAGAGAGAGAGAGAGAGAGAGAACATTAGCTTGCTCTTGAATCAAAATCAATGGCAGACTATGATTTCATTACTTATTGACAACACTGCTTTGGTGACCCTGAGCCCTAATGCAAATGTTTTGTACCACAATAGTTCACGTACTAGCACT
Source organism: Eucalyptus grandis x Eucalyptus urophylla (assembly GCA_028830015.1). Lineage (NCBI taxonomy): Eukaryota > Viridiplantae > Streptophyta > Magnoliopsida > Myrtales > Myrtaceae > Eucalyptus > Eucalyptus grandis x Eucalyptus urophylla. The sequence goes on along the minus strand of CM054189.1, from coordinate 25,141,280 downwards.
GATCTGAACCTTCAACTTTGCTGCTAGATAGCTGTATACATTTATGATGAGAAAGTAAACAACACCCAGCAGCTACATGGTTATATTGCCACCTATCAAGCAACTCAAGCAATCGGGCTGAAATGATGAATACGAAAAGTAAAAGACTAGCTACAAATTAATGTATTCCAATCTGACCTTATAGATCTCACAGATCTCACAGTCTGCACAGTAGGTAAGAATATCAGGCAACTTAAAAACTTCATCATCAACTGAAGTTTCAGGCAATGGATGAACTTGTCCACCTTCCAACTCAAACTGCAGAACCCCTCCATTCTTTTGAGATATGTACACGGCAACAGGCTAAATGACTACCAACCAACTGGGTCAATATATTGGAACATGGTTCCCTTGCAGGTTAACCATGATGGAATAAATATATATATGGGACAATTACATAACAGCAGAAGTAGTGCGACGGAGGTCTTGTAGCCCATTGTTAAACTTTCCGCTAAGCTGCCTTCCTTTGAAACTGCCATATCTAGTTGGCTTTGGCTGATAAAGAGAATCCAGCATTTTCTCCAAGTTGTACACAGTATATTTAGCATATTTGCTTGAGCTTTGGTCTTTCTCAACCAGCGGTCCATAGTGTTGCATAAAGCTCCTGTAAACAGGCACAACCATTTGGACTATAGCCTGGGATGTCTTCTCCCTCAGATCTTTCTCCATCATGACCCAGTTTGACTGCTTTGAATACATGGCATCAAAAGCGTCATTGAAATTTTTCAGCCTTTTCTTCACAAGATCACGAGCAGTAGCACGCCCCCCTGAGAATAAAATTAGGCCTTCTCTACTTAAGTGACCAGGAAGGTGTCCCCAGCTCTCTCTCAAGAAAACCGTGGTGTAGTATTCCTTGTACTGTTCGTGTTCTTTTAATGAAGATTCCCCCAAGAGCTCACCAAGCTTTGTCCCTTTCAAGTGCTTGTACAAATGCCAGTGACTATTAATCATAAAAAAGTTGGCAAGATTACTATCATCATAAGCCTTCACCCAAGTCTCCAAATTCTGTTCCACTGCTTTCATAATATTGAGAATCTCAGTAATAAGGAGTCTCTCTTGGAAATTTTCATGATTCCAACTACGATGAATGACCAGGACCTGAGTCAGAATAGGCTTATAATTGTCCCCCAGAAGCCTATTGCAATAATCAGTCACAAAGCTCACCAATCTCGGTACACTTCCATCAGGAGGAGGTGGGGTTTGTCTCTGAATCCCTACCTGAGCAAGGAGTTCCCAGAAAATCTCACTTGCCCCATTAATGACCCTCTTAATGAGATCACGGGTCAAATTCTGAATCTCAGCACAGGCTGCTCCCCCGAAGAGCCTGTTAAAATCCAATCGCAATTTGTTCAAAGATGCAAATATGTCCAACAATTTCAAAAGTTTGATTGGGTCTTTCTTGCTCTCTGTAACAGTCTTCCCAAATTGAAGAAACGCAAGAATACCTGCTTGGGCAGCTATTTTCGCAAAGCAATCCATCCAAACATCCATACCAAGTCTCTCAAATACATCATTGCAGAGTTTATATTCTGCCTCAAACAAATGCTTCACTGCAAATTCCAAATGCTTCCCCCACCGAGTGATATACCCCTCTATGCTCTGAACATCATTAAATTCAGAGATTGATATTTCAAGATAGTCCAGATCAAGAGCCTGCAAACTTGCTCTAACATTGGAACTGCGCACTTCTACGTATATCGATATGCACCTATCAAACCTCTTATTTGCGATCAACCTCCCAATAATAGCTTGCAACTTCTGAATGACAGCTACTGGCAATGGAGACGGTGCAATGCAAGCTTGCTCTCCAAGAGATGATGGAGCAGACATTGGAAGCGGTGAACTGTTCTCCGTCAAGAGCCGACGGAACTCACTTTCCAGTATATCCAATGCCGCATCGAGGAGCCCACCATCAAGATGTGCTCTTCCACCATCGCTCTGCAATTCCCTAAGACTCTGCAATAATTTATTCAGACTTGAAATGTACCCTTTATCTGCCACAGTATTATCCTCCAGATACTCCACTATATCCTCCAGCCACTGGATTGCCAATGCACAATTATCCCCCAAAAATCTCAATGCCTCCTCGAGTCGCTTCAACACCGACGAGTACCCGGGCAAATCATTGCGCGGATCTGACAACAGCATCTTCTCGAGTCCATGAACCGCATCGAAAACCTTGAGCACCGCCGCGGCGGGGCCGACCGCACGGTTAATGTGCCCACCCACAGCGACAAGGGCGTCCTTATTGGCGCGGATAGGCCGGACGGCAGCCTCCAAGGAGGGCAACCTCTGGTTGATCTCGGCCAATCTCGGGCCCGTTTTCTCCAGCTTCGAGCTCAGGGCTTTCGACTTCTCCAAGCTCAGGATCAACGACTTCCTCGCGGAAACCAGCTTCTCGACGCCATCGACACAAGCAGCACCATCCCCAGATGCAGCCATCTGAATCGACAAATCTACTACCCTGTTCCCACTATTTAAATACCCAACTCCCGAAATCCGAGCGACCCAAAACGCAGAAACAACTCAACCGGGTGTACGAGGAGCCGAATCGAAGAGATGAAAACTAGTCGGGATTAGTGTAGAACGATATCTTCATCGTACCTCCACCTAACTCCCAACCAAAACCAGACCAAACCAGACCCAGGAAGAAGAAGAAGAAGAAGAAGAAGAAGAAGGGAACAAGCAATCTTGCGATCTTTTCTCAACTACCCAGAAGAAAAGCAAGAAGCTTCGAGCGAAGTGGAAGGAAATACGAGGCACCCACTTGAGGATGGACCCCGGAGAAAGAGAAAAGAGCCCAAGATCGGGAGGTGGGAGTGCGGAGCCGACGAGGGTCGATTTTGATCTTGGCGAAAAAGCGAAGGCAAGGCTCTTACACAGTGCGGAATCTCGAAGGTGCTTTCGGGTTCTTGGATTCGCGAGGAAGGAGAGAGAGAAAACCCTAAGAAGTGGATGAATCTGGCGACATGATGAGAGAGAGAGAGAGAGACAGAGAGAGAGGGCGGGCTTTGCAGGGACGACTGAGTCGTGCCAAAGTGCATGACAGGCAGGCAAGAGAGAGCTCAGAACAAGTACCTTTTTTTCTCGTTTGAGGAAAAGGTGAGGGAGGGGGAGCTCTCAAGCCAGGTCGGACACACCTGCTCTTGCCTTTTTCCTAATCAACGACACTGATTTTGATCATCATAATTTCCCCTCGTCGCCTTAATTTTGCCTAAAGTTTCAACCCTGTGGCCCAAGGCATGATGAAATCGTTAAGCTTCGCTATGACTCTGGTTTCTTATTTCAATCACTTTAGGGTACTATATTTTTTCGAATTTAGTAATTGATATATGTCTATCGAAGCTCTGATTGAATTTTGAGCGAAAGCTAGTGTAGCACTTTAAAAAGTAAGTGATGGGTTTGCCCTACTAGTAGTTTGCTGGAAAATTTGTCAGATTTCAACTGATTCTTATCAGATGTGAGAGGCATTCTTGTGAGTCGTTTTGGCTTAAAAAACACACCTTTTTGGAGGCTTAGTCTATTCAATGCCAAGGGGAGGCAGGTACCACCTCGGACTAAAATTTTAAGGAAATGATCCAAATACCCTTTAAAATGGAAAATTAACTAATATGCCCTTTCAACTTAATATGGTGACTAACATGCCTATCTACTCAGCTTCATGCGTGACGATACTAATTATTCGCCGAATCATGCATGATTAAGATTTTTATTTTCTTGTTGCGAGGAATATATTCCAATTTCTTAGTTACACGCAATAATGAGATTTATGACGAAAAATATGAACTATGAGCATAGTGACATTAATCATAACATTGGTAAAAGGAAATTACGTGAAATTCCTCCCATAAAATAGGGTTGCTACTAATACGAAATTCCTTCCACCAAATTTGGAATTTGGATTAAATGGACTGCCTACGATTTGATTTCCATTTTTTTTATATGCAAATGTTAATAAGTAAAGTATATATATTTTTTTCAATGTTGGAAAATCCCATTTATAGAGAATTAAGAAACCCAAAAAATGAAGAAGATATCACTAGTTTTAGGCCCAACCTTGAAATAGGACCAAATCTATTAGTCCATTTTCAGTTCCATAAACCGAGAATTGATTCATTTTGAAACCGATCATTTTTAATACAAATTTGCCTTGCTTGAGAGCATGGGGTGGATACGGGGCATTTTCACCTATCGGGGAGCGGGAGAAGAGATGCACTTATTTTTATAATGTCAAAGAAATGTCGAATTTTTGTTGGAAGTTAAAATTGGATACGGTTATGTTTAAAAGTCGGAGCATTACTTTTATTACTGTTTTTCTCCAATTTTTCTTTACCATTTAGAGAAATGGTCGGTGCAGCGTTTTCCTTCCTATGACGCTTTTTACGTGATGTGCTTTATTATGGCTTTTAGATTTTTTATTTTATTTTATAATTTGGTAATTTATTTAATAAAAAAGATCGTGAGAGTTCTAATGTTCTATTCATTTTTTTTATTAAAGGGGAGCCGAGCATTAATTCTACAGCTAATCAGAAAACTATCATAAGTTTACCACCAAACATGAATTTTCTATTCTTATATTCGTTAAAAATTATTTATTATCAAAGTATATTTTTCTCACCAATCTCAATACAATATAAACGCGAGTAATTTACCGACCAAAAAAAAATTCAATAAAGAAGGAAAATATTATATTAATCAAACCGGACCCAGAGTGCAAATAATATGTTAATCCTTTCCACATTGACGTTTTTGACAAAACGGTTTGAACAATGGTCTTTCTTACGTACAAACATTTAGAAAAAAAATTGCAAAACATCAGATGGAGGGTTGCCATCACGACCGTCGCTGCAACAACCAAAGTTTTAGAGACGGGTTATGATTAATTCTCTGTTCATCGTCGATTAATGAAATTTAAGTTTAGTTGTTGCTTAGAGGCTAAGTTTTTGGCATGAGGTTTTATTTTTGTTTAATTCAATTTATTGATCTGTGGACAGATTGGCAATGGCTAATTAAAGATGCCCATCATTGACGTGTGGAGTTTGACTCGAACTCCACGAAGTCCCGAGGGAGAGGCGGCAGAGGAGGAGGGTTAGAAAGGTCTAGGTGGACGAAGAAAAAACAAAAGGGAAAAGAAGAAAAGAAGACAAAGTGGGGGGGCCAAAGCAGGTGAAAGCAAAAAGAACTTGAAAAAAGGAGAGAAATCGTGAGGAAAGGGGAAGAGAGGAAAAGAGGGTTTCCGTGCGTGCACGCTTGGCAGATCTCGTTGAGTCAAGGTGAGGTTGTTTCACAATGTCCGAGAAGGATTCAAGTTATTTATTCATCTAATTAAAATAATTTTCGAGATTAAGTCATAAATATAGAGTTATGTAAATTTTTAATAGCGGGGTTCAACTTAAGAGTTATTAAATTGGGAAAAATTACCAAAAAAATTTTAAATTTATTATTCAGTGATAAACATTTTAATTGTAATAATTGAATCTTAAATCTTTTTATGTTTTGTTAATAAAATCCATCCGATCAATTTTCGTAGGAATTCGTTAACATAGATGTCGACTATCTTATATGGCACGGTTAATATTAACGTGAACAATTCTTTATTATATTTCAATAAATTTATATTTTTTCATTAATTTTTTCTTTTCTCTTTCCTTTTTTTCTATTTTCCTTCTTTAGTTTTTATATTCTTTTCCCCCCTTTTTCTCTTCTTTTCTTCTTTCCTCTTTCCCTTTGCCAGCCATGGTCAAGCCTGTTGATGATGGTTATGTTCGAGATCGCATCCTTTGGATAGAAGAATAGCTATATCATTGCTCCTTTCCTTATAGAGTTGGGGTGTGATAGTCATGACCTCTATCTACCACAATTTAGCTAACAGCCACCATCGCTAGAAATCTTCAATCAACCCGGCACCACCCGACGACCGTTTCCACCTCTCTATCCAAATTGGGAGTGGAACACAGTTGAGCACCGTTGTTGATGGGGGTGATGCCTCCATATCCAAACTTAGGATCCAAAGGCGTTGTCCCCCATCCAATTAATGGCGGCACCCTCGACAGCGTCCAAATTTGAGATTTGGTTGGGACGAGCGTGTTCAAGCCTGGAGCGATAGAGATTACGTTTGCCAGTGCCATTATTGTGAGCGAGAGAACTAGAGGTCAAACTTGGAAGGAGAGAACGGTCCAAACGGTGAGGATGGTGATCAGGGCATCTTGGGATGCGTATGGGAACACTTTTGTTTTTCTATTTTCTTTTCTCCGGCATAGAAATAAAATAGAAATCCATTTGTGTCATTTTTGTTTATGGGAATAGATTTGTAATAGAGTTAAAAAATAGAAAAAATATTTTCTTTATTCCTAATAATTACTCAAGAATTAAACCTAAATCATATTTTTTTTTTCTTTCTTTTCTCTTCCTCCTCTTCTTCCCTTAGTAGGTTGTTGGCCCCTACTAAGGCCAAGACTCATTAGCCTAAGCCTCGCTTAGCCACGACGAGGCTCCCCTGAGGTTAGTGACCTCGTCGGCTCTCATATGGCTGGTCGTCGGCTAGTCATGGCTAAGGCTGATGACTAGCTAGAGGAAGAAGAAGAAAAGGGAAAAAAAAAGAAAAGAAAAAAGAGAAAAATGTAATAAAATTATTAATTAAAAAATTCAAAGTTACAAAAAATTTGGGGGTTGTATTAAATACATTTATATTCCGGGAATATAAATTTTGTGCAATTACTAAACACATTCTTTTACAACGAAACTTGTCTAGGGAATAAAAATAGAAAAAATTGTTTCTAAATAGAAATTAATCTTAGAAACAGAAACATTACCATATGATTTTTTGGTAGCTCATCATATCATGGTTGTCAACGATTCCATGTGAGGGCTCTAGGATCGGCACTGGTGGTTGGGCTATTAATGCTTGTGGAGTGTAGGTGTGGAAGTGAGCAAAGTAGAATTCTTATTTGATGGTTTGTTCGGCAGTGTTTTTGTTAGAACGAGGTTTCTCTTTTTTTTGTTTCTTTTTCTTTCATAAGATTTATTTTGGTCCTTCTAACTTAATTGTAAATTCTAAAAAGGGAAAATAGCACAAATGGATCCTAAACTTTGATCTAATATGCACTGTTGTCTTTGAACTTTTCAATTTGTGCAATATGACCTACGAACTTTGGTCCGATGCATAATTTCGTCCTTGTTGCTCAATGTGGTCCTTAAACTACTGGTAAATATTCCTCTAGATTATATGAAAATATTTAAAATTTGAAGAATCACGTTGAGCTAAGGGTGGTTGGTTCCTATCAGGAATTGGAAAACTGACCACTTGGTCTTCAAACTGGACCGACCAATTTGGTCAAATTTCGGGATGAGTCCAAGAATCGATGGGAATATCTTTGATTTTTTCCTACGTAGGATCATTAGTTTACTCACTTGTTCGTCAATACATTGTCGTAATCTGTAACACTCCAATAAAATAGAAACAGACCTCCTCCGAACTCTCTCACGCTTCTTCACTGACCAGCAACAACGCTTTTTAAGATTCCCAATCTCCATTTCAAAATTTCTTAGAAAATCAAAGGAAAATGCGTGTGATGGAACAAACACAGAAATAAAAAATCCAGACTCTGTTAGTTGAGAAAGGCAAAATAAGAGGCAAGAGCAAGAGAGGCAAGCGAGAGTCAAGACTCGAGATGGCGTCAAGCGAGAGTGAGGCAAGAATGAGGCATTAAGCGAGAGGGACTGAGAAAGGTGTCGCGTGATTGCGTGAGACTAAGCGAGAGCCAAGATTGCGTGAGACTAAGCGAGAGCCAAGAGGGATGAGTGACCAGAGAGAATGAGAAATTAGTGTTTTGAGAAATGTTTTATAATAATAATAATTATATTATAAAAAAATTATCAATTTGGTTTGGGTAGTATGAGTGGTCAGTCCACACCTAGAATTGGGAATCAAACTGGATGCCAAGGGCGTCCTTATTGGCGCGGATAGGCCGGACGGCATCCTCCGAGGAGGGCAACCTCTGGTTGATCTCGGCCAATCTAGGGCCCGTTTTCTCCAGCTTCGAGCTCAGGGCTTTCGACTTCTCCAAGCTCAGGATCAACGACTTCCTCGCGGAAACCAGCTTCTCGACGCCATCGACACAAGCAGCACTATCCCCAGATGCAGCCATCTGAATCGACAAATCTACTACCCTCTTCCCACAAATCAAATACCCAACTCCCGAAATCCAAGCGACCCGAAACGCAGAAACAACTCAACCGTGCGTACGAGGAGCCGAATCGAAGAGCTGAAAACTAGTCGGGATTAATGTAGAACGATATCTTCATCAGACCTCCACCTAACTCCCAACCAAAACCAGACCAAACGAGACCCAGGAAGAAGAAGAAGAAGAAGAAGAAGAAGAAGAAGAAGAAGAAGAAGAAGGGAACAAGCAATCTTGCAATCTTTTCTCAACTACCCAGAAGAAAAGCAAGAAGCTGCGAGCGAAGTGGAAGAAAATACGAGGCACCCACTTGAGAATGGACCCCGGAGAAAGAGAAGAGCCCAAGATCGGGAGGTGGGAGTGCGGAGCCGACGAGGGTCGATTTTGATTTCGGCGAAAAAGCGAAGGCAAGGCTCTACACAGTGCGGAATCTTGAAGGGCTTTCGGGTTCTTGGATTCGCGAGGAAGGAGAGAGAGGAAACCCTAAGAAGTGGATGAATCTGGCGACATGATGAGAGAGAGAGAGACACACACAGGGGTGGAGAAAATATTGGGTAGGTTTTACACTCCAAATGTAAGACCATAGAGAAGTCGACACGTGGCAAATTTGGGCCCACCTGTCAAGCTCCACTTCTCCGTTAACGCTCCGTCTCTCTCGCCTTTACTCTCTCTCCTCCCCTCCGTTTCTGCGACTACACTCTCTCCCTCTTCTCTCTCTACTTCTCTTTTCTCCAACCGCCACCACCATCACCAGCTCTCCTTCTCCTTCCGTTATAGACTCGCTCCAAGTGCCGTCGGACTCGTCATCATCCTCAAGCAAGACGATTGTCAAGGCGGTGGTGGCCACTGTGGCCAACTCGCTGGTCGTCGCCACACTGTTCTTCTTCGCAATCCAAGCCGAAGACGTCGAAAGGGTTTGGACCATGGACAGGCGGAAGCGGGAGGCTTCACGCCGATGCCTCGCGGGGACTTTGCATAGTTCGGAGGGCATATGATCAAGGGGCTCACAAGCACGCCAACACTCATACATGGCTGTCACGGCCTGTGCGAGGGGGCGGAATGCAAGGACTTGCTCGAGAAGATCAGACCTATCTCCCAAATGGTATCTAGGACGACAACCGAACGGGCAGACGGACAAGATAGATGAAATGAAAAATAAAAACCCAAACTTTCTTGAAGATTTTCAGCAGGCAGGGTCGGACGCGGAACTGGGAGGAGCAAATGAGCAAATGGGTATTGTAAATGGACGCGTAGGCGTGTCGGGTCGGCTTCGGTTTCCTTATTTAACGCAATTTCATCACGTGGGTCGTCCTCGCTTGTTCCTAGGTATTGTTTTTTCTGGTCCACCATGGACGACACTCACAGCCAGCCATGGACAACACTCGCTTGACCTCAAACTCGGAGCTTTGGTTAGTGCTCGAGTTTCGAGCTCGGCCTCAAGCCATCTCATCACAAATGAAGCTCAATGTGGTCTCCATCCGGCGGCGCACTGTCCCTCCTTGACCTAAAGCGGCCATGAGCAGACTCGAGCTCGAGCCATGGCAGACGCAAGAGAGAGAAAAGAGAAGTGGAGAGAGAAGAGGGGGAGCCGAGGGAGTTGTGCGCAGAAACGGAGGGGAGGAGAGAGAGTAAAGGGGAGAGAGACGGAGTTAAGGGAGAGAGTGAGGGCTGACAGGTGGGCCTAAAATTTGCCATGTGTCGATTTCTCTATGGTCTTACATTTCGCCTACGTGGACAGTAAAACCTACCCAATATTTTCTCCAGGGGGCGGGCTTTGCAGGGACGACTGAGTCGTGCCAAAGTGCATGACAGGCAGGCAAGAGAGAGCTCCAAACAAGTACCTTTTTTTCTCATTTGAGGAAAAGGTGAGGGGGGAGCTCTCCATAGGGATGTGCAAAAGAATTGGGATCTGTCTGGACCATCCGGAACCGGTGTTTCTTGAAGGAACCGGTCCAGTTTTCGGTTCTAATTTATGGGAACCGGTGGGTACCGGTCCAATTCCCCGTTCTATGGGTGGATCCGTCCACTCGTCCACCCGGATCGGACCAATTAATTTTTAATAATAAAAAAATTACTATTTAACAAACCTTAGATACAAGCAGTTCCTCTCCGGTTCTCTCTCTCTCTCTCTCTCTTTTCCCCCGATCGCCATTCCGATTCCATCGATGGAGCTACAACAATCTCTGCGGGGGATTGGCTTTGCCGCATTGCTCTCTTGTCCAGTAGATCTTGCTCCCCGTCCGGTGATTCGCACCGGCACGCTCCAGCCTTTGATCTGTAAGTGTCCCCCCAATCTCGCGCCTTTCCTTGTTTTTTCTTTTTTAACCTTTCGTCTCCTCATTCGAGGTTCATCGCGCGAGGAATTCGATCTCTTGCCGCTGTTAGAATTCGATGACGGCTTATAGAATTTCAGTGGAATTCCGTGCTCAATTCTTGAGTCACTGCCCCTCCGTTTCTATTTTTGTTTTTGTTTTTGTTTCTTTATTTAGCCCTCTGAAAAATCAATGTCGCCCTTGACAGCAGCCGTCCGTCCATCCATCCCTTTCTCTATTCAGCACTCCGAAAAATCGCCATTGCCCTCGATAACAGCAGGTCTATTCGTCCGATTCTTTTGTTGTCTCCCTATTTAGCCCTCTGGTGTTGATTTTCCGGCACCACAAGATCTTCGAGAATTGGTGTCGAAAACATTCCTATCCTTTGGGAGTACCGCGAATAGCTCTAGCTTACTTAAATATCACGTTCCATATTTTTTCTTTCTCTTTTCACACAGTTTATTGGTTATCTTTCTGCCATGTTTGTTTATTTTATTTTCTTTCTTTTAGATTGAAATGCCAAATCCATCTATATGTGTTCAGACATTATGAACATGATATATATTGCTTTTTCAAAGGTTCTATCCAGGAGGTCAAGCTCTACAATTGGAGCTCACAAACATTTCATTGAAGATGTTTAACTGGGGAGTTGAAACTTTTTGGCTTGCTTTGATGATGCAGTTGAGAATTGAGATCAATTATGTCCTTTCTTTTGATGTTGGGTTTTTCTTAGCTTAAGATTTTCATCTCATGGTTAGTGAGACCGGTTCCATGGATCCACTCGGGAACCGGACTGGACGGCGGTCCGGTTTCCGGGTGAATCCATGCAACAAATGGGTGGATCTCGGTTCCCATTATTCGAAACCAGTCCTTAACGGGCGGTTCTCGGTTCTAAGTCGGGAACCGCCCGCTCAGACCATGCACACCCCTAGCTCTCAAGCCAGGTCGGACACACATGCTCTTTCCTTTTTCCTCATTAATAACATTGATTTTGATCGTCATAATTTCTCTCGTTGCCTTTATTTTTGCCAAGGTTTCAACCCTGTGGCCCAAGGCATAATGAAATCATTAAGCTTTGTTGTGACTCTTGTTTCTTATTTCAATCACTTTAGGGTACTATATATTTTTCGAATTTAGTAATTGATATATGTCTATTGGAGCTTTGATTGAATTTTGAGTGAAAGCTAGTGTAGCGCTTGGGGCGATGACATGGCATTTAAAAAGTAAGTGACGGGTTTGCCTTACTAGTAGTTTGCTGGAAAAATTGTCAAATTTCAACTGATTTTTATCAAATGTGAGAGGTAGGGGTGTGCAATCGGATCGGGTATACCCGGGAACCGGATTGGTCCACCTGGAAAACAGGGTCAGGAATCAGTTCCGGTTGAAATTGGTCCGGGAACCGGTTCCCAAAATTCAAAACCGGTTTAAACCTATTCGGGAACAGGTTCTGAGTAATTACCCACCCGAAAACAGGTTCCCAGATTGGTTCCTTGACCAGTTTTGTAAGTAGAGGTTTAAAATCCTTTTATTTCCTCCAATTTCTATTCTTACTCCCACAATCACACGACGTTTTTCCTCTTGACTCTCTCAAACACACACCGACGCTCCTCCTTGGTCGTTCCTCTTCCTCACTTGCCTCCCTCCCTCACCGGCTTCCTCTCCCGATGGACGGACGGACGGTGTTCGTCACCGCCAAATTATTGTGTATCACATGGATTGGCTTGCCTAATTTCTCTTTTGTATGAGGAGTTATTCTTGCATAAATGAGTAGCTTCATGTAGTAGTTGTGGGAATAAGACTGATATTAGACCAATGTTTGTTCTAATTCATTGTATTATGGTTTTATTTATTATAATTAGTCATGTGGATCCTTAATTTTTCATGTAGTGAAAAAGTTCATGTATTTATTTATTACAAGTGCTTAATGTTTCATTACAAATTATGAAGATTACGTTATTTTCTTGTGTATTAATATAAAATTCGAAGTCGTATAGGATATCGGGAGATTACAAAACAGGTTTTAATGGAAACAGGGTTGACCTTGGAATCGAACCGAAAAAATAGGGTGCGTCAGGTACAAGGTCCACTACAAACATGGTCGGGTATAGGGTCTAGAAAAATGGGAACCGGTTATAACATGGTCGGGTATAGGGTCCAGGTCTAAACCCTACCCACCCTGGACCCGATCACCCTTACTATCAAGTCCATAGAAGATAAATATAACTACCAGTTATATTAAGTGTGAATAAGGGTGGATTTAGTCATTTAGGGGTGGAAATAGCGCTACCTGAATTTTTTCAAGGGGTTCCCTTGGAAAAATAGGAAATGGAAAGTCTCACTTGTTGGGATTTTCTTAAATTATTTGGAGTGAGAATCGACGATGCTCAATCAATTAATAATGACAAATATTATGATATGATCCACTTTCCTTTTTTATCACCCTATTTTCTTTCCTTAAATAAAATAGCAAAATCCCATCATATCAAATATATCACCATATATGTCTATATTGCTATAGCTATAAATATGAGGACAATGTGTTCTAGTGGAATGAGAAAAAAGAAGAGCCAAATTCGTGGAAGCTAACGATGGCTGAAGTCTTCCCAAAGTGTTTTTTTTCTCATTGTCCTCGTATTTGTGGGTTTCTTTCTCACCCTTTACTAGATTTCCTTTGTGAGACAAAGACATTAGTTAGCCGCGAAAAGAAAAATGGAGCAGGTCGTGCTCCTTATCTTCCCTTATATTATGAGGTTCTAACACTAATAACATCCCTTCATTCTTTTAAGGTTGGATGATAAAGATACGGAAGGTGGAGGCGTTTTGCTCCGAAGGACTAGGGTCATGTGGGAAGGGCGACGACTGCCAGCAAAGGTGCTCTACGAGTCATGGCCCAGGCTCGCAGGGATCATGCGACCAAAGCACCAGCCCTCCACTTTGCACTTGCTATTACAATTGCCCCTCATCGCCCCAGCCCTCGCCGTCGCCAAAGATGTGCAACGGAGGTGAGGGTTTGTGCAGCAACGCGTGTACTGACCAGTGTTGTAGCGATTGGTGTGCTGCCAAGTTCAGTCAAGGCCGAGGATATTGCGACAATAGTGCCGGTCCTTGGCTATGCCAATGCCAATACCCTTGCTAATTCCTTTTTCCCTTTTTATTATTAATAAGAAAGGATCACCTGTACATGGTGGACTTGGTGTGCAAATAATTTTTTAGAGGAAATCATAAAGGCCTTAATTGCTCTTGGTTTTCCATCCAAACCGTTGATTCTACAGATTCCATGAAGGAATCACATCGTTAGAAAGGTATACTAGCTAAGTTCACCCAGCACGGTTCTAATTCCTTGGCAGAGCTCAACAAATGCGCTGGGAGCATTTAGTGATTGGATAAGATACCGATGTAAGAAAAGACCGGTTAAGTACCTTTTAATAGAGTCTTGATTAATGCAAAATGACAGAACAAGTATAACCACTGTTAAGTTGAATTCTTACTTCCAGGGTTTTCAAATCACTTCCCATGTTTGGTACGACTGGACACCACAGATAAAGAAAACCTCTTTCAAATTGTTCGATTTCCGCAATCCTAGTCTTGAATTCTTGCCAATGGTCTCCACTTGCTAACAATAGGAAGCTACATGATCGAGAATGTTCATAGTGACGAAGAAGCTCAAAGCACTGAAACGGCACCTTAGGGACCTGAATTGTGACATCCTAGATTTTCGACTCAGCTTTCAATTCAATAAATCGAGCATTTCATTGACGCACCTCTAGTGCTTTTATCTGAGATGGCCACTCATGGAATAACTAGACTATCTGGAGAAGTCATTAAGAGATTTTAATGCAATAGACTCGAGGATTCGACCAGGAATTGGCTGCTCGATCATGCTCATCTGCAGAGATCATTACGGCACAGATATAAATTGATTTGAAATCATAGATAGGTTGGTTCGATTGAGATATGTGGTTAAACGTGGGTGATCCCATTAAATTGCAAAATTCTCGTTGACTGACACTAAACTGATATTTCTGTCGTCTTGGTACTCTGTGTCCGTATTTGAAATCTTTAAATTTTCACGACAACTAAGAGTCGTCAATGTGTCGAAGGGGTTTATTGTGATTCGAAGAAAATTGACCACGGGTCATTTGCGCTAATTTTTTTTTTTTTTTTTTCTGAAAGTTACTCGATAGCCTAGGTCACGCTAAAAACACGTTAGAGTGAAATTAATCGTGAATGTGAATTCGATTTCAGAAATTGAAGGTTTTTTTATGTTACAATAAATTCTAGGAACGTCGACTCAGTCCTAGAAGATTTTTCTGCATCTTGAGACTTTTTTGGGAAAAAGTCGTGGTAATGTCGTTTTTTTCCAGAAAAAGCCAGGGACCCTTTTTGATCACGAATTTGGGATGCAAAATGGTTCAATTTGTGAGGAAAAATATCAATTTGAGTATTGACTTGATAATGTAATTTATTGAGGCCAAATGGTGTTGAATTAAGAAGGATTAAGTGCTCATTTGGAGGGGAAAATGCTTGAAATTCGTATGTCCCCCACCCCCTCAACTTATGGACCTCTTTGACTTTCTAGATGGGAGCATGGGTGGCTAATTTGTGGCCTAGGAACCCCGTTGTGGTGGAGGATGGGTCAAGGGAACATTGGAAGGGAAAATTTGGCCATGGTGGCCCCCTTGTCTCCTTATCTCTCTCTATTTCCTTCAAGTTGCAGACCAGCCTTTCTTTCTTCATTGTTGTACCTTATAAGATTCAGATTTCCAGAGGAAAACCAGCAAGGAGGCCATTCGAACCAACCACCCTCGCCGCATGCGCCGCCCGTCACTGTTCGCTGCACCGCTCGCCGTGCGTGCGCCCGCGCAACCTCGCGCTCCAGCCGTTGTGTGATGTCGCCAGAGCCACCGTGGAGCTTGCTTGGACCCGATTTAGCCTCCTCGGTTTACTTCAGTCCGTTGTCACCTCAACTGGCTCTTGTTTTAACCTTTTTCGACCCTGGACAACAGCTAGAATTTGTGGGTTTCCAATAGCTATCTTGGCCCATTTTGGCTCGCTTCCGGACCCCAAAAGCTAGGCCTGCTTTGGAGAGGATTGTCCCTCGTCGTGTTCCCTTCGATTTGAACCGACCGGTTTGCTGAACAAGTGAGCTTAACTCACTAAACCTCACTTAGTTGGTTAATTATACTTAAGGGTTCTTTAGGTTAGCTTAAGTAGGGATTAGTAATAAGCTAGGATGGTTAGATTAGCCTTAGAATGGATTAGTGTAATTTAATTAGTGAGACTTGTACAATTGATGATGGATTAGTCGAATTTAGTGGAGTTCATACAGTTTTGGTTTCTAGACCCTTGTCGTTTGCCATTTTTGTAGATTGAAATGGATTGCGAATTTGAGATCTATGTATTCTTGAGGAATGTTTTAGACATCTTTAGTTACAACATATATTTTTCTCAAGATTTTTGGGGACTTAAAAGATGGAGATATTAGCTCCGTCATTTTCAAACAGAACCTTAGTTTTGCTGGAATTAGTAACCTTTTAGGATTCTAGGAGTTTTTATCAACTCTTAAGATTTGAATTTTAAAATGGTTTCTTTACAAAAGTTGTTTTTCATATCTTTTAGCTAAACATAGCTAAATTTTAGATCAAATAGACATGTTTTGGATCTCGAACCAAATTGATTTCGGAAAATAGGTTTTCTGGAAACTGACCCAGTTTTGGTACTGAATTGAGCGATTTATTAGGCTGAATTTAGAAGGATATGGGTTAAGGTTTTTCATAAAAAATGTTTATTTAGGTGTCTATTACAACATATTCAAATTTGGGAATTTTCCGAATTTGTTCAATTAGATTTCTAGATTTAAACTTGGAGACGTGCGAGTGGGCCTATTTTGCCAGTTATGACCAGTTATGAATATGTGATGGTTCTTGAGGTTTTGATTGTTGGAAATTGCACCTTTGATAAATGATTGGTTTGTGACAAGCTCTAGAATTTATCTAGAGTAGTTCGATAATTTTCCGGGCTTGTCTTGGCTTCCAATTAGGCTATAACGGGCCTAAGTTGGATTTATTGTATTTATTTAATATTTTTCGTCATTAATTAATTAATTAATTTCTAAAAATTCAACTGGGATGGTCGATGACCAGGATTTTATGCTGAGTTTAGTGGTGCCTTTCGTTTATTTAATTAATCACTAGATTGTGATAATTGAGTGAAATTGGTGATTATGAGGATTTATCCCAAAAATTGGATAATATTAGCATAAATCTAAGAATTGCCGAGTGGGGCCGTGATACCGCTAAATCTCACCAAACCTAAGAATTGCTGAGTGGGGCCGTGATGCCACTAAATATGGAAAATTGCCGAGTGGGACTGTGATGCCACAAAATATGGAAAATTGCTAGGTGGAGCCGTGATGACTGCCAAATGTAGAAAAGATGGTAGTGGGGCCGTGATTACCACTTAATCTAGGTTGTGCCTGTTGGGCCGAAATCAAGAGTCGAAATTGATTAATCGAAATGATCGTGCGATGGTCTTGAAGAAATGTAATCGACTAAGTCAATCTGTCTAATGAGATGATGTGATTGTCGGTATTTATGAATTGATTGACTTGCAAGAAGGAATTGAGGCCAATGTAAGTCTTTTGACTCGTGTTGTGCTTAGGTGGCCTTTTAGGCGTAATTGGTTTCCTAATCGAGTCTTAGAGGGTAGAACTTGCTGAGACATTGTCTCACTGGTTATTGTATAACCATTTCAAGTCTTTAGGTGGTGTTGGCGAAGGACTGGAAACCCCGGAATTTAAGAGGCGAAGCCTGAAGAATTGGCGATCTTGTTCGGCTAGCTAGTCGTAGGACAATTCTCTTTTATAGGGAGCTGATCCCTTTTGTGAACCTTTATATATAGACATGTGTGTTTATAAAAAGGTATTTTGTAAGAAATTAGTCATACTTTCTTATCCCATCGGTTTATTGTTTGAGGATTATTTATATGCTTTCGCATGCGTATTAAAATGAACGGGTCGGTGATGCATCCTAGGACGTCGCTATTAATCAACCAGGTGAGGGATGGGTGCGTGCCTGAGAATCGGGATGTGACATGAATAGATCTCGATTTGGTGACCTACACTTAGGTTACGTTTAACAGTCAGAATAAAATTCAAAATAGGATAAAATTTATCATATTTTGCGTTTGGTGCCTACTTAATATAAGATAAAATCAGATATAAGGGGATATAAACTAGACAAAATTATCTCGAGGTAGAATATAGGTAAATTGGACTTCTAACATTCATAATAGGAAAATTATTTTCCTCAAATGACAATATTCTTAAATTAACAAAATTGAAATATAATTTCAATATAAATAATATTTGAATTAAAATATAAGAAATTTAAAATAAAAAAATAAAATTTAGTTATTTTAATTTAATCTTATTCTTATTCATATATTTGAATTTAATTCTATTTTATAAAATAAATTCAATATATGAATAAAAATATTTATATTTATTACATATTTTAAGTATTTCAGTATATTCGATATCTTGGTATAGTTTACTATTTAATAAAATTTGAGTGGTGCTAGCATCACAGTTTGATGGTGTGGCAATCAAAGGACGTCCACAAAAAATTCCTTATGGAAGTTTCCAAGCAAGACACAATTCTCCCTCTCTCTCATAAAAAATGTGTGATTAAGAATGGACTGTCTATTTTTTAGGCCAACTATACAGTTAGCTAAGCATAATTCTTTTTTTAAATAATGCGCTGTCAAGTAGGGGTGTGTAACCAAATTGAGTATACCCGGGAACCGGACTGGCTCACCCGAAAAATTGCGTTGGGAACCCGTTCCAGTTGAAACTGGTTCCCAAAATTTGAAACCGGTTTAAACCGATTCGGGAATAGGTTCTTGATAGGGCTAGTAAGAGCACCTAGAGGGGGGTGAATAGGTGATCAAAGAAGGTTTTACACAACTTAACAAATTAATTTGTCTTCTGAGAATAATAGACTGAAGATGTAAAAGATTATAATCAGTTATATAAAGCTACGAATTAAAGTAAAAAGATTAGGGAAAGAGAATTGAAACACAAGGTTTATAGCGGTTCGACTTAAACCAAGCCTACGTCCACTCTCCCGCATTGACAGCCCACTGGCTTGGTTACACTAAGAACTAAAAGAGATTTTACAGTTTCACGTCATTGATTCCACAGTATAGAAACTCTGCTATACTTCCTCAAGGTCTCACAAGTATTTAATCTCTCTTTTGATTACAACTTAAGCTCAACAATTGAAACAACAAAGAACTAGGAGTTTCAGACTTTGGAATTTTTTTTTTCACGCACACACTCAAATAACTTGAGCGTCTTCCTTATATACTCCTTCATGCCTTTATAACCGTTGGCACCTTCCAAAGGAGTTCTTCCAATTTACCCGTTGGATAGAATCAACTAGGGATATCTCAAGTTATTTAAGGAATATGATGATAGTCAACCAATCATGCTCGCCTATACAATCATGATCTAGGTTTTCATAAGTAGAACCTTCTAAGTATACTTCGCCAATCAATAGATCTAATTGTCCAAATTGATTTCAATTAGAATAATTGATCACGAGATGCTATCTCCAGCCGTGAGATTTTTTTCGACCGTACGAACTAAATCCTCAAAGATATACTCACATATGGAGAAGTCTTCTTCGTCGGTCTGGAAACTATCAGTGAGGGTAGACTTTAAATCTTGAGTCTTGAGATCTTCAGACTTTGATTATAGAGTCTGCAAGTCTTCAGACAAGACTGATGGAAACGTTTTGTCAACTTCAAAACAAATAAGGAAGTTTTCTTCAACAATCTTCCCATTTTTGATGGTGATAAAACTTTCCTGCGGATTTGAACACTTTTGTCCTGCAAAACAACACTTAAGCAAACCAAGATATCTCATAAAAACTAAGTAGATTATGATATGGATAGTAGCGATTATGCAACCACATAAAAACGTGTTAGTTTTGTAAAACAACTATCCTTTCCATAATCATTAACATAGCTTAAGTTACTACAAGTATCAAAAGATCAAATCAAACAGTCCAAACCACAACCAAACAAAGGATAAGTCCAAACAAAAAACCAAAGTCAAATCAGATATGCATGAAACTTCTCCCCCTTTTTGTCAACATCAAAAAGTGGAGAGCAAATAAAAAGAGTTGTTGAAAATAGAATTAGAATCATGGTGTTTTGGAAGGCAAACAAGCTCGAACTCTCCCATTGAATTCACTGTCTTTTCAAGCCTTGCGAAACTCTACTTTAGTGACTGGAAATCTTCACCCTGCACAGTAGATTACACTTGATTCTTCAAGGTGTTTAACTGATTGAGCAAAGACACTGAAGTGGCCATGAAAGCGTTCTTGAGATCCTGCATCTCATACACCATAGCATATTGCTGCTTTCTTACATCCAATAGAATCTCTAGCAGTCTCGAAAAGTCTGCTGTTTGTTATGTTGCAGCATTAGGTCCAGCCGAGTTGATTCTAGGGGTTTTGAGAATGGATGGAACTTTAGCAGATTGTCCACTATGACTATGAGTGAATGCTTATGGATAATGAGAGGCATACACATCATCTGGATCTGCTACAGAACAACTCACATAACTAGTAAAGATAGGTGAAGAAATACCTTGTTGTCCAACAGCTCCCCCTGTTTAGTTGCCTTCATTATTGTCCAACAGCTCCCCCTATTTAGTTGCCTTCAGGTGGAGTAGGTAAGATTTCTTCTTGATCAACTTCAGCTTTATAGTGATGTGCGTTAGCAGTTCCAGTTCTTGCCATCTCAAAATCACCGGATAAGGAAATAGCCAAAGTTGGCTCAAAAGAGTCTTCTTGACCCTGGTCTCTCTCTTCTTCTTCTTCTTCTTCTTCTTCTTCTTCTTGTCCTCTTTCTTCTCTTCTTTCTTCTTCTTCTTACTCTCCTCTTCTTTCCTCTTCTCTTCTTTCTTCCTTTGTCCTCCTTTGTTTTTCATCTTCCTTCTCTGTCTCTTTTCTCTCTTTTTCTCCTTCTTTAGGCTCTTCTTGTGTCTCTTGAAAGCTGACAAAACTCTTCAAATTTCTTAAGGCTAAAAGAGTCATTTCATCCTCATCCTCTTCATCCTACAAAATGAGAATTCTCTTCCTCTTTACTGGAGCAGCCATGGGTTTCTTGTCTTTCCTTTTGGCTGCAGCAGAGTCTTGTTTTGCTTTGACAAGAGACTTCTCCTTCATGCGCTCTAACACCTTGTTCAGCTCTTTCAAACTCATCTTTGTGGCAATTTTAAATCCAATCACCATAGGAGAGATGTTTGTCAAACATAACTTTGCAGGAATGTAAATTTTAAAATGTCTAAAAAGACGCGTGATAAGAGCATAATAAGGGAGTTTTCCCTTATCCTTTACCACTGTCCTGTACATGTGAAACATGATAGTGTGAGGCAGAGAGAATTTGTAACCAATACTGGTGGCATACATCAATTTTGCTTTAGACTGAGAGATATCGGTCTTAGATGTCGACTTTGGATGGATGCAGTAGATTACAATCTTGCGCAGCGAGATGTTAGAGGCATTCATCCTAAAGTAGGAAATCTTGCCTTCGGCATCCTGATCTTTCACCAATGATATAATAGTATGAGCAACGAACACGCTAATTGGTTGAAAACTCGCTCTTTCCACCCCAATTATGTTAGCCAAAGTGTCCATATCCACCAAAAACTCCTTATCCCTCACTATGAAAGAGAAACTGTTTGCATCCAAGAAAGATAAGTTCGAGTAAAAGTAAGTGGTGAGTTCTGGATAAGCAGTAGTAGATTCAGAACAAAAGCGCTCCAATTCTAGTAGAGCAAACTTCTCTTGCAGATTTACTTTCACCGAATCAAGAAAATCAAAATCGACACTCCTAGGGTTCATAACCCCTTTCTTCATTAGATTCAAATAGACCCTCTTGTGGTTCTTCGACCCAAAAAGGCTTGAACTATCACCAGCAACATTTGCAGCCACTCCCGTTCTAGGCTGAAAATGGGTAAACATACGTTCATCGTCGTCCTGTCCTTGTGATTGATTAGCAGTACCAAAACGCGGGTCATTAGGAAAATTAGCGAAGGCTTTTTCAGCCGATTCCTATTCTGCAATACCCATCTTTTCCATATCGCGCAGAAAAAGAGTTTCATTCTTATAGCCTCTCTCTCTCAGGTATTCATTGATTAAGGACATAGCAGTTCCTCCTTTTTTCAAACTAGAATAAAGCTTGAAAGCAACCTTAGGAATTAACGTTCTTACAAGTTCAACTTCTTCCAAAATTTCTTCTTCTGGATGAATCGATGGAGAAGACTGACGTTGCTAAGAAGGTTGTTGCTGACTTGGTTGTTGTGGTAGAGAAGAATCTTCTTCTTCGGTCAAGTCGAAATGCGTACAACCCTTAGGCATGTGTCGTGGTCCCTTGCTTGCGATTCTCGAAGATTTTCTTGAAGACATTATCGCTTCAAGGGAGAAATTCACAGACTTGCTCGAAAGGTGAAAACTTTTTGGATTAAACAACAGTGAAAATGAGAGCAAGTGGGAGTTTAGTATGCTAGAGTTTGAGAGTGAAAACGAAAAAAGACGGATTTCAACAGTATATAAAGCAAGTGAGGCGAGGTAAACGAATCGTCATAAAAGGAAAAATAAAAATACCTTTTCGAAAATGAATAACTGCCGTTTTCAAAATTGATAACTGCCTTTTTGAAAATGAATAATTGCTACAATTAAAAAAAAACTTGGAAAGATAATTTCAATCAATTATCGATTAATAAGTAACCGTACATTTTCAAATCTTTAACCAAGAATTTAATTACTAGTACTGAAATAATTTACAGTCGTAACTCTTGGTCTTCTAAGTCTGAGCACTTTCAGACTTTATCTCTGAGTCTGAGCTCCTTCAGAATTTACTGAATAAAAGATATGATATTCAGTCTGGTGCGAATAGACTCAAATAGGCTTTTCTCCAGTGGCTTTGTAAATATGTCCACTAGTTAATTATTTGAATCAATGAATTGAATCATAACTTCTCCATTTTGAACATCATATCTAATAAAGTGATGTCTAATCTCTATGTGCTTCGCTTTTGAATGAAGAATTGGACTCTTTGTGAGATTAATTGCACCGGTGTTGTCACATTTGATCTCGGTGCATAAATCTTCGATTCCAAACACTCTGTTTTTACTTTCTAAAGAGCTACAATATTTTGCTTCCTTGAGAACCATGATATTGTTTTGTTCCTAGTAATTGACAAGTACCGGAAGTACTATTTCTATCAACTCTACAACCTGCTAGATTTACGTCTGAATATCCGAGGAGAGTAAAGTCTCATTCTTTGGGTACCACAGACCTAACTTTGAGGTAGTTGTAATGTATTTGATGATGCGTTTTGCAGCACTTAGATGAGATTTTTTGAGATCGGATTGAAATCTAGCACAAATGCAAACATTAAATAGAATGTTAGGCCTAGAAGTAGTAAGATAAAGAAGTGAACCAATAATACTCTTGTAGAGCTTCTGGTCAACTTTCTTTCCTCCTTCATCTTTGTCCAGCTTCGAATAACTAGACATTGGTATCTTAGTCTTTTTGCAATTCTCCAATCCAAACTTTTTAATGAGTTCTTTTGCATATTTTTCTTGGTGAATGAAAATTCATTCCTTCAATTGTTTCACTTGTAATCCAAGAAAGAAGGATAATTCATCCATCATGCTCATCTCAAATTCATCCTGCATAGATTTAGAAAACTTCTTGCACAGATTTTCGTTAGGTGATCCAAATATAATATCATTAACATAGATTTGAACAAGTATAAAGTTTTTACCTTCTTTTTTAATAAACAAAATAATATCCACTTTTCCTTTGACAAAATCATTTTGAATTAAAAACTTACTTAACCTGTCGTACCATGCTCGATGTGCTTGCTTTAAACCATAAAAAGCTTTTTTCAGTCTGAATAATGAGTCCGGTCTCTTTGGGTCTTCAAATCCGGGAGATTGTTCCACATAAACTTCTTTTTGAATGAATCCATTTATAAATGCGCTTTTGACGTCCATTCGGAATAACCTTTTGGTTTAGGAGTTAATTCCCAAATATTGTTAATGTTGAATCGTTTGAGCTCTTTTTACATAGCTTCAATCCAGCTTTCGTCAATCAAAGCTTCTTCTATGCTTTTCGGTTCTATTTCAAAAATAAGTGCCACGGCGCAAGACTCTTCTTGCTTTTTGGATTTGGTGCGAATCCCTTCATCAATATCACCGATGATGAGTTCTTTGGGATGACTAGACTTGTGCTTCCAGTTGCTGGTCGGTTTGACAGAATGTTGTTCTTCTACTTCAGTTAATTCTTCAATTTCTGTTTGTTAATGATCTTTAGAGTCTGAGCCACTTTAGGGGAGGTAGACTTTGTAAGGTCTAGAGCAGGTTCATATTCTTCAGGTTAAGTCTAAATTAGTTGATTTCACAAAGAGTCTTGAAATTTGACATTCATAGATTCTTCTACAGACTAAGTCTTCTTGTTGAATACATTGTAGGCTTTGCTAGTGGTTGAATTTCCAAGGACGATTCATTCGTCTGATTTCTTCTCAAACTTACCAGTTCGATCATTTGCATCCAAACACATGGAAATAAGAAACAATTGGCTTCTTTCCTTTGAATAACTCATAGGGAGTTTTCTCCAGAATAGGCCTTAAGAATACTTTGTTAATAATATAGCAAGCTGTAGAAACTGCTTCAGCTCAAAAACAAGAAGAAATATTACTTTCTATTAAAAGAGTTCTTGCCATTTCTTGCAAAGATCTATTCTTCCTTTTCACAACTCCATTTTGTTCTAGAGTGTATGGAGAGGAGAAAACATGCAGAAAACCAGATTCATCACATAATTTTGCAAAGTCTTGATTTTCAAACTCACCTCCATGTGTTCGTATGCTTGAGATAACATATCATTTCTCATTCTGAACTTTCTTAGCAAACTTTGAAAAGTGAGAAAATGTTTTAGACAGACTTGCTAGAAAGTAAACCCAAGTAAATCGTGAATAATCATTCACAATTACTAGGCAATATCTCTTTCCACTAATGCTTTGAGTTCTGGTTGGTCCTAGGAGATCCATATGCAGAAGCTGCAAAACACAATTAATAGAAACTTGATTTATTGGTTTAAAAGAACTTATTACCTGTTTTCCCAACACACATGGTGTGCATAAGTTGGATTTTTGAAACTTTAGGTTAGGCAGTCCACGAACAAGTTTCATGGAAGAGATCTTATCAATTTGCTTTATGTTGACATGACATGGCCAAGCTTTCGATGCCAAGGATTTGCTTCATCTTGAATTGAAATTAGACATTGAGATCTTTCTAGTTTTATATCCAGAAGATAAATGTTCCCATGTCTTTGTCTAATAAAAGATTGAGAAAGATCTTTACTACTTCTTGAACATACTCCTTCTTGGAAATTGATTTTGAATCAAGTGTTGCACAATTGGCTAATGTTGAGAAGATTGTAATTTAGTCCTTCCACCAAGGAAACATTGTTGATCGTGAGATTTCCAATCTTTACAGTTCCACACCCAACAATTATTCCTTTGCTATTTTCACCAAAAGAGACTTTTCTACCATTTATCTGAACAAATTTTGTAAAACAACTTGAATCTCCAGTCCTGTGTCTTGAACAACCACTATCCAAATACCATTTAACATTTTTCTTGATAGCGACCTACAATTAAAAAAGAAACTCAAGCTTTCTTTGGTATCCACATTTTCTTGGGTCCAATTGAGTTAGTGCAATATACAGTCATTGTTCATTCCTTCTTAACAGGTCTCCAAACCATATGACATTATTTCTCAAAATGTTCGGAGCTGTGGCACTTAGAACATTTGAGAATACTTCAGTCAACAGGTTTTACAAAGACTTTTTGAAAATGATTTATGTAAAAAGTTTTTGTAGGTCTTTGTTTGATTCTTTTCTTCACTTTTGGAAAATTAATTAGAAGAATAGTTTCTGAAGTCACTCCCAAGCCCGACTTGTTGAAATAAGGTCTTTGTACTGAAAGAATCTTTTCCAACTTTTCAGATCCTATTAAAAACCTTTTTGAGATATTTGAAATGCCATCATTCAAAATTGTATTTTCTTTTGAAAGAGAGTCTGCGTTTTCTTTTAAAATGACAAAACTTTTTGTCTAAATTTTCAAACTTTTCTTTCCAAGAATTTTCCTGTTGTTTCAGTGTAGAATTTTCCCTTTTTAGCTCGGAAATCCTCTTAAGAGAGGTTTTGAGACTAAGACAAAGCTCATCAATATATTTCAAAACTTTATTAGGAATTTTTAAATTACGTATCTCGACTTCGCTGTCTGAGTCTGAGTCTGCGTCTGTCTTAGAGTCTGAGTCAAATTTTGGCATTAAACAAATATTGGCATAATCTTCATCACTTTCTTTGCATTCGGTATTGCTACATGTTTATGCTTTGAGAACTTTTCTGTATTTCTCAGCTTTTCCCTTCTTTTTCTTCAACAGAGGACAATTGGGTCTAATGTGACATTTTTTCTTGCATTCAAAGCAGATCACATCTTTGTTGGTTTCATCATCCTCAGTTGATTTGTTTTAAAACTTTTGAGTGCTTTGTTTCTTCCAATTGAACCTTCTTCCATTTTTGTTCAGTTTCCTGAACCTCTTTATCATAAGTGCTAGCCCTTCATCGTCCATATCCTCTTCAAAGTCTGTAACATCAGAATCATCATTAGATTTTAAGGCAATTGACTTCTTACGTTTAGGATCTTCTTCCTCGTTGATTTGCTCTACTTAATAAGACTGAAGTGTGCCCACCAGTTCGTCTATCGAAAGTGGCATGATCGTTTGTGTTTTCCTTATTGAAGTCTTCACGTGATTCCAGTCTTTGGAGAGTCTACGCAACAATTTGTTGACCTTCATTGGTCCTGAGCTTGGCCGTCCCTGATACTCTAGACCGTTTACAATTTCTGTAAAACGACTAAACAAGTCAGTGATAGATTCTCTGGCTTCATCTTGAAGGCTTCATACTGTCCGAGTAGAATATTGATCCTCGTTTCTTTCACTCGATCAGTTCCTTCATAGGTAATGTGCAGCCTATCCTAGACTTCTTTGGCTGTTTCACAAGAAGATATTCTATTATACTCAGTAGGAGATAACACACAATATAAGGAGTAAATTGCTTTAGCATCAAGAGCTTGTCTCTTGGTTATTTCTTCTTGAGTCATCTCGCTAGCGTCTGTAACTTCTTTTCCTCTTTCTAAAACTGGTGTAGCTTTAGGAAAGATTCATTTTTCTACCACATCTCATTCCAGAGGATCTTTCGATCTTAGGAATACCTTTATCTTGTTTTTTCATATGCTATATTCCTTTCCATCGAAGTAAGGTGGTTAGGTGTTGCTCTGGCCTTAACCAAATCTGGAGCTAACATACTCGCCATAGATCATTAACTCAGAAGTAAACACACTTTAATTAAGTGAGCACACAAGCTTTGATACCAATTGATAGGGCTAGTAAGAGCACCTAGAGGGAGGTGAACAGGTAATCAAAGAAGTTTTTAGACAACTTAACATATTAATTCATCTTCTGAGAATAATAGATTGAAGATGTAAAAAACTATAACCAGTTATATAAAGCTACGAATTAAAGTAAAGAGATTAGGGAAAGAAAATTGAAACGCAAGGTTTATAGTGGTTCGGCTTAAACCAAGCCTACGTCCAAAAGAGATTTTACAGTCTCGCATCCTTGATTTCACAGTGTAAAAACTCTATTATACTTCCTCAAGGTCTCACAAGTATTTAATCTCTCTTTTGAGTACAACTTAAACTCAACAATTGAAACAATAAAGAATTAGGAGCTTTAAACTATATAATTTTTCTTTCAAGCACACACTCGAATAACTTGAGCGTCTTCCATATATATATTCATCCATGCCTTTATAACCGTCGACACCTTCTAAAGGAGTTCTTCTAATCTACCCATTGGAAAGAATCAATTAGGGAGATCTCGAGTTATTTAAGAAATGTGATGATAGCCCACCAATTCTACTCGCCCATACAATCATGATTTAGGTTTCCGAATTGATTTCAATAAGAATAATTGATCACGAGATGCTATCTCTAGCCGTGAGATCTTCTTAAACCGAACGAACCAAGTCCTCAAAGATATACTCACATCTGGACGAGTCTTCTTTGTTGGATAAATCTTTTCATCGTCGATCTGGAAACTATCAGTGAGGGTAGACTTTAAATCTTAAGTCTGGAGGTCTTCAGACTTTGAATATAAAGTCTACAAGTCTTCAGACTAGACTGATCGAAACGTTTTGTCAACTTCAAAACAAATAAGAAAGTTTCTCCAACAGTTCTGAGTAATTACCCACTCAGAAACAGGTTCCTAGACCGGTTTTGGAACCGGTTCCCCGACCGGTTTTGTAAGTAGAGGTCTAAAAATCCTTTTATTTCCCCCGATTTCTATTCTTACTACCACACCTCTTGACTCCCTCAACCACACATGGCACTCCTCCTTTGTCGTTCTACTTCCTCACTTGCTTCCCTCCCTCGCCGGCTCCCTCTTGTTGCTGCCAAATTCTTGTGTATCACATGGATTGACTTGCCTAATTTCTCTTTTGTATAAGGAGTTATGCTTGCATAAATAAGTAGCTTCATGTACAAGTTGTGGGAATAAGACTGATATTAGACCAATGTTTGTTGCTAATTCATTGTCTTATGATTTTATTTATTATAATTAGCCCTGTGGATCCTTAATTTTTCGTGTAGTCAAAAAGTTAATGTATTTATTTATTACAAGTGCTTAATGTTTCATTACAAATTATGAATACTACTTTATTTTCTCATGTATTAATATAAAATTCGAAATCATATACGATATCGGGATATTACAAAACAAGTTCCGGTGGAAAAAAATGGTAGACCCTGGAACCGGACTAGAAAAACAATGTGGGTTAGGTACAAGGTCCAATAGAAATAGCGTCGGGTATAGGGCCCAAAAGAGGGGAATCGGTTATAACAGGGTCAAGTACATGGTCCAAGGCTAGACCCTACCCACCCTGGACCTGATCACCCCTACTGTCAAGTCTATAGAAGATAAATATAACTACCAGTAGACACATATTAAGTGTGAATGAGGGTGGATTTAGCCATTTAGGGGTTGGAAATAGCGCTACCTGAATTATTTCAAGGGGTTCCCTTGGAAAAATAGGAAGTGGAAAGTCTCACTTGTTGGAATTTTCTTAAATTATTTGGAGTGAGAATCGACCATGCTCAATCAATTAATAATGACAAATATTATGATGTGATCCACTTTCCTTTTTTATCACCCTGTTTTCTTTCCTTAAATAAAATAGCAAAATCCCATCATATCAAATATATCACCATATATGTCTATATTGCTATAGCTATAAATATGAGGACAATGTGTTCTAATGGAATGAGAAAAAAAGAAGAGTCAAATTCGTGGAAACTAATTTAGTTATCCGTCCAAACCATTGATCCTACAGATTCCATAAAATTTAGTTATTTTAATTTAATCTTATTCTTATTTATATATTCGAATTTAACTCTATTTTATAAAATAAATTCAATATATGAATATAATTATATTTATACTTATTACATATTTTAAGTATTTTAGTATATTCGATATCTCTGTACAGTTTACTATTACTATTTAATAAAATTTGAGTGGTGTTAGCATCACGGTCTAATGGTGTGACAATCGAAGGATGTCCACAAAAATTTCCTTATGGATGTTTCCAAGCAAGACACAATTCTCCCTCTCTCTCATAAAAAATGTGTGATTGGGAATGGACCGTCTATTTTTTAGGCCAACTATATAGTTAGCTAAGCATAATTTTTTTTTAAAAAAATAATGCGCTGTCAAGTAAGGGTGTGTAACCGGACCAGGTATACCCGGGAACCGGACCGACTCACTCGAAAAACAGCGTTGGGAACCGGTTCTCATTGAAACCTATTCCCAAAATTCGGAACCGGTTTAAACCGATCCGGGAACAGGTTTCGAGTAATTACCCACTCGGAAACAGGTTCCCGGACCGGTTTTGTAAATAGAGGTACAAAATCTTTTCTTTTTCCCCCCGATTTCTATTCTTACTCCCGCACCTCTTGACTCTCTCAAATACCCATGGCACTCGTCATTTATCGTTCTTTTTCCTCACTCGTCGGCTCCCTCTCCCGATAGACGAACGGTGTTCGTCACCACTAAATTCTTGTGTATCACATGGATTGTCTTGCCTAATTTGTCTTTTATATGAGGAGTTATGCTTGCATAAATGAGTAGCTTCATGTAGTAGTTGTGGGAATAAGACTGATATTAGACCAATGTTTGTTTCTAATTCATTGTCTTATGATTTTATTTATTATAATTAGCCCTGTCGATCCTTAATTTTTCGTGTAGTCAAAAAGTTCATGTATTTATTTATTACAAGTGCTTAATGTTAAATTACAAATTATGAAGATTACGTTATTTTCTCGTGTATTAATATAAAATTCGAAGTCGTATACGATATTGGGAGATTGCAAAATAGGTTCCGCTGGAAACAGGGTTGACCTTTGAACCGGATCGGAAAAACAAGGTGGGTTGGGTAGAGGGTCCAATACAAACGGAGTCGGCTATAGGGTCTAGAAAAGGGGAACCGATTATAATAGGGTCGGGTACAGGGTCCATGTCTAGACCCTACCCACCTGGACCCGATAAGCCCTACTGTCAAGTCTATAGAAGATAAATATAACTACCAGTAGACACATATTAAGTGTGAATGAGGGTGGATTTAGCCATTTAGGGGTCGGAAATAGCGCTACCTGAATTTTTTCAAGGGGTTCCCTTGGAAAATTGGAAAATTGGAAATGGAAAGTCTCACTTGTTGGGATTTTCTTAAATTATTTGGAGTGAGAATCGATGATGCCTAATCAATTAATAATGACAAATATTATGATGTGATCCACTTTCCTTTTTTATCACCCTGTTTTCTTTCCTTAAATAAAATAGCAAAATCCCATCATATAAGATATATCACCATATATGTCTATATTGTTATAGCTATAAATATGAGGACAATGTGTTCCAATGGAATGAGAGAAAAGAAGAGCCAAATTCGTGGAAACTAACGATGGCCGAAGTCTTCCCAAAGTGTTTTTTTCTCATTGTCCTCGTATTCGCGGGTTTCTTTCTCACCCTTTACTAGATTTCCTTTGTGAGACAAAGACATTAGTTAGCCGTGAAAAGAAAAATGGAGCAAGTCGTGCTCCTTATCTTCCCTTATTTTCTGAGGTTCTAACACTAATACCATCCCTTCTTTCTTTTAAGGTTGGATGATAGAGATACGGAAGGTGGAGGCGTCTTGCTCCGAAGGACTAGGGTCATGTGGGAAGGGCGACGACTGCTAGCAAAGGTGCTCTGCCAGTCATGGCCCAGGCTCGCAGGGATCGTGCGACCAAAGCACTAGCCCTCCGCTTTGCACTTGCTATTACAATTACCCCTCATCGCCCCAACCCCCGCCGTCGCTAAAGATGTGCAACGAAGGTGAGGATTT
This sequence comes from Eucalyptus grandis x Eucalyptus urophylla, assembly GCA_028830015.1. Taxonomy (NCBI): domain Eukaryota; kingdom Viridiplantae; phylum Streptophyta; class Magnoliopsida; order Myrtales; family Myrtaceae; genus Eucalyptus; species Eucalyptus grandis x Eucalyptus urophylla. Next base: position 25,110,167 of record CM054189.1, on the reverse strand, counting down.
GTGCAACAATGCGTGTACTGACCAGTGTTGCAGCGATCGGTGTGCTGCCAAGTTCAATCAAGGCCGAGGATATTGCGACAACAGTGCCGGTCCTTGGCTGTGCCAATGCCAATACCCTAGCTAATTCTTTATTCCCTTTTTATTATTAATAAGAAAGTATCACCTGTACATGGTGGACTTGGTGTGCAAATAATTTTTTAGAGGAAATCATAAATGCCTTAATTGCTTTTGGTTTTCCGTCCAAACCGTTGATCCTACAGATTCCATGAAGGAATCACATCGTTAGAAAGGTATATACTAGCTAAGTTCACCCAAGCACGGTTCTAATTCCTTGGCAGAGCTCAACAAATGTGCTGGGAGCATTTAGTGATTGGATAAGATATCGATGTAAGAAATGACCAGTTAAGTACCTTTTAATAAAGTGTTGATTAATGCAAAATGGCAGAACAAGTATAACCACTGTTCAGTTGAATTCTTACTTTCGGGGGTTTCAAATCACTCCTCATGTTTGGTATGACTGGACACCACGGATAAAGAAAACCTCTTTCAAATTGTTCGATTTTTGCAATCCTAGTCTTGAATTCCTGCCAATGATCTCCACTTGCTAACAATAGGAAGCTACAGGATCAAGAATGTTCATAGTGATGAAGAAGCTCAAAGCATTGAAACGGCACCTCAGGGACCTGAATTGTGACATCCTAGATTTCGATTATGCTTTTAATTTAATAAATTGAGCATTTCATCGATGCGCCTCTAGTGCTTTTCTCTGAGATTGTCACTCATGAGATAACTAGACTATCTGGGGAAGTCATTAAGAGATTTTAATGTAATAGATTCGAGGATTTGACTAGGAATCGGCTGCTCGACCGTGCTTATCTGCACAGATCATTACAGCACAAAAATAAATCAATTAGAAATAAGAGATAGGTCGATTCGATTGAGATATGTGATTAAACGTGGGCGATCCCATTAAATTGCAAAATTCTCGTCAGCCGACACTAAATTAATTTTTCTGTCGTTTTAGTACCCTATGTCCGTATTTGAAATCTCGAGAATTTCACGACAACCGAGAGTCACCAATGTGTCAAAGGAGTTCATTGTGGTTCGAAGAAAATCGACCACGGGTCATTTGCACTAAAATTTTTTGTGAAAGCTACCCGGCAGCCTAGGTCACGCTAAAAACGCGCCAGAGTGAAATTAACCGCGAATTTGAATCCGATTTCAGAAATTGAAGGTTTTGTCACATCATAATAAATTTTAGGAACGTCGACTCGGTTCCAAAAGATTTTTCTACATCCTGAGATTTTTTGGGAAAAAGTCGTCTTAGGGCCGTTTTTGTCCAAAAAAAGCCAATGACCCTTTTTGATCACGAATTCGAGATGCAAGATGGTTCAATTGGTGAGGAAAAATACTAGTTTGAGTATTGACTCGTAACGTAATTTATTGAGGCCAAATGGTGTTGAATTAAGAAGGATTAAGTGCCCATTTGGAGGGAAAATGCTTGAAATTCGTATGTCCCCCACCCCCTCAACTTTTGGACCTCTTCAACCTTCTAGATGGGAGCATGAGTGGCTGATTTGTGGCCTAGTAACCCAGCTATGGTGGAGGATGGGTCAAGGGAATATTGGAAGGGAGATTTTAGCCATGGTGGCCCCCTTATCTCTCCCTATTTTCTTCAAGTTGTAGACTAGCCTTTCTTTTCTTTTTTTTTATTGTTATGCTTTGTAAGCTTCAAATTTTCAGAGGAAAACCAGTAAGGAGGTCATTCGAACCAGCCACCCTCGCCATGCGCGCTGCTCGTCACCGTTCGTCGCACCACCCGCCGTGCACGCGCTTGCGCGACCCTACGCTCCAGCTGCGTGTGTCACGTTCCAACCATTGCCTTAGGCCATGCCAATGCCATTCAGTCACCGTGTGACGTCGCCGGAGCCGCCGTGGAGGTTGGTTGGACTCGGTTGAGCCTCTTTAGTTTACTTGAGTCCGTTGTCGCCTCATCTGACTCTTGTTTTAACCTTTTTTTAGCCTCGAATAGTAACTGGAATTTATGGGTTTTCAGCAACTATCTGGGCCCATTTTGGCCCACTTCTGGACCTTGAAAGTTAGGCCTGCTTTGGAGAGGATCATCCCTCGTCGCATTCCCTTCGATTTGAACTTATCAGTTCGCTGAACAAGTGAGTCTAACTCACTAAATCTCACTTAGTTGGTTAATTGTGCTTAAGGGTTCTTTAAGTTAGCTTAAGTAGGGATTAATGATAAGCTAAGATGGTTAGATTAGTCTTAGAATGGATTAGTGTAACTTAATTTGTGAGATTTGTGCAATTGATGATAGATTAGTTGAATCTAGTGGAGTTCCTGCAGTTTTGGTTTCTAGACGCTCACCGTTTGCCATTTTTGTAGATCGAAATGAGTTGCGAATTTGAGGTTCATGTCTTCTTGAGAAATATTTTAGACGTCTTTAGCTACATTTTATATTTTTCTCAAGATTTTTGGGGACTTGAAAGAAGAAGATATGAGCTCCGTCATTTTCAAACAGAACCTTAGTTTTTGTTAGAATCGATGACCTTTTAGGATTCTAGGGGTTTTTCTCAACTCTTAGGGTTTGGATTTCAAAATGGTTTTTTCACAAAATTTGTTTTTCATATCTTCTAGTTTAACATAGTAAAATTTCAGATCAAATGGACATGTTTTGAACCTCGAACCAAACTGATTTTGAAAAACAGGTTTTTTGGAAATGGATCCAGTTTTGGTGCTAGATTGAGTGATTTACTGGACCGAATTTAGAAGGATCTGGGTTAGGATTTCTTCATGAAAATGTTCATTTAGGTTTTTGAACTCGTTCGGTTAGGTTTTTGGATTTAAACTTGGAGACGTGCGAGTTGGCTTATTCTGCCGGTTATGACTGGTTATGAATTTGTGATGGTTCTTGATGCTTTAATTGCTGGAAATTGCACATCTGATATATGGTTGGTTTGTGACAAGCTCTAGAATTTATCTAGAGTAGTTCGGTAATTTTCTGAGCTCGTCCCGGCTTCCAATTAGGCTATAACGGGCCTTAGTTTGATTTATTGCATTTATTTAATATTTTTTGTAATTATTTATTTATTTATTTATTTTCTGGAAATTCAACTAGGATAGTCGGTGACCGGGATTTTATGCTGAGTTCAATGGTGTCTTCCATTTATTTAATTAAGCACTGGATTGTGATAATTGAGTGAAATTGGTGATTATGATGATTTATCCCAAAAATTGGATAATGTGAGTATAAATCTAAGAATTGCCGAATGCGGCCGTGATGCCACTAGATATCGAAAATTGCTGAGTGGGGCCGTGATACCACTAAATTTTGAAATTGCCAGATGTGGCCATAATGACCACCAAATGTAGAAAAGATGCCAGTGGGGCCGTGATTACCACTTAATCTAGGTTGTGTCCATTGAGCCGAAATCAAGAGTCGAAATTGATTTATCGAAATGATCGTGCGATGGTCTTGATGAAATGTAATCGACTGAGTCGATCTATCTGATGAGATGATGTGATTGTCAATATTTATGAATTGACTGACTTGTAATAAGAAATTGAGGCCAAGGTAAATCTTCTGACTTGTGTTGTGCTTAGGTAGCCTTTGGGGGTAATTAGTTTCTTAATCGAGTCTTATGGGGTAAAACTTGCCGAGACATTATCTCACTAGTTATTGTATAAACATTTCATGTCCTCAGGTGGTGTTGGTGAAGGACTAGAAGCCCCAGAGTTTAAGAGGTGAAGCTCGAATAATTGGCAATATTGTCCGACTAGCTAGTCGTATGACAATTCTCTTTTGTAGGGAGCCGAACCCTTTTGTGAACCTTTGTATATAGACCTGTATGTTTATAAAAAGGTATTTTGTGAAAAGTTGGTCCTACTTTCCTATCCCATTGGTTTATTACTTGGGGATTATTTATATGCTTCCGCATGCGTATTAAAATGAACGGGTCGGTGATGTGTCCTAAAACGTCGCTATTAATCGATTAGGTGAGGGATGGATGCGTACCTGAGGATCGGGGCATGACATGAATAGATCTCGATTTGGTGACCTACACTTATGTTACGTTTAGCAATGAGAATAAAATTTAAAAGAGGATAAATTTATCATATTTTGCGTTTGGTGCCTACTTAATATAAGATAAAATCAGATATGAGGGGATATTATTATAAAGTAGACAAAATTATCTTGAGGTAAAATAAAGGTAAATTGGATTTCTAACATTCATAATAGGAAAATTATTTTCCTCAAATGACAATATTCTTAAATTAACAAAATCGAAATTATATTTCAATATAAATAATATTTGAATTAAAATATAATAAATTCAAAATAACAAAAAATAAAATTTAGTTATTTTAATTTAATCTTATTCTTATTTATATATTCCAATTTAATTCTATTTAATAAAATAAATTCAATATATGAATATAAATATATTTATATTTATTACATATTCTAAGTATTTTAGTATATTTGATATCTCGGTATAATTTACTATTTAATAAAATTTGAGTGGTGCTAGCATCACGGTTTAATGGTGTGACAATCAAAGGATGTCCACAAAAATTTCCTTATGGAAGTTTCCAAGCGAGACACAATTCTCCCTCTCTCTCATAAAAAATGTATGATTGAGAATGGATCGTCCATTTTTTAGGCTAAATGTACAGTTAGCTAAGCATAATTCTGTTTTTAAATAATGCACTGTCAAGTAGGGGTGTACAACCGGACAGGGTATATTCGGGAATCGGACTAGCCCACCCGAAAAATAGGGTCGGGAATTGGTTCTCGTTGAAATCGGCCCGGGGATCGGTTCCTAAAATTTGGAATTGGTTTAAACCGGTCTGGGAACAGATTCCGAGTAATTACCCACTTGGAAATAGGTTCCCAGACCAGTTTTGGAACCGGTTCCTTGACTGGTTTTGTAAGTAGAGGTCCAAAATCATTTTATTTCCCTTGATTGTTATTCTTACTTTCGTAATCACACGACGTTTTTCCTCTTGACTCTCTCAAACACACATGGCACTCCTCCTTTGTCGTTCCTCTTCCTCACTAGCTTCCCTCCCTCACCGGCTCCCCTCCTGATGGACAAACGATGTTCGTCGCCACCAACTTATTATGTATCACATGGATTGGCTCGCTTAATTTCTCTTTTGTATGAGGAGTTATGCTTACATAAATGAATAGCTTCATGTAGTAGTTGTGGGAATAAAATTGATATTAGACCAATGTTTATTGCTAATTCATTGTCTTATAATTTTATTTATTATAATTAGCCTTGTGGATCCTTAATTTTTTGTTTAGTCAAAAAGTTCATGTATTTATTTATTACAAGTGCTTACTGCTTAATGTTTCAATACAAATTATGAAAATTACGTTATTTTCTCGTATATTAATGTAAAATTAGAAGTCGTATAGGATATCGGAAGATTGTAAAATAGGTTCCAGTGGAAACGAGGTTGACCTTAAAACCGGACCGAAAAGACAGGGTGGGTCGGGCATAGGGTCCAATACAAACAAAGTTGGGTATAGGGTCTAGAAAAGGGGAACTGGTTATATAATAGGGTCTCGTACAGAGTCCAAGTCTAAACCCTATCTACCATAGACCCGATCATCCCTAGTGAGAGGTATTCTTGTGAGCTGTTTTGGCTAAAAAACACACATGTCTATTCAATACCAAAGGGAGGCAGGTGCCTCAAAGTAAAATTTTAAGGAAATGATCCAAATACCCTTTAAAATTAAAAATTAACTAAGGTGGCATGGTAACACTTCCGAGAATAGGTATTTCTATTTTTTTTATTCCCAAAAGTAAAAATAAAATAAAAATGTGTTTGATAAGTTTTTTGTTTTTGGGAACCAATATTTTCTTAGGAACATATTTGGAACTGAAATAATAAACAAAAAAGAATATTGTTTCTTGTTCTTGGGAACAACTCAAGAAACAATAATCAAGAATCAAGTTTTTTTTTTTCCTTTTTCTTTTTTTTTCCTCTCTCTTCCTCCCTTCTTCCCCTAGCTGGTCACCGACTAGCGCCAAAGCAAGGTCGAGCCTCGCCTAGTCATGGCAAGGCTCAGGGTGACCTCACCAGTGGCTGGTGAGCCTCCCCCGAGGCCAACCTTGTCGACCCTTGTTTGATCGGTCCCTAGCTAGCGATCGACTTGAGGAAGGAGAAGACAAAGAAAATAAGAAAATAAAAAGAGAAAAATGTAATAAAATCATTAATAAATTCTAATTCATAAAAATATATGAGGTTGTATCAAACACATTTCTTTCTCAAGAACAAAATTTTTATATAGTTATCAAACATATTCAAATACTCATAAATTATTTCCCGTAATAGAAACGTTACCAAACGCACCCTAATATGTCATTTCAAACTTAATATAATGATTGAAATGCCTCTCTACTTAGCTTCATGCATGACGATACTAATTATTCACCAAATCATGCATGATTAAGATTTTTATTTTCTTGTTGTGAGAATTAGATTCCAATTTCTTAGTTACACGGAGTAATGAGATTTATGACGAAAAATATGAATTCTAAGCATAGTGACAATAACCATAACATTGGCAAAAGGAAATTATGTGAAATTCCTCACATAAAAAAAAGTTGCTACTAATGCGAAATTCCTTCCACCAAATTTGGAAATTGGATTAATTCGATCGCCTAAGATTTGATTTCCATTTTTTTTAGATGTAAATCTTAATAAGTAAACTATATATTTTTTCAATGTTCAGAAACTCCCATTTGTAGAATTAAGAAACCCAAAAAAATGAAGAAGAAATCATAGTTTTAGACCCAATCTTGAAATATGACCAAATCGATTAGTCCAATTTCCAATTTCATATACCAAGAATTGATTCATTTTGAAACCGATCATTCTTGATACAAATTTGCCTTGCTTGAGAGCATAGGGTGGATCCAAGCATTTTCAACTATTAGGAAGCGAGATAAGAGACGGCACGGTACCCAACTAGGGGAACTGTGTCGATCGGTGGTTGGCATGTCAACATAGTTGTGAGCCTTTCACCTACTCTCACTCACCCTAGGTACGGGAGGCTATTATACCTCCCTACTTGGCGGTAACCAGAACCGAAGTCCTGACGTTATGTCTACCTTCACCACTGTGAAACCTCCAAATTTCCTGTCTCTTTGTTTTCCCGACAGAGAGGGAATACGATGACAGTGCGTGGTCTCTCACCCCAGGGCGGTTCTCCTGCTTGTTTCCTCTTAATGCACTTATTTTTATAATGTCAAAGGAATGTCAAATTTTTTTGGAAGTTAAAATTGGATACGGTTATGTCTAAAAGTCGGAGCATTACTTTAATTACTGTTTTTCTCCAATTTTTCTTTATTATTTAGAGAAATTGTCGGGGCAGCGTTTTCCTTCCTACGACGCTTTTTACGTGATTTGCTTTATTATGGCTTTTAGATTTTTTTATTTTATAATTTGGTAATTTATTTAATAAAAAAGATCGTGAGAGTTCTAATGTTCTATTCATTTTTTTATTAAAGGGGAGCCGACCATTAATTCTACAGCTAATCAGAAAACTATCATAAGTTTACCACCAAACATGAATTTTCTATTCTTATATATTCGTTAAAAATTATTTATTATCAAAGTATATTTTTCTCACCACAATCTCAATACAGTATAAACACGAGTAATTTTAATAAATATAATATCCAATAAAGAAGGAAAAATTATATTAATCAAGCCGGACCCAAAGGGTAAACAATATGTTAATCCTTTCCCCGAAGAAATTTTCAACGTTTTTGATGAAACGGTTTGAACAATGGTCTTTCTTACGTGCAAATATTTAGAACAAAAAATTGCAAAACATCAGATGGAGGGCTGCCATCACAACCGCCACTACAACAACCAAAGTTTTAGAGACGGGTTTTGATTAATTTTCTGTTCATTATTCAATTAATGAAATTTAAGTTTAGTTGTTGCTTATAGGCTAAGTTTTTGGCTGGAGGTTTTGTGTTTGTTTAATTCAATTTATAGATCTGTGGACAGATGGGCGCTAGCTAATTAATGATGCCCATCATTGACGTGTGGAGTTTGACTCGAACTCCACGAAGTCCCGAGGGAGAGGCGGCAGAGGAGAGGAGGGTTAGAAAGGTCTACGTAGACGAAGAAAAAACAAAAGGGAAAAGAAGAAAATAAGACAAAGTGGGGACCAAAGAAGGTGAAAGGAAAAAGAACTTGAGAAAAGGAGAGAGATCGTGAGGAAAGGGGAAGAGAGGAAAAGAGGGTTTCCCTGCGTGCACGCTTGGCAGATCTCGTTGAGTCAAGGTGAGGTTGTTTCGCAATGTCCGATAAGGATTCAAGTTATTTATTCATCTAATTAAAATAAATTTCGAGATTAGGTCATAAATATAGAATTATGTAAGTTTGTAACAGCGGGGTTCAACTTAAGAGTTATTAAATTGGGAAAAATTACTCAAAAAATTCTAAATTTATTATTCAATGATAAACCTTTTGATTGTAGCAATTGAATCTTAAATATTTTTTTTATTTTGTCAATGAAATCCATCCTATCAATTTTTAATTGTACGTAACACAATCAAATAGTTTTTTTTTTTTCCAAAAAGTGTAATAAAATTCATTTTTTTTCTTTTACCTAGTCCTATAATATATTTACTTTATAAGTTAGTACATATGCTATGTGCTGTATGTATGTTATGAAATCTCGCTCCTTTACTCATACGATCTCATCTCAACAGCCGGAAAGGTAAAGGTAGGAAATCAAACTTCTCACTTTCTCATTCCCAAGTGAAAATAGTGATTATTAAGGCAACCCCCAATAGTTGTCATAAGATTTTAAACACTGCGGAATACATGCAATCGAAATCTAACTTCATCGCCCACGGTATTTAGTTCTCGAAACTTCAGATCCATAGTGAAATGAAGCACGAATTGAACCATGGGTAAGTACGGAGCATATACTTTGGTTATTATTAGTTGTACCGGCAAAAGTGCACGCGTTTTGTACCTACGAAAAATTTGACATTTGAAAGAATGTACAAAAAAAAAAACCTCATTGCAAAAGATATGAATTATTAATTGACAGAAACAAATCATTGATTGTACTTGTATTTCTATTGAGAAAAAAATATTTGAATTAATGCACTGAGAAACTTTAAACTAGTACATTTATAACGAATTATCTAAATTAATTTTTTTACCATAAAAAATCTCAAATTGATATACCTTTGACAAATTTACCCAAAACTTGTATACTTATAACAAATTTACCATATGTTAGTTTTCATTAAATTTTATTGTCAAATTACTAAATTAAATAACACGTGATAGTTGACTGGTATACCAATTTGAGATTTTACTCTCCGTTTGTCATAGTTAAATAATTTTTTGTAATTTTTTTTAGTATTAATTAAATTTAACGGATGATATATTTGTCACAAATGTACTAGTTTAAGGTTTTTTGTGGTAAAATAAATTAAGTTTAAGGTAAATTTATCACAAACATATTAGTTTGGGATTTTTTTATGGTCAGTTGGGGTAAATTTGTTATATGTGTGCTAATTTAGGATTTTTAATAGTTAAAAAATTAGTTTGGGGTAAATTTGTCACGAATATACTAGTTTGAGGTTTTTCAGGGTATTAACTCAAAATATTTTAAGATTTTAATTATTTTAAATAATCTTATTAATATTAAAACATTCAAATTTTATAATCCAAGTACATCGAAAATAAAGACAATTGTTAATTTATGTATTTACCATCTAATCCGGTGAGACGAATCTTAAAATTTGATTTCATAGATAACTTTGAAATTAAAAATGATTGATTCCCACTTCGAACTTAAGGTAGGGTCGGTTCCTACTTTGGTCCACAACTAGGAGCTAGCCCACTTGGTCCTGGATAGATCGATTCGATCTAGTTTTACAATTGGTCTTGAAACTTGTTATTTCTTCTTTTTACTTTTTGGTCTTTCTATTTCCTATAAGTGAGAGTTTCTCAGTATTAAAGAAAAAAATAATTTACTAGTTACGATTCACATTAAAATAAAAATTATAAAAAATTTAAAAAATCTTGATTGATCTATCGATTGGGTCTTAACATCAGTTCAGCCTTGTTATTCCCGATCGAAAATCGAACTAGTCTCCTTAAAAAGCAATCAGAACTGGCCAATTCGATCCAGTCCAATTTGGATTCCAGATTGGATTGAGGCCAATGCAAACCCCTCTTCGAAACTCCAATCCAAGAAGAACCTGAACAAATTGGCGTTAACCGAAACCCAAACTGCCGAACAAGGAAAGAAATCTGGGGGATTAACTGTGAAACAGTGAAAAAAAAAAAGAATTCCCCCGCTCCGTCTGGTCTTCCCCAAATCGACATTTCGCCTTACACTGCACGCAAAGTCCCAAACATGCAGCAGAGCTCGCGTCAGATCTAAACGACTCGCCACCCGCCGACGACGACGACGCGCCACCCGCCGACGACGAGAAGAAGAGCAGGAGGCGAGCGGAACGGCCGGCGAGGAGCGAGGATCTGGCGCGGCCCCCCAAGATTCGGGAACCTCGATCCTCGCCTGCCAGGCCCCCGGCGTCGGATCCCGCCGATTCGAGGTGCCGCCGCGTTCTTCCCTCTCGAATCATTTTCGAATTTCTCCCCTGCGGCCGTCGGCGCCGCGATTCGTTTGATAGGGAGCGCTGGGGAGGGGAGTGTCCCGGAATTCGTGTTCCGGTGCGGTTTTGCTAGGACGGTGGTGCGGCGGCGCGTCATTTGGATGCGCGCGCGTGCGGCGGAAACTTTTCTGTTCGGGCGTAGGGGGGGGGGGCGCCGTTTGTTTCGTTTCTTGGTTATCGCGCTTGGCGGCGGAAGAACTGCCGTGGTCGGGGCCGTTGCTCTTGTTTTCTTTGGCTAATCTTGTCGCCCCTTTTGGGGAATGATTAGGGAGGAGGATCTGATGGTGGCTGTGGCGGGGTGGTGATTTCGGGGTACTCGGCTGCGGAGACGGAAGCTCGGTTGACTGGATGGACAAGAACAAGAACAGGACTGACCTTCTTGCGGCCGGGCGCAAAAGGGTTAGTTTTCGGCGTGTTAACTTTCTAATGCTATGCAGTGACAGTTACTGAAATGTCGGAATGGGAATCGGTCTTGCTTTTCTTTTTCTTTTTGAAAAATTGCATCTCACTTGTTGATGAGGGCATCGTGGATTAACTATTATTCAAGTATGAGTCTTCAGTTTAAGACTAGAGGATAAAACAATGAGGGGGAGGGTCCCTATCCTTTTTCTGATGTATGTGTGTAGTTTAATGTGATTTGGTTGCATAAGTAACTTGGATATGGCCAATTTGAACAACTTTTCTAGATACTCATCATCATCGATACATATGTTATTGTTATCAGCTTCAACAGTTTCGTCAGAAAAAGGATGGGAAGAGCAGCTCTAGCCATGGAAAATCCTCAAAAAAGCTTGGTAAATCCGAGCAGAATGAGACTGATCCTGATGTCATGCCTACTTCCTCCACACCTCCGACAGTAGTGCACAATGCTGAGGTGGAGAGTGGTTCGCAACTCCCAGAATCTGAGGTGGGTGCTGAGCACAGAACAGTGCCACAAGGATCAGAGGATGCTGCAGCTTCTCCCGATGTCTCCATTGCAACTCATGGTTCAAGTTCAATTCCCCCATCAACTGCCTCTAACGGCAGAGAAAGCGAATTTGCCCAAGTTGCAGAATCTCCCGAAGCTGTGTCAGTGACAACTGTGGATGAAGAGCTTGGTGCTGATTCCTCAAGCCTAAATGAAGGGGAAAGCACAGGAAGAGAAATGTTAGAAGTGCTAGATTCTAATGCAAAAATGGCACAGACCAATACCTTCTTCAGTGTTAGTGACATTCTGCCTGCTAATATAGGCGATGCCTCGGAGGGGACAACTGCTTTGGTTGGGAGGGAGATGCTAATTGGGGAAAATCAAAAGGAATCACCTAAAAGCAAGATGCTAAATGGTGAAAATCAAGAGGCTCTGGTGCTTGAACATAAGCATGATGTGGATGTGCCATTGATACATCAGGAGGTCGTTCAGGCATCAGATGTACGTTTTGCACTTTCTCTCTTGCTACTCTGTCTACAGAAATTTTAATTTAAACTCATGCTAACAAGTGGGGAAGCCTTTAATGAAATCATGCATTTTTTGATTATAATCACATTCTCATTTGTTGCTGGGTAGGGGCAATGCAGGACGCTGATGGTTTGGGTATGGAGCATCATGATGGAGGTGAAAACTTGGAGCTTGAAGGCAATCATACATCCTCTATGCCTGAGCCTGGCGAGAGTTTTGCAAAGCTGACCCCTGGAGAAGTCGAGGAGGCAGCATCTGCTACGGGTGAAGTTGTTGAGGCAGATATAGTGCATGCTGAGCCTTCTGCCAAAAATGAGTCAGATGAGTTAACCGCTCCTTCTTTGCCTGCATCAGACCCACATCAAGTTCTGGATATTACTCCAGAATATCCAAACCAGCAGGAAGAGCAGGTAACTGATAATGGCAACTCAAACATGTCATTGGCATCTGGTGAACAGGGCGTCTTTGAAGATGAACCAGATAATGATGATGTGAAGGCTGCTAAATCTAGTGAGGGTTATCAACAGCATTATGCATTAGTGGGATCTATAGAGGATAAAGACATGAGCCATAAAGGGCATTGGGAAAGTACAACAAGTTCGTCACAGGTGGTCTTCCCTCTTTCAGCGGATGTGAGCTCTATTAGCCTCTCAGAGCTTACAGAGGTGATAAAGAAACTTAGTGAAGACGAATATAATTTGGTGCTTAAAGCAAGAGAATCAGTTTCTAGTGCAAATCTAGAGTTGAATTTAAGTTCTCCAGTTGAAGAGCACAGCAGTTTGGGAGTTGTAGGACATCTTGAAGAAGAACTGGTTTCAATGAACTTTACGAAAGATATCTTCCATTTGCAGCTAGAGGAATGTTCCAAGTTGCAGAAAGAACTTTTTAATCAGCGGTTTCAGTTGACTGATGAGATATCTATGCTCCAAGGTTCACTAGCTGCTGTTCAGGAGAAGAACGATTCTCTCACTGAGGAGCTTCTGTGGTGCAGGTCTGAACATGATGCAGTTGTTTGTGGGAGAGATGATTTCTGCACTCAACTTCATGCTGCAAAGGATGAGATTCAGGAGTTGGGTGCAAGGGCATTCGAATTGCAGAATTCACTGGAAATGTCACAGGAAAATTTGAGGAAACAATCAGGAGATCTGGCTGATTGTAAGAGTTCAATGGCGACTTTGCAGATTGAAAATGAAAGATTGAATGGAATCATTAGTTTGGGGGTTGAGGAGAGAAAGAATCTTGAGGATGAAAAAGAGAATCTTTGGCGTGAGAATCAGAGGTTGTTGATTGATCTGGATGAAAGCCAGAGACTGATGAGAGGTCTACAGGCTGAAATCGCAACTTTAAATGGAGACCATGCTTCCATGTTGGAGGAAAGTAAAAAACTTGAGGAAGAGAAGGAACGTCTTGCTCGAGAAAGTGAAGGATTAAGCATAGAGGTAATTGGTTTGAAGAGTTCAGTGGAGGCCTTAGAGGTCGAGAAGGCCGACTTACACGAGTCCCTTGCTCTGGTGACACAGGAGGTAAACAAGACAAGGAATGAGAATGATCATTTTGCCCTTGAGTCTGAGAGACTTTCATCTGAGGTCCTTGTTCTTCAGGAGCAGTTATCTATAAAGCAGAAGGACCTACTGCGAGCTGAAGAAGATCTTGAAGTAAAAACTATTCGCATTGAACAGCTGACTGAGAAAAATCTTTCTCTAAGTAGCAGTCTTGATTTATACATGGCCAAGATGAAGGAATTGGATGACAAGCATATCCAAATTGAAACATCAGCTGAGGAAGCTGGTAACGAAGTCAAATCTATGGAAGCACAAGGTCTAAAAGGGGTAGTTGATGCTATGGGCCTTTCTGAAGCTCTCAAAAACAGAGCTATTGAAGTGTCATCTAGTGTGATGGAGAAACCACTATCTTGCTGCCAGGAAACAGGAAGTCAAGCTGGAGTGGTTATGGAGAAATTCTCTAATGAATATTCTGAATTTCTCGGCTTGAGCAGACTGTTGAAGAAGATGGAGAAAATAGTTCAAAAACTTGAGAAGGCAGTTGATTGTATGCATTCTCAATCGACATCCTCAAGCAAGTCGGGTGGTAAAGCGGCTGCAGCTGGAGTGTCAAAACTGATCCAAGCGTTTGAGTTGAAGACACATCTTGATGAACATGAGGAAGAGGATGGGGGTGAAGATCAACCAGAGGAAGATCCTTACTCTTCATCACAGAAGCAGATAGGAAATCTGAAAGCAATATGTAAGCAGTTGAGTTTTGATGTTGATAATGCTGCTGCTCTGTTTAACGGAGAACTGGATGGTAGAAGAGCTGCCAATGCAATGATTAGGGAACTAAAGAATCAATGTGAAACTTTGAGGGAACACTCTGACACTCTCGAAGCAAGTGCCATCGAATTGGGAGTTCTGTATGAAGTGCTGAAGCAAAGAACATCCAGCCTTGAATCAGACAACAGTCTACTTGAGGCACATTGTGAAGCCTTGAAACAGCAGAGCACAGTTCTTAGAGCAGAAAACACTGAGCTTAATGATAAGCTCGAGGAGTGCCAAAACAGAATGTACAATTTGGGAAGTCAGTTACATGAGTTACAGCAATACTCAAATGAAACGATGTCTGCATTGCAAAGTCGGTTAGAAAGTTTCCAGACACAGGCCACTGATAGGACAGTAATGCTCCAGCTAGAATGGAGTGTACTTGTTAATGAAATTGTTGAAACAGTTAGTAAACTAGACGAGCATACCTCTACTGTCTCAGTTCGAAATTTTGATGGCTTGGACATTAGCAGCCATGTTGCTGCTTCTGTTAGTGCTGCCATTGAAGTGATTGACAATTTGCAGGGAAAACTGGAAGACATTTCCAAGGATCGTGAAGCAATCATTGGGCTATACAAGGACTCAAATGAAAAGTTGTGTGTTCTGCAGGGGAAGAGTGAATTGGCTGTAACTTTACTGAATAGTGTGTATAGTAACCTTAGAAAAACTGTACATTCTTCACTGAGGTCTGTGGAACCTAGTGAGACTCAGATAGAAACAGAGGGACTCCATGATCCATTAGATCCAATTAATTATGATGCTCTTATGGAACAAGTGGCCAACATTCTCAGCGAGAGGCTGCAACTTGGCTCTGAAATTGATCTTCTCAGGTCTCAACTGGAGAGCAGAATGCAAGAAATCCAGGAACTTAATGCCAGATGTGTTGATATGGATTTGATTCACAGGTTTATTGAAGATGTTGAAACTGTAGTAAATGTTGAAGAGGTGGAAGGCTTTGATGGACCTCCTCTATCTCGTTTAGGGTCATTAATTTCTTTCCTTGTTCAGAAATACAGAGACACGAATGAGCATGTGGTATTCTCTAGAAATGTAATAGGATCAAAGGAGATGGAATTGTCAGAATTGCAGGACAGGTTAATGCAGTCAAGTTCATTGAATCTTCAGCACGAGAACGAAATCCTTATTCTGAAGGAAAGCTTGAGCCAGGCAAAGGAAGCAATTAATGTGGCTCAGACACAACTTCATGATAAAATAGTTGAGCTCGAACAATCGGAGCAGCGAGTGGCTTCCTTGAGGGAGAAACTTAGCATTGCTGTTGCCAAGGGGAAAGGTCTGGTTGTGCAACGCGATAGTTTAAAGCAGTCCCTGGCTGATACCTCAAGCGAATTGGAGAAATGTTCGCAGGAGTTACAGTTGAAAGAAGCCAGACTTCTTGAGGTAGAGATAAAACTTGGGACCTACTCAGAGGCAGGTGAGCGTGTGGAAGCTCTGGAATCTGAACTTGCGTACATCCGTAACTCAGCCAATGCATTACGGGAATCTTTTCTTCTTAAAGACTCATTATTACAGAAGATAGAAGAGATTTTGGAAGATCTAGATCTGCCTGAGCATTTCCATGCAAAGGATATCGTTGAAAAGGTTGAATGGTTGGCAAGGTCAGTTTCTGGTAGCTCTTTGCCTCTTGCTGATTGGGACCAGAAGAGCTCAGTTGGTGGTCCCCACTCAGATGCTGGTTTTTTTATTATGGATCCCTGGAGAGATGACATGCAGCCAGGCTCAAATTCTGTAGATGATTTGCGAAGAAAGTATGATGAGCTCCAAGGTAAATTTTATGGTTTGGCTGAGCAAAATGAAATGCTCGAGCAATCATTGATGGAGAGGAACAACTTGGTTCAGAGATGGGAAGAAATTTTGGGCAAAATTAATTTGCCTTCGCAGGTGAAGTCTGTGGAACCAGAGGAAAAAATCGAGTGGCTATGCAATTCATTCTCAGAGGCTGAAAATGATAGGGCTTCTCTACTGAAAAAGATTGATGACCTTGAAAGCTATTGCTCTTCACTTGCTGCTGATATGGAAGAATCACAGAGGAGAATATCTGACCTTGAGGCAGATCTTAAGGAAGTCTCTGATGGGAGAGAGCAATTTTCTGAAAGTTTGGGGATACTGAGTGAAAACCATGAGAAACTATCAGAGAAGGCATTGCAGCTTGAACATGAGAATGAAAAACTGAAGACCGAAGCCTTTGATTTGCACCAAACATTAGCTGAGTTGGCTGGAAATGAAGAAACTATTTGGACAACCGAACGAGAGATTAGAAGATTGCAGGAAGTGGTTGGTGATGTGTTGAATGATCATATTTCAGAAGATGTGGATAATGGCAGATCTAGTATTGCAGTTTTGGAAGATCTTCTGCAAAAACTTATTGAGAAGTTCACTGCCCTTCGATCAACAGAATCCGTACTTGCTGATGCAACTGATATGCACACTGAGAAGGCTGATGCAACAGCCATTGGGCAAAGAGCGATGGACACATTGGGTGGAGAGGAGCCTGGCATCATGGTTCCAAAGAAGCAACTGGAGGAGGCGCTGAGTGAATTGATGCAGGTGAAGCAGGAGAGAGATAGCTACTTGGAAAAAAGTGAATCGTTGTTTCATGAAGTTGCAGCACTAGGTAAAAGAGGAGACGAGTTGCAAGGATTACTTAATCAGGAGGAGCAAAAGACTGCATCTCTTAGAGAGAAGTTAAATGTTGCTGTTAGAAAAGGTAAGTCGTTGGTGCAACAACGTGACAATTTGAAACAGAACATCGAAGAGACAAATTCAGAAATGGATCATTTGAAAGCTGAGATCAGCCGCAGGGAATCTATTCTTGCAGAGTATGAACATAAGATTAAAGACCTATCCTCTTACTCAGGTAGGGTTGAAGCTCTTGAGTCTGAGATTCTGTTCTTAAGGAAGAGTTCGGAAGAAAATGAGCTTTCCTGGCAGAATAAAGGCAGTACTTTGAGTGCAATTTTAAGTACTTTAGCTGACATGGATGTGGGTTCAGAAGTAAACGCCAGTGACCCCATCGAAAGATTGAGACAGATTGAGCAACTGTGCCATGAGTTACGTCGAGCCATTGCTTCTTCGGAACAAGAGTCAAAGAAATCTAAAAGGGCAGCAGAACTACTCCTTGCAGAGTTGAATGAGGTTCAAGAGAGGAATGATAGTCTACAGGAGGAGATAACACAAGTAGCCAGTGAGCTGTCCAAACTTTCTCAGATAAAGAATGCTGCAGAGGCTGCCAGACTCCAAGCTATTTCACGTTATGAAAGTTTATCTTCTGTTCACAATGAAGAAAGGAGGAAGCTGTTTTCTGAGTTCACGAAAATGAAATCTTCCTTAGAACTTCTCTGGAAGGTTTTCTCTGATTATAATGGCTTACTAGCTGATGTTCTGTCTGAGGATTATGAAATACTACACAATCTGGGAACTGCCATGGAGTATTCTCTTGGAAAAATTGACGCTATTGATGTGATTGGGCCAATGAAGTCTAGTTCTCTTCCTGCTGTTTCCAATCATGCTAAAAAGGTATAATTCGCCTTAAATAATGGTTTTGCGAAGGAAAAATAAGCTTGCTTGTCATTACCACTTTGTGCTGTTAGTGGAGCATGCAAGCTGGCTTTTCTGTTACTTATTTGAGCTTTTGCTCTGTGTCTTCTTATTTGTCTTTGGCTTGGTAGCCATCTATTAGATTCCCATAACATCCTGTTTCCAGGGTGTTCTTTGGTTCTGTTAGGATGGAATTTGGAGTTCGGGTGTTGGATATGGCATGTATAATGCTTTTATTTATTATAGTCCTTTTCTTTTCTTTTTCTTTTTTTTTTTTTGGGGGGGGGGGGGGGGGGGGGAGGGGGTGTGTGGGGGAGAGGCTCGGTTTGGGGGTAAGGTTGGATTTGAATTCAAAGTTGCCCTCTGCAATTCCGAATCTTCTTATCATTTCATTTGGTTTTGAGGCTTTATGCTGTGCCCAAACTAGAGATCTTGTGAGGGTTGAGCTATGGTTAGACTACTTATTTCTGAAAATTTTGTAACAAGAAATCTTTTGAGGGCATATTTTATTGATTTTGCTTGGTGGTTTTTCTTCTTTGAAGTGAAATCTTAACATATTAGTTCCAGCCGATGGCAATGGCATTATCTCTATGCATGTGTGGTGCTTGTTGCTTTTTTTTGCACTTTTTTTTCTACGCATTTCATGCTGATACCTTTTACTTTTTGTTCAGGATAAGTATTTCTACAGTAATACTGGGTCAGATTCTGAGACTTTGAACCAGTTTGTTGATGAAGATCTACCTGAAATTTGGAGTTTCTTTGAGAATCAACTGCAACAATTCTCTTCAGGGATTGTTTCTTTAAAGGAAGATCTCCACAAACATTCTAGTGCATTCCAAGAACAGGCCAGCAGTCTTTCCAAAATGTTAACTGTTATAAATAGAGAAATTATTGGCCAAAAGGAGTCATCTGAAGTGACTGAAAGAGATGTAGAACGTTTAAAGTCAACTCACAGAGAAAAGGACAAAGAGATTTCTTTCCTGCGCCGTGGCATGACCTTGCTTTGTGAAGCATGTTCCAGTTCCCTTGCAGAAATTGAAAATAGTCAAGCTGCTTTGTTAGGGAAGAATTTGGCCACTGTAGATTCAAGAACAAACTTGGATTTCCTCCATGGGGGATTTTCTGCTGATGATACCCGTTTTTCATCAGAGGAATTTTTGAAACACTTTGCTGACCGACTCCTAACAAGTGTGAAAAATTTTGCCTCTGTGAAAGCCGAAATTGTTGACAACAGTCAGAAAGAATTGAAGGGTACAATAGCAAATTTACAGAAGGAGCTTCAGGAGAAAGACATCCAGAAAGACAGGATCTGCATGGAGCTTGTGAATCAGATTAAGGAAGCTGAAGCTGCTGCTTTAGGGTATTCATCAGATCTCCAATCTTCAAAAAGTGTGGTCCACAACTTGGAGATAAAAATTGCAGAAATGGAGGCTCAGCATACCTTATTGCAGAAGAGATTAAAAGAGATGCAAGATGGGCAAATGGCATCAACAGAATTACAGGAGAGGCTCCAATCGCTGACTGATCTTCTAGCTTCTAAAGATCAGGGTCTGTTGCTTTTTCCTTGTAATCATTTATTTTATTTGCTTTCATTCTAATTGTCTTCTCATGGTGATGACACTGATGAGTACTGTATTTGATCTAGAAATTGAGGCCCTGATGCAAGCACTTGACGAGGAGGAGACACAGATGGAATACTTGGGCAAAAAGATCGAAGAGCTAGAGAAAGTTTTGGAACAAAAGAATCTGGTTGTGGAAGAACTTGAAGCTTCTCGAGGGAAGGCTTTGAAAAAGCTTTCTATAACAGTGAATAAATTTGACGAACTTCATCATTTCTCAGTTAGTCTTCTTGCTGAGATTGAAAAGCTTCAAGCCAAAATAAAAGAACAGGATTCTGAGGTGTCTTTCTTGAGGCAAGAGGTCACGAGATGCACCAATGATGTTCTTGTGTCATCTCGGTTGAGTAATAATAGAAATGCCGAAGACTTCTTTGAGTTCTTAACATGTATTGAGACCTTGGTACCTGGGCTACCATTGCATGATGTCAGTGATAAGAAGAGCATCCAGGTGAGTGAATACAAGGAATTGCTTCGGAAGAAGATTGAGACTATTGTTTCTGAATTGGAGGATTTAAGGGCAGCAGCTCGTAGTAAGGATGCCTTGTTGCTGGTAGAAAGAAGTAAGGTAGAGGACTTGACACGCAAAGGGGAGACTTTTGAAAGGTCTTTACGTGAAAAGGAATCCCGATTAAATTTACTTCAAGGTGGGGAAGATTCAAGGCAGCCATCCAGCGTGACTTCTGAAATTGTTGAACTTGAACCGGTGGTGAGTTACTGGACAACTTTGTCGCTTAATTATTAATGTTAAAGCAGTTCTTCCAACTTTGGAAGTCCTCTATGTTTTAGACATTCTGGTTTTCTTTTGAATTTGTAAATGCTTTTGAAATATTTGTATGCTTGTCTGCTCTTGCATTATCATGTAGTGTACTTTTTTTTTTTTGTTCAATGCCTGGTAATTGCAAGGTTTTGTTTTAGTTGGTTTGTTTTAAGCTGCAGTAGGAAGAAATAAAACATATGCTACCTAGGAAGGGAAAGCTGTATATTGTAAGACTGCGCAAGGTCTCCTGAGAGAACTGCATTTTGATCTGTAAAGCTGTGGAGCATTGGGGTCCGGATTGGAGATTTACCCAAAGAATTGGGTTAACTACTATTTTTATGAATTTTGGGTTGAAAGCCTGTGAATTTGGTCAAAATAATGAAAGCCTGAGAATTTGGTTAGAGAGATGTTGTTTTTCCTTGGAGGAACAGCTTTTAGATCAACTTGAGACAAAAGCCTACTGGTATCAGCTTTGATTTGACATAGACAACGAACATGAACTGGTTGATTGTTAAAACGTCACTTTTTTTTTAGATAATGTTATGTCATACTTGATAATTTAGTTTGCAATATTTCTTTAAAGTAGAAATATTTCCTAGTCTGTAAGAATAACGGTGTTTTAGTTTTAGGAAAGACCTAAATATTGAAGATGTTTTCATAGTTGGCCTTTTCGAGCAACATCTGACCTCCAGCCTTGAAAATGGAATTCTTATCTTACTTATGAAATTTGAATTACCTCTTGCTCTCCTTGATGTATTGTAAATTCTGCTGATCAAGTGTAATCTTGATTGGGGGTCATCTGCTGATTATTTTAATTTTCTATAGAAATTAAATTATCAATACTGTCTTTCAGTTTAGTCTTTGAAAGTTCTAACCCGTCCTTGTGGTAGAGCAGTTTTAAGTACATATATGAGAGATTTAATTATTGGACTTTCTTGCAGATAAACAAATGGGCTGTGACTCCTACTCCCAGCACCCGTCAGGTGCGCAGTTTGCGTAAGGCAAATAATGACCAAGTTGCCATTGCCATTGATGAAGATCCCACTAGCAGTTCTAGGTTAGAAGATGCGGACGATGATAAAGGTATTATACACAGTTTATCTATAAGAGCTGTTATCATCTGTGTCCTGCTGAGAATTTCTCTCACTTGATTTCTTTCTTCTCAACAACAGTCCATGGTTTCAAGTCACTTACGACATCAAGAATTGTCCCGAAATTTACAAGACCTTTGACAGACATGGTTGATGGGCTCTGGTAGGTATCGTAACTTGTTATTGTTGTTCATCTAGAAAGTTGACTAAACTGAGAGTGATATATGTACTTGTATCTGTAACTGGACAGGGTCTCTTGTGATCGGACATTGATGAGACAACCTGCTTTACGGCTTGGCATTATTGTATATTGGGCTGTATTGCATGCACTACTTGCTTCTTTAGTAGTATAAGCAGAGGAGACTGGTGAGTGAATCTTCCTTATCAGTTAGAATATTCATATTATATGTTCCGTGGTTCCTTTGCTTGATCTCATGTTTGTGCGACTGTTTCTCTCTGTATCTACATTATGTATTGAATCTATCAATTGTCCCGTGGATGATTTATGTTGGTAAAAAGGGCTGTTGACTTGCTGTTGGTTTGACAGGCATTTGACAAACTAAAGGAAACTAGAAATTTCTAGTTAGTCTAGCTTTATTCTGTGTGGATGCCTCTTCCACCAAGTGACTCGAGTGTGATAATGTTGGTCTTCTGGTCTTAGCTGCTTTTAGTTGTCAATCCGACATTTGACCATAAAGAGGTGTACTACTCTGGTTGAATTTTTGAACCAAATATTGGCTGGCTGGTGTATTGTCTGATGATAGAATAGCTTTTCTGTGAACCAAATGAGCTGTAAATGCTGGTTGATTGACCCTGGTTTGCCTAGTTTGGGAAGATTGTAGTTTTTGAATTTTTACTCTCATGGACATCACCTAATTTTCTTGTGATTTGTTGAGCTTCAATTACTGTCTGACTATATCTGTACCTTAACTCAATTACAGTTAGTAGGCCACTGGTTCACACCCATTTGTAGATCCACTTGCTCAGATTTTCTACAGGTTTTGCCTGTATTTTTGCTTCAATTTTGTGTTGGTGGCTCAAGGGAACCAAATTTGTCACATGATACACAACCCTGATTGATAATCCCTTGATTTCTTTGGAAATATAATAAGCAAATAGAAACCTAATAAGCATGTTGGCATCCAGTCATTACCTTTATTATTAATCAATATTGACCCAATATTTGAATTGATCTTGTAGATTTTTTTCTTTCCTTGGAGTACTTGTTCTTACTTGGTTTAGGCTTTATTGCTTTTTCATCACAGGCAAACACAATGCAATCATTCCACCTTTTCGAAAGTATACTTTGACACCCCCCTGTTAAAGTATAGCCAAGCATCTTACATTCATGAGAATTATTTTGACTTCCCTCCTTTATACAAAACAATGAATACAATATTTCTAATTTGACCTTTTTTATTCTTGTCCAATCTGAAGGGATTAAGAAATGTGGATTTTGAAATAATGGATCCCATGTAGTGGCCAATTTGCATCACCAGGGATTATAGGCTGAAAAGCTGAAGAAAAATGACATGTTTTCACCCTTGGCTTGTTGAGGGCTGGTCAAGTCTATTTCAATTGGGGCAAGCTCTCTAGCCCTTGAAAATATCATCATTTTTTATTTTGTTTTAATGAACTTTTATTCGCGATCATATCTGCAATTCAGTTGGACTTAGAAAGATGTAAGTGACCAAGTCTGCATTATCTTATTATTTCTTGGTCTTTTGGTGGCCAGGGAGGGTGGGTGTTAATAGGTTTCAATAACTTCAAACAACGCAAATGGTGTCCCTCTAGTGTTGATAAAAGTCAGTGGTCAATTCAAGTTGCAGATATTGTTGGACATTAGTAACTGGCTAAAAATTACAGTTAAGACAGAATATGACAACAAACCATTGTATACTTTGAAAACATTGGCAATATCGAGTTAACTTTTGATTGGGAATATAATTTAAAGAAGGGATTACATAAATGAGCATGCAAAGCCAACTCATATTTTGATCACTCAAAGCTATTCTGAGGGTCAAAGCAATAGAACTCGTTATTGCCTTTTAACAGCTTGACCTTAAGCATTCTACTAATTATATGACAATCAAGAGTCACTGTATGGGTTGGTTTGAAATTTTGTAATTCGTAATTCTTTGGTTCATTTCTAGATCAAGAACTGTCCATTTTACCTAGTATAAATAATGAGTTTCTAACAATCCATTTTTTCCCTTTGTATGCAGGTCATCTGGTTGTACAATTCGATGCCATTAACCATGTTGAATTCATTTGGGTGGGCACCAAGCTTGCCTGACAGATCATTTTTGTTTTCTTCCTTTTTTGGGTCAATTAGATATTGTCAAGGCTCATTTATTATTTAGCTGAACCAGGCAGCTGCGATTTCTCAGTTTTTTTGATATATGTGAATCTCAGGATGCTTGGTCATAGTTGAATAAAGAAGGAAAAAGGAAGTTGTGGTGGCCATTTATAGAACTACACTGATTGCAGATTGTATTACAGGACTTGACTCTTGTGAGTACCATACAAAAGGTTGTACATCTCCTATTATTTCAATGTATGAAAATTGGCCTCTTCCTTTGACGCATGCAAGGCGATCCGGCTGTTTCTTTCTGTGTCTGCAGTGTTTAATGTTGTATCTTCCGGTAGGCGCACAAAACCGTATCATCTGAGAAGCCGCCATCACAGCAATTTTGGTTTTAGAAAGGGTATGATCCGTGGTTTCATCACTCTTGCACTTCAGAAATAATCGGGATGGAGTTCGAAGCTTTTGCCTCTTTGCCCGCTCGTCCACCAATTCAACTTCTTCCGTTCTGAAATCGCCAATTTCTGCCTCTGCTCCCTCGGCTTCGTATGCCTTTGTCGACGCCTCGAGTGTCCTCAAAACCTTGAAACTCATGTCGATTCCGAATAGAATGAGGTATTATTCGAGCTACAAGTATCAAATTTTTACCTCGATGAAAAAATCTTTAACCTCCAGCACATCATTCACCATCGTCCTTCCCAAGCGCTCCTCGATTCTTCACCTGAATCAGATGCTGGCCAAATTCGGATAGTGTTGCAACTTAGCCAATGCGATGTGCTTAGTTTCGTGTGACACAATATCACGAATAATAGGGTACTCAACAAGTCGGTTTGACATCAATGAAATTCAGTCTGCTTCTGGTCAAATATATTGGATTCTGATTATCGCCGAATGGCACAATTCTATCCTGTTGCAATCTTAGGGCCTGCATGACAACACTTTTCTTTTCTTTTTTTATTATTTGTTCTTTTACTCTCCAAAGTAGAAAAAGAATATAAATCCGTTTAGTCATGTCGGTTAATTTTTCTATTTCTCAAAATAGAAAAGTGATCAGAGAATAGTTTTGGAGCAAAAACAAAAAGTAGAAAAAAACTTCTTACTTTGAAGAAAAAATTCTAGAAAATAAATTATTTTCTTTATTTTCTTCCTCACTGCTCGTTGCTACACCCGCCTATTGTTGCTAGTTAGAGGAGCAGCAAGAAGAACAAGAGAGGGAAAAAAGAAAAATATAAGAAAATCATTAAAAAAAATTTAAAAAAATTATGTTACAAAAGAAATTTATAGGTCATACCAACGTATTTTTATTATTTTCTATTATAAGAATATAAATTTTGTATAGTTACCAACAATATTTGTTTACTTAGAAATTGCACTAAAGAATAGAAATATAAAAAGACTATTTCTTAAAAGAAATTATTCTCCGAGATAGAAATATTATCAAATGCACTCTTAGATTACTAAGGGTGCGTTTGATAACCATTATATTTTTAGGTATAACTTTTGAACAAAAGAATGCGTTTAATAATTGCACAAAATTTCCTTTCTTTGGATAAAAATACATTTAGTAGGATTCTTAAATTTTTTTTATTTCTTTTAATTTTTTAATACTTTTATTATTTTTTCTTTTTCCTTTTTCCTTGTCTTCTCTTCCTCCTCCTTCTTTGTGGCTGGTTGTTGGCCACGACGATGGTCGACAACTGGCCAGGCGAGGTTTGGCAATCTTGTTGGCCTCACTAGATTTGGACGACGCTCGACCTCCCCTAAACAACGTGGGGTCGGCCTTGCCCTGGCCTGGCGAGGCCCAACTTGCAAGGCTGAGCCTCGCCATAACTCGGCCTTGGCAAGGGCCGGCAAACGCTTTGGCGAGGTCTCCGACCAAACGGATGAAGAAGAAGAAAAAGAAAAGGGAAGAAGGGGAAAGAAAAGAAAAGAATAAAAACTTAGACTTGATTCTAGGAATTATTTTCAGAAACAAGAATTTCTACCTCTTGATTTTGTTCCAAATCTATTTTTTGAAGCAAAAAATATAGATTTTTGTTTCCGAGAATAAACTTTTTACTAAATATATATATATTTTTATTTTTTTTATTTTGGGAACAAAATAATAAAATTAATTGTTCCAGGGATGGTTACCAAATAGGAGGGCCTAAGCAAACATTTCAACCATAGAAACTCTTGCCAAACATTTCAACCATAGAAACCCTCGTGGCAAGAGAGATTTTTTATAAGATAGATACTAGGGGTGAGCATGATCTGGGTTGGACCAGTCCACCCTTTATCCTTAGGACCAACTCGCATAGTGTTGGTTTTCAATTTTTGGGACCGGGAATCGACCCTATTGAGGTTGGGACTGAGGACCGAACTGACCAGATGGGTTCGGTCCAGCTCCTGGGTCAACCCAAGACCAACTAATAATTCTTTATTTCATTTTTTGTACTATTTAAAAAAGCGATTGAAGACCGGATTGATCTAATGGGTTCAGTTTGGTTTCAAGGTCAACCTAGGACTAACTAATAATTTTTTATTTCATTTTTTGTACTCCTTGAAAGAGCAACCGATGACCATACCGATCTAATAGGTTTGATGATGAGTGAGGTCAGTTAAGAAAGGCAAGCAGGTCAAGTGGGGTGAGTGTTGAACATAATGAGCATTGAATGTTGAGCGAAGAGCAACAAGCCAAGCGAGTATCGAGCGGCGAGCGGCACAAGTGACCCAAAGCGAGCAAGGCGAGCGGAGAAGTTATTTCTTTCAATTTTGAAAAATTGAAGACTAAGAGGACAAATATAACAAAAGAGAACGAATACTAGAGGAGGATGCCATAAGGAGTTGTTTGTACATTTTTGGATGCCGTGAAGACTCCTTACAAAAACTTTTTCCTCATTTGTAAATTATGACTATTAACACCGTAAAAGACAATAAAAATTTAAGTTATTAAAGAACAATGTAAAAATATTTGATCTCTTCACTAAAGAGCTGTTTAATGTTGTTAACGCCATTTATTTTAAGATTTTATATATATAAAAAAATTATAAATTATATATATTCAGGGTTGGCCTGGATTGGACTGATCCGGAACTCTCAGGACCGATGACTGACCCGCACAATGCTGGTCTAGGAATTCTAGGACCAATAACCGATCTAGTCTCCCTAGGAACCAGACCAGGACTAGCGGGGTTAGGCCAGTCTAGGGTCGATCTAGGGTTGACCTTGGACCAATGCTCACCCCTAATAGATACACCTCAAACACAGAGGAATTTATTGAAAGAAATTTGAACTTGACACAAATGATTTTTAAATTTTGGCTTAATGTGCATTGTGGTTCATGGACTTTTAATTTATTTAATGTGATTCTTGAACTTCAGCTCAATGTGCAATGTGGTTTTTTTAACTTTCAATTTGTTCAATATAATCTCTAGACTTTTAATTTATATTCAACTTAGTCCCTAAATTATAAGAATATGTTCAATGTTGTCCGTTAATTAATTCAAGTTTGGGGATAATATTAAATATTTCTACATAATTTAGAGACTAAGTTGAACATGTGTTAGAAGTCTAAGGATTACAGTGAACACATTGGAAATTCAAAAACTACATTGCACATTGAAATAAAAATTAAGGACCTCATTATACATTAGGTCAAAATTTAAGAATCATTTGTGTCATTTTCTCAAATTCAAACATAGACATGGATTGACATATTTACATATAATATTTTAACTTATCAAAAGCACTTGTAATTATGATTTAATTTTTTTTTATAATGAGATGAAACGATTTGAATAACCAACACAAATATGACAGACAGAGAAGAATTACAAGACCTATTATACATTTCGGATCCGTATATTTTGTGAACACTTAGCCCAGCCCATTTCAGCTCGTAGTAGGCATTTTCTTTGTCCAATAAACCCATTGGCATGAAGAAAAATAGCATATAATGAAAAGCTTTTCGGTTACATTTGCTCTTCCGGATTCTTAGTATATAGAATATGATATGAAATCTAGGGATTTTATTATATCATATTTATAGTCGGATATATTCACATTATATAATGCACATTGTTTAGTATAAATGACATATTAATACAAATAATAATAAAATTTATAAACAAAGACGGTAAAAGTTTTTCGCAACACTTTTACCTACTTTTTTTTAAATTTTCCTCTCTTTTTTTAATTAATTTCTTTGTTATTTCTTTCTTACCTTTCCATCACTCTCTAATAAAATTGTATTAAATAGTAAACTATACTAATATACCAAAAATAATAAAATACCTAAAATATGTAATAAATGTATTGAATTTATTAAAATACCTAAAATATGTAATAAATGTATTGAATTTATTAAAATACCTAAAATATGTAATAAATGTATTGAATTTATTAAAATACCTAAAATATGTAATAAATGTATTGAATTTATTAAAATACCTAAAATATGTAATAAATGTATTGAATTTATATTTTAAAATAGAATTAAATTCGAATATATAAATAAAAATAAAATAAAAATAAAATAACTAATTTTTTATTTTGAATTTTTTATATTTGAATTCACTATATTATTTATATATTGGAATTTATTTTTAATTTTGGTAATTTTTTTGTCAAATAATTTGAATTTTGTCAATTTTGTTAATTTAATAATTTTATTATACGAGAAAAATAACTTGATAGATATTAGAAATTATATCCACTTTTATTCTATCTAATTTTATTTGATTTATATTTCTTTACATTCGATTTTATCCTATTTTAAATGGACACTAAATATAAGATATGATAAAAAAACGTGGGATAAAATTTTATCTTATTCTGAATTTTAATCGTGGCCGCCCATGAGAGAAAAGATGGAGAGATAGCATGGGGAGGGTGAAGCTGGGCAAAGGCAGAGCACGGCGGTGGTGCCGCCCAGCCCCGACCAAGGTCCGGCGTCATTCGACGGGGCTCGGACGGATGCAGCATCGTCACGGCGAAGGCAATCGAGAGAGCGAAACTACCTCTCGTGGGCTATGATCGGGGGAATGCCGTTCTTCTTGGGTGTACCCCGTCGCCTTTCTCGCTCGCTCGCGGCATCTCTCTCTCTCTCTCTCTCTCTCTCTCTTTCTCTCTCGATGGGAAGGCTCGCCGGAACGTGTGATTGTCTGCTCGTTTCGACGTGATGTGCTGATGATCGTGCACCTGCAGCTTCCTGTAGTTGCCGAAGCATACACAAAAGATCGTGTCTGCGTCTCTTTCGTGCAGGATTGCGCGCGCGTGCATGCTGTTTGTGTGGTCTTTTCCCGACAGAATCTCGTTTCCGAGAGTAGATTTCTTTTGTTTCGCGTCTAATTGTGCCGGCTTTTTCTCTGTGGCGTGGACATTATGCTTGCGTTTATCTTTGTTTTTCACTTTGTGTTTGAGGGGGAAAACGGCAGGGGTTTATGTTGATAAACCTCGAAATAATGTTACCGATCTTGATCTCAAGCATGAGTTATGCGCATTTGGAATCATAAGAAAGTTGGGCTTTTTCTCTAAAAACTTCAACCATCTCCTTGTGCTTTTGCGCTTATGTGCCGTGAACTTCTGTTTAGACATGTAGCATTCTGTTTGGTTGCAATCCCAATTACTCGAAAAGTACTCATCCAGCTCATCTAGTGCTCACCCCCTTTGTTCAGAAGTGCGTGGCAGTTAAAAAATGAAATTTTCTGTGTGATCCATGGGATGCTTCAACTTGATTTGTTACAGTTATTTCTTTACTGTCTCCTCTTGCATCATTTGGAAGCTGGATGGTCCTAGTTTAGT
Source organism: Eucalyptus grandis x Eucalyptus urophylla (assembly GCA_028830015.1). Classification (NCBI taxonomy): domain Eukaryota; kingdom Viridiplantae; phylum Streptophyta; class Magnoliopsida; order Myrtales; family Myrtaceae; genus Eucalyptus; species Eucalyptus grandis x Eucalyptus urophylla. The sequence continues at coordinate 25,080,621 of CM054189.1, read as the reverse complement.
TGGAAATCTGGTTTGTTTTCTGTGGAAGGATAGAGGTAGCATTTGATGATTCTGAATGGCAAAATGCATTTCACCTGATCAAATAGGTAAATATGGGTGGAGAGCTGAGCTCTCTCATACCTCTAGTGGTGGTCGATCTGGCGGTTCTGATTTGAAGTGTTATGAATGTGGCGAGCATGGACACTTTGCGCGGGAGTGCCTCCTATGCATGGCCCATGGGTTCACAAAGACGTCAAAGTCACAAGCCGAGATCCCACAGGAGCCCAAGCAATGGTCGAAGGTCTGTTTAACTATTAAATATACCTATATTGGAGTTATTTAAAGCTAATTTTTTGGCTCTTGTGGCTTTTTTCTTTCCAATGTAAAGTTCGGTGATAATCCTTCAATTACGTTTTATCTTCTGGTGAAATGTTGGCAAAGACTTAATACTTGTAAACAGTAGAGTATTGTTGCCTCATTTCCATTATAACAGATGATTTCACTAAAGGACTACTATTGAATTTGTGTACTTTCACTGTCTCGTTTAAATTCAGGAGGTTTACCATCATGGCCCCTTCTTGAAGATCTCTGATCCATACTGGCTTGAGAGCTGCAAAAATTGGATTCCGAAGAGTAAAATTTTCCTAGGTTTAGAAATTTCAAATTTGGCATGATTTTATATAAGATGAGTTGGAAGAGAAGAATGAAGCAGGATAGAGAGGAGTGAGGTGGGGACATAGTGACTAAGTTCGAAGGGAGAAGAGGTGGAGGTGAAAAAGAATTGGAAGTAGGTTGTATAAGATGAGAGGAGGAGAGAGACAAATCAGAAGGTTGGGCTAGAGAAGAAGGAAGAGGCGGATGAGGAGCTTGAGCGCCAAAGGAGGTAGAAGGAAGAATAGATTGATTATAATAAATAAAAAGTGAAGGAGGTGATATAAAACAGTAGGTTGTAGGACTAAGATTTGAAGCTTTTGATGAAAAGGGAAAATTCTCCTCATCAAACTGAATATGACAACTAATAAAAACACAACCATTTAACTGATCAAGGCAACAATAGCCTTTGTGATTTGACACATGCCCTAGAAATACATGACACCAAATGAGGTGCTAGCTTATGAGAGACACGAGACAGAAGAAAAGGATAACAAACATACCTAAAAACCTGAAAGAATGAGCAATCAAATTTGAACCCAAATAAACAGTGAATGAGAAATATTAGATATGACTAGAGTAGAAAATTGATTAATAGTGTAAACATTAATTAGAAGAGCATTGACCCAATATGAAGGATGCATATGAGTATGGATTAATAAGGTTCAAGATATGTCGACTTTCTGTCTGAATTTGCTTTCTCATAAACCATTTTGAGATCGGATGTCTAAACAAGAAAAAATGGTCTATAATACCATTTTCACTTAAGTATGATTGGGATGCATTATTGGTATATTCACCTTCCCCATCAGTTTGTATTGCATAGATTTTCAATAAAACAATCAAAGCGATGAAAGTGTGTAGGCATTTCAAATTTACTTTTTTATGGGAAAACTTGAGTGATCTGAGAATAATCATCAACGAATAACACAAAATATTTGAAACCATAATTAAATAAAATTGGACTTATCCATACATCAGAATGAATTACAACTAAAGGAAAAGACGCACGATAACTAAATGTCTCAAAAGGCAATCGATGAAATTTTCCTATAAGACATGACTCCCATGGTAACGACTTAGAAGTAGAATTGCAAACATGACCTTGGTTATTTGGATGGCCAAGAACTAGAGAGAGTGAGGATGCTTGCGTAACCATAACTAGAGCAGTAGCAGCAAAGATTGGAGCAACACAGAAGAGGGAAGAAGAGGTGAAATTGGGCGCAATATTATAGAGAGGCAATGGGAAATTGGGGTGATGAGTAAAGAGATGATAAAGATGAAGAAAAATTTAGAGATGTATTGGACATTGTTGAGGTAGTAATTAGAGTAAAGGAAGTATTGATTTAAAATAGAGATGTTGAAGAATTTAATGCGTTTTTCTATTCTAATACCTTGTTAATGTTTTGTGAAATCCTCGATTTGACCCCAATTTTTGGAATAGGATTACAATGGTGGCTAATCTTCGAAGCAGGATTACATGAGGATCTATAGGCTACGAAAACACTAAGAAGGCCATTTTGGGGTGAAAATTCAAATTTTCATCATTAGATCGCAAAAATTTGGAAAAATGGAAATGAGCCTCGAATGAGGACCCACGTGGGTCCAATGGGCCCCATGCCCAAGGAAGGGCGGCCTAATGGGCATCATGCCCAAGGAAGGGCAACCCAAGGAACCCATCGACCCTTTAGGCCCATTTTGGTCCTTTTTGCAAGATTCTATATTAAATGTTCCATGTGCTTGAATAGTATCATATCTTAGTGTATTAATTCTTTTAACCTTTTTTTAAACTTTGGACATAAGGGCAAGAGTGGATTGCACTAGGGAGGAGGCGGCCACATGGGTTGAGGAGAGAAGGTGAGGTCACACCTCGACCTAGCCTATGCCCCATTTCTCAATGTGTGTACCTAAGGCATTAATGGCCTTGGATTTGTTGTCTTCATGAAGCCTTCTCCAAGTAAATGCTAAGTTGAGAGGATTTTGGGTGATTGGAGGTACATTCTATTAATGACAAAGATTTCTCATTCTCTCTCTCCCCTTCTTCTTCCCCTCTTGAATCACACACCTAACCTCTTATTCTCTCTCTTCTCTCACTTTGCTCTCATTCCCTCTCCTCCCTTGAACTAGCTAGAACCCTTCCCGTCTCTTTCCTCCCTCTTTGCAAGTCTATCCGCTCTCATTTTCTCCTTAGGTCTCACTCCATCACCCATCGTCCACCGTCCATCATTGAGGCCATTGTTTTTGCACCACCGTTCTCGTCGCTATACCAAGTCTTGGCTATGAAGTGGTGACTGCTTGGCCTCTCACCACCGCCTCTCTCTTCCTCTTTTCCTCTCTATTTGGATTGCCACAAGCTTGGAGACCATTCACCATCTCGTCGTGAGCTATTTGAGGGGCGGCCAGCCATCGTCGAGCATTGTCGCTGCCGTTTAGCCCTTGCCACTCCTTTGCCGTCGCTTATCGAGCTTAGAACTGGGAGTGAGTGGGTTTCTAACCCTTGTTTAAGGTTGTGATTGCATTTAGGACTAGGATTAGTATTAAATTAAGGTTAAGTGATAATTTGGTTATGTAATAAGTAAGTTTAAGTGATAGGTTATTGTAGGTTTTCAATAAGTTATTGTGATAGACTATCGCAATTCTCGATAGGTTATCGCGATAAGCTATTATATCATTCGATAAATTATTGTGATATGATATGTTGATATGAGATAAGTTATCAAATAGGTTTCGTTGACACTTGATAGGTTATCGTAATAGTTATACTTAATGCAATGACTTATTTTACTTTTAATAAGTTTTCTCTAAGCTATGAGTTCTAGTAGATTGATGCATTGTTGGATGCTAAATTTAGACATGGTGTATGCTCCTGTAACTCTTAGAATGGAAATTGGTAAATATTTATGGCATTCAATGATTGTAGCCAATTAATATGTATGTAAAGATATGTGGAAATATAATATGTTGAAGTGTTTGAGTGATGTTATGATGTTATTTGACATGAAATACAAGAACGATATCGCGTCACTCATACATCGATTGATGAGAAAGATATAAAATGAGCTTGAGTGATGATATGCTTGTGTAATTATTTAGGGTGTGTATGGTAACGTTTTTATTTTCGGAAACAGTTTTTCTTCAAAAACATTTTTTTTCTAATTCTATTTTCGGGAATAGTTTCTAAGAAAAATAACACATTTGATAACTACACAAAATTTTTGTTTTCTGAACAAAAAAAGAACAAAAATACGTTCGGTACAACCAGAAAAATTTCTATTCCCAGAAAAATTTCATTCACAATTTTTTCATTTAATTTATAAAATGTCAGTTATAGTTAATTATATAAATTTTTTGAAATAGGAATATAGAATTGAATTCATAGACTCGTGCTTTTTTCATTGGTTAATTATTAGAGGGTGGCATGGCCTAAGAAATAGAATCAGAATACATAATGATATAGAATTAGACTACCTTAATACGATTAATGGAAATGTTGCCAAACACTCATAAATAATATTTCAAAAGATGGAAAACAAAGTCATGGAATCTTAGGCATATTGAGATGACTTGCCATTTTATTTGCAATTTGTTTCCTAAATGTGTTTATTTCAACAGCCTCCTCATGCGATGTATCATTTGTAACCTCCACAGGTACTTCGGATCTCCATATAGAGATAAGTTTTTGTCCATCTTATCTTAGTCACGAATGTAGTTATGAAGAGTACAACATACAATTACAATAAATGCTTACTTCTGAATTGTAAATGATTGGAAATAGAGGCATATATCTCAAAATGAAAAAGCGATTCTTTAATGCGCAAAATGACCTCTCAATAACATTCCTTAGTGAAGAATCCCTATAGTTGGATAATTCTCTTGCTATTCTGGGCCATCTCTCTACCCTTATAATTATTTAGATGATACCGTTTACCTTTAAACTGAGTTAAGAATCTTGGAAGTGCTGCATAACTCTAATCTATCACATAGTATTTGTTTATAATAAGGTATATATAAATTTGTTATGATATGCAACTGTAACACAATTAAAAAGAAAATTATTCCCTACAAACAAAGTAAATATCAAGTGGTGGTCAAGGAAATTGCGGTTAAGGAGTCTCGAGTGCTGCGAGAGCACCCACCAATTGTTGGCAAATCCTTCTCACCTAGCATAGTAAGTTTCATATCAAATGAACAAACACACAACACATTTTAAGTGGTAGTTTCTTTCCTTGGGATCTGTTTCGACGCAGGCACGAAAGCATTAATGTGGGTGCCATCAATAACACCTATGGATCTCTATGATTTTATGAAACTTTACTGTTATACAAGATTATCAATTATATGTATTTGATGATACAAAATCTATATAAAAATCATACATTGAAGTAACATTTATGATTAGGATCCATAAGAATATCATTTAGAACAACATCAAATGAATGTGACTTGATGACCTCTTTTGATAGTTTAAAAAGTATTTTCAACACTATAGCGAAATACTTGCTAATTGGTTCTCCCGAACATTGGAATTTCTTATATAAATCTCTAATGAAGTTCTTGTGACTAACTCAAGATAAGAAGTTCCCAACTTATTCATTTATCCTAACATACTGACTATCTTTTAACCAACCTCTTGTCCTTATTAAATCATATATGTTATCTCCATTCTAAAGACTTCATAAATTCTAGCTGAATCTCTATAAACAATCTCCCTTATTCATTCGACTCCTAAGAATTTACAACCCTTAATAGGTTCTCTCATATGCAAAAACCTGTCTATTATAATAGTGTACAACCATGCTATCATTATATCAATATCAAACTCATCTAAGTACTATTCAATTAGTGTTACTTACTCATTAGACACACTACTTGATTTCACTTTCATAGTACTTATACAATCACACAAATATAAGAACATCAATATAGATATCTAAAAGAAAACCAACAACCAATGATATAAATTGTAGAGTGAAAGCAATTCATCATATCGATACTACCAGACGAAAACAAATACAAGAGTTAATATGAATATCTTTAAAACCTAAATAACAAGTAATAATATAACTCATAGAGTAATGGAACCAATATAAAAATCCCACGTAATTCATAGTACATTTCCCAACATCTATTAAAGGCATTGGAGAAGTCAATTTCTCCTTTTAGCTGGAGATTTGATAAAAGCATCTTTCCATGTAGTACTAACGTATGCTCGTTCCACTGTTTTGTTGTAAAGATATTTCCATGACAGCAGATATAGAGAAATGGTCTATAGGTGGTAATGTGGCCTATGAGATGATAGAGCCACTCATAGATTGACTTGTTCTAGATTTGATCATCTCTTGTAAGGCTTTGCACGTGTTAGCAACATCATATGAATTCATCTTTCTTCTCCTCTTCATATTTTGGAGCTCTATCCAACTGGTGTTTGTCATGGATTAGAGTAATTGTATTGTCAACTATAAATACTCCCTCAACAATGTGATGTTCATCGAAGTCCATTGAATCATTGTCTATATCATCAGCAATATTGACATCTTCCTCTGATAGTGTCAAATCTTTTGCATTTCTTACTGCATGCTCTCTAGTAGCATATGTATCACCAAAAAACAATACATAGCTCGGGATATTGAGGAAATCTATTCTTCTTAAATTTTGTCCACTAGCATACTTTAGCAACATAATCGAACATCTTAAAACTTACATCTACAATGATCTTAAAATGACCAAAGTTTAAATGATACCTTAATGTGAGGTTTTCATATACTTGGATTATCAACAACAATTGTCTTGTTGACATTATCCCAACCAAATTCAGATTGTAAAAGAAGCTTCATAAAGCTACCATACTGTTTTTTTTAGTTTGTTTGCCTGTTCCTCAATTGTACTTAGTTATATTGAAGTCCTGTTCGTTTGTTGAATTTAGTCCATATATTATTCCATCCCACTTTATTGTAAGTTGAAGATGTGTGATTTCCCTTTTTAACCTTTTCTACCAATAAATTCACATACAAGTTAGTTAAAGACCTAGTCCACTTTACGGTGAATGCCTCTTTCTGGGATGCCATTTAACCTTAATTGGTTGGACAACATATAAGCCATATATTAAATAATAACATTATCATGTAAGAATTACATGCAATACTAAATCAAATCATAACATCATTATAGCATTGTAACCACCCAACATTTGGCTACCCATGCAATCATTGCTCACTTAGTATAAGTGGCACAATGGCTGGTGATAACTCTCATCTTCTAAGTAAGTGATCGGAGGTTTGAATCTTGTCATCTTTTATGTTCCCCCAAATAGAGGAGATACTAGCTTGTTATAATGGTTATGCGGGGACTCCACATGCATTCCATGTCATCAAAAATTCAATGCTTAAGCTTAATCACTCTCACCACAACATTAAAATTTGGCACAATGCTGGAATTCGAGAGACTGAAAAACCATTGTATTGAGCACTTGATTAGAGTGCCATTCGGTTCAAACTAAGAACCAGCTAAAAAGACCAATGAGTACCCCATCAAATACTCGAAAAGGCTGCATCACATTTCATATGCTTCTTTTATATACAAAGGCAATCCATTCCGACAAATGATCTCAAAAGAAGAAACCAAACATTGCGGTTACGAACCACAATGCTAGCACATCTCAGGTTCTCTGGCAAATCACAACACAAACATCTTAAGAGCACAGCAAGACATAGAAAGGATGACGACCCGACAACACAACTGAGTGCATTAAGGTAACTTCACACTATCAACTAAATTTCTTGCTAAGATGATAGAAAGTTGACTAATTATGTAGATGAGGACACACAAACCAATCAACATAAAACATGATGGAAAAAAAGATACCTTCAGCTGGCTTTCACTAGTTGGAAATTATTATTCGCGTAAGTGTCATTCTAAACCTTAAATAGCTTTGTCATTCCTAAGATCAAGAAATAACAATATCCCACTACGTATATACTTTCTTATCCATAGAGAAAATTTTCTAGAATAATTTTCATCAAGCAAACCCAAATCACAAATGTCTAGGCCAAGCTACATGTAAGAAATCCCACTTATCTCACCAACAGATGCATCTTCGTGATCAAGGACAAGTGAAATCTAAATACTTTCTCCAAAACCCGCTCTAGATTTTGTCCAATACTAAATTCTCAAAAGAAATAGCAACCCCGAGAAGGACATAAATTTACCTCTTGCTGATGAGTTTCAATTAATTCCAGCTATCTCTCTAGGCTAACTTGCGTTTCAACCACTTTTGCTACTTCAATCTGGATTATTATCATATATTAGGCTATAGAGGAAAAGTTTCTAGTAGATAATAAAACTAATTTCACCAGCTTGAAACTAATTTAAATGAAGGTAAGAGGTAGTTCGATGCATCTTACTTAGAAAAAAACCATTTTACAATTCAATAATTATATCTCTAGGAGACTTCTGACAAAAAAAGAATGCAAATCACTTGAGGAGAAACAAAAAAAAAATCTAATTCCACCCCAATTAGTTAAAAATTCAAAGAGCACAGCCGACGCATGAGAGAGTTACTAAGGAAGAAAATGAATAGACAAGCCAAAAAAAAAAGGTTTTAGAGATCCCATGCTTTGAAAGTCGACTGATTCTAACCTCGCGTGCAAAGACCCATTCTAAGATAAAGAAAATGGACCTTTAGTAGATGCGCGAGAGAGTTACTGGGGTAGAAAACAAACAGACAAGCAAAAAAAAAAGGGTTTTAGAGATCCCCATTGCAAAGACCCATTCTAGGATAAAGAAAACAGACCTTCAGTAGATGCTTTTAGGATACTGTTTGGGAGCTTGAAAATGAGGAGCTTCCTCGAAGAAGCGAGCGTGGGGGGAAGCCGGGGATTAAGAGAAGGTGAGGGCAGAAGTGAAGGATGTAGGGGAAGAAGCGAGAGCGCCTCCAAATTGACATGAAACAAACTACAATGGGAAGAAATCGAAGGAACGGACAAAACACAAATGGTTTATGACTAACAGCTTCGCTCAATCGATGAAAAATCAAACCCAATCAAAAAGCAGAGGGGAGCAATGAAAAATAAACCTAGGAATCACAAAAGAGAGAGACGCCTATCGTTTCTTGGGACTAGATGCGACAAAAGAGAAGAAGGAAAGGTGTCGGCAACTCCGTCGTCTCCAGTGACCATTGATCGATTGATGCAAGGAGAAGAGACAAAAACTTCACGAGACATAAATAGAGAGAGAGAGAAATGCGTTTCTGATGCAAGAAGTAAAAAGGGGTGAGAATTGCTCTTGTTTTTATTTTTGTTCTCGAGAACAAATAAATGATTTTGTTTTTATTCCAAATCTGTTCCCTAGAACAAAAAATTTACCATATGCATTTTTGTTCTATTTTTTATTCCGGAGAACAAAAAAAAAAAAACAGAAACATGTGTTCTGAGGAGTGTTACCAAATGCTCCCTTAAGTACCCTGATGCGTATGATTATGCGGGGTGATACAACCATTCTGATGCATATGATTATGTGGGATAATGTTTGATTAAGTTTGGATGCATTGCATCAACAAGATGCTGTTCGCGGATGGATTTTGGAACGAAGCTCGTCAACTGAAATGTTGTCTTAAGGTGTATGCATATGCGGGATGATACTGTACCTAATGGGGACAGGACGATGCTTGGTTATGCCGGAAGACCGCCAACCTTCAAGTTAACCATGGTCTTGAGCAGTCGTAATAATTTGGACATATGTGTGTGAAACGTGAATGAGAATGATATTTGATTATGTCTGGAATATTAATGGCATTCATGCATGATTATAAGACATTGCATGTTCTTGTTTCTGCCTCATAAGTATGTAATTATCATGAGATCTATCTATGTGCTTATGGGATGATGGCTTTGAGAAGGTGAGATATTGTTCCTATTAATAATTAAGGCAAAGCAAAGGCTTTGCTATTGATTTATCATCAATAGATAACTTACATGTTTAGGTTGACTCTAATGTGAATTACCTCCCTACGTGAAGATTAGGAAGCTTATTTACTGGATTTTATCTCATTGTTGTTTATTTAAATGTTTTCAAGCTTTAAGCATGTCTGAGCTTTATCGCCACATCCGGTTCGGGGTCCCTATCGAGTAGAGTCAGGAGGTGATTGAGTATCCTATCGAGGGGACCAATGATTGTTAAGAATGCTACATGACCATAATCTAGGTTTTATCACGAGGGGTCATTGTGTGCTTTATATTCAACAAATAGCCACTCTTCATCGTATAACTTCCGGATTTATTGCTTATCCAAACTAGTTTATCTTCTGTAGTTAGTAGGCCGAAATGGATAGTTAGAATTTCTGTCACTATGTTATTATCAAACATAGACCGCAAGAGGTCTAATTTCCATTAAACATGTTCAAAGTCTATCAACTCAGCCACCTTGGAAGGTTCATTTCTTAACGTGGGTCCTCCAATTATACCCATTTTCAACAATTTATCTATCCTGATTGAAATTTTTTGTCCATTCCCCACAGTCCACATTACTTGAGGGGCAATCGCTTCTTTTCCTGTTAACAAACTTTGTCATCCCCAGGATGGGTGCGATCCTTTTCCTAATTGCCAGAAGTTACAATTCGGAAAGTATAGGCCTTTCATAAGTTGACTCCATAGATTATCAGGGTGCTGAGGGAGGCGCCGGGCTTGTTTTCCTAACATAGCGACATTAAAGGTGAAGAGGTCTTTAAAGCCAAGACCCCCTTCCTCTTTTGTGAGCTTGAGAAGTTCCCATTTTCTCCAATGAAGACTCTTCGCTTTGTTGTTGTTTCTTCACCAGAAGTTAGCGATCTTCTTTTCAATAGCTTTGAGAATAAATATTGGGATTTTAAAAATGGACATTGCATACTGGGGTATAGCTTGCACCACTGATTTGAGAAGTGTCTTCTTACCCGCTCTTGATAGCAAGTTTTCCTTCCAACTTTCCAACTTCATATTTATTCTAGCAAGAATCCACGCGAACATTTTTTTTTTTTGGATTCCTAGGTATTTCCCTATTTTCATAATTTCGGGAACTCGCAGCTCAGACGCCATGTTTCTCCATAGTTGTTTTGGACAGCCTTTACTAAAAAATATCCATGATTTGTTGAGGTTGATAGCTTGACCCGATGCGTAACAATACTGGTGAAGGATAGATGCCAACTTTTGACATTCCAAGATTGTACCATCTAGGAAAAAGATATAGTCATTTGCAATAATAGATGTGAGAGAGTGAGACAATTTCTATTCAATCTGATACCCTGAAGTGTACCTACTTCCAGGGCTTGCTTGATCATATTGGAAAGGACATTAGCCATAATGATGAATAAATAAGGGGATAATGGATCACCCTGGCGAATACTCGAGATGGCTTGAAGTAAGGCAAGGAAACCCCATTTAACTTAATGTGTAGGAAACTGTTGTAACACACTACATGACCCACTTGACCCAATCTTCACAAAACCCCATCTTCCTCATGCATTCTTGAAGAAAATCTCACTATAGCCGATCATAAGCTTTTTGCATATCAAGTTTAAGGACAGCTTGGAAGTGTCGTTGGTAGTCACGAGTTCTTAGTCTATGAAGGACTTCTTGTATAATTAGGATATTATCCTGTATTTGCCAACCTCCCACAAAAGCGCTCTATTCTGCTTCAATTAGGACTAGTAATAGAGGTTTTAGTTTGCTTGTAAGGATTTTGGATATGATCTTGTAGGCAAAATTGCATAGGCTTATAGGTCAATATTGTTCTATCTTTTTTGGGTTTTGGGTTTTGGGAATGAGTGTGATTTGTGTTTGGTTAAGGGCTAGGTTTAGGGATTCGGTCTCGAAGAAGTGTTGCACCTCCCGACAGATATCTTCACCATTGTCCTGCCAATGGTGCCGAAAAAATGTCATTTAACCCATCCGACCTAGGAGCTTTATTAGGTCCCAATTGGTGGGCAGCATCTTTAATTTCTTCCATGGTGACGAGTGCAATTAGAGATTGATTCATAACTGCATCCACCAAGGTTGGGATGTAAACAAGGATGGACTGAAAGTTCATTTGTCCCCCTGACGTATAAAGGTTTCTGAAGAAGTTAACCGTCATGTCCTGAAGAGCTTCCTGGTTTTGAATCCACTCCCTTTGCTCATTCAACAACATGGATATTCGGTTCTGGTTTCTTCATTGAATATTTGTTGCATGGAAAAATTTTGTATTTCTTTCTCCCCATTGCAGCCACTTAAGTCTTGATCTCATGCCCTAAAACATCTCCTCTTGTCGCCATAGGGAGTCAATTTCTTGGTTAATGTGTTGAATTCTTTACTAATCATAGTGAATATCTTGGTTGTTCATCAAGGTCTGAAGTTCACTTTTCAACCCTTCTATCTGTTTATATGCATTGGGAAATCTTCTTTTACTCCATGCAGCAAGTTTTGCAGCCACTAACTATAGTTTATCAACCATATTTTTGCCTTGGGAGTCTTCCCAAGTTCGTTTCATAAGTTGCCTACAATCCTCATTCTCGGCCCAGTAAGTTTCATACTTGAAATCTTGCCATTTGCGATCTGTTTTAGGAAACAGGGACATCATAAGAGGGTTGTGATCAAACCCTATTGCTGGTAGGGCTATGACCTCTGCGACTGGATAAGCTATTCTCCACTCTAAGGTACATAAGACTCTATCCAGCCTTTTTTTTTAACATTTTCCTCACCACCCCTTCGATTTGTCCATGTGAATGCGCATCCCTTGCTTTCTAGATTATCAAAGAACATGCATGTAAGAAGTCTCTGAAAGCTGTAAGACGAAAGTTTTCTGCCATCCTCTTTCCCACCTTTTCCCAATGATACAAAACTTCATTAAAGTCCCCAATACATAGCCAAGGTAGATGATTGAAGATGCTTTGTCGTTGTATTTCTTCCCATAAGAGTACTTTAGCATTAAAACTAGTTGGAGTGTGCATGAAAGTGATTCTCATGAGCTTCCTATTTTTGTGAAGACAACATTGCACATTATTGAAGTTTTCGAAAGATGAATTCACTGCTATGGTAACTGTTTCATTCCAGAAGATTGCCAAACCCCCTGAAATTCCATCTGGATTCACCAAAAAGCTATTTTGATACTTCAATCTATGACGCAATCGCTGCACCATATGCTCTTGATTTTTGGTCTCCGTTAAGAAGATTAGATTGGGCTGTTCCCGAGACACTAAGACTCTTAAAGCTTGAATTGTCAAGAGTGAGCCCAACCCTAGAAAATTCCAACTGAGTAGTTTCATGGCTGACCTAGTGGCTTATTAAGGTTAGCCACCAAAGCCCAATGGGTTGACTTCTCCTCCTCTGTGATAGGGATATCCACTAACTGTAATTTATTGGTGGATGGTGCATTTGAGAATTGTGCACCATACAGACAAAATCTCTTCCCTTTTTTCGAAGTAGGAAGTTTTGTGCTTCTAGTTTTACCCTTGTTTTGGGCTCTTTCAGTTGCTGGCTAGTGCTCTCTCTCAAACTCTTGTTCTTTCAGCTGTTCAGTATAGAGAAGCATCATTGATTTGTCATCTAGGCAGCTGCTACCTCTTTTTTGTGGTCCTTTTTCCTCCCTTATAGTTATGGCGAGAGAATGATGGAGATGATTCACCTTTTGTTTCATATTCTCCTCTGAAAATTGTTGACTTCGTATAGGTAGATTAGGCTGCTCTGTAGTTCCGATCGCCTGCGTATCTTCATGAATTTCTATAGCAAGGGGGGATTTCGACACCATTTCGGGATCTTGAAGGAGTTCAACATGTTTCTCATAGAATACTTTGCCATAAGGGCTAAGATCCCTAACTTCAGCATGTAACCAATTCCCGAAATTACCTGGCAAATCCTCTTTTAGCCTTGTGGTTTCATATGGAATTTCTTTGCATGTTGTGGCATAATGCTCAATTCTTCCACAAGAGTAATAGTAGTGTAGAAGCCGCTCATATTTGAATTCTATCCATAATTTCTTGCTTCCCAAATTAATAACTACACTCGTTTTAAAGGGAGAACCCAAGTGGAGATTAACTCTGGCTTTGCCAACTTTATATGTACTAGTTCCTTTGGCTTCCAACTTCACGTCTATAACTTCACCGATCTTGGAGGTCCATATAGATTTCTTTGACAACTTCCTTCGTCACTTTGCCAAATGGAAGTCCATATAGAGTAACCCAAAAGGGACAATGGTCAAAATCATAACAGATTTCTGGAATGTCAGGATCACACTGCTGAAGTACTAGGAGGTTGCTTGCAAAGGACCACGGCCTAGAGTCAAATGCTTTCTGTTTTTCAGCTTCGGACTTAAAGGAAAATGGAAAAAAAAACGTGGTTCTAGCATAGTACAAGAAACCTTTTTCATCTTCCATGCCCTTTTTATAGTATTAAGAAATGCCTGAAAGTTCACATTTGGTCGAGAATAGAGTTTTCCAAATAATATTAATCGACATTCTGTCAATTTTTCTTCAGATATTACTTGCTTAACATCTATCACATCAGCCTTGGACCATAGATTGCCCAAGCTTTTGCACAATGCCTTTACTCGATCCTCATCAAATATTTGATTAGTCATATTTACTATCCTACTTGCAGACCCAAAGAAGTTATAAGGGAGCTACCTCAGCGTTGGATAATCAGGTAGGCACTGTTCCCTCCCAAGAAGACAACATGTCCTTTGCGCAAATTGGCGGGTAGCTAGAATTTGTTTGGGGACCCTTCAAAGATTAGAGACACGGTGCTGCGTCCCCTCGGTCAAGGGTGATGATAGTTGACAAGTTAGACTAGACAAGAGCTAATTGGGAAATCAATGTTGGGGCAGGGGAAGACAGAGAAAAAGGCAAAATAGAACTACTGGGGGTAAAAGAACAGATGTGGCCAGAGAGGGTTGTTAATGGCTTGGAGTGACGATGGTTAGGGTTTTGGGGTTGCGATGAGAGTAAAAGGGTATTATAATCGAGGAGAAACAATTTGCCATATAGTAACGTGATTACGGTATTCTAGTCGATTGGTGTGGGTTTAACGGCGAGAGGTAATTAGAAGAGGTTTTGGTTATTATGGTTGTGGGTGAATTAGTCGACGGAGAAGCAAGAGGCGAATGAATGAGTTCAGCGACAGGTCAAGAAGAGGAGAAAGGGAATTGTTGTAGTGAATTGTGGAGGGTGAAACTCTGCAAGAAGACTTACGGTGCTACAAAACCGAGAGAAACTATCACACGATAGAGAGAAACCCGGAGAGCCTGGGAGGAGTCTCCTTTAGGAGCTTGTTTGCATGACCAAATTTGGGTAGATGATGGGCTTTAGAGCTTAGTGCCCTACCACTTCTTGGCCTAGTACTTTTGGGTTGGAGATGACCTATATAGTCCCATTTGAGGTTCTGACAGACCTCTGAGTGTAGGGCTCGGGAACACTAGTTGGGACGCGATGGATTTGCATATGTTCAATGGGGCAGTGTCCGATTTGGTGGTCAACCTTGACATAATCGTCAAGCTAGAGCCATGGTACATGGAGCCCATAGGGTATTAGGTGGTAGTGGGGGTGCATCACTTTTTGAAGTCATCCTTATAGTACTAGAAGTACTATGCTTACCCTCAAAACCCTTTGGAAGTTTGTTGCTGTGTTTTTGGGTTATTTATGAAGTGGCATAGTGGGTGATACTGAAGTTTGTGTTGCTTAAGTTGTATGGAAAAAAGTTGTGTGAAATGATGTTGTTATGAATGTACATGTGTGCGTGCGCGCGTTATGCTATCCCTATTGAATAGAAATTGTATTTCCACTTCTACTTGTGTATAAGTAAATCATAACACGAATGGGTCAACAATGCCTCTTAGGATGTCGCATTCAAATGGCCTAAATGAATAAGGGTTGTTGTGTACCTGATAGTTATGGCTTGACATGTTTAGAGTCAGAGAGAAAATAATGACAAAGTGTTTATATGTATTTATATGAGTGATTATTTTACAAAAAGAGTACTAATGGAAACATAATTATAGAAGTACCTTATAATACATATAAAATATACATTAATAGGGAGAGGGTGAAGTTGGTCAATGACAGAGACGTCACTGTTGGGCATCGGCCAATGTCGAATGTCCATTAATGGGCTCAGACAAACACAGCATTGTTGCCATGAAGGCGATCATAAGAGCAAATTATCATGGTTGGAAGTTGCTAATCTTCCACAATAATCATCGATAACCAAAAAGAACAAATAGATGTTCCAACGAAGAGTTGGGTTGCTCCACCGAGCATATTACCCCATCACTCAAATTGAGACTTGCACGTGCAATATGAGGTGGTTGTGACAGCATTGATGCATTCACTGGAGGCTAGCAAAGGATGTCAAACCTTTACCGATTCTCGACGAGCATCGTCACCATTGTGCAGCCTCTATCTCTCCCTCTAGAGTTTATTTTTCACTTTATTTTCTTTGTAACATATAATTCTAAAAAAAAAAGTAGCCATAGAATCGATATGTGTGGATGCACTTATAATAACCGGCGATTGAAGTTTTGGGGGAGGAGGGAATTGATGCAATACTTTGATAAATTTTCACAAGACTCATTTAAAAAGACGACTCCAAACTGATACATTTGTGATAATTAAGTGTGAGATGCACTTATTGAAGTTTGGGGGGAGGGGGAGAGGAATTAATGCAATACTTGATAAATTTTCATAAGACTCACTTATTGAAGTTGGGGGGGGGGGGGGGATTAATGCAATACTTGATAAGTTTTCACAAGACTCATTTAAAAGGCGGAGCGATCCCAAATTAGCGTATTTGTGATAATTTTATCTTAAACTAATTTTGTGAGCATCAAGAACTCATATATCCATGATAAATTTATCATTCGTTAGTTTTCGTTAAATTTTGCTGTCAAATTACTGAGCTGGATAATGCGTGACAATTTACAAGTGTATCAGTTTGAGATTTTACCCTCCATTTGTTATAAAGACACACCATTTTATTTTTTTGTAGTATTAATTTAATTTAACGGAAACTAATTGATAATAAATATCACAAACATTGTATTTACCTTACTCGTTAAGATTAGGGGGCCATTTTAGAATAAAACACAAGCTTGAGTGTAATTTGTGATATTGGACCAATTTGAGCTCAATTGGAATTTTTCACAAGACCCATTTAAAAGGCTAAGCAATCTAAAATTGATACATTTATGATAAATTTATTGAAAACTAATTTTTTAACCTCCAAAAATTAATACACCATTGATAAATTCACCATCAATTAATTTCCATTAAAGTTAACTATCAAATTATCGAGTTAAATGATATGTAACGGTTGACCAATGTATCAATTTAAGATTTTATTCTCCATTTTGATATTTGTATTGATTTGAGATTTTCTTTTATATTGATTCAATTTAACAAAAACTAACCAATAATAAATTTGTCATAAACATGATGTAAACCCTACTTGTTAAGAGTGGGGGCATCCGAGAATAAAACTGAAATTCAGGGGGGCAAATTTGCGATACTGGACCAAATTTTGGGCTTCGAGTGGGATTTCTCACAAGACTCGTTTTAAAAGGGCCGAGCGACCCCTTCCCAGAATTCCCGAACGTTCAAACGGCGAACCAGTTGGAGTTTGGCGTACGGTCCGCTAGGGTTTCCCCGTCACCTCCCTCGCTCCCGCAGGCAGGTTCCTCCTCCCTCTCCCTCTCTCTCTCTCTCTCTCTCTCTCTCTCTCTGCCCTTCGGAACGTAGCTGCGCAGGCCAGAGCATCCGTCGCGGCGCGGCGGCTCGCGGCGTTGCGTAATCGGTCTGCCGTCGTCGACGCGATCTGCCGGTAATCGTGCGTCCCGCGAGCTCCGGTAGTTGTCGAAGCGTACGGATATACAGTCGTGTCGGATTGATGAGCCCGTGGATTGTTTCCTCGGGAGATCGCGTCCCCGTCCTTTCTCGTGCGGGGTTGTGTTTCGTGCGTGCGTGCGTGATTGTGGTTTTCTCGTCGGAAATTCCCCATCTTTTTGGGGACCCGGATCTCGATTACGAGACCGGATTCTTTGTTTCGCGTGTTGTTGTCCTGGGTTGTTTCCGTTAGTGCGGTTCGACTTCGTCGCGTTTTCCCTCCTTTGATGTGCGCGGCCGGTCGTTCGTGTCGTGCTGATGGTGTAGCAGTTTCCCCTTACTGTTTGTCTCTGATGAGCTCTTTTTGTCGTTCGATGGCATCCGAAGCCTTTTAGAGTTTTGAAGTGGAAATTACTGCATCCCTATAAACGCACTTGGGTGTTGTTATGCTAGATTCATTTGGTTTTGCTGTCATCGGCGAGATAGCTGAGGATGTGCCGTCCTGTGTTTATGTGTTTCGTCGAGAATTTGGCAGTCCAGACGTCATTCTCTGTCGCGTGGACATTATGCTTTCGTTTGTCTGAGTTCTCCGATTGTGTTTGGCAGGGAAAATGGCACGGGTATATGTTGGTAACCTGGATTCTCGTGTTACAGAACGGGATCTTGAGGATGAGTTTCGCACATTTGGAATTATAAGAAGGTTGGGCCTTTTCTTTAAAAAGTTCAATCATCTCCTTGTGCTTTTGCACTTATATGCAATGTGTTATTTTTTAGACATAGTATTCTGTCTTGTTGGTACTGATGCAGCTCATGTAGTGTTCAACCTTTCTGTCAGTAGTGCATGGCGGTAAAGGGATGCAATTTTTACTGTGAAGTATGGTTTGCTTCAACTTGATTTATAGGATTGCATCTCAGAGTTGCAATGTGTTTTTGTCTCACTAATTTAAAGACCAGAACAATCTTTATACAAACACAATCCTCTATAGTCGGAATCACCTGGCTTACCTCCAGAGAATTGGACTGACAAGATTGTTCAGATTGGCCTTTCTTCTTCTTCTTCTTCTTCTTCTTTTTTGGGTTTTTTGGGGGGGGGGGGGGGGGGGGGGGGGGGGGGGTGCGGGGTGCAGGGTGCAGGGTGCGGGGACTAAAGCAAAAAACCTTTTTCCCTTCTAAATAAAATTAAAAAAAAAGATCTTACGCGATAGACTGTTACTTGATGAACTTATCTTTTTTCCAATTGCAGTTTATGCTTGTTTCTCCTGCTGGTGCTGATTCTCAGTTTGGTTCTTCTATGACATATGCAGTGTGTGGGTCGCCCGAAGACCACCGGGATATGCTTTTATTGATTTTGATGACCATAGGGATGCACAAGATGCGATCCGTGAGCTAGATGGTATGTCTAAAGCTCTGTATATTGGAACATCCAGTCCAAATCAGAGATTGCTAAAGCAGCCATTGTTTATCACAAATGATTTTTGCTGCCAATGTGGATAATGTTGTTTTTTTTTCCTGGTGTAATTAATGGCATTATTAACAAATAAGCTGTTTGTGTATGTTCTCAAGTGATTTATACTTGAATATCAGAGGATGCCTCTTAGATTTGATATCTAGTTCTCTTGTGTGATTTCTGAATCTGCTCTTGTTGGTATTGTTGGTTGTGTTGTTTAATTTGGTAAGAAGGAATTTATTCATGATAACCTTGAAGATCTTTCTGCTTGCCATTTTTTTTCCTTTAACATATGCTATAATTTTTTTCTTTATATGCGGTCTCCTTATCACTTCTTTCTGCATCATTTGGAAGCTGGATGGATTGATTAGTTGGAAAGCTGTTAGGTTTTCTGAGGATGGATAGAGAGAGGTAGCATTTGATGATTCTGAATGGCAAAATGCTTTTCATTTGATCAAATAGGTAAAAATGGCTGGAGAGTTGAGCTCTCTCATAACTCTAGTGGTGGACGTGGTGGTCGTGGTGGTCGATCTGGTGGTTCTGATTTGAAGTGCTATGAATGTGGTGAGCCTGGACACTTTGCTCGGGAGTGCCGCCTGCGTGTGGGTTCACGACGACGTCGAAGTCGCAGCCGCAGCCGCAGCCGCAGCCGCAGTCGCAGTCCAAGATACCGCAGGAGCCCAAGCTATGGTCGAAGGTCTGTTTACTGTAAAATATATTGGAGTTATCTAAGAGCTATTTTTCGGTTCTAGCAATATGTTTTTATATGAAAGTTTGATCATGATCATTAATGCAAATTTGTGTGGTGTTACTTTTTAAAATTTCTGTGGTGTTACTTTTTAAAATTTCTGTGTTTCATATGATGAAACGACAGATGTAGTTGACCATTTTTTTGTAAAAAGTTGACTTTGGGTGTTTCAATGCTTTGCTATGCTTTTTAATAGGAGCTACAGCCCACGTGGTCGATCTCCAAGACGTCGCAGTCTCTCTCCTCGTGGTCGCAGCTATAGCAGGTCGCCCCCATTCCGCGCCCGTGACGAAGTGCCATATGCTAATGGGTGAGGTCTCATGCTCTTTACCTTTATTTCCCTTTCATGTGCACGTGTGCAGTGAGCATGTTTTATTGAATGTGCATATATATATTAATATGAATGATGTATTTTTCAGTGATGTGATGTTGACGTCTTCTTTTGTAGCCTTCCACGGCATTTTGTTATCAGTCAGAGTCCTCAAATTTTTGTGTAATTTGTTCTGTTTTAGTGCTGTGACTTTCACGTCTGCTCTCACCCCATGTCTCTAGTTTGAGCTTAGCCACATACATAGTGCCACATATGCTACCTGTTTGTTCCTGTTGATTTGATCGGTAGGTAAGATGCAGTATTCATCTCAGATTTTTTTTGTATGGACAACTAAAGTTCTAGTCTTGACAAAGTTTGGATGTGAATTATTAATGACTAGACTTTTTGATGGATTCTAATTTTATCTATGTTGAAACATCAACAGCAATGGTCGTGATCGTCGCCGAAGCAGGAGCTGAATGGTGCAGAGCTAAAAAATGTGGTTTTGTCTGGATCGTATCTGGATTAAGTGTGTTTAGTAGTTTGGACTTGGTACAACTTTGTTTTAGTCGGGCCTCGCCCTCAGCCCCACCTCTTCGATTTGGATAAGTTCTCATTACTGAGTATGTTTTCCTGTCTTTTACTTTGTCAGAATTATTATGGTTATGTTACAGGTAAAGGATCTTAAGATATCTGCTGGTAGATAGTTCTTCATAGTTAGCTTCTCTGGGTATTGCTAAATCTCCGTACCTTTTCCTTTGTGTCGAGGTATCTTCTAGGTTTGCTTCATTGGTTTTATGCTCCTGCACGTCCACGGGATTTCGATCTACGCCGCGCTTTGTGCTTCTGCACTTCAGCGGGACTCGATTCTTCGCCGCCTCGTCATGGGATCTTCAATTTTGAATGATTGTGGGTCCCAGTCGGCTTCGTCTATAGATGCTTCCCTTTTGTCTTTCTCCAGATTGATTCGTGCTTCTCAAATTCTATTGGCACATAATATAGTTAACTAGAAGGTTTGAGGAGCTGCATCAAACACTTCTATCAGGTAATTATATTTGTTTTACCAAAGCATGGAATAGTGGTTTCATTTTTCAGGTAATGGGGTTTCACTTCATATTGAAAAGAAAGCAATTAAATGTTTTCCATAGCTGTCAGAATTGGAGTATGATCTTTTCTAGATAGTTTTTGTTTTTGGTTACAACACGGCTGTCTTTGATTCTAATTTCATAATGTTTCTTTAACTAAATTGTGATTTTCTTCCAAAATTGAACACTCGCTGCTTTGTCATCAACACGAGACCCGTGGGCCCAACTACAGAATGATCTCCGCTTCGTCGAGTGGCTCCCTAATTGATTGAGACTCGTCTACATGATAGTCATTTCAATTTCTTCGGCATCGTCTTCGTACAAAGCATACATTTGATGCCTATGCTGCTGAGAGCTGCTATCTGTGTCGCCATATTCTAAGATCTCCGCTTCGTCGAGTGGCTTCCTAATTGATTGAGATTCATCTACATGATAGTCATTTCAATTTCTTCGGCATCGTCTTTGTACAAAGCATACATTTGATGCCTATGCTGCTGAGAGCTGCTATGTCTTGCTACGTTCTCTTTAGGCAAGTTAGCTTAACAAGCTCTGCCGCATCAAGTTTAGATGGACTATTTGTTTTGGGTTCCCTCAAAGCATAACCATTGATATGGGCCTCACATTGTGTTGAGTCGCTGTATATTCATCCTAGGAAGATTGAACCGACTTCTTTCTCCTTGGTGGTGAAAAGCATACTTTGAGAGTTTGCCTTGAGGGATTTTTGTCATTGTTGTTTTGCATTTTTTTTTTCAGTGTAATCTTTCCTGAATGGCTTGACCTTGAACTTACGTGAAGTTGGAATGATCACCTCTATATTTGCTTAATTAAATCTCTGGCCTGCCATCCCTTTCTTTTTTCTTGTTTTGCTGTCATATTTGGTTAAGTAATTATTACTCATCCTAGGGACTGTCATGCTTACCAGTTCAAAAGATTGCCATAAGTAAAGTGACAGGATTGAAGCCGTCATATCGGAAATGCACTTGTCCTCATGACTGACTTTTGAGCTTGCACGGATTGAAAGTGTGGTTTTGAGATTTAAAGGATGATTTTTTCATAGATTTATCTATTATAGTCATCGTGATTGGTAATCATCACTGAACCATGGCTTCTACTACCAAGATAATCGTTCCCAATGAGCAGTTTGCTTATTGAAGGAACTCATGGGAGTTTATCTTGTAATTAGCTGTACTCTGATGGAGTCTTTGAACAAATGTCTGAGGAAGCATCTGCTGTGTGTGTTAAGAGATTGAATGATAGCTGTACAAAGTTTTCATAACATGTTGGACCTTAGTATTCGGCATTTTCCTAAGAGTTACGATCATTATGATAATTAGTGTTAATTGGCCTCAGGAGATGCAATTGTACACGAAATAGGAATCCGAGAGTTACACCCAGTAATTTTTTGGTGGTCGTGTCATTCATATTACGGTTTTGGCCATTTTAGCACCCTTTTCAGATCAATTCATATTGGTTTCTATTTTTGCCATCTTGATTTGGCAATATCCACTTGTTCTCTCGTGGACTAGTCCCAAGTGCAATGATCTATTTAGGAGGGATTAAGTAGAAACATCTCAGCTAGAGGATAATTCCGAAACTCTGTAAATAGTTACACATTTTTTTTTATCTAATACTTTCCCGTGCATTCATCGAGGTTGGGCTGTCGCCCATTTGTTCACTCTGCCTGAGATGGTTTGCTTTTGGCTGAATCTAGATCTCGCGATTCATCCATTTCGACAATGATCTATTTAGGAGGGAATTGCATATGACAAGATGTTGCGTTTTGCCTCTAGGGCGGCTATATGGAAACCTGAAATCTGAAGCTGCATAGCCCTCGATTGTGGGGGGTGGTGCTTGATGTGAGAGCCGTCTCCAAGCATTCGTTTGGTTTGTGTCCGAAGCGATAGGATGAAAAAGCGTCGGTGCTCTTCCTTCGGGGACAATGACGTTTTGACATTCCAGATGAAGCAATTTCCAAATCGAGTTGATTTGACGTCAACAATTCATGACCCCTTAGCGAAAAAAGATCATTTTTTCCTCTTAAGAAGTGTTCAATCCTCGCAAGACCATCCTCACTTGCCATTGTTGCCATTTGAGTCGGCACGATCTACTTCTCAAAAACCGACTTCTTATCCATGAAAAGAACCCAACTGAAATGGAGTTTATGGCTCCGGTTCTGGCACTTTCTACGGAGCTGATCCGATACTGTTTCCCCCGGTGTATATGAGCTCGATTTGGTTTCATTTGATGCGATAGACAACTGGGCCCGCTTATAAGTTTCGACGCTCGACCCTAAACGTGGATTCTTACTGAACAAAGACAATGATAGATGCGATAGATGCGTTGAACCATAGATTTAGTAGACTGGTCAGTTAGGAATTTCGAGGTGCTCAATTTTGCTATGGCCGAACGTTGTTTTGATCCTGATTTTTAATACAAACATTATTTAAATTAAAATAAAAAATAAGCTAAATTTAAATACTAAATAAAGAAAGAGGGGTGCGAGACTAGTTGCCCTATCATAGGGAAGGGCCAGGGAGAGGAGGTGGGGAGGGGGGGAGAAGGGATGGCCGGTGTGTGTCACCGAGCCCCGGCTAATAGACGACGGCCCTCTTTGACCATGGGATAGGCCCTCACTTGAATTGACAAGGGTTGCCACTGTGGCCAACATTATTTTAGCCACATCATTGCCATATAGTATAGGGAAAATAATTTAAAAAACCAAATTAGTATTTTTTTTGCCAGTCTCGTTGGATGGAGCTAAAGAGATACTCGATTGCACAAATTCGATAAGTTTTAGGACCTTATTGCATATTTGGCAAATTTTAGAATTCAATTATCATTTGATAAGGTTTAGTGTATTTATCTCTAATAAATTGTGGTACAGCCAATAGTTTCCACTGAAATTGAGTTGAAAAGAAACTTGTAATCAAGGGGCGGCTGGGGACACCAATTCGTGCCCCCATAATGGAGATGTTGGAGGAGTTCCGTCGCGCAATGAAATTGCTCTTTCGGTCAAGATGATCATGGAAGGCAACACAATTTCCGCCGGATTGATGGCCGGCACGACGGATTGAAGCAAGGAACCACCATGTTCTAATCCCTCAGACATGGCATGAGATTTCCATTGTTCTTTCGGCCAAGTGGCTTGATGTCGACCCGAGCCTACCGGTGCGAGGATCCACGAGACAACACTCGTGCCATGCTGTATTCGCTGTGATCTCGCACATTCAATGCAGAGTCCCCATGTGTGATTTTCTGACTTTAAATAGAATATGATGAAAGCTTGATTAGACAAGTTGGCTCAATTTTTAGCATGTTTCGTGCGATGAAAAGTTAACATTAGTGCATTTCACAAATTGCATCACACGGAGAATGTTTCATTCACGACTCGAATATTCGTTGGATTTCATCACCATTTTTTTTCTTTTCCAGGAAAAAATAAAAACATTTTTTGTTTTTTTTTTTCTAAAAGTAATGAGAAACCTTCAAATGGTTGATCACCTCTATACTTTTTCTAAAAGTTAGAGGCATCGCGTCAATGCTTTTGGGCCTCTTTTCACCTCGTGTCACACGCGGGCCAATTTTCCTCATCACCACACAATGATATGGGGCCTATGTCCTATGCATTGTATAACTCGCAAAGAGAAAAAGTAAATAAATTCATAAATTTTTAAAAAATTGCCTCTAAAGTTAACCTTTAAGTAATTCTTCTAGAGACATATATTTTATTAAGAAATAGATAAAATACAAGTAATAAGTGGAATGCCAATAGAAGTAAATTTGTAGTATTAGTAGATGAAGAAGTTTTGGATCTCATATCAAGTATACTTGCGCATGAGATTATATGGGATTCCATACTCTATGACACGAGTGTATTTTCTGTTATGACCTGACTCGATCTATACGGATCAAACCTTTTAAAAAAGTATTCAACATAATCAATTAGGGTGATGATTGAAACTTTCAAATTGACTTCACAAGTTTTCTACCATACGATGTGGGAATTGAGCATGCCATATATGATGCGTGATGCAATTCATTCCTCCTCCTATGCCATTGTAGTGCCTGATTTATTCTTAGAATGGATCTAACTCTGATTCCACATGGATCAAACCTTCAAAAAGAACATGTAAGATCGATCATTCAAGACATGACTATTTGGGATGGGTGGATCCGACTTATGAATTGTGCAAAATTTTTCTAGTTCCAATGTGAGATTTAGAGTATTACATTCTTCTCGACTCGGGTGCTTTTTTTTTTATTTTATTAAATATCAGTGATGGAAAAAGGGGTAGAATGATTTTATTTTCTACGCCATCCTCTGCTCTATTGGGGAAAAGAACAAAAAGAGGGGAGCGAAAGTGGGTGCGGAACATAGGAGAGATTTTTAACATTTTGCGAGTAGAAAATGGGGAGAAACAATTTTGATTTTTGGCCTTCCCAACATAGCATTAGTGCGAGGCCAAGATTGTGTGGCTGGAGCGCACCAACGTGGCTATAGGCAAGGATGGTGCTACACATGATAAATGTGCAGTCATAATCTCGTAGTCTCGTTATTGCATCGACTCAAATTTAACTTCGCTAAATGAACCAAAAAAAACAGAACCATAGATGATCCGTGTAAAGAAAAATTGTATACAAATGACCTTATCAATCCCTAGCTTGAGGATTATAAGTATCCAATTTTTTATCAATGGTGTATAAGATTGTTTACGTCAAATTTTCTTTATGAGTAAAAAAAGTAAGAGTAGTTAGGGGTCAGCATCAGGTCCCGCTTTGTAACGGCTTGGTCCGACGATGGTGGATAGTGGTTGCTGGAGCCAGAGGGCCTTGACAAGGAGCGGCTCTTGGTAGGTTTATAGGATGGCCAAGGAGGAATGAATGAATTGAACTATGCACTAAACACAGGAAGAACAATTGTAATGTGTGTGCGAGGGCGGGTAGTGGTTGCTGGAGCCAGAGGACCTGGACAAGGAGTGACTCTTAATAGGTTTATAGGATGGTCGAGGAGGAATTAATGAGCTGAACTATGCACTAAACACATGGAGAGCAATTATAATGTGTGTTGTTGGAGCTAGAGGGCTTGGACAATGAGTGACTCTTGGCAGATTTATATGATGGCTAAGGAGAAATGAATGAATTGAATTATGCACTAAACACAGGGAGAGCAATTCTAATGTGTGTGTTGTCGAAGCCAGAGGGCATGGACAAGGAGTGGCTCTTGGCAAGTTTATAGGATGGCCAAGGATGAATGAATGAAATGAACTATGCACTAAACATGAGGAGAGCAATTTGTGATGTGTGTGCGAGGGCAGGTAGTGATTGCTAGAGCTAGAGGGCCTGGACAAGAAGCAACTCTTAGTGAGTTTACAGAATGGCTGAGGAGGAATGAATAAATTGAACGATGCACTAAACATGGGGAGAGCAATTGTGATGTGTGCGAGAGGGTAGGTAGTGGTTGCTGGAGCCAGAGGGCCTGGACAAAGAGCAACCCTTGGTAGGTTTATAGGATGGCCGAGGAGGAATGAATGAAATGAACTATGCACTAAACACAATGGTCGGTGGGGTGCGTGTGTGTGAAAATTGGAATTAATTCACATAGGTGCCTTTCGACATAATAGCAAAGTTAAGTGAGCTCAATTAGAGAGTTACTAAGATGGGTGACCTCTTGGGAAAATGCACCTTTCGACATAATAGCAAAGTTAAGTGAGCTCAGTTAGAGAGTTACTAAGATGGGTGACCTCTTGGGAAAATGCATGCTCGTATGCCAAAGGACAATACCTAAGCTACTTTAGTCCAACTCTAGGGAGAACCGATTGGTTCAAGACTAACTATGCATTAAATGTGTGTTGGATTATGCTAAAAACTTGATTTTCGTGGTAAAAACATTTATTTGTGGTAAATGTGTATGCATATTATAAAAAGAAACACTTTTGCACAAATGGGAGAATCAAACCATGATCTTCAATGGTAAGAAACAACATTATAATCACTTAACCAACATATTTTCATGGTGAATAGCAATGCTAATATTTTATTAAAAAGTTGGTTTTTTTTTGGGACAAAACAAAAATTGAACCAGCTTCTAGGTAGAATTGGTAATTCCAATTTTCGATCTAATTCTTAGTTCCAAAGTCATGGTATCGATTTCTGGATTGAGAACAGATCACCCTTAAGAGTAACATGATTGGATGGTATTTGTCTAGACACTAAGACCACTTTGAAAAGACAAAGCAACCCCCGTGAAATCTGCTGCTGATTCCGAAAGTCTATCTTTGAGTCAATGCTTTTCTAATCTCCAAGCTCATCACATCGATTTATTCAATGCAGATTCGTGGCGATCACGTCCTCTCCCGATCCATGTTTACTCTCAAACGAGGAGGAATCATATAAAATATCGCATGGTCTGAGCTGTTCTTTTTTCTATTGTTTTCCCTCATTTCACTGCAGTTTCCGTTTCCCTGTATCTGCACTTTCGTGAATCGTTCGCTGACATTTTCGGTGTCTCCGGCCAATCCTCATCGTCCGGATTTTCTATGATCTCGAGATCCCGTGCACACGGATCGATAACTTGGAGCCCAGTCCGACACGAGGCCTGCCTCGAGGGGGACTTGCAGGCGTGGTGATCCGATGAGAGCGCCCGTCGCCGAAGCAACCGCGGCGGTTCTTTTGCACGCATGTAATTGTTAAAATTTGCAAGTCAAAACTTTAGGACAGGCCCAACCGTTTCCTCGTATCTGCCGGTTTCTTTCCCCCTCTCTTTCCTCTCTCTTTCATGTCTCGTTCTTTCCGCACGCATGCGTCTCCATCACCATTAACTTCTGAATAGTTGCGGTTATTATTCTTCTGGGTCCTCTCTTCCTGCCCACATTTTTTAATCACTCCGAAGCAAGTCCCAGTTCAAGACTCCCCTCTAGGAAGAAAAAGTCCATCGGCTTGACAAAATCTCGTCCGGGCAGAAGTTGGGTCTGCTGCTTCTCTCTGTTTCCTCTCGCAAGTTCGCGGCTTTCCTGCGAATGCAGTGAGTTTCCGGAGCATGGTAGTGATCAGGAAGACGACATGGACTCGAAGAAGACAGAGAAGTTTGTAAGGTACCCGATACGACAGCATTTCCAGTGTTGATTTGTAGCAGAGACTGGTTTGTTTCTGATGTGGTGGGAAATTATTTTTTCCCGAATTTGTCATGATGTTGTAGTTGGTTCTCTTGCTTACAGATTTTATAATGATGAAAAGCAAAATCTTGGCGTTTCATGGGAAAAGAACGATCCCACGCACTTTGAAAAGCCATTGCCTTTGTATAAGATACCGGCGGCGCCAACCCTGCTGAGACCCGATGGCGATCCTGCCAGCAGGATTAAGGCCAATTACAAAGCTCCAAGATTTGGGACGTTTAAGGTTTTCCCTGAAGGCCAGGAGCCGCGGAAGAGCCGGATTCTCGATCCGGGGGGCGAAATCTTCTTGCAGTGGAACAGGATTTTCCTCTTCTCCTGCCTGGTGGCGCTGTTCGTTGACCCCTTGTTCTTTTACTTGCCGTCGGTCGTGAGCCGTGATGGCTCGTCGTGCCTGACCACCGATGTGAGCCTGGGGATTGTGGTGACGTGTTTCCGGACGCTGGCCGATGCCTTTTACATTCTCCATGTGGTCGTCAAGTTCCGGACGGCTTATGTTTCCCCGAGCTCGAGAGTGTTTGGAAGGGGCGAGCTCGTTATGGATCCGAAGAAGATTTCCAGGAGGTATTTGAGATTGGAGTTCTGGGTCGATTTGCTTGCGGCATTGCCTCTTCCGCAGGTACTATTATGGACTGGTTTTTCACTCTAAGTCGAAACCGTTGTTGTATAGTTCCAGGCAAAACACTAGACCTTTGTGCATCGCCGATATTTTGGCTAATCGCTTCAGTACTAATCTGATTTAGTTCAGACAAGATGCTAATTTTCTGTGCAACTGCAAGCTATGGCAATATCTGTTTGCTGACTTTGATATTGATTTTCTTCTGAGATATAACGAAAGAAGGAACTAAGATCATCATGATAAGTCGGCTCATTTAACATTAGAAATTATGCTATGGATCATTTCGGTTGTAATCGAATGGATATAATAGAAGTTTTTTGGCTGAGATAAAGATAAGAAAGAAAGGACATAGAGAGGCTAGGCTGCTTTTTCATCAGTAAAGAGATTTTCCAATTAAATTCAGTGATCAGTCATTAGATAGAACATGACTTTGTGTCCCAGATCATGCTTTGAGTTGCATGTAGTTCTTCACTTCTCTTATGTCTTTTAGGTAAGAACTCTGTTGTTTTACTATGAATTCATGACCAAGCTAACTTGATATTATTTTTCCATTTTGGGTCAGATTGTGATCTGGTTCATCATACCTGCGATAAGAAGTTCGCACTCGGATCACACCACCAACACTCTCGTACTGATTGTTCTGCTCCAGTACATCCCGAGATTATATCTGATCTTCCCATTGAGTTCTCAGTTGATCAAAGCCACTGGCGTAGTCACAAAAACTGCTTGGGCTGGAGCGGCATACAATCTCGTGTTGTACATGTTAGCCAGTCATGTATGTAGCCACTTGTACATATCACGTTCCATAACTTCCATGTTATCGAAGGGTCTTTTAAGTTCGTGCTAAAATGATTCTGACCCTTCCTGTAGGTCCTGGGCGCGTCATGGTATCTGTTGTCGATGGAGCGACACGCTACGTGCTTGAAATCCACATGCGACCAGGAATTTAGCCCCGTGAAGTGCCATCTTCGTTACCTGGACTGTGATATGCTTGACGATGGCCAGCGTGTCATATGGGGCAACAGTACGAGTGTCTTTAGCAATTGCGACCCGAATGGGAATATCGTGTTCCAATATGGCATATTCGAGAAAGCTTTGACAGAGAACGTCGTGTCCTCGGATTTTCTCGAGAAGTATCTGTACTGTCTCTGGTGGGGATTGCAACAATTAAGGTATAATATCGTTGGCAAACCCTTTTGCATTTCAGGTATCTATAGTCTAGAATATTAAATCTCGCCGCACTGTCTCTAGAATTAAGCTTTGATGCATTTATCTGACGATTGGATGAACGAAGATGCTAATTCTAACTTCTTCTCCGGTGTAATTATGCAGTTCATATGGCCAAAATTTGAGTACAAGCATGTTCATTGGGGAGACCTCGTTTGCCATACTCATCGCGATCCTCGGCCTTGTCCTGTTTGCCCATTTGATTGGAAACATGCAGGTAGTCAGGATGGCTTGATAACCTGAATTTGTTCTATTCACTTTATCGTCTATACAGTAATCAAAGAAGATGCAAAATGCAAAAGAACAACGGAAGAACTTATTGTGCCGTCTGTGCCACTTTCTTTCCTGGAATTCTATAAATTACAAAGCCAGATTACATACTTTCTATCGAAGTTTAACTGAGGAACTTCACCTTTTTTTAAATTATTGTAGACGTATCTGCAATCTCTCACTGTGAGACTTGAGGAGTGGCGGCTCAAGCGGCGGGACACAGAGGAGTGGATGAGACACCGTCAACTCCCCCAAGATCTACGGGACCGTGTCCGGCGCTTCGTGCAGTACAAGTGGTTAGCGACTCGTGGCGTCGATGAGGAATCGATTCTGCACACTTTGCCTGCTGATCTCCGTAGAGATATCCAGCGCCACCTATGCTTGGACCTCGTGCGGCGAGTAAGTTCTCATTAGTTCTAGTCGACTTCGCCGTGAACATGACAGTTTTTCCAATGTTGCCAACTTCTACAAGATTAGAGTCACAAAACTAGAAGTCACACGGTTCCAAATGACTGTTCGATAAATCCTGCTGTATTACAGGCAGTAACCTAATCAGTATTTCGCTGTTTCAGGTCCCCTTTTTCTCGCAAATGGACGATCAGCTGCTTGATGCCATCTGCGAGCGCCTCAAGTCCTCACTGTGCACTCAAGGCACATACATAGTCCGCGAAGGCGACCCGGTCACTGAGATGCTCTTCATCATCAGGGGCAGGCTAGATAGCTCGACTACCAACGGAGGGCGGACGGGGTTCTTCAATTCGATCACCCTGAGGCCCGGCGACTTTTGCGGGGAGGAGCTACTCACGTGGGCGTTGCTCCCCAAGTCGACTCTCAACCTGCCTTCTTCCACGAGAACGGTGAGAGCTCTGGACGAAGTGGAGGCGTTCGCCCTGCGGGCGGAGGATCTCAAGTTCGTCGCGAACCAGTTCAGGCGCCTCCACAGCAAGAAGCTGCAGCACACGTTCCGCTTCTACTCTCACCACTGGAGGACGTGGGGGGCATGCTTCATTCAGGCAGCGTGGCGCAGACACAAGAAGAGAATGCTGGCCAAGAGTCTCAGCATGAGGGAGTCCTGGTGGGCTTCCGAGGAGCACAGGACGCCGGAAGATGAAACGGAAGAGCATGGGGAAGAAGAGGGGGACCAGGGTATTGCATCCTCGGCTTCCTCTCAAGTGATGCAACATCTGGGCGTCACAATATTGGCTTCTAGATTCGCAGCCAACACAAGGAGAGGAGCTCAGAAGGCGAAAGATGTCGTGTTGCCAAAGCTGCAGAAGCCCGAGGAGCCGGACTTCTCGGCAGAGCCCGACGACGAGTGACGAACACCCACCTGTATAAACGGAACTCGGTACCATCATTCACATGTTAGTGATGCACCAACTAGGAGACACCATTGAAACTTGTTAGAATCCATCAACTAAGTCCTGAAACGGTTGCTCATGTCCCATGATTCTCTGTCCATAGCCTCCTCAAAAGCGTGAGCTGATGCATCAGTTAGCAGACACATTCCACTACAAGCCCCTTTAACTCTGCAGCAGGACTTGATTGGGATTGAACTTTGTCACGGTCGATGAGGCGCCACGAAAGCGAGCGCTGAAATTTGGCTGGCGCGAAGGCATATATTGTCGCGTTCATTACACAGCTCGTCCGTTCCTGCTTATTGATGCTATAAGAGTCCTATTCAATCACACATTTGACATTTTAATGTAATTTTGAGATGCTGTCATGTAGATCAGCTTGTCTGGATCATGTAAAGCTGGAGTTGCAGATTAGCTATACTTTTTTTTTTCCCAAAAATAAAAATAAAAATTCAACGGGCTTTCTCTACGGGCTAGGCCCAAAGCAAAGCTTTATTGAACCGGATAATCTGCGTACGGGCCGGTTCATTTGTATTTGAGCCGGTCCTACCTGTCGGGCCACTAAAATATTAGTTTGAAATTTTCCATAATTTTCGTTTTATGTATTTTTTGCAATTCCAACTAACATGGTCTGGTAGTATCGAGTGAGATCGCGGGGCCTGTCCTTGATCTTGTTGTTGGCTCGTACCGCTCAGGCGGCCATTTAATCAGGGACCGCAGTTTTAGTTGAGATTTCCTTTCTTTCTTTTTTCCCTTCT
Source organism: Eucalyptus grandis x Eucalyptus urophylla (assembly GCA_028830015.1). Classification (NCBI taxonomy): domain Eukaryota; kingdom Viridiplantae; phylum Streptophyta; class Magnoliopsida; order Myrtales; family Myrtaceae; genus Eucalyptus; species Eucalyptus grandis x Eucalyptus urophylla. The sequence goes on along the minus strand of CM054189.1, from coordinate 25,048,187 downwards.
TTCCTTTAAATGCTTTTATGAAAATAAATTTGCTAAATTGACAGGTTGGATTTTATTGTGCCTTGAATATGACTCACTCGCCTAAAACTCCTATTGCCGCTACAATCGCCATAATTTTCATAGACAAGTCTTAATATATCCCGGCATCACTCCATTTTTCATAAGATAAAAGGGGGTGATATTTTCCTAAATTCCTCTGGTCGTGCCTTTCATTGGTGGCTTACAAATTACGGACGTCATTTATGAGCGAACTTTACTTAAAGTGTGTAATATCCATCTTCGTAATCTACCGACAGACTTATGATCGAGGGAAATCTTTTTCCGTACATTGGACACGAAAAAGAGCCTCTCTATTGTTTTTCCTGTTGGTAGGCTGTAAAGGGAGGGAGTTTGGTATGCACTGTTAAGTCCTGGCTTGCTACTTTTCAAGTTTCATGAGGATCACGAGGGGAAGAGTTTCTTGGCTACTTTTCAAGTTTTACAAGGACATGAGGTTCTTGGCCCATCTCCAACCCCTTATAAGATGGATTGACATCATGGAAACGAAGTAAAAGTGAAAGGGCAGATGGTTAATTCTCAAGCTCTGATAAGGATCCATTTGAAAATCATAAAATTCACTTGGCGGTTTGTGAGGTTCGGATTCCTGTGTCATCGAGTCCGTATGATGTCGAAGCTCATTCACCCTTAGCTTTCGCACAGTACGACTCTTCTTTAAGTCTCGAGTACTGGGTCACGGTGAATTTCTCGTTATTGATAAGTAAGAAAAGACGATCTACCTGGCTATTAAAACAAGCACTTTCCATATCATTTTGGTTGATGAATTATGTGGGGCACCTCAATTCTTTGTCATCTTCGAATCAAGCAAGTCACATGACTTGGGCGATGCCTACGTTACTAAGGATCAAAATGATCACATGCATTTCTCACCTTTGTCTGAAGAAGCACTTGAGTTAGGTGTTGCATATCAAAAGGGCAGCTGTAGTCGTACAAAACATTTACTAGAAAATAAAAAGAAATATATATCTACTTGCAAATAAAGTACCTATAGTCCTCCATTTTCAGTATTTCAAAAATGCAACCTGAAATTATTTTGGTCAATTATCGATGAACTTTTTCTCACGGTCTGATATTGGATCATCTCAAATGTGAAGTTTCCAAATATGATTGTGCTTAGTGATAGTGACATAGACTAGGGGTGATCAATTCTTGGTTTGGTCCAATTCCACCTAAGAACTAGGAACTAGATCGATTCCATGGAATCGATTACTTAGCAAAAAAAAATTAAAAAATTATATTAAAAAAATACACTAGAGTTGTCACTATTTTTAGAGTTTATTGTTATTTTTAAGAAATTAAAAAATATATTTTTCAAAAAAAAGAGTTGGTCCGGTCTGGTCGGGTTCCCACCCGGAACCGGGAACCAAATTGACAATCATTGATTCCATTTTGATGGATTCGAGAACTAGACTGATCCCTCTAGGAACTAGACCATACCAATTGGTTCGGTGGTTCCCAATTTGGGCGGTCTGACATGCTCACCCCTAACATCAATTGGTCCACTTTTCATACTAGTAACTAAATGTTTATCATGTTACCACATTTAGGCTCCATTTGTTTTTTGAGAAATGAATAATTTAAAAAACATATTTCTCAAAATGAATGCTTATACCGTTTATAAAAATAAATAAACGAAAAACATTTTCATTACTTATAAAAATATTTAGATATATTTTGTTGTCAACGATGAAAATATTTTTCAATGGTTAATTATTTTCAACGATATAAATAATATTTTTCGGAAAATATATTTCAAGTCATTTATTTTTGATGAAATGAATTGAACTTTAGTTACAAAGACTAAAAGGTCATTTCACCTTTTATGCAAAATCGTGATGATGGTCCATGTACCTTCCTTTCTCTTTCACCCTAGCAGCCTCATTTGCCAAAGAGTTCACGATGCAGACATTAAAAAATAACTGGAGAGACCAAGCAGGGACAGCCAGCTGAGGGCATATCCTGAGATTACGAGCGTGAGATGCCAAGGGGATACTACAGGTAGATTGTCAAATCACAGATTCTTTTCTCTCCTGACAAAATATTGATGTGATGGAGCCCATCACGCAGATATGTTTTTCCCTGAGGAGAGAGGAGGAGGGAGAAGATTTGTCCCCATCCCACCATCCAAGCATCCAACCATCACCAAGGGGCTCCAGCAGCACCATCCAAGAACCTTACCAGTCCAAAACTTGTGTGCCCACACCAGGATTTCCCAGGCCCTCAAATCAGGCAAGCCCCATCCATGGAGGGAGACACTCCATAAAGCCATGGCTGAATTCAACAAAACCTCAAAGCCACCTCAAACACAAAAAGCTTTTTATGATTTGCTTTCTTTGCTCAACTCTGCTCTGCCGACACTTCCAATTAGGCTCTCCAACGTATCGCGAGCCCCGCGCGCACGTGCGCATGCGGTATTTACCTTTAGCACTACCAAATTGCAGAAGCAACCAAAGGGGAAAAGGAACAAGAGAGGAGACAATGGAAAAGGACAGGGAGACCCAGAAAGGTTTTTGTCCAATTGGTACACTCGCTACATATTTTGTCAATATGCAAATGAGAAAACTTAGATTTGTCTACACTTTTTATGCAGGAACAGGAAAAGAAGAAGTTGAAGAAAAGTATCTCGGAACAAAGAAAATATCAAGCAAGTGAACTCCCAACTTTGTGTTATTTTTCTCCTTGTACAATATGGCTTCCAAGATGAGATGCCAAATCACAACCCTGGAAAAGAACTCTTTTCCAATAGGTCTAGAAAAACCAAAAAAAGGAAAAAAGAAGAAGAAAAAGAGTAGAATATGACATTAATTTGTTTCCCCCAACCTATAACGAACAACATGAATCAGAGTAACTTGAAACAATTTATTGTACACAGTAGTCAATTAAGGAAAAATAAATAAATAAAAACCTATGGAGGCTTCACACTGGAGACTGAAGGGTTCAGCTTATGTAGTCTGAACAATTACCATTTTTGCAACTGAGCATGGTAGTGAAGAATTTTCTCAGTTTGGGCTGTGGATGCTGGTATCAGCTTCTTTAATTTTCTAGGCTGATGACTTCCCCGATTCGTTGTAATAGCAGGACTTGAGTAACTTTAGCTCATCTGCTCGCCAATCAGATCAAGGCCCACAAGGAGGAAAGTAACACCCTGGAAGAGCAGGAAGTAGAAGTGGACTCCTTGAGCAGCCAAGAGACTCCTCACGGCAGCCGTCAGCAGGAGGAATGCCAAAACGAGTTCTTTCCTGTAAATTTTGTTGGTCTTCTTAACCGGTGTAATAGTCACTTCATTTTGCTGTTCCTTTAACTTGGTCAATTCTTGAAGCTCACTCTCAGAGGATCCTCTAGTTAGTTGTTGTTGGTTTGTGCTCTTTGTCTCTCTCTCGGCAGCAGCGAGCAGGTCAGATTCTGATGACCTGCCAGCCTTTTTCGTGACAACCCATTCATAAGAGCTGCCGAGCTGGAATAGTCCAGATATCATTGCATTAAATTTGGTAACAGACATGGTGTTTTCGAACAGGAGGTAAGGCACAATGAAGGGGAAGGACTTTGGAGCAGGGAAGATGTTTAAGAATGACATGAAAACGGGCACGTAACATATGACCCACATGGGAAGCTCAGCCTCAGGGACGAACATGGTTAGTGGAAGGATTATGCAGAACAAGGTGAAGGAGTAGAAGGGAAGAATGAGTTTCCTAAGTAGAAAGAATAAGAGTATGAGATTCGCCTTCTTCCAAGCAGAGATCTGAGTCGAGAAAAGTTCAAAAGCTTTGTAAGTAATCATTTTATTGAGGAAGTATAAAACACATGGAAATCAAGAATGAGACAAACCTTGGAAGTTACAATTGCAGGTAGACACAAACGAAAAAGTTGCATTGGACCAGAATGCCATCTATGTTGCTGCTTCTTATAGGCTTCATATGACTCAGGAAGCTCGCAGAGTACCTGAAATTTCAAGAAATGAAGCATAGTCCCAATTTTTTATAAGTTTAGAAAGAGAAACTCATTAGACTTAAACATTCATTGTTTACATAAGGGGGCCAAGAGAGCTATTGGAAGTTGTAACTTGAAAGGCAAGAACGTGAAAGAAAGCATCACTAGATATATCATGCTAAAGGGTGATATTCTGCCCAATCATGGATACGTCGTCACCAGCAATTAATATATGAAGAGGAATTAATTGAGCCCGATAGAGAGGTGAAAGAGGAATTCTGTTAATACCTTAACATCATCTAGGAAGATAAATTTCCAACCATTAAGGTGCGCACGGACTGCAATGTCCATGTCCTCTACGGTTGTCCTTTCGAGCCAGCCTCCAGATTCTTCAAGAGCTTTGATCCTCCAGACACCAGCAGTTCCATTGAAACCGAAGAAATTCAGGAACACTCCATTAACCTGCTGTTCTACCTCGAAGTGGAAACACAGGTTAATGTTTTGAAGCCTAGTCAACAGGTTCTCGTCTTTGTTCACGAAAGCCCACCTAGCCTGGACCAATCCCAGTTCAGGATTATCCTGCGAGTAAATGCATAAAAGGAATCTGGCGTCAATTTTCATGCAAATTTAACAGCGAGAAAAAGAAAAAGAAACAAAAAATGGTATGTGCTATCAACCTTAAAATGTGGAACAGTCTGTTTTAGGAAATCGGGAGTCGGCTGGAAATCTGCGTCAAAGATCGCGACGAACTCGTAACCCTTCACATAGTCACAGCTCATAGCAGATTTGAGATTTCCAGCTTTGTAACCAGTTCGAACCAAACGATGTCGATAAATTATGTTGATGCCCCGCTGACTCCATTTGGCCACTTCTGCGTTAATTAAGCACTGTATACTCTCGTTATCAGAATCATCAAGAACTTGGATAAGTAGACGGTCCTTCGGCCAGTCAATTTGGCAGACTGCAGAGATAGATTGCTCATATACCTGTATGAATTAGAAGAATAAATCACTATCACCATAAGAACTCAACACAAAAGTTTGACTTATTACAGCTTTCTATTGTCAATAGCCGTCCCTGTAACTTGTCCTTTTAAGAGTGACTTCGCTTTCATGGTCCAGCTCAAATTAGCATGAATAAGCTGAGCTCTCTGAAGCAGTCAAAAATATAAACGCACATGACGACATAACTCACCTTGGAAGTATGAATTGTAGATGTCAACCATGATTAACTGAAGGCTATATATCTCTTTTCCAATTCTTAATATCACAAACGTTTCTAGCAAAATTTACCCTCGATCATTTGAATTGGCTTGAAAAAGAGAATGGGACTTTTATAATTGAGAATTAAACAACTTGAGATTATGTGCACATGTACTGACCAAATTGAGAAGCAAGACAGAAAAAAAAAAAACAAAATTGAGGAGAAATAATCAGTGTGCTACCTCTCTCTCATTGCACATTGGGATCTGAACAAGAACCATGGGGTACTCGCATCCAATTCCCTCGGCATCATCTGATTTGAATGGATCCCTCTCGATCCTCGGCTTGACTTTCTTGTACTTTATCCACAAACAACCGAGGCAGAGTATCATCCGATCCACGGATTGGATCAAGAACAGAGCCACGCAAAACTTGGAGAGCGCTTGAATTGGTGGGGCAATGTAATCAGCTCTAAAAGTCAGCCAAGCGACATAAATCGCGTGGAGCAAGCCATGGACATCAGTGGTCCGTGGTATGTGCAAGTTTGGGCGCTCGAAATAGTGCCAGCCTTTGAAATAAGTGACCACCTCAAAACCCAGGATTACCAGAGAAGTGACCAAGAACGCTCTTATGACCCTGAACAACAACCTTCCTTTCCCCATTTTATCACTCTCCATGGCCACTCCTTGCCTGAAGATCAGCCTCTTCTTGATGGTGCCAAGCAATGCCCAGAGCACAGTGGCTAACCAAGCCACACAACCCACTGCACGGTTGGCCTTCAGAAGCAAGACCCAAGTCACCTGCTTTGCATTTTTGCCTCTGCTCTTCTCAACCGGCCTGAATGCAGCATCTGGGCCATCAATTTCAACCACAGAGTAACTCGGGTTCTCCATTTTCACCACCACAGGGGTTCCCTTCCTGTTCTCCTTCGCCCACCAATCTGAAAAATCCAATCTTGGAGCCATTTCTCCCGCGAGGCCCTTGGAAAATCTTGAAACCCAGAAACAGACGACCGAGGAATAAAGACCCCAAGAGCACAGTGAGACTTGGAAATCCACTCTTTAGTGTGTGAACCCAGATCTCAGAATGATGAAAGGAATTCCCTCATTGCTACAACTGATCAGAGAGAAGTGGACCCAGTGAAGGAAGAACACTGGAAGGAAAGCATTTCAAGGGCCTCTTCCCTTTCACTGTTGGCGATGAATGTGGCAGAAAAAGAGAGCCAAGAGGAGGAGAGTGCTGGAGAGGTTCTTTTAATGCTTCCCAAAAAGGCTCTCACCCCCTCTTACAAGCCACAACCAACCTGGTTAAAGAGAGAAGAAGCTCCATTATGAGGGAAGGTATATGCTGGTGAAGCTGTGAAAGACCCTTCTTCACACTCCCCACTCACACACTCCAGCATGTGGGCACTCGTCAAGTACTCCAAGGTAAAAGCCCCCCCCCCCCCCCCCCCCCCCCCCCCCCCCCCCCCCCCCCTCTCTCTCTCTCTCTCTCTGTCCCGCCGCTTCCCTCCTCCCTCGCAAGATCAGTGGACTTAAAAAAGGAAAATTAGCCTCTGCGGAATACCCATTTGGTGCATAATCTCAGCTAATGGAATGAGTTAAATTCTAAGTGAGAAATCAAGGGTTAAAATCAGAAAAACCACCTAATTAAAAAAAGAAAATTTACACTAAAAGCATGGACCACCTGAGCAAAAGTCGCAAGCATTTCAGGTTGACTCCAAGTAAAAGCTCCAGCTCTCGCTCGCATCACTGTCGCAAATAATGATCACCTAAGGGCAAGTGCAAATTCAACCAACTCCGGATCTCGCGACATTGTTCTAGATAAAGGCGTCTTCAGGGGGGATTGACCAAAAAATATATATTTTTTTTTAATCAGTGCAAGGAGAGGAGGAGTAGGGGGATTGACCAACTTGTTTTCTTTATCAAGCGTGTGACAAGCATGGAGCAAATCGAGGAGCTAAACCCGCATTCTCTTGATGAAATATAGAATAGATTTTGCCCATAAATTTATGGGAGCAACAGAGAATGGGGATCCTAACCGTCTAGAGCAGCTTCCGGACAAATTATTTAGCTATTCGAGTACCATATGATATTTTGTAAACAACTTGTCACATAATTGAATGATATATAATACCCAAGTTTATAGTTCTTTCAAGAGTAAAAGTCACAAAAAATCCTAAACTATGTTCACTATAATAAATTTACCCAAATTTTTTTTTGTGACGTCATAAACCATAAACTTATATCTAAGTAATCTTAATTTTTTTTTGTAATACCAAAAGCTTCAAACTTGGCATATATCACAAAAATTTAGTGTCATAGGAAAAAAATTGAGAATTTTGGTGTCACAAAAGAATTGGATAAATGAATCATACAAATAAAGTTTTGAAGTAAATGTGTCATATAAATACAAACTTCAGATTTTGATGTCATAAGATTTTTTTATGGAATAAATATGTCAAAATTGATCAATTTTTCAGATTTTTAGTGACTTTTTCCTTTCCTCCCATGACCTGCTAGACCGACTTTATAATGTTTGAAGTAAAAATTTGTAAATTACCATGACGTAAAAGGTTGCTGGGAAAATCTCCTTTATACACTCCTGCCCAGTATGGAGAGTACAGTCTTAGTAGAGGACAATGATCCGGGGACCCTCATGGCGTGTCATTATTGCCCCCTCTAGGATTAGGACAACAAGTTCAGGTAAGGACGTTGATGTCTTTGACTGTCATAACAGTTAGTGAGATGAAAAAGGAGGAAAAGGGTCCCTTCACATATTTTATTATAAAGGTAACAGGAAAGATTGCATAAAGAATTTCATAAGAAACTTATGTATTGGGTCATGTCAGTGGTGCCCCTGTGAAAAAGGAAAAAAAGAAGAAAAAAGTGGGCATAATTAATAGGAAATGGGTGCATCCTTTGAAGTCCAGTTGACAATTTATTATAGAAAAGTAGTAAAAAATAAACAATTTTAATTAGAATAAAGGTCCCTGGAAGTGGATGATTGAGGAAAAGCAAAATGTTATCTAGCCAAATAAAAATAAAAAAACAAAGAGAGAGGATAAGAAAAATGTGAGGGCGATTAATGCATGCATCTGGAGATTATTAGGGTTTTCTTCTTATATTTTTATTTTTATTTTGGCTAGATGGGCTTAGCAGGTTAAATGTCTTGACGGCATCTTCTCTTTTGGCAATTAGGAGTATAAAACCGTCTTTTCTAATATATAATAAAGGGGTGATCATTATGATAAAATGCTTAGGTGGAAGGCAACTTTGGATTTCATACAGCAATTGGTCATGATTAGGGTTCACTTTTTGGAGGGCATTTTGTGCTCCAGTCGCCTCGTGGAAGTACAATCAGGATTGTGATTACATTGGATTCTAAACTTGATGGTTCCCTTTTTCTTTTGATGTTAACTTATAACAAGACTATTAAACTAGCTATTATCCAAGTGTATCACACCTATTAGGATGGGGCACAACTACCAAAAATTAAACTTATTATATAAATGTTAATTTATTCATAAATTTTTAATTTGACCATTTTTTTTTATAGAGAATTGAGCATGGTCAGTATAATCCTAAACTTTTCATCAATCTGTTAATATAGTATTTTAGGTCAATTTTTATCGAAAATCGCTAACATGAATATTGATAATTCTACATGACACGATGGGTGCCGATATAGACAATTATTGTATTTTTAACTCTTTTTTTTCTTATCTTCCTTCATCGGTCCACGGCCATGGGTATAGTAGAGGTTGTTGCCCACATGAGAGGGTTGGGACACCCTCGTTGGCCCTTGTTGTGGCTAAAAAGGGCATCATGGCCCTCGCTTGAGGCTCTCGTTGTGGCGGTTGACGGCTGCTATGCTCTTGCCAATTTTGAGGGAGGGCAGTCGCCATTAAGGCTGTGGATCGACAAAGGGATATAAGAAAATAGAAAAAGAAAAAAACAAAAGAGAAAAATATTTAGAATGTTTTTTAAATTGCAAAAATTATCTATGTCTGTGCTAGTCATACCATGCAGAATGGCCGGCGTTAGTGTTAGCAATTGTCGGCCAAAATTCATAAAAAGAACTATATTGTCAAAAGATTTATAGGTCAAATTGAAAAGTGTAGGACTTAATTGGTATTCGTATAACATGTATAGAACTTTTTTGATAATTTTCCCTATAAGATAGGATAACGAGTGCGGGTATTTGTTAGTTTTTTTATTTTGATGAATCTATCAATATCAGTTTGAAGCTAATTTTTTTTTACGATTGGGGGCACTAAAGAGAATAAGAAAGTATTTTTAATCCAAACAACACATCCACAACTCTAAAGTTTGGTCGTTTTTCCAATGTCATCGTTGAAAATTGAGATGTGACCTAAAGTGATGATTGATGTTGGTCCAAAATCCTTGTTTGGACTGAACATTGATCACAATCCTTGCACGTGACTGGTTCGAGTAAACAACGTTGTTGTGTAATTGGATAAACTGATCCGAACTGAACCGGACATTGCTCTTGGAATGCAGGTGAAATGCAGGAATTGTGTCCCATCATCAATGCAAGTAAAGTTCAAGAAGTATCACATAGCTCCTCCACTTGATATGACTCCCATGGCACCCCATAGAAAATAGGGCCCTCAAAATAACTCTAGGCAGAAGACTGTCTGATTTAAATGCTGAAGGTGCCAAATCAAGGCCATACCATTAATCATACCACATCAATCTGGTTGAGGCAATGTTTTCCCATTAATAGAATTCAAACATCTGGTAAAAAGGAGGGGAAAAAAAAAAAAATACCCTTCTCACTTTTTTCTTAATGACAGAGTTTCCTTTCATTCGTCACATGCGCCACGTTGGACTTTTGGGAAAACTTGAAAAAAAGAAGAAGAAGCCAACTTACCGATAGAAAATGGACAAATTAAAAAATGGTCTCTGTACTATCTTTCTTATTTAATTATGGTTTGTCTTGTAACGAATTTGGTCTCCGAGCAAATCTCCATTCATAATTTCGGACAAATTCCATTTGTCATGTATTGGTTGAAAAAGTTAACTAAGTACCGAAGATGAACATGTGACATTGATAAGCGATTAAAATTAAATTGAAAAGAAATTACGGAGATGGTCCCTATATTGTTGCTCATGTTCAATTTCGTTCCTCGTACTTTAATTTTGCTATGGATTTGGTCCTTGAAACAAATTCTCATCTCCATTTCCAGGAACATTTCGTATTTCCATCTATATACAGACAAAATTTGCTGACCGTGTGATACAGATTAACATTTGGTGTCGAGGTGGAATGAACAATGGAAAATGACCTAAGCCTGGAGTTGTAACAATTTGGTCCAGTCCACATGGATTAAATCCCCCCGAAAACCATATTTAAGAGTCGACCATTTAGGAAACACCGCTACTAGTTCATCAGTTCTTGCACTAATTATAAACATCGATGCTATTTATTTGCATTTGGATGGTAAAATCTGAAAGTTGTCCTAAAATCAGGATCATAAATTAATTTCAGGATCAAAATTGATAACAAATAGATAGCTGAAAAGAAGGAAAGACAACTTTTTACTATTTGGACACGCAAACTGAAACTTGATACTTTAATATGAAAAGTGTTTCCAAGCCTATAAACGTATTTAGTTGGACCCATTTTTATTAAAAAAATCTTAAACCTATGAGTTATAAGTTAATTAAAATATATTAATTGTCCGCACACCACATACGAGTAGACTTGGCAAAATTGAACCTAGACCCAATAACACACCACACAAAAAGTAAAGTTTTGGGTCAACCAAATCCTAACCCGAATTGCTTAGTTTGATAGGGTCAACTCGATTGAGCTCGACTTGACCCACTGTTGTGCATATATATGTTTGCTTGAATCTTAGTTGAATTTGAAATATTCAAAATTAAACAATATATTTGTTTGAATCTTAGTGATAACATTATTTTACTAATCTTTTTAATTATAGTGAATGACAAATGAAAATAATAAGTACGAGAGTTTATTTTATCCATTGTCCCAAATTTCACAATTATAAGAGGCAAACCATTTTCGTTTTTTCATTCTAATTTTTCAAAAGATGAGTATTATGGACTATTTGCAAAGTTCAACCATACCGGGGAAATAGAATCATCTTCCATTTAAAACTAGATACTCTGAAAATACTTTTCATCAAAGTTCAATTTTCGTGAAACGATAGGAAACTTTAGCATAAACAGGTTGTTCCTTCAAAATAGACTTTTACAGTGGTAAATTAAATCTCAACTTGGGCATAACATAACTCGCTCATCCTTGACTTTATGCCATGCTTCTTGATGATCGATCACAAAACCTAGTGCCTAAGTGCACCAAGAACCTGGCTACTCACCTAAATAATAATTAAAAGTTTTCGCACTCAATTACATAAATAACATAACCGATATTATGCAGATGAACATTTTTCTTCAAAAAATTCTTTTATTTCCCTCCACAAAGTTGGCGGGTTTTTGACAAGTGCTCAAGAGTGCCAGCCCTTTGAATGAAAATGTAAGTAAATCTCCCATTTTGATAATAAAATCTTCAACTCTAGGGTTGTTCATGGCCATTGAATCTCCTGGAAGGTCGTAGCTTTTGGCTGAGTGCAAAAGCAGTCGGGAAGCATGCAAAAAAGCTCTGGTCACCGACACTCTCAACCTCTCTCATCAAGACAGACTTGGAGACTCCGAGAAGCAGTTGAATGGGTTGTAGCTCCATGCTCGTGGGCTCTACCCTTATCTCGTGTCTTTTTAAAGACACCAAGACTCTTCAAATCTGGCAGAATCCTACATTGTTAGGTGCAAAAAGGTACGAAGAGTGCATATGACCACTTTGGTAGGACAGCTAAACTAGCATAGCATATCAAGAACAGTAAGTCTCGTGTCGGATATCAGTTTAAAACAATCTTTGACCTGAGAAGTTCATTTCTTGCATATCATTGAATTCGCGAGACAACTCATTAACATTAAGTTTTGGTCCCAACTAATCTAATTCATGTTAATATCAATCTATGTTAGAAAAGTTAGTCCGGCTTTGTAGCAATCGGTCATCGAACATAAGACCTTGGTAGTTTATGTCCTTGGATTTTGACTCCACTAATCGTATCCATGAATCAATCTTGACCCATAAATGTTTTGACCTACCGAAAGCACAAGTTGCATCATGTATTTGGTTTTGACAACTTCAGGATTTTTGTTTGTTTTCTTTATTGGGACTCCTTCGGAAAATTACTATCAACCGATCTCTTTCTAATGTTGCAACAGATCTAGAAGCAGAACAAGAATAGAAGGAAAAGAAGAAGAAGAAGAAGAAGAGGAGGAGGAAGAAGAAGAAGAAGAAGTGAAAAGGAAGAATAAGAAAGGGGATGCCGAGATAGGGAAAATTGTCCAATTTAGTTTTAAATCTATTGTGTTAATTCAGTTTTAAATCTTTCAATTGTGCCATTTTACTTCTAAAGCTTTTAATGATTATCAATTTAGTCCAAAAGTTTTTGACAATTTGTCAATGTAGTCTTTTCGACCAAATATTCAAATAATAGATATAGGACTAAATTGGAAAATATTCGAAAGGTTTATGACTAAATTGTCATAATTGAAAGGTTTAACACTAAATTGATAAGTCGCAAAGGTTTATAATTTAATTGGCACAATTAAAACATTTATGATCGAATTGACTGTTATGTAATAGGTTTAGGACTTTATGGACAATTATCTTTGCCGAGATGGACAATCAACAGAAAGAGAATAGAAAGAATGCCGGAAGAGGAAAACGGAACATTTTAATAAGATAATGTCAAATTTAACAATGGAATACGTGCTATTTACAAGCGAATGGGATAACAATTCTACCAGGATTACCATCCTCCATAACCTAACCGAGTAATGCCCTCGCATTCGAATGGAATCGTTTTTCTTGAACAAGACCAAAAAGCAGAGTTGTCCCCATTGAAACATAATGCTCGACCAACTGAAGAAACCAAATCTATAGCCGTCCTTTTTCCAACTTTCATCATGTCTGTTGTATGCATAACGTTTTCCCACGTCGAAAGCTTTCCGACATTAGCTTTCTAACATAATTTTGAAGTAAGTCAACACCCGCGTTTGGCATTTGGCTCCCGATATCTCATAGTAGGTTGCGCGGCACAAAAAAGAAAAAAAAATCAATTTACAACGTAAGCAAGCAGCTTTAGAATCGAAGAATAGAACCATGCACACGCAATGACACTACCTGCTTGATGTTCACGCACAAGCAAATGACCAACCAATTCTTTTGCCTGCTTAATTTAGTATTTAGCTACAAAAGAACCAAAAGGTTCTCTTTCACCTTTTGTTTTTATTTATTATATAAAAAAAGTGTCGGTTAGTAGATTATAGTCCAACATGGTCTTGAAACTAGTCAGCACCTGCGTTAGGTATTATGACCCCCGGTGTTTATTAAGAGATTACGTGGTTAAAAAGAAAGGATGGATATGAGCTTGTATGTTGATTTTTTCGAGGATAAATTTTTCCGATCAGTCCATAAATACAATAACCAAAATTATTATGACAAAAAAAAAATTTCCAAAATCATAAACCACGAGTGCATCTTTGAAAATCCACTAAACAAGACGATTTTTTTCTTTTAAGGTAATATTTTTGTTGCATTGGTAAAAAGAAAGAAAAAAGGTGGAGCACTCCTTCCAGTAGAAGTCAAAAACGCTTGTTCTCAGCTATTACAATTATTTTAGTATCTTTTAATGCATAACTTCTATATTTTTTATGGTCACATTTGCCCAACTTCTATATGGGTCTGCTCCCCTCTGGTTCATCTCTGCCCTCGAGAAACTCGGGCGGGCTTTTTTCTTTTATGGGCCTGAACGGTGAGGGTAATTTGCGACGAATAGGCTCTTGCCATTATGGGCCACAGGCCCACAACCGACACTACGAAGCCAGTATCAAAGGAGAAACAAGCCTATCCAAAACTTGAAAATAAAAATAAAAATTAAAGTACAAAATGTCGATGGAGCTATTAAAAAATTTGCGCTGGTTTGGGCTCCGTTTGTTTCAATTAATACAACTTTAGAAAAAAACATTTATGGTTTTTTTGATGTTTGACGCAGGAAAAATAGACTGGTCAAAGGGAGTATTTTGAGTTGATGGAGAATATTCCTTTAAAAATATGAGAAAATGAGTTTCTTTATTTTTTTTTAAAGAGAGAAAAAGGAAATCATGTTCTTGTATTATATATTCTTTCAGACAACCCTAAAACATCTGTCCACTTCTCTTCGTACCTTTCAACTATTCCTCATCGGAAGCTAGCTCAGTCGATGACCGTTACTATACCGCCAACATCTCTAGCACTAATGTTGTTTTGTTTTGGTTATATCATGCAAATTCCTCGGCCAACATTGTTGGCACCTGATTCTATCAATTCGGCAAGTCGTCCTTTCTTACAAAAGGATCAAAATAGCATAAAACAACAAAAATAGACGAAGAGGTAACTCAGCAAAAAATAAAAGATTATATATATAAATCCGAGCCCATGACACGGAGCTTCATGGGCCAGCCTCATTTTTTTTTTTTTTTTGTTGGGAGCTCTTGGAGGACACCTCATCAAACTCTTCCCCATTCGATACGCCGGACAGCCGCCTCCGCCGTCGCCGTCCAACCACCTCTTATTGGCGTCCTCCCTCTCGTGAGTTCTTTCCCCTCGATTCCCGTGAGTCATTTCAGCTGTCATCTTTGAGTTTTTCTCCCCAATGATCCCGATTTGGACATAGTGAGAGGTGGTCTACAGTAGTTCGGCTCATCTCGAGCTTGTCTTGTGGGCCGCCGTCCCAGTTAACTATGCTCTCAACTTGACTTTCAAACTTTGTGAAATTTTCCTAAACTCAAACTGAACACGATTAAAAAAAAGAAGAAGACAATTTCAAAACTCTAAATCTTGGGAAATCAAGCATTAGACAATTAGATTTAAACTTTTTTCTAATTACAATTAGTTAAGGAGAGTTATTATGAGTTCAACAAGAGGTGAGGGGTGACATGAAACAGAAAAGACATCAATAAGATTCTAAAAGATATAATATGTTTATGAAATATTCCTTAGATATAATTAGATTGATGTTTAGTTCTCAATTGAGCATGGAATTGAAAGGCAGTTAATATTCTACACATCGGTGGTTGTGATCTTGATTAGCTGCAAATGTCTATGTCGAGTTGAATCCTTCCATTTCTTTCTTTTCTTTTTTTTCTTTTTTTGGTCAAAAGGAAACAATTTTATTTTTATCATAATTGATGAGGATCCAGCAGCCCCAAGAGTGGGGTGTCATTACATAATAGGGCCCAAAGGGCTTGGGGTGAAGAAGAAAGCCAATTGGGTGGTAATGTTTGTTTCCTCTGTTTTTTTTTTTTTTTTTGGTCGGTCCTATTCTATAACTATTCTAACACTCACTCTCAGGCTTTTGCCCTGTCTCCTTATAGTGCGTGGGAATCGAAATCAATTTTTAAAATGAAATCGTCCTCACCCTAATCCCCTGAGAAGGTGGAGATTTGAGTCTTTCATTTCCCCTTCCAAGTTAGACCGGTGGCCATTGAGGCGATTTTGTTTTCTCTGCTCACGCGCCCCAATTTGCAACAGCATTTGCAGTTCTCTGACAGGAAAGAACGCCCACCAGCGGTAATTGCTGCAGACGCTCCCTCCACTCTGTCCAAACAGCACGTGCATCCCAGTTGAAGTCTTCTGTGTACTTTAGGGAGCTGACCAAGCTTTGACAGCCGGACTCCGCCAAAACCACGCCCATCTGCTTCTTCTTTATGTACTTTAGGGAGTCCTTCCAATTCTCTAGCTTGATTTCTTGCTATTAGAAATTCAAGACTTAAGCGACCAGTGTAGAAGCAATCACGCAATGTCATATTGGTAGTGCATGTCTGCTAGAGATTCCCGTGAAATTTCCAAGATTATTAGTTCAATTGCTAACTACAAGCAATGAAAATATTATTAATTCAGTAGTAATGATTTCTAATATACATCGAAACGTCATGGGCTTGTAATGTCTGCATTGTCTTGTCTCTTTGACGTTCAAATTCTAGGAAAGAGTACGATCATAGAATAAGGTCGACATGCGTCATTAATCATAATATCTGAAAATGACACTATTGACTAATAAATACAAAATGGAAGGTGTTCATTACAATGACATAAATCAAGAAGATAGTGGCATACTGAAAACTTCTTATTGTGTCCTATTTATTGTATCTTCTTCCTTTTCTAAATTTTTGTAAGTCATCCCCACCAAAAAAAAAACCATTCTAATCAGCGATATGAGAGTGTTAAGTGAATATTTACATATTATATGGTTATATAATTTCTTGATTTATTGAGTTTGCTTCATCATAAGTAAATATTTGAACTAGTATTTCATTCTACACAGACGCGGCAAAAATGAGTGCTAACACAGATCTAGAAAAATGCTAAATTTACAAACACGATTCGTAACTTGCAAACACACTAACTTTGCGTCATCTAAAGAGGAAAACTAAATTACAAGGTAACGTAACCTATTTATTTCTAAAAAAAAATAGGGAAATTCTAAGTTTGAAACAGGATATTTTTTAACTAATAATAAAATGCAACCTACTAATATCTAAATGAAAACTACTGAAAACTGAAACAAATCACCCGATACCCTAACATAATCTTGAAAAAGAAGTAGATTAAGGAAATAAAAAAAAAATCTATAAAAGTATGCGCCCCACATTATTCCCCCACGCTAGAAGAAACTTGATTCGGGAAGTTCTATTTGCTTTGTTATCCTCCTTTGGTTTGAGAAGTCTCAAACACGCACTCTAAAATACTTGATAATTGAATTCAGCAACTGCAAGCTGATCAAGATTAACATCACGATTCGAACTTCAAGAAAAATCTAGAATATCTCCAGATTAGAGTTTTTAACAGGATAATTTTTTAACGAAATGAGCGAAATTTCACAAAACCAATTTTGTGCTGAAATTCTTCGTGCCCTTCTTCAGCAACTTGATTTTCTTCCTGTTCATATTTTTAAATACAGGAATCGTTACTTTCACCACAATAATTCGTTGAAATAGTTTGTTATCATGAAAAGAAGTGATTATTGGATATGAAAAGAAACAATTGTTGTGTATAAATAGAAGTGAATGTTGACAGAAAGAGAATGATGGTTGATAGAAATTATTGGACAACCTTTAGCACAATTAGAATATAATGGTACAATTGGAAGTTTGAAGTGTGTTATGCATTACACTAGACCGGATATAGCCTATATTGTGTGTAAATCTCTAGATTTATGCACAATAAAGAAAATAATAAATTATGGGCTATTTATGGAAGACAATTGGTAAAACTGAAAGGATATTTAGATGCTAGTTGGATAACTAGCACCATTGATAACAAGTATTTGGATGGATTTTTAAGCCTGTAAATGGTGTAGTTTCTCGGGCATCAAATAAGCAATATATATATATCATTTAACAATGAATCCGAATTTATAACACTACTAGTGGTTGGCAAAAATGATGAATGGTTACTTAATTCACTATTTGATGAAGAGTTGTGGCCACAACCAATTGAAGCCATATCTTTACATTGTGATAGTGAGGCAAAAATGTCTCAAGCATATGATAAATTATACAATGAAATATCTGGATATTAGCTAGTGACGTGAGTATATTTGACAATTAATTACTAATGAAATTATTTCAGTAATTTATGTTTGGACATATAATAACTTCCCATTCTCTTACTAAGGGACTCTTGATAGGTTTAATTGGAAGTATTGCCAAAGAAATGAGTCTTAGACCAATTGATAATAGTTAAGTATTGTCACGCTCCGAACCTCGAGTGTGTGCACATCCCTCGGTGGTCGATAAAATTGTGACGTCCCAAGACATGTTGCTGACCCATTCATTTTATTGCACATGCGAAAGTGTAAGAACAAATCCCCAGACAACACAGATATGGGATAGAAGAGCATGATACAAATTTCACAAAACACTTTTATAGACAAACTGAGTTTATATACAATACTAGTTTATAAACCAAAAGCCTAATGCCAAAAAGAAGAGTCACTAAGCCACCTAGGCACAAGATTCCTCAACTGAGATCTCCAAGACCTCTGAGGTTTCTGGGTCTTCCATGACACCATCAGGGGGATTGGCCACCCCCTCACTCACCTCAGCGTTGACCGCAATGGTGTGGATGTCGGAACCCTACTGGGTACCTTCTCGGATCCCATTAGACCCATGGCGGAACCACGCCCTAAACCGATGAGGTACCAATTGAGGTCGGTCCTCATCGACCAAGATGGTGGTCAGTAGGAGCTCATGGAGCCAAAGACTCCCGGGAACAGGGACGTTGGTACTTTGCTCCGTGTACCCCCTTGGCTGTCCAAAACGTATTGGAGGAACTGCCATCTATGGACTTGAAAAGTTAAACCTATGATGGGGTGAGACGATGTCTTAGCGAGTTCACGCCCTAAACCCCGATTAGGAAGGAAATACGTCTAGAGGTAGTTTAACCACACATCATAGAAGACTCACCTCGCCTCAGTTTCTTCATGCACGTCAGTACAATTCATATCACAGATGCATATAATAGATGCACACATCAATTGGAATGCCTCACTCAATCTCAATCAAACACAATGGCACCGATTATAGGGTCAAATCATTATGACACGTCCCATTTTGTACCACAAATTTTTTCCCATAACCAGGCGCGTCTATCTCAATCAATCACACATTCCAATTGATTACTACCCGCACAGGCAATTCTACCCGATGCACATTGGTTTTCTAGCGTAGCTAGGCTTCGTCTCATCCCTTGAGCACGGTATTGTCCACCCGACGCACATCAGGGATGGCATTCCCGAAGGAGTTTCGGTTCGGCCTCTATCGTGATCTGGCATCCATTGTTAGGGCATCCCATATAGGGGCAACATCCACCTGACGTACAGCGGGGACGAGTTCTCTTAACCATCACACGATCAATCAATTTCGGCCAAGGACATTGTGCTTTGTACTCACATGCCTCAATTAAGATAATGTGCTTGACCTATTTTCTTTGTATTAAAAACACCTGGTGAAAATAATCGTGTATGGGTATACGGTTAGATTGAACCGGAAAAATTGATATCATTTCTTTTAAAATCCCACTATTTGATATAGTATTTAAAAACATTTTCAGTGTCAAAACCCGATACCCGGTATTTTTTAAATGAATACCAAAATTTAGAAACTTAGAAATAAATATTCAAAAATCACAATCATCACTCAATTGCACAATCTAACAATCAATTGCATAAACTAAACACACCGCTGTAATCAGCACGAAATTTCGGCCACGGGCTATCTAGGTATAATTTTTGGAAAATATTAAATAATTAAATAAATGTAATTTAATCCAATAAATGCATACTTAGGCTTAAAACACTAACTTAACCATCCAAATGGGCCTAAAAAATAATGTACCTGTCTACTTAAATAGTATAATCTATTTAGCCATTAACTAGTCTAATCTAACCACATAACAATCCTAATTAACCAACTAAATCACTAATTAAAACTAACTAACCACCTAAGCCGTACTTAGCCTAATCTAATTACCTACTAAGCATCATTAACTCCATAAGTAGAGTTTAGCAAGTAAACTCACCAGTTTTGTGGGCCGATGAGTTCTCGGCGATGGCGACGTGACGATGAGCGAAACTCGAGCTCACAACAACACCAAAGGAGGCCCAGAAGAGGCCTAAAATGAGCCACGAAGTCCAACAGCCACTACTGGCCTTCGGTTTTATCCAAGGGTCAAAGGAGCTGCTTAGCTTGGCTACGGTGGCTGAAAACGGCCACACGGGCGGCGGATGGCAGCGGCGAGATAAGGCGGGAGCGACAGCGGTGGCTCAAGCAGATGGCGATGTGGGTTGCAGCTGCGATGGGCGGCCTAGCCACGGGTTGGACCTGGACGTGAGGCAGCGAACTCGTGGGCTTGCGAGTAGGACGATGGGCGCGAGGCTTTGGCGACAGCTCGGGTAGTGTTCGGATGGCGAGAGGGGCAGTCAACGGTGTAGGGGGCTTGGCTGGCTAGTTCTCTGGTTTTTGAGCTCACAAACTACAACAACAATGGAGAAAGTAGCAGTAGGGAAGAGGAAGAAGGCTTAGCTGAAGGGGGGGGGGGGGAGACCCAAATGGCCTCCAAAGTACAAATAATATCTCAAACACTCATCACAAGGCCCCCACTTGCTCAGCCATATCCATAGCAGCCTTTAGCCCTTTAAAGGTTCCTCAACAAGCCTCCCAAAGTGTCCAAAATGTCGTTGGCCCCGTGGCTACGAATTTGGACATTTCCCTTCTAATTTTACTTCAATTCTCCTCCAAATCAATCCAATTGATACTAAAAAATTCCAGCTAAGGTGTCCACAATAAATCCTTGCAATTCCCTCGCCAATTAATCCCACTTGAATGCCAAAAATCCGCACAAAAACGGCCCCCCAATTATCCCGGTCCAAAAATGCCTAACTTTGAATTTTCGCAAAAAACTCAGGTTTGCAGAAAAATATTTAGAGGATGAGTTGACGTTCCTAAAATAAATCGTGACATGAAAAAATTTTCAATTTCTGAAATTGGGTTCAATTTCGCGGTTCATTTCATCTGGGTGCGATTTTAGCATGACCTAACATATCGGGTAGCTTTTAGAAGTCTTTAACGCATTTGACCCATGGTTGCTTATTTTCGAGTCACATTGTGCATCTTCGACTCATTGACGACTCTTAGTTTTCGTGAAAATCTCGAATTTTCAAATATTGGCACATGGTATAGAAATGATAGAAAAATCGGTTTAGTGCATTTTGACGAGAATTTTGCAATTAGGTGGACTCACCAACACTTTAATCACATGCCTCGGTTGAACCGACTTATCTCTGGTCTCTGGTTGATTTTGACAATTTCGTATTGACCTTTGCAGATTAGCACAGTCGAGCAGTCAATTTCTGGTCGAATTCTCAAGTTAGTCATGTTTAAATTCCTTAATGGCTTCACGTGATAGATTAGTTATCTCATGAGTATCAGCTCAGAGAAAAAGACTATAGGTGCATCGATGAAAAACCCAACTCATTCAATTGAAAACATAATCAGAAAATCAGGATGTCACAAGTATAGTGGAAACCCAACTTTACAATCTCCAATGAAATTGCTAAAGTTCAATGGATAATAGCAAGTTATTGTATCTTGACAGTGATAGAGTACTGAGGCATAACGTTACTACTCAGGGAAAGCTAGGAGAATGAGTGCAAGAAAGAACTCTTATGAAGTTCAGGTTTTAGCAAGGCAAGGGTAAGGTAACAAGTTAGGAACTTCACCTATATGACCCTAAGAAGTGGTATTGCTTCTAATAAAAGTCAGATGAACTTTTTTAAATGTTCATGTGCAAAAGCAAGCAGAAAGGCCATAAAAGTGGCAAGGCATAGGAAATTTCTAACCAAATGTGTGTAAATTCATATGCGCAATAAATCTATTATTAGATGGGATCATGGTTTGAAGTTTTATCTACTGTTGATTTTACTAATGGAATTATTTATACTAATTAAAGATAGAAATCTTAATAGATACCTTCTTGTACGTATACATTTATGTAAATTAGTACAGATAACAAACTAAGTGGAGGATTGTTGAAATAGTTTGTTATCATAAAAAAATTGATTATTGTAAATGAAAGGAATCAACTGTTGACATGAAGAGAAATAATGGTTGATTATGAAAAGTGGCGATATTTCTGATAAGGTACCTATTCCTAAGAGATGTGTTGATTGTTTGTTTATGAATAGACCAAGTTACACTTTGTTAAAAAACAAAAAAAACAACTTACTCTTCTTCAAAACTAAACATGTAGCTATCAATTTGGTGTGATGAGTTCATTGCTTATGTTGTCTCTTTCAAATAAGAAAATTTAGGAAAAATTGTGCTTATTTTAGAAAGAAAATATCAGAAAATATGTGTGACTGCAGATTGGATTTTGACCCAATTAAGAAATCAACACGTATATAGAGTTGGTCTCTCGGGGTAGTTAATGCATAGTGCATGTGACTCAGCTCGCTTGAATAAAGGAAATTGTGAAGACAAGGAGTAGGTAAAGGATGATGTGTCTAAGAAGAGAAGAACAATATTTTGTAAACATTAATTGGAGGAAGTACAAACATCTTTGTCATATATTCTCCATGAGGACTTTTCAAACTTAGCAATCTTGCACTTGTAGGAAGTATTAATGTCGTTGTAGCCTACTATCTTCATCTAAATTCTAGGAATATGTATACAAAAAATTCTAAAATAACATAATTGACATTATAGTGTTAAGATGTTTTTCATCCATAAATTCTTTTCCTTCCCCTTACAAAACTTGTGGGCTTTTGACAAGTGCTTGAGAGTGCTAGGGCATTGAATGAAAATGTGAGTAAATCTCTTAGTTTAATCATAAATCTATTAAGATTTTATTTTCTACCACACTTTACACAAGGATTATGATAAAATGAATGTCATTAGTGTAGCGGGCTATTGAAGCTCCCAAAAGGTTGGAGCTTATTGTTGATTGCAAAAATAGTTGAGAAGCAAACAAAAAATCACCGACACTCTCAAAACTCTACCAAGATAGATATGGAGACTCTTAGAAGCATTCAACGAGCTTTATGCTCATGGGCTCTACACTTATCTCGTGCCCTTTCGTAGGCATCAAGGTTGTTCAAATCTATCAAAATCTTACATTGTTATGTGCAAACAGTATGAAAACTGCACATGACCCACTTTGATAGGATAGCTAAACTACCGTAGCATATAAAAAATAGTAAGTCGTGTTAAATATTAGTTTGGAAGAATCTTTTGCAGGAGAAGTTCATTTCTTGGATATCTTAGATTTGCTAGAAAACTTATCAACTTGTTTTTCTGTTTAGAATGTTGACAGTTGCCTTTTAGCTTTGGTCTTTATTGATCTATGTCATCCTAGTCCATTGCCAACTATTCCAACTCTCACCATAATCAAATGTTATCTTTATTCGTACCAAAATTAGAGCTCAACATGATAAGCAATTTGAGATTAATAACGTTCTCAACTCGCCCCAGAATCATAGCACAATCATGATATCTACATGATAAACAATCCAAGATTAATTCAAATGTTATATCCAATGGCGATTACCGATTCTATTGTCAATATTCATTTCCTGAAATTGATTCTAAGTGTGTATATATAGGAGTTATCACTGATTGTAATACACAATTTAAAAATCAAAATATACAATTCTTATACCCTAAACATTCTTTGTTGTTCTGCATCTGTATTTTTATCTTGGTATCAAGGCAAGAAAAGGCGAAAGCTCATCGATCCAAGTATGAGTGACTCAAATTCCTCTTTCCCCAAACAAACCACCATTCAAACCACTAGCCTCCCATTATATTTACCACCACACTTGCCACTATTATTTCCAATCTTCCCTCTACTCCATCCTTTGAAGAACGTCTAGATGGAACAAATTATGTGATTTGGCGCACATGGATTCTACCATATTTTCAAGCCTCTAAGCTAATTTTTGTGGAGGATGTGAAATCTTGGCCAAACCATACTCACTCTTTACTCGGCCCACAAAGCATGGTACATTCAAGATTAAACATCTCTTGGTTGGATCCTAAATATCATGATAAGTCCCATAGTAGCATAACTCACTGGTCACAAAACTTTTGAGTCAGTTTGGTTCTACATGTTTGACGCATCTGCTTCTCAACCCAATGCTCACTCCTTTTCCCTCTAGATGCACCTTCAATCCGTGAGAAAGGACAATAGGAGTGTGACTAAATATGTGACTAAATATATATAGGAGGCTACCTAGATTGCCGATCAATCACTAGCTATTGAGGAAACTATTTCTGCTATAGATTACCAAACCCACCTCTTCCGTGGTCTAGGTTTGGAATATTCCACTTTGGCCACTGCTATATTGGCTATTTCAGCTTATACCTGGTCCTCCACTCTCTCTACAAATGAGCTACATAATTTGTTGCTATATCATGAGGGTCGTTTAAAGCATTCAACTTTGGATGCTGGTCAACCACTTCCAGTTGCATTTGTTGTCCATGGTACATTACCAATTTTTTCACCTTTTAAGCCAAATCATCAATCTTTGAGCCCACAGTAGCACCAACCAACATTGCTTATAGCTTGCCATCTACTAGTCGTCTACCCACCTCGTCGTCACTAGTCACATACCAATCACTGAGTAGCAGGGGTTGTGGTTGAGGAGCTCCCTTTTGTTAGATTTGCTATCGTCGGGGTCACTACGCTAGAACTTGCTGTGAACAATATAATTCTCAATTTGTACCACATCTCCTCATCAAGCTCATTATGTTGCACATGCTTTATGAACCTGTTATCTACTCCCACTTACCCACCTCAATGTCAAGCCCTTTATCCACCTCTATAGGCATATTACAGCTCCTTACCACCATCTATAGACTAATACCCCTTAGTTCCTCTGCCTCAATGCCCATTTGCCCATACTACTTCCAGTTGGTTCTTTGATTCTAGTGCCATCCATCATGTCACTGATAATACCATTGGTTTTACCAATATCACTTTTTATACAGGCTTGCAACAAATTAATGTGGGTGATGGCATCTCTCTTCCCATCCTATCAGTCACATAGGTACTTTTTTGTCTTCCATGTGACATCTTGAAATTTCAGTCCTGTTTTCAATTGAATTAATTGGGCCTTTCATTGACGTGCCTATAGTGATATTCTCTGAGCTAATCATTTTTGAGATAACTAGATTATCTGGGAAAGCTATTAAAGGGATTTTAATGCAATAGACTTGAGAATTCGACCAAGAATCGACTACTTGACCGTGCTCATCTGTAGAGATCATTACGACATAGTTAAAAATTGATTAGAGATCAGAGATATGTCGATTTGATTGAGATGTGTGGTTAAATGTGGGTGATTCTACCAAATTGCAAAATTATCGTCGATTGGAACTATATTGATTTTTCTGTCGTTTTGATACCCTGTGTCCGTAGTAGAAACCTCGAGATTTTCACAACCACCAAGAGTTGCCAATGTGTCGAAGAGGTATATTGTAGTTCAAAGAAAATCGACCACAGGTTAATTGCACCAGAAATTTCTAAAAGTTACCTGGTAGGCTAAGTCACGCTAAAATCGCACCAGATTAAAATTAACCACGAATTTGAATCCAATTTTAGAAATTGAAATTTTTTTTATGTCGCAAGTCATTTTAGGAATATTAACTCATCCTCCGAAGATTTTTCTGCAAATCGAGATTTTTGGTGAAAAGTCAGTTTATGGCCGTTTTTGTTCGGAAAATTCAGGGGACCACTTTTTATCGCATTTTTGGGATGCAAGTTAGTTCTAGTGGCGAGGAAGAATGTCAATTTGATCAATGACATGTTGGTGGAATTTATGGGAGCCGAATTGATTTAATTCAAGTGGAAATTGAAGTGAGATTGGGAGAAACCAAGTGCAAATTCGTAGCCCCCCTTGCCCCTAACCTTTGGACCATCTCAATAGTTTCTAGAGGAAGTTTTGTGGGTTGTAAAGGGCTGAGGGAGCTAGCCGGCCATGGTGGGGCATGGTCAAGGGGACAAAGGGGTAGAGTTGAGGTCAAGCTGGCCCCCTCCAAGAGCAGTTGGCATTCTTCTTCCCTCAACCAGTTGCTTTCTCCATTTTAACTACTTTTGAAGCTCTGAATTTTTAGAAAAACCAACCAACAGCCTCCCTTCATCGTTGACCAACCGTGCCTGCCTGTTTGAAGCCACCATGCATTGTTTCGCCGTTCGCCAGTCGCGTGTCTGCCCACACACCACAAGCGCCCGTCCGCCTGTATGTGAGCTTGTCCAGTTGTGTCCTGAGCCGCTCAAGCCGCGTTGAAGCTCCTTGGATGCCGTTTAGCCACTACCTGGATCTGCAATAGCTCTGCCGCCCGTCCTTGCTCATTTCAGCCACAACCAATCGCCAATTCCTCCTTTCTCGGCCGAGAGAAGAAGCTGAAGACTAGCAAGGGTTTTGAACTTTGGGAGGCTTTTCCAAGCCCTTCTCGACCTTGCTTGGTGTCGCCGCTTTGGAGTTTGTGGCCCGCCTTTGCGTCCCCATCGAAGTGAACTCACTGGCTCGTAAATCTAGTGAGTTTACTCACTAAACTCTGCTTAGAGAGTTAATTATGCTTAAGGGTTGATTAGTTTAAGTTAAGTATGGATTATGTTGTTAGTTAGAATGTATTAGCAATTTAATGATTCATTTATGCATGTTAGGTGGTTAGAGTTGCGTAATTAGAGACTAGATAAACTGTAGTATTTATCTAGATAGGTTCGGAAATTTTCTGGGCCTATTTCGGTAATTAATTCGGCTTTTCTGGCCTAAGTTGCATTTATTGGTATTTATTAATTAATTTCGGTAATTATTCAATTAATTATTATTTTTTCAGAAACTAGACTGGGATAGTTGGTGACAGGAATTTTATGCTGATCGCAATGGTATGATTGGTTTATTTAATTGAGTGCTGGATTGTGCAAATTGATTGTGAATTGTAATTTTGGGGGTATTTATCCCAAAATTAATTTAATAATTTTGATAATTAATTAGAAAATACCGGACGTCGGTTTACAATGCCAAAAATGTGTTTATAAACTATTGGAATTAATGGGATTTTTCAAAAGGGGAAATATTGTATTTTGGCTAAGGCTGATTGTATATCCACACACGGTTATTTTTATCGGGAGATAAAAATGGTGAAATTCTTAATTGGTGAGAACAATATATTATATCAACCTATGGGATTTGGTATGTTAGTTTAGTGTGAGTAGTATACTATTTTCAGCTTAGAGTGAATATCATAGGTATACTATATCAGCCTAAGGGCTTTGATATATTAGCTTAGCATGAGCAGTATATCTTAGCAGCTTCTAGTGAGCATTATCAATATACTATATTAGCTTGAGGGCCTTGATATATCAGCTTAGAGTGAGCAGTATACTTTATCAGTTTAGAGTGAGCTATACTATTTATTAGCTTAGAGTGAACATGATCAATATACTATATCAATCTGAGGGCCTCAATATATCAGCTGAAAGTGAGTAGTATATTGTGCTAGCTTCGATGAGTTATACTGTCTATCTTCAGCCTAGAGTGAGCAGTCCTTGATGTGATCTGACTTTATAGATGATATTGAATGGAATGACTGAGAGATGGTATCGATGATATGGAGTCGAGTAAGTCGATTGATCAATGTTGATTTGAATTGAAATGATTGAATGATTATTTGAATTGTACTCACTTATAGGAAGGATCTGAGGCAAAGGTAAGTCCTCTGACTTGTGCTTGTGCTTAGGCAGCCCTTGGGGCGTATTTCCTTCCTAGTCGGAGTTAAAAGGGTGAACTTGCTAAGGCGTCATCTCACCCCATTGTGGGATAAAATTTACAGGTCCTTAGATGGCAACTCATCTTGAGCATTTTGGACAGCTGAAGAAGGTCATTGAGCAAGTGTCTTATATTTCGCTTCATGGGAACCCAATGGGATGGGTCTATGAACTTATGAGGTCTGTGGTCTAGGTCGATGCGGGTTTACCCCATAAGGTACCCCATTAATACAGGTCATGGTATCGTTGTGAGCGGAATGGACAAAGAGAAAGTCCCATATAGGAGTTTGAGATCCCTATGTCAGTGCTGGAGGTTGCTTTTGGAAAGGGTACGGCCGACCCTCCAGGTGGTTCAGTGGTGGACGCGAGTCTGTCGGATCCAGGATCCTCAGAGTATTCAGTTTAAGACTCGAACACTTAGAGGATTGGTAGCACTCTAAACCCCCCCTTTTTTTGCAGACCTTACATATATTGGCTAGTATTGTATATGACTGGGTTTGATATATATAAATGTGTGATTTGGTTTTTTTTTTAAATTATGGCTCTACTTTTCTATCCCATCTTGTTGTTGTCTGAGGATTAATTATTCACTTCCGCATGCACATTAAAATGAATAGGTTAGTGATGCGTCCTAGGACGTTGCTATTTGATCGACCACCGAGGGATGGCCACACACTCGGAGGATCAGGGCGTGACATTCCATGTCTCCTATCTTTATCCTTAATAATGTTTTAGTTGTTCCTAATATCACCAAAAAAGATATATGTTTCTCAATTTTCCTTTGATAATAACCGTGTTTTCTTATTTTACCTTACATATTTTCTTGTAGTGTGCTTAGATACGGGTTAGATCATTCTTCGAGTTAGCCTTGATTTCGGCCTCTACTACATCTTGCCCTCCAACTTGGCAACTTCTCCATCTACTTTTATGTCTTCCCGCACTAGTTCACTCATTACTTGGCATCACCGTTTCGGACATGCCTCTTCGGATATTGTAATTTTTCTTTTAAATTCAACAAAAAACCAGCATTTGACGTTCTCCCTCTTTCGTGTGTATGGCATGTGCTCTCAGTAAAAGTCGTCACCACTTCACTACCCATTCTAGGGCCACTTCCCCTATTTAGTTGGTTCATTTTAATGTTTGGGGTCCGTCCTACATACATTCTCTTTTTGGTTGTAAATACTACGTTTGTTTTATAGATGATTGTTCTCAAATCACTTGGCTTTTTCCTTTCACATCTTGAGATCATTTTTCCAATATTTTTAAGGGTTAATACCTTGAAAAATCCCAAACTGGTACAACTGTGACAAATTTACCCCAAACTATTTTTTTAACCACCCAAAACCCCAAACTGGTATATCTTTGACAAATTTACCATAAACTGGTACACTTGTGACAAATTTATCCTCTGTTAGTTTTAGTTAAATTTTCTTGTTAAATTATAAAGTTAAATAACACGTGACAATTGACCGATATATCAATTTGGGATTTTACACTCTGTTTGTCATAGTTTATAATTTTTGTGATTTTTTTGTGGTATTAATATAATTTTTCGGAGGGTATATTAGTCACAAATTTACTAGTTTGGGAGTTTTTTGTGGTCGAATAAATTAGTTTGGGATAAATTTGTCATAAATGTACAAGTTTAGGGTTTTTTTTATAGTTAGTCGGGGTAAATTTGTCACATGTGTACCAGTTTGGGGTTTTTTAAGGTATTAACCCTATTTTAAAAACCTTTCATGCACTTGTGGAGACTCAACTTGTGTAGGCTTTAGAGAATTTAGTGTGATGGAGCACCTAAGTTCCTATACTTTGCCATGCGCTCTCACCTTCCCAGTCATGGCATCCATCAATGCATCTCTTGTTTGTACTTTCCTTTTTAGAATGGGATCACTACACGCAAGCATCGACATATAGTGAAGACTATTAAGGCTAACAAAGCAATCTAGAAGGGGGTTGAATAGGTTTTGTGTTAACGAATTAAATTTTTTTGCGGAATATCAACCAATCAGCACTCAAGATGGCGTTCCAGACAAATTAGTATATGTGATGTTGGTAAATCAATCAGAGTAGAATAAGCAGATCATATAAATGTGTATACTAGTTTCGCTTATACCAAGCCTATGTCCACTCAAAGACTAATAGCCTTAATAGCAGTCGGATTCCACTAATAGTTAGTAGTTCAAGTTACAATTGGTTAGTGTAGTTCCCCTCACAGATAATTACACTATCGGTATAAAAGAACAATGCACTTACTCTTGTACACTTGACCGTAAGCAATTACAGTATTAACGAGCTCAGACTTGGGCTTTCTCTTACGATTTCCTCAACTGCTTTACTCCAAACAATGGTTGAAGCTTGTATGATGATATTTTAAAGGAAAAAGTTTTTTGGGTGGTCCATTAAGAAAATACAAAGTAAAACTTCCACACAATGCCTCTAAATAACCACAAGTGCAATAATTTTTCAAATATCCACTAAATGGGAGGATTTTTTTTTTATAGGTAAGTTTTATGTTGTATTACTCAATCAAAAATAGAAAAAAAAAAAAAGCAATGCATAACTTCTATTTTGTTGGGTCACATTTGCATAACTTCTATTTATTTATTTGGTTTGGGGGTTCAAATTTTCATGACAATACTTATTTTGAGCCTGAAATTTGAGGGTCACTCGTGACAAATAGCCTCCTGCCTTTATGGGCCACAACCAACATGAAGATGTTAGTTTATATATTTGACCCTTTTTAAAGTTGAAAATTAATGTAAGTCCAAAGTGTCAATATAGCTATAGAAATATCGTGCTAGTTTTTTTTTTTTTCCTTCTTTAAAGATCGTGCTGATATAACCACAAGTCCAATATTTATTGAAAATTCACTAAATGGAAGGAGAGTCCATAAAAAAAGGTCATCACAGTTAAAATCTAACTAGTCTAGCTATGTATAGACATTATAATGCGTACTTACTCGAATTGAATAAGAACATATTTTTATGACTAGATTCACCGTTCAGATACTATACATTGATGAGCCCACGTGTTCATTTTAAGTTTTGTTGCATGAACTAGTACCGCATTTCCCCAAGCAACTAATAATTTGAGTCAAGCCGTGGTGAATAACTCGGGCTCTGCTGAATGAAAAACATCTGTCTTTCGTCCATATTGTCTGAGATTAGACAACAAGCAGTTTCAATGGCATTCCTTACATGAGAAGAGAGTGAGAGGGAAGATATTGTCATCTAGAAGTACCGACTTCAACTAGTCAAGGATTAAAGTCCAGTATCTATGGTTCTTGAGGCATCTACATCTCTTTATTTACATTGGTAGGCTCGGTGTTTATTGCTAACTCGGGGCACCCTTCGAATACATGATTAGGAAGTCCTTGCTCTGTATATGGTGCCCCTTGCTCATTGATTAAGACAACGTCGATTTGGCTGGAGTCGCTTGACGGACTCGGGGGGAAGTTGGTGTGTTCTATAATTTCAACAGCTGCAATCTCATTGGCACCATCTTCCATATTTCTATCTCTAAATCTAGCTTTCCTAAAAGTATGGGAGTTGAGGTCTCTTTGGTAAAATCTTCTTCCCAATGCAACAATTTTCTCCCGCATTGAACCTGAAGAACTTGTGACGATATGCCAATTTCTTTTGACGAACATGACCATGAAAATGAGAAGAGCTAAAACAGCAGCAACTCCAGCAATCAAGAATAGGCCCCAGAAACTATCAAGACTCAAGCTGTTGGAAGAAATTGAGTTAGCCGTTTCCAAGCAGCTGGTTTTTGGTGTAAGCCACCCATTTTCGATTGCCTTCATTTCAGGCCCTTCAGTTACGTTGAGGATTGCTCTTGAAATATCCGACACTAGCGGAGACCCTTTACGGAAAACCTGTAAACCAAAAGAAGCAGGACATGAGATTTTTCGATCAAAGAAATGGTGAATGATTCTAGTATTTGAAAATTTTAAGGGTAAAATTTGAGAGACTGAGGACTTACGAAGCCAAATCCAGCAGTTTTAAAGGTTGGGATCATAGTATATTTGTTGCAATATTGAGAAAGAACAAGTGTAATGTAGGGGACTTCGTCGATTGCTGCTGCAATCCCACCATTTGCACTTCCATTGGAAAGAAGCGCATCGCATTCTTCCGGAGACTGATAAGATATAAGTCTAGAATCGTCAAACTTCATTTGCTTTAGCATTCCGTGAACAAAAGAGCCGTATAAGTATCCCACTTTTTCTCCACTCTTTAGGAGCTGATCCACATTAGTCACAGTTGGTTGAAGATTTTGCACCACCAAAAGAGAGCTCAAGCTTGCCGTATAACTTTGCGTTAGTATAAGTACCACAAAAACCCACACTATCACAACAAATCTCGCTAGATTGCTTGATACACTCTCCCCTGCAATCCAACTTAAGGGTAAGCACATAAATTCTCCAAGAATGATATGTCAATTGTAATGTTCAATTGATCTATTAAAGTGAAGGGCAATTACTTTGTGCGAAGACCATGGTTGAAAATGAAAACCAGAAGCTTGTGCCAACTTGATGCGAGGCTGGACCCCTGAAATCTTCGTTGATTTGATGTTCGAGAATCCACACGACCAATGCTATAAACACAAAGAAGCATCCTATTGTTAGCCAAAGGTCCCAAGTGAGGGGCTTCAAGAAAACCCAAGCATTCTTGCTCTTGTTGTTCTTGTATGGCACGAGCATCGAAACACCGGATTGGGTGTATGGTAAGGTGAATTCTACGTATGATGATCTGTTCGCAATGATCGTTGTATCCGCCACCACTGCATCATAGTTCTGTTACAACAGAAGGAAGGCAGATATTTTCTTTATCAACCCCATGATAGCATAGTTAGTTTCAACATCTAAAAAAAGGAAATCAAGCACTCTCAATGAGTTATCTTACCTGGTTATATACTTGATTAATCATGTCATCATAACTGCCATTGCTACTTCCATTTGGCGAGGCAAATGGAATAAGGTCATAAGCCACATCATAAGGCAATTTTTCTATCACGGCTCGAAAGATGTCAATACAGTATCCAGTAACTTTGGATGTATTTGTGCTGGGTACAGGAGTCACCGTCACGAATTGTTTGAAACCATCCTTTACGGGAACTAAGATTTTTAACCTCTTCCCATTCGTTGGAATCTCCCATCCCCTAGGAAAAGAGGTTGAATCTCCTGGCCATATTATTGGTCCCAGATTACTCTTCGAAGTGGAATATTTGCCTATGTTGGATGAATTCAAATCTCTTAGTAGCCCATTTTCTTGCGTCCAAAACCCAATCCCTCTTGCTGCATTTCCGTTGATATTAACAATCTGGAATGCTAACGACTCTAGCTGCCCATTGACGAGGCCAAAATTTCCAGTGAGGCCTGCGAATGTCGTATTGGCTAGTTTTTGGAGAAGTTTCTGGCCATTTTGAGAGACCCCAATAGTGTCAAGATCCGTCGCATTTGTCGAAGCGTTTAACGCTTGGAAGGTAAAATTTGCAGCACCCATTTCCTCGATAGCCATTGCCAGAGCCCAAGCAGCATCATAAGCCCAGTATCCGAAAATGTTCAGCTTAGGATTAAGGACGGATGGGTTGTCTTTTTGGAATTTCACCGTAAAGTTGTCTAGGTTTTGCGTGTCCGGGACATAAGTCTTGATGCCCAGTACTCCTTGCATCGAACCGGCGACAACAGACGAATCCATCGAATTCAATCGGTTAGTAATTCCATTAGTCAAGATCCACACATAACCTTCGTTCATCATTCCTATCTCTTTTGCTTTGGCAAATAGTCGAGAACCAAGGGTAGTTGACATGTGCACGATGAAGACCCTCGTTTGCATCGTCATTAACTTGTAGAGTTCTCCTAGGATTTGATCGTCCGTGGCCGAAGGAGGTATGAGGCTCCTATAGGACACTCGCGTGTCGACTTCTTCCAAAGCATCAGTAAGAGAAGGTATGACGCCTTCTCCGAACTCGTCGTCCACATATATGAGGACAGCTTCTTTCCAGCCAAAGGCTTGCACGACCGCGCTTATGGCATTCACTTGGGACGAGTCATTTTGTGCGGCTCGAATGAAGTATGGACTCCGAATCGAACTGAGGGACGGACTAGTAGCGGAAAAAGAGATGATGGGCACATGAGATTTGTTTCCAAGGTCAATGATGAAGTCTGCTTGTACTGAACCTTGAGGGCCTATTATGGCTTGGACTTGCTTATTCTTTATCAAATCAAGTGCTGCAAAGGTGAACCAGAAAGACGGTGAAACAATAACAATACGGCAGATAATACTTGATGCAATATTATAGAAATAGAATGTTTCAGAAAAAGAAGAATAGGAGTTTGAAGTTGGAATTTAATTATTTACCTGATTGAAGGCGTTCAGTTGTTGCCTTTGACATTCATTGGCGTATGATATTGCATACCAATCAGAAACTAATTATTTCAATAAGTAAATTTAGAACAAAATAAGAGTGCATAAATTGGCCTAGACACGGTCAAGTCGATTCTTCTTTATCGTTAAGTTGACTTATTTATCTCATGGCTTCAGAAAATTCCACTCTAGAATCCAAGCCCCATTTTTAATTTTATGGATTTCATGAGGGCAGACCTACGTGATGTTATAGTATATATCAAGCCCGTCGATGGCCATATTAAACTGCTTTCATGCATTGACAATTATTTGGTGGAACTCGAAACTCTACTTGTTTTCTTTCATCATCAATACCCCACAACTTCCATGAAAATAATTAATCACTAGTTCGGCTTGACCAAACTTGTTAACCATGATTTTTGGCTCAACTAAATCCGGCCAAAATTGGCTGGAAATGATTGAATTGGCACTAAGTAAAAATGATTAAGATTAAATTGGCACAAAAAAAAAAGTTTATGACTAAATTGGCACAAATACAAAAAGTTTAGGACTTTTTAAACACTTTTCCCCATGTGTTTCTCAGGATGAAACTTTGTACCCATAAATTTATGTAAATATGTATATCGGTGAAATACGAGATGATAGGGAAGATGGACTTCTCAATTCAAAGATCAATTGCTGACCGGCAA
Source organism: Eucalyptus grandis x Eucalyptus urophylla (assembly GCA_028830015.1). NCBI lineage: Eukaryota > Viridiplantae > Streptophyta > Magnoliopsida > Myrtales > Myrtaceae > Eucalyptus > Eucalyptus grandis x Eucalyptus urophylla. The sequence goes on along the minus strand of CM054189.1, from coordinate 25,013,510 downwards.
CAATGCGTATGATATTATTTCAACGGTGCTGCACCCTTAAACCACAAGGAACAACACCACAGGAAAAGGTCCAGCAGATTAGAGATGTTCGGTTTGGCGTGACTGGGAAATAATTATCTCCATCAGGCTTTTATAGTTGGACGCTACCTAAGATTGATTCTCACCAATAATATTTCTCGATATAGCTTCTGAAAAGTATACTCCAAGAACTGGAACTAAATAAACTCCAGGAACTGGAAATAGATAAATAAATCAAATGGTTCCAAGGTCAAATGTTTCGCTCAAAGACGAGTCTTATTGAGAAGCACCGCATTGCGTGGATTGACCAAATCCCACGAAGCTTCCCGTCTCTCAAGCTAACCGTCACATTTCTGACTTTGAGACAAATTGAATCTTAAGTTCCAACTTGATGTTATCTTTGATTGCGTCAGAAGATGATAACGACTGCTTTTTGATAATGATAAAAAAATTCTATGACAACAAAATGTTCCATCTATCTAAATATAGTATGCATGCCAGACAGCTAAGACAGTGAGCACAGATTGGTGACAGACACTTATTGTTCTTGAAGACGAGCCAAAATATAGGTCTTTCCTTATTTTTTGGGCAAAATTAACCTTGGCCGTTTCTTCTTGGAGCTCTGGAAATTGGGGCTTTAAGTATCTCTGCTACGAGAACACGTATTACTTTGGATGGAACACACATTATTTCGTAGTGTCCTTGATAATTTAATTGGGAATCGTTCTCAAATTTCACATATGTTGAAGCTGAGGTGTTCATATGATTTGCAAATACATCATTATGAACAATAATTAGACTTATCTTGCATCACACGAGCAGCTGCACAAAGATCTTTATCCTCTATTACCAATCATTGCGCTAGAGAGAGAGAGAGAGAGAGAGAGAGAGAGAGAGAGAGAGAGAGAGAGAGAGAGAGAGAGAGAACCTGCAGCAGCGGCGGCAATCTCATCTTGTTTGGAGTCTCTAACGTTGAGGATGAGCCTGGTCTTGTAGGAAGGGTTTGAACTATAGAAGTCAGAGAGAGACATGTTAATGCAGCTCAATCCCATCTGCCCCCTCCATGTTTCCAGATCAAGAACAACCCCAACGTTCACTGGGATTGTTTGGGCATTGTTGTTGTTACTGCTCTGTGCCATTGCGATGCGAGGGCCATCTCTGAAGGTAGAGACGATCGTGAAAAGGGAGAGAGCCAAAAAGAGGAGCTTTTCAGCATCGATCGAGGTCCTTGAAGGAATCATTGGGAAGGGGAAAGGCAAGTGTGAGAGGGAAAGACTTGAAGGATACGGCGATGATGACGATGTGTTTTATAATGGGGAGGAGCTTTGAAAAGTAAGACAAGGAATGCTGACCTTCCATTCAAGGATTGCACGGCGTGGACGGGACCCATCTGCGCTTACGTAACATATAGAATGATAATATGACCTCCGGTAGTACCGACGGTTCACGTTTCTCTCTTTGGGATTAAGAATCCCAGAAATTCTTTAACCCCGGGATTGTTTTTTCATTCTTTTTCCTGCTACTACCATCTTGTTTTAAGGAGCTAATGATGAAACTTGGTTCAGTGGTGGTATGGCTCGAGTTTAAGATCATGAAACGTGGGATCTCAAATCTAAATTATGTGGAAAAAAATACAAAAAAAAAAAAAATCATAAACGTACCAATTTAGTGCTAAACATTTTAATTTTAAGTCAATTTAATCTAAATCTTTTCATATTGATACTAATTCAGTTTATCTGATCAATTTAGGCTGAAATTTTTTAACGTAAACACTAACCATACCATGTGACATAACCAACACTTATGTAAATATTTTTCATAATGTTTTTGAACATTTTATAATTTTTTTCTTTGCCTTGGGGAGGTCATCGTGGCCCTTCGTAGCCCCACCAATTGCGAGCAAGGGTGCAAAGGCCCTTGCCAAATCTTGGTGAGCGTTACCTTGCCAACGACAGGCGAGGGCTTTCTAGCGCTCGCCAAGCGACCCACGTGGGTGGTCAGCGAATGAAGGAAAAACAGAAAGAACAAAGAAAAAATTAATAAAAGAAAAAAAAGAATATTTTAATATATATTTGTAATTGGATGATTATATCAATTACAAAATAAATAAACGAAAGTTTTTCATCGTCCACAAAGTTATTTAGACATACATTATTGACGATAATGGAAATAATTTTGATTGATTAATTTTTTAAAGATATTTAACCAATTAATTAGGAAAATTGTTTTCAAATCATTTATCTTTCGCCACAGAATGGAACCCTAGTGTCACATGGCGGTAAGAGATTGTTGGCATCTCTTTTTTGCGGAAGAAGAGAGGTCAAGAATTCCAACTTTGAATTGGTTAGGATGGTGTTAAAGTGGGACATGAGAACCTTGCACGGTGGGACCATATTCAACGCGTGTTTAAAGTCAAACTAAGTTCCCACACGAAAGATTCTCGTAAATGAATTTGCGCTAGAAAAGAGATAATGTTTTCAGTTGTATTCTGAATAATAATTAACAAAGTTGTCATTTTCTAGAATAAAATAAGTATTTAATACTAAAGAAATTCTTGATAACCCTATACACCAAATCGACAAAAATTATGCAAAGATATAGATTTAATGTTGAAATCTAACTCTCCCAGCTAGCCAGTTAGCCTCATGGGCCCAGCGGAACCTTCTGATAAATAATTTTTGGCCTATTTATGATTTCTTTTTTCATTTTGATTTCTACTAGTTTGGATGCTCTAGAGAATCTTTAGGACCTGCTTTTGTGTTAGAACCAAGAATATATACATATACCACGAACATCTAAATCCTTGATCATGTTGTTGCCAAAATATGGCCCAAATAATTTATGATTCCGCGATATTGGTGGATATGATCTGTAAACTATATAATAACTTCTCATTTGAAACAAAAATATTGCATGGTCAAATAAAACATAAAGAACATGCTCATCTAAATCGGTGGTTATATAAATTTCATGCTATGACTCAAATGATTAATGGATTAGATGACATAGGGATATATATATATATATATATATATATATATATATATATATATATATATATATATATATATATATATATATATATATACTATAAACCCTGCAATATCTCTTATTTATCTTAGGAGCCAAAGCAAATATGTGAGATGTCAGACACCTGCGGGCAACCCTAAGAACTCCTCACCAGATGGTCCAGTTAGTTGTTTTTTCTTCCTTGCTTTGGCTGAACACCGGAGAAAGGTCCTTGCCTACGGGAGTGGACATCTTCATGTAAAGGTAGAAATCTGTCTTTGTCCCACCTTGTTTACCTTGACCGATTCAACATGAGAACTCCACACAGGACAATCATCATTCCACGATAACCTTATAATCAGTTCTTAACCACCTAATTGTAAACTTTGCTAGAATTCAATCATTACGCACCCAAGAAACCAATCCTATAGTAGATTCAATAGGTATGTTAGGCGATAAATATTTCCGGTGGTCACTCCTTTAAATGCCTTAAGTTGTAAAGCAAGCAATTGACTAAAATTCAATAGGTGAAATAGCTAATAAAAAATAGTTTCCATAATTTTTTTTTTTTTGGTTTTTTAACTTAACACTCTTCTCAAGTTGAAGTTGAAGGGGCGACCGGGAATATTACCGTGTTGAGTAGAGCCCTCAAGTTTTGGAAGAAGTATAGAAAAATTCGAAAGCAGATGAAAATATCTGTATGGAACCAAACTTGTTCACCTATTTTTGTTATTCTTGTTTGAGAGTGACTTTTGTGAGTTTCCAAGAAGCTTCGTGTGCCTTGAAGTCAAAACTTTTGAATTGAATTTTTCCCGATAATTGCATTGTTCCCTATTACTTATAGCTTGAAAGGAACACATCTGGAGTTCATGACCAAAATGCAACCGTCTCTGACCTCAGCCATTGATTGGGTACATAGCAAGCTTGAGCATTATATCAATATATTCTGAGTGTGTGTATTTAATGCATCTCTTTGTAGAATTCACCTGGCAGTTAATTTACAAGTTATCGACAACAAAAATACTAATAAAAAATATGGAAAATTTAATTTAGGAGAAACTAAGTACCTGGCCTCTTGACTTTAGATACAAGTCAGTACAACAACCCTTGTTGAGGTCATCCAAGTAATTAAATTAGGAACCACGACAATAAGATTCTCAATATGTTTATGAGTAGGGACATGGTCGTAATTAAATGTGATGGATGATGATGGGAGCCTGGATTATGTTTCGGCTTGCATCTTTTATGAAGCTCAACAATAAATTGAGTCAGAACAACGTTTACTTGGTTCATAAGATTAGTCGAAGTCATATGACTGTTGATACAGACTGGACGATTATTTAATGACGGGTCACAGGAGTCCTTTTCATTTGGCCGTCCCATGTACTTGAGTGGTACAAATAAAATAATAGTAAATGATAAAAAATCAAGAATAGAAAAACATAGTGCCCATGATTCACGGGAATGCTCTAGGCCGTTCGATTTGGGGCTGCACACCACAAGAAAGTTTTTACTAATTCATAAGCACTTGTTTTATGGGTGTGTGTGTCTAGTTCGAGATTATCGTAAATACTAGTGAAATGTCCGTCTACGAGTCAAAGAAAACGAACTTATATGTTTTCGAAAATCATATGAGATATTCATTTTTCAAAAATTCATTTATTTAAACCGATTAAAAATTCATGATATTAGAATATGATATCCTCATTCTGTTATATTTGCTTTCATAAGTTGAAAATTGATGAGATTTATATTGGATCATGAATTTGATCATGTTTACATGCCACTATATATATATATATATGTATATATCACGTATATTAGTCCTATAAATAGAATCTTATATTTGATATGCTAGTATTTATACTGCTTAATTGAAATAAATATGCACGAGACTATAATTTTTTTGGTTATCATGGGTTACTTTTTTATGGATATGTTTGTTAAATTAATGTTTTAAGTTTGAATTTGGATAATGATTTGTTAAATCAAATTTGTTGATGAAAATTTCTCAAGTAGATTTTAAATTGGATGAAAAAGCCTTTATTTTTTTTTGGACTCCTTAAAATTGCACAAAGGAGGAAATAAAATAAAGATAGAATAAAAAAAAAAGATGAGGGTTTTCTATCTTTCTTTCATTGTACGTGCGGAAGAAGGTAGAAGAAGAATCCATATTGGAGAAAAAGAATCAAGGGTGGGGCCAGAGTCAAATTTTTGACTTTGGGCACACACAATGCAAAAGGTCTGCTCTTAAGCGGAAAAGAAAAAACCTACGAGAGAAAAAGGAACCGCACGTAGGAGCTGTGCGAAGCCTTGAGTAAGATTGCGAAATCATATGTACATAGACCAAAGATGGACGCCGAAGTTCCTAGTTTTGGCATACATAGAGCGTTTTTATTTCGAGCTTGAATGAGCAGTAATTTTGTGTAATGGTTTTATATTTAGTGTGTTGTTTATTTATAAACACTTTGGATGTGGGAAACACTCGAGCATGTAAGCGATTGTAAACTATGATTTTTCAATTATAATATATTATTTACTACTGGCTTTTCTCGTGGACATGGGTACTGATACTTAGACCGAATTACGTAAATTTTTGATGTCCTTATTATTTCTCATTTATTTTTCTGGTGATTTTGTGGTGACATAAATTGTAAGATCCTATCGTTTCCGCGTATTATATTCCAACAATGTTAAACCTCGGAAGATATTAAGTGGAGGGTGACTAACTATAGGATCGTTAGTAAACCTGTAAGTAAACCCTCTCATGAGCGAACCGAACACGACGGACAGGCCCTAGAATGAGTTATCGGAGAATACAACAAGCAACATAATGATAAACTAAATAGGACATAGAAATGAGACTTGATCATGATATTAATGTCCCTTGATTGAGCTTAAGTGTGTAAATATCATATAATAAAGAAAAATTGTCCAGGCCACAATTGAGACAAAATAATATACGTTCAGAATTATGGTAATTAAGAAGCACAATTTATGAAAAGAATTCCTTTTTGTCTTATGAGAAAATAATTTTGCCAATTACACTCTATCTTTTGTATAATGATATTTAGAAAATTGAACCAACTATGATATAATATCGGCCAAATGATGCATATTACAATTAAGAGACATATCTCCAGCACAAAAAGAAAAAAGACCCGAATTAAAAGAAGACGTTGTGAATTGACTATGCTTCTTTGGAATTAAATAATGTGTATCTTCCACGTGAATATTATATTGTGATCATCTATGATTTTTTTTTTTTTTTTAAATCAAGGATAGAGGAACATACGACTCTTTGAATGGACTATGCTCTAAACTTGACTTTCAAACTTGTGAAATTTTACCAATATCAAAATGAACACGGTTATAAACAAAATAGACGGTTTCAAACTCTAAATCTTGCAAAATCAAGCATTGGACAATTGGAGTTTAAACTCTTATCTAATTAAAATTAATCAAGGAGAATTATTACGAGTTCAACAAGAGTTGAAGTGTGACATGAATAAGAACTTAGATTTATAATTATTTAGTCAAATATTCCGTCTATTTAATAAGATAAATGTTCTTATTCTCAATTGAACGTGGAAAGGCCATTGAAATTCTACACATTGGTGGTTGTGGTCTTCATCAGCTGCAAATGTCTACTTCGAGTTGAATCTTTCCAAGTCTCTAAGTTGGAAACTCGAGTTTCTTATCATTAGAAATTCAAGACTTGAGCGACAAGTTTAGAAGCATATGAGTCATGCAATGTCATATTGGCAGTGCCTGTCTGCTAGAACTACCGTAAAATTTCCAAGATTAGTTTAACTGCTAATTACAAGCAATGAAAGTATTATTAATTCACTAGTAATTATTTCTAGTATACATCGAAACGTCATAGGCTTGTAATGTTTGCATTGTCCCCGTAGGTTATTATCAAGTAAATTCTTAGAGCTTGTTCTGTCCCCTTCACCTAACAATCTCATAGAAAAGAGTCATATGTGTCGTTAATGGCAATATCAGAAAATAACACTTGATAATGAGATCCAACCTACTAAAACTGAAATATCTTAATGAAAACTACTAAAAACTGAAACAAATCACCTAATATCGTACATAATCATTAAAAAGAAGTAAGATAAGGAAATTGAAATATATGTTTCTTAAAAATATGCTTCCCACATCATTCCCTCCCACTAGGATCAGGCAAGCTGTTTGCTTTGTCATCGGCCACGGGCATGGGTTGACTTTACCAAATCCAGTGAGGGGGCACTCTTGTCATTGCCAGATTTGGTGAGGGGTCTCGCTTGGTCTAGAGGCTAGTTAAAAGACTAGTGCTAGCCCTCACTAGAGGCCGATGAGGGCGATCCTTGCTTGTGGCCGGTGATCCCTACTGGCTATCGCCAAGGCTTGGTGACCGGCAGATGTAGGATAGTTGCTGTCCACGTTTGTCAAAATTGGTTGGAAAGACTATATTGATAAATCTTTAAAAAATATATGATTAAAATGATGTAATCTATAGATGTAGGATTGAATTAGTTGTTGTATAATAAATTTAAGAATTTTCGACAGCTTTTTCTAAAATTAACTTATAATATCATCTTTCCATCGTCACAAAAATTTAAAACATTTTTCTCTAGAAATTCTGTCCCCAGCTCAAAGTCCATCATTTTTGGAAGTTTCGACTTTTTAATCACTTTGCTGGCTACCCACCATGTGAGGCTCGCGAGCACACTCTCGACCGGAACCCGAGAAACACAAGTTTGTCAACGATCATATGGCCCCACAGTGACTAAATTGTAACGTGAAAGCAAGACGAGGACGATGAAAAGGAAAGCCAGTACATAAATTCGATTTCTTTTTCCATCTCAATCTACTCCTGGATGAGATTTTTCCCCTTTACTCCCGACAAAACGCTAGACTATTTACTTCTTTTCTCCGTCAAGCACGCGGCCCATACTCCGAAAATTGGTCAATTGAAGGACCCCTTTCCTCACGCGGATTTGGAAAAGGGATTGCAGTTTTCCTTTCGCATCCTTCCCGGTGATATTATCCACCATTAGCTCTGGTTTCCCTCCCCATTCTGCGACGTGAGCCCAAGAAAACAAAACTATGTGGGGTTTTCTCTTTTGTGTGGACTGCGAAATTCTTATCTATAAAATTAGTTGCGTACTTAGCCAAGAAATTGGTCGATTGGTTCCAGAAAGAGCTGAGAATTTTCTTATACTGGAAAAGCCAGGAATCATACTAGTGTACTTTATAGTAGATAGAAGTCATAAGCTTTTAAAAATCTTCTTTTTTGGGTCTCATGAACAAGTTAACATTAAAGATAAAGAAAACACGAGAGACTTCACCTTCTTTCTTATCTTAAAGACATTAAAAATCTAACGACAATTTGCATGTTTCTATTAGCGTTTTTTATTTGAGTAATGTTAAGTTTTTGTTATTTATTTTTTATTTCAAATGATTTTTGTGACAATATTTACTCCATTTAATTGACATACTATCGTAATGATGATGATTTCGCAATAAAACTGGAGATTCGTCTAATTAAGTATCAGAAACCTTGTTTATTATTGGTCGCATTTTATTCTTGGCTCTTCTCCTCTCCATTCGGTGACATCGTCCACTGTAAACCCCGAATTCAAGATCCAAGGAGAGAGAGGGACGGAGGCAGAAGTGGAAAGGGAAAAAGAAAGCAAAGGGAAGAAAAGAAAGTGGGAAAAAAAAAGGAAAAAAGAAGAATAAATCTAAACTGTCCAATGACATATGTGGTGAGGTATCAACTTCTTATGCGAGAAAATTTAATATATAAATTTACTTCCTAATAATATGAGACAATCTCAATTCTCAAATGGCGGTTTCATGACCCTCCCAAGATGAACTTTAAGGGGGATTTAAGAGATTAATCTAGCATAATCAAGTTTTCAAATTCATTTAATCTTTGATTTGTATAAGTGAGATGTCTAATTTATTCATAACCAATTAGTAGCGGCTCAAAAGTTAAGATAAAATGCATGTAGACTCAAGTATCAAGTTGCTACTAGTAGGGCTTAAGAGAGTTTGCGTTAAGCATCTCGTTTAGTAGTCCGTTAGCCTTTTTTTTTTTTAGTAGTTCACCTCTTGGGAGGTCGCAACAAGAATTCAGACAAAAAACAAAAGCCCAAAATGGCACGGATAAATGACATAAAAGTAGAAAAATGCCCTGAAACATGCCTACACCATAGTTTTGGAGGTCTGAAACAACCGTGAACGATGTACCCAATTTGATAGAGATATATTGCTTGGAAGGAGCTTTTCCCATTGCGGTTCTCATATTTTTCTCGCGCGCTACGCAGATTGTTGCCCCAGGCCCGCTTGTTGGATTGTTTGTCCGAATGCTCCCAAAAGTCATCAGCAATCATGTTTGGATAACCACCAAAGAATCCATTCAATAAAGCATCCTGAAAGTATTAGTAAATAGTGCCCATGAAATGAAAGCATAACCGAAAGTGTCGTCACAAATTATAAACCACGTAAACTTAACACAAATGTAAGTCCCATGATATTCAGAAGAAAATGACACCTAATCACTGATTAAATTGATCACTGTCTAAGTTCAGTTCGAAAATTAAATTTATTGTTGAAGTATATGGAAACTTAGACGACATATTAAAAGGGATCTAGTCATGAAAACTAATTTTCTAAGAGAAGTCATGATGGTCCGTGACTCTCCTTCAAGTAGCTATCAATTTGGCATGATGAGTTGGTTGCTTCCATTGTCTCTTTCAAATGAGAAAATTATGGGAAACATCGTACTTATTTCAGAAAGAAAATATCAAAAAACTTGTCTGATTGCAGATTGGATTTTGACCCATTTACGAAATCGACATGTAGAGATGGTCTCTCGGGGTAGATAATGCTCATGGCGTGTGGCTTAGCTCACTCGAATAAAGGAAATTGTGTAGAAAAGGAGGAGCTAAAGGATGATGCATCTGATAATACAAGAATAATATTTTCTAGACATTAATGGGAGGGAGTACAAACGTCTGTCTTATATTCTCCATGTTCAGTTTGCTCCGCTCGCCTCACTAAGAACGTGAGTCGTTGAACTTAGCAAAATTGTACTTGGACATCTGACCAATTTCCTTTTGTTTGAAATATAATTCTCATTCATCAAGATAAAGGATGAGCAAACATAGCTGCAGATTCAGAACATATTAGATTCCAAAGGGCTTGTGGGGATACAAGATGCAGTTAGAAGGAAAGCTTTTCTTATATTGGGCTTTTACAACCCAGTCTACCACCTTATTTGCCTTTCAACTGAAATGGGCCGCTTTAAGATTTGAATAAAAGCTAAGGTGGGCTTAGGCTTTCTTGATAAGCAGACTGATCTACCAAGAAGCTTCTTCTGTGCCTAATAAGCCATTAATGAGATCTAACTGATTTGAGTTCATTCGAAGGAGGTACTTGAACAAGAACTAAGAATTTTAGGGTTTCTAGCATAGCCAAAGCTATTACTTGTTCTTGTAGCCTACTGTTTTTATCTAATATCTAGGAATGTATGAGAAATTCTAGAAAAAAAAAATTGATATTATACAAAGGAAATGTTTTTACTCTAGAAATTCTTTTCTTTTCCCCCACATAGTTGGCGGGTTTTTAAAGAGTGCTTGAGAGTGCTAGGTCATTCAATGGGAATGCAAGTAAATCTCCCAATTTAATCATAAACCTTTCGATTTTTTATTTATTACCACACTTTGCACGAGGATTACCATATGATGAATGTCATTATTGCGACAGGCCATTGAAGCTCCCAGAATGTTGGACCCTATCATCAAATGCAAAAGTGTCGAGAAGCAAACAAGAAGGTCTAGCGACCGACTCTCTCACAACTCTATGACCAAGATAGATTTGGAGACTCCAAGTAGCAGTCGATGGATCGTAGCTCCATGCTCATGGGCTCTGCACTTATCTTGAGTGTTTTTGGAGACAACAAGACTATTCAAATCTGGCAGAATCTTACATTTTAAGGTGCAAACAGTGTGAAAGATGCTCATAACCACTTTGGTAGGATAATTAAACTAGCGTAACATATCAAGAGTGGTAAGTCTCGTGCTGGATATCAGTTTGGAAGAATCTTTGGCCCTAGAAATTCATTTCTTGCATATCTTAAATTTGCAAGAAAAATTGTCGACTTGTTTTTCCGACCCTAATTTTGATAGTGGGCTTGTTGTTTTGGTCCCAACTGATCTATTTCATGTTAATATCCATCTTCATTAGACAGGTTATTCAAGCTCCACAACTATTGGTGATCCAAAAAAGTACCTTAATGGTAATTTGTTTCGAATTTTGACTCCAATAAATGATGTGTTGAATCAATCTTGACCATGAAATTTTTTACCTACTAAGAAGCCTTTCAATTTCATCATCTATTAAATTTTGACCCCTTTAGGATTTTTTTTTTCCTGTATTGAGTTGGCACTTAAATTTTAGCTATCCATTGTGTCATTTAGAAAAATTAGGGATTTAACTTGATCCTTAGGCAAAAAAACAGTTAAAATCACGTGTAATTATTAAGGGCTCTATTGCATTAATAGTTAAGCTCATATCGCATTTTAATTGGACTGACGGTGGAGGGACCTAATTAAAAATTCTAAACTTAATTGAATTGTATGGGCCGATCCCATGAAGACAGCAAAAAATTGGCCAAGCCTCATTGCACACTTAGTGGCCGAAAATCACATAATGGACATCAGGTCTTCGCAATTAAGAGGTCGGCAGTTTTAGAGAATTAGAGCACACAATGAAAGAAACACGGAGAGAGTGAAAGAGAGAGAGAGAGAGAGGGAGTCGCAGCCGAGGATCCATCCTCACGGCCGCGACCTTGCGACTGCCCGCCGTTGCTCCTTGTTGTCTGCTGCACCGACGGTAGCCAGGCTTGTGGGTGCTGCCTCCTCTCGAAGAAGCTGCTGCACCACCGTTGCGCTTGACGACCATCGCTGAACCAGATCAACCGACGAAGTTGAGACCCACCGCAATCGCAACCTGCATTACTGTCCCCTCGCCGAGCCTTCGCTGAACCCTCACCCTCACCGAGTGGAGGAGTATAGCATTTCTATTTTGCAGGTTTTCACTGAGTCTCGACCAGAAACCAAGGCCGAGAGTCCCTTCTCTCCGTCGACTATCGAACCGAACCAAGCAGCTCACTAACCATTAACCCGAGAAGACCATCCATCGGTGGTCCCACTTCGCTGACAAAGCCGCTACCCCACTTCACTCCCTACAGATGTCCTGTGCTGCAGGCCTTAAGAACTCCTCGCCCGACGACGACGACCTGTTTCCCAGTAGACCCGCGGCACTCCAAGCCAGTTCGTCCAATTTATGCAGGTTTTTGACGGGCTTCCAACACCACCGCAAGTCCTATTGTTGTTGAATTGAGTCTCGACGGCATCCTTGGATCGCGATTTGCTCCTCCTCGTGAGCCAACCCTTAACCAAGAACCTGCCACAGCTGTGAGCGTCCCTCCGTCGGTCCTCGATTCGAAAACTAGATCTTTTATATTAGTTTACTTTCCTTACCCTAATTTGAATTATCAATTTCATTGCCTAATTTGAATATATTGTGATATAACATGACATGTGACAATTGACGGATATGATAGTTTAGGATTTAACCCTTCAGTTGTTACAAGTTTATCAATTATTAATTTTATTTAATGAAAACTAATGTTGGATAAATTATTAGGATTTTTGGTGGTAAAAAAAAAATTAGTTTGGATAAATTTGTAACATCTATACCGGTTTGAGGCTTTTTTGTGGTATTAACTCTAATTTGTAATAGTTTTTTCCAAGTTGAGACAGGATTTAATCTAATTTAATTCCTAGTTTGAATTGGATAATCTCTCACTCAAGATAATTTATTTTGAATTTTATAAATGTCCAAAAAAATAGCACGCGCATATCATATAGAATAGGTTGCATGATTCTTGCCATATCATGATTGCCACATCATTTATGTCATTCCATGTCATCATCCTACATCATTTATGCCAAGTCAATATGTTTGTCACTTTATTACCATGTCATATTTTTCATGTCATTTAGTGATTGCATGTTTAGGTTCGTTTAGTTCAAATTGCATGCCATGTTAGAATAAATTTATTTTATCTTTGCATGTCATCAGAATTGGGAAAATTATAAAAAAAGTCATAAACATCTTGCAATTATGCCAATTCAATCATAAACTTAGTTTTTTGGCCAATTGAGTCATAAACCTTTTGTAATATGCTAGTTAAGTTCTTTCGCCAAAATTGGCCGGCTAGCGCTGACATAGCCACTGGGCAGCATAGCCGACAATTTTTTTACCAATATTTATTTTTTTGAATCATTTTATTAAATTTTTATCTTTTTTTTTTCTCTTTTTTCCCCCTCCTCCCTCCTTCCTTTGGCTCTAGCGACTGGTCAGAGGGGAGGGCTAGCTAGCCACTGGACTAAGGCGGCTTGGCGAGCTCGCCCAGCCACTAGTGAGCGATGACGAGGCGAGCTCACCTAGCCGTTGGTGAGACGAGCCCCTACTAGATATGGCGATGGCAAGCTCACCCAGCCACTGGCTAGGCAAGCCCTTGTTAGATCCGGAGTGGGGGCTTCGCCAGATTAGGCGAGGGGGCCTCATCATCGCTGGGTCTAGTGAGGTGAGGCCCTAGTAGAATTTGGCAAGGGCTCATCTTGCTAGCCATCACTGGGTTTGGCGAGGTGAGCTCTCGCTTGGTTGGGGCTCGCTTTGTGACATCCTGAATTTCGACCCTATCCCGATAAAATGAAATGGATTTTTTATCGGCGCGCCTATGGTCCTTTTTCTTTGAACCGATCACTCACGAGTTAACCAATTTATTGAGTGAAGCTGTTAAGGGATATAAGCGCGGTAAAATCCCTAAAAGCTACCCGGTAGGTTGGATTGGACTAAAATCGCGTCCGGTAGATTTTAACCACGAAATTGAATTCAGTTTCGGGATTTGGATGTTCGAGCATGTCATGATTCATTTATAGGACGTCGTCTTGTCTTTCGGAGAAATTCCATTGAGCTCAGGATTTTTTTACAGAAAATCAATTTGGACGATGCAGAAAAGAACGAAAATTCGGATGGGCCAAATTGAAGGGATTTTTGACTTTCAAATGGAGCTACTTGGTGAAAGGAAATTGTAGAAATTGTTTGGGCTTCTTCTTCATCAAAATTGGACGTCAGATTGGGGAAATTGGAGAAGAAATTGAAGTCTAAGGTGAGGAAATTCGGAAACTTAGATGGGGGCTGCAGCATTGGGATCAAAATGGAGTTTTTGTGGGAAATAAATTTCAAGAAAGTATTAAGAGACCAAGTAGATAGGCATGAAGACTTTTGAGGCCAAAGTCATGATGAATATTAGATATTTTATTGAACTTTTGCTTTCTCTCCCCCAATCTTCTCTCGCACGTCTCCCTTTCCCCTCTCTTCCTCGTGCGCCCGCTTCCTCCCGATCCCCTTCTATTCTGCCCTTCTCTTCATTTTTCCCCAGCGCCAAAACACCCCACCGAAGCAGCTCTCCCTCTTCGAATCTGCTGCTCTATCCCTTCTCCTCTGCCACCGAAGCCACCCCATTCGTTTGCCACCTTGCACCACCTCTGTTGACCGCCAACCTCCCACGTTCCAGCAGCCCTCACGAAGTTGGCATCTCCACTTTCTCTCTTTCTTTCGCTGCCATTCGCCAACTCCATTGGCGTCTGTTCTCCACCGAGCTCTTCTCTTCAAGTTGCCACGTCCTCGTCTTCATCCGCTCGGTAAACCACCAACATCGACGCCCCATTTAATCCCTTGGCGTTGACTCCTCCAATGCATCCATCCACCATCTTCGGTCAGCAGTCAACCCCACCGATCCTCCTTTGTCCGCGACCCTGCTCAGCCCACCGCTCCACGTCTCCTCGAGCTCAGCCTCCGCACGTTTGGCCCAAGTCCAGCTTCCATCCCGAGCTCAGTAACCCACATCTCAGCCCGTCATTTGAGCTCAACAGCCTGCAAGTTCTAGCCCGCTTCAGCCCAACTTTGATCTAGCTCAATTCAAGAACAAATCTCAGCTTAGGCTGAGATTTCTTGGGCCGTTTTCAGCCCGGTCCAAGCCCCCGTTGGTGCTGTTGCAAGCTTGAGTTTCGGCCACCATCGCGGTGAACCAGTTTTCGCACTAAACCGATGAGTTTATGCACTAAACTCTACTTAGTAGGCTAATGACTTTTAAGGGATGCTTATGTTAATTTAAGTGTGATTAGTTTAATTGTTAGCTTGTTTAGTTAAATTAGGTTAGTTAGATTAGTTAATTAGGTGGTTAGAAATTGTAGTTAGTTAAGTTAGTATTGATAGAGCTAGTACGAGCACCTAGAGAGGGGTGAATAGGTGTGAAAACAAATCTTGCAAAATATAGTATAAAACTTTACTTTTAACCTGAGTCTGGTTGACAATAAACTTTGTAGAGAAAATCAGACTCTAACAATTGAATAGAGTTATGAACAAAATAAAAAAGTTTAGGAAAGAGAATAAGAACACAAGGTTTATAGTGGTTCGGTTTAATCCAAGCCTACGTCCACTCTCCCGCACTGACAGCCCACCGGCTGGATTTCACTATGAATCAAAAGAGTCACAGTATCACGTCCTTGATTTCACAGTGTAGAGACTCTGCTACACTTCCTTAAGGCTTCACAAATATCTAAACTCTCTTTTGAGTACAAATTTATGATCAATAAGTGAATTAGCAAAGAACAAGTAGCTTTAGACTTTGGAATTTTTCTATCGCGAACACACTCGAATAACTAGAGAGTCTTCCTAATATACTCCTCCATGCCTTCATATCCGTTGGCATCTTCCAAAGGAGTTCTTCCAATTTACCCATTGGACAGAATCAATTAGGAAGATCTCGAGTTACTTAAGGAATGTGATGATAGCCCACCAATCCTGTCGCCCATACAATCAGGATCTAGGTTTCCATAAGTAGAACCTTCCAAGTATACTTTGCCAATCAACGGATCCAAATTACTCGTATTGATTTAAAAACGAATAATAGATCTTGAGATGCTATCTCCAGCCGTGAGAACTTCTTTAGCCGCTCGAATAAAAAACCTTAACGAAATACTTGATTTTGGATAAGTCTTATTCGTCGGTCTAGAAACTGTCAATGAGGGCAGACTTTAAATCTTAAATCTAGCAGTCTTCAGACTAGACTGATGGAAACATTTTGTTAGCTTCAAAACAAGTAAGAAAGTTTTCTCCAACAATCTCCCAATTTTTGATAGTGATAAAACTTTCCTGCAGATTTGGATACTTTTGACCTGCAAGACAATACTCAAGCAAACCAGAATATCTCATAAAAGATAAATGGATTAGGATAAAGATAATATCGAATCTGCATCCACAGGAAATAAGTTAGTCCTGTAAAAACAACTATTTTTGCCATGGATACCAACAATGCTTAAGATACTGCAAGCATTTAAACAATCAAAACACAATCCAAACCATCCAAACCAGTCACAACCAGACACAAATCAAAGTCAAATCTAAAAATCAAATCAAATCTGCACCAACTTCTCCCCCTTTTTGTCAGCATTAAAAAGGTAGAGACGAAAAAGAAAATTAGATTAAGATTGTTTTGGAATGCGAACAAGCTGGAAATCTCCCATCGACTTGACAGTCTCCTCCAGCTTTCTCAGATCCTCCTTTAGTTGCGCTACTTCCTCACCCTTGGCAGTTGCTTGAACTTGAAGATTGAGGGCCTGAACTTGATTGTGCAAATAAATTGAAGAGGCTTGATTAGCATTCTGCATATTCTGAAATTTGCATCCCAAAGCATAAATCTGACCTCTCATCTCCATAAGAACATCAAGCACTCTTCTAAGATCTCCTGAATTATCAGTTTGAGTGATTGCTTCAGCATGATCAGTTTGTGTAGTATTGGCAGATGATGGAACTTCAACATGAGCGCCTAGACTTGGAGATGAAACCTCATTACCTTCTTCAGGAAATTGAGAGACATATACATCTTCTGGATTGGTAGGAGAACGACTGACATCATCACTTGTAAAAGTAAGTGAAGGAGTACCTCTTTTATCAGCAGCTCCCCCTGTCTTAGTGCCTTCAGGTGGAGAGAAGTACTCTTCATGCTCTGTTTCTTCTTCAATGACAAGATGACCTTGTTCTCCTCTTTGCTCTTCTTTTGCAGTTCTTTCTTCCTCTGCTTCTTTCCTTATCGATTCCCTCTCTTCACTCCTCTGCTCTGGTTCCTCTTGGTCCTCTCTATCCTTTGTCTCTGGAACAAAACACTGTAAGTTCCTTAAGGCAAGAGCAAAAATGGTGACATCATCCTCATCTTCTTTATCCTGCAAGATAAGTGCTCTTCTTCTTTTAGATGGAGCTGTCATGGGCTCATTGCCTTTCCGTTTTGCAGCCACAGGGTCTTGACGAGTCTTCTCCTTAAATCTCTCTACAGCCTTGTTTAGCTCCTTCAGACACATCTTTGAAACCATTTTCAGTCCCACCACCATTTGATCACAGGTTCAAACACATAGAATTTTGGGAGGCTGAATTTTAAAATGTCTGAATAGCTGAGTAACAAGTGCTGAATAAGGAAGTTGGCCCTTGTCCTTTACCATTGATCTATACATGTGAAACATGATAGTGTGCGGCAAAGATAACTTTTTACCAGCATTGATAGCATACATCAACTTCGCTTCTGAATTGAAGACATTAGTCTTTGATGTGGATTTGGGTCTAAGACAATTAAACACAATCTTGTGAAGCAAGACATTTGAGGCACTCATCCTCAAATACGAAATTCGACCTTCTATCATTCCATCTCGAACAAGCTCCACAGTCGCATGACCAATAGACACACTAATTGATTGGAACATCCCTCTCTCTACTCCAATCACATCAGCCAGAGTGTCCATATCAACCACATAATCCTAGTCTCTAACACTGAAGGAAAATCTATTTGCATCCAAAAAGCTTAGATTGGAATAGAAATACGCAGTAAGTTCTGGATGAGCTACTGTTGTCTTAGAGCGAAATCATTCAAGTTGAAGTAAAGTAAATTTCTCCCGCAACTTCACATTCAAAGAGTCGAGAAAATCAAAATCCACACTCCTTGGGTTCATCACCCCTCACTTCAGCAACTTAGAGTAAACTCGCTTATGTTCCTCAAAACGAAACAGATCGGTTCTTCTTCCTCGAATGTTCGCAGTAACACCCATTCTAGACTTAAAATGAGTGAACATCTTTTCATCATCATTTTCATTAGGTTGACTATATTCTCCAACACGTGGATCGCTTGGGAAATTCGCAAAAGTCCTTTTTGCCGAGCCAGCAGGAGCAATCCCCAAACGTTCCATCGTTTGTAAAAAGTGGGTTTCATTTCGGTAGCCTTTTTTTTTTTTTCAAAAATTCATCAATAAAGGTCATTGGAGAACCGCCATCCTTTAAGGTAGAGTAGAGTTTGAAGTTAAAAGAGACTTTTAAGTCCTTATAGGTTTGGCATCCTCAATAATTTCTTCCTCCGCTTGATGTTGCTGAACATTCTGTGGTCTAGCCTGAGGAGAATGGCACGGTTGAGAATGTTGTGAACTCTGTTGTTGCCTTGGAGATTCTTCTTCCTTGGTAAGGTCAAAGTGCGTAGGACCCTCACGCATATGCTATGGTCCCTTGCTTGCAATCCTTGAAGACTTTCTTTGGGAAGACATTCTCACAGTCTTTGAGAGTGTTTCCGAACTCAATTCACGAGAAAGATGAAAACTTTAAGGATTAAACTAGAGAGAAAAAGTAAGAAGGTGATGTTCTGTGCTTCTAGGGTTTGTGAGTAAAAAAGAAGAAGAAAAACAGTATATAAAGCAATCGAAACGAGGTATACGGATCGTCATAAAAGGAAAAATGAAAAATGCATTCTAAAAAATAATTGCCTTTTTGAAAATAGATAATTGTCATATGAAAAATAAAAGATAACTTCCTTTTCGAAAAAGAATAATTTCCACAATTTAAAAAACTTGGGAAGATAACATCAATCAATTGCAGATTAATAAGCAATCGTACCTTTTCGAGATTTTATCCGAAAGATAAATTGCTAGAACTGAAATAACTTACAGTCGTAATCCTTGATCTTCTGAGTCTGAGCATTTTTAGACTTTTATCTCTGAGTCTGAGCTTCTTCAGACTTTAAGATATTAAGTTTGGAACAAATATACTCAAATAGACTTTTCTCTAGTGGCTTTGTAAATATATCTGCCAGCTGATTCTTTGAGTCAATGAATTGAATAAAAAATTCTCCATTTTGAACATGGTCTCTAATAAAATGATGTCGAATCTCTATATGCTTTGCTCTTGAATGAAGAATTAGATTCTTGGTGAGATTAATCGCGCTGGTGTTGTCACATTTGATCTCAGTGCATGAGTCTTCGATTCCAAAGTCTCTTAGTTGTTGTTTTATCCATAGGATTTGAGAACAACAACTTCCAAGAGCCACATACTTTGCTTCTGCTGTTAAGAGAGCTACAGTACTTTGCTTCCTTGAAAACCAAGATACTGTCATGTTACCAAGCAATTGACAAGTGCCCGATGTGACATCCTAAATTTTCAGTCATGTTTTCTATTGAATAAATCGGGCATTTCATTGACGCGTCTATAGACTTGTTCTCAGAGTTGATCACTCTCGAGATAACTAGACTATATGGGGAAGCCATTAAGGAATTTTAATGCAATAGACTTGAGAATTCGACCAGGAATTGATTTCTCGACCGTGTCCATCTTTAGAGGTCATTACGGCACAGATATAAATCAATTTGAGATCAGAGATAGGTTGGTTCGACTGAGATGTATGGCTAATTGTGGGTGACACCACTAAATTGGAAAATTCTCGTTGACCAACACTAGACTGATTTTCTTATTGTTTTGGTACCCCGTGTCCGTATTTGGATCATCGGGATTTTCACGACAATCGAGAGTCGCCAATGAGTCGAGTGGGTTCATAGTGGCTCGAAGAAAATCGACCACGGGTCATTTGCACTAAAAATTTCTAAAAGTTACCCGGTAGCCTAGGTCATGCTAAAAACGTGTCGAATGGAAATTAATTGTGAATGCGAGTCCGATTTCAGAAATTGAAGATTCTGTCATGTCACAATAAATTATAGGAGTGTTGACTTAGTCTTAAAAGATTTTTCTGACACCTGACACTTTCTAGTAAAAAGTTGTCGCCGGGTTGTTTTGTGCAGAAAAAGCCGCAGGTTGTTTTTTATGACAAAATTTGAAAGCATGATGGATATGTGGGTGAGGAAAAATGCCGGGGTAATCGAAGGATGACCAATTGAAATTATAGAAGCCAAATGAGGATGATTTGAGATTATTCAAGTGTCCAATTGAGAGGAGATGATGTCAATTTCGTAACCCCCCTCATGCCTAGCCAAAATGCACCATTTGAGGGGTTGTGAGAAGTGTTGGTGTGGCTCAATGGAGGCCAATGGATTATACATGGCCAAGAACAAGTCTTGGAGATATTTTGTGGAAAAATAAAGCCCAAGGGGCCCTCCATCCCTCCTCATCTCTATCTCTTCTCTCCCCTACCCTCACTCCACCGTCCACCGTCCACCTCCATCCTCCATTCCACTTCTGTTTTGATCTTCAAAGAAACCCGGCGATCGCCCCTGCTCGTTCCACCGAGGCCATTGTCCACGACATCTCCTGCCACTGCTCCATTAATCCCCGCACCCCCACCAGCGTGTGTTTTCTCTACAGCAGACCGGTAAACAAAACCGTTCCAAGCCCACTCACGAGTGCCCTCCGCCAGCTTGTGTCTTCAGCGTCTCCACCGAAGCTGATTTCGGTTTGTTGACCTCCTAGCCCCACACGAAGCCGCCCATCTCCACGAAGCCACTCCACCAAATCCCAATCCACCAAAACTTCGGTCCATCTTGCATCTCTTTAGATGGTTTGCTTACCCAGCAGACCCACCGAGCGAAGCTCCTCCATGCACGTGTCTTCAATCGAGCAAAACCTTAATCCACTCCATTCTTCGCCTACGTCTTCCTCAGTTCGTGCCTCCCGTGCGTGATGCCAGCGAAACCAGCCATGAATTTCAGCACCTTTGGCCCATTAGTAGCCTAGCTCGTTCGTGACTTCAACAAGTCTCCTCGAAGAAGCCCAGCTCATCGGGATGGCCGGTGACCAAAATTTCGTGCTGGTTGTCGTGGTGCAGTCCATTTATTTATTTGAGCTCTACATTGTGTTGAATTGAATTGATTGTGCAATTTGAGGAATTTTTCCTAAATTAATTGAGATTGAGTAATTGAGTTGTGGATGGCCGAGTATGATTGTTTAGCGTCAATAATGCTTTGATGGGTTGTTAAGTGGAGAAGTTTGGGAGAGTGATTTGAATATACTCTTGGCTAAGATCCATCAGGTATGTTAATATTGTGTGAAAATTGAGTGAGTTGATGAGTATGTGGGGATCTATCCCAAGATTAATCAGTGTCGGTATTCAATTAGAATTTGACTATGAGAGGTTGTGAGTTGAACCTCGGAAGTCGCTGAAGTATGGCTATGCCAATTGGGCCGAGATTTGCCACCGAATTTGGAGTCAGTCATGCCCGTTGGGCCGTAAATTGCCACCTATTAAAGGTCGCGCCTGATAAGGCCGTAATTTGCCACTCGATAGGGGTCGCGCTTGAGAAGGCCGTAATCTACCACCTATTAAAGGTCGCGCCCATTGGGCTGTAATTTGCCACTTAAAGATAGGCCGTGTCCTTCGGACCGTAATTTGTTGCCAAGAAATTTGGTAGGTTGTGCTCGTGAAGCCGTGAGTAAGATTTGAGACTAAATAAGGGAAACGACCAGAGAATGGTCTTATTTACATGTAATCAACTAAGTTGATTGATCGAGATATCGATTTGTGATATAATTGCTTGGGTGTCTATTGAATTGTGCTAATATGCAGGTGGAATCTGAGGCCAAGGTAAGTCCTCTGACCTGTGCATGCATAGGTAGCCCGGTTAGTGTATCGGTTTCCTAATCGAGTCTTAGTGAGGTAGAACTTGCTGAGACATAGTCTCATCCCGGTTGTGGGACAACATTTCAGGACCCTGATGAGGAGCCTGAGGAGAAAGAATCCGAAGAGGAGTACCTGGAGGAGAACCCCAATGATGATCCGAGTACGACCTGGATGAGAACTGAGATCCTATCATCTTTTCTGAATCATGTTTAATGAATAGACTTTGAGTTATGCCATGTATAAAGGTTTGGTCAAGGATTTCAATATGAGAAATATGACCTTACTTTTCTATCCCATTGTTTTATTGTTTGGGGATTTATAACTGCTTCCGTATGTGCTTAATAAATGAAAGGGTTGGCGATACTTAGTCCTAAGATATGTCATTATAAAATCGACCAAGTAGAAGGATGTGTGCATGCCCGAGGATCGGGGCGTGACATCCCCTTTTTGTGGTATCAAAGTGAAGTTCAAGATTGGAGTGATAAGGAGCAATGAGTCATAGGATAGTAGTAAGAAAGGCTTTTAAATTCATGCTAGTGCATGTCTGTGGTAGTTGAATGCTAGAATTGCTGCTTGTTTGGGTCACTTTGTTTCTAATTCGTGGTGGAATTGGAAGCTGGCTCTAGTAGATAAAGCTGAGCCATGAGTGGCTAGGAGCCGAGAACTCCTGCAAAGAGGGCTGGTAGGGTCATGACTCGAGGCAGAACGCCGACCAGGGTCGGTGCCCGAGGGGGTCGTGGTAAAGCGCTAGCTGTGGCTAGCGCTAGTGGCGAAGCACCACCTCCTGTTGGTGCTGGGGTAGAAACCCCTGGTGATCCCAGATTTTATGGGATCATGCATGTATTGGAAGCAATGGGTACAAGGTTAGATCAGCAAGACGCTACTGTTGAAGCCGCTGCTCAGGCTGCTGCACCTGCCGCTGCCACTGGAGCCGCCCCTGTAGTCGCACCTACCGTTGCTCAAGCCGCCGTGAATGTTGAAGGTCCACTGAGGATAGTGGTCGCTGCAAGACCAATCTATAAGCTAGTGGAGCATTTCCTAAGACTAAATCCACCGTTGTTCACCGAGTCTAGAGATCCCGAAGCTACTTCTTCATGGATTCAGAAGCTCGAGAAGGCGTTTGCACTGTTGATATGCAACGAGGCTGAGAAGGTAATGTTAGCAACTTACTAGCTGGAGGGAGTTGCGGACACTTGGTGGATGACTACCCGTGAAACGATCTTTCCAGAAGGCGCTGTTCAAGAGTGGAACACTTTCCGTGAAGCCTTCAATGACAAATATTTATTTGAGACTGCTAGAGAGGTGAAGATGGCATAATTCCAACGTCTTCGCCAGGGTTCCCTAACTGTTGATGAATATGAGGCGAAGTTCACTGAACTTTCACGATATGCTCCCGAGTTAATCGAGAACCCTGTGAACTGAGCGAGAAGGTTCAGGGATGGATTCAAACCGAACATGAGGAGTGCCTTAGTCCTTCTGGATTTGAAGACTTACAATGATCTGTATCGGAGAGCTCAGAAAATTGAGAAGGATCAAAATGATAGAGCCGCCTTGTCTAGATCAAGGTTCAGTTCTCATAGAGACAACATCCGCCAAGGAAAGAGGCCTATGCCTGGAAACAGATTCCGCATTCCGCCCAACAGGGAGGGTGGAATCGGAAAGACAGGGTCTAGCCAGAATGGTGTGTGTTGCCTGTGTGGAAGGCAACACAGATTCGCCCCATGCCATTCTAGACCGGGTACTTGTTTTGGGTGTGGCCAGCCGGGTCACATAGCTAGGGACTGGCCCAGAAGACAGGGGAGACCGCAACAGTTGCCACCACCGCCGCAAATGGGATAGATCAGAGGGTATGCCCCTCAGAATGCGCCACAGGGAGGATAGTTGAGGCCTCCAGTCCAAGGCACCGTGTATGCAATTATACAGGGTCAGGCCGAAGCTAAGCCTGATGTAATCACAGATACGGTTCCGTTGAATGGACCGCCGGTTCAGAGATGAATCGAGTTGTGCACTGAGCAAAAGGGCAATGTTCCCATAACAATTATATCAGAGTGGCGCAGCAGAATTTTGGTTAAGTTTATAAAACTTCAATTATTGTAATGAAGTCATATAAAGCATAATCACTGGTTACAGTTGTACTTGAATCCTTTGCCTATGTATAACTTTGATACCATGTATAAAAAGGTTTGGCTCGAGGAGCTTTTGTGTAATGAATTGTTACAGCAATGTGATATAGTTTAATCCATTGAAGGAAGTTATAATGAAGACAGCGTTATGAGTTAGAACTTTAGAAGAACGATGATTGAGATGTCCTGTATCACCCTGGAAAGACGCTTCAGTTGACAAACCAGAATGTTTAGAAAATCCTGCAAGAAGATACCGGTAAGGGAAAAGTTGACGTTAAGATTTCGGAAAATGGAACGTTGAGGTATCGTAAGTGATGATAAGTGTCAAACGGTACGAAACTTGAGGAGAAAACCTTGTCAGTAATTCATTATAATAGTTGCAGTATTCGACCATACAGTGTGAGGTAGGTAGACTGATATGAAGATAGTTATCGTCGTACAGGTTGCAAGTGTCAAATGTGCTAGTAAGTGAAAGTTCGGTAATGCAAGTCGAGAGAACATTTACAATCACTCAAGAGTCTTGAGTGGGAATTGAAGTACATCACGATGGAATGTTGTGATAGGTTTACCAAGAGGTCATAGGAATAATGACTCCAGTTGGGGTAGTGGTTGATAGATCGATGAAGTTGGCCCACTTTATCGCCGTATGGAAGGATATTGATTGGAATAGGCATGCCGAAGTGTATGTGTGTCAGACAGTTTGTCTGCGTGGAGTACTAGTGACGAACTTATATTGGATCCAGAACCCAGGTTCCCAATTTCAGCAGATCAATCAGATAATTCCTTTTGAGGCAGAACAGAGCAGAGTATGCAGAACTTCAGTTTGTTGAGATGAGATCAGAGAAAGAAAGATCACAGGCCGAGGGTCAATTTAGCAGTCAGTGATTGCAGTTGTCGTGATCAGAATCAGATTATAGACTGCTCAATGCCGCCAGAAAAGTTGCATTGTTGAGCATTGAAGGCCCCAAAAGTTCTAAATTGGTCAGTACACCTTTCTAAAGGTGTCACCAATGATGGATACCTTGCGTTTCAGCAAGGAGGGAAAACTGAAACCGAAGTACGTAGGTCCCTTTTGAGATTCTGAAAAGAATCGGGATCCTATCGTATCGTCCTGCATTGCCGCCGAGGTTAGCACAAGTGCATGACGTCTTTCACGTGTCGATGTTGAGGAAATATGAGCCTGACATGACCCACATGTTAAATCTTGAAGAATTAGGCATGGACGACAGAGTGTCGTACATGAAAATTTCGGTTCAGCTTATGGATCAGAAAGATCAGATTCTATGTACCAAGATAGTCCCCTTGGTTAAAGTGGTCTGACAACGCCACGGGATTGAAGAAGCAATCGGGAAAAGTGAGACTAGATGAGGTGATGATACCCCCACCTTTTTGTTTAAGGATTGGTAAAAGTTTAAATTTCGAGGACGAAATTTTTATAAGAGGGGAAGAGTTGTGACATCTCAGATTTTCAGTCATGTTTTCTATTGAATAAATTGGGCATTTCATTGACGCGTCAATAGAGTTGTTCTCAGAGCTGATCACTCTCGAGATAACTGGACTATCTGGGGAAGCCATTAAGGAATTTTAATGCAATAGACTTGAGAATTTGACTAGGAATCGATTTCTCGATAGTGAGGTCATTACGGCACAGATATAAATCAATTCGAGATCAGAGATAGGTTGGTTCGACTGAGATGTGTGGCTAATCGTGGGTGACACCACTAAATTAGAAAATTCTCGTTGACCAACACTAGACTGATTTTCTTATTGTTTTGGTACCTTGTGTCCATATTTGGATCATCAGGATTTTCACGACAATCGAGAGTCGCCAATGAGTCGAGTGGGTTCATAGTGGCTCAAAGAAAATCGACCACGGGTCATTTGTATTAAAAATTTCTAAAAGTTACCCGATAGTCTAGGTTACGCTAAAAACGCCGGGGTAATCGAAGGATGACCAATTGAAATTAACTCCGAATTCGAGTCCGATTTCAGAAATTGAAGATTCTGTCATGTCACAATAAATTATAGGAGTGTCGACTCAGTGTCAAAAGATTTTTTTGACACCTAACACTTTCTAGGAAGAAGTCGCCGCCGGGTTGTTTTGTGCAGAAAAAGCCGCAGGTTGTTTTTGATGACAAAATTTGAAAGCATGATGGATATGTGGGTGAGGAAAAATGCCGGGGTAATCGAAGGATGACCAATTGAAATTATAGAAGCCAAATGAGTATGATTTGAGATTATTCAAGTGTCCAATTGAGAGGAGATGATGCCAATTTCGTAACCCCCCTCATGCCTAGCCAAAATGCACCATTTGAGGGGTTGTGAGAAGTGTTGGTGTGGCTCAATGGAGGCCAAGGGATTATACATGGCCAAGACTAAGTCTTGGAGATATTTTATGGAAAAATAAAACCCAAGGGGCCCTCTATCCCTCCTCATCTCTATCTCTTCTCTCCCCTACTCTCACTCCACCGTCCACCTCCATCCTCCATTCCACTTCTGTTTTGATCTTCGAAGAAACCCAGCGATCGCCCCTGCTCCTTCCACCGAGGCCATCGTCCATGACATCTCCTGCCATCGCTCCATTAATCCCCGCACACTGCAGACTGGTAAACAAAACCGTTCCAAGCCCACTCACGAGCGCCCTCTGCCAGCTCGCATCTTCAGCGTCTCCACCGAAGCTGATTTCGGTTTGTTGACCTCCTAGCCCCACACAAAGCTGCCCATCTCCACGAAGCCACTCCACCGAATCCCAATCCAGGTGGAATTGCTTGGGTGTCTATTGAATTGTGCTAATATGCAGGTGGAATCTGAGGCCAAGGTAAGTCCTCTGATCCGTGCGTGTATAGGCAGCCCGGTTAGTGTATTGGTTTCCTAATCGAGTCTTAGTGGGGTAGAATTTGCTGAGACATAGTCTCATCCCGGTTGTGGGACAACATTTCAGGACCCTGATGAGAAGCCTGAGGAGAAAGAAACCGAAGAGGAGTACCTGGAGGAGAACCCCGATGATGATCCGAGTACAACCCGGATGAGAACTGAGATTCTATCCTCTTTTATGAATCATGTTTAATGAGTAGACTTTGAGTTATGCCATGTATAAAGGTTTGGTCAAGGATTTCAATATGAGAAATATGGCCTTACTTTTCTATCCCATTATTTTATTGTCTGGGGATTTATAACTGCTTCCGCATGTGCTTAATAAACGAAAGGGTCGGCGATACTTAGTTATGGGATATCGCATTATAAAATCGACCAAGTAGAAGGATGTGTGCGTGCCCGAGAATCGGGGCGTGACAATCGAGGTGCTCTTTCTATCAACTCCGCATCCTGCTAGATCTACGTCTGAGTATCCAAGGAGAGTAAAGGCTCTTTCTTTAGGATACCATAGACCTAACTTAGAGGTTGTTGCAACGTATTTGATGATGCGTTTCGCGGCACTTAGATGAGATTCTTTGGGATCTAATTAAAATCTGGGACAAATGCAAACACTAAACAAAATGTCAGATCTAGAGGCAGTAAGGTAAAGAAGTGAATCAATGATACTCTTGTATAGCTTCTGGTCAACTTTATTTCCTCATTCATCTTTGTCTAGCTTTGAAAACCTTGACATTGGTATATCAGTCTTTTTGCAATACTCCAAACCGAACTTTTTGGCAAGTTCTTCAGCATATTCTTCTTGGTGAATGAAAATTCATTCCTTCAATTGTTTTACTTGTAGTCCTAGAAAGAAGGGTAGTTCACCCATCATGCTCATCTCGAATTCATCTTACATAGACTTAGAGAATTTCTTGCACATATTTTCGTTAGGTGATCCAAAAATAATATCATCAACATAGATTTGAACAAGTAAAAAGTTTTTACTTTCCCTTTTGATAAACAGAGTAGTGTCTACTTTACCTTTAACAAAGCCATTTTGGATTAAAAACTTATTTAACCTGTCGTACTAAGCTCGAGATGCTTGCTTTAAACCATATAGCGCATTTTTCAGTCTGAATACAGAGTCTGGTTTCCTTGGGTCTTCAAAACCGGGAGGTTGTTCCACATAGACTTCCTCTTGGATAAATCCATTCAGGGATGCACTTTTGACATCCATTTGGAATAACCTGAAATTCTTATAACAAGAAAAAGCAAGTAATAATCTAACTGCTTCTAACCTTGCTACTGGTATGTAAGTCTCATCATAGTCTATCCCTTCTTCTTGTGTATATCCTTTGGCCACGAGTCTTGCTTTGTTCCTTATAACTTTTCCTTTTTCGTCCATCTTGTTCCTGAAAACCCATTTAACTCCACTAACAAATTTACCTTTTGGTTTAGGAGTTAATTCCTAAACATCATTAACACTGAACTGCCTGAGCTCTTCTTGCATAACTTCAATCCAGCTTTCATCATTTAAAGCTTCTTCTATGCTTTTGGGTTCTATTTCAGAAATAAGAGCTACGGCGCTAGACTCTTCACGCCTTTTGGATCTTATACAAATCCCTTCATCAATGTCACCAATAATAAGTTCTTTGGGATGAATGGACTTGTGCTTCTAGTTGCTGGTTGGTTTGATAAACTGCTGATCTTTTTCTTCATTTGATTCTTCAACGTTCGTTCATTGTTGACCTTCTGTAGTCTGAGCTGCTTTTGGGGAATTAGACTTTGTAGAGTCTGGAGTAGATTCAGATTCTTCAGGTTGAGTCTGGATCGATTGATTTTGTATAAGGTCTTGAAATTTGACATTCATTAATTCTTCCACAAATTGGGTCTTTTTGTTATATACTCTGTAAGCTTTACTGGTGGTTGAATGTCCAAGGAAGATTCTTTCGTTTGATTTTTCTTCAAACTTACCAATTCGATCATTTGCATTTTTCAATATAAAATATTTGCAACCAAACACATGGAAATAGGAAACAGATAGCTTCTTTCCTTTGAACAACTCATAGGGAGTTTTCTCAAGAATCGGTCTTAAGAAAACTCTATTAATGATATAACATGTTGTAGAAACTGCTTTAGCCCAAAAACAAGAAGAAATGTTGCTTCAATTAAAAGTGTTCTAGCCATTTCTTGCAACGATCTATTTTTCCTTTCCACAACTTCATTCTGTTCAGGAGTGTATGGAGATGAGAACATATGCTGAAAACCAGATTCATCACAGAATTTAGCAAAGTCTTGATTTTCAAACTCACCTCCATGGTTTGTCCGTATGCTAGAAATAACACACCCTTTCTCATTATGTACTTTCTTAGCAAACTTTAAAAAATAAAAGAAGGTTTCAAACTTACTTGCCAGAAAGTATACCCAAGTAAATCGTGAATAATCATTCACTATTACTAGGCAATATCTCTTTCCACTAATGCTTTGAGTTCTAGTTGGTCCAAAGAGATCCATATGCAGGAGCTGCAGTACACGATTAGTGGAAACTTGATTTATTGGTTTGAAAGAACTTCTAACATGTTTTCCCAACACATATGGTGTGCATAATTCAGATTTTTGGTATGTCAGGTTGGGTAGTCCACGAACAAGCTTATTTGAAGAGATCTTGGCAATTTGCTTCACGTTGATATGGCCAAGTTTTCGATGCTAGAGATTAGCTTCCTCTTGAATTGAAATTAGACATTGAGATTTTTCTGGTTTGATGTCCAAAAGATAGATGTTCCGATGTCTTCGCCGTGTGAAAGTTTGAGAGAAGTCTTTACTAGTTCCTGAACATATTCCTTCTTGAAAATTGATTTTGAAACCTGTGTCACACAGTTGACTGATACTCAACAAGTTGTAATTGAGTCATTCTACTAAGGAGACGTTGTTGATTATGAGACTTCCAATTTTTACTGTTCCGCATCCGACAATCTTTCATTTGCTATTTCCGTCAAAAGAAACTTTTCCACCATTAACTTGCATAAACTTTATCAAACAACTTGAATCTCCTATCATATGTCTTGAGCATCCACTATCCAAGTACCATTTGACCTTTTTCTTGATAGTGACATGCATTTAAAAAAGAAACTCAAGCT
Organism: Eucalyptus grandis x Eucalyptus urophylla; assembly: GCA_028830015.1. Lineage (NCBI taxonomy): Eukaryota > Viridiplantae > Streptophyta > Magnoliopsida > Myrtales > Myrtaceae > Eucalyptus > Eucalyptus grandis x Eucalyptus urophylla. The sequence continues at coordinate 24,983,364 of CM054189.1, read as the reverse complement.
TTCTTTGGTACTCACACTTTCTTGGGTCCAATGGAGTTAGTGCAATATACGGTCTTTGCCCAATCTTTCTTAACATGTCTCCAAAACATAGGAAATTCTTTCTTAAAGTGTTCTGAGCTGTTGCACTTAGAACATTTAAGAGTGCTACAGTCAACAGGTTTTACAAAGATTTTTTGAAAATGAATTCTAGAAAATTCTTTTATAGGTCTTTGTTTGATTCTTTCCTTTACTTTTGGAAAATCAATTAGTGGAATGGTTTCAGAAGTCATTCCCAAGCCTGATTTGTTAAAGTAAGGTCTTTGTGTTGAAAGAATCTTTTCCAATTTTTCATATCCTATAGAAAACCTTTTCGAAATCCCTGAAATATCATTTTTCAAAAGTATATTTTCTTTTGAAAGAGAGTTTGCATTTTCTTTCAAAGTAATAAAACTTTTATCTAAATTTTTGAACTTTTCTTTCCAAACAATCTCCTGTTGCTTCAGTATAGAATTTTTCCTTTTTAGCTCGGAAATCCTCTTGAGACAGGTTTTGAGACTAAGATACAGTTCATCAATACATTTAGAAACTTTAGTAGGAATTTTTAAATGACTTACCTCGATTTCACTGTCTAAGTCTGAGTCTATATCTGTCTCAGAGTCTGAATCTGATTCTGATTTTGCCATTAAACAATATTAGCATAATCATCATCACTCTCTTCGCATTCGGTATCACTCCAAGTTTCTACTTTGAGTGCATTTCTGTATTTCTCAGCTTTTCCTTTCTTTTTCTTCAGCAAGGGACAGTTGGGTCTGATATGTCCATTTTTCTTGCATTCAAAACAAATCACATCTTTATTGGATTCATCATCCTCAGCTAATTTATTTTGAAGCTTTTGAGAGGTTTGTTTCTTTCAATTGAATCTTCTTCCATTTTTGTTCAGTTTTCTGAACCTTCTTATCATGAGAGCAAACTCTTCATCGTCCATATCATCTTCAGAGTCTGTAACATCAGAGTCATCATTAGATTTTAAAGCAATAGATTTTTTTACCTTTGGAATCTTCATCTTCATTGATTTGCTCCACTTCATAAGACTGAAGAGTCCCAACCAATTCGTTAACGGAGAGTGGCATTGATCCTTTGTGTTTCTCTTATTGAGGTCTTTACGTGATTCCAATCTTTGGAAAGTCCACGCAGCAGTTTGTTAACCTTCATGGGTCCTGAGATTAGTTGACCTTGATACTCAAGACTATTCACGATTTCTGTAAAATGACTTAACATGTCAGTGATAGAGTCTCCTGGCTTCATATTGAAGGCTTCATATTGATCGAGCAGAATATTAATTCTTGTTTCTTTCACTCTATCGGTTCCTTTATAGGTGATGTGTAGCCTATCCCAGACTTCTTTAGCTATTTCACAAGAAGATATTCTATTATATTTAGTAGGAGATAATGCACAATATAAGAAGTAAATTGCTTTTGCATCAAGAGCTTGTTTTTTGGTTATCTCTTCTTGAGTCATCTCACTAGCCTCTGCAACTTCTTTTCCCCTTTCTGAGGCTGTTGTAGCTTTAGGAATGATTTCTTTGTCTACAACATCCCATTCCAAAGGATCTTTTGATCTTAGGAATGCCTTCATCTTGTTTTTCCATATACTGTATTCCTTTCCATCAAAATAAGGCGGTCTGGTGTTGCTTTGCCCTTCAACCAAACCTGGAGCCAACATACTAGCCATCGATCTTTAACTCTGAAGTAAAAACACTTCAATTTAAATGAGTACACAGGCTTTGATACCAATTGATAGAGCTAGTACGAGCACCTAGAGGGGGGGGGGTGAATAGGTGCGAAAACAACTTTTGCAAAATATAATATAAAACTTTACTTTTAACCTGAATCTGGTTGACAATAGACTTTGTAAAGAAAATAAGACTCTAACATTTAAATAGAGTTATGAACAAAATAAAAGAGTTTAGGGAAGAGAATAAAAACACAAGGTTTATAGTGGTTCGGTTTAATCCAAGCCTACGTCCACTCTTTCGTACTGACAGCCCACCGGCTGGATTTTACTATAAATCAAAAGAGTCGTTACAGTATCACATCCTTGATTCCACAATGTAGAGACTCTACTACACTTCCTTAAGGCTTCACAAATATCTAAACTCTCTTTTGAGTACAAATTTACGATCAACAAGTGAATTAGCAAAGAACAAGTAGCTTCAGACTTTGGAATTTTTCTATATCGCACACACTTGAATAACTAGAGAGTCTTCCTTATATACTTATCCATGCCTTCATATCCGTTGGCACCTTCCAAAGAAGTTCTTCCAATTTACCCATTGGACATAATCAATTGGGGAGATCTCGAGTTACTTAAAGAATGTGATGATAGCCCACCAATCCTGCTGGCCTATACAATCAGGATCTAGGTTTCCATAAGTAGAACCTTCCAAGTATACTTTGCCAATCAACGAATCCAAATTACTCGTATTGATTTAAAAACGAATAATAGATCGTGAGATGCTATCTCCAACCGTGAGAACATCTTTAGCCGCTCAAATCAAAAACCTTAAAGAAATACTCGATTATGGATAAGTCTTCTTCGTCGGTCTAGAAACTGTCGATGAGGGCAGACTTTAAATCTTAAGTCTGGTGGTCTTCAGACTTTGACGGAAAAGTCTGCAAGTCTTCAGACTAGACTGATAGAAATGTTTTGTCAGCTTCAAAACATGTAAGGAAGTTTTCTCTAACAAGTATGTTGTTACATAGCTAGGATGGTTAGAATAATTTAATTAGCCCAATAGGTGGTTAGATTAGTAATTTTTAGCTTAATTTTGTATTTATTGAACCGATTTCAACTCGGTCCGAGCCCCCGTTGGTGCCGTTGCAAGCTCAAGTTTCGGCCGCTGTCACGGTGAACCGGTTTTCGTACTAAACTTGTGAGTTTATGCACTAAACTCTACTTAGTAGGCTAATGATGTTTAAACGGTGCTTAGGTTAATTTAAGTGTGATTATTTTAATTGTTAGCTTGTTTAGTTAGATTAGGTTAGTTAGATTAGTTAATTAGGTGGTTAGAAATTGTAGTTAGTTAAGTTAGTATATTGTTACATAGCTAGGATGGTTAGAATAATTTAATTAGCCCAATAGGTGGTTAGATTAGTAATTTTTAGCTTAAGTATGTATTTATTGAATTAATTTGCATTATTTAATTAATTTTGGTAATTATTTAATTATTAAATATTTTCCGGAAATTAGACCGGGATAGTCGATGACCAAAATTTCGTGCCAATTGCAATGGTGTGGTTAATTTATGCAATTGAGTGTTAATTTGTGCAAATTGAGTGTTGATTGGAATTTTGGTTGTTTATTCCAAAATTTGTGAATTTCGATATTTATTCAAACAATCCCAGGTGTCGGATTTTAACACCGAAAATGGTTTTATATACTATATAAAATAGTGGGATTTTAAAAAGGAAGATATCAATTTTTGGGGTTCAATCTAACCATGTACCCACACATGATATTTTCACTGAATGTTTTTAATAAGAAGAAAATAGGCCAAGGTCGTTATCTTAATTGAGGCATGTGAGTGCAAAGCACAATGTCCTTGGCCGAAATTGAATGATCGTGTGCTGGTTAAGAGAAACTGTCCCCGGTGTGTGTCGATGGACGTTACCTATCCCCGGCGTGTGTCGGTGGATATTACCTATCTCTGGTGTGTGTCAGTGGATTTTAGCCATCCCCGGTGTGTGTCGGTGGACGCCGGTCACCGTAGATTCGAGATCGATACTCCTTTGGAAATGTCGTAAGGAATGCCGTCTCCGGTGTGTGTCGAAGGATGTAGCCGTGCTCAAGGGAGGGAGACGGAACCTGGCTATGCTAGAGGACCAGCGTGTGTCGGGTAAAACTGCCTGTGCGGGTAGTAATAATCAATTGGAACGTATGTTGAGTAAATGTGATGAGCCAGATTATGGGACAAAATTGTGTGGCATGGAATGTGACGTGTCATAACGATTTGGCCCTATAATTAGGACCCTTATGATTGAATTGATGGACTGATGTGTTGGTAATTCTTGCTTATGTGAGCAATGATTAATTTAGATGTTCCAATTGATGTGTGAAATTACTATATGCATATGGTTGTGATATAAACTGTGCTGACGTGCAGGAAGGAACTGAGGCAAGGTAAGTCCTCCATTCTAATTGTGTGGTTGTATAATTATGTGGTTAGGACGACTCTAGGCGTATTACCCTCCTAATCGCGGTTTAGAGTGTGAACTCACTGAGATTTATATCTCACCCTATCGTGGACTTAACTTTTTAGGACCATAGGGTGGAAGACCTGGAGCCGAGCTGAGGTGATCTGAGGTGTAGGTCAGATAGGACAGCTCCTTTTGAGAGTCAGTCTTTTGAAGCCTTTTGGTTATAGACTTTTGTACATTATTGAGTATGTTTATAAAAGCATGTTTTGTTGTGAATCTATTGTCCTACTTTTTTTATCCCGAGATGGTTACTGTCAGGAGATTTGTTATTCGCTTTCGCATGTGCAATAAAATGAAAGGGTCGGCGACTTGTCTTGAGAAGTCGCAAATTTTATCGACCACCGAGGGATAGGCACGCGCTCGAGGATCGGGGCGTGACACGCTTGCTCTACTAGTGGCTGGACAAGCTCGCCCTCACTTGACTGCCTCAGTTCAGTGGCTAGCCAGCCCTCTCCTTTGGTCAGTCACTGGAGCCCAAGAAAGAAGGAGGGAGGGAGGAAGGAGGAGAGAGAGGGGGAAAAAAAGACAGAAAAAAGGAAGAAATGATTTAAAATTAACAAAATAATTTGAAAAAATAAAATATTATTAAAAAATTATCGCTAGTGCCGATCGATGGCCACATCAGCATCAATAAGCCAATTTTGCCCTGAATGACGAACCATCATAATTATAAAAGGTTTATGACTCAATTGGCAAAAAAAAAAAGTTTAAAGCTGAATTAGTACAATTATAAAAAATTATAACTTTTTTGGTAATTTTTCCCATCAAAATTAGGTCATATATAGCATTTTTCATGAATTGCATTTGGGTCTAAGTTTGCATCACTTGCATTGCTTATAGTTTAGTCTTCATTAGAAAAAAAAAGGAAAAAAGAAGAGTAAACTTAAAAAGAGTTAATTAGAATTGCATATTTATTTACAAAATCATGGTTCGGCTAAGTTTAATATACTTAGTGCTTAGATCAACTCAGTGTTTGAATTTTTCATTTCTTGGAATTTATTTATTGCTTTTGATTATTGAGGGTTATCTTTATTTATCGCACATGCATGATCACCACTTGCATGTTAGTGGTTAGGTTAAAAATTAATCCAAGTTGTCTGCAAAATATTTTTGAAATAAAAGAGAAAATGTACCGCAAGGGTGTTAAAGTAATCTAACGTATTCAAGTCCATGAATTCATTTACGAAATTAAAATACACTTCCACAATTTATTGTGGTATCTAATCGGCCCACCAATAACCAATCAGTAGCGAGTCCTAAGTGAATTGATTTTGCATGCAAATTCATTCGAAAGTTGCGAATTGATATGTACTTAGGAGAGCTTGAATTAAGTATTTGAACTTAGTAGTCCATTAGCCATCCCTTGGCTGGTTCACCTAAGGAAAGATCGCGACATATTGGGACCCTTTTAGAAAATTACTATAAATTGATCTATTAGTAAAAATTCTAATCGGATAATATTGTCTATATTGGATTATAATTCTAGTAGGATCTCTTAACCTTGTAATACATTTCATTAGAAAGAAATCATCTTTTGAACGTGACTAGGAAGGAAAACTAAAACCAGAGCTGACCACCATTGGAACAGAAGATAATGCTTAAAAAAATCTTGAAATAAAACTCATGGATGTCCTTTTCCAACTTTGATTACATTTGGGTCATGTAATTATTTTCTTACGAGGAAACCTTTCTAACGCAATTCTAGAATTAGTCATCTCCCGCATTGCGTGTTTGACCTTCAATATCTTTTTTAAAAGACAAAAAATAAATAAAAATTATGATAGAATCATGACTGGACTTAAAATTGAAAGTTTTTTATGAGACAAAATGTCAAATTGGGACACCAACTAAAGTTGAAAATTGTTTAGGGCATTAGACTATATATATATAAACAAATTGCCAGTATAGTCAAGCAGCTTTAGAATAGAAAAAGACAACCACCCACACACAATGACGCTACATGCTAATGTTTAAGGCCAGACTGATGACTACCCTACTCTTTGTCTGCCTAAAATCCATGTGTTGAAGCTTTAGTTTTTCGTTAATGAGGGTACCTCACCAATGCAAGCATAGCCAAAGCTACTGATGGGGCCTCTATCGCCTGTCTGCCAGCGTCCTGATGACAGGTTGCATAGATGAATTTTTTATTTTAACTTACTGTTGCCCGCAAGCCCTACCCCCTAAATTAGGAGATAGTTTTTTTTTCTCTCATCTTAGGGAACACCCTCAAAATTTTACATTTTAGAGTTCATATGTAGCAATTTAAGGACTTACTAAGGTTCAAAGCTACTTACGTTCAAGTGCAAACAGATTACCACCCTATTCTTTGTCTACCCAAAGTCTCTATGTGTTGAAGCTTTAGTCTTTCGCTACAAAAGAACCAAAAGGTGCTCTTTCACCTTTTATTTTTTTCCCCAAATAAAGGACCTTGTTTTTTCTTTTTTGGGAAAATAAAGAATATTAATTTTTCTCAATTTTTCCTTTCATCCTATTTTCACACGGGACACATTTCCGTATTTCAACAAATAACCCAACGCACTCCTGGAATTAATCAACACCTAAAGTAAGATCATTTGTCATGTGCAAACCAAAGATGAAGAACGGGGCTTGGAATTAATAAACGGAGAACAAGACAAACAAGAATCATACGTGATATAAAGAACTGAATAGATCATAAAAAATGAGACTTGATTATAATATTATTGTCCCTTGATTGAGCTCAAGATTGCAAATATTATAAAAGAACGAAAGATATTGTCCATATGACAGATGATACAAAATAATTTTCAGAATCACGGTAATTTAGAAGCAAAACTTATGGGAAGGAACTTTCTATTCCATCTACGAAGAAAATGGTCTTATCAATGACACTTGATTTTATGCTAAGTAATACTGACACCGACACACGATACGCGATATAGCACGACACGCCGACACATCGTTTCTAAAAAAATAAAGAATTCCGACACATTAAAACACGTTGTATATTAAATGTATATTTTTATACGTGATGACTTATCATTTTTAGGATTATTTTAATCAAATTAATTTGTTTCAAATTCATAAATAGATAAATAATAAAAGACCATAGAATTAATTACATTAAAAATATTAATCCACCATTTATTAATATCATTCATTGTTTCAATTTGACAAATTCAACTCTACTTAAATAATCCATAAAACTTGGAGAAAAAACAATCAATCCACATTCTGAACTCGCGTGTCAAAGTGTGACATCCTGAAATTCAAGTTCTGTTTTTGAGCGAATAAGTTGAGATTTTCATCGACGCGCTTATAGTTCTTTTCTTTAATTTGATCACTCACAAGATAACTAGTTTACCAGGTGAAGCCGATAAAGGATTATAATATATTAGACTTGAGAATTCGACCAAGAATCGACTGCTCGACCGTGCTAATCTGTAGAGATCATTACGGCATAGTTAAAAATCAATTAGAGACCGGAGATAGGTCGATTTGACAAAGGTATGTGATCAGCGCGTGGGTGATTCCATCTAATTACAAAATTCTTGTTGATCGGCACTAGGCCGATTTTTTTGTCATTTTGGTACCTTGTGTTCGTATTCGAAACCTCGAGATTTTCACGACAACCGAGAGTCGCCAATGTGTCGAAGATGTATGTTGTGGCTTGAAAATAATCAACCATAGGTCAATTGCATTAAAAATTCCTAAAAGTTACTCGGTAGGCTAGGTTACGCTAAAATCGCGCCAGTTAATTGCGAATTTGAATCCGATTTATGAAATTAAAAGTTCGGTCATGTCATAAGTCATTTAAGGAATATCAACTCGTCTTTCGAAGATTTTTCTGTAAACTGAGATTTTTGGCGAAAATTCAAAGTAAGGGCATTTTTTACCGGAAAAATCAGAGGACTGTTTTTTATTGTGTTTTTGGGATGCAAGTTGGTTTTATTGGCGAGGAGAAATGTTAATTTGGTTGAGGACACTTTGGTGGAATTTATGGGGACCGGTTTAGGTCTAATTGAAGAGAAATTGGTTCAATTTGGGGGAAATTATGTGCAAATTCGAAGCCCCCATGGTGTGCAACCTTTTGGACCACTTAGCAAGTGTGTTGGGGAAGTTTTGGAGTGAATAAGGGTTGCTGGTCAAGGGCTGAAGTGGTGGGGCATGTTGGTGGGCTCAAAGGGGACAACTTTGGCTTCTAGAAGGCTTAGTGGCCCCCCTCCAAGTTGTAGTTGGCCCTTCTCCTTCAGCAGATCACATTTCTCTATTTTAAAAGCCTTTGAAGCTCCAAAGAACCAAAAAACCGAGCCAGCCACCGCCTTTGCCTGTCGCACACTCGCTTGCCGCCGTCGTGCCTCACCTCGCCGCTTGCGAGCCCAGCTTGGCATCCTGCTCGCCTCGCGCCCAGCCGCTCATCCTTGGCCATCCTTTGCCCCTGTCCAACAAAGCCTGGCCTTCATTCATCCCTACCAACCATCATGCGCCACCGTCCAGCTGCTAGAAGTCCCCGCCTACCCGCCTACTCACCATTGCCGTCACCGATCCGCCAGCTTTGCCATTTCTAGCCCCGCGCCACCTCTTTCAACCCAAGACCAGAGCTGAGCCCCCTCAGCCCAGCCATGTACTGTTAGGCCCGTTTTGGACCGCTTCTGGGCCTCGTCGGGTGTTGCCGCTTCGGAGTTTGTTGCCCGTCTCTGCGTTGCCGTCGTCATGGACTCACCAGATCGCAAAACCAGTGAGTTTACTCGCTAAACTCTGCTTAGGGAGTTAATGATGCTTAAGGGTTGATTAATTTAGGTTAATTAATTTTATGTGGTTAGTTAGAACGGATTAGCAATTTAATTATTCGATTTTGCATGTTAGGTGGTTAGAGTAGCATAATTAAAGACTAGATATGTTGTATTATCTATCTAGATTGGTTCGGAAATTTTCTAGGCCCGTTTTGGTATTTAATTAGGCGTTTTCGCCCTAAGTTTCTATCTTCGACATTTAATTGTATTTATTTAATTATTTTTGTATTTATTTAATTAATTATTATTTTCTAGAAATTATACTGGGATAGCCGGTGACCAGAATTTCATGCTGATTGCATTGGTGTGCTTGGTTTATTTAATTGATTGCCAATTTGTGCTATTTGAGTGGTAATGGTAATTTTGGGGTATTTATCTCAAAATTGAGTAATTTCAGTATTTAATTCGGAAACACCGAGCGTCGGTTTACAACATCAAAAATATATTTTTGGAATAAATTAAATAATGAAATTTTTTAAAAGAAAATTATTGTATTTTGGCTAAAGCCAACCGTGTACCCATACACGATTATTTTTATCGGATATTATAAAAGCAGTGAATCATCAATTAGCGAGAACAGTATACTATATCAGCCTGTGGGCCTTGATATGTCAGCTTCGTTGAGCAAAAATATTTATCAGCTTCAGTGAACTATATTATCTAGTAGCTTTAGTAAGCAATAATATGGATATCTAGCAGTTTGGGTGAGCAATATAAATATCTAGCAGCTTCGGCGAGCAATATGGATATCCAGCAGCTTTGGCAAGCAATATAGATATATAGCAGCTTCAGTGAGCAGTACTCAAATCGATTGGATTTATAGATGGTATTGATGGTATTGAATCGTATTTAATATTCTCTTACTTTTACCAAATAAAAAATAAAAAATAAAAAATTGAGTGATTCGATTGATCGATGACTTGAATTGAATTGAATTGATTGGTTGAGTATATGATTTTCACTGACGTGTAGGAAGGAATTGAGGCAACGTAAGTCCTCTATCTTGTGTGTGCATAGGAGGCCTTTAGGCGTATTTCTTTCCTATTCGGAGTTTAGGGGGTGGACTTGTTAAGACATTGTCTTACCCCATCGTGGGCTCAACCTTTTCAAGTCCATAGATGGTTGCTCCTCCTGAGCGTTTTGGCCGGCCCAAAAAGGTCACCGAATAGGTCATGCGGATTCCTCTTCCCAGGGGTTAAGGAACTTGGGTCTATGAGCTCGTGAGGACCATCGTTTGGGTTGATGTGGCCCTACCTCGGAGAGTACCCCATCAATTCAAAGTGTGGTACCGTTACAAGCGAAATGGACCCAGAGAGGGTCCCCTCTAGGAGTCAGAGGTACATGCATCGGTGTTGGAGATCGCTTTCGGTGAGGGTACAGCTGACCCTCCTGGTAGGGGCAATGGTGGACCCAAGTCCCCAAGAGAGTTCGGAGGTTTCTGATGGGGATTCGACTGCCCAGAGTTCTTATAAACCTTTCTCGTATAGACTCTCGTCTATAGACTAGTATTGTAAATAAACTAGCTGGCTGTGTATAAAGATGTGTTGTGGTTTGTGGAATTTGTGGCCCTGCTTTTCTATCCTATCTTTGTGTTGTTTGGGGATTTATTTATACACTTCCGCATGTGCATTAAAATGAATGGATTGGTGACGCGTCTTGGGATGTCGCAAAATGATCGACCACTGAGGGATGGGCACGCGCTCGAGGATCAGGGCGTGACACAAAGCGTGTCAGAAGAGAAAAGAAAAATAAACTTGAAGGTGAATTATGTGTCACGGGTAATAAGAGTAAGAAGAAAAGAGAAAGCTAGGTTTTTCTTCTTTTCCAATTTATTATTTTTATCATTTTTTTTTATTTTCTTATATATTTATATTTTCACCATTCATTTATTGAAAGTTTTCAAAATTGACACTATGATTGTTGCAATCATGTGTCAAAATATCGAATTCACATGTTGGAATTCCCGACTCGCATGTCGGAAAGTGTCCGAGAGTTAATTAGGTGTCGAATTGTTCGACACATGTTGATCAAGTGCTGGAGAATGTCGAAGAGTGTTGGACACGTGTCAGAGTATCTAACATGACACAAAAGATCTCGGAAAGTGTATGTGCTTCCTAGATAAAGCTGCTAAATCACAACCCAAATACAAATTTGTTTTACAGTAATAAAATTTATAGGAAATTGAATAGGAGGTGAGGTACGGTTAACCAAATATCTTTAAGGTGATTAGTTCATGTCAACAGTGTTAAGCAGCTTCATAAACTATGCTTCTCAAGATATAACACTTCAAACCCTTTTATATTAACACTATATAAACATGACTTTGTCAAAAACTTTTAGAAACCGGCACACTTGGAGAAATGTTTTTCCAAAGATAAATTCTAATTTCTGAATGACTTTATCCACCGCAAATTAAAGAAGACTCAAAAGATAATTATTTTCGTAAGGTAAAGATTATCTTGGAATTGTTGTGGAAAACTGTGGAAGATCCGTCATTAACATGTCCCTTAATGCAAGTAAAATCTACTAACGAAGATGAAGGAATTCCTCCATTAATGCATCCATCCATTAATTCGTCAATAAATGCAAACTGCTGCATATGCATCCACTAATGCATCAATTAATTTGTCCATAAAACTATTGCTGATGCACAAAGGCTGAAGGAATGCATTTATTAAATCATCCATTAACGCCAAGGTTGAAGAAGAAATGTGTGAGCTTATGTTGAGTCAATAATACCATTAATTTCAACATTTTGCATGTCACATAAAATAAGAAAATACATAGGATTTCAACAGGTGGTGCAGCCATTGACGCTCATTCTGCCGGGCTTTGTTATTATACATTTATAAAGTTCAAATGAAGCGTATACAATCCGGGATCATCATTAACACTTAACAGTATACTCGGTGTTTGCGTCAGGAATCCTTGACATCACCATGTCAGATTACAACTACAACGACAACGAACAAGCTCTTCCAGAGGATCGAGACTTTGAGATGACCGAAGCCCAGTTGAGATTCTCTTAGTTTCACGTCGGCTCATTAACTCCACTCCATCATCCTCCAACAAATTGAAGCGAAAATCGTACTTTATAAGCGAACGATGACAATCGTAATTGATGCCAAGGGAGATTATTCACCTGTAAGATGAATGCGGATATTCAATCAGAGCTCGTAGAGGATCGAGACATCAACTCGAACAATCTGCAAAATCATCTATAAAGAACTGCATAATTTACGTTGAGGCATGTCCCTCTCTTACTTTTGACTGGTAAGCTCCGCATTTATCGCTATCCCGAGGCCGCCTTTGTCTACAGGATTAGGAAATCCTACTTCAGGAGATGGTGTGCCTTGCTTATTGGTCAAAACGTCGTTGCTTTGGCTGGAGTCACTTGATGGACTCGGGGGAAAGGAAGTGTTTTCCAAAGTTACAACAGCTGCAATCTCATTGCCACCATCATGTATACTTTTATCTCTAAATCTGCCTTTCCTAAAAGTATAGGAATTGAGGTCTCTTTGGTAAAATCTTCTTCCTAATGAAACAATTTTCTCCCACGATGAACTTGAAGAACCTGTTACTTCATGCCAGTTTCTTTTGACGAACATGACCATGAAAATGAGGAGAGCTAAAACTGCAGCAGCTCCAGCAATGAAGAATAGGCCCAAGAAACTATCCAAACCCAAGCTGTTGGAAGAAAGCGAGGTAGTCAAATTCGGGCAGTTGGTCTTCGATGTAAACCATGTGTTCTCGATTTCTGTCATTTTAGGCCCTTCGGTTATGTTTAGGAGTGCTCGTGAAATATCCGGTACAAGTTGAGACCCTTTGGGGAAAACCTGTAAACAAAAAGACACGGTCTAAGATTTTTCAATAAAAGAAATAACTACTAATCCTAGTAATTGGAAATTTTGAGGGTTCTCTTTTGGTTAGAATCAAGGGATAGGACTTACAAAGCCCAATCCAGCAGTTTTAGATGCCGGGATCATGGTATATTTGTTACAATATTGAGAAAGCATAAGTTTAATGACAGGGACTTCGTCGAACGCTGCTGCGATACCACCCTTTGCGCTTCCATTGGAAAGAAGCGCATCGCATTCTTCAGCAGACTTAAAAGATATAAGCCTAGAATCGTCGAAGTTCATTTGCTTTAGAATTCCATAGGAAAAAGAGCCATCCTGGTATCCCACTTTTTCTCCACTCTTTTGGAGCTGATTCAGATCAGTAACAGGTGGTTGACTATTTTGCACCACCAAAAGAGAGCTCAAGCTTGCTGTATAACTTTGCGTAAGGATAAGTACCACGAAAACCCAAATGATCACAACAAATCGTGCTAGGTTGCTAAATACTCTGTCCGCTGCAATCCAAATTAAGGGTAAGCACGTAAATTCTACAACAATGATATGTAACTTGTAATGTTCGATTGATCTATTAAAGTGAAAGGCACTTACTTTGTGCGAAGACAATGGTTGAAAAGGAAAACCAGAAGCTAGTGGAAACTTGATGCATGGCCGGACCCCTGAAGTCTTCATTGACCCGATGTTCAAGAATCCACACGACCAGTGCTATGAACACAAAGAAGCATACGGTTGCTAGCCAAAGGTCCCAAGTGAGTGGCTGCAAGAAAACCCAGGCACTTTTGCCCTTGTAGTCCTTGTATGGCACGAGCAACGCATTTCCCGATTCAGTGTATGCTATAGTGAAGTCCACGTACAATGATCTGTTCGCAATAATTGTTGTATCACCCACCACTGCATCATAATTCTGTTCCAACAAAAGGAAGGGAAATCTTTTCTATGTCAACCACATGACAGCATAGTAAGTTTCAACATATAACCACACAAAATCAAGCACTTGCAATGAGTTACCTCACCTGGTAAAATACTTGATCGATCATATCATTGTAACTGCCAGCACTACTTCCATTAGGCAAGGCAAAAGGAAAAAAGTCATAAGGCACAGCATAAGGTAATTTTTCTATCACAGCTTGAAAGATGTCGATACAATATCCGGTGACTAGGGATGTGTTCGTGCTAGGATCTCGGGTCACCTTCACGAATTGGTTAAAACCCTCCTTCACAGGAACTAAGATTCTCAATCTCTTCCCATTCACAGGAATCTCCCATCCCTTGGGAATAGAAGTTGAATCGCCGGGCCATATTATTGGTCCAAGGTTACTCTTGAAAGTGGAATATTTGCTTCTGTTGAATGAATTCAAATCTCTCAGCAGCCCATTTTCTAGCGTCCAAAACCCAATCCCTCTTGCTGCATTTCCATTGATATTAACTATCTGGAACACTGACGACTCTCGCTGCCCATTGACGAGGCTAAAATATCCAGTGAGGCCCACGAATGTCATATTGGCTAGATTTTGGAGAAGCTTCTGACCATTTTGAGAGACCCTAATAGTGTCAACATCTATCACATCTGTGGAAGCATTCAACGTCTGGAAGGTAAAATTCGCCGCACCCATTTCCTCGACAGCCATTGCCAGAGCCCAAGCAGCGTCATAAGCCCAATATCCAAAAATGTTCAATATAGGATTAAGGATGGATGGGTTGTCTTGTTGGAATTTCATCTTCCATCGGAGCATGAAGTCGTGCAGGTTTTGCGTGCTCGGAACATGAGTCTTGATGCCCAATACTCCTTGCATGGAATTAGCGACAACAGACGAATCCACAGAACGCCATAGGTTAGTGATTCCATTAGTCATTATCCACACATAACCTTCACTCATCATTCCCACCTCTTTTACTTTGGCAAAAAGCCGATAACCGAGGGTAGGTAACATGTGCACGATGAAGACCCGCGTTTGCATCGTCATTAACTTGTAGAGTTCTCGTAGGATTTGATCGTCTGTGGCCAAAGGATGAATGAGGCTCCTATAGGGCACTCGCGTGTCAACCATTTCCAAAGCATCTGTAAGAGAAGGTATGATGCCTTCTGCGAACTCATTGTCAATGTATACGAGGACTGCTTCTCTCCAGCCAAAAGCTTTCACGACTGCACTTATGGCATTCACTTGGGACGAGTCATTTTGCGCAGCTCGAATGAAGTATGGACTCCGAATGGAACTGAGGGAGGGACTAGTAGCAGAAAAAGAGATGATCGGCACATGTAATTTGTTTCCAAGGTGAATGAGGAAGACTGCTTGCGCTGAACCTTGAGGACCTATTATGGCTTGGACTTGCTTGTTCTTTATCAGATCAAGTGCTGCAAGGGTGAACCAGAAGACGGTGGAAAAATAAAAATAAGTCACATAATAACATGACTTCTTATTGGAAAGGCATATTATTGATCAGAAGTCAATTAAAACTTGATGCAATATCATAAAATTAGAAATGTTTAAGAAAAAGGATGTGTCTGCTAATGATTAAAACGTCTTCATTTTCTTCGTTTATTGTAGGGACATTAACCCATGTCAATAAAATGTTTATGAAGTTGAATGTATTGCTGAAGTTTCTTTCATTATGATTAGACTCCTAATTCAACGTGTCCTTAAGATGAAACAATGTAAATTACTCCAACACTGGTAAGTGAAACCTCTTATTTTCAAGTACATGTGAAATTATACTCACGAAATATGGTCGAACCTTCCCATTTGGATACTAATGTAATTTCAGACATCATGAACAATTGCGTGCAAATGCAAAATTTATTAATGTTGAGAAAGCGCATTTTAATTAAGTAAACTATAGATTCATGAAATTATTTGTACTATGTAGTGAGAATTGAGGCTGCACCTCTATTTCATACCAACTGAAACCAACCCATGAGGTTGTTGAAAGATTTAATTTATTGACCAATCAACAACTAGCTCCTTCGAAACAGAAATGATTGTGTGACAGACTTTAATATAAAATGAGAATAACAGTCTATTTTGAAATATAAAAAATCAAATCACAAATAATTATAAATTGTTGTATGGCCTACTTTTTTAAGAATTTAGCTCATAATAGACTATTATTCTCATAGTACCTTAAGGACTGTTGTGCTATCAAAGTCCCTTTCAATAAAAGTAATATTAAGAACCAAACACAAGAGGATAAATTTGTCATCAAGTGGATTCTTTTTCATCGTTAAGTTGACCTCTTTATCTCATGCCATTTGAAAATTCCACTCTAGAATCCAAGCCCCATATTCCAAGTCCATGGATTTATGAGGAAAGACCTTTGTGATGTGTATTATATTGCAAGCCTCTCATCATCCATATTAAAGTCCTTTCACTTATTGACAAATATTTGGTTGAACTTCAAACCTAAGTTGTTTTATTTGACCATTAAAACACAGTTTCCCTGGAAATTACTTATCATTAACTCAACTCGATACTAGAATGTTATGCATGGCTCAACTGGAAATAGAATAATTATGTAGAAATATGTCCTATGTACATATTTTCCCAAAGATGAATTTTAAATTTTCTTTATCAACAATCTCCATAGAAATGATTATCTTTCTAGCCTGAAAAGCACAATAATGTTAGGCTCTTTTTTCCAAAACTATAACTATATAGCATGTGTCTTCAGCAAGATAATTTCTAATAGAGTTCACTTATCATCTACATTTAGACATAATTTTATAAAATTTTACTACATATACAGAGGGCAAGAGTGACAGGAAAGCTTTATACTCTTCAAGAATAGAACAAGAAATAGTAGTCCAATATTTCCTCATCCCAGATCATAAACAAGAATCCTATTTGCACGTCTTTAACAAGATGAAACTTTGTATCCACAGATTTTATGTACATATGTTCATTTTGGTGCAATATGAGATGATGGAGAAGGTGGACTTTTCTCTACTGAATCTTCAAGATCCTCTTTACGTGAACCACGCCCTAGGGTGGTTTTACCCTGGCACCATCATTTCCCTGAACCACACCTACGGATTGATTACCTGGGGAAGGCTTCACGGGGATTAGGCGTGCTGGCCGATTTCCCTTAAAGGGATTGTGGCCGGTCCAGCAATGGGGTTAAGTATATTTTTCAAGGCCTTAACCCTGCCTTTACGGAAGACAGACATGCAGGGACTCCCACCCTAGGGTGGATCCCTCCACTTGTTTCTTCCTTAAGCAGTTTAAAGACTTGCTCAAGTCTTTACAGATTTTATGTACATATGTTCATTTTGGTGCAATATGAGATGATGGAGAAGGTGGACTTTTCTGTACTGAATCTTCAATATCCTCTTTACGTCATCTTTGATCCTATCATAAGATGATAAGGACTTCGTTTTCGCGATGATTATAAAAATAAAAAAAACCCTTTTAATATATTGCAATCATTAACTTTGGAAGGGGGAAAGAAAGTTCCGCCTGTCTAAACCAAGTGTATATAAAAGGCAACTAAGACAGTGAGTACAGATTGGTGACAGACAGTTCTTGCGGGTGAGCAAAAATCTTGGTCCCTTTCTTTTTTGGTAAACTTAACCTTGGTCGTTCCTTCATGAAGCTTTGGAAAATGTTGCTTGGACCATCGCTGCTAGGCAAATGCATATTTCTTTGAATGGAACACATATTTTGTCATTGAAAACTTAATTGGGGATTGTTTTTACATTTCAAATATATAGAAGCTGAAATTTTCATATGATTCTCACATATGTTGTTACGACCAATAATTGGTTTTTCTCTTGTATCACGCAAACAATTGCATAGAATAGTTTATGCTCTTCCGCGGTATGTGTATTAACCTAAAACCAAACCCCTTCGAAGTTCAAGCAGAGATTTAACCTCATAAAATTCGGTAAAAGAAAAGATTAACCAAAACAATCTTCAACACGATCAACATAAGTTCAAAAATGTTAACCCAAAAACTGGTGTCATCACATACTTCTGGCCAAGCATCGTGACCAGTCAGTATGTTAGAGAGAGAGAGAGAGAGAGAGAAGAGAGAGAGAGAGAGAGAGAGAGAGAGAGAGAGAGAGAGAGAGAGAGAGAGAGAGAGAGAACCTCCAGCAGCAGCGGCAACCTCATCTCGTTTGGAGTCCCTAACGTTGAGGACGAGCCTAGTCTTGTAGGAAGGGTTTGAACTATAAAAGTCAGAGAGAGACATGTTAATGCAGGTCAATCCCATCTGACCCACCTCCGTCTCCAGATCAAGAATCACCCCAACGTTCACCGAAATCGTTGTTGGATTGCTGTTGTTACTGCCTTGCGCCACTGCTGGCTGAGTGTCGTCGGTTAAGGTCAGAACTACTGCGAAAAAGGAGAGGGCTAAAAAGGGGAGCTTTTCAGCATCGAAAAAGATTCTTAGAGGAATCATTGAAAAGCGTTGTGTGAAAAGGCAAATGAGTGTGTTTGTGTTTGCGTTTCTGTGTGTGTGTGTGAGAGAGAGAGAGAGAGAGAGAGAGAGAGACTTGGAGGATATGATGATCACTACGATGTATTTATATTGGAGAAGTGCTTCGAAAAGGTAGGACAAAACATGGAAAGCTTCTATTCAAGAATTGTTGGGCATGAGCGTGACCTCTAGTAGTACCAATAGTTCATGGTTTTTTCTTTCTTCTTTCATATTTTTATTGTCTTTCGTAGAAAGTCATATAGCCTTGTCTATTCTTTAGTAAGCCTAAACATCTATCTCCTTCACCTATTATGCGGAGTAGTCAAAATAGCTCTGTTTGAAAGGTATTCATAGTTGGTTCCGGTCTTGCTAAAATTAGGATAATTTGTTTCCTCCATATTATTGATTTTCTCGTCTCCCTTCTCTTAAAAATTTTTCTATCTTGCCTCTGCCAACATCTAACAACCTTCTATTCAAAGCATTTTACCACATTGGCTTGCCCATTTGGCATAATGAAAAAAAAAAAAAAGTAACTGGGATTATATTATATGTAGGATTTTGTTCCGATCAACCATAAAGCAATGGAGACATGTCAGTCACACATATCCTATTTAAGTTTCACATCATTTTACTATTGAAGAAAATTTCCTTACTAGTTTTGATGATTAACAAAACTTTCTTTGATTTTGATTAAAAGTTTCTCCAGGTGGAAATTCTGATGAGCACCATCAAACGTTACTCATCAGACTTAGAGATTCAGACTCTAAATTCTGAAGTAATTGATATCTTTGATATTTGATTATCAGGATATTGTTCTAAAAGATAATCAAAGGGTTGTTGACTTTGATTTCTTCGAATCTTCTGGGATTAAGATAAAGCATATTTTCAAAGCATATTTTCAACAAACTTCTTATGACAAATTTGTGTGCCGAGATTTTTCCAAATTATCCCTCTTTAACATCATACTTTTACTCAAGCTTTTTTTTTATTTTCCTGATACCATTGAATTTACTATTATTATAGATCTATTATTATTCATGCTATTGATTTAGCAAGAATTCTCTATGTCAGTCACCTCAGAATTTGTCCCAATTGATATTGATCTTGACATAGCTTATCAATCTCTCTCGGATATCTCAGATTTTTCACGAGATGGTCTATCTCATGTTTCACATCATAACTTCCCCTTGAAATAGATTGTTTTGCAAAAAATTATAATTAATTGTCTTTGGCCAAAAGGTTCCACAAGAACAAATGTCTCTCGATATGAAGCCAAAGGACAGTTCCCTATGGATCTTTGATTACAAATTTTTTCATGCATTATGATATTGCGATCCCATCCAATTTCTAGAAGAAGCAACTCCCTTTTGTTATCAATGGATGAAAAAATGATGAAGAAGATGTGATTTAGATTTGTTTAGGGATAGTGGCAAGATAGATATGGCAAGTCCATTCGAACTAATGTTGAAGGTCCAGTGGCAGACTTAGCCTCACCTCCTGCAAAAAGAAGAAGAACTCAGGCTGATCGAAGTGGATCTTAGTCACTCTTGTAGAGATTGACTGGAGAATCTTCTGAGGAGTTTGATTTGACAGGAGTGTTGGCTTATTTTCTGTTTGACTTATCGGTTTGCTTGAGGTATTTTTTGGTTTTTGCTTTGATTGGTTGTTACTAAGTATTGAACTAATTGGTTTGCTATTATGGTTTGCTATTATATTACTATTTTTACCGTTAGTGTTGTTGACAAAGAGGGGGAGAAATACGCAGAACTTCTACGATATTTTTCGAAGATTTTGATGCAATGCAATTCTTACTCTGAGGATATGTTTTTTCCAGGATTGGTTAAATCTTTCCTATCCCTTATGTAAAATATCTATAAGAATCTCAACTTTTATATCTTTCATTCTTATAGATCAAATTTGCACTCTAAATACAGATTCTACTATTTTCAGAGTTTTATCAAAATCATTTATTTTAAATCAGCTCTGTTGTAAAAAAGTTTTGTCATCATCAAAAGAGGGAGACTGTTGAGGAAAATTTCCTTACTAGTTTTGATGATTAACAAAATTTTCTATGATTCTGATGAAAATTTTTTCCAGTGGAAACTCTTATGAGCACCATTAGACATTAATCATTAGACTCAAAGATTTAGACTCTAAATCCTGAAGTAATTCATATAGTTGATATAGATATTGTTCTAGAAGACAATCCTTGGGCTAGAAAATCAATGGATTTCTTTCTATAATCAAGAGACTTATCCAAGAGGGAATGAATATCAAATCCAATCTCTTAAGATGGATTTTAGTGAATGTTGGATGAATTAATCTTCAAAAGATGAAATACTCTTTCCATGTGAAGCACTCTTCTTAAGGAAACTCTATCTGTTGTATGGGCAACATAATTGATGACAGACTTTGTCACGCCCCGATCCTCAAGTACGTGCCCATCTCTCACCTGGTTGATTAATAGCGATGCTCTAGGATGCATCGCCGACTCTTTTATTTTAATACGCATGCGGAAGCATAAAATAATCCCTAGACAATAAAACAATGGGATAGAAAAGTAGGGCTATATTTTTCACTATTGAAAAGTGATAACTACACTTTTATACAAGGCAAACCACATAGTATATATTACAATACTATTCACTAAAGGCTGAACTATCACACATCAGTTCTCAACCTAGGTTTGCAAACAAGATGAGATCTCAGTCCTCATCAGGGTCGTAGTCTGGATCCTCCTCTAGATCATCCTCTTCTTCAGGATCTTCTTCATCTGGCTCCTTATCAGGGTCTTCCAACTCCTGATCCTCCTCTAGTTCCTCCTCCCCAGGTTTCTCCTCTGGGTATACCTCTTCTTGATCGACCTCTCCCTCTGGCATGCTCCAGCTAGAGTCTACTACTGATTGCTTGGGGGAGTCGATGTCACTCTCAAATTTAGGGTCTTTTGCATCTACCACCGACCCATCCTTATGATCAGCCGTCCCCTCCCGGAATGCTTCCTCTAGAACAAACATAGGCACATCACCTTCTAGCAAGGGACCCTCCCTTCGCCCGTCATGATACTCATGATACCATGACCGATACTCATGGGGCCTCAGGGCGTCCTTACCCACATCAACCTAGATGGTCGACTTAACCAGAACATACTCTAATCCTTCCGGGTGGGGGTGTATCGGGAAGTGAGTCTCTATCTCGATGACTTCCTTGGGTATACCAAAATGCATAGGAGGACAATGAGGTGGAACTGCTGCTATCTAGGGACTTGAAATGGTTATACAATAACCATTGAGACAGCGTCCCAGCGAGTTCTATCTCCTAAGACTCGATTAGTAAACCAATATGCCATACAAGCTGCCTATGCACACGCGGGTCAGAGGACTTACCTTGGTCTCAGATTCCACCTGCAAATCAGTACGATTCAATAGGCACCCAAACAATCACAATATATCGAAATATCGATCAATCGACCTAGTCGATTACATGTCAATCTAACCATTTCCTAGTCATTCTAGCCATTACTATTCAGTCTCAACTGACAGAACCAATCACCGAGCCATGTACATTCTTGGAGGCAATATTCCTTATCACTGAGCCACGTGCATTCTCTGAGGTGATATAAAAATCTAGTCACCGAGCCACGTGCATTCTCCAATGTGACAAATTAAATTATCAAGTTAATACTATGTCTTTCTCTTAGATGACATCCTTAGTCATCAAGCCAACAAAAACAATGAAATCAATTTCTCATTTAGTTACCAAATTTTCCAACTTTAAAATAAAATACTCATCCACATCATTTCACTCAATTTGCACAATCAGGTACTCAATTAAATAAATAGAGATCACCACTGCAATCAGCACAAAATTCCGGTTGTCAGCTATTCTAGCCTAATTTCCAGAAAATAAATAAATAAATAAATAATTACAAAAAATTAATAAATAAATAGCAATAAATCCAATTTAGGCCTGTAATGTCTAATTGGAAGCCGATACGAACCAGGAAAAATCCCGAGGTTCGTTCAATAAATACTAGAAGCTCTCTACTTGCTAATGACTAAGTCTAACCGCCTAACATGCATCATTAAGTCACTAATTTAATTGATCTAAACTAATCTAACCACCTAATCATGCTTAATTAACACTAAAATAACCATCCAATTTCATCCATTCGATCATATCCCGATTACTTGACACAAAGATTCGTCGAATGGGCTGGTTATGCAAGTCATGTGAAGACAAAGTGAATAATTTCTCGGAAAATTTGTATCTTTTATGAAGCTCAACAAGAAATTGAGTCAGAACAACAATCACGTGGTTCGTACGATTAGTCGAAGTCATATGATGGTTGATACAGGCTGGATGATTATTTAATGACGGGTCCAAACTTTCTAGTTTTCACAGGAGTCCTTTTCATTTGGCTGTCCCATGTACTTGAGTAGTACAAATAAAATAATAGTAAATGATAAAAAATTAAGAACAAAAAAACTTAGTGCCCATGATTCACGGGAATGCTCTAGGCCGTTCGATTTGGGGCTGCACACCACAAGAAATTTTTTACTAATTCATAAGCATTTGTTTTATGAGTGTGTGTAGTTCGAGATTATCGTAAATACTAGTGAAATGTCCGTCTACGAGTCAAAGAAAACAAACTTATATGTTTTGGAAAATCATATGAGATATTCATTTTTCAAAAATTCATTTATTTAAACCGATAAAAAATTCATGATATTAGAATATGATATCCTCATCCTGTTATATTTGCTTTCATAAATTGAAAATTGATGAGATTTATATTGGATCATGAATTTAATCATGTTTACATGCCACTATATATATGTATGTATGTATGTATGTATGTATCATGTATATATCATGTATATTAGTCCTATAAATAGAATCTTATACTTGATATGCTAGTATCTATACTGCTTAATTGAAATAAATATGCATGAGACAATATAACCTTCCTTTTTCAATATTGTGTGCCCAAAGTCAAGACTTTGACTTTGGGCCTCATGTCCCTTTCCTTCTTTAAGGGGATTCGTACATTGTAGGTAAGGGGAAAAAAACCTTCCTTTTTCTTCCTTTTTCTTTCATCTCATATATTTCCTCTTTTGTCTTATAGTGATATTTTGCACGTCCAAAAGTATGTCCAATAAGAAGAAAGATTTCTTCATCTGATTTGTAATCCCCTCAGGAAAATCTTTCTCGATAAAATTCGGTTTAACAAATCGTTATCCGAATTCAAACTCGAAACACTAATTTAACATATATGATTGTTAGTAAACTTGTAAGTAAACCCTCTCACAAGCGAACCGAACCTAATGAACAGGCCCTAGAATGACTTATCGAAGAATAGCAATAGAATGATAAACTAAATAGGACATAGAAATGAGACTTGATCATGATATTGATGTCTCCTGATTGAGCTTAAGAGTGTAAATATCATATAATAAAGAAAAATATTGTCCAGGACACAGTTGACACAAAATAATATATGTTCAGAATTATGGTAATTAAGAAACACAGTTTATGAACAAAAATTCCTTTTTGTCTTATGAGAAAATAATTTTGCCAATTACACTCTATCTTTTGTATAATGATATTTGGAAAATTGAACCGACTTTGATATAATATCGGCCAAATGATGCATATTACAATTAAGAGACATATCTCCAGCGCAAAAAGAAAAAAAGACCCGAATTAAAGGAAGACGTTGTGAATTGACTATGCTTCTTTGGAATTGTATAATGTGTATCAACCACGTGAATATTATATTGTGATCATCTATCATTAAGGATAGAGGAACATATGACTCTTTCAATGGACTATGCTCTAAACTTGATTTTCAAACTTGTGAAATTTTACCAATATCAAAATGAACACGGCCATAAACAAAATAGACGGTTTCAAACTCTAAATCTTTCAAAATCAAGCACTGGACAATTGGAGTTTAAAATCTTATCTAATTAAAATTAATCAAGGAGAATTATTACGAGTTCAACAAGAGTTGAAGTGTGACATGAATAAGAACTTAGATTTATAATTATTTAGTAAAATATTCCGTCTATTTAATAAGATGAATGTTCTTATTCTCAACTGAACGTGGAATTGAAAGGCCATTGAAATTCTACACATTGGTGGTTGTGGTCTTCATCAGCTGCAAATGTCTACTTCGAGTTGAATCTTTCCAAGTCTCTTAGTTTGAAACTTGAGCTTCTTATCATTAAAAATTCAAGACTTGAGCGACAAGTTTAGAAGCATATGAATTATGCAATGTCATATTGGCAGTGCATGTTTGCTAAAACTACCGTGAAATTTCCAAGATTAGTTTAACTGCTAATTACAAGCAATGAATATATTATTAATTCACTAGTAATTATTTCTAGTATACATCGAATCGTCATAGGCTTGTAATGTTTGCATTGTCCCTGTAGGTTTTTATCAAGTAAATTCTTAGAGCTTGTTCTGTCTCTTTCACATGCAAATTCTAGGAAAGTGCTTGTTCTGTCCCTTCTAGATTTGGTGAGGGGTCTCGCTTGGTGAGGGGGACCCTCTCTTGAGGCTAGTTAAGAGACTGGTACTAGCCCTCACTAGAGGCCGATGACGGTGATCCCTACCTGTGGCTGGCGATCCCTACTGACTATCGTTGAGGACTGGTGACTAGCAAATGTAGGATAGTTGGTGTCCACGTCTGTCAAAATTTGCTGGAAAGATTACATTGACAAATTTTTAAAAGATATATGATTAAAATGATGCAATCTAAAGACGTAGGATTGAATTAGTTGTATAATAAATTTAAGAATTTTCGATAACTTTTTTCAAAATTAACTTATAATATCTTCTTTCCATCGTCACAAAAATTTAAAACATTTTTCTCTAGAAATTCTTTCCCGAGCTCAAAGTCCATCATCTTTGGAAGTTTCAACTTTTTAATCACTTTGCTGGTTACCCACCATGTGAGGCTCGCGAGCACACTCTCGACCGGAACCCGACAAGTTTGTCAACGATCATATGGCCCCACAGTGACTAAATTGTAATGTGACAGCAAGACGAGGATGATGAATAGGAAAGCCAGCACATAAAGTCAATTTCTCTTTCCATCTCAGTCTACTCTTGGATGAGATTTTTCCCCTTTACTCCCGACAAAACGCTAGACTAGTTACTTCTTTTCTCCGTCAAGCACGTGGTCCATACTCCAAAAATTGGTCAATTGAAGGACCCCTTTCCTCACGCGGATTTGAAAAATGGATTGCAGTTTTCCTTTCGCATCCTTCCCGGTGATATTATCAACCATTAGCTCTGCTTTCCCTCTCCATTCTGCGACGTGAGCCTAAGAAAACGAATCTATGTGGGGTTTTCTCTTTTGTGTGGGCCGAGAAATTCTTATCGATCAAATTAGTTGCGTACTTAGCCAATAAATTGGTCGATTGGTTCCAGAAAGAGCTGAGAATTTTCTTATACTGGAAAAGCCAGGAATCATACTAGTGTACTTTATAGTAGATAGAAGTCATAAGCTTTTAAAAGTCTTCTTTCTGGGTCTCGTTAACAAGTTAACATTAAGGATAAAGAAAAAATTTCTCAATGAGGTGATACATTTAACACAAGAGAGACTGCACCTTCTTTCTTATCTTAAAGACATTAAAAATCTAATGACAGTTTGCATGTTTCTATTAGCGTTTTTTATTTGAGTAATGTTAAGTTTTTATTATTATTTTTTATTTCAAATGATTTCTGTGACACTATTTACTCCATTTAACTGGCATACTATCGTAATGATGATGATTTCGCAATAAAACTGGAGATTCGTCTAATTATGAGAAACCCTGTTTATTATTTGTCGCATTTTATTCTTGGCTCTTCTCCTCTCCATTCGGTGACATCGTCCACTGTAAACCCCGAATTCAAGATCCAAGGAGAGAGCGGGACGGAGGCGGAAGTGGAAAGGGAAAAAGAAAGCAAAGGGAAGAAAAGAAAGTGGGAAAAAAAGAAGGAAAAAAGAAGAATAAATCTAAACTGTCCAATGACATATGTGGTGAGACATCAACTTCTTATGCGAGAAAATTTAATATATAAATTTACTTCCTAATATCATGAGAGAATCTCAATTCTCAAATGGCGGTTTCATGACCCTCCCAAGATGAACTTTAAGGGGGATTTACGAGATTAATCTAGCATAATCAAGTTTTCAAATTCATTTAATCTTTGATTTGTATAAGTGAGAAGTCTAATTTATTCATAACCAATTAGTAGCGGCTCAAAAGTTAAGATAAAATGCATGTCGACTCAAGTATCAAGTTGCTACTAGTAGGGCTTAAGAGAGTTTACGTTGAGCATCTCGTTTAGTAGTCCGTTAGCCTTTTTTTTTTTAGTAGTTCACCTCTTGGGAGGTCGCAACAAGAATTCAGACAAAAAACAAAAGCCCAAAATGGCGGGGATAAATGATATAAAAATAGAAAAAGCCCTGAAACATGCGTAAACCATACATTTGGAGGTCTGAAACAACCGTGAACGATGTACCCAATTTGATAGAGATATATTGCTTGGAAGGAGCTTTTCCCTTTGCGGTTCTCAAATTTTTCTCGCGCGCTACGCAGATTGTTGCCCCAGGCCCGCTTGTTGGATTGTTTGTCCGAATGCTCCGAAAAGTCATCAGCAATCATGTTTGGATAACCACCAAAGAATCCATTCAATGAAGCATCCTGAAAGTATTAGTAAATAGTGCCCATGAAATGAAAGCATAACCGAAAGTGTCGTCGCAAATTATAAACCACGTAAACTTAACACAAATGTAAGTCCCATGATATTCAGAAGAAAATGACACCTAATCACTGATTAAATTGATCACTGTCTAAGTTCAGTTCGAAAATTAA
Organism: Eucalyptus grandis x Eucalyptus urophylla; assembly: GCA_028830015.1. Lineage (NCBI taxonomy): Eukaryota > Viridiplantae > Streptophyta > Magnoliopsida > Myrtales > Myrtaceae > Eucalyptus > Eucalyptus grandis x Eucalyptus urophylla. The sequence goes on along the minus strand of CM054189.1, from coordinate 24,956,212 downwards.
ATTTATTGTCGAAGTATATGGAAACTTAGACAACATATTAAAGGGGATCTAGTCATGGAAACTAATTTTCTAAGAGAAGTCATGATGGTCCGTGACTCTCTTTCAAGTAGCTATCAATTTGGCATGATGAGTTGGTTGCTTCCATTGTCTCTTTCAAATGAGAAAATTATGGGAAACATCGTACTTATTTCAGAAAGAAAATATCAAAAAACTTGTCTGATTGCAGATTGGAATTTGACCCATTTAAGAAATCGACATGTAGAGATGGTCTCTCGGCGTAGATAATGCTCATGGCGTGTGGCTTAGCTCACTCGAATAAAGGAAATTGTGTAGAAAAGGAGGAGCTAAAGGATGATGTGTCTGATAATACAAGAACAATATTTTCTAAACATAAATGGGAGGGAGTACAAACGTCTTTGTCTTATATTCTCCACGTTCAGTTTGCTCCGCTCGCCTCGCTAAGAACGTGAGTCGTTAAACTTAGCAAACTTGTACTCGGACATCTGACCAATTTCTTTTTGTTTTAAATATAATTCTCATTCGTCAAGATAAAGGATGAGCAAACATAGCTGCAGATTCAGGACATATTAGAATCCAAAGGGCTTGTGGGGATACAAGATGCAATTAGAATGAAAGCTTTTTTTACGTTGGACTTTTACAACCCAGTCTACCACATTATTTGCCTTTCAACTTCAATGGGCCGCTTTAAGATTCGAATAAAAGCGAAGGTGGGCTTAGGCTTTCTTGATAAGCAGACTGATTTACCAAGAAGCTTCTTCTGGGCTTAATAAGCCATTAATGAGATCTAACTGATTTGAGTTCATTCGAAGGAGGTACTTGAACAAGAACTAAGAATTTTAGGGTTTCTAGCATAGCCAAAGCTTGTTCTTGTAGCCTACTGTTTATCTAATATTTACGAATAAGTGTATGAGAAATTCTAAAAAAAAATAATTGATATTATACAAAGGAAATGTTTTTACTCTAGAAATTCTTTTCTTTTCCCCACATAGTTGGCAGGTTTTTAAAGAGTGCTTGAGAGTATTAGGTCAATCAATAGGAATGCGAGTAAATCTCCCAATTTAATCATAAACCTTTTGATTTTTTTTATTACCACACTTTGCACGAGGATACCATATAATGAATGTCATTATTGCGACGAGCCATTGAAGCTCCCAGAATGTTGGACCCTATCATCAAATACAAAAGTGTTGAGAAGCAAACAAGAAGGTCTAGTGACCGACTCTCTCACAACTCTATGACCAAGATAGATTTGGAGACTCCAAGTAGCAGTCGATGGATCGTAGCTCCATTGCTCATGGGCTCTGCACTTATCTTGAGTGCTTTTGGAGACACCAAGACAATTCAAATCTAGCATAATCTTACATTTTTAGGTGCAAACAGTGTGAAAGATGCTCATAACCACTTTGTTAGGATAATTAAACTAGCGTAACATATCAAGAATGGTAAGTCTCGTGCCGGATATCAGTTTGGAAGAATCTTTGGCCCTAGAAGTTCATTTCTTGCATATCTTAAATTTGCAAGAAAACTTGTCGACTTGTTTTTCCGACCCTAATTTTGATAGTCGGCTTTTTTGTTTTCGTCCTGACTGATCTATTTCATGTTAATATCCATCTTCATTAGATAGGTTATTTAGGCTCCACAACAATTGGTGATCCAAAAAAGTACCTTAATGGTAATTTGTTTCGAATTTTGACTCCAATAAATTATGTGTTGAATCAATCTAGACCATGAAATTTTTTACCTATTAAGAAGCCTTTCAATTTCATCATTTATTAAATTTTGACCTCTTTAGGATTTTTTTTTCCTGTATTGAGTTGACACTTAAATTTTAGCTATCCATTGTGTCATTTAGAAAAATTAGGGATTGAACTTGATCCTTAGACAAAAAACAGTTAAATCACATATAATTATTAAGAGCTTTATTGCATTAATAGTTAAGCTCATATTGCATTTTAATTGGACTGACGGTGGAGGGACCTAATTAAAGATTCTAAACTTAATTGAATTGTATGGGCTGGGCTGATCCCATGAAGACAGCAAAAATTGGCCAAGCCTCTTTGCACACTTAGTGGCCGAAAATCACATAATGAACATCAGGTCTTCACAATTAAGAGGTCGGCAGTTTTAGAGAATTAAAGGACATGATGAAAGAAACACGGAGAGAACCACTGGAGGTTCGCCCCAGTGGCCACCCTTCCATCTTGGAAGGGAAGGTCGGGGGTTCAAATCCCCATCTTCTCAGGGGGATTGGGGTGGGGACGATTTCATTTCAGGAGTGGGTTTCGACTCCCATGCCTTGCAAGGAGATCCTTCCTCATGGCCGCGACCTTGCTACTGCCCGCCGTTGCTCCTTGTTGTCTGCTGCACCAACGGTAGCCAGGCTTGTAGCTGCTGCACCACCGTTGCGCTTGACGATCATCGCTGAACCAGATCAACCGACGAAGTTGAGACCCACCGCAATCGCAACCTGCATCACTGTCCCCTCGCTGAGCCCTCGCTGAACCCTCACCCTCACCGAGTGGAGGGGTATAGCATTTCTATTTTGCAGGTTTTCACTGAATCTCGACCAGAAGCCAAGGCCGAGAGTCCCTTCTCTCCGTCGACTATCGAACCGAACCAAGCAGCTCACCAACCACCAACCCGAGAAGACCATCCATCGGTGGTCCCACTTCGCTGACAAAGCCGCTACCCCACTTCACTCCCTACAGATGTCCTGTGTTGCAGGCCTAAAGAACTCCTCGGCCCGACGACGACGACCTGTTTCCCAGTAGACCCGCGGCACTCCAGGCTAGTTCGTCCAATTTATGCAGGTTTTTGACGGGCTTCCAACACCACCGCAAGTCCTATTGTTGTTGAATTGAGTCTCGACGGCATCCTTGGATCGCGATTTGCTCCTCCTCGTGAGCCAACCCTTGGCCAAGAACCTGCCACAGCTGTGAGCGTCCCTCCGTCGGTCCTCTATTCGAAAACTAGATCTTTTATATTAGTTTACTTTCCTTACCCGAATTTGAAATATCAATTTCATTGCCTAATTTGAATATATTGTGATATAACATGACATGTGACAGTTGACGGGTATAATAATTTAGGATTTAACCCTTCATTTGTTACAAGTATATCAATTATTAATTTTATTTAATGAAAACTAACGGTGGATAAATTATTTAGGATTTTTTGTGCTAAAAAATATTAGTTTGGATAAATTTGTAACAGCTATACCAATTTGGGGCTTTTTTGTGGTATTGAGTCTAATTTGTAATAGTTTTTTCCAAGTAGAGATAGGATTTAATCTAATTTAATTCCTAGTTTGAATTAAATAATCTCTCACTCAAGATAATTTATGTTGAATTTTATAAATGTCCAAAAAAAAAAATAGCATGTGAATATCATGTAGAATAGGTTGCATGATTCTTGCCATATCATGATTGCCACATCATTTATGTCATTCCATGTCATCATGTTTTCCATGTCATCATCCTACATCATTTGTGCCAAGTCAATATGTTTGTCACTTTATTACCATGTGTCGTGACCAAATTTTCGGGTGTGAACCACCTAAGGTTTGGCTAATGAATTGTAAGTCTAGACTTAACTCTGGCTCTCCCAATCCCATACTAATTTGCGACTTAGGTTCAGATTTCTTAACATGCAAATGGATTTTATTTAGGAATCGCCACTAATCAGTTTATGGTAAGTCGATTAGACAACTAAGTAAAATAATGAGAGAATTACTTTACTCCTCCGAACCAGAGACTATGGGTACAGGGACTTGGTTACACTAGATGTCACGCCCCGAACCCTGAGCGCGCGCACATCCCACTGCGCTCGATAAAAAATGCGACATCCCAGGATATGTCGCCGACCCATTCATTTATTTACGCATGCGGAAGCGAAACAAATCCCCTGACAATAAAATACGGGATAGAAAAGCAGGAAGCAAAACCACAACATAACACTTCCATAATTCAACAGAATTACAAACAAAGGTCTACGGCCAAAAGTCTACAAAAGACCGGCTCTTAAAAATGAATTGTTCCACGACCTACAAGTCGGACATATTCTCCAATCTTATGACTTCACCTCTGCAACTCCTCAATACCAACCAAAGCTATCTAGCCGCTCCGTCCACCAGGGACTTGAAATGGTTATTCAATAACCACTGAAACAACGTCTCAGCAAGTTCAACCCCCTAAACCCTTATTAGAAAGAAAATACGCCCCGGGTGGCCTAGCCACATCACACAGAAGACTTACCTCGCCTCAGCCTTCATCTGCAGGTTAGCACAATTTATATAATTCAACCACGTACAATTATGATAACCAAACAACCATGGCTCAATCACATTATCAAAACAATTCAACCACTTGGATTGTCTCATCGATCAATCAACTCGGCCGATTACAGGTCATTCTAGCAAATCATTCATTGCTCACAATCACGGCCCACTCGGCCAACATTAGAATCAGTGGCATCACGGCCCCACTCGGCGCGACCTTTAACAGGTGGCATATCACGGCCCCATCGGGCGCGACCTCTAATAGGTGGCATATAACGGCCCCATCGGGCGCGACCTCTAGTAGGTGGCATATAACGGCCCCATCGGGCGCGACCTCTAGTAGGTGGCATATAACGGCCCCATCGGGCGCGACCTCTAGTAGGTGGCATATAACGGCCCCATTGGGCGCGACCTCTAATAGGTGGCATATAACGGCCCCATCGGGCGCGACCTCTAATAGGTGGCATATCATGGCCAATCGCCCATCAATTTTCACACTTAGAAATTTATAAAGAATCCATATATATCAAAATCACATTCAATTCGCCACAACCAATCATAAATATCAAATTCTAAATGCACAGTAGCGATCGGCACGAAATTCTGAGCAACCGGGGTCAAAAATAATTTTTCTGATTTTTTTTATAAATAATAATATTTTAATAATTTCGGATTATAATATAATATTATATTTTCCAGAATTTCGAAGCACTTAAATAATTCAAAACTAAAAATCATTTTGTGTCACATCAAGGCTTAACTTTAAATAAACCCTCTTAGCATTTAATTAAACATACTTTAGATTAAACAAACATCTTAATCTAAATCATAATTAAATCAACTAAATTAACCACCTAAGCTTAATCAACTTAAGCTAAGCACACCTAAAGCATAATTAACTCTCTAAGCGAGGTTTAGTGAGCTAAACTCACCGGATTAGCGAGCCGAGCGGACCAAAACGACGAGCACGACGCGAGGATCGACTTTCCTCAAAGCGGGCTGAGCATCCGGGCTCGGGAAGGCGGCCAAAACGAGCCAAACGTCCACTGCATACCCATTTTCCAACTCTCTGCTCGCTGCTGGTTGGGGCCGAAAATGAGCAGATCTGGGGTTGGTTGGGGTCGGGAGTGGGCGGAGGAGCTACGGCGGTGGCTGGTGGCGACGAACGGCGGTGCACGGCGGCGACGAAGGAGCTCCGGCAGCTCTTGCGCGAGCTGAACAGCAGCTCGGGACGACGAGCTGGGCAAAGCGGGCGGAGCGGCGCGCGGGCGCGGGCTTCGCACGGACGACGGTGGTAGCGGCGAGCTTCAGCGACGGGCTGACGGCGATTCGGCTAGGCTACAGCCAGCTTCGACACCTCCTCAGATTTGCTGGGTTTTCAAGCAGAAACCGGAGCCGGAGAAGAGAGGAGAGAGGACGACGGTGGCGCGGCCGGTGGTGCGGGCGGACGGCGAGCAGCTTGGCGGTGCAAACGACGACGACGAGTGGCAAAGGAGGCGGACGGCGAGGGGCTGCCTCGGCTTCTTCCTCTGCAATTTTTCTGGTCTTTCGCACAAAGAAGATGGAGGAGAAGCCAACGGAAGGGAGAGAGGAAGGAGAGAGAAGGAGGAGAGAGAGAGATGGGACCATTTTCTTTTCTCTTTCTTTTTCTTTAATCCCACCAAATGGCCCACCATGACCTAGGATGACATCACACTCCACTATCTCCCACAACCTCTTCCAATGGGTTCACTTGCAATTTCCGCCGGGGTCCAATTCTTGTACATCAAATTCTTCAATTATAATCAATCCACTTCCAATTGAGTCCAAATTGAAATTCATACAATTAATCCAATGTCACCACACTTCAATTCACATCTTCACTTGTCCATAGAATCAACTTAAGTCCCAAAAGCGCGACCAAAAGCGGGCCTACTAATTTCTCGAGCCAAATTAGCCATACCTTGATTAATTTGCCGAAAAACTCGGCTTGCATGAAAAATCTTCCAAAGATTAGTCAATATTCCTAAAATGATTTGTGACACACCCAGACTTCCAATTTCTGAATTTAATCTCAATTTCACGGTTAATTTCACTTTGGCATGATACTAGCGTGGCCCAACCTACCGGGTAGCCTTTAGAAATTTTCATGCATTTGACCTGTGGTTGATCATCTCAAGCCACAATGTACATCTTTGAAACATTTGCGACTTTCGGTTGTCGAGGAAATCTCAAGGTTTCAAATACGAACATAGAATACCCAATCGATAGAAAAGTCGGTCCAGTGCCGATCAACAAGAATTGTGCGATCTGGTGGAATCACCCACACCTGATCACATGCCTCTGTCGAGTCGACCTATCTCCGATCTCTAATCGATTTTAATTGTGCCGTAATGACCCTTGCAGATTAACTCGGTCGAAAGATCACTTCCTGGTCAAATTCTCGAGTCTGATGCATTGGAAACTCTTAACAGCTTCACCCGATAGACTAGTTTCCACATGAGTGGCCGACTCAAGGAAAAGAACTATATGTGTGCCAACGAAATGCCCGTCTCAATTTATTGAAAATAGAATTGGAAAAATCGGGATGTCACAACTCTTCCCCTCTTATAAAAATTTCGTCCTCGAAATTTAAACCTTTACCAATTCTTAAACCAAAACGTGGGGGTACTGTCGTCTCATATAATCTTCTACTTTTCAGGTTGCTCCTTCTGCACAAATGCTGCCAGATCACTGCTATCTTGTCCAAACCACTTCGGGTTCAAAATGCTAAATGCTTGCTCACTTAAAATTCCAAAGGTCTTTAGCACAAAATCGGCGAAGCTAACTGGCGATTCTGAGCCGTCTCTAAACTATCTCTGATAATTGCGACTGAATCACTGATTTCTGAACCAACTTTGGACCTGCAATTTTTTGATCTCTGATCTCAGATCTCATCTCAACCGACTGAAATCCTGTACACTCTACTCTTGGCCTGTGATCTTTCTTTCCTTGACTTCATCTCAGCAGTTTAAATTCTGCATTCTCTGAAATACACTACTTAAGAAAGAACCATCTGAAGGCTCTGCCAACTTGGAACATCTAATATAGATTTGAAATACAACTCATCCCCGGCACTCCATGCAGATGAATTATATGATATACATACACTTCGGTATACCCACTTTGTGACAAAACAGAATCTCCAATTTCTGAAATCGAATTTAGATTGGCGGTTAATTTCACTCCGACACGCTTTTAGTGTAACATAGGCTACTAGGTAGTTTTCGGAGCTTTTTAGGACAAATGACCCGTGGCCGATTTTCTTCGAGCCACGATGAACCCACTCGACACATTAGTGACTCTCGAGGGTCGTGAAAATCTCGATGATTCAAATACGGACACAGGGTACCAAAACGACAGTAATATCAAATTAGTATCAGTCGATGAGAGTTTTCCAATTTAGTGGAGTCACCCACGATCGGTCATTCATCTCAGTCGAACCGACCTATCTCTGATCTTAATTCGTTAACTGTGCCGTATTGATCTCTAAAGATGAGCACGGTCGAGAAGTCGATTCCTGGTCGAATTGTCAAGTCTATTTTCCTTAAGTCCTTAATAACTCACCCAACTAGTCTAGTTATCTCGCAAGTGGCCAACTCAGAGAAAAAAACTGTAATCGCGTCGATGAAATGCCCAATTCAACCAATCGAAATCAGAGTCTGAAAATCAACCTCTCTCTCGTCTGCATTCTCTTATAGAGTCTTTTGAATTTCTAAATCTGTCCACTAAAGCGATTTGATTCTGATCTGAACTTTCGTCTCAATTCTGAGGGTAGTCTTAAGATTCAAAGGTGGCTTACCTTAAATTTGAAAATCGAATTTCGAACTTAAATAAGATCCAATCCTTAAGTACCAACTGTGCAACTAAGGACTCTCGACTCAGTGCATTTGCGACTTTGCTCACCTTACCAGAGTGATACAAAATATCATAGTCATAATCCTTAATGAGTTCCATCCAGCGACACCATCTCATATTCAACTCCTGAGGCCTCAACTGACAAGACGCATATGCAACAACTCTATCATGCTGCATCAACAAGCAACTAAATCCTTTAAACGACACATCACTGCAGATCTCATAACTTTCAGGACCATATGGAATAGTAAGCACAAGTGCGGTAGTCAGCCTCTTTTAGGCCCTTGAAAACTACACTCACACTTATCTGTTCACACGAACTTTTCTTACTTCCTCAGTAGTCGAATCAACTGTAACGCTGACGCTGAAAACTCTTCCATAAAACTTCTGCAATATCCTGCTAATCCCCAGAAACTTCTAATCTTTGTCACTGTCGTCAATCTCGGCCAACTATTCACTGCTTCAATCTTGGATGGGGTCTACGGAGATTTCTTCGCCTGAAATCATGTGACCTAAGAACGCAATACGAGTCATCCAAAACTCACACTTGCTAAGTTTATCGTAAAATCCAAAAGCACTCAAGGTCTGAAGTACCATCCCCGAATGTCTCTCGTGCTCCTCAGAACTCTTTGAACACACTAGGATAACTTCAACGAACACGATCAAGACTAATTCAAGTATCCTTAAACATTCTGCTCATTAGACCCAAACAAATAGCTATGGTGTCCATCAAACCATAGCGTTATTACAGCTAACTCATAACTACCATATCAAGTACGAGATGCTAACTTCGGTGTGTCTTTCTTCCTGATCCTCAATTGATGATACCCTGACTTCCAGTCGATCTTGAGGAATATCGATACATAACCACAACGAACCACATTTCTCCTTCATGTACCGAACTGGTGCTCCCCAAGGTTATGCACTGGAAAGTATGAATCCCCTATTCAACACTTCCTACATCTGCACCTTCAGTTCTTTTAACTCGGGTAACACCATCCGGTAAAGAGCCTTAAGGACTGGCTCTGTTCCGGTTGCTGATTCAATCGCGAACTCTATGTCTCTTTCTGACAACAGACTTAGCAATTCTTCCTGACACACCTCAGAAAATTTCTGTACCATGGCTAAGTTTCTCATATCTGGCTTCTTAACTGACGCATCTATTACAGTTGCCATGCATATTTGGTAACCAACAACCAGAACCAGGTCACCTTCAGTGACGAACAACAAGGGTTGAAGTTCCTCTTCAACTTTCAGTGATTCAAAACTTTCGCATGTTATCTTATTACCACAACGAAAACCCTACAGCCTTCACTGAAAATTCTATTGCATTACTCTGCATAAAACATCTCATAAACATTCTTCTTCTGATTGATGCATGGTCGATCCCTTCATGCTCCTTTAGCCATCCTAGTGGCGTCCTATCTGCAGCAGCGGTACTTACACTCTCATGGACTTACGCAGACAGTTCCTAACTCGATGGCCATGCTGGCCACATTCAAAGCACGCTCCCCTCTTTACTCTGACATTGGATGATTCAAGCCTTTTTTCCACAAACTCGGGGTACAATCGGTGAGTCATCTACTTCCCATCAAGGAACATCATGCACCACTCCTTGCACTGGGGTCTATTCCAAGTACCCCACTAAATGTCCCGAAGCATGCTTCTTCTGTTCTGTCTTATCAATGGCGGTGACAGAAACAGCTGTGATTCCATCTTTCTATACGGACCATCTTCGATCAAATGACCTTATTGGCGACACTTGTAACAAGTCCTTTCCCTCTTACAACGCGGGACAGATCCATGCCATTTCTTATAGACACAGACACACATCGATCAAGTTGAGCATTGACTTTCCAACTCTACTCTTCCGGTTGGGTGAAACAGGGCATCTTTCTTCTGACATCGGCCTTTCACCCCAACCGATTTTCCATTTATGCTTAAACTGAACTTTGACTCAGTTACGGAGGCTTGATCCTCGATCACAACTCCAGATTAGGCCTCAACAGGCATGACAATAACACTGGCAATAGTAGAAATAGCGGTAACAGCGGCGGCTCAGTCCTGAACTTACTGACCCAACGAGCTTTCAAGGAACACTAGCGCCTTAATGATCCCATTAAACCTAGGATCGCTTAGTGCTACTACACTCTCAATACCAGCCTACGGTGGTACTTTCACACACACACTGGACTAAGCCTGCGCTCTACCTCGGGTACCAACTCTTGTCAGCATCCTACCCCGAGGTACAGGTCCTATTGACCTCTTCCAAGGAGTCCTCCACTCCTGGTCACTCATCTTACAGGCTCTTTATCGATGCCTGTTTTCGATTCCAACATCAGGTTAGAATTTGAGTGACCCCACAAACAAGCTACCAAGCAACTATCAACCACATGCATCAGCATATTAAAAGCCTTTCCTACTAACTATCCCAAGACTCATCGCACCTTATCACTCCATATACAGACCATGCTCTGATACCACTTGAACGGGGATGTCACGCCCCGAACCCTGAGCGCGCGCACATCCCACTGCGCTCGATCAAAAATGCGACATCCCAGGATATGTCGCCGACCCATTCATTTATTTACACATGCGGAAGCGAAACAAATCCACTGACAATAAAATACGGGATAGAAAAGCAGGAAGCAAAACCACAACATAACACTTCCATAATTCAACAGAATTACAAACAGAGGTCTACGGCCAAAAGTCTACAAAAGACCGGCTCTTAAAAATGAATTGTCCCACGACCTACAAGTCGGACATGTTCTCCAATCTTATGACTTCACCTCTGCAACTCCTCAATGCCAACCAAAGCTATCTGGCCGCTCCGTCCACCAGGGACCTGAAATGGTTATTCAATAACCATTGAGACAACGTCTCAGCAAGTTCAACCCCTTAAACCCTTATTAGAAAGAAAATACGCCCCGGGTGGCCTAGCCACATCACACAGAAGACTTACCTCGCCTCAGCCTTCATCTGCAGGTTAGCACAATTTATATAATTCAACCACATACAATTATGATAACCAAACAACCATGGCTCAATCACATTATCAAAACAATTCAACCACTTGGATCGTCTCAGCGATCAATCGACTCGACCGATTACAGGTCATTCTAGCAAATCAATCATTGCTCACAATCACGGCCCACTTGGCCAACATTAGAATCAGTGGCATCACGGCCCCACTCGGCGCGACCTTTAACAGGTGGCATATCACGGCCCCATTGGGCGCAACCTCTAATAGGTGGCATATAACGGCCCCATCGGGCGCGACCTCTAGTAGGTGGCATATAACGGCCCCATCGGGTGCGACCTCTAGTAGGTGGCATATAATGGCCCCATCGGGCGCGACCTCTAGTAGGTGGCATATAACGGCCCCATCGAGTGCGACCTCTAATAGGTGGCATATAACGGCCCCATCGGACGCGACCTCTAATAGGTGGCATATAACGGCCCCATCGGGCGCGACCTCTAATAGGTGGCATATAACGGCCCCACGGGCGCGACCTCTAATAGGTGGCATATCACGGCCAATCGCCCATCAATTTTCACACTTAGAAATTTATAAAGAATCCATATATATCGAAATCACATTCAATTCGCCACAACCAATCATAAATATCAAATTCTAAATGCACAGCAGCGATCGGCACGAAATTCTGAGCAACCGGGGTCAAAAATAATTTTTCTGATTTTTTTTATAAATAATAATATTTTAATAATTTCGGATTATAATATAATATTATATTTTCCAGAATTTCGAAGCACTTAAATAATTCAAAACTAAAAATCATTTTGTGTCACATCAAGGCTTAACTTTAAATAAACCCTCTTAGCATTTAATTAAACATACTTTAGATTAAACAAACATCTTAATCTAAATCATAATTAAATCAACTAAATTAACCACCTAAGCTTAATCAACTTAAGCTAAGCACACCTAAAGCATAATTAACCCTCTAAGCGAGGTTTAATGAGCTAAACTCACCGGATTAGCGAGCCGAGCGGACCAAAACAACGAGCACGACGCGAGGATCGACTTTCCTCAAAGCGGGCCGAGCATCCGGGCTCGGGAAGGCAGCCAAAACGAGCCAAACGTCCGCTGCATACCCATTTTCCAACTCTCTGCTCGCTGCTGGTTGGGGCCGAAAAATGAGCAGATCTGGGGCTGGTTGGGGTCGGGAGTGGGCGGAGGAGCTACGGCGGTGGCTGGTGGCGACGAACGGCGGTGCACGGCGGCGACGAACGAGCTCCGGAAGCTCTTGTGCGAGCTGAACAGCAGCTCGGGACGACGAGCTGGGCAAAGCGGGCGGAGCGGCACGCGGGCGCGGGCTTCGCGCGGACGACGGTGGTAGCGGCGAGCTTCGGCGACGGGCCGACGGCGATTCGGCTGGGCTACAGCCAGCTTCGACACCTCCTCAGATCTGCTGGGTTTTCAAGCAGAAATCGGAGCCAGAGAAGAGAGGAGAGAGGGCGACGGTGGCGCGGCCGGTGGTGCGGGCGGACGGCGAGCAGCTTGGCGGTGCAAACGGCGGCGACGAGTGGCAAAGGAGGCGGACGGCGAGGGGCTGCCTCGGCTTCTTCCTCTGCAATTTTTCTGGTCTTTCGCACAAAGAAGATGGAGGAGAAGCCAACGGAAGGGAGAGAGGAAGGAGAGAGAAGGAGGAGAGAGAGAGATGGGACCATTTTCTTTTCTCTTTCTTTTTCTTTAATCCCACCAAATGGCCCACCATGACCTAGGATGACATCACACTCCACTATCTCCCACAACCTCTTCCAATGGGTTCACTTGCAATTTCTGCCGGGGTCCAATTCTTGTACATCAAATTCTTCAATTATAATCAATCCACTTCCAATTGAGTCCAAATTGAAATTCATACAATTAATCCAATGTCACCACACTTCAATTCACATCTTCACTTGTCCATAGAATCAACCTAAGTCCCAAAAGCGCGACCAAAAGCGGGCCTACTAATTTCTCGAGCCAAATTAGCCATACCTTGATTAATTTGCCGAAAAACTCGGCTTGCATGAAAAATCTTCCGAAGATTAGTCAATATTCCTAAAATGATTTGTGACACACCCAGACTTCCAATTTCTGAATTTAATCTCAATTTCACGGTTAATTTCACTTTGGCACGATACTAGCGCGGCCCAACCTACCGGGTAGCCTTTAGAAATTTTTATGCATTTGACCTGTGGTTGATCATCTCAAGCCACAATGTACATCTTTGAAACATTTGCGACTTTCGGTTGTCAAGGAAATCTCAAGGTTTCAAATACGAACATAGAGTACCCAATCGACAGAAAAGTCGGTCCAGTGCCGATCAACAAGAATTGTGCGATCTGGTGGAATCACCCACACCTGATCACATGCCTCTGTCGAGTCGACCTATCTCCGATCTCTAATCGATTTTAATTGTGCCGTAATGACCCTTGCAGATTAACTCGGTCGAAAGATCACTTCCTGGTCAAATTCTCGAGTCTGATGCATTGGAAACTCTTAACAGCTTCACCCGATAGACTAGTTTCCACATGAGTGGCCGACTCAAGGAAAAGAACTATATGTGTGCCAACGAAATGCCCGTCTCAATTTATTGAAAATAGAATTGGAAAAATCGGGATGTCACACTAGATTTCTCTAATACTCTTTCGGTAACATTTTTTTTCAATTTTCTAAAATATTTTTGCAAGCAGCTATGATTCATTTTAACCTAAATCTCTATCATGCAAAAATGCGATCACACTAGTGCTCAACCATTATTAGAAATTCAACAAATGAAATAAATTGTATCACATGAAGTTAACAATTTTTGAGTTTTCTTAGATTTTTTATAAAATGCATTTCTAACTACATGACCTAATTTTACTAACAAGCAAATTCTGATTAAATGATCCTATTATACAAACTAGTTAATATGCACCTCATGACCTAATTTTACTAGTAGATAAATTCTAATCAAATGATCCTATTATGCAAACTACCTAATATGTACCTAGTATTTTTGTATTTTTTTTTATTGAAATTCGGAATTAATAAAAATCCTAACTAAATTATTTAAAATGAATAATTTTCTAATTTATTTTAGGGATTAATTTGACTTAAACCCTATTCTATCTTAGAAAAGTATTTTTTAAAGAAAAATAGGATTATCTAGATGTGCAAACATTATCTGAAATCAATCCTAATCCATTCCAAAAATTATCCAAAAATACAATCCTAAAATGCAATCTTAATTTACTAAACCAACAACTCCAATGCAAGATCTGATTTTTTATTTTTTTTTTAATTTCTATTTTTTTAGTGTTTTTTTTCAAAGATAAGCAATCATGAAATTACATCTAAACTAATCAAGATATCCACCAAATAAAGGATTAGAATAATAGAAAAATAACATATTGTCTCACAAGTTAAATTAATGATTACTTTAACCCTAAACATCACGACAGAAATTCAAAATAATTAAAAATCTGATCCGAAGTTTTACGGATCAAATTAATAATTATAATGATTCGACAATTAAAATACCATCAACAAGCCCAAAAAATTAATATAATTAAAAAATTGATCCAACGTCTTACGGATCAAATTATAATTACATTAATTTTGAGCCAAATCCCTATGGATAATGTCTAAAGATTTTTTTTTTTTTTGAAATAAACATCGACATCCGATATTACAATGCAAATGAATTAAAGAAAGCTATCAAATAAAGCAAAATAAATAAATGAGAATAATAATAATAATAATAATAATAATAATAATAATAATAATAATAATAATAATAAACTAATCTACCTAATTGGATTTTTCTTTTTTCCTTTTGTTTTTCTTTTCATGCTTTCTCCACCCATAGCTGAGCGGCTTCAGTGGATCTCCGGGGGTTGGGTCGCCGGCGTTCAGAGCTCCAGCAACGGGCTGGTCGGCGGCGAGCGGTGGCGTCGCGAGGAGTAGCAACAGGCAGCCTCGCTCGGGCTCGGGTAGAGAGCGGAGCAGCTCGACTCGGGCTCGGGCAGAGGATCAGTATCGGGCTGTGGCAGAGGATTGGCGTCGGGTTGTGGGTGGAGCGGCTTGACTCGAGCGACGGGGGGCTATTGGTACTCGGGTGATCAGGGGCGCAGCAGCAGCGGAGGTGTGGCGAATCGGCTCGGGATCTGCTGGGTCGTGGGTTGCAGACAAGTCGGGGGCGAGATCGGTGTTTCGGTGCGGCAGATCGAGGTCCGAGTAGGCAGTGGTAGGGACGGTCTGGCGTCTAGGTCGTTGGACAGCGGGCTGCTGTAGGAGGCGAGGGGAAAATCGGCGTCGTGGCGAAGTTGCTGGTGCAGTGGCCGACTGGGTTGTGCTGTGGAGGCACGACGGAGGCCCGGATATGAACACCGGCGGCAGGGCTGGCGCGGGTGCTCGCAGATGGAAACCGGCAGTCAAGCGGCGCAGGGGCGCATCGGCGTGGGTTGCAGCGGAACGGCGTGGGTGTTCGCGGAGAAGAAACCCACGAAGAAGAACAGTGCACAATTTTTTGTTTTTCACTCTCCCTCATGTCACTTCTCTCTCTCACGGCAATTCTCTCTCTGACACACTCTCAGCAAAGGAGTTTTCCTGACTTGTTCTCAATCGAAGGGGACATTTTTTTTCTTCAATTTTCTGGCTCCCCCCTTGAGAAAAAAGCCCCTCTTTCCGAAGCCTTACACTCTCTATTTATGGAGAAAAGACCCAGTTTGTTCTACCATGAAGATTTGCGTATATTGACCAAATCGCCAAAGATCAACCTTCGAAAAGGAGAAATATGCTCAACCAAAAAATAGCTCCAAAATCTAAAATCCTTTGACATGATTTTCGCTCCACCATTGAAGATTATCTTTTTGATAAAGCTCCATTATTCAATCTTCGAGATCCTTCAAAATTTCCCTCCATAACAAAATATTTTATGATCTCTCATCCTCCTTTATTTCATTTTTAATTTTTGATTTTTTAGAACAATTTTTTTAAGATAAGCTAAACAATGTAAATGCTATGAGATGCTTTAAGTAAATAAAATATTTAAAATTTAGGTGTCAACACCATGTCATATTTTTCATGTCATTTAGTGATTGCATGTTTAGGTTTGTTTAGTTCAAATTGCATGCCATGTTAGAATAAATTTATTTTATCTTTGCATGTCATCAGAATTGGGAAAATTATCAAAAAAATCCTAAACATCTTGCAATTATGCAAATTCAATCATAAACTTATTATTATTTATTTTTTTTGGCCAATTGAGTCATAAACCTTTTGTAATTGTTTTAGTTTAGTCCTTCTACCAAAATTGGCCGACCAACGCTGATGTAACCACTGGTCAGCGTAGACGACAATTTTTTTTAATAATATATTATTTTTTTGAATCACTTTATGATGCGTGATGGGGTGAGTGATTCAAGAACAGAGATTTTTTTAGAGGGAATTTTTGTGGTTAAGTGTATGGAGTAGTGTATACGGTGAAGAAACAAAAATGAATAAGAAAAGATAGAACGATCTCATTCCAAGGTATAAAGGCCGCGCCACCAACCGAGGATGAGGATCGAGATCTACGAAGCTCACTACCAAGGCCTAAAGCTTCCACCATCCAAGGATAAAGGACTCCGGGATAGGAGAAGCTTACCACCAAGGCCTAAAGATTTCACCAGCCAAGGATAAAGGGCTTCTTGGCTCACCACCAAGGAGTGATCTACGCTCAAAGGATAAAGAAACCGAAAGGAGTTATCCACTCTTCAAAGGAGTTCACTCAAGTAGAGGAAATCTCACCATTTTCATTCATCAAATTCATATATCCCTTACATTGGATAGTTTCCCCTATTTATAGGAGGATTTTAGCCTTAGGAAGTATTAAAAAAGAACTTTAATGACCTAGGAACTTAAATGTTTGACTCTTCAGCTACATAAAAATAAAAACACGTAGGAACTTAATAAAAAGCCTTTATTAACACGGGAACTAAATGCCTTTAATCTTCGGCCTTCCGCATTCTCGAACCGTAAGCTTTCCGTGTTCTTGAACCTTTGGCTTTCCATATTCTTGAACCGCATTCGTGAACCTTTAGCCTTCCCAAAATTCGAGCTCCTCCCTTGACCAGAAAATAATCCTCTTGAAACTTCATCAATTGGTCATACAAGACATCTAAAATGACCTCCCATTGATAGTTATCGATATACCACAAAGTACCGATAAGTAATTAACATTATTCATTCAAAATGATCCATCGAAGTACATAATGCCCAACTTCTTTATTGGCTTGGATAAACATCGATGGTTCTGAGTTGGTCGATGGAGCTACGTTGGATGCTCCCGCATCACTTTATTCTATTTTTATCTTTATTTTTCCTTTTTTTTTTTTAAATCTTTTTTTCTCCTCCTCCCTCCTTCTTCCTTTGGCACCGGCGACCGGTTAGAGGGGAGGGCTAGTTGGCCACTAGACTAAGGCGGTTGGGCGAGCTTGCCCAACCACTAGTGAGCGACGATAAGGTGAGCTTGCCTAGCCATTGGTGAGACGAGCCCCTACCAGATATGGCGAGGGCAAGCTCACCTAGCTACTGGCTAGGCAAGCCCTTGCCAGATCCAGGGAGGGGGCTTTGTCAGATCGGGCGAGGGGGCCTCATCGTCACTGGGTCTAGTGAGGTGAGGCCCTTGTTGGATTTGGCAAGGGCTCACCTTGCCAGCCGTCATTGGGTCTGGCAAGGTGAGCTCTCGCTTGCTCTACTAGTGGCTGGACAAGCTCGCCCTCACTTGACTACCTTAGTTTGGCGGCTAGCCAGCCCTCCCCTTTGGTCAGTTGTCGGAGCCCAAGAAAGGAGGAGGGAGGGAGGAAGGAGGAGAGAGAGGGGAAAAAAAAGACAGAAAAAAAGGAAGAAATGATTTAACAAAATAATTTGAAAAAATAAAATATTATTAAAAAATTATTACCGGTGTCAACCGATGGCCACATCAGCATCGGTAGGCCAGTTTTGATCTGAAGGACTGAACCATTATAATTATAAATGGTTTATGACTCAATTGACCAAAAAAAATAAGTTTAAAGCTGAATTAGTACAATTATAAAAAGTTGTAACTTTTTTGGTAATTTTTCCCATTGGAATTAGGTCATGTATAGCATTTTTCATGAATTGCATTTGGGTCTAAGTTTGCATCACTTGCATTGCTTATAGTTTAGTCTTCATTAGAAAAAAAAAAGGAAAAAAAGAAGAGAAAACTTAAAAAGAGTTAATTAAAATTGCAAATTTATTTACAAAATCATGGTTCGGCTAAGTTTAATATACTTAGTGCTTTAGATCAACTCAGTGTTTGAATTTTTCATTTCTTGGAATTTATTTATTGCTTTTGATTGTTGAGGGTTATCTTTATTTATCGCACATGCATGATCACCACTTGTATGTTAGTGGTTAGGTTAAAAATTAATCCAAGTTGCCTGTAAAATGTGACATCCTGAATTTCGACCCGTCCCAATAAAATAAAATGGGCTTTTCATTGGGGTGCCTATGGTCTTTTTTCTCTAAGCTAATCGCTTACGAGTTAACTAACTTATTCGGTGAAGCCGTTAAGGGATATATCCGCGGTAAAATCCCTAAAAGCTACCTAACTTGTTAAATTGGACTAAAATCGCATCTGGTTGATTTTAATCACGAAATTGAATTTGGTTTCAGGAATTGAATGTTCAAGCGTGTCACGATTCATTTTTAGGACCTCATCTCATCTTTTGGAAAAATTCCGTCGAGCTGGGAATTTTGCAGAAAAATCAATTTCGGACAAATTGGAAAAGAGTTGCAAATTTGGTTGGGCATTATTAGAGAAATTTTGGGCCACCAAATTGAAGTAAATTGTGAAGAGGTGGTGCAAATTTGTAGGGGCTGCTCCCTTGGAATTTCTGGGCTTCAAAGTGGATTGTTTTTGTGAGGAATTGAAAGTAATTTGATGGAAATTCGTATGGGCTACAAGGGGAGCATTTTTGGCTGCCCATTTGGGTTTGTTTGTGAAGAAATTAGAGAGAAATTAACCATTGGTGCATGGCTTGACAAAGTTGGCTAAGGATAGGGGTGAAAAACACTCAAGTGTGTGGAAATTTAGCTTGGCTTCTCATTGGCTCAAGCTTTGACATCCTCTCTCCCTTATCTCTCCCTCTCTCTCTCTTTCTTTATTGTGCACGTTTCCCCCTCTGCCGTGCACGTTCAGCCGACTTCCCCCTCTCTCTCTCCTTCTCCCTCTTCTCCCTTCGTGCAAACCATTCCCTGTCGAGCCGACCCTCCCTTCTTCCATTTTTCTCTGGTTTTGACTTCCTTTCATTTCCTCTGCTCCACCATCATCTGCCCCTTCCCATTGTAAGTCCCACGTTCCTTCCACTCACGTCGCAGCAGCAACAACAGCTTCCCTCAAGCGATGTCCCACTCCACTTCAGTGCCACCAAGCTGCTCCACAACTCACGCCGCCCCAGCAGCTCGCGTCTAGCACCACCACAGCTGAGTCTCCGTGACCAGCCTCAGCCCACTTCGTCCTCCAGCAGCCCGCCCATTCAGCCATGTCCAATCACCTCCATCTGTAGCTCAACTCATGCCCAGCAACCAATCAACTTAGCAACCACAGAACCGAGCAGAGCAGAATTCCAGCAGCAACCGTGTGGCTTGCGAGGTGGTTTTCAGCCTCATCCGGACCTTCCTTGGTGTCACCAGAGGCTTGTTTGTCGCTCGCCTTCACGTAGCCATCGCCGTGGACTCACTAGACCGCTAAACCGGTGAATTTACTTACTAAACCTTGCTTAGGAGATTAATTATTCTTAATGGTTGTTTAGATTAGCTTAAATATGGATTAATACTAATCTAAAATGGTTATATTAGCCATAGAATGGATTAGTGTTAATTTTTTTTTTTTGTCGATCCTACTCTAATCCTATTCTAACACTTATTTTCAAACTTTTGCCCTGCCTCCTTGCAGAGCGTGGGAGTCGAAACCCACTCCTGAAAGGAAGTCGTCCCCACCCCAATCCTCCCTGAGAATGTGGGGATTTGAACCCCTCACCCCCCCTTCCAAGTTGGAAGGGTGGCCACTGGGGCGAACCCCCAGTGGTTGGATTAGTGTTAATTTAATTAGTAAGATTAGCACCTTTGAAATCAGATTAGTCCAAATCAGTGGACTTTTTGTAGTTCTGATTTTTGAAACCTCGTCATTTGCCATTTTTTTAGATCAAAATGGATTGCAAATTTGAGGTTGATTTCTTCATGAGAAATGTTTTAGATATCTTTAGCTATGACATATATATTTTTTCTCAATATTTTTAGAGATTTAAAATAATGAGATATCAACTCTGTCATTTGCAAACAAAATCTTGGACTGTGCTGGAATTTGTGACCTTTTAGGATTCTAGGGGTTTTTATCAATTCTGAGAGTTTGAATTTCTAAATGATTTCTTCACAAAAATTACTTGTTACATCTTCTAGTTTAACATAATCGAATTTCAGATCAAATGAATAAGTTTTGAATCTCAAACCAAACTAATTTTGGAAAACAAACTTTCTGGAAACAGACCCAGTTTTTAGTACTGGATTGAGCGATTTACTAGGCCAAATCTAGAAGGATCTGGGTTAAGGTGTCTGCATGAAAAATGTTTTTTTATGTGTCTTTTACAACATATTCAAATTTAGGAATTTCTTTAACTCAGTTGATTAGATTTCTGGATTTAAACTCAGAGATGCGCGAGTGGCCCGGTTTCTGCTGATTAGGACCAGTTGTGATTTTGTTGTTATTCTTGGTGTAGTGCTTGCTGAATCATATGTATTTGGTGATGTGGTTAAATTTTGGCTTGCTTAGGACTTACACGTGAGGTTATACGAATGGTTGTTCTATGTTTGTGATTTATTACTATTGTAAAAAGTGACCTCTTAGACTATTAAATAGAAAATAAATGAGTTGTCATGTCCAGACACCAAAACTTATTTTCCCAATAAAACAATGAGGTTCTAAACTAGTTGCGTGCAAATTTTGACGGATTGATTTTGAGTACGTGAGCATCTATGAATTTATTTCTAAATGTTTGGAACAAAAAAAAAAGGATTACTAAGGTTTGTTTTCAAAAAGGGGTGGTTGGAAAAGAAATTAGAAAATAAATATGGTGTCGGGTTTGGACACCAAGTTTTATGTGCTCAATAAAATGAGGAGGTCTTGTATGAGGTGCGTGCAAAGTTTGGCGAGTTAATTTCAAATACAGGACCCCGTACGAATTTATTTTGGAGAGTTTGAACAAAAAAAAAAAAAGGTGCCAAGTTTATTTTTAAAAGGGGGTTTTGGAGTTCTGGCTATATACAGGAGGCTAAGGTTCACCTGATTGACCAGGTGCCTGCATGGTTAGGTTAATTAAGTAGTTCAGTTTAATTAATCGCAATTTATTTATTTACTTAATTGCATTTATTCAATTATTTTTTAATTTATTTAATTATTTATTATTTTCTAGAAATTATATTGGGATAGCCGATTGTTAGAATTTCGTGCCGATTGTCGTGGCGCCATCAATTTGTGGATTTGATGGTTAATTTGTGCATATTTTGTGATATGGTTGGTTTGTGATATGCATAGAAGTTATGCATGATGATGCGCGAGTGATTGTGCCTGTGTGGCCATATTTTTGTGTGTTGGGTAGATTGTGCCTGTGTGGCCGTATTTTCATGTATTGAGTAGATTGTGCCTGTGTGGCCGTAATTCTGTGTGTTGGGTAGATCGTGCCTATGTGGTCGAAATCAATGGGAACGCATGATTGATCGAGCGTTATTACTGCACATATGTGATATATGAATTATATTGATGTGCATAAGGGAACTGAAGCGAGGTAAGTCATCTGTACTGTGTGTATATGCCGCTCCTTGGCGTATTTCCTTCTTAATAGGAGTTTAAGGGGTGAACTTGCTGAGACATTGTTTCACTCCATCGTGGGCTTAAACTTTTCAGATTCCTAGTGTGAAGAACCTAGAGTTTGAGGCGTAAGGGTCAGGAGCATAGGTGGCTTAGAATTTCTTTTTGAAGATAGACCTCCTGTACTTAGACCCTAGAGTTGGCTTCTATTTGTAAACCGGATTGTTATAAAAGCTGTGTTGATTGATTTGAAATTTGTTGTCCTGCTTTTCTATCCCACATTTGTTGTGGTTAGGGGATTAGTAATTCGCTTCCACATGTGTATTAAAATGAATGGTTTGACGACGTGTTCTGGGACGTCGCAAATTTATCGACCACCAAGGGATGGGCATACGCTTGAGGATCGGGGCGTGACACAAAATATTTTTGAAATAAAAGAGAAAAAGGTACTGCAATGGTGTTAAAGTAATCTAGCATACTCAAGTCCATGAATCCATTTATGAAAATAAAATACGCTTCCACAATTTACTGTGGTATCTAATTGGCCCACCAAAACTGATCAGTAGCGAGTCCTAAGTGAATTGATTTTGCATGCTAATTAATTCGAAAGTTGCGAATTAATACGTACTTAGGAGAGCTTGAATTAAGTATTTGAGCTTAGTAATCCATTAGCCATTCCCTGGCTGGTTCACCTAAGGAAAGATCGCGACATATTGGGACCCTTTTAGAAAATTACTATAAATTGATCTATTAGTAAAAATTCTAATAGGATAATATTGTCTATATTGGATTATAATTCTAGTAGGATCTCTTAACCTTGTAGTACTTTTCATTAAAAAGAAATCATCTTTTGAACGTGATTAGGAAGGAAAACTAAAACCCGAGTTGACCACCATTGGAACATAAGATAATGCTTAAAAAATTCTTGAAATAAAACTCATGGATGTCCTTTTCCAACTTTGATTACATTTGTGTCATGTAATTATTTTCTTACGAGGAAACCTTTCTAACGCAATTCTAGAATTAATCAACTCCCGCATTACGTGTTTGACCTCCAATATCTTTTTAGAAGACAAAAATAAAAAAATTATGATAGAATCATGATTGGACTTAAAATTGAAAGTTTTTTACGAGACAAAATGTCAAATTGGGACACCAACTAAAGTTGAAAATTGTTTAAGGCATTAGTGTGACATCCTGAAATTTGACCCGTTTCAATTATATGAAATGGTTGTTTCGTCAATGCACTTATGGTCATTTCACGAGTTATCTAACTTCTATTAGGTGAGGCCGTTAAGAGATAAAAACATGACAGACTAGAGAATTTGATCGGAAATTAATCGCTCAACCATAATAATCGGCAATAGTCAATACGACACTGTTATAATTGATTAGCGAATAGATATAAATTGATTCAATGGAATTACGTAGTTGAATTGCAGATGATTCCGCACGATTGCAATTATCGCGTCAAACAACAGTAACCAATTTTAAATCGATATTATACTTGGGACATGTAATTGAAACCTTGCAATTTTGCGACAACAGAGAGTCGTCTACGAGTCGGAGATGCAAAAATGTAAATTGAAAATTATTGACCACGGGTCAAATGCGCTAAAATTCACGTTCGGTCGATTTTAACTATGAAATTGAATATGGTTTTGGGAATCAGACATTCGAGTGTTTCACAATTAATTTATAGGAAGTCATCTCATCTTTCAGCGAATTTTCTTCGAGTCCGGAATTTTAGCAGAAAATCAATTTTCGAACAAATGGGAAATTAAGGGAAATTCGAATGGGCTGAAGAAGGGCAATTTTGTACTCCAAATTGGCTTTGTTTGTGGAAATTGAAGCTAATTTCTTATTGGTTGGCCAATAGACTCTAGGGCTGAAGACTTTGAGGCTTTGCAGTGATCATTTAGATATTCCTTAGGCTTTTCATTGGCTACAGCTTTGACTTCCAATTTTCCCTCTCTCTCTCTCCCATTTATTTTCCCTTATTTCATGCGTGCACTTCCTCCTTCCTCAGCCGACTCTCCCTGCTACCCATCTGCTCCATCTCCACTTCCCTTATGTTGCCATATGTTTTCACCAGTCCAGGCCACCACAACATCAGCTCACCATCTCCATCGCTGCTCCATCTTCCCCTCATGCCTACACCATCACGTCGTCAGCCCAGCAACCCTCCACGATCCCTCACCCTCATCGTCCAGCCTCACACTGCCTGTCCAGCTGCTTCAGTCCACTTCACCGAAGCCAATAGCAACCACCTCTCCACTTCCGCACCACCACAACCACCGTCCTAATCAGCCGCACCTCACCACCGTCCGCCTGTTTAGCTCGCTAGCTCCGCCCACCAGCCCGTGTCCAGCCCAGCCGCACCACCAGCCCCCATGGTCCAGCAACCACAAAACTGAACCAGCCTCTTGGCCATGACTTGTAGGGCTCATTTCAGCTGCCGGTTGAGCGCTATTTGAGACGTGGTAGTCTCGGGTTTTCGCCGCCGTTGTGTTGCCGTTGCCGTGAACCCGCTGCCGCCTTAATTCGATGAGTTAACTCCCTAATCATTGATTAGATTGTTATTAATTGCGCTTAGAGAGTTAGATGAGTGCTAAGTGGATTAGTGTTAATTAGTTTAATTAGAGTAACTAGCTTAGGTTAGTTTGGTCAAGCTAGTTAGTTTGGTTAGTTAGTTAATCATGGTTAGGTTAATTAAGTTGGATTAGTTTAATTAATCTCAATTTATTTAATTAATTGATGTTGACACCTAAATTTTGGCGATTTAGCTTATTTATTTATTGCATAGGAAATTATGGGTTAATTTTATTAATTGCATAGCATGTAGATTTAAATTGCATTTATTTTGTTATTTGCATGTTTTGCATTTTAATGGACTTGTGGCAGATGAGTTCGAATTAGATGGATCAGGCTCACGAAGGAAGCAAGTTGGCCCAAGCCCGTATTTTTTAATAATTAAAAATTATCTCATGGAAATATTCATGGAAATATTATATTAAATTTTTTTTCCGAGATATGAATCTTTTTTGGATAGGGCAGATGGGTGAAAGAATATTGTCATTTGGTTTTGAAAGATTTAGATTTAGAGAAAAATTTCATCTTAATCTCGAATCCTTATCAGTATGGGATGAATTTTGTGAAAAATGGTGGATTTGGATTCGAATAAGAAATTAAAATCCTAGTCCCTCACCTATAAAAAGGTGGTATGCGTAGGTTTTTTTTGGGGGGGAGGGGGGGTTCTCGGTTTTCAGAAAAAAGGAAGGAAAAGTAAAAGAAAAGGCAGAGAGAGAAGACAGAGACAGAGGGGGAGTGATTTGACCCTTACTGTTCATTGTCTTCCCAAATTCGCCGCCCCATCTCTGCAATTAACTGGCCGGCTCTTCTTCAAACACACTGCTCTCGCCTCGCTGTTCGACCCCAGCAACGGAGCTACACCTCACCGGCGACCCAGCGTCGATTCGTCGCCCTGCCGGCCTTGCCCGAAACACCATCGCCGTGCGTCCGCCCATCGCCTGCACCTTGCTGCTTTCGCCTAGCCCAGCACCTGAAGCTTCGCCGCTGGCCCCGTTGAAGCCTGATGCCGTTGCCCTAAGGCCTAGTGATCCGACGCTCATGCTCCCCAAGTGCTCACACCTGAGTTGCTCTGCCGTGCCACGACCCGGAGTCCTTTGCTCGTGACCCACTGTCCAGATCTTGCGATCCCAGCGGCCTGCTGCCACCCAAGTCCTTGCGACGACCCACGACGCCTGTAGCAGCCCTCCGCCGAGTCGGTCTCCGCCCCTGCACGCCGTTCCGAGCTTGCTCCCCATCCGAGCGACGCCGCTGTAGCACCCGTGACCAGCTGCTGCAGCTGTGTCCACCAGCCACCGAGTCCCTTCGCCGGAGCTCCGACCACCGTGACTTCCTTTGACGGTGACCCACCACACAGCCACTGCCTTTGCCGAAGTTTCCCCTGCCGGACCTCCGATCCTGTGCTTTGGTGACTTGCCACGAACGCGAAGCTTGGAAGGAAAAGAAAAAAAAGGAAAAGGGAAAATTATGTAGTTTTATTTATTTATTTACTTACTGTTTTTTTTTCTTTCCTTTTTATTTTATTCTTTTAGTGAAATTGTTCCCTTTAAATATGTGATTGAGATCTCAATATGAAATAGTCCCTCAAGCTAGGGATTGACAGTCCAATTTTCGCGCCCGAAATCCGACTCGCAATCCATTAAAAAAATCGACAATCTAATCTCAAGCCCGAGAATTGATTCGCGATTTAATTTAAAATTGGCCAACCCGATCTCATGCGCGAGATATGGTTCGTCAATTTTTTGATATCAATCTTATTTTGTTTGATTTGCTGTCGTCAAGTTGGTTGACTCAATTTTAATTTCGTAAAAGAAAAATCCAAAAAATATTTGAGTTAGGATTAGGTTCGTTTTAGAATATTCATAGTCTTAGAGTTATCTTGCATGTTTGGAATTGCAATCTTATTTTGAATTTTTAAATAAAAAAATCCAAAAAAATGCATTCATTTAGGATGTTAGTTTTAAATTAGGATTGCATGTTTATCAATTATAGATAGATAATCTCTCATAGATAAATTGCATGGTTTGTTAGGAAAATAAAAATGCCCATGTCATATAGATTTAGGTTCATGAAATGCACGTCATTTTAGTGATTATTGTTAGGTTCATTTTTAATTAGAAATTGCCCGTCATTAGATTAGGTCATTTAATAAATGTCGCGTAACATATAGCTCGCATATTAAATTGCATGTTGCATGTAATTTTAGTTGGAATAATTTTGTACGTCATTGCATTGCATCACACGTCATTAGAATTAAGTTATTCTAGTTAATTTAAATTGCATATTTAATTATTGCACGTTCATTAAGAAATCATTAGTTTTTTTTACTCATTCATATAGTTTAAGACATATTGCCATGCCATATCATTTCATATTAGATTAGAAGCATTGCATTGCATATGGACTATATTCTCGTTGTAAAAGAGAAAACAAAAATTGAGTAATTGCTTGTTAATTAGAAATCATATCTAGGGTTGTTGATGTGAATTCTGATCTAACAGTGCAGATGCTTTCGTTGCTACGAGGTAAGTTCTGCAATTTATTGGTTGCTTTTCTTAGGTGTTAAATTGGTGGTTTGCGCACCCGCATGATCACATAACATGTTAGGGAAATTAGATTTAAAATCAATTCAAGCTGCCTGCAAAACATTTTTCAAAATAAAAGAAAAAGGTACCGAAAGGGCATTAGAGAAATCTAGTGTAACCAAGTCCCTGTACCCATAATCTCTGGTTCGTAGGAGTAAAGTAAAACTCCTGTTACTTTACTTGGGTTTCTAATCGACCCACCAAAAATAGATTAGTGGCGACTCCTAATTGAAAATCAATTGCATATTAAGAACTTGAACCTAAGTCGCGAATTGGTATGGGCTTGGGAGAGCCCGAGTTAGGTCTAGGCTTAACAATCCATTAGCCAAACCCTAGGTGGTTCACACCCGAAAATTTGGTCGCGACAATCGATTTATTTAATTAATCGTAATTAGCGTAATTAGTGACGGATTAGCCATTTCATGAAATTTTACGCTCATTCTCGTGGATGAATTTTTGTGTGATTTTGATGACTTATATGTGCAATTGATTGCTTGGTGGTAGTGATTCATTATTATTGCAAAACTCGATTTTATGGGCATTTAATTAGAAAAATACCAGGTGTTGATTTTTTATGCCAATTTTTATGTACTATATAAAACGTGGAGTTTTAAAAATAGGAGCGTACCAGGTTTGACGGTTCGCTTTTAAATATGTGATCACACACAATTATTTTTTATGGGATTTTTAATACGAAAGAAAAGTGGCCAAGTTCATTATTTGAAGACGAGATAGTTGAATGCAAAGCAATGAGTCCTTGGCCGAGTATGTGCTCATGTGGTCACTATCAAAACCCATCACCCAACGAGAGTCGGGGAGGTAATGCCTAATTAAGTTCGGATGCCCCATGTCGACGGATGTCGGCCGTGATGGAGGCTAGGCCAATACTCCTTTATGAAATGCCGTCTAGGTGTGTAGTGCTAGATATTGCCGTGCCCGATGAAGTAGGACGATGTCCGGTTACGTCGGATGACTGTCGACTATTGAGTTGGTCGTGATTGATGGGTCGTAATAATCGTAACACACCTGAATGGTTGTGACAGTTGCACTTGATTGTGGGACAAAATTGTGTAACACGCTATAAGACGTGTCATAATGGTTTTACCTTATAATCAGGATCCATGAGATTGTTTGAGGAATGAAAAGTATGTGTTCCAGTTATTAATTACGCTTGTTGTATCCATAAATGCTTATGTGGCGCACTAATGTGTAGGGACATGCTGAGGCGAGGTAAGTTTGTATGGTGCATGTTTAGGACCACCTTTGAGGAGAATTTGCGTTTAATCAGGATTTAGGGTTTTGACTTATGAGATTTATCTCACCCCGTCATGGTTAACATTTTTTAAGGCCGTAGCATGGAGATCTGCTAAGTGTGGATATAGTGGGCGCGAGATGCGACATCTTTTGGCCGGTCTTGTTGCTAGTGAAATAGGTTGAACCCTAACCCTTAGAGATTTTTGAGAAGATTGATAGGAAGTGGCCGTGGAAAGGCTTGTAAGTATTAAACTTCATAGGGTTAACAATTGATAAATGAATATGTTGTTTCCGGCGTTGGTTGCTGTGTTTTTACTATCCCCATGTTTGTTTGTTGGCTGGGTATTTATTATGTCGCTTCCGCATGCGTTTAATTGAAAGATAACAAAAGAATGGGTCGGTGATGCATCCTGAGACGTCGCATTTTTAATCGACCACCGAGGGATGTGCACATACCTGGGGTTCGGGGCGTGACAATTAGACTACATAATTTGAAAAAAAAAAAAAACAAACAAACAAACAAATTGCTAGTGTAGTCAAGCAGCTTTAGAATAGGAAAAGACAACCACCCACACACAATGACGCTACATGCTAATGTTCAAGGCCAGACTGATGACCACCCTACTCTTTGTCTGCCTAAAATCTATTGTTGAAGCTTTAGTTTTTCGTTACTGAGGGTACCTCCCCAATGCAAGCATAGCCAAAGCTACTGATGGGCCTTTATCGCCTATTTGCCAGTGTCCTAATGACAGGTTGCATAGATGAATTTTTTAGGAGATAGTTTTTTTTTTTGCTCTCATATTAGAGAACACCCTCAAAATTTTACATTTTAGAGTTCAAATGTAGCAATTTAAGGACTTACTAAGGTCCAAGGCTACTTTCGTTCAAGTGCAAACAAATGACCACCCTATTCTTTGTCTGCCCAAAGTCTCTACGTGTTGAAGCTTTAGTCTTTTGCTACAAAAGAACCAAAAGGTGCTCTTTCACCTTTTATTTTTTTTCCCAAATAAAGGACCATGTTTTTTCTTTTTGGGGAAAATAAAGAATATTAATTTTTCTCAATTTTTCCTTTCATCATATTTTCCCACGGGACGCATTTCCGTATTTCAACAAATAACCCAACGTACTCATGGAATTAGTCAACACCTAAAGTAAGTATTCGATCTCAAGTGTCTGTTAGAAGATTCTGTGGTTAAAGCTTGTAAGCTGATCTTCTGTGGAACAGATGTTCTGAGTCTTTTTTTTTTTTTTAAAAGAAGGAAAATTTCAAGTAAGAACTTCAAATGCCCTCATTTTCTTAAGATGACTTGATTTTTTCCCAATATTATAATGGCTTTAGTGAGAATTGCATTAACTTTGGCAGAGGTTGACATATCAAACAAGGCTCAAATGGTGTGTGCCATGCGTATCACGCCCCGAACCTTGAGCACGCCAACATCCCACCATGGTCATGCAAATGCGACATTCCCAGGTAGTGTCGCCGACCCCATTCATTTATTATTGCGCAAGCGGAACGTATTATAAAATCCCTGACAATGAAATATGGGATAGAAAAGTACGAAGCAAAATCACAACACAAGACTTTCATGATTCAACGGAATTACAAACAGAGGTCTACGGCCAAAAGTCTACAAAAGACTGGCTCTTAAAAAGGAATTGTCCTACGACCTACAAGTCGGACACGTTCTCCAATCCTTATGACTTCACCTCTGCAACTCCTTAAGGCCAACCAAAGCTATCTAGCCACTCCGTCCACCAGGGACCTGAAATTGTAATCCCCAAACCGGGATGAGATAATGTCTCAGCGAGTTCAACCCCCTAAACCCCTATTAGAAAGAAAATATGCCAAAGGGTGGCCTAGCCACATCACACAGAGAACTTACCTCGCCTCAATTCCTTCCTGCAGGTTAGCACAATTTGTATCACACAATCTCATGTGGTAATAATAATTCAAACAATTGGAACACCATCACTTTCATATAAATCACAGTCGCACTTAGCACGCATTCCAATTATTATTCACTGCCACACAAGGGCATAGCCTACTCGCAGTTCAGCTATCTTCTAACATTAATGCCAGGCATCGCCTCCCCCCTTGGAGTGCGGCTTCGTCACTACATCAACCGCATTCCGAAGGAGCATCGTCTCCCCCCTTGGAGCACGGCTTCATCACTACGTCGACGGCATTCCCGAAGGAGCATCAATCTAGTCGGCCCAGCCTCTACTACGACCGGCATCTACCGCGTGGGCATCCCATATAGGGGCAAGTCCGGTTCAACAGCCCATGACGATTCCTCTTAATTATCACACATCCAAATCATACTCGGCCCAGGACACTTTGCATTTCACTCAATGCTTCCACTTAAAATAGTGATCCCGGCCATTTTTCTTCATATTAAAAATATTTCAGAAATTATTCACGTGTGTGGGGCCACGCTAATTTCGAACCAGAAAGCCAATATCTCACTTTTTCAAACCCCACTACTTAATATAATCATTAAAATTCAATTTTTGCATCAAAACCCGACACTTGGGTTTTTATGAATAAAATCCTTATTTATCACAATCAACACTCAATTTGCCACATCCATTCATCAAATTCAAATTCAAATTCTAAATGCACAACAGTGATCAGCATGACATTCTGAGAAAATAAGGTTCCAAAATAATTTTCAGAATTTATAAAACAATTAAATTTATTCCGAAAATTAATTAAATAATAATATCCCTATCTTTCACGATCCACGTTCAATTTATAATATTTAATCATCAATTTCGAAATCTGACTACACAGCAGCGATCAACACGAAATTCTGAGAATTTAGGGTCTTGACAAAATTTTCGGAATTTAATAAATAATTAAATTTATTCCGAAAATAATTAAATAATAATATTTTAATAATTTCGAATAATAATATATTATTAAATTATTTAATAATTTCGGAATATTTATATAAATCAAAAGTAAATTCCTTTATGTCACATCAAAGCTTATATTAATATAACCACTCACGTAGCCTTAAATTAAACACAATTTAAGTTAATCAAACACCTTAATATAATCTACACTTAAATAAATTAAACTAACCACCTAATAACACTTAACATAAACTAAGCACCCCTAAAGCATCATTAACCCTCTAATCAAGGTTTAGTGAGCTAAATTCACCCGATTAATGAACCGAGCGGACCAAAACGACAGGGACGACGTGAGGATAGACTTTCCTCAAGACGAGCCGAGCATCTGGGGTTGGGAAGGCAGCCGAAACGGGCCAAACATCCATTGCCATACCCATTTTCGAACTCCCTGTACACTGCTGGTTGGGGCCGAATCCGGGGCTGATTCGAGTTGGACAGGGTCGACGGAGGGCAAGGGGACTCTGGTGAGGTCGGACGGTGGGCGAAAGAGGTCGGGCGGCGGGCGGCCTATGCTGGCCGAACAAGATTGAACCGAGGCAAAATAGGGGCTGGGGTCGCAAAGCGGGGATGGCAGGCTCGAGTGTGAGGCGGCGGAGCGCACGGCGTCGAGCGGGCGGCGGTGCGGCAGCTCCGGTGCAGCGGCGTCCAGGCAGCTGGTCGCGGCTCCTTCCGGCGACGCTAAACGTTGCTTCTATTTCTGCTGTCTTTTGGTTTGCACAAGCAAGAGGAGGGAGAGAGAGTCGGTCACGAGAGAGTGAGGGAAGAAGAAAGAGAAGAGAGAGGTTTGAAAAGTCAAAGAAAGAAAAAATAAAGAGGAAGACAGCCAAGCATTCGGTGGAGGGGGCTGCGCACGAGGGGGAAAAGAGAAAAGGAGAGGGAGAGAGAAAAAGAAAAAGGAAAAAGAAAGAAAGAAAGAAAGAGAGAGAGAAAGAAGGAAAGGTGTTTGGCCAAATAGGGAAATGAGAAATGAGAATAAATTCAAAAGAAAAGAATTTCCTCAAATAGAAAATTCTTATTTCAATTTCTTTTGAATAAGTTCATAAATTCCCAAAAGAATTTCATATTAGAGTTCTTGATTCCCCTCTTGCATTTTTGCATCCAATATCTCTCTTGAATTTCTCTCAAATGACTCATAAAATCAATTGATGTCTCACTTATCAAATTGATTATTTTCTTTATTCAAGAATCCCTCATACTCCTCAATTTCACAATCCCCAGCTTCAACTGAACGAAAACAACCCTATTTATTCAGTCGAAATTAGAACACGAAAATCTGGATGTCACAATGCGTGTTTCCGAAGTCTGAAATGCCCTTTTATGAATATCTACAACACATCGAAGGCAATTGGACACATCTACTAGCTCATTCAAGGCAAACAGCAATCAAGTCACAGACAAGACAATTCACACTGAGGACGATTTAATGAGCATTTTCCTAATCAAATCAACTTCAAAAATTCTGAAAAAAAAATATATGTTGTAGCCAAGGACATTTCAAGCAACTTTTCATAGACACCTATCTATGAATTCAAGTACAAAATTCAGTAGAAAATCGGAAAGACAGTCAAGGTCGAACAGTGCATAACAGTAAACTACAATATATCAGTTTTCCAGAATCATCATTTTCGAAGAATATTTCAGATAGCTAATGATATCAGATCAGGACGTGCTATAGCTCGTTAGAAAGCGAATCAAACCATCTTCGAATTTCATGAAGACATCGAGCACCAAAAAGCACATATACTAACTCAATTCCGGGCATACGCACAAAGAGGTCTGTCAGGAATCCGAAGTTGTAGAACAATTGTCATCCAAGTTCAAAAATCATAGAACCAAAAGATCTAACTGTAATCAACTCTAGATCAATCAAGTATTGATTCTAATCAGATTCGCAATGCATCCTAGCCCCAAACCTTCGTTGTCGAGAATGCTTTTGACACGAGAAGCTCTCGCCTCATCGGATGCTATTAAAAGGAGTTTCAACGCACTTACCTCGATTGAATCGGTGCAGAACATGCCTTCGAAGATCTCTTCATTTAGCAATGATGAAGCTACTATTTCACACAAAAAAATATCAAAATCAGCGGAGAGTCGAATTTTATTTTGTTCTGTAATCAAAACAAAAAAAAAAAAGGAAATTGAGCGCTTAGCTCTGATTTTGCTTCGAGGACCATGGAACGTGAATAACGCCAAGTTAGATTCTGGTATAAGAGCTGTTCAGCACCAATCTTCAACCTATGATTTATGACTTTTGCAGATCATGATCGCTCTTCTCTAATCCTTTTTCTAGATCGACACTCGGAGGTGAACACATTAGTGTGTCATTGCCGCTGGACTTTGTCTGTTTGACGTCGATCTCCGATCTTTGATTTATGAGACTCATCAACGGACGCCTCGGCTTTAAACTTGATGATTGCAACCGCTTCTTCATAGTTGTAATCTACGAGCATTTTCTCAGCTTCATCGTCAACAAAATCAACGGAATCGAATCAACAAAATCTGTTGAAAGGAAATTGATCAAGATCAAAGCACTATCTGAGAACAAACTATCACGATAGCCTAAGATTGCTAAGAAAATCAACTAATCGATCGCATCAAAGTCAAAACTAAAGGATAAGAAAGAAGACTTAGCTTTGGTCTTGCTGCTGTGATCAAGTAATGGAGAGTTCGAAGAGATGAATCTTCATCCGATCGAGCTTGATTATGTGCAAGCATGCGTCTGTTGGAGAAATCTTCTTGAAGTGTTTTGAAGTTGACAAAACGTTTCCATCAGTCTAGTCTGAAGGCTTGCAGACTCTGCTGTTTAAAGTCTGAAGACCTCCGGACAGCCAGACTCAAGACTCAAAGTCTATCCTCATTGACAGTCTCTAATCCGTTGAAGAAAGATTATCCAGAACTGGATGTTTCGTTAAGGATTTAACATTATCAACTGGAGAAGATCTCGTGGCTGGAGAAGACATAATGGAGTCCTTTGATTGATCAAAGATTGACTCGATAATTGAAGATCCGGTGATTGCCTAAATATCATTGGAAGGTTCTGCTTATGGAAACCGAGATCCTGATTGTATGGGCGAACATGATTGATGGGCTATCAATACGTTCCTTTAATAGCTTGGACAATCTTCCTAATTGATTCCGTCCAACGGGTAGATTGGAGGAATTCCTTTGGTAAGTGCCAACGGGTATGATGGCATAAAGGAGTATATAAGGAAGACGGTCTTAGTTGTTCAAGGTGTGCGCGATAGAAGAATTCCAAAGTCTGAAGCTCCTTTTTGTTTAGACAATTCCTTTGAGCGTATACTTGTATACAAAAGAGAGTCTATATTTGTGAGAAATCTTAAGGAGGTGTGGTAGAACATCTACACTGTGGAATCAAGGCAAAGCTGTGCTGTAACTTCTCTTTTGTTCATAGTAAAATCTAGCCAATAGGCTGTCAGTGAAGAAGAGTGGACGTAGGCTTGATATAAGCCGAACCACTATAAACCGTGTGTTCAATTTTCTCTTCTCTCAGTCTTACTTTAATTATCGATTGTCTCAAATCCTTCATCTGTCTAGTATTGTGCAATTGTTGAAGAAAAATCTTTTATATACCTATTCAACCCCCTCTAGGTACTCATACTAGCAATATCAATTGGTATAAGAGCCTGTGTACTTACTTTATTTGAAGTGTTTTACTTCGTAGTAAAAGATCCATGGCTAGTATGCTAGCACCAGGGCTGATGGAAGGGCAAAGCAATACTAGACCACCCTACTTTGATGGAAAGGATTACAACATCTGGAAGAACAAGATGAAAGCTTTCCTACGATCAAAGGATCCTCTGGAATGGGACGTTGTAGAAAAATGAATTACTCCTACCACTGCATTAGTCTCTGAAAGAGGGAAAGAAACTGATGAGACCATCGGAATAACTCAGGAAGAGATAATCAAGAGACAAGCACTCGATGCAAAAGCAATTTACTCATTATATTGTTCTTTGTCACCAACTGAATATAATAGAATATCTTCTTGTGTTACAGCAAAAGAAGTTTGGGACAGATTGCATATTACCTATGAAGGAACAGATCGAGTGAAGGAAACAAGAATCAACATTCTTCTCGGTCAATACGAAGCCTTCAGAATGAAACCAGGAGAATCTATAACTGACATGTTTAGTCGTTATACAGATATTGTGAATGGTCTTGAAAATCAAGGTCAACCAATTTCTGATCCCATGAAGGTAAACAAGCTACTGCGTGGACTCTCCAAGGATTGGAATCACATAAATACTTCGATAAGAGAGACGCAAAGAATTATGCCACTATCTGTTGACGAGCTGATTGGAACTCTTCAGTCTTATGAAGTGGAACAGATCAATGAAGATGAAGATCCAAAAGGTAAGAAATCCATTGCATTAAAATCAAATGATGATTATGATGATACAGATTCTGAAGATGATATGGACGATGAGGAGCTTGCTCTCATGATAAGAAGATTCAGAAAACTAAATAGAAAAGGAAGAAGGTTCAACTCAAAGAAACAAAGCTTTCAAAGACAGCAGACCAAGTCTGTTGATGATGAGGAACCAAACAAAGATGTAGTCTGCTTTGAATGTAAGAAAAAGGGACACATCAGACCCAACTGTCCTCTTCTGAAGAAGAAGAGAGGAAAAGCTGAAAAATTTCGAAAAGCTCTCAAAGCCGAAACCTGGAGTGATACAGAGTGTGAAGAAAGTGATAATGAATATGCCAATCTATGTCTGATGGCACAATCAGACTCAGACTCTAGATCAGACTCAGACAATGAATTTGAGGCAAGTAATTTTAAAATTCCTGTCAAAGTTTCTAAATACATTGATGAACTGTGTTTTAGTCTTAAGACTTCTCTCAAAAGAATTTCCGAACTGAAAAAGGAAAACTCAGCTCTAAAACAAAAGGAAATTGTTTTAGTAGAAAGAGTTAAAAGTCTAGACTTGACCGTTTCCACTCTTAAAGAAAATGAAGATAATCTTTTAAAAGAAAATGCTCTTTTAAAAACAGACTTATCAAATATTTCAAAGAAATTTTCAATAGGGTCTGAAAAACTTGAAAAAATTCTTTCAGCTCAAAGACCTTACTTCAATAAGTCCGGTCTAGGTATGACAGCAGAAACAATTCCCTTGATTGATTTTCCTAAAGTAAAAGAAAGAATTAAGAAAAGACTCTCAAGATAGACTTACAAAAATCATTTCAAGAAAGTTTTTGTAAAATCTGTAGGTAGAAATGCTTTCAGATGTTCAAAGTGCAACAGTCCGGATCACTTTGAAAAAGAGTGTCCTATGGTTTGGAAACTTGTTAAGAAAATATGGGCTAATACTGCTTATGTTACTAACACCAAAGGACCCAAGAACGTTTGGGTACCAAAGAAAGCTTGAGACTTTATGCAGGTCACCGTCAAGAAAAAGGTAAAGTGGTATCTTGACAGTGGATGTTCAAGACACATGATAGGAGACTCAAATTGTTTTATAAAGCTTGCTCAAGTAAATGGTGGAAAAGTTTCATTTGGAGAAAACAGTAAAGGAAGTATTGTGGGATTTGGAACTGTGAAAATTGGAAATCTCACAATAAGTAATGTTTCCTTAGTGGAAGGACTCAATTACAATCTTCTCAGCATTAGTCAATTGTGTGATACTGGTTTCAAGATCTTCTTTCAAGAAGGAATATGTTCTGGAATCAGTAAAGACTCTACTTAGTCTTTCATGGGTCGAAGACATGGAAACATCTATCTTCTGGATGTGAAACCAAATGAATCGCAATGTTTTATCTCAATTCAAGATGAAGCAAGCTTATGGCACAGAAAGCTTGGACATGTCAACATGAAGCAATTAGCCAAAATCTCATCAAAGCAGCTTGTTCGAGGACTACCCAAATTACCTTATCAAAAGACTGATCCATCCACTCCATGTATTATGGGAAAGCAGGTAAGAAATTCATTTAAGCCAATAAATCATGTCTCTACTAATCATGTACTACAGTTGCTGCATATGGATCTCTTCGGACCAACCAGAACACAGAGTATTGGAGGTAAGAAATATTGCCTAGTAATTGTGGATGATTACTACCGTTTTACTTGGGTATATTTCCTTGCAAGTAAGTCCGAAACCATCTCGCATTTTGAAAAATTTGCTAAAAAGGTTCAAAATGAAAAAGGATGTGTTATCTCAAGTATAAGAACAGATCATGGAGGTGAATTTGAAAATCAAGATTTTACAAAATTTTGTGATGAATCTGGCTTTAAGCATGTGTTCTCCTCTCCATATACTCCTCAGCAAAATGGAGTTGTGGAAAGAAAGAACAGATCTCTTCAAGAAATGGCTAGAACTCTTTTAATTGAAAGTAAGATTTCTTCACGATTTTGGGCTGAAGCTGTTTCAACAGCTTGCTATATCATCAATAGAGTCTTCTTAAGACCTATTCTAGAGAAAACCCCTTATGAGTTATTCAAAGATAAGAAGCCTATTGTTTCATACTTTCATGTATTCGGTTGCAAATGTTTTATATTGAAAAATGCAAAAGATCGAGTTGGTAAGTTTGAAGAAAGATCATATGAAGGTATCTTCCTTGGATATTCTACATCAAGTAAAGCCTTCAGAGTCTATAACAAGAAGAGCCAGTCTGTGGAGGAGTCAATGAATGTCAGATTTCAAGACTCAATGCAAGATGAATCAAGTCAGACTCATCAAGAAGAGTCTGAACCTGCTCTAGACCTTCTAAAGCTTACAACTCAAGAAGCATCTCAGACTCTAGAAAACCAGCATCAGGTTGTTTGTGAAGATCCAAACAAAGAGAGAGATCATCAACCAGACAAATCAACAAGTAACTGGAAGCATAAGTCCAGTCATCCCAAAGATCTTATTATCGGCGAAATTAATGAAGGAATTCGCACCAGATCCAAAAGGCAAGAAGAGTCTAGTGTTGTGGCTCTCGTTTCTGAAATTGAACCAAAGAGCATAGAAGAAGCTTTATCTGATGAAAGTTGGATTGAAGCTATGCAAGAAGAGCTCAGACAGTTCAACATTAATGATGTCTAGGAATTGACATCTAAACCAAAAGGTAAAACTGTTATTGGAGCTAAATGGGTGTTCAGAAACAAGATGAATGAGAAAGGAAAATTCGTACGAAACAAAGCAAGACTCGTGGCCAAGGGATATACGCAAGAAGAAGGAATAGACTATGATGAGACTTACGCACCAGTAGCAAGGTTAAAAGCTATTCGACTATTACTTGCGTTTGCTTGTTATAAGAATTTCAGGTTATTCCAAATGGACGTCAAAAGCGCCTTCCTAAATGTATTTATCCATGATGAAGTTTATGTGGAACAACCACCAGGGTTTGAAGACCCAAAGAAGCTAGACTCAGTCTTCAGACTGAAAAAGGCTTTGTATGGTTTAAAGCAAGCACCTCGAGCTTGGTACGACAGATTAAGTAAGTTCTTAATTCAAAATGGTTTTGTCAAAGGTAAAGTAGATACGACTTCATTTATCAAAAAGGAAAAAAAAAGTTTCCTACTTGTTCAAATATATGTGGATGACATTATTTTCGGATCCTCTAATGAAAATCTGTGCAAGAAATTTTCTAAGTCTATGCAAGATGAGTTTGAAATGAGTATGATGGGAGAGTTAACATTCTTTCTTGGTCTTCAAGTAAAACAATTGAAGGAAGTAACTTTTATTTATCAAGAAAAATATTTTAATGATCTTGTCAAAAGGTTTGGACTGGAAAAGTGCAAAAAGACCGACATATCGATGTCAAGTTCTTTGAAGATAGACAAAGATGAAGAATGGAAGAAAGTTGATCAAAAGCTGTATAGGAGTATCATTGGATCACTTCTTTATCTTACCGCTTCTAGACCTGATGTTTTGTTGAGTGTTTGCATCTGTGCTAGGTTTCAATCAGATCCTAGAGAATCCCATCTCAGTACTGCGAAACGTATCATTAAATACGTTGCTTCATCATCAAGCATCGGTCTTTGGTATCCTAAGAAGGGAGACTTTAATCTTCTGGGATATTCAGACGCAGATCTGGCCGGTTGCAGAGTTGATAGAAAGAGCACTTCGAGGACTTGCCAGTTGCTTAGAAACAGGACAGTATCTGTGTTTTCAAGGAAACAAAGCACTGTGTTTCTTTCAACAACAGAAGCAGAGTATGTAGCCCTTGGAAGCTGCTATTTGCAAATTCTATGGATAAAACAACAGCTAAGAGACTTTGAAATTGAAGACTCATGCACGGAGATTAATTGCGACGACACCAGCGCTATCAACCTCACCAAAAATCCAATTCTCCACTCAAGAGCAAAGCATATAGAGATTCGACATCACTTTATTAAAGACCATGTTCAAAATGGAGATGTTTCAATTCAATTTGTTGACTCAAAGAATCAACTGGTGGATATATTCACAAAGCCTTTGGAGAAAAATCAATTTGAATCTATCCGTTCCAGACTCAACATTTTGAGGTATGAGGATATCAAAGTCTAAAGACTTTCAGACTCAGACTTACAAGACTCTATCTTTAAAGATTGTCTTGGTACGACCGTCAGACTGTAAGTCTTTCTATTGAATCTCATCTTGAAAAGGTACGATCGTCAGACTGTGTTTAAATTGTTGCTATATTTAATTGACGTAATTATTGCATCGTTTAATTTTCAAAAAGGAAGTTATTTTTGAAATGGCTATTTTTGCGGAAAAAGACAGTTATTTTGAAAATGCATTTTTTTATTTCCTTTGTGACGGTTCATTTATCCATCTTTTTAACTGATCAAGCACTGTTGATTCCTCTTCACTTTACTCTCAAAAACCCTAGAAAGCATCGATCCTCCATTCCCGTTTGTCTTCTTTGTTTAATCTTCAAAAAGTTGTCATCTTTCCTAGGAAAGTCAAGCAAGGAATCTTCCAAAAACTGAGAAAGATGTCATCTTCAAGAAAGTCTTCGAGAATCGCAAGCAGGGGACCACGGAGAATGAGTGAGGGGCCTACGCACTTCGATCTTACTGAAGAAGAAGTGTCTCCAGAACAGCAAGCGAGCCCACAACATTCTCAACAGTGTCATTCTCCTCCATCTAGTCCTCAAGGCGTTGATCATCAACAACAGGAAGAAATAATCGAGGATGCAGACCCTGTAAGAGTTCAAAAGCCCGCTTATATTTACCAGCTATATCGTGCCTTAAAAGGAATTCGTAGTCCTTTGAACTACATTGATGATTTTCTTAAAGACAAAGGACATGGGAACGAATACATCTTTTTGCGAAAAATGGAAAGTTTGGGAATTGCTCGTAAAGGGGTGGCTGAAGAAACCCTTGCGAATATCCCAAGTGATCCTCGTGACTGGGGGCCGAATCCTGTCGATGGGAATGATGATGACAAGTTGTACAGTCAATTTCAACTGAAAATGGGTGTTGCAGTTGAAAATCAAGGAAAAATGGGAGATTTGTTCAGATCGAAGGAACAAAAGGATCTGTACTCGAAATTGCTGAAGCGTGGGGTAATAAACCCTAGGAGTGTGGATTTTGATTTTCTGGATGCTGTGAACGTGAACTTGAGGGAAAAGTTCAATTATCTTCAACTTGAAAAGTTTTGCTCTGACACTACAGAGGCCTATGCTGAATTAACTGCATATTTCTATTCAAATCTTAGCTTTTTGGATGCGAATAGATTCTCTTTCAGCGTTAAAGACCAAGACTATGTTGTTGATATGAATATGCTGGCTGAAGTGTTAGAAGTTGAAAGAGGAAGATATCAACCAATCAAAGTTTCCATTGCTCGGGCCACACTTGAACTGGTGAAGGACAGGAGAACATATGAAAAGATCACATACTTAAGGATGGGTGCATTCAACATCTTGCTTCACAAGATTGTGATTAATTGCCTCCGACCGAAATCAACTTCCAAGACTAATGTTTCAAGTTCAGAGGCCAAGTTGATGTATGCCATCCTCTTTGGGAAAAGGTTTTCTCTCCCTCACACTGTTATGTTTCACATGTATAGAGCAATGATGAAGGACAGAGGTCAACTCCCTTACCCAAGCCTTGTTACGAAGTTATTAAGTCATATGAATATTCAGCCTCCATAAATCTTTTGTGTTCGACCATGCGATCATATGGTGGTAGGACTAAAAATGGTGACCAAAATGCGTCTGAAGGA
This sequence comes from Eucalyptus grandis x Eucalyptus urophylla, assembly GCA_028830015.1. Lineage (NCBI taxonomy): Eukaryota > Viridiplantae > Streptophyta > Magnoliopsida > Myrtales > Myrtaceae > Eucalyptus > Eucalyptus grandis x Eucalyptus urophylla. The sequence continues at coordinate 24,914,670 of CM054189.1, read as the reverse complement.
ACTGAGCAAGGAGTTGGAGAAATTCAAGGAGAAGACTCCTGCCAAATCTCATCAAATCTCTTCTGCAGCTAAAAGAAAAGGGAAGGAGCCCATGGTTGCTCCATCTAAGAGAAGCAGAGCTCTCCTCGTTGAGGATGAAGATGATGAGGAAGACATCACCATCTCTGCAATGGCTTTGAAGAATTTAAGTCATCCTGTTCCACAGAAAGAATCGGAACAAATGACAAAAGAAGCAGAGGAGAAGGAAGAAGAAGAAAGAGAAGCTGAAAAAGAAGCAGAGGAAGAAAGACCTGAAGAAGAAAGAAGAGAAGAAGGAGAACTTGAGGAACACTCTTCTCCACATGTAGGCATGGAAACAGTGGGAGATCAAGAGAAATGAGTGAAGTCTTCATATCCTGATGCAAGTGAAGGAGTCAGTCGCTCACCAGCAGACCCAGAGGATGTTTATGCCTCTCAGTTTCCAGAGGAAGGACATGAAGTTTCATCGCCAAACCTGCGAGATTATGCTGATCTACCATCGTCTGCATTTACTCCATCAGATCGAGCCGAAGCAAGTACTCAGACTGATAATGGAGTAGATTTTCGCAGAATCATGGATATTCTCTTGGAGATGCGAGGTCAAATTTATGCCTTGGGATGCGAAGTTCAAAGCTTGAAGAATGAAGGTCAAGCTTCTTCCTGTTCATTGAATGATAAGATGCAAGCCCTCTCTGTTCAGAATCAGGCCAATGCCAAAAGTGAGGAGATTGCACATCTAAAGGAAGACTTTAAAAGGCTAGAAGGCATCGTTCAATCTATGGAAGATTTCCAGCTTGTCCGCGTTCCCAAGCAATCTTGACTTCATCTCATCCTTTTTAATGCTGACAAAAAGGGGGAGAGATGCAAGATTTGAACAAACTTTCAATCATTAAACTTTTAACTGTTTGTTGGATTGTTTTGTTGTTTGAACTCTATTTGACTTTGTTTTGTGTCTGGATGAGAACTGAACTAGACTTGGACTTGACTGCTTCTATTAACTAATATTGATATCTTATGGATGGTTTTATCATATACTAGACTAACCTATTTTCTGTGGTTGCATATTCTAGTGTTAGTCTTTGAGCCATTTATCTCTATAAGATATGCATATGTGTTGGAGAAATGTTTTGCAGGTCAAAGTTATCCAAATCTACAGGAAAGTTTTGTCACCATAAAAAAGGGGGAGATTGTTGGAGAAATCTTCTTGAAGTGTTTTGAAGTTGACAAAACGTTTCCATCAGTCTAGTCTGAAGGCTTGCAGACTCTGCTGTTTAAAGTCTGAAGACCACCGGACTGCCAGACTCAAGACTCAAAGTCTATCCTCATTGACAATCTCTAATCCGTTGAAGAAAGGTTATCCAGAACTGGATGTTTCTTTAAGGATTTAACCTTATCAACTGGAGAAGATCTCGGGGCTGGAGAAGACATAACGGAGTCCTTTGATTGATCGAAGATTGACTCGATAATTGAAGATCCGGTGATTGCCTAAATATTATTGGAAGGTTCTGCTTATGGAAACCGAGATCCTGATTGTATGGGCGAACAGGATTGATGGGCTATCAACACGTTCCTTTAATAGCTTGAACAATCTTCCTAATTGATTCCGTCCAACGGGTAGATTGGAGGAATTCCTTTGGTAAGTGCCAACGAGTATGATGGCATAAAGAAGTATATAAGGAAGACGGTCTTAGTTGTTCAAGGTGTGCGCGATAGAAGAATTCCAAAGTCTGAAGCTCCTTTTTGTTTAGATAATTCCTTTGAGCGAATACTTGTATACAAAAGAGAGTCTATATTTGTGAGAAATCTTGAGGAGGTGTGGTAGAACATCTACACTGTGGAATCAAGGCAAAGCTGTGCTGTAACTTCTCTTTTGTTCATAGTGGAATCCAGCCAATAGGCTGTCAGTGAAGAAGAGTGGACGTAGGCTTGATATAAGCCGAACCACTATAAACCGCGTGTTCAATTTTCTCTTCTCTCATTCTTACTTTGATTATCGATTGTCTCAAATCCATCATCTGTCTAGTATTGTGCAATTGTTGAGGAAAAATCTTTTATATACCTATTCACCCCCCTCTAGGTACTCATACTAGCAATATCAGCGTCTACTTTATTCCAGATGTCAAACTTCGACGATGACTCCATGAAGATGAAAACAAGTCTGTGTGTGTTTGTGAAGATCCATGAATGAGAGAGAATGAGTGGAATTCTCTCTTTTGCTTTCCACAATGGAAGAAAACCCTCGCCTTCGACGAGAGCTCCTGAGAGAAAAGACGGAGAATGAGGAAGAGCAGTCAAAAGAGAGCGATCGACCCCCGAGAGGGAGAGAGAGAGAGAGAAAATAGTTATAGAGAGAGAGTGGATCCTCGTCAAATGGCCTCCCCCTTTTCTTTATTTTTTTCTCTTTATATATTTTCAGGCAAGATCAAATCTTAGCCCTTGAATTGAACTAAGGGCTAGGATTTGATCTTCCTAATTAAGAGTTCCCCTAATTGAGCACATGCCTATTTCAATGGCCATGATGCATTATTGATGCACAACGACAATTAATTGTGAACTAATTGGGGTTTTCTCTCTATTTTTTTTATTTTTTTTTATTTTTTTATTTTTATTTTTAATGATGTATCGACTAAAAATCAGGTGTCAACACCAGTCATCGGCCATCGTTGAAGCTTGGTGATCGGCTAAAGGAGGAAGAAGAAGAGAGGAAGAAAAGAAAAAAAAAAGTGAAAAAAATTATTAAAAAATTAAAAGAAATTCTACATCACAAAAAAATTTGAGGGTCATGTCAAATGCATTCCCATACATTTTCTATTTTGGGAACATAAATTTTGTGTAGTTACCAAATGTGTTCATTTGCTCAAAAACTGTTACTGAGAATGGAAATAGAAAAAAACTATTTTTGAAAAAAAAAATTGTTCCCAAAAATAAAAATGTTACCAAATACACTATAATTGCCTAATAGCAAACTAGAGCATTATAGCAATGTATTTTAATTGTATGTGTATATTAAATATATCTCTATATCAAATGGACCCGGCAATTAATTTACAATATATCAAAAGAATTATAAAAAGCGAAAACTTCATGTAGGAGAAACTAAATAACTGGTCTCTTTATTTTGGATACAAGTCAGCAGATCAACCTTGATGAGGTCATCCAAGAAATTAACGCAGGGACCACAACATTAGGATTCTTGATATGCTTTTGAGGAAAGATATGATCGTATTTAAATGTGATGGATGATGGTGGGAGTGTGGTTTCTGTCTACCCTTGGCTCATTTGATGCATATGAAAGCACCAGGTCATTACTTCTTGCGAGGGATTACATTGTTTATCTTATTATGAGCTAGTGGTAAGTATTAAAAGGATGTGATCTAAAAAGACTTTGAAATTAGTTAGGTGCAGTCAATTAGCTCTATTCAAATGGGAAGGTATTATCTGATCTCGTCCATTGGATTCTATTTCCATTACATGACACAAAGATTCATCGAATGGGCCGATTATATGAGTCATGTGGCACACAAGGTGAATGATATCTGTATCTTTTATGGAGCTTAGCAAGAAAATATTGTGCAACAACAATTACCTGATTCACACGGTTAGTCGAAGAATTATTGTACGATGGTTGAATATGGGGCGACAAGTCCAAACTTTCTGGTTTTCACACAGAGTAGTACAAACTAAAAAAAGAAGACCGAAGTGCCATAATTCATGCTAACGTTCTAGGCCTTCTGATAGGCTGAACATGCACAACATAAGAAACTTTTAATTAATTTATAAGGGCTTGTTCTATCTGTCCAGTTCAAAATTATGTTATACACTAGTGAATTGTCTATGCACGATTCTAAGAGTACATATTAATCTACAAATCATATGAAAATGTTCATCTTTTAAAAGTTCATTTATTCAAACTAACAAAAAGGTTCATGATTTGAAAAAAATAAATCCTGATCTTGATATGTTTGCTTTAATCAGTAGCAAACTGATGGGATTTACATCTGATCATAAATTTGATTATGTTTACATGCCACTATATATGTCATGGATTTTTACTGATGAAATAAAATCTTACGCTTGATATTTGTTGATGATGGTTTTATTAATGTGATGGGCCTAAGTTGGCCCATCCGCCCATGTTGGGCCTAAAAGCCCGGCCCACAATATTAGGGCCCATGGATGGAGGGATATGATGAAGGGGTACGTTTATTTTTTGGAGGGGACGTATATAAGGGAGAAAAGAGAGGAAGGAACACACCTTTTGGCATATTACGTACGTTCCTTCCTCCCTCTCTCCCTCTAAAAAGAAAACAGTAAGCAAAAGGCGAATCCATCTTCCCTTCAAGGCGAATTGACGTCATCGGATCGAACGGGATCGTTTTGTCTTCCTCATATTGGCGTCGGTGTTTAATCTGTGGCTAACAAGGTACGCTCAATTTCGTGGTGTGCTTTAGGATCGGTGATGCATGTGTTTTTCCTGGGCTCGTCTTCCGCATTCGTTTTAGGGGTTCGATTTAGTGTCGAATCCAGTTTTTGGGAATCCGACAAACCCAACATTGGTATCAGAGCCGTAGTTCTTGTTTCCCAATCCTTTTTATATGTTTTTCCCGACCCCTTTTGTCACGTCTCGATCTTTAGGCACGCGCACATCCCTTACTTTTGGTCGATTTTAAAATGCGATATCCCTAGGACTACATATCGCCGACCCTTTTAGCACATGTGGAAGCAGTTATAAAAATTCCCAGACAATAAAGCAATGGGATATACAAGTAGGACTAGGAAATTGAACCTGAAAACCAACACCCTTATGATCATATACAAGCCATACTAAAACGATTGGTTTCTACTCAAATTGATTCTATAGCAAACGTCATCAGGATCCTACTCTAGATCATCCTCGGGGTTCTCCTTCAGATACTCCTCTTCGGGTTCCTCAACAGGGATCTCCTCATCAGATCCATGCTCCTTAGGCTCCTTATCCAGGTGCTGAAATGGTTATTCAATAACCACTGAGACAACGTCTCAGTAAGTTCTATCCCCTAAGACCCGATTAGTAAACTAATACACCTTAGGGCTACCTATGTACAACATGAGTCAGAGGACTTACCTTGGCCTCAGGTTCCACCTGCATATTAGTACAAATCATATAGGCACCCAAGCAATCACATCATAGATCGAAGCATCGATCTAATCGACTTAATCGATTACACGCCAACAAGACCACTCAAGGTCACTTCCATTCAATCGATCAATTCACAACATCAAACCAAGGTAATGAATCACATCAAATCACACTCAGATCGAATCATTGATCAATCAGCCTAGTCGATTACAAGTCAGTCGGACCATTTCTAGGTCATTCATCCCACACCAAGCAATTCCTTAGATTTAGTGGCTTTACGGTCCCACCCGACCTTCTCAAGATCTAGTGGCTTTACGGTCCCACCCGACCCTCTCAAGATTTAGTGGCTTTACAGTCCCACCCGACCCTTTTCAAGATTTAGTGGTTTTACGGTCCCACCTGACCCTTTTCAAGATTTAGTGGCTTTATGGTCCCACCCGACCCTCTCAAGATTTAGTGGCTTTATGGTCCCACCCGACCCTCTCAAGATCTAGTGGCTTTACGGTCCCACCCAACCTTTCCAAGATTTAGTGGCTTTAGGGTCCCACCCGACCTTTCCAAGATTTAATGGCTTTATGGTCCCACCTGACCTTTTCAAGATTTAGTGATTTTATGGTCCCACCCGACCTTTTCAAGATTTAGTGGCTTTATGGCCCCACCCGACCTTTTCAAGATTTAGTGGCTTTATGGTCCCACCCGACCTTTTCAAGATTTAGTGTCTTTATGGTCCCACCCGACCCTCTTTACAATACCATACTCTGTCACCGAGCCATGTGCATTCTCCAGGAAGACATACCGAGTCTCCGAGCCACGTGCATTCTCTAAGGCTACCTTTTCGCCAAGGTGACATATCCAATCACCGAGCCACGTGTCCTTCCCAGGTGACATTCCAATTCACCGAGTCACGGGCATTCCCCAGGTGATTTACCAACGCACTTTCGATACTAACAACCAATACTCGACCAATCCTCAATCACATAGCCAAAATCGCATTATTTAAGAACATAACTTAAAAAGGTACCATTAAATCAATTCGACACGAATTAAAGCTCAAATAAATAAACGGACTGCTCCATGGCAATTAGCACGACATTCCGGTCACCGACCATCCCGGTTGAGTTTCCGGAAAATAAATAATTAAATAATTAATTTCGAAAATTAAATAAATAAATACAATAAATTCAATTTAGCACAATATAAAGCTCAATTAAATAAACGGACTGCGCCATGATCATCAGCATAAAATCCCGGTCACTAGCCATCCTAGTTGAATTTTCGGGAAATAAATAATTAAATAATTAATTTCGAAAATTAATATTTAATTCCTAAAAATTCCACCTAGGCCCGATTTGCTTAATTAACACCCGATAAGGGACGGGAAAAATCCCAAGAAGCTTCCAATAAATACTATACGCAAATCTCTATCTAATTACACTAATCACACAACTAATATGCAAAGCAATTAACTAAAAATCACTAATCAATTCTAATCTAACAACCTAATTATACTTAATTAACACTAATCAACCTTTAAGTATAATTAGCACACTAAGAAGGCATTAGTGAGTAAAACTCACTCAAAACGACGAGCTCGACGCGAGGATCGACTTTCCTCAAAGCGTGCCGAGCATCCAGGCTCGGGAAGGCGGCCAAAACGGGCCAAAACCCACTGTCATACACCCATTTTCTGACTTCTCTGTGCGCGGCTGGTTGAGGTGGTTCCGGCGTCGGTTGAGGCGGCCAAGGGCGGCTGAGGGCGAGGCGGAGCTCCGGCGAGGTCGACGGTGGTCGGAGGTGGTCGGGCGGCGGCCTGAGGTGGCCGAACGAGACTGACCAGAGGCGAAACAAGGGCTGGATCGCACAGCGGGGATGGCAGGTACGAGCGTGAGGCGGCGGAGTGCGCAGCGTCACGTGGGCGGCATTGCGGCAGCTCCGGTGCGGCGGCTTCCAGGTAGCTGGTCGCGGCTCCTTCCGGCGACGCTGGACGCTGCTTCACTTTCTGCTGTCTTCTGGTTCGCACCAGCAAGAGGAGGGAGAGAGAGAGGGGGACAAAGGGCGTGCGGACGGCCGCGGAGCAGTGGCGGCGGCTCCGGCTTCAGTGGGCGACGATGGCGACGAGAGGCGGCGATTGCAGCTCAGTCTTCGGCTTCCATGGAGTCAAGCGGTCAAAGAGGGGGGATGGGGGAGGATCCGTCGACGGAGGAGGAGAGAGGGGAGGAAGAAAAACCCAATTTCCCTTTCTTTCTCTCACTCTCTCTCTCTCTCTTAGGTCGTCACACATGGGCCACCATGACATCATGTGATGTCACCTTCCACCCACCATTTCTTGACAAATTTGCCCCTTCTATAAGCATTTAGGTAGGCCAAAACATGGGGGTAAGTGTGGCATACGAATTTTGAAACAATTGGCTTCCATTAATCACTTGATTTACTTTAAATCCATCTCAATTGGCCTCATAAGATCTCAATAAATCCAAGTGATGCCTCAATGCTTCCATTAAATATTCTCCTCATCCAATAGCTCATCTCGCATCTCAATTTTGTATTCCATTTTAATCCCCGACTCCAATTGCATAGAAATGACCTGATTAATTCAATTGAAGTTAATATTGAATATTTTGGATGTCACACCTTTCATGTTTATGGATGATTTCTTATCAATTTTCGTGAAATTAATTGGCCGACACCGATCGGGGCGGAAAAATCCCGATACTCGAGCACTGTTCATCCACTTTTTCGAGTTTCTGTAAGTCGAAATCGATTTCTGTTGGCGTAGGATGGAAGGTTTCATTGAGATGATCGCAATGAGTGGTGGAACGCCGCCAACAGCTACCGGATGCGCCCCCACGCGCAGTCGAAACGTACTGGCGCGTTGCACGCGCCGATTTGAAGGGGAAGGCGCGTGCATCGCACGCACGCCGCGACCAACGCGCACACGTGCGACGCACGTGTGTGTCCGCAGTCGCTGGCACGTGCGAGGCACGCGCCAGTTGGTCGGCCAGACCCGGCCCAGCTGGCCCGACCGGTCCGACGACCCGGCGACCCGACCGTTGACCGTTGACCAAAAAAAAAGGAGGAAAATAATGTGTTTCTTTGTCAATTATGTCTATGTGGATTATATGTGATCCCTTATTTGTTCTGCATTTGTTGCAGGAACAATACCTCCCCTTAGGTTGCGCACACCTATTCGCTCAATTACCGATGAACAAAATGAAATGCTTTCTAAGTTGATAGTTGAGCTGACTGATCATCGATGAGAGAATGGTGACTTAATTGATCACGTTCTTGAAGTCAACGGGAAAATTCAAAAGGTCATATGGAATGGACATCCTATGCCACAGTCTGAGATGGTGCGATTTTTCATGAACACCCTTCCACTAGAATGGCAAGGAGTGTTGAATCGCATATGGGATGTCAACAGAGCCGCTTCATATAGGAAAATTGTGATGGATTTTATAGATGAATATTATTGGATTGTTACAAGGGAAAAGATCAAGAAATTGAACAAAAGAGGATCTTTCCCAATTAGTGTATTGACTTGGTGTTAGATGTATCGGCTAGCCTTTGTTAAGTGTGCTTTGTAAACGTCTTATGTAATGTTTACTACATGATTGTTGTTGATGTAGCAACTGATATGTTAGTTGTATTATGTGAAAGCATGATTATTCTATTGGATGTCAAATATTATTTGATTTATGTTATTGTTGGTTGCTGTGGGTAGTTCATAGAAGTTTTTGTAGCTTCATAGAATTTATTTTGCATAAGACAATTATATTAATGATAGTTTTAAGTTAAGATTTTTGGAGGATGATTGGAAACATAGTGACATTTTGATTCTGAAACCTTACTTGAAATTGTTCATTAATATGATGGGTCTATGCAAAAAGGATGCATAAAAGATGGGCATTAATAATTCGTGCATATATGTATGATGTGTTCAGATCAATGGCTTCAGCCACAAAGAGCATAGTTGCCGAGCTGAACAAAGGTGAAAAGCTCAATGGCGATAACTATGAAATATGGCACATGAAAATCCAATATGTGCTGGAGGAGCAAGAGGCACTAGAAGCTTTTAACCTGACCATGGTAGAACCTGAAGAAGGAAACACTATACAACATAAGAGAGATAAGGAAGCATTTGCTGTATGGAAAAGAAAGAACTCTCTTGCTCGCATTACATTGCTGAGCAGCATGGAAAATGACATCATGTGAGAGTTTAGGCGTTTTGAGAATGCCAAGGAGATGTGGGAAGCATTGGCAGCAAGATTTGGTCATACTTCGGTGACCAGACTGAGGCAACTCACTATTAGGTTTGACTCTTATAAGAAGCCTCATGGTCAAACCATGAAGCAACATCTTAGAAATATGTCAAACATGATAAATGAGTTGAAAGATGCTGGCCATGTCCTGACAGATGAGCAGCAAGTGCAAGTAGTGATTCATTCCTTGCCTCAGAGTTGGGAGCATATGAAGGTGCACCTGACCCATAATGAAAATATCAAAACCTTTGAGGATGTAGTGCGTCATCTTGAGCTAGAAGAGGACCGCCTCTTGGCGACTAAGCCGGAAGCTGAAATCTATCATGCTGGTTCTAGCTCACATGGAACTTCGAGCTTCAAGCACAAACGTCCTAACTGGTTTGATAAAGGAAAAGGCAAGGAAGCAGGTCATTCAGGGAAGAAACCTAAGCTTAACCAACATGAAAGAGGAAAGCGTCCTCGGATGAAGAAGCTTACAAGGGTGAAGTGTTACAATTGTGACAAGAAGGGTCACTATGCTCGCAACTGTCGTGAGCCAAAGAAGGTATACACCCCTTGTACTTTTCAGAACTTTGCTTTTGTGTCAAGTTCTGTATTCTTAACTGAGTTTAATCCTTTGTGGACTGTAGATTCAGGAGCGACAGACCATGTAGCAAAGGATAGAGAATCCTTCGTGGAATTCCGACAAGTACCAATTAGAATAAGTGGATCTATGTGGGAAACAACTCCAAAGCTGAAGTGAAAGGAATTGGCACTTGCCAACTAAACATGCGTGGTGGACGCACTTTGTTCCTACATTGTATGCTCCGGAGATTCGTCGGAATTTAGTGTCTGTTTTAGTGTTGGTTAAACTAGGTTTTAATATGAACTTCCATAATAGAGGTGTGGATTTGTTTTTGGATACAAATTACTATGGTTGTGGTTATTTTTTGGATGGTTTCATTGTATTAGATATTGACTATGTTAATGCAAATGTTTGTTATTCCCTTCTCACGTCTCCTAATTCATATGATAATGATGTGAATGTGTGGCATGCTAGACTTGGTCATATTGACCAACAACGTATGAATAGACTAGCCAAAGAGGGCTTGTTGGGCAACATTGAAAAAGTCGATTTGCCCATATGTGAGCATTGCCTAGTAGGGAAAACGACAAGGAAACCATTTGGAAAAGGTAAAAGAGCTGAATTTCCTCTGCATTTAATCCATTTTGACATATGTGGTCCAATGAATGTGAGAGCAAGGCATGGGGTTGTTTATTTCATCACTTTTATAGATGATTATACGCGATTCAGATATGTCTATTTGATTTCTCATAAATCTGAAGCATTAAGTTGTTTCAAAATGTTTATGAACATGGTAGAAAATCAATTAGACAAGAAAATATAAGCATTGAGATCCGATCGAGGTCGAGAATATTTATCTTATGAGTTCTGAAAATTATGTGATGAAAAAGGAATAGAAAGACAGTTGTCTATTCCATATGCTCCTCAACAAAATGGTGTTGCGGAGAGAAGAAACAGAACCCTACTGGAAATGGTTAGGTCCATGATGGCGCATGCTAACTTACCTATCACCTTTTGGAGTGATGCGTTGTTAACTGCTGCCTATATACTTAATCGGGTGCCTTCCAAATCAATTACTTCCACTCCATATGAGTTATGGACAGGTAGAAAACCAGACTTAAGTTTTCTTAAGCCATGGGGTTGTGCTGCCTATACTCATGAGTCCTCTCACAAGTTTGGGAAATTGGGTCCCAGAGGAAAGAAGAGTATTTTCATAAAATACTCCGAACACTCGAAAGGGTATGTGTTCATAGGTGAGCAGGAAAGTTGGAGTATAATTGAATTTGAATCACGAGATGTCACATTCTAGGGGTGAGCACGGTTCCTGGGTAGAACCGGGAACCGAAGAACCGAACCGAGGGTTCCGGTTTGGTTCCCGGTTCTGGGAAGACAGGTTCCGGTTCCGGTTCTGGTTCCGGTTCCCGAATAGGAACCGGAACCGGAACCGGGACCCTAAGTAATAAGCGTAGAAACCTATTTTTTCTTTCATCTTCAGCCATCTTCACTTTCCCTTTTCTTTACATTTCCTCTCTACAACTCGCCATGCCCCCGACAACCCCACGCTGCTCACCGCCCTCCATGTCCTCCCTGCTTGCCGCCCTCGAAGCTATCCTCACTACCCACGATGTCGCCGTTGATGCTGCTGTTGCTCTGTTTGACAACGCTGAAGACTCTTGCCGTCGCGTGTGCCGCCTCCTAATGACGATCTGCTATCGAGCTACCACTGTGACGCTTTTGTTGTTCCACCGTCGCTGTTTTTCCGTTGACAACGCGGCTGCTATGCAGACTTCAACGATGAACGGCCCGCATGTTAACGAGCCGCCGCATCTCAGCCTCTCAAGTCGAGCTCGATCAACTCAACCACTGATTTGAACTGAGTTCAGTTCATTTGAATCACTCTCTCTCTCTCTCTCTCTCTCTCTCTCTCTCTCTCGCCGTCTCCGATTTTGCAGAAAGTTGCCGCCAGAGAAGCGAATCGGAGGATGGTCTCTCTCTAGGAGCATAACGCGTCATCCGTCCTAAACCTAGGTTCGTTTGCTCTGTCATCTTCCATCCTCTCTGTGCTCGTATCTCTTCAATTGATTGAGGCTGGTGGTGGTGGGGGCAGTGGTGATGATGATGGTTCAGAGAGAGTGAAGAAGTGGAGAGACGCACTTCGCCAAGTGGCTAATTTGTTCGGATGGCATTTAGGCAATGGGTAATTGTCTAATCACTCTCAGCTAAGTGACTGGATTCTCTTGATTGCTGTTTGTTTTGAAGAGAATTTCTGTTAGATTAAAATCATATTATAACTCACTAGAAATAGTAAAGATGAAACTTTGTTGCCTAACTTTAGTAGATTGTTTGAGAAATGGGATTTCAATTGAGTCTCCTTAGAAGAAGGAAGCAGAACTACGGGTTTGGAATTGGAATTCCAACTTTCAAAGTCTGATTCTTTCGATATATAAAGCGGATGAATTGAGGGACATAATTTCACCTTATGCTCCTGAAATTGCTAAATCCCTTCGCATGACAACAAATCAAACTTGTGGAGGAACGATGAGAACCCAAGAAGGTGCAGGAATAGAAACCTTAAGGATATGGAGAACACACCTTGAAGAAAACCAGGCATAAGTAGCATTGCATAAAGCCCAAGGATTGGCTTTTTTTTTTTTTTTTCTTTTTTGAGTCTTGCATCGTCTTGTTCCTTATTTGGCTTTTGTTAATAGAGATGCTACAATTATCTGGAATTCTCTAGTATTGGTCTTTCGAATTAGACCACAGAACTAGGAACAAGAATTTGCTAAGACTTGCATGTTGCGCTTGAAGAGGACATTTGATTTTGTGAAATGTTTGATAGCCATAATGCATTATCTTAGTTTCTCTGTGTTGTAATGATTTATGGTTGGTCTCAAGCTGATATTCCCATCTCCAAGTTATAGGGTTGAACCTTGCTTGCATCAGTAGTCTTATGACTTTGTTTGGTGAATGCTGAACATTTTATCATGGGTATGGGACCCTTATGGTCACCCTTATGAGGGTAGTCACTGCTGGTCATGCCATTATCGCTTTCTCTCTCCACGTCATGACTTTGTTTGTTGCATAGTTTATTTTGAAAATGAAATCAAAAAAAAAAAAAACCTGTTGGAACCTGGAACCGACCCCGGAACCTGTGACAAGGTAGGTTCCAGGTTCTTGGTTCTGACGGGTAGGTTCCAGGTTCCAAAAAATGAGAAACCTGTACCCGAGGGTAGGTTCCAGGTTCCAGATAGAACTGAACCGGAACCGGGAACCGCTCACGCCTATCACATTCTTAGAGGATAAATTTCATAAGAAGGGCGAAATAAGGGAAGATTACTCCCTATTTGAAACATTGGATCAAGATAATAATATTAGTGTAGTTCGTCCAAGTGGGAGTAATATGAGAAATAATGAATTGAATTCAACTCATTCTCAATTACAACCACGTGATGAGACGACATCATCATTATCTAATCCTAGTGGGAGCATAATGGGGAATGATGTGCAAAGTGTACAATCTCCCATACGGCAAACGAGTCGCCAAAGTATTCCTCGTCGACGTTTTGACATTGAAGGGGAAACTTTTATGATTGCTCCACAAGATGAGGATGAGCCAAGAAATATTAATGAAGCTCTAAATTGCCCTAGTAAGGAAAAATGGATTCATGCAATGGAAGAGGAAATGGAGTCAATGAAGTCAAACCAAGTTTGGGAACTGGTTGATCTTCCAAAAGGACACAAAACTATTGGGAACAAGTGGGTTCTCAAAATAAAGCGAAAAGCTGATGGCTCGCAAGAAAGGCATAAGGCTCGCCTTATGGCGAAGGGGTATAATCAACAGGAAGGAATTCATTATGAAGAAACATTTTCTCCTGTAGTGAGATTTACCTCGATTCGTATTATTCTGGCAATAGTGGCTAGTATGGATCTTGAGTTACATCAAATGGATGTAAAGACTGCTTTTCTCAATGGAGAATTAGAGGAAAAAATATATATGGAACAGTCTGCTGGTTTCATAATGAAAGGCCAAGAATAAAAGGTATGTCGACTTTTGAGGTTGATATATGGCCTTAAGCAGTCGTCAAGACAATGGTATATACGTTTTCATAATGCCATAATGGCATATGATTTTACAATGATTGATGAGGATCATTGTGTATATATCAAAAGATCCAAGGATCAATTTGTGATCATATCATTATATGTTGATGATATACTAATTGCCAGAAGCAATATGTAGTTTGTTAATACTGTTAAGAGTTGGTTGTCTTCCAACTTTGAGATAAAGGATATGGGTGAGGCTGTATACATTATTGGAGTTAAGATTTCAAGAGATCGTTATCTCTCTCGCAAGAAACATATATAAATAAGGTTCTTGAACAATTTTGTATGCAAGATTGTAAACCCATAGACACTCCTATTGCTAAAGGTGAAGAATTGAGTCATAGACTGTGTCCAAGGACTCCACAAGAGAAGGAACAAATGAAACATGTTCTTTATGCTAGTGCTGTTGAGAGCTTGATGTATGCTATGATGTGTACAAGACCTGACATATGTTTTGCAGTTGGAACAGTGAGTAGATACCAATCCAACCTAGGTCAAGCACATTGGAAGGCCGTTAAGAGAATACTGAGGTATCTGAAGGGAACTGCTGATTACAAGTTGAATTACCAAGGAAAGGATCTACGACTTGAAGGCTATTCAGATGCTGATTAGGGATGAGATTTAGATGAAAGAAAATCTACCTTTGGATTTGCTTTCTTACTGAACAATGGCGCCATATCATGGAGCAGTAAGAAGCAAACGTGTATAACCTTGTCCATGATGGAAGCTGAGTTCATGGCATTATCAGCAACGGTACAAGAAGGAGTTTGGCTTAAGAGATTTTTGGATCATTTAGGTATTATTGAGAAAGCTGCAAATCCATTATTGGTTAACTGTGATAGCCAAGCAGCTATAGCGTACACCAAAGATCCAAAATATCATGGCAAGACCAAACATATAGATACCAAGTATAACTTTGTCAAAGATATGGTTGCACGAAAGGATGTGAACTTACAGTACATATCTACGCATAGAATAGTAGCAGATCCTATGACAAAGCCAATACCTAGAGATGTGTTTTGTGGTCATGTAAAATCTCTAGGATTGCGTAAAGTTTGATGTACCGGATTGTAATTTCCCTGATTTGTTCACATTTATGAACTTTTGTTTTTATTGTTAATGCCTATGAATCTTTGTTTGATCTTTATGCATCTTAATGCTCAGTGCATTACTTTAAGTTGAGAAAGTATGTTGGACAGATATCAGATTAGCCCACTCACACGGGTAATCGCCTCTATTTACTGTGTGATAAATAGAGATGAGACTATTTTTAAGCTTATTATCTAGGTGATAATTGAGAGAGCTCAAGCTTAAAATATATATGTCGCCTTAACTAAGTTTTAAGATGAGGACATAATACTTACTATGTTCGAAAGTAAAATACCCCACATATTTTACTTTATTTGTTTATTATGCCAGATGTGAGTTCTGATGAATTTTTTTGTGAATGAGTAGATATGTGAACTCAAGTTAGACATTGGGTATGTTTGAATTATCATCTGTACGGTATTGAAGGTGTAGACATATGCTCTATTGGAAATGAGTTAATACCGTAATACGTATTTCATACTACGTATGCATGAGACGACCGATAAGAGTGGCAAAAGTTTAATCTCAACTTTTATGCCATGTGAGACTCTTGAGGAAATGAGTTCCTCAATTTTAGTGCGCTCATGACTTTTACTTATTCTCAAGATTTCTATTTAGTGTTTGCTATCTTAGGATGTTGCCAATGGTCATGAGTCGATTCGATCTAATGGGACATTTCCAGAAAAGTAAGCTGAACTGAAATTGAGAGTTTGAAGGAAATAGGAAGATCAAATTTGGAGAATCACATTGTAGTTTTGTGTTCACTAGTCGACCAATTATGACTGTCTTTAGGATAATCATAATTATGAATACAATATATGTATCATTGTTTAAAAGAGATCAAGAGAGATATAAATGTGATCGCTCGATCTAGGGTACTATATACTAAATCTACTCAGAGTGTGATGCCCATTATGAGCTGCTATATATTCCTAACAAATGTATAGCAACGAGCTCTCAAAGTATGCTGGTCGCACAGATTATTCACCGGTATGAATGTTGAAGAGAGGTAAAGAGAATCCTGTTCGGCCCACCATGTGCGAGTGGGAGATGATGGTTTTATTAATGTGATGGGCCTAAGTTGGCCCGTCCGCCCATGTTGGGCCTAAAAGCCCGGCCCACAATATTAGGGCCCATGGATGGAGGGATATGATGAAGGGGTACGTTTCTTTTTTGGAAGTGACGTATATAAGGGAGAAAAGAGAGGAAGGAATGCACCTTTTGGCATATTACGTACGTTCCTTCCTCCCTCTCTCCCTCCAAAAAGAAAACAGTAAGCAAAAGGCGAATCCATCTTCCCTTCAAGGCCAATTGACGTCATCGGATCGAACATGATCGTTTTCTCTTTCTCATATCGGCATCAGTGTTTAAACTGTGGCTAACAAGGTACGCTCGATTCCGTGGTGTGCTTTAGGATCGGTGATGCATGTGTTTTTCCCGGGCTCGTCTTCCGCATTCGTTTTAGGGGTTCGATTTAGTATCGAATCCAGTTTTTGGGAATCCGACAAACCCAACAGTTGAGCATTTATATTGCTCCATCGATGCTAATGTGATACCAATATCAATGTATAAGTGATAAAAATTTCAATAAACTTCAGAATCATCTATGTGCGGCATAACATGATTACTTTTGTTATGATTGACTACTTTTTATGGAGGTGGAGGGTGACTGCGAAAATATAAGATCATTTGTCATGTGCAAACCAAAGATGAAGAATGGGGCTTGGAATTAATAAACGGAGAACAAGACAGACAAGAATCATACGTGATATAAAGAACTGAATAGATCATAAAAAATGAGACTTGATTGTAATATTATTGTCAATTGATTGAGCTCAAGATTGCAAATATTATAAAAGAACGAAAGATATTGTCCATATGACAGATGATACAAAATAATTTTCAGAATCACGGTAATTAAGAAGCAAAATTTATGGGAAGGAACTTTCTATTCCATCTACGAAGAAAATGGTCTTATCAATGACACTTGATTTTTGCTAAGTAATACCGACACCGACACTCGATACGTGATATAGCACGACACGCCGACACATCGTTTTTTAAAAAAATAGAGAATTCCGACACATTGGAACACGTTGTATATTAAATGTATATTTTTATACGTGATGACTTATCATTTTTATGATAATTTTAATCAAATTAATTTGTTTCATATTCATAAATAGATAAATAATAAAAGACCTTAGAATGAATTTACATTAAAAAAATTAATCCACAATTTATTAATATCATTCATTGTTTCAATTTGACAAATTCAACTCCACTTAAATAATCCATAAAACTTAAAGTAAAAAACAAGCAATCCACATTCTAAACTCGCATGTCAAAGCGTGTCGGAAGAGAAGAGAAAAATAAACTTGCAGGTGAATTGTGTGTCATGGGTAATAAGAGTCAGAAGTAAAGAGAAAGGTAGGTTTTCTACTTTTCCAATTTATTATTTTTATAATTTTTTAAAAAAAAAATTTCTTACATATTTATATTTTCACCATTCATTTATTGAAAATTTTCAAAATTGACACTATGATTGTTGGAATCATGTGTCAAAATTTCAAATTCACATGTTGGAATTCCCGAATCGCATGTTGGAAAGTGTCGGGAGAGTTAACTAAGTGTCGAATTGTCCGACACATATTGATCGAGTGTCGGAAAATATCGAAGAGTGTTGGACACATATCGGAGTGTCTAACACGACGCAAAGGATTCCGAAAAGTGTCTGTGCTTCCTAGATAAAGCTGCTAAATCACAACCCAAATACAAATTTGTTTTACAGTAATAAAATTTATAGGAAATTAAATAGGAGGTGAGGTACGGTTAACCAAATATCCTTAAGGCGATTAGTTCATGTCAACAGTGTTAAGCAACTCCATAAACTATGCTTCTCAAAATATAACACTTCAAACCCGTTGATATTAACACTACATAAACAAGACTCTCTCAAACACTTTTAGAAACCGGCACACTTGGAGAAATGTTTTCCCAAAGATGAATTCTAATTTCTGAATGACTTATCCACCCCAAATTAAAGAAGACTCAAAAGATAATCATTTTCGTAAGCTAAAGATTATCTTAGAATTGTTGTGGAAAACTGTGGAAGATCTGTCATTAACATGTCCCTTAATGCAAGTAAAATCTACTAACGAAGATGAAGGAATTCCTCCATTAACGCATCCATCCATTAATTCGTCAATAAATGCAAACTGCTGCATATGCATCCACTAATGCATCAATTAATTTGTCCATACAATTATTGCTGATGCACAAAGGCTGAAGGAATGCATTTATTAAATCATCCATTAACGCTAAGGTTGAAGAAGAAATGTGTGAGCTTATGTTGAGTCATTAATACCATTAATTTCAACATTTTGCATGTCACATGAAATTGTTTCATCATCTCCATTCACATAAAAAAGATGAAAATACATAGGATTTCAACAAGTGGTGCAGTCATTGACGCTCATTCCGCCGGGCTTTATTATTATACATTTATAAAGTTCAAATGAAGCGTGTACAATCCGGGATCATGATTGACCATACGCCTATTCATCATTAACACTTAACAGTATACTCGGTGTTTGCGTCGGGAATCCTTGACATTACAATGTCAGATAACAACTACAACGACAACGAACAAGCTCTTCCAGAGGATCGAGACTTTGAGATGACCTACGCCCAGTTGAGATTCTCTTAGTTTCACGCCGGCTCATTAACTCCACTCCATCATCCTCCAACAAATTGAAGCGAAAATCGTACTTTATAAGCGAACGATGACAATCGTAATTGATGCCAAGGGAGATTATTCACCTGTAAGATGAATGCGGATATTCAATCAGAGCTCGTAGAGGATCGAGACATCAACTCGAACAATCTGCAAAATCATCTATAAAGAACTGCATAATTTACGTTGAGGCATGTCCCTCTCTTACTTTTGAATGGTAAGCTCCGCATTTATCGCTATCCCGAGGCCGCCTTTGTCTACAGGATTAGGAAATCCTACTTCAGGAGATGGTGTGCCTTGCTTATTGGTCAAAACATCGTTGCTTTGGCTGGAGTCACTTGATGGACTCGGGGGAAAGGAAGTGTTTTCCAAAGTTACAACAGCTGCAATCTCATTGCCACCATCATATATACTTTTATCTCTAAATCTGCCTTTCCTAAAAGTATAGGAATTGAGGTCTCTTTGGTAAAATCTTCTTCCTAATGCAACAATTTTCTCCCACGATGAACTTGAAGAACCTGTTACTTCATGCCAGTTTCTTTTGACGAACATGACCATGAAAATGAGGAGAGCTAAAACTGCAGCAGCTCCAGCAATGAAGAATAGGCCCAAGAAACTATCCAAACCCAAGCTGTTGGAAGAAACCGAGGTAGTCGAATTCGGACAGTTGGTCTTCGATGTAAACCATGTGTTTTCGATTTCCGTCATCTTAGGCCCTTCGGTTACGTTTAGGAGTGCTCGTGAAATATCCGGTACAAGTTGAGACCCTTTGGGGAAAACCTGTAAACAAAAAGACACGGTCTAAGATTTTTCAATCAAAGAAATAACTACTAATCCTAGTAATTGGAAATTTTGAGGGTTCTCTTTTGGTTAGAATCAAGGGATAGGACTTACAAAGCCCAATCCAGCAGTTTTAGATGCCGGGATCATGGTATATTTGTTACAATATTGAGAAAGCATAAGTTTAATAACAGGGACTTCGTCGAACGCCGCTACGATACCACCCTTTGCGCTTCCATTGGAAAGAAGCGCATCGCATTCTTCAGCGGACTTAAAAGATATAAGCCTAGAATCATCAAAGTTCATTTGCTTTAGAATTCCATAGGAAAAAGAGCCATACTGGTATCCCACTTTTTCTCCACTGTTTTGGAGCTGATTCAGATCAGTCACAGTTGGTTGACTATTTTGCACCACCAAAAGAGAGCTTAAGCTTGCCGTATAACTTTGCGTTAGGATAAGTACCACGAAAACCCAAATGATCACAACAAATCTTGCTAGGTTGCTAAATACTCTATCTGCTGCAATCCAAATTAAGGGTAAGCACATAAATTCTACAACAACGATATGTAACTTGTAATGTTCAATTGATCTATTAAAGTGAAAGGCATTTACTTTGTGCAAAGACAATGGTTGAAAAGGAAAACCAGAAGCTAGTGCAAACTTGATGCATGGCCGGACCCCTGAAGTCTTCATTGACCTGATGTTCAAGAATCCACACGACCAGTGCTATGAACACAAAGAAGCATACGGTTGCTAGCCAAAGGTCCCAAGTGAGTGGCTGCAAGAAAACCCAGGCACTTTTGCCCTTGTAGTCCTTGTAAGGCACGAGCAACGCATTTCTCGATTCAGTGTATGGTAAAGTGAAGTCCACGTACAATGATCTGTTCGCAATAATTGTTGTATCACCCACCACTGCATCATAATTCTGTTTCAATAGAAGGAAGGGAAATCTTTTATATGTCAACCACATGACAGCATAGTAAGTTTCAACATATAACCACACAAAATCAAGCACTTGCAATGAGTTACCTCACCTGGTAAAATACTTGATCGATCATGTCATTGTAACTGCCAGCACTACTTCCATTAGGCAAGGCAAAAGGAAAAAAGTCATAAGGCACAGCGTAAGGTAATTTTTCTATCACAGCTTGAAAGATGTCGATATAGTATCTGGTGACTAGGGATGTGTTCGTTCTAGGATCTCGAGTCACCTTCACAAATTGATTAAAACCCTCCTTCGCAGGAACTAAGATTCTCAGTCTCTTCCCATTCACAGGAATCTCCCATCCCTTGGGAATAGAAGTTGAATCGCCGGGCCATATTATTGGTGCAAGGTTACCCTTGAAAGTGGAATATTTGCTTGTGTTGAATGAATTCAAATCTCTCAGCAGCCCATTTTCTAGCGTCCAAAACCCAATCCCTCTTGCTGCATTTCCATTGATATTAACTATCTGGAACACTGACGACTCTAGCTGCCCATTAACGAGGCTAAAATATCCAGTGAGGCCCACGAATGTCATATTGGCTAGATTTTGAAGAAGCTTCTGACCATTTTGAGAGACCCTAATAGTGTCAACATCTATCACATCTTTGGAAGCATTCAACGTCTGGAAGGTAAAATTCGCCGCACCCATTTCCTCGACAGCCATTGCCAGAGCCCAAGCAGCGTCATAAGCCCAATATCCAAAAATGTTCAATATAGGATTAAGGATGGATGGGTTGTCTTGTTGGAATTTCATCTTCCATCGGAGCATGACGTCGTGTAGGTTTCGCGTGCTCGGAACATGAGTCTTGATGCCCAATACTCCTTGCATGGAATTAGCGACAACAGACGAATCCACAGAACGCCATAGGTCAGTGATTCCATTAGTCATTATCCACACATAACCTTCACTCATCATTCCCACCTCTTTTACTTTGGCAAAAAGACGATAACCGAGGGTAGGTAACATGTGCACAATGAAGACCCGCGTTTGCATCGTCATTAACTTGTAGAGTTCTCGTAGGATTTGATCGTCTGTGGCCAAAGGATGAATGAGGCTCCTATAGGGCACTCGCGTGTTGACCTTTTCCAAAGCATCTGTAAGAGAAGGTATGATGCCTTCTGCGAATTCATTGTCAATGTATACGAGGACTGCTTCTCTCCAGCCAAAAGCTTGCACGACTGCACTTACGGCATTCACTTGGGACGAGTCATTTTGCGCAGCTCGAATGAAGTATGGACTCCGAATGGAACTGAGGGAGGGACTAGTAGCAGAAAAAGAGATGATCGGCACATGTAATTTGTTTCCAAGGTGAATGAGGAAGTCTGCTTGCGCTGAACCTTGAGGACCTATTATGGCTTGGACTTGCTTGTTCTTTATCAGATCAAGTGCTGCAAGGGTGAACCAGAAGACGGTGAAAAAATAAAAATAAGTCAGATAATAACATAAATTCTTATTGGAAAGGCATGTTATTGATCAGAAGTCAATTAAAACTTGATGCAATATCATAAAAATAGAAATGTTTAAGCAAAAGGATGTGTCTGGTAATGATTAAAACGTCTCGATTTTCTTCGTTTATTGTAGTGACATTAACCCATGTTAATAAAATGTTTATGAAGTTGAATGTATTGCTGAAGTTTCTTTCATTATGATTAGACTCCTAATTCAACGTGTCCTTAAGATGATACAATGTAAATTACTCCAACACCGGTAAGCGAAACCTCTTATTTTCAAGTACATATGAAATTATACTCACAAATGGTCGAACCTTCCCATTTGGATACTAACGTAATTTCAGACATCATGAACAATTGCGTGCAAATGCAAAATTTATTAATGTTGAGAAAGCACATTTTAATTAAGTAAATTGTAGATTCATGAAATTATTTGTACTATGTAGTGGGAATTGAGGCTGCACCTCTATTTCATACCAACTGAAACCAACCCATGAGGTTGTTGAAAGATTTAATTTATTGACCAATCAGCAACTAGCTCCTTCAAAATAGAAATGATTGTGTGACAAATTTTAATATACAATGAGAATAACAGTCTATTTTGAATAATAAAAAATCAAATCATGAATAATTATAAATTGTTGTGGGACCTACTTTTTTAAAAATCTATAGCTCATAATAAACTATTATTCTCATAGGACCTCAAGGACTGTTATGCTAACAAAGCCCCTTTCAATAAAAGTAATATTAAGAACCAAACACAAGAGGATAAACTTGCCCACGCACAATCAACTTGATTCTTTTTCATCGTTAAGTTGACCTCTTTATCTCATGCCATTTGAAAAGTCCACTCTAGAATCCAAGCCCCATATTCCAAGTCTATGGATTTTATGAGGAAAGACCTTTGTGATGTGTATTATATTGCAAGCCTCTCATCATCCATATTAAACTCCTTTCACCTATTGACAATTATTTGGTTGAACTTCAAACCTAAGTTGTTTTATTTGACCATTGAAACACAGTTTCCCTGGAAATTATTTATCATTAACTCAACTCGATACTAGAACGTTATGCATGGCCCAACTGGAAATAGAATAATTATGTTGAAATATGTTCTATGTACATATTTTCCCAAAGATGAATTTTAAATTTTCTTTATCAACCATCTCCACAGAAATGATTATCTTTCTAGCCTGAAAAGCACAATAATATTAGGCTCTTTTTCCAAAACTATAACTATATAGCATGTGTCTTCAGCAAGATAATTTCTAATAGAGTTCACTTATCATCTACATTTAGACATAATTTTATAAAATTTTCTACATTTACAGAGGGCAAGAGTGACAGGAAAGCTTTATACTCTTCAAGAATAGAACAAGCAATAGTAGTCCAATATTTCCTCATCCCAGATCATAAACAAGAATCCTATTTGCACGTCTTTAACAAGATGAAACTTTGTATGCACAGATTTATGTACATATGTTCATTTTGGTGCAATATGAGATGATGGAGAAGGTGGACTTTTCTCTACTGAATCTTCAAGATCCACTTTACGTCATCTTTGATCCTATCATAAGATTATAAGGACTTTGTCTTCGCGATGATTAAAAAAAGAAAAAACCCTTTTAATATATTGCAATCATTAACTTTGAAAGGGGGAAAGAAAGTTCCGCCTGTCTAAACCAAGTGTATATAAAAGGCAACTAAGACAGTGAGTACAGATTGGTGACAGACAGTTCTTGCGGGTGAGCAAAAATCTTGGTCCCTTTCTTTTTTGGTAAACTTAACCTTGGTCGTTCCTTTATGAAGCTTTGGAAAATGTTGCTTGGACCATCGCTGCTAGGCAAATGCATATTTCTTTGAATGGAACACATATTTTGTCATTGAAAACTTAATTGGGGATTGTTTTTACATTTCAAATATACAGAAGCTGAAATTTTCATATGATTCCCACATACGTTGTTACGAACAATAATTGGTTTTTTTTTTCTTGTATCACGCAAACAATTGCATAGAATAGTTTATGCTCTTCCGCAGTATGTGTATTAACCTAAAACCAAACCCCTTCGAAGTTCAAGCAGAGATTTAACCTCATAAAATTCGGTAAAAGAAAAGATTAACCCAAACAATCTTCAACACGGTCAACTTAAGTTCAAAAATGTTAACCCAAAAACTGGTGTCATCACATATTTCTGGCCAAGCATTGTGACCAGTCAGTATGTTAGAGAGAGAGAGAGAGAGAGAGAACCTCCAGCAGCAGCGGCAACCTCATCTCGTTTGGAGTCTCTAACGTTGAGGACGAGCCTAGTCTTGTAGGAAGGGTTTGAACTATAAAAGTCAGAGAGAGACATGTTAATGCAGGTCAATCCCATCTGACCCACCTCCGTCTCCAGATCAAGAATCACCCCGACGTTCACTGAAATCGTTGTTGGATTGCTGTTGTTACTGCCTTGCGCCACTGCTGGCTGAGTTTCGTCGGTGAAGGTCACAACTACTGCGAAAAAGGAGAGGACTAAAAAGGGGAGCTTTTCAGCATCGAAAAAGATTCTTAGAGGAATCATTGAAAAGCGTTGTGTGAAAAGGCAACTGAGTGTGTTTGTGTTTGCGTTTCTGTGTGTGAGAGAAAGAGAGAGACTTGGAGGATATGATGATCACTACGATGTATTTATATTGGAAAAGAGCTTTGAACAAGTAAGACAAAGCGTGGAAAGTTTCCATTCAAGGATTGCTGAGCACGAGCGTGACATCCAGTAGTACCGATAGTTCATGGTTTTTTCTAACTTCGTTCATACTCCTATTGTCTTTCGTAGAAAGTTCATATAGCCTTGTCTATTCTTCAGTAAGCCTAAACATCTATCTCCTTCACCTATTATGCGGAGGAGTCAAGATAGCTCTGTTTGAAAGGTTTTCATAGTTGGTTCCAGTCATGCTAAAATTAGGAAAATTTGTTTCCTCCATATTATTGATTTTCTCGTCTCCCTTCTCTTAAAACTTTTTCTATCTCGCCTCTGCCAACGTCCAACGACCTTCTATTCAAAGCATTTTACCACATTGGCTTGCCTATTTGGCATAATGAAAAAAAAAAATAAAGTAATTGGGATTACATTATATGTAGGATTTTGTTCCGATCAACCATAAAGCAATGGAGACATGTCAGTCGCACATATCCTATTTAAGTTTCACATCATTACACTGTTGAGGAAAATTTCCTTACTAGTTTTGATGATTAACAAACTTTCTTTGATTTTGATTAAAAGTTTCTCCAGGTGGAAATTCTGATGAGCACCATCAGATGTTACTCATTAGACTCAGAGATTCAGACTCTAAATCTTGAAATAATTGATATCTTTGATATTTGATTATCAGGATATTGTTCTAAAAGATAATCCTCATGCAACGACCAGAAAATTGGTGAATATTTGTAAAAGCTGTTGAGAAGAGGACTGATAAATCAAAGGGTTGTTGACTTTGATTTCTTTGAATCTTCTGGGATTAAGATAAAGCATATTTTCAACAAACTTCTTATGACAAATTTGTGTGCTGAGAGTTTTCCAAATTATCCCTCTTTGAAATCATACTTTTACTCAAGCTTGTTGTTTTTTATTCTCCTGATACCATTGAATTTACTATTATTTATAGATTTGTTCTTATTCATGCTACTGATTTAGCAAGAATTCTCTGTGTCAGTCACCTCAGAGTTTGTCCCAATTGATATTGATCTTGACATAGCTTATCAATCTCTCTCGGATATCTCAGATTTTTCACGAGATGGTCTATCTCATGTTTCACATCATAACTTCCCCTTGAAATAGATTGTTTTGCACAAAATCATAATATATTGTCTTCGGCCAAAAGGTTCCACAAGAATAGATGTCTCTCGATATGAAGCCAAGATCATCTAGGCTCTCTTGAACAATCATCATTTTTCACTCACACAAATGGTCATTCTTTGTATGTACTGAACTATTTTAAAATCCAAAGGACAGTTCCTTATGGATCTTTGATTACAAAAATTTTCATGCATTATGATATCGCGATCCCATCCAATTTCTAGAAGAAGCAACTCCCTTTGTTATCAGTGGATGAAAAAATGATGAAGAAGATGGGATTTAGATTTGTTTAGGGATAGTGGCAAGATAGACATGGCAAGTCCATTCGAACTAATGTTGAAGGTCCGTGGCAAACTTAGCCTCACCTCCTGCAAAAAGAAGAAGAACTCAGGCTGATTGAAGTGGATCTTAGTCACTCTTGTAGAGATTGACTGGAGAATCTTCGGAGGATTTTGATTTGACAGAAGATTAGGAGGATGATTTGGATAGGCTAATTGACAAGATTGGAGATAGCCTACTGAATGAAGAGTTTGATCTGGATGAAGACGCTAAACTAAACAGGCCACAAGTTGAGAAAAATCTCCAATAACAGCAAGAAAGAAATCCCCCAACAGTTGTGCAAGAAAAGGAACAGGAGGTGGCAGATACTCTTGCATCAATTGGGGATGTACTGCATGAAGCGATGGTCAATGTCAGTGATCCAATGCCTACTGTGATGGACACAACCACATTATCTAAACATCCACTAATTGAGGAGGCACAGGATCATCTGTAGGGAGACCAAATGCTAGTAGAAGTACCTCAAAACCCAGATGAGAGTGCAGAGGCACCCATAGAATAAATTTAGATTGCTGCTTCTATTGTTGATGAGAATGTTGTGGTTGCAGACAAGGAAGCAGATGTAGTGGGAGAACTAGAAGTTGACAAGGATGCTCCGATTGAGGCGGAGCAAGTTTAGGTTACAAGGGTCGGGAAACAGAGCAGGGCCAAAAAGAAGGGGAGCATGATCCCTCTATTGAGATCATTCCTCAACTAGAGGTTGCTGCAAATTCGAATGGAAGTATTCTTAGTTCACTGAAGGAACTCAAAGATGAGATCAAGGAGATGAACTATCAGATCAAAAAGCTTATGTAGGATGGGGACAGAAGACTTAAGAAGCTTGAGGCTACCATCAATCACATGAGTCACTACGTCCTTGTATTCGTGCCTCCAAATGATGTTCCTCCTTCAAGCCCTCAAGCTTAAGATCCAAACCAGCCTTCCACCTCGAAATAATCTTTTCATTTCTTTTCAAAATTTTTAAGATAATTTCATTTGTGTTGGCTTATTTTCTGTTTGACTTATCGGTTTGCTTGAGGTATTTTTTGTTTTTTGCTTTGACTGGTTGTTACTAAGTATTGAACTTATTGGTTTGCTATTATGGTTTGATATTATATTACTATTATTACCGTTTGTGCTGTTATCAAAATCATTTATTTTAAATAAGCTCTGTTGTAAAAAAGTTTTGCCATCAGCAAAAAATGGAGACTGTTGAGGAAAACTTCCTTACTAGTTTTGATGATTAACAAAATTTTCTATTATTCTGATGAAAAGTTTTTCCAGGTGGAAACTCTGATAAGTACCATTAGACATTAATCATTAGACTGAGAGATTTAGACTATAAATCCTAAAGTAATTCATATATTTGATATAGATATTGTTCAAGAAGACAATCCTCGTAAAACAGCTAGAAAATCAATGGATTTCTTTCTATAATCAAGAGACTTATCCAAGAGGGAGTGAATATCAAATCCAATCTCTTAAAGATGGATTTTAGTGAATGTTGGATGAATTAATCTTCAGAAGACGAAATACTCTTTCCATGTGAAGCACTCTTCTTAAGGAAACTCTATCTGTTGTATGGGCAGTAGAATCGATGAGAGACTTTAATCTCAACAATCTTTTTTTTGAAGCTATCAAATCTTTTGACACATTCAAGTCCAACAGGAAGATTGGCTGAGCAATCCTCTAAGGAAATATCCAATGGTTAACTTGGATACAAAGGATTATATAAGAAGGTTGAAACGCTGAAAGGAAGATAGAGCTAAAATTTTGAAGTTTATAATTCCTAAATTTTGAGTGATTTTCAGTCATAAAATTCGTGTCTGAGAGCTATGCTCTACAAATCTTTTAGAGGTTGAAAGTGTGTAAGGAATCTGTCTCATGAACTTGAGTATTCATTATTCAGATCTTGTGACCTCTGACAAATTGATCTAGTGAAATCCAACAAATCAGCAATCTGTGCAGGAGAGTGGACGTAGGTGTGCTAAAGCTGAACCACCACAATCATTTGTGTGCAATTCTCTATCCCTTACTCTCTTTGTTTTAATTGTTCTAAGAATTATTTGCACACCGGTAAGATCTAGCGGTTATTTGGGTTGTGATCAATAGTTGTTCTATTGCAATAATATTTTATATTTTTTTTATTCCGCATCACCTATTCACCTCTCTAGGTGATTCATCTAGCCCTAACATACACAAGTCATTCACTCAAGTTCCATTTGAATTCCATGTGATCATTGATGTCACTTGAAAATGTCATAGTTCAATTTTTGGTGTCATAATGCATGTCATTCACACATGTAATCATTTAATTTAAATGTCATTACGCATGGATTCGCTCATGCCACATTTGATTAGTACATCATTCACACATGTCATTTGCTCATGTTCCATTCGAATTCTATGTCATTGCACATGTCATTTGCTCATGTCGCATTAGAATCTCACACCCTTCCATAGTCATTCATACTTTCTTATTTGATCTCCATGTTATCCTAGATGTCAGTTGGGTTCCACATCATTGTACATATTGTATTCGATTGTCTCACATGTCATTTACACGTCATACGCACTTGTTGTATTCAATTACTACATATGATTAGCATATGTATCATGCAAACACCACGGGTCATGCATCGCATATTTGAAATTGATGGGAGGAGAAATTTTCAGGACAAAAAGACAAAAATACCGAATTAGAGAAAGACATTATGGATTGATTTATCTACTTCTTTGGACTATATACTAGGTGTCTTCTATGTCAATTTTATATTATGATAATCTATGAAGTCTTTTGTTAATGATAAAGGATAATCTGACTTTTCAACAAATTATGCTCTCAACTGGACTTCCAAACTTCGTGAAATTCTCCTAAAGTCAAAATGAATATGCTTATATGCTAATTATATGCTTTCGAAACGCTAAGTCTTCGATGTCTATGAAGAAAAAAGTTTTAACAATTTACTCTCGATCTTGTGCACTACTTTTCATGCTAGTAAATTGAACTGACCTCTGAGACCCAAAAAAGACTAAAAAACCGGATCAAAGAAATAAGTTATACAAGATGAATATTTTGGAACTTGGACTTGAAAGGCAGTGTCCTATTAAAAACATTGGAATTCTACCCGTTGGTGGTCGTGATCTTGATTAGCTGCCAATATCTACGTCGAATTGAATCTTTCCAAGTCTAGAAGCAAATATGAGTCAAGCAATGCCATATTGGCAGTGCATGTCTGATAAAGATAACCGTGAAATTTCCAAAATTAGTAAAATCTGCTAATTACAGCAATGAAAATATAATTAATTCGGGAGGAATTACTTTTATTATACATCCAAACACTTTAGGCTTGTAAGAGCTTGTTCTCTATCTTTCCTATACAAATTATAGGGAAATCGGAGGAGTCATTTGCAATATAAATTGAAAGCTCTCAAGTCAAGCCAAAAACAAAAAGAAAATTTCCCAAAGTCAGATATTACTGCACGGAGTTTTAGGGCTAGATTTATCACTTAGAGGGATGAACAGGTGACAATCCGGAATTAAAATAAAAAAGATAGCGTCTAGTGACAAACTGTGCAATGTTCAGATCGGTAATCTATCATAAACTATAACTAAAAGTTTGAGGGATAGAAAAATTACACACAACAAGTTTATGGTGGTTCAATTTTAGTAAGCTTACATCCACTCTCTCTCGCTGATAGCCTATCGGTTGGATTCCACAATAATCAATCATTAGAGATTACAAGAACTGAATATTCACTACTTAAGCTCGTGCGAAAGATTATCTAATCTCACACTCATGATTTGTAAGGGTGCGAATGGTAACGTTTCTATTCTTTTTTTTTTGTTCCAGTGAACAGAAAAAAAAAAGTGTTTCTGTTCTGGGGAACAATTTTTGAACAAAAGAATATGTTTGGTAACGTTTGTTCCAGGAATAAAAAATGAATAGAAACATGTTTGGTAAATTTTATTCTTTTTTTGTTTCTTTTAATTTTTTAAACATTTTTATTTTATTTTTCAGTTTTTCCTTTCTTTTTATTTTTTTCTTTTTTCGGCCGGTCACCGGCCTCCGGCGACTGGCCGACGGGGCCGGCAGCCTCACCCAGCCATGGCGAGGCTCACCGGCCCCCGGCGAGGCTTGGCCTTGTCGGATTTGGGCAAGCCCGAGATCACCCAGCCAAGGCGAGGCTCGGCCTCGCCGGGGGCCGGCGACGCTCCGGCGAGGTTGCCGGCCCTCGACGGCCAGTCACCGGCCTCGGCCAAAGAAAAAAGAAGAAAAAAAGAAGAAGAAGAAGAAAAGAGAAGAGAGAGAAGAAGCGTTTCTTCAAAATTGTTTCTAGAACGAGAAGCAACTTTTTTGTGTTTCTTTTTTTTGCTCCAATTTTGTTCCGGGAACAAAAAAACAAAAAAAGAACAAAAACGCAACCAAACGTGTTTCTGTTCTTTTTTTGTTCCCGGGAACAGAAAAACAAAAAATCTGTTCCAGGAACAGAAATGAGAAGTGTTACCATGCAGGGCCTAAGAGATTGCAATAAATAGCTCATGAAAGACAGAAGTATTGAGGATAAGACTTTGAACTTTGGAATTCAAAACTTCAATATTCTCACTCTACATCCTTGAGCATTACAATTCCCTTTAATAATGCTCAGTGTCCAAGCTAACTGTCAGACCCAAGCTGTGAGGATCATTCAATATAATCAAACTATTGGACTTGAATTTGAAAGAAGATCTAATTGCTTTTGGATTGCTGACAAAAAAGTTCCCTAAAAGATCTATCGCCCATATAGCAAATGGGGTTTACATAAGTTGAGTCCTTCCTTTGGAAACATCCCATCTAATCATCCCGTTGATAGATTGAAATATTCTAAATAAGAAATATTGTATTCAATATTTTCCTTTCAGACAGTCAATATATATAAGGCAAGGAATCTATGCCAATTTTCTAGCCGTTAGCACACTGGTTTATAGTCGGATCAATTAAGTTTGATAAGTAACTTCCGATGATACATATCAATTTCCATATGAAAAAGCTTATCATCATAATCAAAAGACGATCAAGAAAATTGGCAATTTTCAAAATTAATTAGGGAATTCTTTTCAACACGGAGAATAAAACCGAGAAGGGTCCCCACTAAAAGCGACAACTTCCAATCCCGTTCCTCGATAAAAACAAGAGTCTAGTTGTATTCCGACCGGCAATTGCTCAAACCTAATCCCAATCCTTAGGTTGGAGAAAGAATCTCCTGCGATCCGATTTTCCATGTATTCGTTTGAATTGGGTCTGGGCTCTCTGCAATAGCTGAAATTTCTGTGAATGTGTTGATATTTTGCTTGACTGACTGGAGAAGCGAAGAAGGTGCGTGGGGATGGTGAAGTCGTGTTGGAATTCTACAGAACGGTGGTCCTGGTCTTGATCAGCTGCCAGTATCTACGTCGAGTTAGGATCTTTCCAAGTCTAGAAGGATATGAGTCAACCAATGCCGTATTGGCAGTGCATGTCTGAAAGAGATAACCGTGAAATTTCCAAGATAAGTAAAATTTGCTAATTACAAGCAATGAAAATATTATTAATTCAGTAGGAATTACTTTTACTATACATCCCAACGCCTTAGGCTTGTAACGTTTGCATTTTACCTAGAGGGTCACATCAAGAAGGCATAAGAGTTTGTTCTGTCTCTTTTATATACAAATTACAGGGAGGAGCATGATCAGAGAAAAAAGCCGATATGCGTCGTTAGTCACGAGGTTAGAAAATGACACTTTTGATTAATAAATACAATATTCTCTCTAAGTCGCAAATTTGACCATAAGGAAGGAATGGTACTAAATATCTGGTTTTCATTTCAATAAGATGAAGTCAATAAGATAGTGGCATACTGGAAGCTTCTTATTGTCCTATTTGTTGTATTTTCTTCCTTTCCGATATTTTTATTAGTCGTCTCCAGCAACAACCAAAACAAAACCATTTTAACCAGCGGTTTGAGGTTGTCAAGTGAAGATTTGCTTATGAGATGGTTAAAGAATTTCTCGATACAGTGAGTTTAAGTACATATTTGAATCGAGTTTGCATCCTATAGTGAAGCAATAGGACCGGGTGATAACACGAATCTAGAAAAAAAAAATACTAAATTCACATACATGAGTTGCGATTAGCAAACAAAAAATCTTGCGCAATAACAGAAATTTTTTTTCACTTAGGCTTTATTCGTTTCGCGGAAAATGTAGCATCACTAGAAATATTTTCCAAGAATCCATTTTCTAGAAAAATGTAATTATTTTTCGATATTAAGCTAAAACCTTAAAATAGAGTGGAAAATATATTTCGATGTTCTATAAGGAAAATATTTTTTCTATGCACTTTTGTTCAATACATTTTTTTTATTTTTTTATTTTTTCAAATTATATTTTTAATTATTTTTAATTTAAAAAATCGACTTTTTAATCTTCTTTTTTTCTCCTTTTCAGTGAGCTACTACTAGCAAGCGATGAATGGCAAGCAACGAGCTCAAGCTCACGACCTCTAACCTTACCAGATTAGGGAGCCAAAGGCTTGTGCTCACAGCTAGTTCACCAATTTGGCGAGCAACAGGTGCAAGGGTGAGCCTCGAGCTCACTGGCCTTTGGCCTCACTAGATTTGCTCCACTAGTTCGGCAATTTGGTGAGCGCGAGAATGAGCCAAGCAAGACCCAAGGCCGGTGGTCGGTGGCAACAAGCCTTGAGTTCACTTGAGCTTCATTGAGATAATGAGCGAGCCTTAGGCTCATTAGATCCAGGCGAGCTTAAGCTCCGCCAAGGCCAATAAGTCGGCGGCTCACCAGATCCAGGTGAGCCTAGACTTCACGCAGCAGTGAGCTTGAGCTTCGCCCTCATTGGATCTAGCCTATAGGGTCCTTGCCAGCCTATGGCGAGGTTCAAGTTGGCCTTCGGCCGACAAGCAGCCAAGGCCAAGGAAGAAAAAGAAAAGGGAAGAAAGAAAAGAGAAAAAGAGAGAAAAATTAAAATCTCAATTTTTAATATATATATATATATATATATATATATATAATAAACATAAAAATAAAATGAAAATGTAATTGGTGAAAGAAGTTGAGGTGGAAGATGTTATGGAAATTGTTTTCCACTTTTAAAAAATGGAAAATATTTTCCTCACTTCAATGATTTTTTTTCTAATAGCGAAAAAAGTTTTCTTTAACTAGTTCATTTTTCTATGAATTGAACGCTAGAAAATCCAGAAAATATTTTTTCTGAAAATTATTTTCCGTGAAATGAAGAGAGCTAGTCAACTCATGAAAGGAGGAAAACCAAATTACAAAAGACCCTCATCTCTATTTATATCTAACAAAACCCTAATGAAATTATAACTTTAAGATAGGAAATAAATTAACTAATAAGAAAATCTAACCTACTAATGAAAACTACTAAAATGGAAACAAATCACCTAATATCCTAACACAATATCTAAAATAAATTAACATAAAGGAATAAAAGAATCAGTCCGTAAAAATTATTTAGCCCGCTTCATTCCTCCACTAGGAAAAACTTGAGTCCGGCAAGTTGTCTGCTTTGTCGTCCTCCTCCAGTTTGAGACGACTAGACCACGCACTTTATAATACTTGATAATTGAATTCATCAAATGCACCTTGCTTGAAATTAACTTCATAATCCGAACTTCAAGATAACTCGAGAAAATCTTCAAAGTGAATTTTTCAACTGGATAATTAAATCCTACAAATTTACAAAGTCGAATTTGTGCCGAAGCATGCCCTTCTTCTGCAACTTCTATTTTTTTTTATAAATTTCAAATTCTGATTTCTTCCGCCCCAATTAAATTCTTCAGGGTAAATTATCTAAAAAGTCTTAAACTTATTGCATGGCATCCAATTCAATCCTTAACCTTTAGATTTAGTCAATTTGGTTCCAAATTTTTTGACAATTTGCCAATTTAGTTTTAAACATTTCAATTGTGCCAATTTAGTTTTAACATTTTGATAATTTGTTAATTTAGTCCTAAACCTTCTAACGATTTACCAACTTAATCCTTTCAATTAATTTTGGTCAGAAATTACTAACGTGACGGTCTAATCATTATTGGCCATCCTATATGGATAACCAATACTGGTATGATCAATTGTTACATTTTTTTTAAACATAATTTTTATGATTTTTTTCTTTTCTTTTTTCCTTTCATTTTCTTTTCTTTTTTTTTTCTTTTTTAATTTTCCCTTCGTTGGCCAGCGATTTGTCAACTTGAGGACTGCCCTCACCAGATCAGGTGAGGGCAGTGTTGGCTACCCTATATGTGAGGCTCGCAAGCAAATTCTTGACGATTGACATGAAGAATATTCTGAGATGGTCATATTGCACCGTTTTGAATTTGATAATGGAAGTCAGTCTCTAGACCAAAACGCTTCACTAATATTTGCATTTTCAAATTTGATAATAAAATGTCATGTAGCCGGTGCTTTGCCTTCTCTAGATTTGTCAATCCTCCTTCAGATCTTTTTCATTGTTAAAATATTTAAATAATAAATCACGTTTTCATATAATAACTTTAAACTTTTAGAATAATTGACAGCAAATATTACGAAATTTCACATAATATCAGAGTTAGAAGATCCTGATTTCGAATCTTCCAAACCCCTTTTTGCCTCCCCAATTGATTATTTCTAAAGGCCAATCCATAACTCCTCAATAGAGCCATCAAAATAATCATGTTTTACCTTGCACTTGAATACATGAGGCCCTTTACACCTCATATAAATTTGATTTTCATGGTAAAACTTTGCCCCACCAACGATCCTGTCTGTCATAATCTTCAGGACCTCTATAGCAATCATAGACATCGTAGCCATTGCGGCCACAACAGCCACTACGGACTTAGTAGTGGTCGTAATCACCATGAAATTTCTCCTTCCCACATTCAAATTGAGTTTCGTAGGGTATGGGACAGCAATCGTTTCGAACCACCAAAAAGCCGTGCACAAGGTCCTTGTCCCCTATTCATCGTCAAGCAGTACAATTGTTTGAACATGGCTCTCCAGCAATCTCGCCGAAATTACGCAACAAACTTATTAATAAACATGAATCTAACGATCGGCAAACACGCACTCACAAGCCTAACTACAGAGAGAGATCTCTTTTTCTATATTCTATAAAATATGATGAAATATGTCTAATACACAACCCAGAAAACCCAAATATAACCCTAAGCAGTAGAGAATTCGGAAAAAATAAACAAAAGCCTAAGATAATGTGAAGATATCACATAAAATAGAAGAGTGCCTTGAAACATACCTAAACCATGAATTTTGAGGTCCCAAACGATTGCAAAAGGTGTACACAGTCTGATACAGGTTTAATGCTCAGAACGAGCTTTTCAGATTGAGATTATGGGACTCGCAACTCTTTGTAGATCAAAAGTTGCGGTCGTTTTCTCACACACTACGAAGATCGTTGTCCTGAACCGGTTTGCAACAATCCAAAAAGCCATTAACTGCTGCGTTTGCATCAACTTTTTTATTTTTTATATCCTAAACTATTGTACTGGGAAAAAGATCTTTTTACCTTCCTTTCCGCTTCCTATCCCCCTCGGATGATTTCGTCCGATGAGACTTGTTGAAAGTATAGTTAAATGTTGCCCATAAAATAAGCAAATAACCCAAAGTTTTGTCGCCAATTATAAACCACCTAAACTTAATATCTTGCAAGTTCCATGATTTATAGACGAAAATGCACCGGAATTGCTAATTAAAGTCATCAGTCTAAGTCCAGTTTGGGTTTTGAATTTGTTGCCGAAGTACATGGAAAGTCAGGGGAGCAGTTAAAAGATAACTTCATTGCTTGCATCCTCTCTTTCAAATAAGAAAGTTCTAGGAAACAGCGTGCTTAATTTCAAGAAGAAAATATGAGACAATTTGTTTGATTGCATATTGGATTTTGACACCATTAAGAAATCAACATATTGAAATGATCTCGCTGTGTAGGTTATGCATAGTGCATGGAGCTTAGTTCACTTGAATAAAGAAAATTGTGGAAGAAAAGGAGGAATTAAGGGATGATGTGGCTATTTCTAGAATTGGTGAACAAAGAAAAATAGAACACATATGGTGAGAGAAGTCAAAACATTAATTACATGTCTATTTCACTTTGAATCTTTGAGATCGAGCTATATAAACTGTATCCTCGAGCTTATTTTCTAACAATTTACGAACAAATCCGTGTGACTTTCTGACTTGATTACAACTGTCGAGAATTTTGATTAGGAAAACTCGAGGAAGAAGGGTCAAGACACAACATAATTAGTACTGACAAACCCCAAAGAGTTCATAGTCCAAGAGGACATTTGCATCTCAAAAAAGCAAGAGAGCGAATCTCAAGCCGGGTATTTTTCTTGGTTTATAATTAACCCCATTGGAGAAGCCAATTAGGACGTGGAGAAGTAATTCCTAGCGAATTTCCTTAATCCCATTCGTATGCAAAAGTTATTCGATGATGGCGCCCGTACTTTTCCGTTTTGTTTTTTTCAGTTCCTAATTTTGGACGAAGAATAACAATTCTTTAATCCCAGGATTGTTTATACCACCATTCTTTGGTTGCTATTTCCATGTAGTTTTAAACAACTGATTATGGAAATTGGTTCGACTGCTAGAAACAACTCGGATTTAAGACCAAGAAAAGTACTGTCGCCGATATGATGTATATGCAATGCATCATGTAGTGATTTCTTATGAATCTTTCCATTTCTAATATGGAGGCCTATCTTGATCAAGAGACTGCTTGGGATGGAGTTAATCTAGTATACAAAAGCTCTTGGATAATACGACATAATCATGCACAAAGATGAGACACTCGATGATTCTCAACTAATATAAGAAGTACGTGCCAACTTGAAAAAGCATAAATTACTGTAAGATTGATTCACTGTTGGTTAATACCATAAACTTCTTGATCTTTCACTCTAATAACCTGCACAAACTTGCATAAAGTCAATTGTCACGTACCCGAAGACTTGCCCTATAGTAGATTCAATAGGTACGCTAAGCCATAAAATATTGTTGATGGTCATTCTTTTAACTATTTTTAACTGTAAAGTGAGTAATCGATTATACATCAATAGATTAGATAGTTAATAGAGAACGGTCTCAAATATATTTTTTGCTTAACCTAACACTCCCCTCAAGTTGAATTTGATGTAGTGTGACGTAGTATGTTATCATATTGAATAGGAACTCATATTTAAAAATAAAATAAAAGAGAGAGAAGAAAATAGAGAACGGTCTCAGATATACTTTTTGCTTAACCTAACACTGCCCTCAAGTTGAATTTGATGTAGTGTGATGTAGTATGTTATCGTATTGAGTAGGACCTCATATTTACAAATAAAATAAAAGAGAGAGAAGAAAAATTTGTAAACTGAAGAAAATGTATGTACATAACCAAATTTGATCACCTATATCTATACCAAGTAAAGTTGAGTGTGCAACTGATCAAGAATATTAAGAACTAAACCCGTGTATATTTATGACTTTACAACAGAATAAAATTACTAAATCAAAGTGCACAATGAGTGATTTATTTTTGTTATTGTTGTTCTTTTCTTCGTAGCTAATTTTTGTGAGTTTCCAAGAAACTGCATATCAATTCATATTCGATTCAACTCAATGAATGTTCCCTCATATTCAATTCAACTCAATGAATGTTCCCTCTGGACATGGTCTTATCTAAATTAAATGTGATAGATGATGATGGGAGTGGATTTTCTCTATATGTTGGCTCATTCCATATGTTCAAAAGCATCACATCACACAACTTCTTGTGAGGCGTTATATCATATATGTTAATGTTGACTTTCTACTAAGTGTTTAATATTATGTGATCCAAAATGACTTTAAAGTCAATTCAGTCTACTCAAAATGTTTTTTTCTTCATGATCCATGACCATTAATCTTTCTCCCCACAATGTGGAGACATCAAGTGATTCATGATGTACCTTCCAAGATCGTCCATGGAATTCTAAGCCAAGTTACTGACTACTTGGGTTGATAGTTCATCGAATAGGCCCATTATGCAAGTCATGTGACGGACAAATCATAGTAATAATTGTGAACAATTTCTTGGGAAATTTGTGTCCTTCATGGCACTCATTGATGAAATTGAGTCCAGACTTGTTCATCAGGTACCCGAAGAGCTGCCCTATAGTAGATTCAATAGGTATGCTAAGCCATAAAATATTGTTGATGGTCATTCTTTTAATTACTTTTAATTGTAAAGTGACCAATCGATTATACATCAATAGATTAGATAGTTGATGGAGAACGGTCTCGGATATATTTTGCTTAACCTAACACTCCCCTTGAGTTGAATTTGATATAGTATGACGTACCATATTATCATATTAAGTAGGAACCTCATATTTAAAAATAAAATAAAAGTGAGAGAAGAAAAATTCGTTAATCGAAGAAACACATATATATGAACAAATTCGATCAAATAGTAAATTCAATCAAGTCCCCAAAGACCTACCCTATAGTAGATTCAATAGGTATGTTAAGCCATAAAATATCGTTGGTGGTCATTCTTTTATTTACTTTTAACTATAAAGTGAGTAATTAATTATACATCAACAGATTAGACAGTTAATAGAGAACAGTATCAGATATATTTTCTGCTTAACCTAACACTCCCCTCAAGTTGAATTTGATGTAGTGTGACATAGTATGTTATTGTATTGAAGAAGACCTCATATTTAAAAATAACATAAAAGAGAGAGAAGAAAATTTTGTAAACTGAAGAAAATGTATGTACATAACCAAATTTGATCACCTATATCTATACCATATAAAGTTGAGTGTGCAACTTATCAGGAATCATTAAGAACGAGACCCGTGTATATTTATGACTTAACAACATAATAATAAGCTCACTAAATCAAAGTGCACAATGAGTGATTTATTATTATTATTGTTGTTGTTGTTGTTGTTGTTGTTGTTGTTGTTGTTGTTGTTGTTGTCAACTTAATGATTGTTTCCTCTGGACTTCGAGAGGCGCAAGACTTGAGATATTCGTAGCTAATTTTTGTGAGTTTCCAAGAAACTGCATATCCATTCATATTTGAATTAACTCAATGACTGTTCTCTCTAGACATAGTCATATTTAAATTAAATGTGATGGATGATGATGGGAGTGTGGATTCTCTCTATTTGTTGGCTCATTCCACGCATACAAAAGCATCACATCATAGCCTCTGGTGAGGTGTTATATCATGTATATTAATGTTGACTTTCTACTAAGTGTTTGATATTATGTGACCCATAATGACTTTGAAGTGAATTCGCTCTACTCAAAATGATTTTTTCTTCATAATCCATGACCATTAATCTTTCTCTGCACAATGTGGAGATATCAAATGATTCATGACGCACCTTCCAAGCTCATCCACAGAATTCTAACCCGGGTTACCGACTACTTGGGGTGAAAGTCTTGGGGTGAAAGTTCATCGAATGGGCCTATTATGCAACTCATGTCACGGACAAATCGTAATAATAATTGTGAACAATTTATTGGGAAATTTGTATCCTTTATGGAGCTCATCGACGAAATTGAGTCCACTTTGGCCCACGCGGAGTCCTTTTCATTTCGCTGTCCATGTACTTGAGCAATACAATTTTTCACAAAGGATCAATGGAAAATTAAATTGAGATTGTCCATTGATTTCCATCCTGACTACTACCGACTAACTAGGATGAAAATTCCTCGAACGGCCCAATTATACAAAGTCATTAGGAGTCAAAAGTAACAATAAATGCGACAATTTTCCGGAAAATTTGTATCTTTTACGAAGTTTAGCGAGGAAATAGCCAAGTCAATACAAAATCTTTTTCATTTCACTGTCGTAGGATTTTTCACTATGAGGTGGTAGAACACCAAATAAAGAGAGCCTACTGAATGAATATAGTGAAAACATCTCCCAATCAATGAACAAACGAAAATATAGCGTTTCTTTATATTATGGGCCTGATTCACAATAAAGTTCAAACTAATTCATAAGCGCTTATTTTATGTCTCTGTCCAATTCAATACTGTAGTATATATTAGTGAAATGTGTGTGTACAGATACAAGATTACAAAATTATATCTTGTTAACACCTAAATTGTAGCAACCCCATTTAGTTATCCCTTACATTAGAAAATTAGGATTTGACCCAAATTCCTAAACAAAAAAATTGTTAATTGCATTTGCATATTATTAGCATTTTTCATTCAATAAAATTTGGCCCACATAAATTGCATTCTAATTAGTCTAGTGCTGAATGGGTTAAAAACAAGCAGGTTCTGAGCTTAATAAAAAATTATCTGGACCAACCCGTGGGAGCATGGTTTGGCAAGGCCCATTGATGACCTTTGGTGACCGAAATTTACGTGCGATGCGCACATGGGAGGTACCATATTAGGAAAATAAAATCCTAATTCCTCACCCTACATAAACCCTCTTTCTCTTAAGATTTAGGATAAATGAACACTTGTCGCGACCTCCCCGAAGCGGGTAGGACCACCTAAGGGTTCGGCTAATGGATTGTTAAGCCTAGACTTAACTTGGGCTCTCCCAAGCCCATACCAATTCGCGACTTAGATTCAAGTTCTTAACATGCAAATGATGTTTATCATGGAGTCGCCACTAATCTATTTTGGGTGGGTCGATTAGAAACCCAAGTAAAGTAATGGGAGAATTACTTCACTCCTATGAACCAAAGATTAAATGAGTTCGGGGACTTGATTACGCTAGATTTCTCTAACACTTTTACGGTACCTTTTCTTTTTTTTATTTCAAAAAATATTTTGCAGCTTGAATTGATTTTAATTTATCTTCCTAACATGTGAGGTGATCATGCGGATGCGCAAACCACCAATTTAACACCCAAGAAAGCGATGAATAAATTGTAGGACTTACCTCATAGCAACGAAAGCATCTGCAGTGTTAGATCAGAATTCACATCGACAGTCTAAATATGATTTCTAATGAACACGCAATTTCTTTTTTTTTTTCTTATTTAATGAAAATCATGCAATATGCAATGCATACTATTAATCTAACATGGAATAATATAACATGATAATATGGCCTAAACTATATGATGCAAATGCGATGTTTTTGTGTTTTCTTAATAAGCATGCAATCTATCCTAGAAAATAAAACTAATTTATTCTAAGACGTCTTTTTTGTGTATTTTTCATGAAATTCGGAATTCGAAAAATGTGAAAATTATATGTCTAAATTAAGATATCATCTTATTTGTATTAGGAATGAGGTTAAACCAAATCCTAATTTAAACTAGAATGTTATCCTAATTTAGAAATTCTTAACTAAAATGCAATCTATCTAAAAGTTTCATTTAATTAAAAATACTATCATCTAGAATTAAACTATATGAAATTTTACCCTAAAATGCAA
Organism: Eucalyptus grandis x Eucalyptus urophylla; assembly: GCA_028830015.1. Taxonomy (NCBI): domain Eukaryota; kingdom Viridiplantae; phylum Streptophyta; class Magnoliopsida; order Myrtales; family Myrtaceae; genus Eucalyptus; species Eucalyptus grandis x Eucalyptus urophylla. The sequence continues at coordinate 24,872,965 of CM054189.1, read as the reverse complement.
TGATATGCAAAGAGTGCCAAAATTCTATTTTTTTTTAATGTTTTTGTATTAATTTCGAAATTAAAATTTGCCAAGTAATTAAACATGGAACCTAAGTTAAAACTAGCAACCTAAATTGATAGATTTGATTTTCTTATTTTTTATATTCGAAATAAAATTCCTATTCTTAATATGCAAACCATAAAACAGGAAATAAACCTAATTCTAACCTACATGAAATGCAAATGCATTTTTTTGTATTTTTTCTGAGATGAACAAAACAATTAAAAGATACCAAATCCTCCATGGTTGTTTCGCTAATAAAATTAATAAATTGATCTTAAGCCTTAAAGATCAAAATATCAATTTTATTTCCATGTGATTAATTATTCCATCTAAAGCCTTATAGATGAAATAAAAAATCATTGTGTGGTTGCGAATTAGGTGGTACGTCCGGGATTTTCAAACATGCATCAAGAACTAATTCAAATAAAGAAACGAAGACATAAAATAACACAACATAAAAGCGAAATATTAAAGATACAATAACATAAAATAAAATAGATCTACCTAATAAAATAAACCTACCTAGATTGAACTTTTTTCCAAATTTGCCTATGGGTGGTGTTTTATGGACCACGATGGAGACTCAGACCACGGCTGGGATGGCTACTGCTTCTGCGACGGGCGACCGTGGGCGGTGGGCGCGGTCGTCGGAGCTCCAGCGAAGGGCAGCAAGCTTGGAGCGGGCAGCGGCTGCTGTGGTGGCGTCGTTCAGAAGGGGACGGCGGCTGGCGATGCTAGGCGGACTTGAGCGGTTGCTGCAACGGCGTGCAGCGGTGTCGGGCAGAGGAAAGCGAGGCAGCAAGGGCGGAGCAGCTTGGGGCACCGGGGCGGAAGTGCAGGCGCGGGCAGAGACGGTGGCTTCATGGGCTGCTGGTGTCGCGAGGGACTGAGCGGCGATGGAGAGAAATGGTGTCAGGCAGCGGCAGCTTCACAGACGGACGGGATGAGGGACAGCAGGAGCGGCGTCGTGGCTAGGTCGCAGGCGTGCAAAGGCGCGGTTGCGAGTGCAGGTATTCGGGACGGTGCTGCTGGTGTTTGAGCGAGGAGCAGCGTAGGCGCGGGCTGCTGGGCGTCGGCAGGGTGGAGCGGCTTGGGTTGCAGCGTCAGGTTGCTGGTCTTCAGCTCCGGGCAGCGTCGGCGTGGGCTCTGGACGCTGGGTCGTCGGTGGGAGCGTGGCGGAGCAGAGGCGGAGGCGTGGCGGTGTTCGCACGGGGGTGACCAGCGTCGCACAGCAGGGGTCGGATTGCTGCACGACTGAGCAGACACAGGGAGCAGACCCACGGAAGGCTACGAGACTGGGCTGCAGGTCACGGTGGTGGGCGAACTGCTGGTGATCGCGGCTGCGGAAGTGCTGCTTGCAGAAGCAACGGTGGCGGGCGGAGACGGTGGCGCGCTCGGAGACGAACGGGGGGTGCAGAGGCGCGGTGGAGCGAGCGCGGACGCGGGCTGCAGAAACCGGCGGAAAGTCCAGCGAAGGAGAAGAACAGTGGGCGCTTCTCCTTCGCACGTCCCTTCTCCGTCTCTGTACTCTCTCTCTCTGCACTTTCAGTGTACCTTTCTTTTCTGTTTTTAGCTTCACCTTTTTGTTTTTTTATTTTTCTGACAAACTCTCTGTCTCTCTATGTTTTGAACGAAGGAGAAACGAAGCCCCCCTCGCAATGAAATTTTTTCTATTTTGCTTTCTGACGAGAGTCACTTGTTTTTTTTTAATCTCCTCCTTTCTCTCAACTCCTGTGTCTTTCTACGCTCTCACAAACCTCTCCAGTGAATGTTTTGTTCCTCCCCCTGACTTCATCTTTTCTTCTTTCTCTCTAACGAGAGTCTCTCCCCTTTTTCTCTCAACTCATGTGTCTCCACACAGGCTCTCTTTTTTAATAGCTCTCACGAACCTCTCCAGTGAATTTTTTCGTTCTTTTTCCCTTTTAAGCCGAGGATCCTTGCTTATTTATAGGCAACAATCAACCTTAGTGTGAACAGGTGAACAGGAGGTAGCCGCAACTTTTCCTTGCTTGTTCAAGTTTGGTTTTTTTTTTCAAATACGGTGGCCACCGATCTAGGAAGGAAAGTACTATAAAAATGCTGGCCTATCCTCAGGTTCTCCCCAGAATTTCCGCGTGTGCAGTGGAGTCTTCTTTCTTCGCTTTCTTCACGGTTGCAGCTTCTCTAGAATTTTTACGTCCCCCATTTAATGTGTGCATGTGCAGGCATTAATGAGGGAGAGACAATGGACGTGAAGCACTCTTCTTTCTTCTATTTTTTTTTTACTTTTATTGTGTGTTTTCATACCAGCAAGAGAAAGACCACCTTCCGCGCATCTCATTGATCGAGGGCCCCTACCACGTCCATCGAATTAATGCATGCATTAATGAGGGAGAGACAATGGATGTGTAGGAACTTTTTTCTTCTCCAGCCGATTTGCTCTCCAGGAGGGAGAGAATTCCTTGCAACAACTCACTATAAAATTTTACAAAATTGTGATCCCATCTTCTTGCAAACTTTCTCCGGAATTCTCACGTGTGCAGTGGAGAATTTTTCTTTGCTTTCTCTAATGCGCGTTCAGATCAGTGGAGAGAGAGACCATCCTTTTGTGAATATTATCGATCACGAGCCGTTGCGTCTTGTTGCCCTTTTAATACCGATGCAAATGCGACTTCATGAAATGCAATTTTACTATTTTTTTTTATGTAACTAATTACTAAATGGTTAGGTAAAAATTTAGGTGTCAACAACACTATATATGTCATGCATACTAAACCGACAAATAAAATCTCATGCTTGATATTTGTTGAGTATCTATATTGTTCTATTGATGCTAATGTGATGCCAATATCAATATATAAGGGATATGATTTTGACTAACCTTCAAAAGCATCTATGTACGAAATTATATAAATTTAGAACCATACATAGAATGGCTATTGCAACCTACCACTTATTAAGGAGGAAAATATGTTTAGAGGTATTGTCTAAAAAATGGGCCTATGATCTATGATTAGGCATAGACTCTCCTAAGCCCATACCTTATACGACATTAGGGTGTTCGTAAAAATTTTCAAATGATGAGTTACCACTAGACTATTGGGATCGTCGATAAACCAAGTGAAGCATATGAGTATATTTCATTTCCTATACAACTAGAGAATTTATGATCGATGACTTAGTTACACTAATTAATCAATTAGTGCATTTTCAGTATCTAATTTTGTTCATTTCAAGAAGATTTTTGTTAGGCAATCTAGATTGATTATAGACCTATTTACTAATGTGTGAGGTGATCATACGAGTATGTATTATTAAAATAACAATCAACAACCAATGTCACATTAAATAAATTGCATTGGGAGGGCAAGAATCTAACCTTGCCAAAAGAAGGGTATATCATCTCTAACTAAGCTAAAGGGAAACCATAGTCAACATACTAAAAGTGCACAATCAAAAGTGTTCATTTTTAATGACAATCAAAATCTTATGATAAAACTATAAGGCCTTGTTCAATTTTGAGCACAATTTTCTTATCAAAGATTTTCACACATTTCAAGAGAAGGCTACCCAAAAATGCTATTTTAAAGCTATTTCAAGGAATTCTAATTTATTTATTTTTTGGAATTTTTGGGATTTTGGGATTTTTCTAAATTTTTAGGACTTTCTGAATTTTTTTCTAAATTTTTATGACTTTCTGAATTTTAATTTTTAATTTTCAATTATTTTGAATTTTTGAATTTTTGAATTTTTTTAAATATTTTTAAATTTTTCGTATTTTCTTTAATCTGAAAATAGGGACGGCCCGGTTCGATCTTGGGTTGGGCCAAGGACATGATGACCCATTGTTATAGGCCTTTACCCTAATTAGAAATGAAGCCAACTTACTAACAAGCAAGCCCAATCTGAATCTAACTATACTAAGCCCAGCACGTACCAACTAGACCGAACAAGTCCAAGTCCATCGGCCTGAATAAACCCCGCAGGAATATGGCAAAGCACAAGATAAACGACAACCAAAATTCTGGCGAATTTTAGTAAATAGAATGAATTTGATAATAAAGCAAATACTTAGGAGCACATTACATGTCATAAGCCAATTGATTATTTATTTAGAGGCAATAACATAGGATTTTGACAGTTGGTTCAACCATGAAAGCTATTCTACTGAACTTTCTCATTATACATTCTAGTTTTTAGCTTAAGTAAGTCATATTTTGTTGCCAAATTAGATACTTTAGGCAAGTTATTGAAATAACAATGAACATTTTCATTGCCAATACATTATAGGATAAGAGAAGCTAATATGTGCATGTAATGTTCACTAGAAAAATACTTTGAAAAGCATCTATCTTTCGTTATATTGTTTGCCATTAGACAATAAGTGGTATCAATCACAGTCTTTACATGAGAAGAGAATGAGGGGGAAATTATCGTCATCTAATAGTACATAGTTCAGCGTTGTTGAGGCATTTAAGTTTAGAATCTAAAGTTCTTGAGGTATGTACCTCTCTTAATTTACATTTGTAAGCTCGACATTTTGTTGCTACCAGGCACCCTTCATCTACGTGATTAAAAAGTCCTTGTTCTGCAGATGGTGTGCCTCGCTCATTGTTCATATCGTCCTTGTTTTGGCTGAAGTCTCTTGATGTACTTAGGCTACGTTTGGTCATCGAGATAATAATCAAGATAGGATAGGATAAAGTAGGATATTAAATCATTTGGATAATAAATGCGGACATATCTAATTCTATCAAGTGTTTGGCGCACTTCAGGATAAGTTTAAAAAATAAATATGATATTCAATTAAATTATAAAATTAAAAATAGAAAATTCAATTAATTAAAGCCGTGGAAAAGCCCTAGATCTAGGAATTGTGGCCACCTTTGCGGTGGCCACCATTGAAAATGGCGAGATGCAAAGATGGGAGAAGAAGTAGAAGAAGAGGGCTGACAATGAATCGGAGAGGCGGAGGCATCCATTTGACGTAAATGCTTATAATATCTTATCTTTTTGTTAAGTTCTTTCTTTCCTTAAAAAAAAATTATTATCCAATCTGGGCTTATCCCACCCCCTCCGCCAGATTTTTTATCCAGCGTTTTATCCGGATGTATCCGGGTTTGTCCGATCCGGTGGACATTCCCAAACATTGGATAGGATAACAAATTATCCTATCCAGACTCAAATCCGGACTACCAAATGCAACCTTAAAGAGAAGTTAGTGTTTTTAGAAGTTTCAACAATTGCAATCTCATTGCCACCATCATTCATATTTCTGTCTCTGCATTCCCTAAGAGTATGAGGATTGAGGTCCTTTTGGTAAAATCTTCTTCCCGATGCAAAAATTTCATCCCGCAATGAACCTGAACAACTTGTTACTTCATGAGAACTGTTTATGACAAACATGACCATAAAAATGAAGAGAGCTAGAACTGCAGCAATCAAGAATAGGCCCTAGAAACTTTCAAGATCCAAGCTATTGGAAGAAATCGAGTAAGTTGAATCCAGGCAATTGGATTTTGATGGAAACCATGCGTTTTCGATTTCCGTCATTTTAGGCCCTTCAGTTACGTTAAGGATTGCTCATGAAATATCTAGTACTAGCGGAGACCCTTTGAAGAAAATTTGTAAACCAAAGCAAGACATCAGATATTCCAATCAAAGAAATAATGAATAATCCTAGTAATTGGAAATTTTGAGGGTTTTCTTTTTTGGACTATGATTGAGAGGTTGAGGACTTACCAAGCCAAATCCAGCTGTTTTTTAATGTTGGGATATGTCTATTGCTACATTGAGGAAAAACAAGTTTAATGTAGGGGATTTCATCGAATGTTGTTGCAATGCTGCCCTTTGCATTTCTCTTGGAAAGAAGTGCATCACATTCTTAAGGAGAATGATAATATATAAATCTCGAATCATCGAACTTCATTTGCTTTAGTATTCCATAAACGAAAGCGAGGATGATTGATGTAGTTCCATATTTTCGTTTTGTGACTTTTGTATGCTACACGTTCACACTCTGGATGGACGAAGGTCCACCAACTGGCCGGATTGCCTAACGCTTCATGGCACTCTACGTCAACATTGGAGGATATCTGAATGGTCCTCTGCCATATTTAGAGGATAGTAGCAACAACGATGACAAGGACGATGCTGGTGGGAAGCCGTAGGTGAGGGAGACGAGTGGTCGTAGGGATCCATTTTTGAGACACGGTTTTGGTACTTTTTGAGATCAAACCGTGTCGAGCAGGTGGTGGGTCTTAGATAGTTTGAGGGCGTAGATGATGGCTAAGTGGATAGCTAGTGGAAGTAGTATATCCTTTTGACCTCCCAGAGTGTATCCCTATTATCACTCATGTTTAAAAATAATACAAGAAATGAAAGTTGTTGCTTGTTCTTCTCTTGTGTTCGTTTGTTATTGTTTTTTTTTTTTGGTAAGGTAAGAATATATTGAAAGACAAAGGACAAATGTACACAAACGGCACCAAAACTTACACTCTCACTGCGTGCAAAAGAGTGGAAGGGAACTGCGCAAAAGCCTCAAGAGGCAAAGAAAGAAAGAACGCAACAAACAACAACACAACAAAAGACACAACACAACCACCAGAAACAGCCACCGGACTCAAAGGACGCCTGGGAATCCGGGAGCCAGACACCCGCACAGGAGAACCGAGCAAGATCAAAAGATAACACCCAAGGGGTTACGTGAAGGAGAACCGAGCCAAATTCCTATGGCATCTCAGTGTTCGTTTGTTATTGTTGATGGCTTGCTTGGTGTTTAATTTTGACTTCCGCTTGTGCTAAAAAGTTAAAGGTTAATCTCACATTAGTAAGGTGGCACACTGAGATGCCATAGGAATTTTTCGTTGTATTAACTTAAGAGAAATTAGAATTTGAGCCAAATTCTAAGCAAAAAAAATTGTTAATTTACATTTGCATATTATTAGCATTTTTCATTCAATAACATTTGGCCCACATAAATTGCATTCTAATTAGTCTAGTGTTAAATGGTTAAAAATAAGCAAGTTCTGAGCTTAATAAAATATTATCTTGACCAAGCTCGTGGGAGGATGGTTCGGCGAAGCCCATTGATGACCTATGGTGACCAAAATTTACATGCGATGCGCACATGGGAGGTATCACATTAGGAAAATAAAATCCTAATTCATCGCCCTACATAAACCCTCTTTCTCTTAAGATTTAGGATGAATGAACACTATATGTGTCATAGATACTAAACCGACAAATAAAATCTTATGCTTGATATTTGTTGAGTATCTATATTATTCTATTGATGTTAATGTGACACCAATATCAATATATATATGATATAATTTTGACTAACCTTAAAAAGCATCTATGTATGAAATTATATAATTTTAGAACCATATATAGAATGATTATTGCAACCTACCACTCGATATGGAGGAAAATATGTTTAGAGGTATTGTTTAAAAAATGAGCCTATGACATTTGATTAGGCACAGGCTCTCCCAAGTCCATATCTTGTATAACGCTGAGGTGTTCATAAAAGTTTTCTAATGAGAAGTTGTCACTAACCTACTGGGATCAGCTACAAACCAAGTGAAGCATAAGATATACTTCATTTCTCATGCAACCAGAGAATTTAGGATCGATGACTTGGTTATACTAATTAATCAATTAGTGCAATTTTAATATCTAATCTTGTTCATTTGAAGAAGATTTTTGTTATGCAGTTTGGATTGATTTTAGACCTATTCACTAATATGTGAAGTTTTCATACATGTGTGTAATTATCAAAATAACAATCAACAACCAAGGTGATGTTAAATAAGTTTCCTTGGGAGGGCAAAGATCTGACATTACCGAATAAGGGTATGTCATCTTTAACTAAGAAAGTGCACAATCAAAAGCATTCACTTTTGAGGATATTTGGAATCCTATGGTACAGTCATAAGGGTTTGTTCAATTTTGAGAACAATTATCTTATCAAAGATTTTCACACATTTTAAGAGAAGGCTACCCAAAAAAAAAAAAACTATTTTCAAGCTATTTCAAGAAATTCTATTTTTTTTTAATGTTTTTGGAATTTTTGGGATTTTCTGATTTTTCTAAATTTTTAAAGATTTTTGAATTTTTCTAAATTTTTATGACTTACTGAATTTAAAAGAAAATAAAATTCTCAATTATTTTGAAATTTGAATTTTTTAAAAATATTTTCGTATTTTCTTTAATCCGAAAATGGGGAGAGCCCGATCTGATCATGGGCTGCAACAAGCCTACAGGTCGGGCCAAGGACAAAATGAACCATTGTAAAAGGCCCTTACCCTAATTAAAAACAAAGCCAACTTACTAACAAACAAGCCCAATCCTAATCTAACTATACTAAGCCCGGTAGACCAAACAAGTCCGAATCCATCAGCCTGACTAAACCCATGGCAAAGCGCAAGACAAATGACAACCAACATTCTGGAAGATTTGGACTTTCTAGATCGCAATTAACAGGCATTGTTGTATCCTTAGATTAATTAGGAATGCAGGACTAAAACGAATGGTTTTATTTCGGGCATTCCCTCAAACATATGGTGAAGATATCCAACATTTTTAGAACTTGAACTCGGGTCTAGACCAAAAATATCACTAGGGAATGCTCGACATCAAGCGCCAACTCACTTAAAAAGAAAGTGCTCAAGAACTAGAGACGCCACGTTCGGTTCTTTCTTAAACAGAAGAGGGCGAGGAGAAAAGGAGTTCATGAGAATGATTTTGACCGCGGAAATCCCTAGCCGGCTCAGAGAGGGCGGTTATAGGGCGAGCTCACAATGAGTTGAGCTATGGCTGACTTTCTCGCGATGTCTCCGAATTGAGATCCTTGGAAAAAAGAACTGGATTGAACCCCAAAGGAAACTCACTTGGAATTCCGTCGCCGTGGAAGAGGAGGCCCGCGGGCTCGAGTGTGTCGGCTAGGGTTCATTGACTTGCGACGGGGATGGTCGGGTAACGCTCAGTCGAGAACGAAGCTGGGCTCAGTGTCTCGCTCTCTCTCTCCCCCTCTGCCCAGACCTTCGACCAAGCTCCCCACGAAGCCTGCAGAACAGTGGAAACGTAACTTTGACACCTCGCCCACATCGAGTCGTTGGAGATTGGAAGGAGATGAGACAGACCTGCGCTCAACGTTGTGATAATATTTTCCAGCTTTCGGTAAAAAGATGGGATTTTTATTGTGCATGGCTTGACGGAGGGAGTCGGGTGGGAACCAGAAAAATGAGAGGATGGAACGAGGAGAAGAGAAGGGGGGAAGCCTTGCGCAAGAGATGGGAGACGGGCTGGGCTCCTTTCTTGTCTTCTTGGGCTCAAGTTGTGGGCTTAAAGAATTAAAGAAAAAATGGGCCGAAAGAGAGGAAGGGAATTAGGGAAATGGGTCAAGGGGTGAACCGAAAGTTTTAGACAAATGGGCCGGACATGCCGGCCCGCTATAATTCATTTTTTAAAATCATTTTCATTCATCCTTTTTCATTCTCTCTCTCTCTCTCTTTATTTATTTATTTATTTTAATTTATTTTTATCCATTTTAAAATCTTTATATATATATTTTTATTTTTTGTAAAATTAATATATACTTAAAATGTCGACAAAAATTCAGATGTCAACACGACTTGAGCATTGTTAAACGAAATAAGAGCCTACAAACAAAGATCGAACAGATAATGGTTTTGCCAAAATAGAACACTTAGCTTTCATGTCTTCCTTTCGTATGGTTTTGCGGTGGCCCTTGATGGAGAACTAGTCCTTGACGAGATGGAAGTCTAGGTTGAGGTGCTCAAAGTTGCATGCGGGCTTGGATGGCTTTACAGCTTGAATAATAGCGCCAAAAGATGGAGAAGTCAAGATGAAGAAGAGAGAACAGGGAGGGAAGATCATGGCCCGATCATGCAAAGGGGCATGAGAGAGTTTTATGTTCCTCCGAGAAAAATCCCAGTGCTAAAGAGAGGAAGCCCCCAAAAGGTGGTGTCCTTTCTGCAGCCGCCTCCTCATTTTTTTCGTTTTTTCAGCTCTTTCCCTCTCCCATGCCCTTTAAGGGTCAAGACCACATCGTTTTATCTCTCACCGATACGGTCTTTCCGTGTTTTAGGTGCCCACTCCCCCTTATCTTCTGCTCTTATATTTAGCTAATTGATGACAAGAATTAAAAAGACCAAGAGCACAAAGTAACATGTTGACAGTGTTAGACCAATCTAAGAGGAAAAAGGGCAATTGAAATGTCATCTTTATTTGCTAATTGAGAACCATGACATTCTTCACGAAAGAGGTTTTGAATATTCGCTTGACTTCAACTCAATTTCACTTCAACTTGGCAAAAACACATCCGGGTCAATACAAGTGGCTCTTTTCCGCACCCAAAAATACACATATCGAATCTATTGTATTAGACTTGTCAAAATAGGTCACAAATCCACTTTTTAAGTTATATTTAATGGGTTGTGTTATTATAAAGCTTAGTTATATTTAGAAAACGAGTTCAAAATGATGAAGTTCAAAATAATATGGACGTTAAATGAGATCACAACTTACTTAAATCCAATCAACTTCCATGAATCTTTCTTTGTTCTCACTTTCACCCTCATTTGATCTCGCATTTACTTACTTTGTGCTCTCATCTCGATTTGGATGTAATTTTTTTTTAGATTTGGTTAATTAGGGTCAATGACAAAATTTCTATTTCTCTACTTATTTGTTTTTTTGTTTTTGTTTTTGTTTTCTAGAATAGGTTTGGAAAGAAATTTGTTTGGTAACGTAATTTAATTTTTCTATTTTCGGAATAGATATAGATTTGAAACAGAAATTGGAAATTAAATTTTTTAGCTTTTCTATGAAACAAAAATGAGAAATGAGAAATCCTTTCATTGTTCATTTTCGTCGCCATCTGCTGCCCACCCGTTGCCCCTGGGACATCAAAGGCTTGTTGCTCGCCGCTAGATGACGTATATTGGACGCCCATCTTAGAAATAGAAATTTTGAGTCGTTATCAAACACGTTTCTTTACTCATAAACTCGTCTAGAGAATAGAAATTGATTTTTGTCCAAGAAATTATATCATGCGTGCTCTTATAGAAGCGTTTTCTTGATATAAGTTGGATATGATATGAGTCATTAGATTTGTATTGTATAGAAATGGTTGAAAGTGGATTAAATAGATCACCCATACTCAACGTGATCCACCTATTTGATGGTTTATCCACTACATATGAACGTCGGGAGTATTTAACAAACTAAGACCCTTGGTAATGAACTTTAAAATAAATGACTACTAATAATACCAAACTAAGGATTTCCGTGCAATGTCTTCACCGGCGTGTGTTTGGCATACGCATCCATTTCATCCTCAGCTTCAACAATACACGCGTGCCTCCGACTCTAAACCTGAACCTTTAGCGAGTGAGAGAGAGACCTAGCTTTGAGGAATAGAGGGCCCTCTCATGTGGGCTGTGGGCCAAGGTCAAGCCTTTGATGGACTTGGGCTATTGGGCTAAGGATGAGCAAATTAGGGTGCATTTGGTAAAGTTTCTGTTCCGAGGAACAATTTTTGAATAGAAAGAGTTTTTTTTTTTTCCATTCCCGATAACAATTTTTAAGTATAAGGACGTACTTGGTAATTGCAAAAAAATTATATTCTAGGAATAGAAATAATTTTAGTAAACTTGTATAATTTTGTTGTTTCTTTTAATTTTTCAATATTTTTATTATATTTTTCCTTTTTTTTTCTTCTTTGTTCCTTTCGGCCGGTCGCTGGCCTCAACAATGGCCGGCAACCGGCTGACGAGGGCCGACAACCTCATTGGAGCATCACCAACCCCTAGTGAGGCCAAGCTCGCCCAACCACTAGTGAGGCTTGGCCTCACTGGGCCACCTCCAGGGCGGTGTTGCCCAACGGTGGCCCGGTGAGGTCGAGCCTCACCATTGGCTAAGCGAGCTTGGCCTCACCAGATCTAGGCGAACACGAGCTTGTCCAGCCAAGGTGAGGCCGAGCCTTACTGGCCGAGGCAAGGCTCGGCCTCACCAGGCTAGGGCGAGGCTAACCTCACGTTGCCTAGGCTAGGCCAAGCCTCGCCGGTGACCTCGCTTGGCCACCGAGGCCATCGGCGAGGCTTGGCCTTGCCCAGGCGGCGCAAGGTCGGCCTCGCCCAGCCACGGCGAGGCTCGACCTCACCGGGGGCCGGCGACGCTCCAGCGAGATCGCCAGCCCTTGTTGGCTGGTCGCTGGCCTCAAAAGGAAGAAGAATGAATAAAAAAGAAGAAGGAAAAGGAAGAAGAAAAAAGAAATGTTTTTCGAAATTGTTCTTGGGAACAAGAAGTAGTTTTTTTTCTACTTCTTGTTTTTGTTCTAAATTTGTTCCTGGGAAGAAAAAAATAATTTTTTTTTCCCAGGGACAAAATTTTTACCAAACACATTTATTTTCCTTTTTTGTTCCCTGTAACAAAATAACATAAATTTTTGTTTCGAATAGTAGAAACAGTTTTAAACAAACAGGACCTTAGACTTGGTTTTTAGATGAACTGGAGAGTCATGGGCCAAATTGAGTTGGCTCTGATTAGACCAATTGACTGATGGGCCTAGGGGTGTTTTTAATGAGCTGCCCTTGTGGTTTAATGGTGTTTGATGCTTTATTTGTTATTTATATTTTTAATATCCTTTTCTTTCTTTTTTTCTTTTTTTTTTCTCTTCTATTCTATATTATAATTATTGTTGTTGTTGTCGTTGTCGTTGTTGTGGTTGTTATTATTATTATTATTATTATTATTATTATTATTATTATTATTATTATTATTATTATTATTATTTACAAAAGAATGCAAATTGAATTTGTCGGCAACAATTTGTCAATGGATTCCTTTAGTTAAATAAAATGGTTTGATAATAATAAGAATACTTAGGAGCACTTCACATGTCACTAAGCCAATTGATTACGTCTAGTTATATACAATTTAACATAAACACAAAGAGATTTTTTTAATCATTTTTCCTTTTTATTTTTATTTTATCTATTTTATCTCAGACAAGCATGATCTAAAATTCGATTTATTTTAAGATTCAGGAAATATGAATTCCTAAACTAGATGAGCATGAATAATATGAAGTTCAATTAAAACTATTCGTAAGATGTAACTACTAACTAAGTCTTGCAATACCCAATCATTTTTTTTCCTTTTTTATTTTTTATTTTTACATTTATTATATTTATTATTTATATTTTCTTTATTATTTTTAGGGAAAATTCGAATTAAGGGTTTGACGTGCTATTATGTTCTCAAATAAGGACTTGAAGTGAATCTTATTTAAATAAAGGCTTGAAGTGATCATATTAGTTCGAAAAAAGGATTTGAAGTGGTTATGATTATTTCAAATAAGGGTGTAGCCTCGCTAGTTGGCAAAATATTCTGACTGATCCGGGAAATTTTTGTCCAAACATAAGTAAATTTAAATTAAACTACATTAAAAATTTAAAAATCTAGGTGAGGGTTGCTTGCCCTCGCCCGAGTCTAGCGATCCTCGTGCAACACCTTCGAAACTCGCCCCAAGTTTAGGGGCATTAGGTGAGGGCCGCCCTAGCTTGGCAAGGGTTGCCAAGATTTAGGAGCCTTCTCTCGCTTCTAGCGAGGGTTGTTAGCCCTCACCCAGGTGCTAGTGACTCTGCCCCATTGGTGGTGGGACATTATCTTCCCACTCATTTGTTTTTTTTAAAGACTTTTTATGGAAAGAAAAAAATTGAAAAAAGAAAGAAAAAAGAAAAATTTTAAAACTTTAAAAGGCGAAATTGCCCTTCATAACTAGTGAGTTCAAGCATTTCTTTGAGATTGATATGGACACTTCAGGCCCTTAATTGAAACAAGGTCCACTTCAAGCCTTTATTTGAGAAAATTTGGGCTATTAGTTGAAACAATGTTCATTTTAGACCCTTATTCGAGAAAATGATGATAATTTAGGCTTTTTATCTAGAATTTTCTCCTATTTTTATGTCACTTTCTAGTAACAAGATTTTATTCCCTTCCTATTCAGAACGCTAGCCTTAGTATTTAGCATCGTCTTCTTCTTTCTCTTTTATCCATGGCTAGACCCCCGCCTTCTTTTCTTTAATACACACATTCCAGTTTACCAAAACATTCTTGCATTCAGAACTCAACATCAATCGCACAAAACTATTCAAAACATCATGAATAAATTCCAAATATATCGAAACCTAATCAACAAAGAATAATCATATGAACATTGAAAATGACTTGGTTTCATTTGAACTTGGCAAAAACATGTAGGGATCAATTCAGTTTCATACAAGTGATTCTTTTCAATATCCAAAAATACATAGAAGAAAATCCATTATTAGACTTGTCAAAATAGGTCATAAATCAATTTCTTAACCTATTTTTGATGGGTTGTGTTGTTATAAAGATTAGTTATATTTAGAAAAATGATTCAAAATGATAAAGTCCAAAATAAAATGAATGTTAAATGAGATTACGATTTACTTAAATCCAATCCATCTCTATGAATCTCTTTTTACTCTCTCTCTCTCTCTCTCTCTCTCTCTCTCTCTCTCTCTCTCTCTCGTTCTCTCGTGCTTACTTGCTTCATGCTCTGACTTCAAATTGGGCGTGAATTTTCCTAAATTTGGTTAGCTATAGAAGTGTTTTAGCAATATGGGCCAAATAGGACATGAGTCATTATATTTATATTGCATAAAGATGAGTTAAACAAGATTAAACGGATCATCCAAGCCCGACCTGACCCATTTGTTTGATGGGTTTATCCGTTACATATGAACTCCAAGAGTATTTATCAAACCTATATATTTGGTAATGAACTTTAAAATGAATGACTAATGGTAGTACCAAACTAAGGATTTCCGTGCGATGTCTTCTTAGCGTGTGTACGATCCGACCAGTTCTAGATCACCTGGACAAAGGTTGGTCATCATAGATAATCCGATGGCTATTTGATCAATCGCTGACTCTAGATGGTTGGAGACTCGCCTGAGGACAGATCGGCAATGGTCGGGAGCTTCAGGAACGGCCACTGAATGACAATCAAATAGGAGATAGCACTGGTTCAACCATCGGCTCACATGTCGATAAATCTTGAGCTGCGGTTGAGTCTGGACAAAGAGGATCGAAGGCCACTGGAGGCAATGGTGGTTTTTAGCACATTATAAAGCAACTGAGGAAGACCGAGGGGGCAACCAGTGGTGAGAAGCTAGTCAGCGCGTGGTGGAGGTTCAGTGGAGGGAGCGGTGAAAGGAGAGAGAAAGGGCTTGGGAGGGAATTTTTGGAGAGAGAGAGAGAAGCCCCCCATTGATATTTTGGAGGGAAAAACCTTTTATACTAAGGCTTAATGATCGAATCTTGACCATTGATTTAGTTCAATGGTCAAAATTTTGATTTAACGGCCAAATTAAGTTCATTAAAGGCTAATCACACTTAGAATGTGTCTTATGACCGATCAGATGGGTTTAATTCGCAAAAATCAGTGTTTGAAACAAGAATCATGATTAGGGCCTAATTAGGGACAAAATCATAAATTCAAGAAATTCAGGGTTTTTTTCCCAAAATTCGGGAAATGTAAGAGCATGGGGGTAAAATATGTACAATGAGAATCCATGAACTGGTCATTGGTGATCCAAAATTGGCCGACAATGGACCGAACTGGCTTGCTTTGTCGGCAACCTTCAGACCGGTCAGGCTAGTTCATGCCAATTTGACCGGTTCTTAATTGGTTTTGGCTAGGCAGTCCTTGGAGGTTCAAAATTTTATGCAATTTGGTCCTCGAAGAGAAATCTTACCCAATTTTAAGTAGAAATGGTCTGACTCTAATCAAATTAAGCCAATTAAATGTTACTATGGTTTTTTTATTGACCAAATTGAATGATTATTGTGAAAAAAATAGTGAAACTAGACCATGGTTACACGTTATTTGGACATTATAGGCTAAAACAGGCAATTTTGCAATTCCTCACTCAAAATTGCAAATTAATTGAAATTGAATTCAATTAATATTGCGACAAACCTATTCGACTAATTGTCCATACTTAAGATGGCCTATTACATTCAAATTGACATTGAATTGAAGTAACGAGATTTAGGCCAATTCATGAAATTAAACCATAGTATGGAATGGGTTAATTTAAATTTCCTCATCTCAAAATTGCTATCTCGCTTGAAAGGTATCATCAATTCTCAAATTCCCTAAAGAGAAAAGTAGTTGTCAATATGAGCTTAGCCCATGAAAAGGTTTTTGTTTAATGTGCTAAACAAGAGTTCCTTAGTCAGAAAAAGGCTTATCACATGCACTCAAGAAGGGCTATTTGGCCCTATCCGTTCATGCAGGAAGTAATCTGATCGCTCAATATATCTTGCACTTTTGGTGTTGAAGGATCGAAGAATCATTAGCAATATGTATAACTTGACCAATTCAAGAGGTCTTTTAAAAGGGTTGTAATGTGGGCTTGATCATGATTTAACAATGGATAAGCATCAGTGACTATGAAATGAGACAATCATCAATCAACATTTTCGCTAGATTTACAAGTCAAGAAACCTTAAGATAAGAAAGCCAATCTTACCCCCACTTCCTTGAGCGATAGAAGTGACACTCATATGTCAACCAGAATGATTCCAACTTGAAGAGACTTGATTAAGGGATGTAATGTAGGCTTGGTATTGGGTTAGGAAACGAAAGGCTCAACAGGCTCAAAAAGTGTATCAAAGGGTTTTAGAGTCGGTAATCGTCTGACGTCATTACCAATTTCTTTTCAAGATTCTTCAATTTTTTTTTCATTTGCCTAGTCTTGAGAATCCATTAGCTAACCATTTTAAAATGAGGGCTTTGTTCTTTTCTCTAATGACTTTTGCATTTGCAACTATTTTTCAATACAAGCAATTTGCCTTTGACAATTTTTCTTTCCCATAGGAGTTTTTTCTTCATGTGACTTTTTTGACGGGCATTGACCTTACTCTTACCAAGCACATTGCTTTTTCATGCCCCCTAATTTTTCATCATTTTTTTGGGCTTTGCCATTCAAAGATTTTCATGATCTTTCTTTGTGTGAACATAATGGATTCTTGAGACTGTTGTCTCCAATCAACATTTTTGGTAAATAATTTGTTTTGCCCCCAATGCGAGGAGATGACCACCAACTATGTTTCAAGAAATGAATTAATAAGGTCAAATTGGATTTGTAAGGGATATAAGTGTTTGAGATAGAGAATCCAATGATCTTCTTCGTTTTGGGATATTTTAAACAACTGCATGACTTCCTTTTTGGATAGGGGAAGCTTGACTTGTGACACAGTAGCTCTCCACTTTTGGGTATACGCTTTAAACGTTTCAGTTCTCCTCTTGTCGACTCGAACCAGCTCCTTTCGAGTCACGGCGATCTCAGTATTTAACTTGTATTGTTGCAAAAATTCGTCTGCCTATCAACTAGGAAATTCAATATTCGCTTCTTTCACAATCTTGACTTTCTCAAGGTTTCAACATTTCCATCTTGATTTTCTTTGCTATCCATCTAGCACGTACATTGAAATTCACAAATACTTGTACTCTCCACGACCCATTTCAATTGGCAATCGTGCATGTTGCATTCATCTCGAGTTTGAAGGGCCTACAATTTTATCCTTCAAAATAGGTGACCGCCAATATTATATTAATGCTTCATTTTACTTGAAAGTCCACTCAGTTGTACAATCAAGCAAGAAAATATCAAAGAGTGACCATCACTTGCCATTCAAAGTCTTTTTCTTGAAATTTAAATCATTTTTATTAGAGTTTCTTTCCTAAGGAATTTGATGATTGATGACATTTATAAAAAATGCTTGAATGCCATTCAAAGTCTTTTTCTTGAAATTTAACTTTCCCTAGTGGAACAATTTGTCTACATTCCATTTGATTTGCTCATACACACTCGGGATTCCATAGCCATTGGAGATGCCACTGGATTAAACTTGGGGTGATTTTTTTAAGGAAATGGAACCATATTGAGAAAGACCATGATGGAAAGAATTCATTTCTTTGGTTGTACCTAAGGATAGGATGGTAGTTTTTTGTGACCTTGGTATTTCTCATACGGGGTGCAAATTCCTTGATGTGAGAAATAAGTTAGATTTGGAGAAGACCTATTGGGACTCTAAGAGTTCCTCGCCCATTGACTTTGAATCAATTGAGAGATATGAAAGTCTCAGTGAGAATCACGTGTGTGAAGCGACTGAAGACACATACTTGACTAACAACATGGGTAACTAAAGGATCCATTGTTTTTCAAGTATGTGGAAATATCACAAAGCTAAAGAACATAAGAAAGAAGACACGGGGAATTTGATTCCCAGACTTAAGCTTAAGACCAAGGAGATATTGCTCAAGGAAAGTGTACGGCATGGAACTTGAATTTCTCTTAAAAACGGCTCTAATTTTATCGAAATGGATGTTTAGGAATTGATTTAGAAGGGAGATTGGGTTTTGACCAATAAGAGGAGTGGTGAAGCCTAAGGAAGCCTTACCTAACCTAATGGCTATCTTGTACTCCTCAATTGAAGTGGCCCACTCGTATTGATTAAATACAAAGGTGGAAGTTACGGGATTTCAAAAGTGGACCGATGCTTTCACCATTGGGATTTGGGGTTCGACTTTTAATAAGGTCAGGAGAAAGCCAATGTGTTTCTCCACATAATCTTGATGCTTTGGGTCAAGGTTATCCCATATAATCTATAGGCTCCTTGGCATGGGAATAACGTCGATCTCGGGCTTGCCCATCTAAAACCGAAACTTAGAGGGGCAAAACTAAAAACTCATCATCGTTGGAAATATAAAATGCAGAATTGAAATTCAAAGATTGGAAATGATAGCATCAATAATACGGGACGATATCTTCCCAACCAAAACCATGGCACGCACAAATCACACATCGCACGAGGACTTGTGAGTTTTCGACACCTAAGGGTGATGATGCTGGTTAAGGCTTCCATCCTAAAGAATAAAAGTATTTTACTTACAACTACAATTGTCGGTCAATGCAACTTTTATCAGTTAGGATGAGCGGGTTCATGGAAGAATGGATTACCAAGAGTGTTCACTCACAGATTACACCTACAAACCATCCTAAAGGCTCTAAATTAGGCGATCGGGGTTTTAGAATGCAGTTGTGTATGCGGTGTAGTGCTAAAGCTTCTAAACATGCATTTAAATTTAAACAACCGGCACTTCAATATAATACATAATACATTCATGCATCCTTTCACTACCTACAAGACAAGGAGTTTACATACACGCCACTCTTGATAACTCTTACTTACAAAACCATTTGACATAAGGTTAGCGACTTACCTCATTTTCCATGCGAACATGCAAACGATCCTACATAAAACATGTTAGTTAACACAACAACCATTTTAAAAGGCTTCAAGTCTCTTAACTAGTAACCAATCTCTAGTGGAGCCGTCAAGCTTGTCGCGACCCAACCTCATGGCCAATGATGGGGGAAATGTTAGATTTAGGGGTACTTGATCATAAGAGTTCTCTCACGGTTCACGTTCCAACAGACGTCATCACTTTGTCTTTTGGGATGAACCCTTGTGAGTTTGCTCATTTATGGTCGCGAGCTCTCCCAAGCTCGTATGTCCTGTGATAGTGGAAACTGTTGCGATTCGTACCCACATGAGTGACCAACCTCAAATGATGAGGTTGGGTGTTAATAATGAATTTTGGGATACCTTTACCATGGTACCCACTCCCTATGGATGGCATCACTTCATCCATTAGGAACTTTCCACAGTGGTTATACTAGACCATGGTTAGCTTCGTCGAAACCCATACTCCTCTTGACAGGCTTATTATATTATCTAGTTGTTTAAACAACTTAAAAAGATAAGAGTCGGTACTAGCCTCATTTTTGGAGGTCAGCAAGAAAACCTGATCGAGGGTTGAGAGTTATCCCTCGATTTCTACGCAACTAGAAATCTAGGTTCAGGGATATAGGTTATGCTAATATTTCTATTAGCACCATTTCGATACCTAATGATTTGTCGTATTTTCTAAGGTGATCATGTATTCCTTTTTACTATATTAGGTCAATGAGTCTAAACTAAGTTATCATGCACGGAGTGTTGTTTTCATGCAATTCTATTTCTAAGAAAAAGGAAAGAAAAACACACAATTGAAAATTAAAGAAATAATAGTAAGTAAACACTCAAGTAAACAACTTTAGGGAAAGTGATAAATTTAACACGCAACCCTAAAACTCAAAGAAAATAAAATGAAAGAACCCGAAACTCATCGGGTGTTTATATAAATGAAGCAACCCAAAACATATATCTGGACAATTTATACAAGAATATGGTTGGAATGGACGCGACATTCCATCATATTCATGTCTCGATGAGTCTCCACCTCCAAGGGCCTAATCTAATCCTAGCCTATATCTAAGACTAGGTACATATAATAGGAAAGAAATAATCATTCACGGCAAAATCAATCACAACCATGAAACAAACAGAAAGTGTCACATTCCCACCCCACCATTTGTACGAGAGCGTGACCCGACAAGTCAGCATTGATGTCCCAGCCATGTCGATCATCCCAAAAATATTTTATCTTTGATTAAGCACATGTGAAAGTGAATTAAAAATAATCCCAGTACATAAACAAACATGGAAGTTGGGTAACATGTGTACAAGCCAATCAAACAAAAGCAGCACACACACACACACACACACACACACACACACACACACACACACACACACACACACACACACACACACACAAATGAGACCTAAAACGTCCCCATAAAAAAATGAGGCACCAAGCCTTGTACACATGGGGAACCAAGGTGTCTACCCCATATAGTGGTAATATACTTCTGGTAAGTGACGTCATCTTCTAAATCTACTATATTCGTCACGGTAGTAACCATATCAATCAGAAGATCGAGACAGACGGGTGGTAGGGTTGGTTCACCCATTCCACACCTAAAATTGTGAAAACAACAAGAGTGAGTCAATGACTCAGTAAGTAGAAATCCCTAATTCTCCTATAGGAGGACGTCTCACCATTGATCCTCGGATTCAAGATCACCACCCACTTGTCGTTGGCAAATCAATAGCAAGGTTTGTGTCTTGCCTTGCTTATACATATGAATGGCTCTCAATCAGCTATGTGCTTTCAAGTATAAAAGACAATGAGTTAGTGCATAAAAACAAGCCCTCCAAAGATCTATGGCTTACGATCATTCCAGTCACTAAGAGGGAAGTGTGTATCACATAAAACTCATTCAAGCACTAAGTGACCTGATGCAAACATACGCTCAAATTGATGCAAGGACTCAACAATACATATCAAACAAACCCAACTTTTGCAAGCCTCAATTCCGGTATCGGTGTAAGAATCAATTCAAGCATCACACATGTATCAGTCATGGACCACATGTGGACTTCTAATTTATTTTAGTCAATTCAATTAGTCGAAATCGATCAACTCTTCTGGTATCAATTGGGCATCAGTCCTGCCTTGGCAATCGGCATCATCCCGATCTCATTATTAGGACGGCATTCAAGGCGACCCCCTAGCATCAACCTCATTTGGGCTAGCATCATTCACGATCTCAATATCGGGACAACAACTAGGGCTTTGCTCCAGGCAACGACCTGGCATACCCCAGTGTCGGTGGTAAAAGTCCATTGCGTGTCCATGCGTTCAAGCATCAATCAATCCATTTTGTTATCTTGAATCATTAGCCGAATGAAAGGCCCAAAGGCGTGCCATACAAAGTGAATCAATGACTTTTGTGCCTCATTACTAGACTCATGTCAGATGTGATTCGAGCTCATGGTCTTGACTTGGAATCATTTGCTTCAGCTTCGGCATCAACCGTGACTTGTTTCGAGTAACAACATGTCTCAATGTGGTCCTGAAATGAAGTATGGGTCGTGCACCCACCTCGGTGCACATCTAAAGTCACATGAGACATTTTCTTGACATCCAGAAGTGCTCGACATCCATGGGAGACCATGAATTTACTTGATACAAAGACAAGTAATTGAAAACATGCAACAAGCACAACATATAAGTAAATACAAGCAAGCGATGACAATATCCTAAATCGATACACGTAGCACATCGCCCTATCGAAAAGTTATGAAAGTCTACTTACAATTTTTGAACCTAGCTTCAAGATGCTCCTTTGGTGATCGAATAGCTCAAAAGGCAACTTAGTGAGGAAGGCATGAAAGAGAGGAGAGAAAGGGAGAGGAAAGGAGAGAATGGCTCTTCTTTAAAATGTGAGGATGCTTTCTCCTATTTATAGGACTCTTGCTCTTAGTTTTTTATGCAAACTCATGATGACGCCTAAATGACGAGCTGGCCTACCTATCTTCTCGAGTTGGTGCCTAGGTCCTTTGGTCTTGGCTTGTGATTTGTCCATCTATTTATTTGCTTTCCAAAACTCACTTTAGGTTCGTTATTGCCTATGGCGCATAAGCCTTTTGATGCATCATGTCCTCTTCTAATTGGCTAGTTCTTGACTTGTTCACTAAGGCTATTATCTAGAGCCATCATACCTTAAGATTTACCTAAGATTCTAGAGGACACCTAAGTAGGTGATTCATCCATGCCATTAATGAACTAAAGTCCAAAATCATTAAATGAGGCCTAGATATTTTTGCCAACTACTTGTCATGCAAGTTTTCTTTGCCCCTAATTGACATTTGGCATACAATGGATAAGGATCGACTATAGTCAAAGGTCATGGAAGATTCTAGAACCTCAATTGCCTCTTGACATTTGTCCAGTGATTCAATCTTGCATTAATTGATTTGTGTTCAAATATTATCCAAGGCAATCATGAGACTAACATAGGGTGTCGCCTAATTGGAGAAGTCATTCATATTTATACATGATTGCTAGTTCTATGTAGGGGTGTGCAACCGGAC
This sequence comes from Eucalyptus grandis x Eucalyptus urophylla, assembly GCA_028830015.1. Lineage (NCBI taxonomy): Eukaryota > Viridiplantae > Streptophyta > Magnoliopsida > Myrtales > Myrtaceae > Eucalyptus > Eucalyptus grandis x Eucalyptus urophylla. The sequence goes on along the minus strand of CM054189.1, from coordinate 24,849,988 downwards.
CAGGTTAACCCTATTCCCGGATCGGCCCACCCGGATAACAGAGTCGGGAACAGATTCTGGTTGAAACGGGTCCGAGAATCGGTTCCCAAAATTCAGACCCTGTTTGAATTGATCCGGGAACCAGTTTGAGAACCAGTTTTAAAGGTAGCCCAAAACCCTAATTTGTTTCTATCTTTACTCGCAGGCTCTCACACCCATAGACTTCCCCAAGCTCACGGACCTCTGTCGATCCTGGTTCCATCCGAGCGCTAACCTACTTCTGCTCGCCTACCGTCGCCTTCCTCCCATGACACCAACAACCCGTGAGATCCCGGCGTCGCCACTCCGCCTCTCCTTGCTCCGCGCCCCACGAAATCGTGACACCACCTCTGTCAACCCAGTTCTTGGCTGCTCGCAAGCCTTGCTTTGAGCTCCCCTCCCGAGCTTTGCCGCCAGATCTAGCTCCCCATTGCGCTGCTTCCTTATCTGCGTTTATTTGGCAAGGTATATGGCAAAAACCCTTTTTCTTTTTTCTTGTTGTGTTTGGGGGGGGGGGAATGGGATTGATGTTTGGTAATTAGAAAATCTAAAGTTTGGTTTGGCCGAAGTGGTTTACGAATGGGCAAAGGTTTCATGTGAACGCTGCAAGTTGTGTAGAGTGCCCGATTGGTCTTTAGGGAGTTGCTTGTCAGTCATTTCCTTCAATCACATTTGGTTGCAACTTTGCTCAATTTTGGTTATTGCAAGAATGTTGAAGGCAAAGAAAGGCTTATGGCTAACTTATTCTTTTCACTGGAAAAACTGCCAAAACAATTTGTAGTAAGGACCTACCGAATTTGAATTTTAAGAGAGGAAATTGTCAGTGTCTCTGAAGGTAGTCATGTGTATAGCCGATGATATCTGCCACATCATCAGTTTCCATACTGCGTTGTGTATGAATAAAGTTGTGTTAAATTCTTCACATGGGAGGACGAGTCAGTCACTGAAATAAAATCTGCATTATTTATTTGTTATTGTTTCTAACTAATTTTTTCAATCTAACTATGGCATTATAAGCATTGAATTCAGATTTGCATTTGGATTTTCCTGTGGATCGATGAGAACATCGTTGTGGAATTTGTTGGGAAGGTATTTATTGCAGGTCAATTGACATCTCTTACCCTCAGTGGCATGGAGGAGAATTTCCTTTAATTTGGGGGGGGGGGGGGCACAAGAAATGGTGAGAGAATTTGAATATATGGTTTTTAGTGAAAATAGGGAACCTGTGCTTACATACCATAGTGTGTCCAGGAAAAATATGTTGTGGTGTAGCACATTAGTTAAGAGTGACTTGCATGGTTATGGTCGAACTTTAGTGTCAAACTTATGACAGCGTTTGAGCTTGGAAGTAACAAGTACCTTTACCACTTGTTTTGCTCTCAAAACTAGTTGCTCGGTACCGTGCCTCTATCTGCAATTTGTTAAATTAGTCAGCTAAGCTGTAGGGGATGCAATGTAATTTTTCTTTTTGTAATTTAAGCTTTCTTTTGGTCTTAATCATGATATATGCTTGGTACTTATGGTGGAATCTTATTTCTTACAGTTGTGTCAATATTAGTTGCATTGGGCTTCTTGCTTTATGGAGGAAGGTAATTATTAGAAGTTAATGTGTTGGTTTACTACTCAGAACATCTGGAACTTTTATGTTCTACTTACTAGGGGTGTGCATGATTCGGGTAGGCGGTTCCCGACCTAGAACCGGGAATCGCCCGCTAAGGACCGATTCCGAAAAATTGGAACCGGGATCCACCCTTTTACTGCATGGATCCACCCGGGAACTGGACCGGTTCGGTCTGGTCCGGTTCCCAGGTGGATCCATGGAACCGATCTTAACACGAAATAATTTTGATTTTCAAATAGAACGATTACATGACATCAAAGCAAGCCAAATAAAGAAAAACCAAATTTAAGTACGTGGAAATGCAAATGGCAGGAGAAGTAAATGCAGCGAAATGGCGATAGGATTAGGAGCCGAAGATGAAGGGACTGAGATGAGATCTAGGGTTTATTTTAGTAATTTTTTTAATATTAAAAAGGTTCCGGTCTGGTCCGGGTGGGCGGGCAGGCGGATCCGCCCATGGAACCGGGAACCGGACCGGTTCCCTCAAGAACCGCCGGTTTCGGGCGGTTCCGGTCCGGTTCCGGGCGGTTCCCAGGTATTTTGCACACCCCTACTACTTACTTTGTATGGTTTGATTTTCTCCTTGTGATAAGTGTGGTTGTCAAATAATTCCAGGTTGTTTTTCATGCTGAGGCGCTTTCCTATTGAATCTAAAAGAAGAAGGAAGAAGCTCCATGAGGTGCTTTTCCTTTCATTTTAAATCAAAACTTCACTTCTTTCTACTTCTTGCCTTTGTTTAAGAGACATATTTTAATTATTGTGCACATCTATAATGATTACTCTGGAGTTAAAGTGAAAATATGAACTGTATTGCTAGTGGTGGTGCTTGGTGCTGTCCCTAATATCTTTGTTAGAAACTGAATATTTTTGGGATTGTAGTTGTTTGTAAGTGAAGTTCTCTGTTCTATCAATTCTCACAAGCACTGGGACATCTTCCTTTTTTTTCCCTTTTCCCTTTTTCTCGGTTCTGGTGAAAGTTTCTTCATCCAGACTTGCTTCTCTAAGGTTAATATAAAGATACATCAATTTTTATGCAAAATAGGTTATGATATAAATAGGGTTAACCCTGTTCCTGGACCGGAAAAACAAGGTGGGTCAAAAACAGGGTCCAATGCAAACAGGGTTGGGTACAAGGTCCAAAAAAAGAGAACCGATTATAACAGGGTCGGGTACAGGGTCCAGGTCTAGACCCTACCCACCCTGAACTTGATCACCCCTAGTTCTATGAGAAGCAAGGTTCATGCCAACATTTACTAAACTTTAACCAAATGGGTGCAATTAAGTCGATAGCCTTCTTGAACTTGTCCATGACCATTTTCAATTAGAACTGATCCATTGGATGTCTTAAAATAAACTTTGTGGTTAGTTTTGATTATTTCCCCTAACTAGGTCTTGGTCGGGTGGACTGAGTCCATGGCTGAACATGCCATGCCTTGGTCCATCCAAGATTTATGTCATTAATTCTCATGATTAACCCTCATACCTTATTCTTATGACTTGGAATCGAGGATGTTACATTTCTTCCCCTCTAAATAAAGTTTCGTCCTTGAAATTTAAATACGTGCTTAGCTCAAATAGGTGCTAGTATGACTGTCTAATACTTTCTTCACTCTCCCAGGTCACTTCTTCTACCCTGTGATGTTGCCATATTACTTTAAATAATGGAATGGCCTTATTTCTCAAAACTGGCTCCTCAATATATGACACTCTATCATCTACTTCAATCTCTTTGAAGTTTAACACGTGTGCCAATTCGGGTTTGTGCTTTCTTAACATTGAAACATTGAAAACATTATGGACCTGAGCAAGCTATGGTGCCAAAACCAACTAATAAGCCAAATTCTCTACTCGTTCCAATATTTCAAAAAGTCTTATGAATCCAGGACTCAACTTTTCTTTTCTATGAAAATAGAACATACCTTTTATGGGTGATACCTTAAGAGAGACATGGTCACTGGAATTCTTGGGGTTTCCTCCTGTTATCAACATAACTCTTCTGATGACTTTGCGTGGCTATAATTTTTTATTGAATAGCTTGAACGACATCTATAATGAGTTAAAATAGCTTTGGACCATTGATCTTCTTTCCTCAAACTTCTTCCCAACATACTAGGGTCCTATAAGCCCGACCATAGAATGCTTTGAATGGTGCCATACCGATGCTTTGTTAATAAATAATGTTGTAGGCAATTTCAATGAGGTGTAGTTACTTGTCCCAATTTCTTTTAAAGTCCAGGACACGGGCCTGTAACATGTCTTCTTTGGCTCCACCATTTTTTCCATTGCGCTACTCTGATTATTATTCTTCATCAATCACTACGTGGCCTAAAAATACCATGCGGTTTAACAAGGATTCGCATTTGCTGGATTTGGACGCGTGGACCCTTGGAGTGCCATAAGTTGGCACAAAGGGACATTTAAGTGCCAAAAGTTACGAAAGTGACACTTAAGTGCCAAAATCATAGCAAAATGGATCACTTGAGTGCCACCGGCGAGAAAATCCGGCCAAATTGCATGCATGGCATTTTCCATCGACTTCTTTTATTGAGGTGGCAAACATTAAAAAAAAAAAAAAGCACATGTGGACAACAAAATCGACCTTGTCCATCCACACTGGCTGAGATGACTTAAACGACATCATTTTTCCTTGGTGTTAAACGATGTCGTTTATGTTATTTTGGCTTAAGCAGACTTGACTGTCGCCGTTTCTCCCCATTCACTTTCACACTAGATCTTAGGCCCTTCTCTCTGTCGCCGTTCACGCCCAGAGGTGGTCATCGGTCGTCGTCATCATTTGTTGTTATTGGTCATCGTCAGTCGCCGTTGTTGGTCATCGTCGCTACTCACCATCATCACTCCTCCAGGTTCGGCCCTTTCTCCCCCTCCCCTATGATGAAATTAGGGCTTGATTCTTTTATTAGGGCTCCGATGGAAAATTTAGGGCTCAACAAGGAAATGTGCTGATCCGACCTTCAGGCAGTGAGGTGGGTGTGTTGTACTCGAGTTGTGCGTGTTGGCTTGCATAAATTCTATTGAAATGCACGTGCTCTGTTTCGCTACTCCCTTGTGTGGAGATGCTCGTCTCGGTTGATGATTTTTGCAGTTGATGCTCGAGTGTGTTTGAGTCAAACAAAATATTGAATCAGGTGGGATATGATAGATAGATTAAGGTGGAAGGTGTGAAATAATGGCCCTCAAGTGCTTTGCAAAGAGCACGCAACTTTGCTATCAATTTTCTTTTGTTCCCTTGATTATGGTCTTTTGGTTCTTTTACTTTTCTTTCTTTATTGTTGTTTCTAATCAAATAGTCAACATATATGCAGGGAATATTGAGGAGTGCAAAATTTATTTTGATACTTTATATAAGTTCGTTTACCTGCAAGGGAAAAATTTGAAACCACATGTAAGTACCTCCTTTTAAAGTTTATAAACTCTTAGCTCTTTTGACATGTAGTATTAGTCTACTGTGCAATGGATAAATTCGGGGCTTGAATTTTCCTTTAAATTTCTCTTGGTTTGTGTAATGACCTCTTGACATAATAAATTAATGGCCAGACATCATAGAGTATGGTATGATTTCTCCTAGCTGGATGAGAAATAGAACTTTCACCCTATATTTTTACATCGAGCTTGCCTTAATTTTATGTATGTGCTTTCACAGGAAAAATATATTTGATTAAGTTGATGTACATTCTCACATCGCAGGTTTATTTTAGCAAAAGATAGTAGACAAAATTGCTTGGGCTGTGCTTGTTGTGAGGACCTCTGTTTTTTGTTAATATTTTAAGGGAAGGGAAGGGAAGGCAAATAATTAAAGTGGCGACCTCTTTTTTGGCTGTCATGTAGGGGCATATTGTCAGTGTGGGGACCTCTGTTTAATAAAGTCCATGAGAGTGAGAGGACTCCCATGTGCAATTGTCTATAGTTCTTTGTGGATGTGGTCCCAAAAACTAATTATTCTTTTTATTGTTCTTGGTATAGAAATGACTTATGACAATGATTATATCATTGTCATAGTTTGCTATATTAGGGAATTTTTAATTGGGGAGGATGAGTGGGAGTATGAGGGTGGAAATGAGGGCATCATCTTTGTTGAGATAAAGAAAGCATCTTATATAGGATTTATTAGGGATATAGTGACTTATTTGCCTTGTAAAGTTCGAAAGTTACTATATTGTATTCCTGGGAAAGGCTTAAGAGATGGTTTGAGAAGCTTAAAAGATGATAATGGTTTAGGGATGTTCTATACCATTATCTTCATGGTAAAGAGGTAAAATATATGTTGAGTACAATAGTGAAAGTGAGGATGAAGATGATGATGGAGAGAACGCCCAAGTAAGACAAGAAGGAGATGGTATTCAAGGTAGTACTGACGTTAGGGTCGAAGGAAGGCAAGATAGACATGATGGAGAGGAGAGGAGTGCGGATGCAGTTCACCAAAGTGATGATGACATAGGTGATGTCACAATCACTGGATTAGATTGGGAAGTAGCTAAATCAAGTGATGATGTGATGATGAACGGTTACTTGCTACAAATTTCATAAGTGGTAACGATGACAAGGAGCTTGTACAGTCAATAAAAAAGCAAAGGGATTTTTTTGATAGATAAGTTTCTAGCTTTGCAGGTAGCTGATGAAGTTCCAAACAGGACCGAAGGCCCTACAGATGCTGGTGCTGCTAGCGAGGAGACTGATTATGAAGAAAGAATCAAAAATGCTACTTCAAAGGAATATTGACTTCATTATAAACACTAAGACCTTTGTAAGAGCTAGGTGTTTGTAGCAAAATTATCCATGGAAGATCTATGGCACATTTGTTAGGAGAAGTGGATCCTTCAGGATTGGAGCCTACCAAAAGGAACATACTTGTTCTATTAATTTTGAAAATAAAAGGGTAATAAGTGCATGGTTCTCCAAACACTTCTTTGATTTGATTAAGCTAATGTCTTAGATGAATAGTACTAAGTTCAGAATGCTGGTGGAAGAGCAGGTAAGCATTAATATATAAAAGAATCAATGCAAAAAGATCGAAGCAAAATGTGATGAAGATACTCATTGGTTAGTACAACAGCGAATATGAATAGTTGTGGGATTATGCTTGGGGGTGTAAATTGCAAAATCCTTCAAGTAGAGTGTATGTAGAGATTGTGGAGAAACCACTTCCTGATATTGAAACCAAGTTCAATAAATTCTGTTTGCTTTGATACATGCAAATGAGGATTTTTATTTGGTTGTAGATGGATTATAGGATTGGACGGGTGTTTTTTGAAGGGCTTGTGTAAGGGAGAATTGCTAGCCGTAATTGGAAGAGATGCAAATAACCAAATGTTTCCACTGGCTTGGGCTGTTGTGAAGGTAGAGAACAAGGACAATTGGTTCTAGTTCCTAAAAAAATTGATGGCTGATTTAACGATAACAAACGGAGCAGGGTGGACGTTCATGAGTGACCAACAAAAGGTAATATTTGCTTTTTGAAAAATTTGGTCAATTGTTAGCTTTTTGATATTAACATGTCATTTGTTACATTTCTTATTTTGAATTATTGCAGTGACTGGTTCCAATAATAGCTGAGTTGTTGTCTTATGCCGAACATCAAATGTGTGCGCGGCACATATACGAGAATTAGGCAAAGAACTATAAAGGGGACAAGCTGTAGTTGCAATTTTGGCAGCTAGCAAAGAGTACAAATATGACTAACTTTAGGATGGCCAAAGAAAAACTACTTCAATTGACAAAAAAATGTTATGATGCACTATTCCAAACAGAATCAAAGTATTGGTGTAGGGCATTCTTCAGCGAGGAATTCAAGTGTGATAACATCGATAACAACATCTGTGAAGCATTCAATGGGAGGATAATAGATGTCAGATGCAAACCAATTATATCGATGCTTGAAGACATAAGGCTTATGGTCATGACTCAGCTTCACAGACAAAGAGATGAGGATGCAAAGTGGACTAGGCAATGTGGTCCTAGGATTACTCAGAAATTTGATGAGAACTTGGCTATAAGTAGGTATTCTTGTCTCATTTGGAATGGGGACAAAGGATATGAGATAATAAAGAATTCCGTCAAGTATGTTTTCTATTTAGGTACAAGAAAGTGTTCATGTAGAGCATGACAAGTAAGTGGAATTCCTTGTGCACGTGCCATATGTGCCATTCAATTGAAGGGCCACAACACAGAAGACTACATTGATGATTGGTACAAGAAATCAAAATATCTTGCTTCGTACCAATTCATGTTGCAGCCAATCAAAAGTAGCAAGTTCTGGGAGCCAACAAATCGCGAAGCATCTCAACCTTTGCCATTAAAGAAGATAATAGGAAGACCAAAGCGAAAATGAAGAATGACGGAGGGAGAGGTCTCATGTCAGCGTAGGATGAGTGGGACGGGTGTTAAGATGAAGTGCTCTTTTTACCACATAGCATGGCATAATACTAAAGGTTGTTAATTAAGGAAGCAGCGAGAACAGTTGTAGCTAGTCGAAGGGCCTAGTGAAAGGACAGTTGGAGAAGGACAAACAGAAAGGCGAAGTGAGTCGACTGTTCTTCAATCGACGACAATAAACCCAGTAAGTCATGATAATTGTGTTTATATTGCTTTATGGTTTATAACAAATATGTACATAGATATAATTGACATGTAGGTAATGTTTTTATCTTTATCAGGTCACGAAAATGACACGTGAAGAATTGGTGAAAGCCCTTGCTGTACCTAAAACTTAAGGGTCTATTCAAAGAAGGCAAGGTAGAAAACAGCTAGCTGAAGGATTGGCCGAAGCAACTAGAGGGCCAGTTAAGTCGACTGTTCTTCAGCAATAGTAGAGAAAAAAATACCCGGTAAGTTCAATAATTTGTTTGTTTAGTTTTCTTTTACATTGTTATATGGCCTGATGTTATATTTATGACGTCTTTTGCCTTTTTCTAAGCTTCGAAGAATGCAAACTAGAGCTCAATTGCCAATAGAGAGCCCAACTGAAGGGCCACCATAAGATCCATCACCAAGGTTACCATAAAGGCCACTAGAATGGTCATCACAAGGGCCACCACAAAAGTCAACAGAAGGTGTCACTGAAGTTAAATGGCTAAATAGAAAAACAACAAGACAAAAAAGTCAAATCAAGAGCCACCTACAAGAAGGCTATCTAGAAGACACCTAGCTGAAGAATTGGCCGAAGAAACCCCTGCTGTAGCTGTATAACCACAACAAGAGCCCAAGAAATCACATGCAAGAAGAATGGCCAACCAATCACAAGTACCTGAAACTGACGTTCCCCTTCGAACAAGAGGGGCTTTTGGGAAGAGGCTAAAACAATATGGTTATAGACTTTATACAAATGAGCATTCTGGAACAGTTATTCTTAATGTAATTTTTATAGGCTGCATTTAATTTAATTTATGGTGCAAACTTTTGTTGATAATTGAGTTTTCTTTTTGAAGCCTGGGAAAAGTTCAGAGGTTCTTATCTATCAAGACTCAACTCAAGAATCAACGGCTGCGCAACAAAGAAGAAAACATTGGATGTGCCAACAAGAAAGAAGAGTAAGAAGAACCCAGTTGCAGGTTTATTTGAATCAGTTCAGCCTACGACAGTTGCAGCTCCTTTTGAATCAGTTTAGCTTACGACAATTGCAGCTCCATCAGAATCAATGCATCCTGAGACAATTGAAGAAGAAGTCTCACGTCCAGTTAGAAAAAGTATAGGGATTATGAATCAAGTGAAAGGTCCATCAAAAGGAGCACGAACATGAGGCATTGTGCATATTGATTAATGAAATGGGATGGGATATGGTTTATGGGGCTGATGAGCCAGTTGTTTTACTATGGCTTTTTTTAATAGTTTGTCATTGAGTTTGTAAGACTTCATTTCAATATCAACGAAATGATCTTGTTGCCTGTCATTTTTCCTTTTTCATTTTTTTGTTTTTGTTTTTACTTTTACTTATTGCTTCTGGTAATGGATCTGTGGTGGTGACTGGGGTGCTCGTGTGGCTGATGGTGGTGGCTGGTGAAGCCTGGTGGTGGTGGGTCCATTATGGGGGTTGGGTTGGGGCCTCTTGGTGCAGTTAGTACTGGTGTAAGAGTACAGTGTACACAGCCTAGCTTGCACGAGCCCCTTTTGCAATAGACCCACGACCCACAACCCCACCACCAACAGTGGCTGCTAATGGTGGGTCTATGGTGGTGGCTATGTGCTGGTGTGGTAGCTGGGATGTTAGTGTTGCTAGTGGTGGTGGCCGGTGGTGGCCAGTGGTGACTGCTAATGCTTACTGATAGTGGGACTATTATAGGGGTTGGGTTCGGGGTTTGTGCTGCACTTGGTGCAAGATGTAAGTGTGCAATATGCACATCTTACACTAGGTAGTGCTAGTGCAAGCTGGTGTAAGGCACCTTGTACTAGCAACTTCTACAGCAGCATACCACTAGCATAGTGGTGGCTCAAGTGGATGCTTAGGATGCTTGGTGTGGCTGGTGGTGATGGCTGGAGGCCGATGATGGCTAGTGGTGGGCGATGGTGGTGGCTGGTAGTAGCTGATGGCTAGTGTAATTTATAGAGAAAACGTAAAAAAAAAAAAAAAATTGGCACTTAATTGATCACATTTTAAAAAACTTGGCACTTAAGTGTTCACTTTTAATTACAAGTGGCACTTAAGTGATCACTTTTAATAATAACTTGACACTTGAATGACCTTTTTTTTTATATCACAAATGGCACTTAAATGATCACTAGATACAACTTATAGCACTCGAGTAATCACTCGTGTTTGTCCTATGTATATGGTGGTTTGCAGCAAACTAGAGAAGTTGCTAGTTTATATATACGGTTCAACTTATGACAACTCCATTCAATTCAAGTAAATAAGTCACCACAACACATCGACTCAATATACATTCCATCATCACCAATTTATATTAATATTTAATTGTCACATATGATTTTCGACCGGCTTCACCGAAAGTGGCACTCAAGTGTCCCATTTTTCTTAATATATGGCACTTAAGTGTCACTTTCGTAACTTTTGGCACTTAAGTGTCCAATTGTGCCAGCTTTTGGCACTTGAAGCGATCTTTTGCCCTGGATTTGACATATATTGTGTGTTTTCAAAGTATCTATAGCACCACTCTTAAATATTGCTCACGCTTACTTAGACTTTTTGAGAACAACAAAATGTCGTCTATAAATATTATAACAAAATGGTTCAAGTACAATGTGATCATTCGACTCATCGAGTCCTTATGATAACGGTGTAGGAATTCTTCACTTCCTCTTGGGTCATCGCATACAATATTCTTGGTGCTGATGGACGATTAGGATTATCCTAAGGCGTAACCCTCACTAGTGGCTGCTGCAACTGCTGCCTATGAAGCACCAACACTCTCCTTAAAATTAGACCTAGATTCATGAAATTAAACCATAGTCATGAGTGGGTTAATTCAAATCTTGTCAATTGAAGCTTAATTGCTTGATTTTCTAATGCCTAGAAAGATAAATTCTTCAAATTGATGACTTTTGGTTTGAATTTCATAAAATTGATCTCGAATTTGGATTTATTTTAAGGAAATGAGTGAGGAACAATCGTCCATTCACAAGTTATTTAGGACAGATTTCAATCCCTTAATTAGGGCTCAAAATGACAATTCGTATTTTGACTAGATAAATTGCGAAATTGAATGCTCAAGCAGATTTCAGATAGTTTCTAAACCAAATGTCGAAGAAGGAACTATTCCTAATTATGACTAAAATAAAAGTAATTGTATTTTTGGTCAATTTAGGACCCAAAACTGAAAAATTTAGAAATCGGGGTTCTTAATCGAATTTTGTGAAATTTTCAAAACAAAAGTCAAATTGGCATTAAAATAAAGGATTAATACCCTGAAAAACTCAAAACTTGTATACTTGTGACAAATTTACGTCAAACTATTTTTTTTAGTACCAAAAATCCTAAACTAGTATACCTTTGACAAATTTACCCCAAATTGGTATACTTGTGACAAATTTACTCTCTATTAGTTTTCATTATATTTTACCGTCGAATTATTAAATTAAACGACATGTGACAGTTGATTGGTATAGCAATTTGGGATTTTACATTTCGTTTGTCACAGTTTACAATTTTCGTTATTTTTGTGTAGTATTAATCCAATTTAGCAGAGGGTATATTTGTTACAAATTTACTAATGTGAGATTTTTTGTGGTCGAATAAGTTAGTTTGGGGTGAATTTGTAGTAAATGTACCAATTTAGAGTTTTTTGTGGTCAGTCGGAGTAAATTTGTCACAAGTGTATAAGTTTAGGACTTTTCATAGTGAAAAAAAATAGTTTTGGGTAAATTTGTCACAAATGTACTAGTTTAGGGCTTTTCTAGGTATTAACCCTAAAATAAATGTATTTGTGCATTTTCTTTATATATATATATATATATATATATATATATATATACATATATATTGTCAAAGGTTTGATTACAAGTCAACCATTTGTTGAGTTCTCCTAAAAGGTCGATGTTTTGGTCAAATCTTTGAATTTTTAAGAAATTGATTTGACAAAAGTGAAATTAAAGGTAAATGGAATCCTTTTGGGTAAAAATTTGATTTTTGACCCAGGGTTGACTTTTGGTCAAAGGGTCGACCAAAAAGTTAACTCAAAAGTCAACTGTTTGATTTTTCGAGTTGTTCTTAAGAATGAGCTAGAAATTACTTTAAAATGACAATGCAAAGGAAAGAAATGAAAAATAACATTTCTTGGTCAAGAAATGGGGCTCTGTCGTGATCAAAAATCTAAATCTCGATTTTTACATTTTAATGATACGTCGACTAAAAATTAGGTGTCAATAGGGATAGGTGTCTAGAAGGATCGACACATGAATCTCAACTATTGATCTTGAGGCCAATTTCGATCAATTGTGCATCTTACTTCAATTACTTGATTGTTTTTGTTTGTTTCACGACTATGATTGTTGTTTTCGTGATGAACGATTGTTTTTTCCCATTGTATGTACCTAGTCCTAGTTTTTAGATTAGGATTACAATAGGTCCTTGGAGTTGGAGGTCTCTCGAAATGTGAAGACTATGGATGGTCTATATCCAATCCGAGCTTGTTTTGTATTCATTTTTCCCTGATATATGCTTCGGGTCATTTTGCATTGTATAAACACCGGACAAGTTGCACGTTCATTTCCTTCGTTTATTTTTTTGTTTTTGTTTGTTTTCTAGAATTGCATGTTAGATTTGCCACTTTCCCTAAACTGTTCGCTTGGGTGTTTACTTGCTGCCCCGCCTTTAAATTTCAATTGTTTGCTTTCTTTTCTCTTTTATAGAAATAGAATTACATGACGCCAACCATCCACACATGATTACTTAGGCATTTTATCGATAAAAAGTAAAAAGATACGTATGGACATCTTAGGAAGCACGACACATCGTTAGGTATCGAAAATGCACTAATAGAAAAATTAGTGCAACCCAAGTCTCCGAATCTAGAATCTCTAGTTATGTATAAATCGATGGATCACTCTTGACTCTCAATTGGGTTTTCTAGTCAAATCCAAAAATAGGGCTAATGGCAACTCCTATTTTTTATAAGTTGTTCTAAACAACTAGATAATAAATAAATTTGTCGTGAGAGGTATGAGTCTTGATGAGACTCATCATAATTTAGCATACTTGATGTGAAAAGCTCATAATGGATGGATTGATGCCATCTATGGAAAGAAAATACTATTAGGAGTGCTAATATGGCAAAAATACCCTTAAATTCAGTATTCATAGCCGATCTCCTTTTTTGAGGTGTATCATCCATATGAGCATGAATCACAACACATTCTATTGTCACACGAGATACAAGCTTGGGAGAGCTCATGACCGTAAATGAGTGAATTCACAATGGTTCGTCTCGAAAGACGAAGTGATGACATCTTTTGGAATGCGAACCATGAGGGAACTCTTATGATAAAGTATCCCTAAACTCGACTTTTTGCCCCCACCGAGAGGCCAAGGAAGAGGGGTCGGGTCGTAACACAGCGGTGGTTACCAATTCTATTGTTAATATTTATTTCTAGAAATTCATTCTAAGTGCATATATATGAGTTATCACTGATTGTAATACACAACTCAGAAATCAAAATATACAATTTTTATGTCTTCAATCTTGGTATCTGCGGAAAAAAGGCGAAAGCTCATCGATCTAAATATGAGTGACTCAAATTCCTCTTTCCCCAAAAAAAACCACCGTTTAGAACCACTAGCCTCCCACTACAATTACAACCGTACCTGCCACTGCTATTTATGGTATTCTCTCTTCTCCATCCTTTGAAGAATATCTAGATGGAACAAATTATATGATTTGACGCACATGGATTCTACCATATTTTCAAGTCTTTAAGCTAATTTCCATGGTAGATGCAAAATTTTGGCCAAAACATGGTACATTCAAGATTAAGCAGCCCTTTGTTGGATCCTAAATATCGCAATAAGTCTCATAGTAGCACAACTCACTAGTCTTAGAACATCTACATTAGTTTGGTTCTACATATCCGATGCATATGCTTCTCAATCCAATGCTCATTCTTTTTCCCTCAAGATGCAACTCCAATCCATGAGAATAGGCAATAGGAGTTTAACTAAATATCTGTAGGAGTCTATCTAGATTGCTGATCAATTGCTACCTACTAGGAAACTATTCCTGCTATAGAATACCAAACCCACCTCTTCCATTGTCTAGGTTCGGAAAATTCCAATTTAGCCACTGCCAAATTGGCTATTTTAGCTCATACCTAGTCCTCCGCTCTCTCTACAAATGAGCTACTTAATTTGTTGCTATATTAGGAGGGTGGTTTAAAGCATTAGGCTTCGGACGTTGGTCAACAACCTCCAGTTGTATTTGTTGTGCATGGCACATCACCAACTTTTTCACCTTTTTGGCCAAATCAGCAATCTTTGAGCTCATAGTAGCACCAACCAACATTGCTTATAGCTCGCTATCTACTAGTCATCTACCCACCTCCTCGTCACTAGTCATCTACCAATTGCCAATTAGCAAGGGTCATCATTGAGGACCTTCCTTTTGTTAGATTTGCCATTGTCGGGGTCACCATGCTATAACTTCTCGTGAACAATATAATTCTCAATTTGTGGCAACATCTCCTCAAGCTCATTATGCTACACATGCTCCATGAACCTATTATCTACTCTTACTTACCCAGCTTAGTGTCATGGCCTTTATCTACCTCCACAAGCATATTACAGCTCCTTACCACCATTTATAGACTAATACCCCTTAATTCCTCTACCTCAATGTCGTTTTGCCTATACTGTCACGCCTCGATCCTCGAACATGTGCCAATCCCTCACCTGGTCAATTAATAGCGACGTCCCAAGACGCATCGCCGACCCTCTCATTACATATGCACATGCGGAAGTATAAAATAAAATCCCCAGAAAATAAAACAATGGGATAGAATAGTAGGATTAAAAACTTGAAACCGAAAACACCCACACAAAACTTATATACATTGCAATTCATTATGCAAATATATACAAGATTACTAAGTCTGGATCTACTCAATCTTGTTCAACAACGAAGTCTAAAAACAGGGGTGGGGTTTCAGTCCTTTGCTGAGTCCTCATCTAGGTTCTCTTCCTACTCGACGAACTCTCCTCCTTCCATGTTCCCGTTGGAGCCTATTGCAGCATACTCAGGTGATCCTAAGCCTCCAAGATCGGGAGTCACCAGGTCAATCACCTCTCCACCTCTGGGTTCTGCAATGCCCTCTCCATACACTACTTCCAAAGCATACCTAGGCACCTCAAATTCCAATATCAGGCCCACCCTTCGCCCATCGCTATAGTATCGATACCATGCCTGGTATTGATGGAGCACCTTCTGAGATTTACCCACATCAACCCAAATAATGGATTTCACCATTACGTACTCCAATCCTTCGACGTGCCTCGGCATCAGCGAGTGGAACTTTTGTTCGATGATTTCCTCCGGTAAACCAAAACACATGGGAGGAGATAGAGGTAATGTCATCTACGGGCTTGAAATGGTTATATAATAACCAGTGAGACAACGTCTCAGCGAGTTCTACCCCTTAAGACCCGATTAGTAAACCAATACACTATGAGCCGCCTATGCACACACAAGTCAGATGACTTACCTTGGCCTCAGATTCCACCTGCATATTAACACATTTTAAATAGGCACCCAATCATAAAATCACATAGCGATACATTGATCAAATCGACCTAGTCAATTACATGTCAATCAGACCATTTCCCAGTCATTTCAATCCAATCAATTCATGACATCAGAATAAAGCATTGATCAATTGACCTAGTCGATTATATGTCATCTCGACCCTTTCTTGGTCGACTCATCTCATTACTCAAATTCAATGCGGAATTACGGTTTAGTGAGCACAGCCTACACAGTCATCTCAAATACTCAACTCTAACGCTGAATTACAGCTCAGCGGGCACAATCGATTCCAAATTCAGTGGTAATGCTAAATTACGACTCATCGTGCACAACCAATTCCAAGTTCGGTGGTGGTGCTGAATTTAGCACAGCAATCACAACCTAGATTAGGTGGTAACCAACGGTCCAATGGACATAACCGTACTTCAACATTTTTCTTGATCTAACCCACAATGTCATATGATTATTCACCCATGGCCAACAACATTGTACTCCTCAAATAAATTTCTCAATCAACACATTATCTTGGCATATTTTCCTCGGGTTAAGAGTACCTAGTAAAAATTTATCGTATGTGGATACACGGTCAATCTTAGCCAAAAGTATATTTAATTCATTCTCACTATTTTCTCCACTTTATAGCCCATCAAAGCATTACCGACACTATATAGCCATACTCGGAAATTTACCAATCAATTATTCAAATTCAAATCAATTTATGAATAATTCCTAAAATACCACAATTGAATTAATTCAACACAACATAGAGCTCAAATAAATAAATAAATGGACTGCACCACGACAATCAACATAAAATTTTGGTTGTCGGCTATCCCAGCCTTATTTTCGAAAAATAAATAAATAAATAAATAATTATAAAAATTAATTATTAAAATTAATTATTAAATACTAATAAATCTACTTTATGCTCGTAATGCCTAATTGGAGCCCGAGACGGGTCGGGAAAAATCCCGAGAGACATTCAATAAATACTATAGCATTTCTACTCCCTAATGACTATATCTTACCACCTAACATGTATTGTCGTTAACTAATAATCACAAATAAATTCTAATCTAACCACCTAATCCTACTTAATTAACACTAATCAATCTTCAAGCATAATTAGCAAACTAAGCAAGGATTAGTGAGCTAAACTCACCCGTTTAATAATCTGCTCGAATTGAAACATCGGGAACGTCGTAAGGGACGTTTTTCTCCAAAGCGGGCTTAAGGACCAAGGCCCACAAGTACCTCAAAATGGCTTCCAAAGGTGCTGAAATATCCACACCTAAACCTTTTGTTCTTGGCTGGAAATGGAGAGAAAACAGCTCGATTTATCCCAGTGAGGCTCGGGAATGAAAGAATAGGCCAAACCGGGCCTAGATGGAGGGTTACCGGCGAAGAAACGGCTATGGACAGCCTTGGCTAAGATCAGGATAGTGAGAGGAAGCTGCTGGACGGCGTGGCTAGAGGCGGAGAGGGCAGGCGGTGCGCGGGAAAGGTGACGATCACACGAGCGGGCGGACGGCGACGTTTCGACATGGCAGTGGAGTCCAAGCGGCGACAAGTGCTGCTCTCTTTCTCCTCAGTTGCTGGTCGCACAAGATGGAGGGAGAAAAGGATAGAGTGGCCGGCCAAGGAGAGAGGGAGACAAGGGATAGAGTTGAGGGAGACAAGGGTCCCATTGGCCTTATTTTCCAAAGTTTTGTCCCCCCAAGTGCTTGCCCTTCAAGCAAGGTTCCATGGCCACCATTGAGCCACCAAGACTCACCATTGGACATGTGAAATGGTCCATTTTGCTAGGCCATGGGGGGAGTTACGAATTTAGCTTAAATCTCTCTCAATTAGATACCATTCCTTACTTGACTCAATCTCATTTGGCCTTTAAAAATTCAATTGACACCTCAATGCCTCCATTGATAATTTTCCTTGCCCAATAATCCATCTTGCTTCCTAATTTTGCAACCAAAATTAATCACCGGTCTTTTCTGCACAAAAATGATCATAAACCGACTTTTTTCCAAATTCTCGATTATCAGAAAAATCTTCTGAGACTAAGTCGACGCTCCTATAATTTATTGTGACATGACAGAATCTTCAATTTCTAAAATCAAACTTGAGTCCGCGGTTAATTTTCATTTGGCGCGTTTTTAGCATGACCTAGGCTACCGGGTAGTTTTCAAAACTTTTCAGGGCAAATGACCCGCGGTCGATTTTCTTCGAGGTATAATGAACCCACTCAACACATTGGCGACTCTCGATTTTTGTGAAAATCTCGAGGATTCAATTACGGACATAGGGTACTAAAATGACAGTAAAATCAAATTAGTGTAGGTCGATGAGAATTTTTCAATTTAGTGGTGTCACCCACGATTAGCCACACATCTCTGTTGAACCGACCTATCTCTGATCTCTAATCAATTTATGTTTGTGTCGTAATGATCTCAGCAGATGAACATGGTCGAGCAGCCGATTCGTGGTCGAATTCTCAAGTTTATTTGCCTTAAAATCCTTAATGGCTTCCCTAGATAGTCTAGTTATCTCGAAAGTGATTAGCTTTGAGAACAGTCCTATAAACGCGTCAATGAAAAGCCCGATTTATTCAGTAGAAAACAGGGTTGAAAATCTAGGATGTCACATATACTACTTCAAGTTGGTTCCTTGACTCTAGTGTCATCGATCATGTCACTGATAGTACCATTGGTTTTACCAATATCACTCCTTATACAAGCTCGCAACAACTTAATGTGGGTGACATCATCTCTTTCCCATCCTATCACTCACATAGGTGCTTTTTGTTTTCCATGTCTCCTATCTTTATCCTTAAGAATGTTTTAGTTGTTCTTGATATTACCAAAAAATATATTATTTGTTTCTCAATTTTCTTTTGATAATAACTATATTTTCTTATTTTACCCTACATATTTTTTGTGTAGTGTGCTTGGATACGAGTTAGATCCTTCATTGAGGTAGCTTGATTTTGGCCTCTACCATATCTTGCCCTCCAGCTCCGCAACTTCTCCATCTATTTTTATGTCTTCCCATGCCAATTCACTCCCTACTTGGCATCACCATTTGGGACATGCCTCCTCAAATATTTTAATTTGTCTTTTAAATTCAACTCAAACTAGCATTTGACATTCTCCCTCTTTCATGTGCACAACATGTGCTCTTAGTAAAAGTCATCGTCAGCCCCACTCCTTTACCCATTCTAGGGCCACTTCCCCATTTAGTTGGTTCATTTTGATGTTTGGGTCCATCCCACATGCATTCCTTTTTGGTTGTAAATACTACATTTGTTTTATAGATGACCATTCTCAATTCACTTGGTTTTATCCTTTCACATCTTGAGATCATTTTTCCAACATTTTAATGCCTTTCATGCCTTGTGGAGACTTAACTTCAATGTAGTCTTTAGATGATTCAGTGTGATGGAGCGCTCAAGTTCTTATCCTTTGCCATGAGTTCTCACTTTCTCAGTCATGGTATCCATCAATGCATCTCTTGTCTGTACATTCTTTTTTAGAATCAGATTGCTGCACACAAGCATCGAAATATAGTGAAGACTAGCAAGGCTAACAAAGCAACTTAGAAGGGGGTTGAATACGTTTAATGTTAATGGATTAAAAATCTTTGCAGAATATCAACCAATTAGCACTCAAGATGGTGTTCTAGACAAATTAGTATGTGTGATGCTAGTTAGTAAATCAGAGTAGAATAAATAGATCATATAAGTGTGTATAGTACTTTGGCTTACGACCAAGCCTACGTCGACTCGCAGACTAATAGCCTTAATAGCAACCAAATTCCACTAATACTTAGTAGTGCAAGTTACAATTGACTAGTGTAGTTTCCTTTGCATGATATATTACACTATCGAGATACAAGAACACTACACTTATTCTTGTACACTTCACCATAAGCAATTACAATATTAACAAGCTCAGACTTAGGCTTTGACATCCTAGATTTCCAACCCTATTTTTGAATTATTTATTTATTTATTTATTTATTTATTTATTTTCCGGAAATTAGGCAGGGATAGTCAATGATCGAAATTTTATACTGATCATTGTGGTGTAGTCTGTTCATTTATTTGAGTACTAAATTATGCTGAATTGATTTAACTCTGGTTTGAGGATTTATTCCTAAATTAATCAATTTTGGTAATTGATTGGAAATTAACCGAGCGTCGGTTTACAACGCCAAAAATATTTTGGTGGACCATATAAAATGGTGGGAATGGTGGAAGTGAAAGTATGATATTTTGGCTAAGGCCAACCGTGAAACCACACACGGCTATTTTATCGGGTATGATAAAAATGATGAAAATGGTATACTATCTTGGCCTGAGGGCCCTAAACTATCAACTTTAGGTGAGAAATTTATTATCAGCTTTGGGCGAGCATATATATATATATATATATATATATATATATATAATATACTATGATGGCCTAGGGGCCCTAATCATTCAGCTTTGAGCGAGCATATATATATAGTATACTATATTATCAGTTTCAAGCGAGCTATACTATCTATGTTTTCAGCTCTAGGCGAGTAGTCCTAGACTATGGTCAGACTCTATAGGTAGTATTGAATGTATTGACCATGAGATGGTCGTGATGACTTGTAATTGACTAGGTTGATCTGATTGGATGGAGTGTGATGTCTATCAATATTACGAATTGAACTAACTTGTAGAAAAGGACTAAGGCAAGGTAAGTCATCTGACTCGTGTCGTACTTAAGCAACCTAAGGTGTATTGGTTTACTAATCGAGTCTTAAGGGGTAGAACTTGCTGAGACATAATCTCATCTCAATTGTGGGACAATATTTCAAGTCCCTGGATGGCAGAACCTGAAGAGGAGTACCTGGAGGAGAACCCCAAGGATGATCCAGAGTAGGATCCTGATGAGGATTAAGACTCCACTCTTGTCTGATGACTTTTGCTATTAAACCTGTTTGAGTAGAACTTAACCTTTTAGTATGGCTTTTATATAGGTATATATATGACTGAGTTGCATATATGTATATAAGTGTGTTGGTTTTCAGGTTGAAGTTTTTAGTCCTACTTTTCTATCCCATTGCTTTATTATTTGGGGATTATTATATGCTTCCGCATGCATATTAAAATGAAAGGAGTCGGCAATGCGTCCTGGGACGTCGCTATTAATCGACCAAGGTGAGTGATGAGTGTGTGCCCGAGGATCAGGCCGTGACATCCCCGTTTAAGTGGTATCAGAGCAATGGTTTAGGTATTGGAGTGATTAGATGCGATGGACCATGGGATAGTGGTAGGAAATACCTTTAAATTTATGCTGGTGTATGTCTATGTTAGTTGATTGATAAAATTCTTAATGTTTGGGTCGCTCTATTCCTAATTCGGTGTAGAATTAGTAACAGGTTTCAGTAGATAGAGCTGAATTATGAGTGACCAGGAGCCAAGAACTCCTACTAAGAGGGCCGGTAAGGCCGTAACTCGAGGTTAGAGTGCCGACCAGGGTTGGTACCCGAGGAGACCGAGGTCAAGCGCTGTGCTAGTGCTAGTGGCGAAGCACCACCTTCTATTGGTGCCGGGGTAGCAGCCTCGGGTGATCAAGGAAACATAGGGATCACCCAAGCCTTAGATGCCATGCGAGAAATGATGGCGCAACAAGCCCGAGATCAAGATGTCGCCTTTATCGCCGTTGTAGAAGCTGCCACCACTACTGCTGCCAATGCTGCTGTTGCTGTCGTAGTGCCGCTATACCTGCTGTCACACATGTTGCTGCACCTGCCACCGCACCCGCCTATGTTCCAACTGGGAACGTAGACTTGGGCAGAGATAGACCGATCCACAAGCTAGTGGAGCAATTTTTGAAACTAAACCCACCAAGGTTTACGGGTACTGGAGACCCTGAGATCGCCTCACTATGGATTCAAGACCTGGAGAAAACCTTTGCACTCCTGATGTGCACTGAGACGAAGAAGGTAACCCTGGCAATATATCAGTTGCAGGGCAATGCCAACACTTGGTGGAGAGCCGTCAGAGAATCAATATTTCTGAAAGCAGTTGTTCCATTGTGGGATACATTCCTTAGGGCGTTCAACGAGCAATATTTCTCAAGGAGTGCCAGAGAACAGAAATTATAAGAGTTTTAGCGTCTTCGTCAGGGGACGATGACGGTTGACTAGTATGGGGTCAAATTTGTGGAGCTATCTCAGTATGCTCCGAGGCTGATCGGAGACCCCGAAGAAAAAGCTCAAAGGTTCGAGGATGGCCTTCGACGCGAGTTAAAATAGCCGTTGGTACCATTTGATTTGATTGATTATCAAGAGATTTATCATCGAGCACAGTTGCTCAAAAGGAGCCTGATTAAGCAAGTCCCCTCGTCTGGATCGAGATTTAATGCCCGCAGAGAGGGAATTCGCCAAGGAAAAAGGCCCATACCTAGAGGTAGATTCTATGTTCCACCCAGTATGAAGGGTAAAGTTGGAAAGCCAGGGCTGAATCAAAACGGTTTATGTTATCTATGTGGGAGGCAACATGGTTCAACCCCGTGCCCCCGAAGGCCGGGTGTTTGTTTTGGATGTGGCCAATAGGGTCACATGATTAGAGATTGTCCTAGGCAACCAAGAGGACAACTGCAATTGCCGCCGTCGCCACCTATGGATAGATTAGAGTATATGCACCTCAGAATGCACCACAAGGAGGTCAACTGAGACCACCAGTGCAAGGAACAGTGTATGCCATCACACAAGGTCAGGCAGAAGCTGCGCCTGACATAAACACAAGTATGGTTTCACTAAATGACTAACTTGCTTACGCTTTATTCAACTTAGGAGCAACTCATTCCTTTATTGTCGAGCAATATGTTAAGTTGTTAGGATATATTCCTATATTGTTGGAGTCGGCAGTTTGCATATCTACATCGTTGAAGGATAAAGTGATTGCTGCTTTAGGTTGTTTAGGGTGCAAGTTAGCGATTGGTGAACGAGTGAGGAAAATAGACTTGTTAGTCCTAGCCATGTATGACTTTGATTTGATAATTTGCATGGATTGGCTCATCAAGCAATGAGCTATAATGGACTGCTATCACAAAGTGATTCAGTTTGACCTGTTAGAGGGTAAGAGCTTCGAGTTTGTTGGGAATCGAGGAGGACCCTCGATTGTCCTGATCTCGTCGCAAGAGACGACTCATCTATTAGACGAAGGTTGTCAAGGTTACTTGGCAACTGTCGTGGATACGACAGTTGTGAAGCTGAAAATGGAAGACATTGCTATAGTACAAGAATTTCTAGATGTATTTCCAAAGGAATTGCTAGGTTTATTGCCAGAAAGAAAATTTGAGTTTATGATTGAGCTAGCACCCAGGACAGAGCCAATCTCTAAGGCTCCTTACTGGATGGCGTTATCTGAGTTGAAGGAACTGAAGGTGCATATGCAAGAGTTACTAGACAAAGGATTTATTCACCCCAGTGCATCACTTTGGGGAGCACCAGTTATATTTGTAAAGAAGAAAGATGGTTTGTTGCGCCTGTGCATCGACTATCGGCAACTCAATCAGGTAACGGTCAAAAACAAGTACCCACTACCAATGATTGATGACTTGTTTGATCAGCTTCAAGGAGCGTCGATTTTTTGAAAAATCGATTTGAGGACAGGATATCATCAGTTGAGAATTAGGAATGAGGATATTCCTAAGTCAGCATTTCATACTCAATATGGTCACTATGAGTTCACAATGATGCCATTTGGGTTGACGATTGCTCATGCTGCCTTCATGAATTTGATGAACAGGGTATTCAAGGAATACCTAAATCAGTTTGTGATCGTGTTCATCGATGATATCCTAGTGTACTCAATAAGTGACAAAGAGCACGAGAGTCATCTGAAACTAGTGCTACAGACATTGAGAGTTCATCAATTGTACGCTAAGTTTAGCAAATGCGAGTTTTGGTTAACTCGTGTTGCTTTCTTAGGGCATGTGATCACAAGTTAAGGAATCTCAGTAGACCCAAGCAAGATAGAAATCATGATCAACTAGCCAAGACCGACTACAGTGACAGAAATCAGAAGTTTTCTGGGTTTGGCAAGTTATTACAAACGGTTTGTGAAAGGGTTCTCATCATTAGCTTCGCCATTGACAAGACTTTTGAAGAAAGAAGAGAAATTTGTGTGGATAGACAAGTGCGAGAGTAGTTTCCAAGAGTTGAAGGAAAAGCTGACTACCACACCTGTGCTGACCATTCCATCTGGTCCTGAAGGATTCAAGATCTATAGTGATGCGTCATTCAGAGGATTGGGTTGCCTGCTGATGTAACATGGCAAAGTAGTTACATACGCCTCCTGTCAGTTGAGAACTCATGAACAGAATTACCCGACGTATAACTTAGAGCTCGCAGCAATCATATTTGCATTGAAGATTTAGAGGCATTACTTGTGTGTGAAAAAGTTTCAGATCTTCATGAACCATCAGAGTCTCAAGTATCTATTCTCTTAGAAAGAGTTGAACATGAGATAGCGCCGATGGATGGAATTGCTGAAAGACTACGACTGTGATATTCTATATCACCCAAGAAAGGCGAACAAGGTCACCGGTGCTTTGAGTCGAACGTCTTTAGTCGCTCACATACTGATTAAGGAGTGGAACTTAATCGAGAGAGCTCGAGATTCGGTGCTCAGGTTTGAGGTAGGCCAACTTTTAAGTCTTTGGACCACCCTCAAAATTGAACCGAATGTCCATATCAAAATCAAGTTACTCCAACCGACAGATCCAGATTTACAGAAGATTCTACAAGAAGACACTGAGAAAAGAAAGGCTTACTTTCAGGCTTCTGATGAAGGAATACTAAAGTTCCGTGGATGTTTGGTTGTACTTGACGATGTAGAGCTTAGAGAGGATACTTTATCTAAAGCACATCGTAGCAGTTACAGCATTCATCCTAGAAGTACTAAGATGAATCAAAACATGCATCAACACTATTGGTGGTCAGGTATGAAGGCAGATATTGCCAAGCATGTCATCAAGTATTTGACGTGTCAGCAAGTAAAAGCCAGCATAGCAAGCTGGGAGGACTTTTGCAACCTCTCGCAATCCCAGAATGGAAATGGGAGCATATCACGATGGATTTCGTGACTGGACTACCAAGGAGTCAAAGAGGAAATGATTCAATTTGGGTAGTAAATGACAGACTAACGAAGTCAGCTCTGCAAGGACCTGAGTCTAGACAGACACGCATACCTATATATATGTCAGGTGGTTCGTATGCATGGAGTGCCGGTTACAATAACTTCAAAGAGAGACCTAAGGTTTACTGTAGCTTTTTGGAAGAGCTTGCAGAGTGCCTTAAGTACCGAGCTTCAGTATAGTACGGCATATCATCCTCAGAAGGATGGCCAGTCTAAGAGGACGATTCAGACCCTCGAGGACATGCTAAGAGCTTGTGTCATAAACTTCAAAGGAAGTTGGGAAGATTAGCTACACCTGGTAGAGTTCGCCTACAACAACAGTTATCGGCAGAGCATTAAGATGGTTCCTTTTGAAGCATTGTATGGCAGAGTATGCCGAATGCCAATGTGTTGGGATTAAGTTGGGGAAAGAAAGATTATAGGCCTAAAGTTGGTCCAGCAATCAGTGGAAGCCGTGGCAGTGATCTAAAGCAGATTAAAGACCACTTAGAGTAGGCACAAAAGTTACGCAGATAAACATCGAAGGTCTTTGAAATTCCAAGTTGGTGATCACATTTTTTAAAGGTGTCACCAATGAGGGGAATTTCGCGCTTTGGAAAGAAATGGAAACTGAGTCCGAGGTACGTAGGTCCGTTTGAGATTCTCGAGAGAGTCGAGAACCTAGCGTATCATCTTGCATTGCCGCCAAGATTGGCGCAAGTGTATGACATCTTTTATGTGTCGATGTTACGGAAGTACGAGCTTGACCCGACTCACGTGCTCAATTTCAAGGACGTGGATGACCGTGTCTCATACAAGTTCTACGTTCAAAGATCATCTCGTTAGTCAACGTGGTCTGGCAACACCACGGTATTGAAAGAGCAACATGGGAGACTGAAGAGTCGATGAGAGAATTGTACCCCTACCTTTTTGATCGAATTTTGTAATGGTTTAAATTTCGAGGACGAAATTTTTAGAAGAGAGGAAGAGCTGTGACATCCCAGGTTTCCAACCCTGTTTTCTACTGAATTAATTGGGCATTTCATTAACGCACCTATAGGGCTGTTCTCAAAGCTAATTACTTTCTAGATAACTAGACTATCTGTGGAAGCTATTAGGGATTTTTAAGCAAATAGACTTGAGAATTCGATTAGGAATCGGCTTCTCGACCATACTTATCTTTAGAAGCCATTACAGAACAGTTAAAAATCGATTTGAGATCAGAGATAGGTTTGCTCGACTAAGATGTGTGGCTGATCGTGGGTGACTCCACTAAATTGAAAAATTCTCATTGATCGGCACTAGTTTGATTTCTCTGTCATTTTGATACCTTGTGCTTATAATTGAATTCTCGAGATTTTCATGACAATTGAGAGTCGCTATTGAGTCGAGTGGGTTCATAGTGGCTTGAAGAAAATCGACCACGGGTCATTTGCTCTAAAAAAGTTCTGAAAACTACCTGGTATCCTAGGTCACGCTAAAAACGCGCCGAATGGAAATTAATCGTCAATTCAAGTCTAATTTCTGAGTTCTATGGCCTCACGATCTATTTTAGGAACATTGACTCATCCTCCGAAGAATTTTCAAAGACTCCAAGATTTTAACGGAAATTCAATGCGGACGTTGCGGAAAATTAGCGGAAATTCAGATGGGCCAAATTAAAGGAAATTTGGACTACCAAGCCGAGCCTTTGGGTATTGGGGACTTGCAGAAAATTATTCGGGATTTTTCTTTATCAAAATTGGACCTTAATTTGGAAAATTGAGTGAAGAAATTAATCCTAAAATTGGGAAATTCGAAATTAGGCAAGAGCAGCATTATTTTGGTTTAAATTTGGATGATTTAGTGGATTTATTGGGCTAGAAAGTATTAAGAGACATGGGATAAGATTTGAGGCAAAAGGGGGAACCAAGCATTAAATTTTTTTGGGATATTTTGCTTGATTTTTCTTCCTTCCCCTCCCTCAACTTCTCGACCACGCTAGTGACACGGCCCACGGACAAGCATGATCCAAGATCGTCCGTGAGGGACCGTGTCACGTACAAAGGGCTGCCCGGAAGCAGCCCACGAATGACCCATGAGCAGAACGAGCGGAAGGCCCATGCGCAGCCCGTGGGCGACCCCTGAGCGATGCTCGAGCAGCCCGTGACGGTTCAGCTGGTCGCGTGTCAGACCGACCTGCAACCCTGATCTTGGTTCTGACGCACGCCCATGATCTACCCAAGGCCTGACGAGCGCGGCCCATGGACTTCCCAAGGGCCTGCCGGGTGCAGACCATCGAGTAGCCTTCGAGTAGTCTGTAATGATTATACGGATTCAAAATGGACCGTTGGATCGGAGGGACGATCCACGGCCGAGAAGCGACCCACTCTTGTATAAATAGGGATCCCTCTCCCACCTTGTAACCAGTTCGTTCACAAGCAATATACACTCTCTTTGCCCATTCGGTTCTTGTGTTCGAGCGTGTGTGTGTGTAAGGCTGACTTGGGATCACCGATCCTAAGGCCGCGTAGTGTTTGATCGACCGAAATAGATCGACCCGTGACAAGTGGTATCAGAGCCATCATTTCCAAACGAAATGGCCAATCCTCGCGCTGATGTTCCGATCGTTCAAGACAATGAGCGTGAAGATCGTGGGCGTTCAGCCAGGAGGGCTAACCGGTTGAGAAAGGCCCGTGCTGCCTCGCGTGCGAGGGATCCGAAGAGGGATCTAGAAAACCGTCTGACGGCCATAGAGGAGACCGTCACAGACGTCCAGGCGTTCACGGACGACCTGCACCAGACTGTTGAAGGAGCGGAAGCCGGTAGGGAGGAACTCTTGGCCGAAGTGCAAGAGCTCCAAGCCGGCATGGGTGAGCTCCGTGTCGAGGTGCAAGGATCCTTCATGCACGAGCTGCAGCAGCGGGATGAGACTTGGGAAGCCGCGATGGCGGCCATGCGGGCGGAAATGGCGGAGATGAAGGGCAAGCTCGTGGAGCTTGAAGCAGCACGCGTGAACGGGGTGATCACCGTGCAGTCCCGTGCCGATGCACCCAAACCAAAGGAGTTCAAGGGCTCCCGGGTGGCAAAGGGCGTGGACAACTTCCTATGGTACATGGAGCAATACTTCCAGACCATGGGGACAACCAACGATGTGATCCGGGTAAACACCGCAGCCATGTATTTATCTGATGATGCGCTGCTGTGGTGGAGACGTTGGTCAGATGGTAGGAATGGCGATCCTATCGTGACATGGGTTCGGTTCGTCGAAGAGTTTCAGTGAACCTACTATCCCGCTTATGCGGAAGAGGAAGCCCGAGGGGAACTCAAGCGCCTAGAACAGAAGGGCGGAGTTCGTGAGTATGTGAAGCGGTTCTCGGAGCTGCTGCTCCAAATCCCGTCCATGACCGAGACGGAGGCGTTCCACCAGTTCATGGGCGGACTCAAACCTTGGGTCAAGCAGGAGCTCAAACGGTGCAGTGCAACGGACCTCACCACAGCCACTTCTGTGGCCGAGTGCCTTATTGAATATAGGCCGGCAACCACCACCAAGCCCGGCTTTCGATCGAGAGAAAAGGCCACTGGTGGGGGAGATCGAGGCCGGTTCCCTCGACCAAATGCTGGCAGACCACCGTCGACTCCTCATAGGAATCAACCCGAGTCGAGCAACGCAAGGTACCAACACAAGGTATGCACATATAAGTGCTTCTTTTGTGACGGTCCCCATATGGCTCGGGATTGCCCGAAGAGGGGAAAGTTGGCGGCCCTGTGCAAGGAGGACAAGCCACGAGAGGAGGCGCGGTTGGGATCGTTGCGGATCCTTGGAACGATCAAGGCCTCCAAGAAGGCCAAAGAACCAAAAGGAATGATGTTTGTAGACGTCAAGATCGGGGGTACCACGATGAGCGCACTCGTGGATACCGGGGCGTCCGATCTGTTCATATCCAAAGAGGCCGCGAAGAAGCTGCATCTTCCGGTTGAGGCAAACGAGTCCGGTTGGCTCAAAACGGTGAATTCCAAAGAAGTCCCGACCAGCGGCATGGCTAGGGGCGTGGAGTTTCACCTAGGTCCTTAGACCAGCAAAGAAGATATCGAGGTAATCCCCCTTGATGACTACGACTTCATACTCGGTTTGGGATTTCTCGACCGGATCAATGCGGGTGTCATGCCCTTCGCGGATTGCATATGCATTCTGGACAAGCGGTGCCAATGCATGGTCCCGATCTATCGTGAATCGGGACGTGATAGGAAGATGCTATCGGCCATGCAGCTTGCTAAGGGGCTGAAGAAAGGCGAGGCGACCTTCTTGGCGGCATTGAAGGAAGAGGGCGCGGAGGAAAGCTCGGTACCGGAAGAAGCATCCCAAGTCCTCGATGCCTTCCAAGATGTGATGCCGCCCGAGCTGCCCAAGAAGCTGCCTCCTCGGAGAGAGGTCGACCACCGGATCGAGCTGGTACCCGATGCTCGACCACCGGCCATGGCTCCCTATCGCATGGCCTCGCCCGAGTTGGAGGAACTGAGGAAACAGCTCAAAGAGCTGTTGGATGCTGGATATGTTCAGCCATCCAAGGCCCCGTTCGGTGCCCCGGTCTTGTTCCAAAAGAAGCATGACGGATCCCTCCGTATGTGTATCGATTATCGGGCATTGAACAAGCTGACTGTCAAGAATAAGTACCCGATTCCCCTTATTGTTAACTTGTTCGATCAGCTCGGAGAAGCCCGTTGGTTCTCCAAGCTCGACCTTCGATCGGGGTATTATCAAGTGCGGATCGCTGAGGGGGATGAGCCGAAGACAGCATGTGTGACCCGCTATGGATCATACGAGTTTCTTGTCATGCCATTCGGTTTGACCAATGCGCCGGCTACGTTCTGCACACTCATGAACAAGGTACTGCATCCGTTCCTTGATAGGTTCGTTGTAGTTTATCTTGATGATATAGTGATATATAGCTGGACGCTTGAGGAGCATGTTGAACATTTGAGTCGAGTTTTTCGGACCCTCCGAGAGAACGACTTGTATGTGAAACGTGAGAAATGTGCCTTTGCACAAAAAGAGATTTCGTTCCTTGGGCACATTGTTGGGGGCGGACGTGTGCGGATGGACACGGCCAAGATCCGTGCCATTGTTGATTGGGATCCTCCAACCAAGGTGATTGAGCTGAGATCCTTTCTTGGTCTCACGAACTACTACCGGCGCTTCATCCGGGAGTATTCGCGTCTCACCGTGCCACTCACAGATATGCTGAAGAAAGAAAGGCCGTGGGAGTGGACGGATCGGTGTCAAGAGACATTCGAGCAGTTGAAGCGGACCATGATCAAAGAGCCGGTGCTTATGCTGCCCGACTACACCAAGCCATACGAGGTGGAAACCGATGCTTATGATTTTGCCATCGTGGTGTCTTGATGCAAGAAGGTCATCCGGTGGCCTTCGAATCCCGAAAGTTAAATGATGCCGAGTGACGATACATGGTCCAAGAGAAGGAGATGATCGCGGTGGTGCACTGCCTTCGCACCTAGAGGCACTATATCTTGGGGTCCCGGTTCGTCGTGAGGACCGATAATGTGGCTACGAGCTACTTCCAAACCCAGAAGAAGCTCAGCCTGAAACAAGCTCGGTGGCAAGACTTCCTGGCCGAGTTCGATTATGTGCTGGAGTATAAGCCCGAAAAGTCCAATTCCGTGGCCGACGCCTTAAGCAGGAAGTTCGAATTGGCCAACATGGTGAGCAGGCCCGATTGCCCGTGGGTTGATCGTATTAAGGAGGGGCTAAAGCATGATCAAAGAGCCCAAGCCCTCCTTCAATACGCCCAAAAGGGCTTGACGAGGATATTTTGGCTTGAGGATGACCTCCTCTACACCAAAGGACGGCAACTCTATGTATCGCTCCATGGGAAGCTTCGAAAGTAAGTCCTAAAAGAGTGCCACGACTCCAAATGGGTGGGACATCCGGGAATCCACCGCACCATGGCGCTTGTGGAAGATCAATACTTCTGGCCGCATATGCGGGATGATGTGGAGACATACGTGCGGACGTGCCTTGTCTGCCAACAAGACAAGATTGAGCAACGGCCTCCCGCAGGGCTCCTTGAACCGTTGCCCATCCCGGAACGTCCATGGGAGAGCGTCTCCCTGGACTTTATCGTGAATTTGCCCAAGTCTGAAGGGTGTCGGGCTCTCATGGTTGTGGTAGATCGCCTCTCCAAATATGTGACGTTCGTGCCAACCACAATGGAATGCCCAGCCGAGGAAGCTGCCAAGCTATTCCTCAAGCACGTCGTCAAATAATGGGGCGTTCCACGCACGATCGTGAGCGATCGCAACCCTCGGTTCACCGGACGGCTTTGGACCGAGCTCTTCAAGTTGCTGGGGACGAGTCTCAATCTTTCCACCAGCATGCATCTGCAGACCGACGGACAAACCGAGTGAGTGAATGGATTGCTGGAGATCTACCTTCGGCACTATGTGAGCAATACGCAAGCGAACTAGGCACGGCTGATTGACGTGGCCCAATTCTCTTACAACTTGTAGCGGAGCGAGTCCACGAGTCAAAACCCGTTCGAAATCGTGACCAGGCAGCAGCCGCTCACGCCAAGCGCAATCGCTTCGGGATATCGAGGAAGTAGCTTGGCCGCATACAAACTCGCTAAGGAATGGGGTGAGCACGTGGACTTGGCCCGGGCGTGTCTGGATAGGGCCGCGAAACGCACGAAGAAATGGGCTGACAGAAAGCGACGGCATGTGGAGTTTCAGGTCGAGGACTTGGTGCTAGTCAAGTTGCACCTCGTCCTTCGGTACAGAAACGTGAACAAAGGGCTGATCTGTCGCTATGAAGGCCCTTTTCGAGTGATACAATGGATCGGGAAGGTGGCGTACAAGCTGGACATACCGTCCAAGTTCAGGCTCCACCTCGTGTTCCATGTGAGCATGTTAAAACCGTTTCATGTGGATGAGGATGATCCGGATCGGGGCACATCGCAGCGAGCGCCCCTTGGGGTGAAGACCTCCTATGATCGGGATGTTGAGTGTATCATGGCGGATCGAACCATACGAAAGAAATATCGGGCACCAAGGAAGGAGTACCTCGTCCAGTGGAGAGGCCTTCCTGAGAGTGAAGCAAGCTGGGAACCCTCCGAGGCTCTGTGGGAATTCAAGGGGCACATCGAAGCCTTCCATGCCACGGACGTGACGAGGGCGTCGCCAGATTAGGTGGGGGAGAATGACATGGCCCACGGACAAGCATGATCCAAGATCGTCCGTGAGGGACCGTGTCACGTACAAAGGGCTGCCCGAAAGCAGCCCACGAACGACCCATGAGCAGAACGAGCGGAAGGCCCATGCGCAGCCCGTGGGCGACCCCTGAGCGATGCTCGAGCAGCCCGTGATGGTTCAGCCGGTCGCGTGTCAGACCGACCTGCAACCCTGATCTTGCTTCTGACGCACGCCCATGATCTGCCCAAGGCCTGACGAGCGCGACCCATGGACTTCCCGCCTGCCGAGTGCAGACCATCGAGTAGCCTTCGAGTAGTCTGTAATGATTATACGGATTCAAAATGGACCGTTGGATCGGAGGGACGATCCATGGCCGAGAAGCGACCCACTCTTGTATAAATAGGGATCCCTCTCCCACCTTGTAACCAGTTCGTTCACAAGCAATATACACTCTCTTTGCCCATTCGGTTCTTGTGTTCGAGCGTGTGTGTGTGTAAGGCTGACTTGGGATCACCGATCCTAAGGCCACGCGGTGTTTGATCGATCGAAATAGATCGACCCGTGACAACTAGCCACCTACCTCTTTCCCTTTTACCGCTTCTGCCGTCTTCATTTCTTGCTCCCTCAAATACTCTCTCTCTGTTCAATTCACTCACGCCCCCACGCCTTTGTCCCTCTCTTTCATTTCTCTCCACCTCACGCCCAACATCTGCCGCCACCAACCTGCTTCTCCACTTTCGTTTTTTTTCCTCTTCCCGACCTTTCACCCACGAAGCCAGCAATCAATTTCCGTCGGTTGGTTTGTTGACTCCGCAACTTTCAACGCCAACGAAGCCGAATTCCGCCAATCTTCTTCTTCTGCCACGAAGACCCCTCCATCTTGCAGCCACGCTAGCCCCACGCGTCTTGGATTCAGCAAGTTTGAGTCAACAAACCAGTGAAACTCTCCCACCGTTGACCCTGGCGGTGTCTTCGTCCACCAGCAGCTGCTGCCCCCATCGTGCAACTCATCCATCGAAGCAGCTGATCGGCAGAAGCCACGGCACCTCCAGCGAAGACCACCTGTCCACAATAAGCCCCCGTTGAAGT
Organism: Eucalyptus grandis x Eucalyptus urophylla; assembly: GCA_028830015.1. Taxonomy (NCBI): domain Eukaryota; kingdom Viridiplantae; phylum Streptophyta; class Magnoliopsida; order Myrtales; family Myrtaceae; genus Eucalyptus; species Eucalyptus grandis x Eucalyptus urophylla. The sequence goes on along the minus strand of CM054189.1, from coordinate 24,816,714 downwards.
CCACCCCTTTGTTCGTGTCGCACGTAATAGCGGCCTCTTTTCTTGACCGCTTCAACCCATCTTCACTGCAAGTTTGGCCTAGTAGTCCAGCCTTTTGAGGCCACGCAACTTTCTCCGGCTCAACGTCAAGCCCAGTTCAGCTTCAATCTTCAGCAGCCCACTTCGCAAGCCCAGTTCGCAATTTCAGCTTTTGATCCGGCCCACTTGAGGCCACGAAGCAAACCCAAGCCCGAGACCAAGCCCGGCAATCGCTGTGGGCTTACAAAGCCTTTGGGCCCGGTCCAAGCCTGTCGATGTCGTCACAAGCTCAAGTTCGGCCGCCATTGCGCTGCCGTCGCAGTGATCCGGTCTCCGCTTTTGATCAGGTGAGTTTTGCTCACTAATCCCTTCTTAGTTTGCTAATGATGTTTAGGGGTTGATTAGATTTAATTAAGTGCAATTAGGTGGTTAGATTAGATTAAAATAATTAAATTATGAATTTACCTATGTATGTTAGGAGAATGGTTAGTGTAATTAGCAAGTAGACAAGTCATGGTGATTATTGAATGAGTCTCGGTAATTTTCCGGGCCCATCTTAGCTTTCTATTAGGCATTACAGGCCTAAGTTAGATTTATTGTATTTATTTAATAATTTTCGAAATTATTTATTTACTTATTTATTTTCTGGAAATTAGGCAAGGATAGTCGACGACCAAAATTTTATGCTGATCATCGTGGTGCATTCTGTTCATTTATTTGAGTGTTAAATTGTACTCAATTGATCTAACTCTGTTTTTAGGATTTTATTCCTAAATTAATCAATTTTGGTAATTGATTGGAAATTAACCGAGCGTTGGTTTACAACACCAAAAATATTTTGGTGGACCATATAAAATGGTGGGAATGGTGGGAGTAAAAGTATGATATTTTGGCTAAGGCCAACCGTAAAATCACACAGGCTATTTTATCAGGTATGATAAAGATGATGAAAATGGTATACTATCTTGGCCTGGAGGCCCTAATCTATCAGCTTTGGGCAAGCAATTTATTATTAGCTTTGGACGAGCATATATATATATATATATACAATATACTATATTATCAGCTTCGGGCGAGCTAAACTATCTATGTTTTCAGCTTTGGGCGAGCAGTCCTAGACTATGGTCGGACTCCATAGATAGTATTGAATGTACCGACCACGAAATGGTCATGATGACATATAATCGACTAGATCGATTGATCCTCTGATTGGATGTAGTGTGATGTCTGTCAGTATTATGAATTGAACTAACTTGCAGGAAATGACTGAGGCCAAGGTAAGTCATTTGACTCGTGTCGTGCTTAGGCAGCCTAAGGTGTATTGGTTTACTAATCGGGTCTTAAGGGGTAAAACTTGCTGAGACGTAGTCTCATCCGGTTGTGGGACAACGTTTCACGTCCCTAGATGGCAGAACCTGAAGAGGAGTACCTGGAGGAGAACCTCAAGGATGATTCAGAGTAGGATCCTGATGAGGATTGAGACTCCACTCCTGTCTGATGACTTTTGCTGTTGAACCTATTTGAGTAGAACTCAACCTTTTAGTATGGCTTGTATATAGGTATATATATGGCTGAGTTGTATATATATATATAAGTGTGCTGGTTTTCAGGTTTCAGTTTTTAGTCCTACTTTTTTATCCCATTGCTTTATTATCTAGGGATTATTATATGCTTTCGCATGCATATTAAAATGAAAGGGGTTGGCGATGCGTCCTGGGACGTCGCTATTAATTGACCAAGGTGAGGGATGGGTGCGTACCCGAGGATTGGGACGTGACATAGGCTTTCTCTTGCAGTCTCCTCAAGCGAAAGATATCGAGTTTTCGCTGCACTTCTAATAGTCATTGAAGCTTGTATGCTGATATTTTGAGGGAAAAAGTTTAGGGGGGTCCATTAAGAAAGTACAAAGTAGACCTTCCACATAAAGCCTTTAAGTAACCATAAGTGCAATAATTCTTCAAAAATTCACTAAATGGGAGGATTTTCAATAGGCAAGTGTAATGTTGTATTACTCTTTCAAAAATAGGAAAAAAAGAAGAAGTAATGCATAACTTCTATTTTGTTGGGTCACACTTGCCTAACTTTTTTTTTTTGGGCCGGGAGAGGGGAAGGGGGGTTTCAAATTTGCATGGCAATACTTATTTTGGGCCTAAAGTTTGAAGGTCACTTGTGACAAATAGGCTCCTGCCATTATGGGCCACAATCGACATGAAGATGTTAGTTAATATATATATGAACAATGATCCTTTTTGAATTTGAAAATTAGTGAAAGTACAAAGTGTCAGTATAGCTATAGAAATATCGCGCCAGTTTTTTTCTTCCCGAAAGATCGTGCTGATATAACCACAAGTCCAATATTTATTGAAAATTCACTAAATGAAAGGAGAGTCCAGGAAAAAAAAGGTCATCACAGTTAAAATCTATGTAGTCTAGATATGTATAGATATCATAATGCGTACTTACTCGAATAGAATAAGGACATGTTTTTATGACTAGATTCACTGTTCAGATACTATACATTGATAAGCCCTCGTGTTCATTAAGTTTTGTTGCATGAACTAGTACCGCATTTCCCCAAGCAACTAATAATTTGAGTCAAGCCCGTGGTGAATAACTTGGCTCTGCTGAATGAAAAGCATCTGTCTTTCGTCTATACTGTCTGAGATTAGACAACAAGCAGTTTCAATGGCATTCATTACATGAGAAGAGAGTGAGAGGGAAGAAATTGTAATCTAGAAGTATCGAATTCAACTAGTCAAGGATTAAAGTCTAGTATCTACGGTTCTTGAGGTATCTACGTCTCTTAATTTACATTGGTACGCTCGACGTTTATTGTTATCTCGGGGCACCCTTCGACTACATGATTAGGAAGTCCTTGCCCTGCAGATGGTGCCCCCTGCTCATTGATTAAGACAACGTCAATTTGGCTGGAGTCGCTTGACAGACGCGGGGGGAAGTTGGTATGTTCTATAATTTCAACAGCTGCAATCTCATTGGCACCATCTTCCATATTTCTATCTCTAAATCTAGCTTTCCTAAAAGTATGGGAGTTGAGGTCTCTTTGATAAAATCTTCTTCCCAATGCAACAATTCTCTCGCGCATTGTACCTGAGGAACTTGTAACGACATGCCAATTTCTTTTGAAGAACCTGACCATGAAAATGAGGAGAGCTAAAACAGCAGCAGCTCCAGCAATCAAGAATAGGCCCCGGAAACTATCAAGACTCAAGCTGTTGGAAGAAATTGAGTTAGCCGAATCCGGGCAGCTGGTTTTTTGTGTAAGCCACCTGTTTTCGATTTTCGTCATTTCAGACCCTTCAGTTACGTTGAGGATTGCTTTCGAAATATCCGACACTAGTGGAGACCCTTTAGGGAAAACCTGTAAACCAAAAGAAGCATTACATAAGATTTTTCGATCAAAGAAATAGTGAATAATTCTAGCAATTAAAAGATTTGAGAGATTGAGGACTTACAAAGCCAAATCCAGCAGTTTTAAAGGTCGGGATCATAGTATATTTGTTGCAATATAGTTTAATGTAGGGGACTTCATCGAATGCTGCTGCAATCCCCCCCTTTGCACTTCCATTGGAAAGAAGCGCATCACATTCTTCGGAAGACTGATAAGATATAAGTCTAGAACCATCAAACTTCATTTGCTTTAGCATTCCGAGAACAAAAGAGCCATCCTGGTATCCCACTTTTTCTCCACTCTTTAGGAGCTGATCCACATCAGCTATAGTTGGTTGAAGATTTTGCACTACCAAAAGAGAGCTCAAACTTGCAGTATAACTTTGCGTTAGTATAAGTACCACAAAAACCCACACTATCACAACAAATCTTGCTAGATTGCTTGATACACTCTCCCCTGCAATCCAAATTAAGGGGAAGCACGTAAGTTATCTAAGAACAATATGTATATCGTAAAGTTCAATTGATCTATAAAAGTGAAGGGTGATTACTCTGTGCAAAGACCATGGTTGAAAACGAGAACCAGAAGCTCGTGCCAACTTGGTGTGCTGCTGGACCCCTGAAATCTTCGTTGATTTGATGTTCGAGAATCCACACGACCAATGCCATAAACACAAAGAAGCATCCGGTTGTTAGCCAAAGGTCCCAGGTGAGGGGCTTCAAGAAAACCCAAGCATTCTTGCTCTTGTTGTCCTTGTATGGCACGAGCATCGAAACACCGGATTCGGTGTATGGTAAGGTGAATTCTACATACGATGATCTGTTCGCAATGATCGTTGTATCCCCCACCACTGCATCATAGTTCTGTTACAACATAAGGAAGGCAGATATTTTCTTTATCAACCCCATGATAGCATAGTTAGTTTCAACATCTAAAAAAGGGAAATCAAGCACTCACAATGAGTTATCTTACCTGGTTATATACTTGATCAATCATTTCATCATAACTGCCATTGCTACTTCCATTTGGCAAGGCAAATGGAATAAGTTCATAAACCACATCATAAGGCAATTTTTTTATCACGGCTCGAAAGATGTCAATACAGTATCCAGTAACATTGTTTGTGTTTGTGCTAGGTACATGAGTCACCGTCACGAATTGTTTGAAACCATCCTTTACGGGAACTAAGATTTTTAACTTCTTCCCACTCGTTGGAATCTCCCATCCCCTAGGAAAAGAGGTCGAATCTCCTGGCCATATTATTGATCCAAGATTACTCTTCGAAGTGGAATATTTGCCTATGTTGGATGAATTCAAATCTCTTAGTAGCCCATTTTCTTGCGTCCAAAACCCAATCCGTCTTGCTGCATTTCCGTTGATATTAACAATCTGGAATGCTAACGACTCTAGCTGCCCATTGACGAGGCTAAAATTTCCAGTGAGGCCTGCGAATGTCGTGTTGGCTAGTTTTTGGAGAAGTTTCTGACCATTTTGAGAGACCCCAATAGTGTCAAGATCCGTCGCATTTGTTGAAGCATTTAACGCTTGGAAGGTAAAATTTACAGCACCCATTTCCTCGATAGCCATTGCCAGAGCCCAAGCAGCGTCATAAGCCCAGTATCCGAAAATGTTCAACTTAGGATTAAGGACGGATGGGTTGTCTTTTTGGAATTTCACCTTCCATCGTACCGTAAAGTTGTCTAGGTTTTGCGTGTCCGGGACATAAGTCTTGATGCCCAGCACTCCTTGCATCGAACCGGTGACAACAGACGAATCCATCGAATTCAATCGGTCAGTAATTCCATTAGTCAAGATCCACACATAACCTTGGCTCATCATTCCTATCTCTTTTGCTTTGGCAAATAGTCGAGAACCAAGGATAGTTGACATGTGCACGATGAAGACCCTCGTTTGCATCGTCTTTAACTTGTAGAGTTCTCGTAGGATCTGATCGTCCGTGGCCGAAGGAGGTATGAGGCTCCTATAGGACACTCGCGTGTCGACTTCTTCCAAAGCATCAGTAAGAGAAGGTATGACGCCTTCTCCGAACTCGTTCTCCACATATATGAGGACAGCTTCTTTCCAGCCAAAGGCTTGCACGACCGCGCTTATGGCATTCACTTGGGACGAGTCATTTTGTGCGGCTCGAATGAAGTATGGACTCCGAATCGAACTGAGGGACGGACTAGTAGCGGAAAAAGAGATGATGGGCATATGAGATTTGTTTCCAAGGTCAATGATGAAGTCTGCTTGTACTGAACCTTGAGGGCCTATTATGGCTTGGACTTGCTTATTCTTTATCAAATCAAGTGCTGCAAAGGTGAACCAGAAAGACGGTGAAACAAAAACAGGGCAGACAATACTTGATGCAAGATTATAGAAATAGAATGTTTCAGATAAAGAAGAATAGGAGTTTGAAGTTGGAATATAATTATTTACCTGATTGAAGGCATTCAATTGTTGCCTTTGACATCCTTTGGCATATTAAATAGCATACCAATCAGAAACTACTTTTTTTTGGGTAAAGATCAGAAACTACTTCTTTCATATAAGTAAATTTAGAAAAAGAAATAAGAGTGGATAAATTGGCCCAGACACGATCAAGTCGATTCTTCTTTATCATTAAGTTGACTTCTTTATCACATGGCTTCAGAAAATTCCACTCCAGCATTCAAGCCCCATTTTTTAAATGTATGGATTTCGGGAGGGCAGACCTATGTGACATTATAGTATATATCAAGCCCCTCTCCATATTAAACTACTTTCTTGCATTAACAATTATTTGGTGGAACATGGAACTTTAGTTGGTTTACCTCACCATTAATACCACACAACTTCCATGAAAATAATTAATCACTAGCTCAGCTCGACCAAACTTGATAACCATGATTTTTGGCTAAACTAAATAAAAATCAGAAAATCAATAATATTATAAAGAGATGTGTACCATGTACATATTTTCCTAAATTAAAGAATTCGGAGTTCTCTGTCAACCTTCCCCACTGAAGTGACTATTTTGCTATGTAGCGTGTGCCTTTAGTGAGGCGATTACTAAGGGTTCACTATGCAGACATAATTTTATAGAATTTTACTACATTTGTAGTGGGATGAGAGTCACACGAGACTTATATAATCTTCAAAAAAATAGAATAGACGATAGTAGTACTAGTATATTTCCTCATCCTAGACCATAAACAAAAGTCGTCCTTACACACGTTTTTTTGAGATGGAACTTTGTATCTATAAATTTATGTAGATATGTATGTCGGTGAAATACGAGATGATAGGGAAGATGTTCTCAATTCAAAGATCAATTGTTGACCGACGACAATAGGATATTATTTCAATGGTGCTGCACCCTTAAAACCACAAGGAACAACACCACAAGAAAAGGTTCAGCAGATTAGAGATGTTCGGTTTGGCGTGACTCTGAAATAACTCTCTCCATCAGGCTTTTATTGTTGGATGCTCGCCAAGATAGATTCTCGCCAATAATATTTCTTGATATAGCTTCTGAAAAGTGAACTCCAAGAACCGGAAATCAATAAATAATTCAAATGGTTCCAAGGTCAAATATTACGCTCAAAGACCAGTCTTACCGAGAGGCACCGCATTGCGTGGATTGACCAAATCCCACGAATCTTCCCGGCTTTCAAGCTAAGCGTCCTATTTCTAACTTCGAGACAAATTGAATCTTAAGTTCCAACTTGATGTTATCTTTGATTGTGTCAGAAGATGATAACGACTGCTTTTTAATAATGACAAAAAAATTCCATGACAACAAATTGTTCCATCTCTCTGAATCAAGTATGCATGCCAGGCAGCTAAGACAGTGAACACAGATTGGCGCCGGACAGTTTTTGTTCTTGAAGACGAGCTAAAATATTGATCTTTCCTTATTTTTTTTGGGCAAAATTAACCTTGGTCGTTTCTTCTTGGAGCTCTGAAAATTGAGGCTTTAAGTATCTCTGCTACCAGAACACGTATTGCTTTGGATGGAACACTTATTATTTCGTCGTGTCTTTAAAAAATTAATTGGGAATCCTTCTCAAATTTCACATATGTTGAAGCGAAATTGTTCATATGATTGGCAAATACGTCATTATGAACAGTAATTAGATTTATCTTGCATCACACGAGCAGCTGCACAAAGATCTTTATCCTTTACGACCAATCAGTATGCTGGAGAGAGAGAGAGAGAGAACCTGCAGCAGCAGCAGCAATCACATCTTGTTTGGAGTCTCTAACGTTGAGGACAAGCCTGGTCTTGTAGGAAGGGTTTGAACTATAGAAGTCAGAGAGAGACATGTTAATGCAGCTCAACCCCATCTGACCCATCCACGTCTCCAGGTCAAGAATCACCCCAACGTTCACTGGGATCGTTTGGGCATTGTTGTTGTTACTGCTCTGTGCCACTGCGATGCGAGGGCCATCCCTGAAGGTTGAGATGATGGTGAAAACGGAGAGAGCCAAAAAGAGGAGCTTTTCAGCATCAGACGAGGTTCTTGGAGGAATCATTGAAAAGGGTAAAGGCAAGTGTGAGAGGGAAAGACTTGAAGGATATGGTGACGATGACGATGTATTTATAATGGGGAAGAGCTTTGAAAAGTAAAACAAGGCATGGGAACCTTCCATTCAAAGATTCCACGACGTGGACGGGACCCATCTTTGGGATTAAGAATCCCAGAAATTCTTCAACCCAAGGATTGTTTTTTCTTTCTTTTTCCTGCTACTACCATCTTGCTTTAAGGAGCTAATGATGAAACATGGTTTAGTGGTGGCATGGCTCGAGTTTAAGACCATGAAATGTAGGATCTCAAATCTAAATTATGTGAAAAAAAATACCAAAAAAGTTCTAAAATTATTATATTGATACCAATTCAGTACTAAATATTTCAATTTGAAACCAATTTAATCCTTTTTTTTTTTTTACTTTGGTATCAATTTAGTCTATCTGGCCAATTTAAACTGAAAATCGTTAACATAAACACTAGTTATCCTAAGTTGCATGGCTGACACTGATATGAATATTTTTAATAAAATTTTTCAACATTTTTATAATTTTTTCTCGGTCTTGGGGGTGGTCATCGTGGCCCTTCGTAGCCTCACCAATTGCAAGCGAGGGTGTGAAGGCCCTCACCAACTCTTGGCAAGCGTTGCCTAGCCCACATTATGGGCGGTGAGCAACTGAAGGAAAAACCAAAAAGAAAAAGGAAAAATTAATAAAAGAAAAACGAATAATTTAAAAAAAAATTCTATAATTTGACGGTTATATCATTTATAAAAATGAATAAAATGAAATTTTTTTCATTATCCACAAAATTATTTAGACATATATTAATGATGATAATAAAAATATTTTTGATTAATTAATTATTTTAAGCGATTTAGGAAATTATTATTGAAAAAATTCTTTTCAAATCATTTATTTTTTTACGAAATAAATGGAGCCTTGGTGTCATATGATGGTAAGAGTTTGTTGGCATCTCTTCTCTGCGGAAGAAGAGAGTTCAAGAAGTCCAACTTTTAATTTGGTTAGGATGGTGTTAAAGTGGGTCGGGAGAACCTTGCGCGGTGGGCCCATATTCAACACGTATTTAAAGTTAAACTAAGTTCCCCCACAAAAGATTCTTGTCAATGAATTTGGGCAAGAACAGAGATAATCTTTTTAGTTGTATTCTGAATAAAATAACAAAGTTGTCATTTTCTAGAATAAAATGAGTATTTAATCTAAAGAAATTCTTGATAATTCTAATTAAATAGATAATAAATTAGATCAATACATATATATACTAAATTGACAAAAATTATGCAAAGATATAGATTCGATGTTGAAATCTAACTAGCTCTCCCAGTACGGGCACAGTGGAACCTTCTGATAAATAATTTATGGCCTACTTATGATTTTTTTTGTTTTTTTTTATTTCTACTAGTTTGGATGCTCTAGAAAATCTTTAGGACCTGCTTTTGTGTTAGAACCAAGAATATATACATACACCAAAGATCATGTTATTGCCAAAATACAGCCCAAATAATTTATGATTCGGTGATATTGATGGATATGATCTATAAACTATAAAATAACTTCTCATTCAAAACAAAAATATCGCATGGTCAAATAAAACATAAAGACCATGCTCATCTAAATTGGTAGTTATATGAATTTCATGTTATGACTCAAATTATTAAAGGATCAGATGACATCGGGATATATATACTATAAACCCTGCAATATATCTTCTTTATCTTAGGAGACAAAACAAATATGTGAGATGTCAGACTCCTGCGGGTAACCCTAAGAAGTCCACACCAGATGGTCCGGTTAGTTGTTCCCCACTCTCCTGTTTTGGCTTGACACCAGAGAAAGGTCCTTGTCTACGAAAGTGGGACATCTTTATGTAAAGGTAGAAATCTGTCTTTGTCCCACCTTGTTTACCTTGACCAATTCAACATGAGAACTCCATACAAGGCAATCATTATTCCACGATAACCTTACAATCAGTTTTGAACCACCTAATCACAAACTTTACCGGAATTCAATCATTACGTACCCAAGAAACCAATCCTATAGTAGAATCAATAGGTACGTTAAGCCATAAATAGTTCCGGTGGTCACTCCTTTAAACGCCTTAAGTTGTAAAGCGAGTAATTGATTAAAATTCGATAGGTGAAACAACTAATAAAAATGATTTCGATAAAAAAAAAAAAAAATTGTTTTTTTAACTCAACACTCTCCTCAAGTTGAAGTTGAAGTTGAAGGGACAATCGGGAATATTACTGTGTTGAGTAGAGCCCTCGAATCTAGGAAGAAGTATAGAAAAAATCGAAAGAAGATGAAAAAATTTGTATGGAACCAAACTTGTTCACCTATTTTTGGTATTCTTGTTTGAGAGTGACTTTTGTGAGTTTCCTAGAAGCTGCGTGTGCCTTGAAGTCAAAACTTTTGACTTGAATTTTTCCCGATATTATAGCTATAGTAATAATTGCGTTGCTCCCTATTAAATAGCTTATAAAGGAACACATCTGGAGTTCATGACCAAAATGCAACCGTCTCGGACCTCAGCCATTGATTGGGTACATAGCAAGCTTGAGCATTATATCAAGAGTGTGTGTATTAAATACATCTCTTTGCAGAATTCACATGGCAATTAATTTACAAGTTATCAACAACAACAAAATACTAAAGATGGAAAACTTAATTTAGGAGAAACTAAGTACCTGGCCTCTTGACTTTAGATACACAACAACCCTTGTTGAGGTCATCCAAGTAATTAAATTAAGAACCACAACAATAAGATTCTCAATATTTTTATGAGGAGGACATTGTCGTAATTAAATGTGCTGGACGATGATGATGGGAGCGTGGATTATCTCAACCCAAGTCATTGCTTCTTGTGTGGGAGTATATTTTTTGTCATATCATAAGTTACTCTAACTATTAGAATTATGTGAGTTAGGCAATGACTTTGAAGTTAATTAGCTCTAGTCAATTGGTCCATTCTATTAAGCAAGTATTAACTGATTCTCAGTGTTCATCTAATCTCATCCATTGAATCATATCTTGATTACTTGACATGAAATTTCGTCGAATAGACCAGTTACGCAAGTCATGTGCAGAAAAAGTGAGTAATTTCTTGGAAAATTTGAATCTTTTATTATGAAGATAGATAGGAAACTGAGTCCGAACAACAATTACTATGTTCGTACCATTAGTCAAAGTGACATGATGGTTGATATAGAGTGGATGATTATCAAATGATGGGTCCAACCTATCTAGCTTTCACGGGAGTCCTTTTCATGTCGCTGTCCATATACTTGAGTGATACAAATAAAATAATAGTAAATAATATAAAATCAATAATAGAAAAACATAGTGCCCATGATTCACGGGAATATTCTAGGCCGTTTGAAATATCCGTGTACGGGTCAAAGAATACAACGTTGTATCTTTGAATAAATCGTATGAGATATTCATTTTTCAAAAATTCATTTATTTAAACCAATAAAAAATCACGATATTAAAATATTATTTCCTCATCTTGTTGTATTCACTTTCATAAATAGAAAATTGATGGGATATATATCGGATCATGAATTTGGTAATTTTTACATGCCACTTTATATATATATATATTAGTCCTATAAATAGAATCTTATTATTGATATGTTAGTATCTATACTGCTTAATTGAAATAAAGATGCACAAGATAATATAATCTTTTTGGTTATCATGGCTTACTTTTTTTTATGGATTTGTTAAACCTGAACGATATTAAGTGGAGGGTGACCACAAAACCGAAAGATAGTTTTTTTTTTTTTTTTTTTTTTTGATGCTGGAGAAACTGCTTTGGCCAACAGTCGCCATGTAAACCCCCACGTGTCGCTAGCGAGGAAACCACCACCCCGACGCCACGCTTAAGTCACCACACAGCGCTTCAGCCTCCCTGCTTCGCAGGGGCTTCGAACCTTGGCCTCCTCGGTGGAGGACAAAGGATCTACCATCCACGCTGCAACGGCTGATGGTAAACTGAAAGATCGTTAGTAAACCTGTAAGCAACCCTCTCATGAGCGAAGCAAACTTGAAGAACAGGCCCTAGAATGAATTATCGGAGAATATGACAAGCAACAGAACGATAAACTACATAGGACATAGAAATGAGACTCAATCATGATATTAATGTACCTTGATTGAGCTCATGATTGTAAATATCATATAATAAATAAAAATATTTTCCAGACCACGGTTGACACAAAAAAATATATTTTCGTAATTATGGTAATTAAGAAGCACAATTTATGAACAAAAAAAAAACTTTCTTTTTTTCTTCTGAGAAAATAATTTTGCCAATTACACTCGATCTTCTGTGTAATGATATTCAGAAATTGGAATCAACTTTGATATAATATCAGCCAAATGATGCATATTACAATTAGGAGAGATATTTCCAGCACCCAAAAAAAAAAAATATCCTGAATTAAAAAAAGACGTTGTGAATTGACTATGCTTCTTTGGAATTATGTAATATGTATCTTCCATGTGAAAATCATATCGTGATCATCTATGTTTTTTTTTTTTTTTATAAATAAAGGATAGAGGAACATATGATTATTTTCAATGGACTATGCTCTGAACTCGACTTTCAAACTTGTGAAAATATCCCAATATCAAAACGAACACGGTTATAAACAAAATATATGATTTCAAACTCTAAATCTTGCAAAATCAAGCATTTGACAATTGACAATTGACAATTGGAGTTTAAACTCTTGTCTAATTAAAATTAATTAAGGAGAATAATTGTGAATTCAACAAGAGTTGAAGTGTGACGTGAATAAGATCTTAAATTTATAATTGTTTAGTCAAATATTTCTTAAATAAGATGAATGTTCTCATTGTCAATTAGCGTGGAACTCAGGCCATTGAAATTCTACATATTTGTGGTTATGATCTTCATCAGCTGCAAATATCTCCGTCGAGTTGAATTTTTCCAAGTCTCTTAGCTTGAAACTTGAGTTTTTTATTATTGAAATTCAAGACTCGAAAGACAAGTTTACTAGCATATGAGTCACACAATGTCATATTGGTAGTGCATGTCTGCTAGAGACTACCGTGAAATTTCCAAGATCAGTTTAATTGCTAATTACAAGCAACGAAAATATTATTAATTCACTAGTAATTATTTCTAGTATACATCTAAATGTCATAGACTTGTAATGTTTGCATTGTCCCCGTAAAGTTTTTTCCAAGTAAATTATCAGAGCTTGATCTGTCTCTTTCACATGCAAATTCTAGGAAAGAGCCTGTTTTGTCTCCTTCACGTAAAAATCTCGCACAAAAATGTCGGTGTGTGTAGTTAATCGCAGTATCAGAAAATGACACTATCGATTAACTTAAGATTCAACCTACTAAATCTGAAATATCTAGATGAAATACTAAAAACTGAAATAAATCTCCTAATATTTTAACATAATCGTTTAAAAAGAAGTAAGATAAGGAAATTAAAAATATATATTTCTGAAAAATATGCGCCCCACATCATTTCCTCCCACTAGGATCAGGCAAGTTGTCTACTTTGTCATCCTCATTTGATTTGAGAAGACTCGACCGCGCAATATAAAATACTTTATAGTTGAAATCATGAACTGCATCATGATCAGAATTAACACCATGATTTGTTCTTCAAGATAACTCGAGAAAATCTTAAGATGAATTATTAAACTGGATAATCGAAATTTCACATAATCACAAAATCAATTTTGTGCAGAAATTCTGCACGGCCGTCTTCAGCAACTTGATTTTCTTCGTGTCCATATTTTTAGATAACCGAATCTAGTTGCTTCCATCACAATTGAAGTCTTTAACATCAATTTTAGAAATAATTTGATCTCCAAAATAAATGGGACACTTGTCCAAAAAGTCCTAAATTTATTGTGCGACACCAATGCAGTTTAAAATCTTTTAAGGATTTGTCAATGTAAACTTAAACCTTGTCACGATTTATTAATGTAGTCATTTGGCTAATTTTGGTTGGAAAATGCTGATGTAGCAGTCTAATTAGCATTGGCCATCCTACATGGCTCAACTAGCATCGACGTTAATAATTTTTAATTTTTAACCCTATTTTCCTCTACTGGTCAACGGCCACGGGCAAGGGTTGCCTTTACCAAATGTAGTGAGGTGAATTCTAGCCATCGCTAGATTTGGTGAGGGGCCTCGCCAAGGTGAGTATGACCCTCACTAGAGGCTAGTTAGTAGACCATTACTAGCCCTCGCTAGAGACTGAAGAGAATGACCCTTGCCCGTGGCCACTAATCCCCACCAGCCATTGTCAAGGCTTGGTGATCGGCAAAGGGAGGACAATTGGTGTCTATGTCAATGAAATTCTATCAAAATTGGCTGGAAATACTATATTGACAAACATTTCAAATGTTATATGACTAAAGTGACACAATTAAAATATTTATGATTGAATTAGTTGTCGTACAATAGATTTAGAACTTTTTCGAGAATTTTTCCTAGAATTGCCTTAAAAATAATCATCACAAAAATTCAAAACATTTTTTTCTCCAGAAACTCGAGAAATACAAATTTGTCAACGATCATATGGCCCCACGGTAATTGAAGTGTAAGGCGAAAGCAATATGAGGATGATGAAAAGGAAAGCCGGTACATAATTCAATTTCTCTTACCATCGCAATTAATTTTGGATGAGTTTTTGCCTCTTTACCTCCGAGAAAACGCTAGATTACGTCTTTTCTCAGTCAAGCATTTCGTCCATACTCTGAAAATTGGTCAATCCAAGGACCCCTTTCCTCACGCGGATTTGAAAAAAAGGGATTGCAATTGTCCTTTCGCATCCTTTCCGGTGACATTATCCACCATTAGCTCTGGTTTCCCTCTCCATTCTGCGACGTGAGCCTTAGAAAACTAGGTGGGTTTTTCTCTTTTATGTGGGCTAAGAAATTCGTGTATACATATATATAGACACACACACACACGTATTTAGCCAAGAAATTGGTCGATTGGTTATAGAAAGAGCAGATTCTAGGAAAGAGCCCGTTCTGTCTCCGTCACCTAACAATCTCGCAGAAAAATGTCGGTATGTGTAGTTAATCGCAGTATCAGAAAATGACACTATTAATTAACTAATAATAAGATTCAACCTACTAAATCTGAAATATCTAGATGAAATACTAAAAACTGAAATAAATCTCCTAATATTTTAACATAATCTCTTAAAAAGAAGTAAGATAAGGAAATTTAAAAAATATATTTCTGAAAATATGCGCCCAAATATATTTGTGAATTGACTATGCTTCTTTGGAATTATGTAATATGTATCTTCCATGTGAAAATCATATCGTGATCATCTATGATTTTTATAAAAAAAAATAAATAAATAAATAAAGGATAGAGGAACATATGACTCTTTCAATGGACTATGCTCTGAACTTGACTTTCAAACTTGTGAAATTATCCCAATATCAAAACGAACATGGTTATAAACAAAATATATGATTTCAAACTCTAAATCTTGCAAAATCAAGCATTTGACAATTGACAATTGGAGTTTAAACTCTTGTCTAACTAAATTAATTAAGGAGAATAATTATGAATTCAACAAGAGTTGAAGTGTGACATGAATAAGATCTTAAATTTATAATTGTTTAGTCAAATATTCCTTAAATAAGATGAATGTTCTCATTCTCAATTAGCGTGGAACACAAGGCATTGAAATTCTACATATTTGTGGTTATGATCTTCATCAGCTGCAAATATCTCCGTCGAGTTGAATTTTTCCAAGTCTCTTAGCTTGTAACTTGAGTTTCTTATTATTAGAAATTCAAGACTCGAAAGACAAGTTTATTCCAAGTCCCTTCCCGCTCATATTTCTCTCTCTATTCCTCTCTCCCTCTCGCGCGCCCCATCCGTGGCCTCCCTCACGTCCACGCATCTCTCTCTCTCTCCATTTTTTCTTTTAGTTTCTGCGCATTTCTTTTACTTGGACGACCATCCTCTGCCAATCCCTTTCCCCTTACTTTATTTTCTTTGACTTTTCAAAGTCACCCTCATCCTCTCTCTCACTCGTCTCTCTCTATCTCGCAACTCTCATCTCTCACGAAGACTCACGCAAGATGGTCCCACCCCCACCGACACTCCCTCCTCCTCCGTGCGTTGGCCTTCCCTTTCCTTGGACTGAATCCAACTATCTTCCATTTTCTTTTAATTGTGACTTCACCGAAGCAGCCCTTCCATTTTGGATCCCACAGCCGCACGCCCCCACCGATTTCCCCCGTTTCTGTCCACGCGTCTTCAGCATCTTCGCCCATGGTCAACAACCCAGCAAATCCTCCCCTTCGGTTGACTCCAGCAACCATCAATCCTCTTTCTTCTCCGCCTTCATGTCCGCGACTCCGCCTGCTGAAGCCCACAAAGCCAGCTCCACGATTTCTTCGAAGCCCACGCAGCAGCTTCACCGTTCCTCGATTTCTCGGCCCGCTCCATTCGGCCGCTTGAAGGCCCGTCTCCACCAAATCAGCAAGGTCAGTAGCACGAGAGCAGAGATTCCAGCCAAGCTGCGAGCTTGCGTGGCCGATTTCAGGCCATTCCGGGCCCCCGTTGGCGTCATCGCTTTGGAGAGGATCGAGCCTCGCCGCGTCCCCGTCGATTTGAACCGAGCGGTTCGTTAAACAAGTGAGTTGAACTCACTAATCCTCGCTTAGTTAGTTAATTATGCTTAGGGGCTGTTTAGATTTAATTAAGTGTGATTAAGTGGATAAATTAGAGTAACGTAATTAAATTAGTGTTTTATCAATGCATGTTAGACAAATGGTTAGTGACATTAGCAAGTAAACTCGTGTTATTATTTAGTGAACGAGTCTCGAAATTTTTCTAGGTCCGTTTCGGCGTCTAATTAAGCATTACGGGCCTAAATTGGATTTATTGGCATTTATTTAATATTTTACGTAATTATTTAATTAATTATTTATTTTTCGAAAATTAGGCTGGGATAGCCAATGACTAGAATTTTATGCTAGTTATTGTGGTGCAATTTGTTTATTTATTTGAACTCTAAATTGTGTTGAATTGAATTAACTGTGATTTTGAGATTTTATTCATAAATTAATTAATTTTGGTAATTAATGGGAAAATCACCGAGCATCGGTCTACAGCGCTAAAAATTTATTTTGGGACTGCTGAAAATAGTGGGAGATTCAAAAGTGAAAACCTTGTAATTTGGCTAAAACCGACCGTGTACCCACACATGGCTATTTTATCAGGAATGATAAAAGATGTTATATAGGTTGTATGATTGGGATGGTATAATATATCGGCCTATGAGTGATATGTTAGCTTAGCGGAGAGCGGTATACTGATATACTATATTAGCCTATGAGCGATATATCGGCCTAGCATAGAGCAGTATACCTTATTACTTTTGATTGAATATGTCGGTATACTATATCAGCTTACGGGCAATATGACAGCTTAGCAGAAAGCAGTATACCTTATCAGCTTAGATTGAGTATTATTGGTATATTATATCAGCCTATGGGCGATATGACAGCTTAGTAGAGAGCAGTCCTAGACTATGGTTGGACTTTATAAATAGTATTAAATGTACCGACCAAGAGAAGGTCGTGGTGACATGTAATCGACTAAGTCTATTGAATAATAATGTGATCTGATTGGGTGAATCAATGTGATTTGTATATATTTGGTGTATACTGATTTGCAAGAAGGAACTAAGGCCAAGGTAAGTCATATGTGTTTAGGCAGCTCTTAGGATGTATTTTCTTCCTAATCGGGGCTTAGGGAGTTGAATTTGCTAAGACATTGTCTTACCATTTTTAGGTCCTTAGATGATGTTGGTGGAGGACCAGAAGCCTTGAATTTTGAAAAGGTGGATAGACCAGAATCGGTAAACAAGTCTGACTAGTAGGTTATAGGATAGTTCCTTTTAGAATGAGCCGACCTTTCTGTAAATAGTCTGGTCTTGTAAAAAAACTTGGTTGTTTATAAAATGTTTGTTTTGGTTTGAAAAATTGGCCATACTTTTCTATCCCATTGAATTGTTGTTTGGGGATTATTTATCTGCTTCCACATGTACATTTAAAAAAAATGAATGGGTCGGTGATGCGTCATAAGACGTTGTAATTTAATCGACCAAGGAGGGATGGGCACATGCTCGAAGAATCGGGGCGTGAAAATCCTCATTTGATTTGAGAAGACTCGACCACGCAATATAAAATAATTTATAGTTGAAATCATGAACTGCATCATGATCGGAATTAACACCATGATTTGTTCTTCAAGATAACTCGAGAAAATCTTAAGATGAATTTTTAAACTGGATAATTGAAATTTCACATAATCACAAAATCAATTTTGTGCAGAAATTCTGCACGCCCTTCTTCAGCAACTTGATTTTCTTTTTGTTCATATTTTTAGATAACCGAATCTAGTTGCTTCCATCACAATTGAAGTCTTTAACATCGATTTTAGAAATAATTTGATCTCCAAAATAAACAGGACACTTGTCCAAAAAGTCCTAAATTTATTGTGCGACACCAATGCAGTTTAAAATCTTTTTAGGATTTGTCAATGTAAACTTAAACCTTGTCACGATTTAATAATGCAGTTATTTGGCTAATTTTGGTTAGAAAATGCTGATGTAGCAGTCTAATTAGCATTGGTCATCCTACATGGCTCGACTAGAATCGACGTTGATGATTTTTAATTTTTAACCCTATTTTCCACTATTGGTCAACGGGCACGAGCAAGGGTTGCCTATACCAAATGTAGTGAGGCGAATTCTAGCCATCGCTAGATTTGGTGAGGGGCCTCACCAAGGTGAGGATGACCCTCACTAGAGGCTAGTTAGTAGACCATTACTCGCCCTCGCTAGAGACCGAAGAGAATGGCCCTTGCTTGTGGCCACTGATCCCCACCAGCCATTGTCAAGGCTTGGTGATTGGCAAAGGGAGGACGATTGATGTCTATGTCAATGAAATTCTATCAAAATTGGCTGGAAATATTATATTGACAAATATTTCAAATGTTATATTACTAAAGTGATACAATTAAAAGATTTATGATTGAATTAGTTGTCGTACAATACATTTAGGAATTTTTTGAGAATTTTTCCTAGAATTACCTTTAAAATACTTCTTTCCATCGTCACAAAAATTCGAAACATTTTTTTCCCTAGAAACACGAGAAATACAAATTTGTCAACGATCATATGGCCCCACGGTAATTGAAGTGTAACGCGAAAGCAATATGAGGATGATGAAAAGGAAAGCCGGCACATAATTCAATTTCTCTTTCCATCTCAATAATTTCGGATGAGATTTTGCCACTTTACCTCCCACAAAACGCTAGATTACGTCTTTTCTCAGTCAAGTATTTCGTCCATACTCTGAAAATTGGTCAATCCAAGGACCCCTTTCCTCACGCGGATTTGAAAAAAAGGGATTGCAATTGTCCTTTCGCATCCTTTCCGGTGACATTATCCACCATTAGCTCTGGTTTCCCTCTCCATTCTGCGACGTGAGCCTTAGAAAACTAGTTGGGTTTTTCTCTTTTATGTGGGCTAAGAAATTCGTATATATATATATATAATTAGCTGCGTACTTAGCCAAGAAATTGGTCGATTGGTTCTAGAAAGAGCTAAGAATTTTCTTATACTGGAAAAGCCAGGAATCATACTAGTGTACTTTATAGTAGATACAAGTCAGAAGCACTAAAACCTCATCTTTTTTGGGTCTCGTTAACAAGTTACCATAAAGGATACAGAAAAATTTGATTTCTCAATGAAATGATACATGCAACACGAGAGAGACTGCATCGAAAATGATGATGATATATATATATTTATTTATTTATTTTTACAAAATCCCTCTTTCTTATCTTATAGATTTTTAAAATATAACGACAGTTTGTATGTTTATATTCGCTTTTTTTTTTATTTGAGTAATGTTAAGTTTTTATTATTTTTTATTTCAAAGTGATTTTTGTGACACTATTTATTCCATTTTACTGACATACTATCGTAATGATAATGATGATTTCGCAATAAAATTAGGGATTCGTCTAAGTATCAGAAACCCCGCTTATTCTTGGCCGCATTTTATTCTTGGCTTTTCCTCTCTCCATTCCGTGGCATCTTCCGCTGTTAACCCCAAATTGAAGATCCAAGGAGAGAGAGGGACGGGGGCAGAAGTGGAAAGGGGAGAAAAGAAAGGAAAAAAGAAGAATAAATCTAAACTGTCCAATGACATAGGTGATGAGGTATCAACTTTTTAAGCAAGAAAACTTAAGGTATAATTTTACTTCCTAATAATATGAGAGAATCTCAATATTCGAATGGTGGTTTTGCGATCCTCCCAAGATTCAAGGGTTTAATAGATTAACCTAGTGTAATTAGTTTTCAAATTCATTGAATCTCTTGTTCGTACAATTGAAATGTACTTTCCCCATTTCACTTGGATGTCTAATTGATTCATAATCAATTATTAGTGACTCCAAAAGTTAAGATAAAATGCATGTTGACTCAAGTATCAAGTTGCTATTAGTATGGCTTAGGATAGCGTGTACCAAGCATTTTACATGAGTCTTTTAGCATTTTCTGAGTAGTTCAACTCTTGAGAGGTCGAGATAAGAATTTGGAGAATAATAATAATAATAAAAGCCCAAAATGTTGCAGATAAATTATATAAAAATAGAAAAATGCCCTGAAACGTGCCTAAACCGTAGATTTGGAGGTCTGAAACAACCCTGAAGGATGTACCCAAGTTGATAGAAACATATTGCTTGGAAGAAGCTTTTCCCATAACTGTTCTCATATTTTTCTTGTGTGCTACACAGATTGTTGTCCCAGGCCCGCTTGTTCGGTTGTTTGTCCGAATGCTCAAAAAAGTCATCGGCAGTCATATCTGCATCCCCATCGGAAGAATCCATACAATGAGACTTCCTGAAAGTATTAGTAAATATTTCGCATAAAATGAAAGCATTACCCTTAGTTTTGTTGCAAATTATGAAACCACGTCAACTTAACACCATGTAAGTTCCATGATATTCAGAAGAAAATGTCCCCGAATCACTAATTAGGTTCATCACTGTCTAAGTCCAGTTTGAAAATTAGATTTCTTGTCAAAGTATATGGAAAACTTATACGACATGTTAAAAGCGATCTAGTTATGGAAGCATAATTTTCTAAGAGAAGTCGTGATGGTCTATCACTTTCTTTCAAGTGGCTATCAATTTGGCGTGATGAGTTCGTTGCTTCCATTGTCTCTATCAAATGAGAAAATTCTAGGAAACATCGTGCTTATTTCAGAAAGAAGATATCTAAAAAATTTGTCAGATTACAGATTGGATTTTGATGCAATTAAGAAATCAACATATAGAGATGGTCTCTTAAAGTAGATAATGACCATTGCGTGTGGCTTAGCTCACTCGAATAAAGGAAATTACGTAGAAAAGGAGGAGCTAAAAGATGATGTATCTAATCATACAAGAACAATATTTTCTAAACATTAATTGGAGGAAGTATAAATGTCTGTCATATATTCTCCATGTTCAGTTTGCTCCGCTCGCCTTATTGAGAATGTGAGTTTTAAACTTAGCAATCTTGTATTTGGACATCTGGACAATATTTTTTGTCTAAAATATAATTCTCATTCATTATGATAAAGGATGAGCAAACATGGCTACAGATTTAGAACATATTAGAGCCAAAGGGCTTGAGGGATTATAAAATCCAATTAGAAGGAAGGCTTTTCTTATGTTGGGCTTTTACAATCCAGTTTACCACATTATTTACCTCTTGGTTGCAATGGGCCACTTTGTTATTCGAATAAAAGCTAAAATGGGCTTGGGCTTTCTAGAAAAGCAGGCTGATCTTATTTTTTTATGAATGTAGAAGAGCATGAGCATTAATGAAGTATACTTAGGATGTTAGAAGAATAGTAACAACTCGAACACTATTAAACTAGTGCAACAGAACAAAATCATCTCCCCTCTTTTGCAAATCTAATAGGAAACAATATTGTAGAGTAATATAAATACAAAGCACGCATACACAATATGATTTTTCTACCAGGATTACCATCCTCCATAACCTAACCGTGTAATACCCTCGCATTTGAATGGAATCATTTTTTTCAAACGAGACCAGGAAGGAAAACAAAAGGCAGAGTTGTCCCCATTGGAACATAATGCTCGACCAACTAACAAAACCAAATCTATAAGCGTCCTTTTTCCAGCTTCCATCATGTATGTAGTATGCATAATGTTTTCCCATGTCGAAAGCTTTCCGACATTAGCTTTCTAACGTATGGACCTGAGCATGTCCTTAAAAGGTTATGACCACCAGGAAAGTTTGAATAGAGGCAGGAACCGGCCTTGAAAAATATTCGGCCCCATGGCCTAACCCAGCCACATACCCCCTTCAGGGGGTAAGAGTAGGCCGCCTAGATCTCCGCGATGCCTTCCTCCAAGAGAAGCTAGGGCGTGGTACAGATAAATGAAGGGTCTCCCCCAAAAGGAGGAGGTTTTTGAAGTTAGTCAACACCTGCTTTAGGCGTTTCGCTCCTAATATCTATTAGTAGGTTTAGAATCAATTTGCAACATAAGCAAGCAGCTTTAGAATCGAAGAATAGAACCACACACCCGCAATGACACTACCTGCTTGATGTTCACGCACAAGCATATGATCAACTCATTCTTTTGTCTGCTTAATTTAGTCTTTAGCCACAAAAGAACCGAAGGGTTCTCTTTCACGTTTTGTTTTTTATATATACAAAAAAAGTGTCGGTTAGTAGATTAGAGCCCAACACAGTCTTAAAATTAGTCAACACCCGCGTTAGGTATTTTGACCCTCAGTGTCTGTCAATATATTATGTGGTTAAAAAGAAAGGATGGGTAAACTTGTAGAGCTTGTAAACTGATTATTTTTACGATAGATGTTTCTAAACGGTCCATATATATAATAAAAGTAGATCTTCCATGCAATGCCTTTAAAGTTTAAAATATTGAAAATCATAACCAGAAGTGCGGTAACCTTTGAAAATCCACAAACGAGATGAATGAATATATATATATTAGGCAAATTTTCTGTTGTATTGGTAAAAAGAAAAGAAGAAAAATGCGGAGCACTCCTTACACTAAAAGTCAAAAACCCTTATTCTCAGCTATTACAATTATTTTTGTAGCTTTTAATGCATACCTTTTATATTTTTTATGGTCACTGCCCAACTTCTATATGGGTTCATCTCAGCCCTTGAGAAATTTGAGCGGGCTTTTTTTCATTTTTGGGCCTGAAGTGTGAGGGTTATTTGTGACGAAAAGGGTCATGCCATCGTGGGCCATAACCAACAATAAGATGCCACTATCAGAGGAACAACAAGCCTATTCACATCTTGAAAAATAATGAAAGTACAAAATGTCATTAGAGCTAAAGCAAGATCGTGCTGGACCGCTGCTTTAGGCTCCGTTTGTTTCAATCAAAATGACTTCTAGAGAAAAATGATTTATGGGTTTTTCAATGTTTGACGCATAAAATGTAGACTGGTTTAAAGGAGTTCTTTAGGTTACATTTGATCATCCGGATTTGAATTAAGATATGACAGGATAATGTCAGATAACAAAACCTTCAAATATCCTCTAGATTCTGGAAAATCTCATCACATGTTTGGTGCAACCCTAGATAGGATAAAAATCTTTGAAAACCTCACTTGCCCAACACAAATCAGAGCAAAGTGAGAAGACGAAATATAAAGCACGAAATTAGCTGTACTTTAAATAGGAGAAGGAATAGCTTGATATTGTCGCAGGGGAATTCACAGGAAGAGGCAAAGCGGCGGAGGATCGGTGTCGGACGTGAGAAGAGAAAATCCAGAGAGAGCTTTGTTTTTTTTTTTTTTTTTTAAGCTCTTTATTTTTTACGTTGCCCTAGCGTGAGGGAGCTTCCCTCTTCGCGAGGGAGGAGACGATGCGTTAAGCCACTCTTAGCGAGTCGATTACGTTCTTATCGGCCACAGAGGCTCCACTCCTCAACGGTGAGTGGGGCGGCCGGTTCAACCAGCTTTTATGAACTAGACCATCTCCTCGTACCGCTCGGCCTACTCGGCCTACTCGGCAAACTTCGCTAGGTACACGTACGCGTCCATGCTCAGGTTCTTCGGCGCCGCCATCATAAATTGGACTCACTTACTGTAGTCAATCGACCGATTAGAAATCTTTGGCTTCAGGCAGAAAAGGGAGTGAGAGAGAGAGAGAGAGAGAGAGAGCAATCTCCTCCGTCCAGTGTGCTGAAAGCGAAGAAGAGGATGAACTCCTCCGGCGGTGATGGCGAGCTGATGCCGAGAAGAGATATCGATTGAGAGGTGCAAACCTGGTGGGGAGGACGTCGAGTGGTGAAAAAGTTGAGTCCAAGAGATTTTTCTCAATTTTTCTATTTTGTTCTCAGTTTTTTCTTTTTTATATTAAATATCCTATTAATATCCTATTTGACTTTATCCCACATCATAGGTGGGATTTTTTTTATCTAACTTATGTCCGAATCATATTCAGACATATCTGAATCCAATGTTCTCCCAAATACTGGATAAGATAAATTTCTATGCTATCTAGAATTATATTCAGTTCACCAAACGTTGCTTTAGTCTATGGAAATTACTCCTTTGTAAATATGAGAAAATGACTCCCCTTACAATGAGAGAAAAAGGAAATATTTTTATCATAGTGCCTTTTTTCTTGGACAACCCTAAAATATGGGAAGACTACTCTTCACACTTTTCACCTATTCCTCGTTGGAAACCGGCTTCGTCCACGACTGCCACTACACTGGCGACATCTCTAGCGTTGGTGTTGTTTTGTTGTGGTTATATCATGTGAATTCCTTAGCCAACGTTGTTGGTACTTGATTCCGTCAATTCGGTGAGTCGTCCTTGTTTATAAAAGGGCCAAAATAGTAGAAAACAACAAAACTAGACAAATAAGTAACTTCGCAAAAAATAAACATTATATATATACAAACACGCATATGTATGAAAATTCATACATAAAAATCCGAGCCCATAACATGCAGCTTCGTGGGTCAGCCTGGTTTTCTATGGGAGCTCTCGGAGGACACGTCACCACCTTTCCCTCCTTCCGCCGGACCAGCCACCTCCACCGTCGCTGTCCGACCGCCTCCACCGGCGTCCTCCCTTTCGCAAGTTCTTTCCCCTCGATTCTGGTGAGTCATTTTGACCGTCATCTTTGAGTTTTTATCCCTGAGGATCCCGGTTCCGACACAGTGAGAGATGGCTGACCGTGGTTCGGCTCCGTCCCCGAGCCGGTTGGGGATTTTCGCAATCAAAGCTCGTTCCCGTGACGCCCTGTTGCCTTTGCCCCTGTTTTGGCCGAACCGTGAGGCTCGCTATTCCTCGTTCATACGCGCATTGGGTATGAACGAGCAATTGTCTGTCGATTTCGAGCTTTGTCGATTCGCTTTGAATCTGGGTGCGAGGTCGAGTCCTAGAACGGTCCATTTTTTCTCCTCCGTCTGTGCTCACAACGTCTTTATTAAAACGCCCAAACCAAGTCAGAGCATGGTTCAATCCGGTTCTGGACTATTTTGAGCATTTACGAGCATGTCTTTGTATTCATGAAAGGAACCTTCTACTGATTAAACGGTTACCATTTCAGTAAAAATCCTTGTTGTTGAACTCAAATTTGCAAATTATCTTTTACTTTGTTTCCGGGTTGCTTTCTGATTGATGTGGGTGGTGGTGATGTTCGGCTGTGAACGGCCGGTGTGATGGTGGTCGTGGGGAGGGTGTTTGGTTTTCTGGCGGTGAGTCGAGGTGGTGGAGATCAATGGCCGAAGGTCCGGGTGGACGGTGGCAAATGGTCGTGGGTGTAGATTTGTCATTGTTGTAGATTTGGTGTTTGGAACAAATGTGTAGAGTGTTGAATCGGCAATAAGGAAAGGTTTTGGGAAGAGCTATCTAGGACGTGTGGAAGTGAGAAAAATTTGAATGTGTTTATTTCGCGAAAAATAAACATTTTGAAAAACATTTTAAAAATATTATCGTTTCTGTCTTTTAGAAAATGTCGAATGAATTTTTTTTCATTATTTACGAAAATGCTAAATATTAATTATCGTCAATGATGAAATAATTTTTCATTGGTTAATTATCTTAAGCGATATTGAACAATCATTTTAAAGAAAATATTATTAAAATCATTAATTTTTCATTAAACAAATTGAGCCTTTGTGCACGCTTTTGGGCGTGTTTGGTTCGGCTTTGGGGAAATGCCTTTAGGAAAATGCAAATACTTTTAAAAGATATATATTAGTAAATTTATTTAAAAATTATATTAAAATAATTTGATTATAGATTAGATGCAAAGCTCAACTTTTGGCTTAGGGTTCTTTTAGGTTTTTTTTTTAACTTTAAATAATTTTTTTAATTATTGTAGTATTAATCATCTTCATTAATCAATAATCATTCTAGTATATTGATAAAAAGTTGGGCTATTGATTGTCAAAAGTTAAAAATGACAAAAAGAAAAAGGTGAATTTATTTGGTGGATGGTGAAGTGACCGATTGTAGATGCTAATTTTTTTGAGTAAGCGCCGCATATAAAAAGGGAGGTCCTCATCAAGAAAAATAAAACCAAGTTCCTCTCATACAAATTTAACTAGAAAGAGTCATTTCATAATAGAAAACATGGCCATCTATGTCCGGAAAAAAGAAATTCATTAATAAGAGGACTGGCATTCTGCAAATGCTGAATGCCCTTTCAGCATTTCAAATGTTAGCATTTGGTCAAGAACACCTCCAAATGATGAACCAAACACCAATTTTTTTTTTCCCAAGGGGCTTTTTGGACTAAAAGTCCCTTGGGAATGCTGAACCAAATGGGGCCTTTGTTTGTTCCCTTTTAGTAAACTTAGGCTAAACAAGTTCGGACCTAATTCGGTTTAGTAATTTTGGGCTTGATTTAGTCTAACTGAGTTTGGGCTGGTTTTTGAGTTTTGTGAGTTAGTTTAATTTGTTTGAGTTGAGCTTGCTTTTAGTAAGCCCAATCCTTTGATCCAAGTCTTTGTGTCCCTGGCCCAGAACCGTGAGACCGAACTACAGCCCATATTCGGACCAGGTCCTTGTTTTCAGATTTTTTTTAAAAAAAAACTATTAAAATGTGAAAGAAGAACATTTGACTTAAAAAAAATTAAAAAAAAATAAAAATTAAAAAAAAAATAGAAAATTGGTCAAGAAAAGGCCCAATTCTTGTCTTTTTTACTGTAATTAGTGCCCTCGCTTGTAAGCTTGATGGTTGGTTCGTATGTCTAACTTGCAAATCTTATTTGACCTTACATGTGATTGATTAGATGCACGTTGCGATCTTGATGCATGTCTTTCATTGAGTGGTCTAGGAAGGTAATTAGAGCTTGATTAGGAGTCGATGATGTTAGCCTATTGTTTTGTGAACTCAAGTGGGGATTAATGATCACTGACCATATTTAATGAACCCATATTTTATTTAGGAGATGGTGGGTTTTATCACTTTTATTTCTAATAATTGCATACAATCTAGAGGTAGAGCAGTTTGATGTGAAGACAACATTTTTCCATAGTGACTTAGAGAAAGATATTTACATGAAGCAATCAGAAGGATTTGTGGTCAAAGGACAAAAATGTTTTGATTGTAAATTGAACAAGTTTTTGTATGGCCTGAAACAATCTCTATGAATGTGGTACTAGAAATTTGACTCATATGTCTTGAAGCTAGGCTTTGTTCACCATGTTCCTGATCATTGTGTCTAAATGAAGAGGCTAGATGATGATTTTGTTTGTTATCTTAACCTTATATGGTGATGACATGTTCCTAGTTGAGAATAGTTTGAGAATGATCAGTACTGTGAAAGGACTATTGGTAAAACAGTTTGAGATGAAAGATTTAGGCCTTAAACTTCATCTTGAACATGTGGATAAAAAGGGAGCATGAGATTGGGAATTTGTAACTCAGTTAGAAGAAATGTGTTGAAGGTGTGTTGAAGAAGCTCAATACGGTGTACTATAAAGTAGTGAAGACCCTCATGTCTACAAGTTCTAAGTTAAGAGCACTCCAGTGTTGCAAGAATGAAGAGGAAATCAGAGAGATGGCAATTGTTCCATATGTAAGTGAAATTGGGAACTTAATGTATGCCATGGTGTGTACTTCTTTAGATATTGCTTAAGCAGTGGGAGTATTAAACTAATATGTGTCCAATCTAAGGAAAGAGCATTGGATGCTAGCAAAGCGAATACTTTGTAATCTTCACGTTACAAGTAGAAAGACACCAGAAGTGTCATAAGTTGTGTATAACACTTACTTTGATGCCAAATTTTTTTTTAGGATCACATAGGTGCTAATTTTTTTTTAAATGATCACTTAACGGCCAATTCTAATCACTTTAGTCGGAAATCTAGCGTGGCAATATTTAATACTTTTTCTGTTTGATGTGGCTTGCTAGAGGTTTGCATAAGTATAAAAATCGCCAAACGATGTCATTCAATTGCCTACACAACCTAAAATGATGTCATTCGTGACAAAAACCTAGCACTCAATTTCTTGCTGAACAACATCGTCATCCTCTCCCTCTCCCTCTCCCTTTTCTCTCCCTCTCCTCCTCTCCCTCACTCACCCCCTCTCTCTTTCTCTCTCTCTTCCCCTTCCATTTTTTCATTTAAGCTCTGCAACATCATGTGAAGGAGGAGGGATTGGGCCCGGAGGTTGCAGCATTGGAATTTTCCCTTAAGCTCGCACTTCTTTTGCTCGCGAAACTTTTGGGTTTGCTTTTGCTCAATCTCGAAGCCCTCGAAGATGTGCTGGCCATGGGTTTCTTTGGCAAGGGTTTGGACATTAAAGGGTTTTGTTTTGGCTTCAAGATTGATGGAAAAATGAGACAAAATTGGCATGAGTTCAATTTAGGCATTTTATCGAACATGTGGCAAGCAAATTCCTAACACTGTTTACATTCAACTACGGATGTAGCTGAGAATAGCAATGAATCTCACAGCGGCAAATGAAGCAATTTTTTTAGTGGAGAGGATGGTGGTGCTTGGCGTGGTGGGTGATGGCTCCATTGGAGTGGTGGAAAGAGGGAGAGAGAGAGAGAGTCGGAGCCACGAATACGACATCATTTTTTACGTCCACGTGGACTTGGTTTTTAAAAAAACATGTCATGTCATATTTTTTTAATTAACAAAGCCACATAATTAATTTCGCCAGAATATATCGCTATTGGCACTTAGGTGATCAGTTTTTATCCAATTTGACACTTAAGTGATCCGACGAAAACTTTTGGCACTAAAGTGAATGCTGCACTCAACTTATGGCAATTTTAGCATCCTTCTCCCTCGCGTTACATCTGACTTTGAGCTATGCTATGAAGGAAAAGCTTAAAGAAATAGCTAGTTTTAGAATTAAATGCTTTATGAGTGCTGATTAGGGAGGTGACACTAATAATATGAGGTTAACTAGTGGTTACATTGATTTCTTATTTGGTGAAGTTGTGAGTCAGATGAGTAAGAGACATAGCACCGTTATTTAATCTACTATTGAGGTAGAATACGTGACCCTTAGTCATGTTGCTAAGGAAGTGATGTGGTTGTGCAAATTGTGTAAAGAGCATAGTTTTATAGGAAATTTGTTCAAAAAGTCATAAACTTATTGCATATTTGTCAATTCAGTCCAATTTTAGTCAGAAAATGCTAACGTGGACGCCAGCAGTGTCATGTAGGACCACCGGTGCTGATGTAAACAATTTTAACAATATTATTATATTTTTTCTATTTTGTTCGCTTTTTTCTTTCTTTCTTTTCTTTTTGGCTTTCTTCTTTGCCTTTTCCGGTGGCCGGTCGACCACAACCAGCCTATTGGCCTCGCTTGCCATAGGCAAGGCCCAGCCGGGCAAGGGCTAGCCTTGACAAAGAGAGCCCTCACCCAAGCACAACCAAGCAATGGTCGCTTGGGCGAGGCCGACCTATGCCCAAGCCAGGGAAGCCTCGCCGAGCATCGGCTAGGCAACGACGATGTCAGGGAAGGTCGCCCTGACCTAGGCAAGGGCCGGCCTTGCCATATTTGGTGAGGAGAGCCCTTACCAGGGCTCGCCCTCACCCAGGCATGACCCAACAAAGGTCACCTACACGAGGCCGACTAGCGCCCAAGCTAGGGTGACCTCGCCCAACATCACCGTCGCTCGATCCACGCCCGTCGAGTCCACCTTGGCCTAGGCAAGTGTCAGCCTCGCCATATCTAGTCTGGGTGAGGCTGACACTTGCTTGGGCGAGGGCAAGCCTCGACGAGGGGTCCCCTTGGTAGATCTGATGAGGTCAGCCCTCACCTAGGCCAAGGCAGCCACGGCAGTTGATAGCAACCCTTGCTAGGCCGCGCTTGGGTGAGGGTGAGCCCAGGTGAGGGCTCTCCTCGCCAGATCTAGCGAGCTTGGCCCTTGACTAGGTCAAGGCGGCCTTGCCCAGCATCATCGTCACCTAGCCGATGCCTAGCGAGACCACCCTAGCTTGGGTGAGGATCAACCTCGCCGAGGCGACCTTTGCCTGGCCACTCCTGGGGGAGGGCTCCCCTCACTAGGGCTAGCCCTCACTCGGCCAAGCCTTGCCTATGGTGGGTGAGGCCAGTCGATTGGCTGTGGCCGGTTGGTGGCTGGAAAGGGTAAAGAGGAAAGCTAAAAAAAAAGAAAAATAATAAAAATTCAAAAAATATTAAAATATTATTCAAAATTGTCTATGTCAACGTGGCATCATTGCCATCCACATCAGTATTTTCCAGCCAAAATCAGTCAGATGGACTCAATTGGCAAGAGATGAAAATGTTTAAGAATGAATTGACAAAATTAAAATGTTTATGAGTGAATTAACAAAAATGCAATAGATTTAGGACTTTTTGGACAATTTTCCCTTAGTTTTACCCAAGGATAGTGAGTGTGATAGCCAGAGTGCTATATTATTGGCTAAGAATTATGGATTTCATGCAAGAATAAAGCATATCAACATACAATATCACTTCATTGGAGACAAAGCGAAACAAAAAGTTGTAGCGCTAAACAAAGTTGACTACTATTACATGTTAATAGTGCAAACTTTTTAACTGAGGTAGTTAGTGTAGAAAAGTTTGAATTGTGTACAATTGTGTTGGGTCTAAAGAAGCATGTGAAGTATTTACCAAATGGGAGAATGTTGGGGCATAATTCATACTCTCTAGAGATAAAAAGGCATGAGGGTCCCACTCTTGTAATTGAGAGTTGTAATAGAGAGGTAAGATATGCTAATCATAGTAAATCATCTACTAGATATAACCCTAGTTTAATAGTACACCAAAATAAAATCTAGTGTCTTGATTTCTCTCTTGCTTTTACTATCTATCCCATTGTGTTTGTGTGCTTCATCATAACGCCTTCAAGGCTATTTATAATTATAAAATTCGATTACTTAATTAATTTGTTTCATTTTCATCATGATTCCTTTTGTTTGATAAAGAGATATGGGGAGATGTATACAAAAAGTGCCTTAACTTATATTTGACACTCACTTTAATGCTGCAACTTTTAGTCGGCTCACTTACGTGCCACTTTTTTATAATAAAAAAAATATATCACTTAAGTGCCAACTATGATCTAAGTTGTCAAAAGTCTAATGTGGCAATATTTTAATAATTTCTCAATCCTACATGGCTTGTCAGGACGCCTAGTTAGCATAGAATCTCTAAACAATGTCATGTAATAAGTTTAAAAAGTGATCATTTTAGTGCTAGTGTTGAAAACAAAATGATCACTTTAGTGCCAATTATTGTTAAAGGTGATCACTTTAGTACAATCTTAATGAAAAAGTGATCACTTCAATGCAAAAAAAAATAAAAAATGCTTAAATGACGTCATATAGCAAGTTAAGAAGTGATCACTTTAGTACAAGTCATTGTAAAAAAATGAACACTTAAGTGTGAATTGTTGTTAAAAAGTGATAACTTCAATGCTAATCTTAATAAAATAAAATAAAAATGATCATTTCAGTGTTAAAAAATGCCACATCAGACAACATAGCCACATAATTAGCTAGAATTTCTCATTGGAGGCACTTAAATAATTGTTTTTCTCCGATTTTGACACTTAAGTGAGTTGTTGAAAAACTGTGTTACTAAAGTAAGTGCCGCACACAAATTAAGGCACTTCTGATGTACTTCTCCTCAGGGATATGTGCATTACAAGTCCTAAAACTTGTCATGAAAGTACAATTGAATCTTAAAACTTTTAAAATGGGCATTCAAGTCTTAAAACTTGCGAAATTGGTGTAATCGAGTCTTTCTATTAACACCTTCAATTTATCTAATGGAAAATGTCACTAGTGAGGTCGTCAGGCCCTCCAATGATGGGTGGCAATGGCAATGGTCATAGATGTGTTATGCCCTTTTTTTCCAGTTTTGTTTTTTTAAATTATTTTAGCATTTTTATTTTTTAATATTATTTAAATAATATCTAAAGGAAAATGAATAAATTTAATACCACGTAGAAAAGAGAAATCCATTTAAAATTGCCACGTCAGCATTTTCCATTAAAAAAATTGATAGTGTTGATGGAAATACTTGATTGCACCAATTAGATAAGTTTTAGAGTTTGATTACATATTTTGAAAGTTTTAAGACTCAATTATATTTTCGTTATAAATTTTAAGACTTGGTTGCACTTTTGCGATAAGTTTTAAAACTTGTAATGCACCTATCTCTTAGAATGTTTCGATAATAAAGCAAATATTTAGGAGTGCTTTACATGTCACTAGGTCAATTGATCATGTCCATTCATATAATGTTGTTGAGGCATGTACCTCAACAATTTACATTTGTAAGCTCTACGTTTATCGCTATCTCGGGGCACCTTTCGTCTACATGATTTGAAAGTCCTTGTTCTACAGATGGTGAGCCTTGCTCATTGGTTAGCACGTTGTCGATTTGGCTGGAGTCGCTTGACGGACTTGGCGGAAAGTTACTGTCTTCTAAAGTTTCAATAGTTGCAGTCACATTGCCACCATCTTCCATACTTCTATCTCTAAATCCGGCTTTCCTAAAAGTGTGGGAATTGAGGTCTCTTTGGTGAAATTGTCTTCCCAAAGCAATGGTTTTCTCCCATAATGAACCTGAAGAACTTGTTATGATGTGCCAATTTCTTTTGATGAACATGACCATGAAAATGAGGAGAGCTAAAACTGCAGCAACTCCAGCAATCAAGAATAGGCCCCAGAAACTGTCGAGACCCAAGCGGTTGGAAGAAATTGAGTTAGTCGAATCTGGGCAGTTAGTTTGTGATGGAAACCATGCATTTTCGATTTCCGTCATTTTAGGCCCTTCAGTTACGTTGAGGATTGCTTGTGAAATATCCGGCACTAGCGGAGACCCTTTACGGAAAACCTGTAAATCAAAAGAAGTAGGACATGAGATTTTTCGATCAAAGAAATAATGAAAAATCATAGTAATTGAAAATTTTGAGGGGAAAAAAAAAGAGAAATTAAGACTTACGAAGCCAAATCCAGCAGTTTTAAAGGTTGGGATCATGGTATATTTGTTGCAATATTTAGAAAGAACAAGTTTAATGTAGGGGACTTCGTCGAATGCTGCTGCGATCCCACCCTTTGTGCTTCCATTGGAAAGAAGTGCATCACATTCTTCAGGAGATTGATAAGATATAAGTCTAGAATCATCAAACTTCATTTGCTTTAGCATTCCATAAACGAAAGAGCTATCTAGGTATCCCACTTTTTCTCCACTTTTTAGGAGCCAATCCATATTAGTCACAGTTGGTTGAAGATTTTGCACCACCAAAAGAGAGCTCAAGCTTGCAGTATAACTTTGTGTTAGTATAAGTACCACGGAAACCCACACGATCACAACAAATCTGGCTAGGTTGCTAAATACTCTCTCCCCTGCAATCCAAATTAAGGGAAAACACCTAAATTATCTAAGAACAATATGTAAATTGTAATGTTCGATTGATTTATTAAAGTGATGGGTGATTACTTTGTGCAAAGACGATGGTTGAAAATGAGAACCAGAAGCTTGTGCCAACTTGATGCGCAGCAGGACCCCTGAAATCTTCGTTAATCTGGTGTTCAAGAATCCACACGACCAATGCTATAAACACAAAAAAGCATCCGGTTGTTAACCAAAGGTCCCAAGTGAGGGGCTTCAAGAAAACCCAAGCATTCTTGCTCTTGCTATCCTTGTATGGCACAAGCATTGCAACCCCCGATTCAGTGTACGGTAAGGTGAAGTCAACATATAATGATCTATTTGCAATGATCGTTGTATCACCCACTATTGCATCGTAATTCTGTTCCAACAAAAGGAAGGGAATGTTTTTTTTTTGTCAACCACATAACTTAGTAAGTTTCAACAGGTAATCCAACGAAATCAAGCACTTGCTCACCTGGTAAAACACTTGATCGATCATGTCATTGTAATTTCCAGCTTTAGTTCCATTAGGCAAGGCAAATGGAATAAGGTCATAAGCAACAGCATAAGGCAATTTTTCTATGACCGCTCGAAAGATGTCGATGCAGTATCCAGTGACTTGGGATGTATTTGTGCTAGGATCTTGAGTCACCTTCACAAATTGAGAGAAACCAACCTTCACAGGGACTAAAATTTTCAGCCTCTTCCCATTTGTGGGTATCTCCCATCCCTTAGGAACAGAGGTCAAATCTCCTGGCCATATTATCGATCTGAGATTACTCTTCGAAGTGGAATAGTTGCTTCTGTTGAATAAATGCAAATCTCTTAACAATCCATTTTCTAGCTCCCAAAACCCAACCCCTCTAGCTGCATTTCCATTGATATTAACGATCTGGAACACTGACGACTCTAGCTGCCCATTGACGAGTTTAAAATTTCCAGTGAGGCCCGTGAACGTCATATTAGCTAGTTCTTGGAGAAGTTTCTGACCATTTTGAGAGACCCCTATACTATCGAGATCCGTTGCATTTGTCGAAGCATTCAACATCTGGAAGGTAAAATTCGTTGCACCCATTTCCTCGATAGCCATTGCCAGAGCCCGAGTAGCATCATAAGCCCTGTATCCGAAAATGTTCAACGCAGGATTAAGGATGGATGGATTGTCTTGCTGGAATTTCATCTTCCATCGGAACATGAAGTTGTCGAGGTTTGGTGTGTTTGGGATATATGTCTGGATGCCTAGTACTCCTTGCATCGAACTAGTGACAACAGATGAAACCACAGAACTCAATCGGTCAGTGATCCCATTAGTCAAGATCCACACATAACCTTCGCTCATCATTCCCACCTCTTTTGCTTTGGCGAATAGCCGAGAACCGAGGGTAGGTAACATGTGCACGATGAAGACCCTCGTTTGCATCGTCATTAACTTGTAGAGTTCCTCTTGGATTTGATCATCCGTGGCCGAAGGAGAAATGATGCTCCTATAGGGCACTTGCGTGCTGACTTCTCTCAAAGCATAGGTAAGAGAGAGTATGATGCTTTCTCCAAACTCGTTGTCCACATATATGAGGACCGCTTCTTTCCAGCCAAAAGCTTGGATGACTGCGCTTATGGCATTCACTTGGGACGACTCATTTTGTACGGTTCGAACGAAGTATGGACTTCGAATCGAACGGAGGGAAGGATTAGTAGCAGAAAAAGAGATGATGGGCACATGAGATTTGTTTCCAAGGTCAATAATGAAGTCTGCTTGCACCAAACCTTCAGGGCCTATTATGGCTTGGACTTGCTTATTCTTTATCAAATCAAGCGCTGCAAGGGTGATGCAGAACATATGGTGAAACAATAACAATACGGCAGATAATGGAAATTCTAAAACATAGTACTGATCAGAAGTCAATGAAAATTTGATGTAATATTGCGAAAGTAGAAATGTTTAAGAAAAAGAAAAATAGGAGCTTGAAGTTGGAAAAGGGCTTGTAATTAATGTTACTTAAAGATAGAAATTGTTTGGCAAATGATATTGCAAACCTACCGTGAACTGATTCTTTCAACTAAAGTTAATAAAGAACAAAATGAAAGTGGTTAACGTCGAGTCAAATCTTCTTCATCGTTAAGCTGACCTCTTGATCTCATCGCATCAGAAAAATTCCACTCTAAAATCCAAGCCAGCTTTCATGTATTGAAATATGAGATGATAGAGAAGGTGGACTTTTCAATTCCAAGTCAACTTTTGACCGACACCAATCGGTACTGAGAAATTATTACATGCTCAGTAAATCCTCTGTTGATCAATACCATTTCAACGAGTAATTACGTGGCTCTTACCATGGGACTCATATGACGATAAATCATCGAGTCAACATAGTTTCAATGGTGCTGCATCCTTGAACGCACGAAACAAAATGCCGAGAAAAAGTTTAGTAGATCGGAGATTTTCAGTTAGGGCGTGACCGAAATAACTATCTTCGTCAGGTTATCCCCAAGATAGATTCTCGCCAATATCGTTTCTTGATATAGCTTTTGAAAAGTAAAGCTCCAAGAATTGGAAGAAATTAAAAAGAAATAAATAAAATGGATGCAAGGTCAAATGTTACGCTCAAAGACCAGCCGTCGATTGACCAAATCCCACGAATCTTCTCGGTTCTCAAGCTAAGCGTCAAGTTATCAAGTGTGGAAGAGAACAAGTTGAATCGTAAGTACTGACTTTGTGTTATCTTCGATTCTATTAGAAGATAATAATGACTTCTTTCTCACAATGATTAAGCCCCCCTAGAAAATAATGCTCTCATTAACTTTGAAAAGTTAAAAAGGAAAGAGAAAAAGCCATAAGAAATTCCAAACTATGCTTATTGTAATATATTTACTTTGAACTTTTTTTTTATGACATCAAAAACTCAAATTATACCCCTTGTGGCACATTTACTCTCTCTCTCTCTCTCTCTCTCTTTTCTCATAACATAAAAAACTTCAAAATTGTATCTCTGTGATATATTTACCCTTCATCATGGTTTTGTTAAATAACTTTTTAGCCAACGCAACTAATTTTTATTTCATTTAAATCATATGAATACCGTGTCAATATTACTTGCTTTTTGGCATTCATGTAGGCAGATTTTTAATGGTTTTCATTGGTAAAATTTCAATAGAAGGTAAATGTATCACACATGTATATGTTTGGAATTTTTAATGTTCCAGAAAAAATTAAGATAAATGTGTCATAGTGGTCACAATTTAGGATTTTTGATGACTTTTGCCCAAAAAAAAAAAGTTATGTGATAGATAGTTGACAGGATAAGTATATAGAAGTGTCAAAAGTTGTATATGGCACTCACTTTAGTGCTAAAAGCATTTTTTGAATCACTTAAGTGTCACTTAAAAAAAAAAGGTCAGTTAAGTGTCAACTCCAATCTAGGTCGCCATAAATCCGATGTGGCTATATTTTAAAAAAATTTCAATCCTACGTGGCTCGCTGGCGTGCCTAGTTAGCATATAAATCCTAAACATCATTGTCAAAAGATTGTAAATAGTGATCATTTGAATGTCAAATTTTATTTCAAGTGATAGCGATCACTCCAATGCCAATAATGCCATGTGGAAATGCCACATGGACTGAAGTTTTTAAAATTTGTCAAATCATATTATAATTTAATTATAAATGACACATAATCAATTTGGCCCAAATCTATCGTTGTTGGCATTTAAGTAATTGTTTTTTTTTCCTGATTTGGCACTAAATGAGTTGATAAAAAATTTTGGTAATAAAATAAGTGCCGTACACAACATTTGACAATTCTAGTATTCTTATCTCAACAGTTGATAGACAATTCTAGAGGATGAGGCAATTCTTTGATGGCCTCGGTCGTTCTTCTTGGAGCTTTGGAAACTGGGCTTGGACAAGCTCTGATGCGAGAATGCAGATTGCTATGTATGTGGTCGCTCTGCTGAAGATTTGACTGGGAATTCTTTTCAAATTTCAAATATAAAAAGGCTGAAGTTTTCAAATGATTGGCAAGTACGTCATTATGAACAATAATTGGTTTTATCTTGCATCACACAGACAGCTGCATAAAATTCTTTATCTTCTACGAGAAGACGTGTATTAACCCAAAACCAAACCACTTCCAAGTTCAAGCAGAGATTAACCAAAACGAACTTCAACACTATCAGCAGAAGTGCAAAAGTTTTTAACCCAGAAACTGGTGTCATCGTATAATTCTGGACAAGCATCATGACCAGTCAATAAATTAGAGAGAGAGAGAGAGAACCTGCAGCAGCAGCAGCAACCTCATCTTGTTTGGAATCTCTTACGTTGAGGACGAGCCTAGTCTTGTAGGAAGGGTTTGAACTATAAAAGTCGGAGAGAGACATGTTAATACAGCTCAATCCCATCTGAGCCCCCCTCGTCTCCAGATCAAGAACCACCCCGATGTTTACTCCGATGATTGTAGCGTTGTTGTTGTTGCCTTGCCCCACCGCTAGGCAAGGGCCATCGCTGGAGGTCATGATGATGGCGAAAAAGGAGAGGGCCAACAAGAGGAGCTTTTCAGCATTGAAGGAGATTCTTGGTGGAATCATTGAAAAGGGTTTCGGAGAAAACGCGAATGTGTGTTTGTTTCGCGTGTGAGAGAAAAAGGGACATGGAGGATGTGAGGATGACGACGATGTATTTATAAGGGGGAAAAGCTTTGAAAAGTAAGACAAAGCATGGAGAGCTTCCATTCAAGGATTGATCGACGTGGCCGGGACCCATATGGGCTTATGTACTATTAAAAAATATCTCGATTTTGGACTCGAAGCAAAATTTAAATTTTAGAAATAAATAAATAAAAGAAGCAGACAATATTTGTTCTGGGATATTGACCCAAGGAAAAAGAAGATATTTACACAAATTCTATTCTAAGTTGGTGTTGGATTCCGTGCCTGAGGACTTAGATGAGGAATTTTGGTTTAACATTGACCAAGATATTTTACATGCTTTCATGTATAAGAATCTCCTCTTGGTTGGATGTCAAGGGCCGCAGCGTGGTTTTCAATCCGTTCATTTCTAGAAAGAGAGAAAAGTCTTGAAATTTCATTTCTAACCGAGTGTTTGGGGGTGGATTTTCCTCCGCAATTATATATCAATAATTTTAGGGTTGAAGTCAATTAAATCTTATGGTAAGATTTGTTAACTCTTTCGTAAAATTGAGAGATTATTTAGTGAAAAAATTATAGGATTAAACATTGCGTGAGTTATTTAGTGTAATTAAGATTTAAGAAACACCAAGAGTATTTGAGTAATTCAAACATGGTTGTAATTTTCATAATATCACTTAATTTATAGTGAAATTCATTGCTGCTCACTTTATGGACGTAAGTCACTACAGTTGAATCATGTAAATCTGATAGTCAGATTTATTTTATTGTTCGATTATTTGCTTTCACAACACACACCATGCAAAGAGATAAGATGACATCCAATAGTATTGACAGTTGATGATCTTTTTTCAATTTTTAATTTTGGATGAAGAATCCTAACCATTCTTTAACCCCATGATTGTTTATACCACCATTTTATTGCTGCTATTTCCATCTTGTTTTAAACAATGGATGATAGAACACGAATCAAGTGCTAGAAGCAACTCGCATTTAAGACTAAGAAAAGTAGGGTCTCCGATGTGATGCATATAAGACGCATCATCCAATGATTTTTGATGAATTTTGTATGTCCAACGTGGAGGACTTGACCACTTGGGATGGAGTTAATCTAACATGCAAAAGCTCGTGCAAGACCACAAGAAATAAATCGGTAAGTTGAAATATTCTCTAGGGATAGGTGTACTAGAAGTCGTAAATTTGTCACGAAAGTTACAATTAAGTTATAAAACTTTTAAAAAGTTCAACTAAGTTTTAAAACTTATTATAAAAATGTAATCAAGTTTTAAACTTTCAAAAAATACAATCAAGTTATAAAACTTGTCATGAAAGTGTAATTAAATTCTAAAATTTTCAAAAAGTATAATAAATTGAAGGACTTAATTTGACAAATTTAACAAGTTTTATGACTTAATTGCACTTTTTAAAAATTTTAGGACTTCATTACATTTTTATAA
The DNA here is from genome assembly GCA_028830015.1 of Eucalyptus grandis x Eucalyptus urophylla. Taxonomy (NCBI): domain Eukaryota; kingdom Viridiplantae; phylum Streptophyta; class Magnoliopsida; order Myrtales; family Myrtaceae; genus Eucalyptus; species Eucalyptus grandis x Eucalyptus urophylla. Next base: position 24,776,693 of record CM054189.1, on the reverse strand, counting down.
TGAATTTTAGGACTTAATTACTCTTTTTGAAAGATTTAGGATTAAATCGTATTTTCATGATAAATTTTAGGATTTTCAATATACTTATCTTTATTTTCCCTTTGGACATGGTCGTACTTAAATTAAATGCGATGGATGATGATGGGAGTGTAGAGTCTCTCTTTCTGTTGGCCCCTTCCATGCGTACAAAAGCATCACATCATAACTTCTTGTGAGGGGTTATATCATATTTATTAATCTTGACTTTTCACGAAGTGTTCGATATTATGTGACCCATAATGACTTCTAAGTCAATTCTCTCTACTCAAAATGGCTTTTTCTTCATGATCCATGACCATTAATCTTTCTCCACACAATGTGGAGATATCAAATGATTCATGACGTACCTTCCACGCTCGTCCATGGAATTCTAAGTTATAGGCAACTCAGGATGAAAGTTCATCAAATGGGCCAATTATGCAAGTCATGTCACAATATATCATAACAATTTCTAGGAAAATTTGTATCCTTCATGGCGCTCATCGACAAAATTGAGTTCGGACTTTTTCATACGGTTACTCTATTCCACACGGAGTCCTTTTCATTTCACTATCCATGTACTTTTTTTTTTGAACTAACTATCCATGTACTTGAGAAATAATTTTTTTTTGCAACGGAGCAGTGAAAAATTAATTTGAGATCATTCATCGATTTCCATTCCAACTACTATCGACTAGCTAGGACAAAAATTCCTCGAACGTGCCAATCATACGAATCATGAAGGAGTCAAAAGTAACAACAAATGCGAACAATTTCTCAAAAAATTTGTATCTTAAATGAAGCTTAACGAGGAAATAGCCGAGTTCACGTGAAATCCTTTTCATATCACTGTCCATTTACTTGAGCTGTAGGATTTTTCACTATGGAGTAGTATGACACCAAATAGAGAGAGCCTACTGAACAAATATAGTGATACTATCTCCCAATAAATAAACAAATGAAAACATAGCATTTCTCTGTATTATGGGCTTTATTCACAACAAAGTTTGAATAAATTCATAAGCGCTTATTTTATGTGTTTGTCCAATTCAGTATTATAGTTTATACTAGTGAAATGTCCGTGTACAAGTCTAAGATTACAAAATCATATCTTATTAATATCTAAATTGTAGCGAACCCGTGGGAGCATGGTTTGGCGAAGTACGTGTCAACCTGACCCAAATTCCTTTAAAAAAAAAAGTGTTAATTTGCATCTGCATATTATTATCATTTTTTTTCATTCAATAACGTTTGGCCCACATAAATTGCATTCTAATTAGACTAGTGCTAAATGGGTTAAAAATAGGCAGGTTTCGAGCTTAATAAAAAATTATCTTGACCAAGCCCGTGGGAGCATGGTTTGGCGAAGCCCATTGATGACCTATGGTGACCGAAATTTACGTGTGATGCGCACACGGGAGGTACCAAACTAGTAAAATAAGATCCTAATTCCTCACCCAACATAAACCCTCTTTCTCTTAAGATCTAGGGTAAATTAACACTATATATGTCATACACACTAATCTGACAAAAAAAATAAATCTTATGCTAGATATTTGTTGGGTATCTATATTTTTCTATTGATATTAATATGACACCAATATCAATATATAAGTGATAAAATTGCGACTAATCTTCAAAAACATCTATGTACGAAATTATATAAATTGAGAACCATTTATTGAATACCCCTTGGTAGAGAGGAAAATAAGTTTAGGGATATTACTTAAAAGACAAGCCTACAACTCATAATTAGGCACAAGCTCTCCCAAGCCGATACCTCATGCAATGCTGGGGTTTTCATAAAAGTTTTTTAATGAAGAGTCACCACTAACCTATTAGGGTCGGCTAGAAATCAAGTGAAGCATGTAAGTATACTTCACTTCCTACACAACCAATGAATCTAGGGTAGATAACTTGATTACACTAATTAATCAATTAATGCATTTTTCGATATCTAATATGGGTTATTTCAAGAAGATTTTTTGTTAGGCAGTTTGGATCGATTTTAAACAGGTGATTATGCGGGTGTGTAATCATCAAAATGACAAACAACAACTAAGGTAACATTTAATAAATTGCATTGGGAGACTATGGATCTAACATTACCAAATAAGGGTATGTCGTCTTGAACTAAGTAAAGGGAAACCATAGTCAATATATTGAAAGTGCGCAATCAAAAGGGTTCATTTTTAAGGACAATCATAATCCCATGATAAAATCGTAAGGGCCTATTCAATTTTGAGCACAATTGTCTTATCAAAGATTTTCACACAATTTAAGAGAAGGCTACCCAAAAAGACTATTTTTAAGCTATTTTAAGGAATTCTAAATTTTTTTATAGATTTTTTGAACTTTTATAATTTTTTTTTTGTGATTTTCTGAATAAAAAAAAAATGTAATTTGCAATTATCATTATTTTTTAATTTTTAATTTTTTTAATTTTTTTTAATTTTTTTTAAATTTTTTTTCATATTTTCTTTAATACGAAAATTGGGCTGCGACAAGCCTTCAAGTCATGCCTAGGACAAATGAGCCATTGTAAAAGGCCCCCTACCTTAATTAGAAACGAAGCCAACTTTCTAATAAACAAGCCCAATCCGGATCGAACTATACTAAGCCCAGCCCATACTAACTAGACCAAACATGTCCGAATCCATCGGCCTAAATAAACCCCAACCTTATTACACCAATTAAGCTCATGCCCTCTCTTCTTTTCTCCAAGCCATCTTCTTGCTCCTTGCTCTAAACGAACTGAGAAGAGAGACCACACGCACAACCATGGCCGAGGCTCACCACACCAGACAATGAAGAGACTCTACTTATCGTTGATTGGTATGACCATCATTGGACCGCCATAGCAAGCGACTTCTGGCCACCGGACAACCATTCATCTCCACCACTATTCGCACAGGGCTCACACTTGCAGTCAAACCACAATTACAAAGAACATTCACAGGACTATGGCAAAGCACAAGATAAACGACAACCAAAATTTTGGGAGATTTGGAGACTAACAAATGTATTTAGCAATTAATAGAAACTTTATACTGGACACAACACATTAAGGTCTACACGAGATTTTACCTTGTGCCTTTTAGGGTCTGCATAACTTTTATGATGGCTTTGCGTTGTCTTGAGACATTCTCGAACCAACATGACTTTTCTCTTCCAACTACTAAATGAATTCAAGGTCAGTTAGTCTTTTCTCACCGACAACATCCTAAGAAACAGGAGTTCTACATTTTCAGCCATACAAAGCTTCAAAAGGTATCATCTTCATGCTGAAATGATAGATGTTGTTATAAAAAAAAAAAAAATCGCCGAATGTAGATGTCCACACCAAGGACCACCAAAGTCATTAATGTAGGGTCTCAACATATCCTCCAACTTCTGGATTGTTCTCTTTGACTGTCCATTTGTTTGTGAGTGAAAAGTTATACTGAAATTGAGTTTAGTACCCAACGCTTCTTGGAAACTTTTCTAAAACTTGGTATAAATCTAGGTCTTTGTAAAAAACAGTGTACATTGGGTTTTATTATTTGATTAACATATCATTCACCATTTCTTCAAGTGAAAGGCCAAATCGATATGATAAAAAGTATGTAGATTAAGTCAATCAATCAACAATCACCCATATAGTATTCTTACTAATTGGCATCCTTAGTAGACAAACGATAAAAATCCATGGTGATATGCTCTCACATTCATTTAGATATTTTGAGGGGATGTAACTATCCACCTAGTTTCTAATGCTCAATTTTCACATTCCAACACATCAAATACTAATCGGCAAATATTACATTATCATTCTTCTTGTTAATTCACCAAACGTATTCTCTCAATCAAGATGCATTTTAGTGACCTTCGAATGAATTTAGAATATGGTGCTATGAGTTTCTTGCAATATCTCCTTTTTGAACTTCAAAACATTGGGAGCACACAACTGATCAAGAAACCTCAAGAATATGCTTGTCTCCCAATTTGTCCACTTTCTTTGATTTTTCTTTATATGTGATTCTTTGTTATATTTATACTTGATTATGTCGACGAAATGCCAATATGATGAACCTATACTTTCAAGTCCAACTTGCTCATATCCTCAACAATAGACTTCCAAGTAATGAGTAAAGTCATGCTTTGAGGCATTTGCTACTATGTTTGCCTCGCTCTGTTAATGGACAGATAAATCATAATCTTTTATAAGCTCCCACCATCTCCTCCTCTGTCTCATGTTCAATTCTTCTGGATTAAAAATGTACTTTAAGCTTTTGTGATCCATAAATAGTTCACGTTTTTTGCCATAATAGTAATGTCGCCATGTGATTCTAACTGTCTACATGTATAAGCCCAATTTTATCATTTTGCATCACCAAAATCTTGAAATTCGCTTCCCTTTTTTTTCAATCAATTTCTAAATAGTCTCTAATATCTCCAAAGTTTGCATAGCATTTGCATGTAGGCGTGTTGAATGTTTTACGTGGTGAGCGTGTGACAAGTTTGCCTAGCATTCATGCCTAACAGTGCTGACGCCGACATCGGCGTCTGTGGCAACATACAATATAGGACATTTGAGGTAATCTATGATGTGCCCAGTGGACATATTAGGTTTGGCGCCAAAGTGCTGCTCCCAAGATGAGCACGGTTGACTTGGGTTGCACTCGGGATTGTTCAGAAGGAGTCGTTAAGTGTACGCTTTACTGGTAGTTGCTTAGCTTGAGGAATAACAATGAATGCCATTCTCTTTGTTAACTCAAGTCGAAAAATGCTACATCGTGATTGTATGATGCAGTGACTTTTGTGATTATCCATTCTCCGTTTGAAAGAAAGAAAGAGATAATACGTAAATTTATAACGACATTACCATTTTATTGTGTCTTGTGGTGAAAGTTCCATTGTCTTTTTCACGCTATAATGAAAGTTATTTGCAAGATCATACCCTAACATCATGCATCACCTGGGGTTCATATGACACTTTACATACTGTACCGAGTCTGGTGATCCATTTCATGGCATCGCCTAGAAATCAGATCCAACTGAACAAGATAAGATGTTAGATTGATTTCTTATAAAAAAACTATAACTTATGTATAGATCAATGATGACATGGCAAGTATGACATGTCGGGTAATGACATTTGTATGACATGGATGTGCCAAGATCACAAGGTTCTCACGACCAAGGGATCATGCATGATTGAGGAAGACCTCGCAAGATCACCCAGGGTTTTTACAAGAGCTTCTGGAATATTCTAAGGACGAGCGAGACAGTAAATGCGCCAAGGATCTAGAACTCTCTTGGCATAAATGCCGGTAGGTGGTAGGTTAAAAGGTACAATCTCATCTGCCGGATTGAAGGATAACCAATGGTCATAATCCGAGCGCCTCAAGTATGAGAAGGGGTGTCATTCTCCTCGTTGTAATCATCCAGCCATATCATAATTAAAGTTTCATTCCCTTGTTCAGAGCTTCTCTTTATAGAAACTTTCTCTCTCTAAGATCCGGTTAAATGAGCAAGTGAGCGATCGATCCCAAGAAAGGCTTGGCTTAGGCACTCCAATAATCCCAAATGACCAAGAGAGCCTAAGTCACTGCACAGTCTCAATCCCAAACGATCGGCTAGTGACAAGTAGTATCAAAGCAAAAAGAGAGATCCATTTCAGGAGATTGAAAAGCACCAATTGTTTGAGAGAATGTCGAGCTAAGAAGTTGTCATGGATGGAGAGGCAGTCCAAGTCAAGGAGACTTGTAGCCGAACCAAAAAGAAGGTAAAGCCTTGACGGACGCCATGGCTACACTCGATGAGAAGCTCATGAAGGTGAGAAGTACCATGGCTAAGTTCATGGAAGGGCTCAAGGATGTTTTAGGGATACTTGACCATGAAAGTTCTCTCAGGGTTCTCAACCACAGACATGTTATCACTTCACCCCCCGAACGAACCTCGTGTGAGTTCACTTAATCGCGATTGTGAACTCTCCCAAGTTCGTATTTCGTGTGATAACGAAAGGTTTCGTGACCCTACCTTGACGTCGTGGTATGTCCCAATCTACTGTTTTACGATCGAAAGGAATCCAGACGTAAATGTGAGTTTGAGGGTATTTTTAACAACCATGATAGCCCTCTTGAGATGTACATCCACCAAAGATGACATCACTTCATCTTTATTGGCTTCACCATCTCGTGTATGCTAAATTACAATTGTTAACCCTTTTTTAAGGTTCATACCCCTCACGACGAATTCATCTATACGATCTAGTTTTTTAAGACAACCTAGAAATAAGACGGGAGTCACCACTAGTTTCGTTATTTAAAGTTGGCTAGAAAACCCAATCAAGGGTCAGAAGTGTTCCCTCAATTCCTACGCAATTAAATATCTAGGTTCGGGAACTTGGGTTATGCTAATATTTCTATTAGCACCCTTTCGATACCAATTTTTCAGGATCGTTTGTCCTAAACTAGATGATCATGCGTGGTTGGTTGTTTTTGTGTAATTCTAATTTTAGAAAATGTGAAAGAAAGCAATCAATTGAATTGAAATTGCAAGACAGTAAGTAAACAATCAGGGAAAACAATAAATCTATCATCCAATCCTAAGAAAGATAAAAAGAGAAACAAAACTAAAGGACAAGAAAGAAAAGAACTCGCAACTCGTCAGGCTTTTATATAGACAATAAGAAACCTGAGACACATGTCGAGGATGAATGGTACGAACAAACAACTTTCAGAAGGAATTTTTCCTAAATGAGCTAAGTATGATTTTATAAAAAATTAGATAACAACGACTTCTCCATCTTTTGGTTCCATCATTCGAAATGTAAACGGCCATCCAAGCTCGCATGCACCTACGAGCACCTCAACCTTGGCTTCCAACTTGTCAAGGACTAGTTCTCCGTCACAAGCCACCGCAAACCGCATGAAAGGAAGACGTGAAAGCTAAGTGTTTAGTCTTGGTAAGACCCTATTTGTTTGTTTGTTGTCCACCATTTCGTTCAACAATATGTAGCTCATGTTAACATTTGAATTTTTGTCGATATTTTAAGTATCATTTATTTTACAAAAATATAAAAAATATTTGTAAAAAAGGGATGAAAATGAATTAAAACTATAAAAAATATAAAAAAGAATAAAAAAGGACGAATAAATATGAATGAAAATGATATAAAATAATGATTTCGAGCGGGCCAGCATGTTCGGCCCACTTGTCTAAAACTTTCGGCTCACCCCTTGACCCATTTCCCTAATTCCCTTCCTCTCTTTCAGCCCATTTTTCTTTAATTCTTTGAGCCCACAACTTGAACCCAAGAAGGCAAGAAAGGAGCCCAGCCCCTGTCCCCCATTCTCTTGCACAAGGCTTCTCCTTCCCGTCGTTCCCACTCAACTCCCTCTGTCAAGCAATCCACGATAAAAAATCCCATCTCTTTTCCCGGAAGTTGGAAAAGATTATCACAACGTTGAGCGCAGATTTGTCTCGTCTCCTTCCAATCTCTAATGATCTTGACGTGGGTGAGGTGTCCAAGTTACGCTTCCACTGTTCTGCAGGCTTCGTGGGAAGCTTGGCTGAAGGTCTGGGCAGAGGGAGAGAGCAAGCTCGAGAGGGAGGGACGGAAAGAGCGAAATAGGGAGCCGAGCTACGTTCTCGACTCAGCATTACCCGACCATCCCGGTCGCAAGCCGACGAACCCTAGCTGACACACTCGAGCCCGTGGGCCCCCTCTTCTGAGGATCTCGATTCGGCAACATCGCGAGGCAGTCGGCCATAGCTCGACTCATCGTGAGCTCGCCCTATAACTGCCATCTCCGAGCCAGGAAGGGATTTCTGTGATTGAAACTCATTCTCATGAACTCCTTTTTGCCTTGGTCTGTTCTGTTTTAAGAAGGAACCGAACTTGGTGTCTCCAGTTCTTGAGCGATTTCTTTTTAACTGAGTCGGCATCAATATTCCCTGGTGATATTTTTGTTTTAGACCCAAGTTCAAGTTCTAAAAATGTTCGATATGTTCGGTGTTCACCATATGTTCGCGGGAATGCCCGAACTAAAACCATTCCTTTTAGTCCCGCGTTCTTATTTATTCTAAGGATTCATAAATGCCTATTAATTGCCGAATACATTTGTTAGTCAAATTTCATTTCTACCAAGTCCGTATCTCCTAGAATTTTGGTTGTCATTCGTCTTGTGCTTTGCCATAGGCCCTGTTTGGTTTAGCTTTGCAAATGGGCTTTGAGGCTCTAAAGTCCCTTGGCCAAATACAAACGCGTTTGGTTCGATTTTTTGAGTGACTTTGGCAAGATGCAATTGTATCTCCAAAGGACCCTAAGGCCCTTAGTCCAAAGGAGGCCTAGAGGTCCGGACCGGTTACTATTCACTTCACAGTTACTGTTTATCTGCGAGGAAAACCACTGCACGGAGGCCGACGATCGCCGGCCAAGGGGGTCGTGCGCGACGGCAACCGCAGCCTAAGGGTCGCCTGACCCCGGTGACCGTCGCTGGACCTCAGCCGATGCCTAGGTCACGCGACGTTAGGTGACGGTCACTGTGGTTGGGCGACCCTAGGCAACGACCGCTTGAGGTCGCCCGACCTCAGGAGGCTATCGCTTGGGTCACGCGAACCCAGGCGACAGCCGTTTGGGTCATGCGAACCCAGGCAACGGTTGCTTGGGTCGCGCGACCTCAGGCGACCAGGTGACGGCCTCAAGGTTTGCACGACCTTAGGCGGCCATCCCCTGGGTCACGTGAACCTAGGCAGCCCAGGCGACGGCCGCCTAAGGCCGTCCCCTGGGGTCGCCCAACCTCGGCAACCGTTCGGGGGCCAGATCCGGCAATCTGGCAGCCAGATCCGACGATCCTCGGGTCGGACTTCAAAAAAAATATATAAGTGTATTTTTGTTTTTTTAATTTAATAAAAGTCAATTACAAATACAAATTTTATCAAACGGTATTTTGGCTAAAGTTATTTTTCAATGCAAATTTTACCAAACGATATTTGCATTTCGGAAAACCCCTTTCACCCAAAAGTATTTGCATTTCTGCAAACGCATTCCCCAAAAATTGAATCAAATGGGCCCATATTCCTATGAATGTTCTTTGTATTTGTGGTTTGACAACGAGCGCAAGCCCTGTGTGAATAATGGTTGAGATTACCAGCTGTCCGGTGGCCGGAAGTCGCTTGCTATGGTGGTCTGGTGATGGTTGTACCAGTTAGCGATGAGTAGAGTCTCTTCACGGTTTAGCGTGGTGAGCCTTGGCCATGGGTGTGCGTGTGGACTCTCTCTTATCAATTTGTACTGAGTAGAGAGCAAGAAGGTGGCTTGCAGAAAAGGAGAGAGGATATGGGCTTAATTGGTCTAATAAGATTCGGGTTTATTTAGACTGATGGATTCGGACTTGTTCGGTCTAGTCAGTACACGCTGGGCTTTGTATAGTTAGATTCATATTGGGCTTGTTTATTAGGTAGTGCATGAGAACTTTTCTATTTCTCATGGTTTCTGTTCTTTTGTTCCTTGGAACAAAAAAAGAACAGAAACCTGTTTGGTAATGCCAAGTTGTTTTTCTATTCCCGAGAATAGAAAGTTAGCCTGGGAATAGATTTGGAGCAGAAACGAGAAGCAAAAAAAAGTTGATTCTTGTTTTAAGGAACAACTTCTAAAAATAAGCTAATTTTCTTTTTTTATTTTTATTTTATTTCTCTTTCTTGCTGCGGCTATTGTCAACCGCCTGGAGCCACCGCTGGCCGTTGACCACCGCTGTTGTCGGTTGCCGGCCACCGCCGGTCGTCAGCCACCGCCGCCATCGGTTGCCGGTTGCCGCCCACCACCGGTCACTGCCCATCGCCGCTGCCGCCGCCGTTGAATGTCGCCACCACTGCTGTACGACCGCCGGCCGCCGACCGTCACTGTCAACCGTTGCCGCAAGCCCATTGGCCGCCCCCTCTCACGACCGCCCGGCCGCCTCGGATGGCCGGCGGTTGTCAGCGGTTGATGGGCTTACGGTGGCGGTCGATAGTGATGGTCGGCGGCTGGCGATCATGCAGCGGTGGCGGCGGGCAGCAGCGGCGATCCATGAGCAAGAAAAAAAAAGAATAAATACAAAAAAGAAATTGTTGTGTTATCAAACGCATTTCTATTCTTTTTCTATTCCAAGAGTAGAAATTTTGTGTAGTTACAAAATGGGTTCTTTTACTCAAAAATTGTTTCCCGGAACAGAAATAGAAAAGAACTATTTCTGAAAAAAAAAACTCTTCCCCAGAACAAAAGCGTTGTCATGTGCAGCCTAGTAGGTTGGGGCCTTTTATAATGGCTCGTTTTGTCATTGGCCCGTCTTGTAGGCTTGTTGCAGCCCATGTTTGGACTAGGCCCTAGGGCCTAGCCCGTCCCTATTTTTCAGATGAAAGAAAATGCGAAAATATTAAAAATAATTAAAAATATTTTAAAATTCCAAAATTTTATTTTTAAAAATTTTGAAATATAAAAAATAAGAAAAATTTTAAAAAATCTTCAAAAATTTAGAAAATACATAAATTTCAAAAAATAATAAAAACAATAAAAAAAATTAAAATTCCTCAAAACAACTTTAAAATTGTCTTTTTGGGTTGCCTTTTCTTCAAATGTGCGAAAATATTTGATAAGAAAATTGTGCTCAAAATTGAACAAGCCCTTATGTCTTTACCATAGGATTTTTATTGTCCTTAAAAATGAACGCTTTTGATTACGCACTTTGAGTATGTTGACTATAGTTTCCCTTTAGCTTAGTTAGAGATGACGTACCCTCATTTGGTAATGTTAGATACTTGCCCTCCCAATTTAATTTATTTAACATCATATTGGTTGTTGATTATTATTTTAATAATTGTGCACCCGCATGATCATCTTACATGTTAGTGGATAAGTCTAAAATTGATTCAGATTACCTGACAAAAATCTTCTTGAAATGAATAAGATTATGTATTGAAATAGCACTAATTAATCAATTAATGTAACTAAATTCTCGACCCTAAATTCTCTAGTTACGTAGAAAGTGGAGTATACCTTCATGCTTCACTTAGTTTCTAGCTGACCCGAATAGGCTAGTGGTGACTCATCATTAGAAATTTTTTATGAACACCCTAACGTTGTGCAAGGTATGGACTTGAAAGAGCCCGCGTCTAATTATGGGTCATAGATCTATCTTTTAGGCAATACTCCCAAACTTATTTTCCTCCCTACAAAGAGGTAGGTCGTGACAACCATTCAATATATGGTTCTAAATTTATATAATTACGTACATAAATACTTTGGAAGGTAAGTCGAAATTTTATCACTTATATATTGATATTAGTGTCACATTAGCATCAATAGAAGAATATAGATACTCAACAAATATCTAGTATAAGATTTTATTTGTTGGTTTAGTATGTATGACATATATTGTGTTCATTTATCCTAAATCTTAAGAGAAAGAGGGCGAAGAATTAGTATTTTATTTTCCTAATTCGGTACCTTCCATGTGCATATCACATGTAATTGAGCTTTGCCAAACCATGCTCCTCCCACGGGCTTGGTCAAGATAATTTTTTTTATTAAACTCTGCTTATTTTTAACCCATTTAGCACCAGTCTAATTAGAATGCAATTTATGTGGGCCAAACGTAATTGAATGAAAAATGCTAATAGTATGCAAATGCAAATTAACAATTTCTTTTTTTTTGTCTAGGATTACGGTCAAATCCTAATTTTCTCATGCAATGAATGATTAAATGGGGTCACTACAATTTAGGTGTTAACAAGATATAATTTTGTAGTCTTAGATCCCTACATAGACATTTCACTAGTATATCCTATAATACTAAATTGGACAAATACATAAGCACTTATGAATTAGTTTAAACTTTGTTGTAAATTAGGCCCATAATACAGAGAAATGCTATGTTTTCATTTGTTTATTTATTGGGAAATAGTCTCACTATATATGTTCAGTAGGCTCTCTCTATTTGGTGTTTTACTACTCCATAGTGAAAAATTCTACAACTCAAGTAAATAGACAGTGACAGAAGAATAAACCTCTCTTCCTATAAGAGCTTTTCTCTCTTCTAGTAAGAGTTTGCCCTATCCATGGTGATGGAAGAAAAAACCCTGAAACCTCTCTACCTCTACCCTCTCATGGATTTTTCACATAGCTCGAATCTCTTTCATTAAGTTCCCCCACCTCACTAACCGACTCTTTCCCATTTTCCTATGTTCCTAGAACCCCTCCCATCACCTCTTTGTCCCAAATCTGCTCTCCGCGTTCCTTTCTTCATACATTTCCCTTGACCCCAACTTCTGCCGCCATGTATGCTTCCCCCTTTCTTATTCCACCTTTTTTTTTTTTTTTTTCTGTTTTGCACTATATCCTAACCCTTCCAAGATGCCAATTTTAGAACCCATTATCTAGAGTTCGCTTCATCCAAAAAGCTCTGCTCCTTTAACTCAGCTGGTTCTAAGTCCTATTAGGAAGAACAAGCTTTTGCTGGTGTTAAGTGTGTGGTCTCTTGTGGCTGTAGTGGTGTCTGATGGTGGTCAAGTTGGTTGCAGTGCTAGCCGTGAGGTGCTAAAAACCTGCTCCCAAAATGACTCTTATTCCCCTGCTGATATGTGGGCGAAGGTTGGTATAGTTGATGTGTTAGGCTTACTGTAGTGCTTTAGTCTTGAGAATAGCAAATATGGAGAGTGAGATAGATAAGGATCAAAAGCTTGTTGCGTTGTGTAGAAGGCTAGGCAAATTGTGGTCTGATGATGTTGTAATCAAGGTGGTCAACAAACTTCTAGAAGAGAAATTAAAAGAATGCAACCTTACATTGTTGGGAAACTATACTCTAGACCCAATGTCAACTTTCAGGCATTCCTATCTATGATGAGGAAGGCTTGGAAATTGGAGGATTTGATGTGTGACCAAGTGAAGCCAGGGTTATTTATATTCACGTTTACTTCGAAAAATGAGAAGAGGAGGGTTCTTGAAGCAAGCCCGTGGTCTTTCTCAAGCAACTTACTTAAACTTCAGCAACTTAATCCCAAAATCCCCATTTATTGTCATGATTTCACACATGGTGCCTTTTGGGTACAATTTCTTGGTTTGCCACTTGCAATGATTAATGAAAACGTGCTAAGATTCAATCAGTTTGAAGATGGTCTTAATTGTTCGAATCTAATCCTTGGTAGTTTATAGAGGTCCAATCAAAGCTTTGATGAAAACTTCGTTCAATTGCGGATTGAAATTGACAAAAACCACATCAAATGTAATTTTCTCAATCTCAGACCCCATGAAGAGAGACTGAATTAATCGATCAAGGCTAAAGTTCAATTTTAGGACTAAATGTCATGTTTAGATACTAGATGGATGATGATGTTGATCTGTTGTGGTTAATTGTTCTTAAATGATTATGGATGATTGAACTTGATTAGGCTTTAACCTGCAATTTCATGCTACTAAACTGATATGCTCTTTCGGCCAAAATTAGGTCCAAAATGACCTTATCCTAGTTCGAGTTCTTCTAGGCTTTGAAAATGCACATCACGAGCTTTGAATCGGTATGTCAAACATCCTGACTGAACGATGTTTGGCTTTCGAAAAACACTTCTAAAGTTGCTTGATTATGTAATATTTTAAGTCAAGTTTAGGTTATGTTTGAAATATGATTTGTGATTTTGCTATTTTTTTCCTGATTACTGTGATGACTTTTGGGAAAGCTTGCCTTCATGAAAGTTGTTTTTCATTGTGTGAAGATGTAATTTTTTTGGAATTTTTGAACATGTTTAGCTAGGTCAAAAACCCTTAGATCCGAGCTAAGGTCAATCTGTCCTATCTCGGTCCGAGAGGGATTTAGGTAGATTTGAATATGTAATTGACCTTATTCAACCTTAGGTCCTTCATCATGAATTAACTACATCTTGTATGTGTTCAATTGATACATGATTTGCAAAGTTTTGATATCATTTAGTACATTAATTGCATGCATTAATGTGAAAAGGGTGCTCCAGTAATATATAGCTTGGATATGCATGTCTGTTTCGTCATTTTTGTCGCGACTTGCGTGATCACAATTAGGTCTAGGACTCTTAACAAAAATTGTTAACCATTGCATCTTCTATATGTAAGATTTTTCATTAGATTTTTGCATCTCTTTAGACAGTTGAAATCGTGCCCATTCTATGATGTTTAAGTTGGGATAAAACCTTATCACATATGCATTTTACCATGCTCGTTTGAGTCTATTAGAGACTCAATCTTGTATTGATGTTTTATTGGCTTTTAAAGTACACATAACAAGGTACATATGTGAATCATCATAATCAAGCATAATTTACAATAGGAACACTATGCCTCAATTAGGCTAGTCACATTCCAAAATCCTCAAGTATGCCATTTAAGTCTTAAGTCATTTGGCATTGACACTAACTTGTATGATTCTTTTGCGTAACGACTTAGGGTTAGATGTTTACGTGAATATTTTGTCGCATCAAATCCTCTGTCATTTGTGAGTTTCATACCATTTGTGCATTGCATGAGTGACTTCTAGACTTAATGATGCATGCTATGTTCTTTTTTTGATTAATGATACGTGCACTTTTAGAAATCTCGCTCTTACAGTACCAAATTAACCTAGTTTGGCTCCGAGCCCTTCTAGAAAGTTGTAAAGCACACCTAGAGTTTCCAATGCCATTGATTTGATGTCAATTGCTTGTCATTAGATCCCTTTTCTATTTTTCCCAAACTTGACTAGATTTGGACCTAGGGTTAAATTCGGACCCCTGTTTCTTCCCCTGTTTGGACAGACATTTGTCATTTTTGTACCATTTTTTCTGTAGAGATCCTTAACTTGGTCCCTAAATGAAGTTTGTTTGTCATCATATTGACCATATTGTGTGAAAATTTCATGATTTTTAGACAACTTTTGATAGGGAAAATATTGGTTACAATTATATGATGTCTTGCAGTTTTGACAATTTCCCAATGTATTATTGGATGAAGAAGAGAGAACAGCGAGGGAAGATCACGGCCCGATCATGGAATGGGGCCTAAGAGAGTTTTAGGGACCTCCGAAAAAAATCCCAGTGCTGGAGAGAGGAACCCCCAAAAAGATGGTGTTCTTTCTGCCGCCGCCTCCTCTTGTTTTCGTTTTTGCAGCTCTCTCCTCCATGTCCTTTCGGGGTCAGGCCACATCTTATCCCTCACCAATACCGCTTTTCCTTGTTTTGTGTGCCCACTCCCCCTTATCTTTTGCTCTTATATTTAGCTAATTGATGATAAGACTTGAAAAGACCAATATCACATAGTAAGGTGTTGAAAGTGTTAGACCAATCTAACTGGAAAAAGGGCAATTAATATATCATCTTTATTTTTGCTAATTGAGAATCATGGCATTCCTCACAAAAGAGGTCTTGAATATTCACTTGACTTCAACTCAATTTCACTTCAACTTGGCAAAATCACATCCGAATCAATTCAATTTCATACAAGTGGTTCTTTTCCACATCCAAAAATACACATATTGAATCCGTTATGTTAGGCTTGTCAAAATTAAATAGGTTGTATTATTATAAAGATTAGTTATTTTTAGAAAATGGGTTCAGAATGATGAAGTCTGAAATAGAATGGATATTAAATGGGATTCGTCCCAGTGGCCACTCTTCCAACATGGAAGGGGGAGGTGAGGGGTTCAAATCCCCACCTTCTCAGGGGGGATGGGATGTGGATGTGTAAGTTTCAGGAGTGGGTTTCGACTCCCACGCCCTGCAAGAGGCAGGGCAAAAGTCTGAGAGTGAGTGTAGTGTGGCATCCCAAAAATTCAAGACAAGCTCTAAGATGTATTAAAGCCCATAATTAGGTAATGAAATTACCTATGGTTTATGCTTTAGCCATTAGTTTTCTCTTAGGACTAAGTAATATATGCTTGTGTTCATGATTCTTTTTATTTATTTGTTAATGAGAATAATCTATTCTTGGCTATGCACCTCATAGAATAAATTCCTATAAATAAAATGTTACAAGATTTTGGCCATGTGGAATTTAAAACTTAAAATCTATAAAAGAAAGAATAAAATGTGAAATTTGATTTTTTATTTAGGTTTGGGCCTTAGGCCCAAGAGTGGATTTTGATGGGCCAAGATGGCTGGCCCATTGAAGGCCACGAAGGGGCTGTCGTCGGCCACAAGGGAGGCCGGCCCAATTGAGGCCCAAGAGGAGTGGCCGGCCCACTTCTTCCAATTCAAGCCCAAGCCCAAGCCCATCTTGCATGTGGCATGCCAAGTGGCCAAAAGAGACTTGCATGCATTGGCTTGTGGAGAGGCAAGTGATGATTGCTAATGATGAAGATTTGGGGGAACAAAAAGGGAGAGAGAGAGAGAGTGGCTGGTTGGGGGTTTCCGTCCAAGCCAAAGGAAGAGAGAGAGTTGCAAGAGAGAGAGAGGGAGTTGCGCGAGAGAAAGTGAGGCCGAGAGAGGAGGAGAAGGAGCCGCTCGCCGTTCGTCCGCATGTCACCGCCCGTTTGTCCGCTGTGTGCCGTCGTTCTCTTGAGTTTAGAGGCAAGTTAGGATCCACTTTCTACTCTTGCATGTATGTCTTGCATGTGTGGTTGAAATCTAGGATGTTTAGAGGCAAGAGACCGAAGCTAATGTGGTTTGTTCTTGAAAATGCTTGCTGATCTCGTGTAAACCGCCTGACCCAGAAACCTGTGGAGGCTTGCATGCATGTTTCGAGTTCGATTTTGACTTTTATTCCTTCATGAAAGTTGTAGCCAACATCTTAAAATACAACATACTAAAATTTGGTACAAAATAGTGGAGATTCAGGGGGTCAAACCCTCTTCCTACGAAGACACTAGATCTGGAACTGTTTTGCTGACCTTTTGGTAGATTTGTGGTTGCATGTTGATTTTTATCAAGAATATCTCTTCGAATTCTTCATGAAACTTTTAGATAACATTCTAAAGACTAACATACTCAAATTTGAAGAAAAATGAGCAAGTGTAGCCTAGTGAATCGACTTACTCTTGAAGACGGTAAATCTGGAGACGCGGTGCTGGACACCCGATACTTCATGGACCCATATGGTGACTATTATTTGGAAATTTGACTTAGATCACTTAATGAAATTTTTAGGGGACCTCTTGAAGTAAAACATATTCAAATTTCAGAGGAAACTAAGAAGAATAAGTGGGTGAAAACTCGATTTTTCGGAGATAACTACACTGGACGTTTCGGTGCTAGAACCAGAAGCTTCGGACGACTATAGGAAATTATCTAAACGAATCTGACCTAGAAGTCTCACAAAAAATCTACTTTAGTGTCTTAAATATAACGTGGCAAAATTTCATAATTTTCAGAGGTCGTTCGGGTATTTTAATCGAATTATTTCAAAAACTGCACATTCTGTTTCTATCCGAAATTGCATGCTGTATTTGTGTGAATTATATCTTTTGTGTGGAACTCTATTGGGCATGTGTTTTTCATAAAATCATTACCTTATTGTCTTGTCTATCACATGCCTTGATTTAATGATATTTGAGAATCATATGGATATTTAATTTAAATATTTTCTAAAATGGTACAAGCTGGAATTTAATAAACTTCAAAAAGGCATGATAAATGGACTATTTCAAAATTTTACGAATTCCATGAATTTTATTGTTATGAATGATTGTGTCTTGCTGCATGTATGATGATGACTGGAGATGCATGTATGAATCAAAGGATGGAAGTGATTTTGTTTGCCATTACATCATGTGCATGCTGAGTTGAGACCTAAATTGGTGAACATGAACAATGATAAATGAGGAAATTGTTTGAGGCGGTTGATAATGCCCTGAGAGTATCAGGATGCCCGGCATGGGGGGTGCCGGATGCCCGGAATGTATAGAGATATATGGCCGGATGACCTCGGGAGTTTCGAGATGCCTAGAATGGTTGGGTGCCGGAAGCCTCGGAGGTCTTTGCCCGAAGGGATGCCTCGTGATGCCAGTTGGGATGCGAGATACCCGGAATGTGGGGGTGCCGGATGCCCGGTGGCCTTAAATGGCTGAATGCTGGAGGTTTTTCTCGCGATGCCAGGATGGGGTGCGAGTGGTAAAGTATGGGATGAAATTGATGATCCCGAGAAAGAGTGATGTGGTGATCGAATTGAAAGTTAAAAGTGGAAATTGAATCATGCATATATTATATGATATGATGATGATTACCTATGGCATGATGACTTGCATATGTGATATGATGATGATTACCTATGGCATGATGACTTGCATATGTGATATGATGATGATCACCTATGGCATGATGACTCGCATATATGATATGATGATGATCACCTATGGCATGATGACTCGCATATATGATATGATGATGATCACCTATGGCATGATGACTCGCATATATGATATGATGATGATCACCTGTGGCATGATGACATGTATGTGATATGATTGTGATGAGGATGTATGATGGTATATGCATGGCTTCAAGGTAAGTAGGCTTGGATGCATGAATGACATGTATTATGTTGTGATTGTATTGTATGATGCATTGAGTGGCTATTGGATCCTTTACCCGCTGAGTGGTTGTACTCACCCCTTCGGGGACCAACATTTCAGATTAGCAGGATGTCGCTCCCTACTGTCACGTGGGGCGTCTTTTACGGTCTTCCCTCGAATGTAGAGGTCAAGTGTGTGGAGATCGACTGTCCCACAATTCCTGGATTGACTTTTATTCGAGTGCACGCCTTAGTGATGTACGACGTGGGCCTAGCTGGGGGCCCTGTCATTCAGGAGTTTATATTCATCCATGTTCGTCGAGACGGAGTGATGCGTGGAATGTTGCTGCCGCCACCGCTTGATGCACCGGGATGGGTGTGAGGGCCCGTGCGTGAGAAGTAGGAGCTGCAACTTTTTGGGATGATAGTCGACATTAGTTGATGGGAGATCTTGCACGATAGACATAGTGGGTCGAGTGTTTCTTTTTGGGGTTGTGGCCGAGTGTAGTTAAAAATCTTGGCCTTTCTTTTGATGTACCGACCCAAGAAAAATCCATCATGAAAATATGTAAATAAAAGTGTCTGGGCTCTATCTTTTCTTATGATGTTTAGTGGTGTGCAATTGTATCATGGTTGTTGGAGGGAGAGATAGCGAAATTAAATTTTGCTTCCGCTAATGAGTCGCGTTGGGATCGTTTTCAAAAAAAAAAAAGTCTATGAACTTCGACGCTTCTTCTAAGAGATGTAATTAGGTGTAGCCGTAGGTGCCTGTGGCTCCCTAAGGAGGTTCGGGGTGTCACATGTAGTGTAGGAATAGAGTAGGACTGACAAAAAAAAAAAAACCTATCTTTATGAATCTTTCTTTACTCTCTTTCGTCCTCATTCGATCTCATGTTTGCCTACTCCGTGCTTTGACCTCAAATTGGGTATGAGTTTTCTTAGATTTGGTCAACCATAAATGTGTTTTAATAATATGGATCAGATAAGATATGAGTCATAAATTTGTATTGTATGAAAATGGGTTAAATATGTTAAATAGATCATCTAAACCCGATCTGACTTAACTGTTTTAACATATTTATCCATTACAAATGAACGCTGTGAATATTGATCAAACTGAGATCTTTGGTAATGAACTTTAAAATAAATAACTACTGATAATACTAAACTGAGGATTTCCTTGCGATATCTTCACTTGCGTGTGATCAACCTCCACATCCATTTCTTCCTAAGCTCTCAACCATGCACGTGTGCCTTCGACGCTAAACTTGAACCTTCAGCGAGAGAGAGAACCAGCTTTGAGGAGTGGAGGGACGTCTCATGGGCCGTGGGCCAAGGTCAAGCGTTTGATGGACTTGGGCTGCTGGGCTGAGGATGAGCCAATTGGACCTGGTTTTCTGGACGGGCTGGAGAGTGATGACCTAAATTGAGTTGGCTCTAATTAGACCAATTTGCAAATGGGCCTGGGGTGATTTTAATGGGCTGCACTTGTGGTTTAATGACATTTTGGTCCTTTACTTGTTATTTATATTTTTTTAATATTCCTTTCTTTCGTTCTTCTCTTTATATTATTATTATTATTATTATTATTATTATTATTATTATTATTATTATTATTATTATTATTATTATTTACAAAAAATATGCATATTGAATTTGTCGGGGTGTCAACGGATTCTTTTAGTTAAACAGAATGGTTTGATAATAAAGCAAATACTTAGGAGCATATTACATGTTACTGAGTCAATCAATTATTTATTTAGAGATGATAACATAGGATTTTGACGATTGGTTCAACCATGGAAGCCTATTCTACCGAACTTTCTCATTATGCGTTCTAAATTTTAGTTTAAGAAGTCACATTTTGTTACTAAATTAGACACTTTAGGCAAGTTATTGAAATAACAATGGACACTTTCATGTCCACTAGAAAATATTTTGAAAAGCATCTATCTTTCGTTATATTGTCTGCAATTAGACAATAAGCGGTATCAATCGCAGTCCTTACATGAGAAGAGAATGAGGGGAAATTATTGTCAACTAATAGTACAAAGTTTGACAATGTTGAGGCATTTAAGTTTAGTATCTAAAGTTGTTGAGGTATGTACCTCTCTTAATTTACATTTGTAAGCTCGACGTTTATTGCTTCGTTGGACACCCTTCATCTACATGATTAGAAAGTCCTTGTTCTGCAAATGGTGTGCCTTGCTCTGCCAAAGTCTCTTGACAGACTCAAAGGGAAGTTAGTGTTTTCTAAGGCTTCAACAGCTGCAATCTCATTGCCACCATCATTCGTATTTCTATCTCTGGCTTCCTTAGAAGTATACGGATCGAGGTCCCTTTGGTAAAATCTTCTTCCCCATGCAACAATTTTCTCCTGCAATGAACCTGAAGAACTTGTTACTTCATGCCAACTTTTTTTAACGAACATGACCATGAAAATAAAGAGAGCTAGAACTGCAGCAGCTCCAGCAATCAAGAAAAGGCCCCAGAAACTTTCAAGATCCAAGCTGTTGGAAGAAATCGATTTAGTTGAATCCAGGCAATTGGATTTCGATGGGAACCATGTGTTTTCGATTTCCGTCATTTTAGGCCCTTCAGTTACGTTAAGGATTGCTTGCGAAATATCTGGTACTAGCGGAGACCCTTTGGGGAAAATCTGTAAACCAAAAGCAAGACATGAGATATTTCAATCAAAGAAATAATGAATAACTCTAGTAATTGGAAATTTTGAGGGTTTTCTTTTTTGGGCTATGATTGAGAGGTTGAGGACTTACGAAGCCAAATCCAGCAGTTTCTAATGTCGGGATCATGGTATATTTATTGCAATATTGAGAAAAAACAAGTTTAATGTAGGGGGTTTCATCAAATGCTGCTGCAATCCCGCCATTTGCACTTCCCTTGGAAAGAAGTGCATCGCATTCTTCTGGAGAATGATAATATATAAGTCTTGAATCATCGAACTTCATTTGCTTTAGCATTCCATGAACGAAAGAGCGGTGCTGGCAACCCACTTTTTCTCCACTCTTTAGAAGCTGATCAATATCAGCCACAGTTGGTTGAAGATTTTGCAGCATCAAAAGAGAGCTCAAACTTGCCGTATAACTTTGCGTTAGTATAAGTACCACAAAAAACCACACTATCACAACAAATCTGGTTAGGTTGCTAAATACCCTCTCCCCTGCAATCCAAATTAAGAGAAAGCATCTAAATTTTGTAAGAACAATATGGAAATTGTAATGTTCAACTGATTTATTAAAGTAAAGGGTGATTACTTTGTGCAAAGACCATGATTGAAAACGAAAACCAAAAGCTCGTGCCAACTTGATGCGCAGCTGGACCCCCGAATTCTTCATTAATTTGGTGTTCGAGAATCCACACGACCAGTGCTATAAACACAAAGAAGCATCCGGTCATTAACCAAAGGTCCCAAGTGAGTGGCTTCAAGAAAACCCAAGCATTTTTGTTCTTGTTGTCCTTGTATGGCACAAGCATTGCAACCCCCGATTCGGTGTATGGTAAGGTGAAGTCTACGTATAATGATCTGTTCGCAATGATTGTTGTATCACCCACCACTGCATCATAATTCTGTTCCAACAAAAGGAAGGGGAATGTTTTCTTTGTTAACCACATGATAGCATCATAAGTTTCAACATGTATGCCAATGAATTTAAGGACTTGCTCACCTTATAAAATACATGATCGATCATGTCATTGTAAGTACTTCCAGCATTCCTTCCATCAATGAAGGCAAATGGAATAAGGTCATAAGCCACAGCATAAGGCAATTTTTCAATGACGGCTTGAAAGATGTCGATACAATATCCAGTGACTTGGAATGTATTTGTGTTAAGACCTTGAGTCACCTTCACGAATTGAAGAAAACTGCGCTTCATGGGGACTAAAATTTTCAGCCTCTTCCCATTTGTGGGAATCTCCCATCCCTTAGGAACAGAGGTTGAATCTCCTGGCCATATTATTGATCCGATATTAGCGGAATATATGCTTGTGCTGAACGGATACAAATCTCTTACCAGTCCATTTTCTAGCGTCCAAAACCCAATCCCTCTTGCTTCATTTCCATTGATATTAACGATTTGGAATGCCGTCGACTCTAGCTGCCCATCGACGAGTCTAAAATTTCCAGTGAGGCCTGCGAATGTCACATTGGCTAGTTCTTGGAGAAGTTTCTGACCATTTTGAGAGACCCCAATCTTGTCGAGATCTGTTGTATCTGTCGAAGCATTCAACATCTGGTAGGTAAAATTCGTCGTACCCATTTCCTCAACGGCCATTGCCAAAGCCCAAGCAGCGTCATAAGCCCGGTATCCGAAAATGTTCAGTGCAGGATTATGGACGGAAGGATTCTCTTGTTGGAATTTCATCCTCCATCGGACCATGAAGTTGTCTAGGTTTGGTGTGTCCGGGATATAAGTCTTGATGCCTAGTACTCCTTGCATCGAACTAGCGACAATAGATGAATCCACATAACTCAGTAGGTCGGTGATTCCATTAGTCAAGATCCACACATAACCTTCTCTCATCATCCCCACCTCTTTCGCTTTGGCAAACAGCCGAGAACCGAGAGTAGGTAACACGTGCGCGATGAACACCCTCGTTTGCATCGTCATTAACTTGTAGAGTTCCCGCAGGATTTGATCGTCCGTGGCTGAAGGAGAAATGGGGCTCCTATAGGGCACTCGCGTGTTGACTTCTTCCAAAGCTATGGCAAGAGAAGGTATAATGCCTGCTCCGAACTCGTTGTCCACATATATGAGGACCACTTCTTTCCAGGCAAAAGCTTGAATGACTGCGCTTATGGCATTCACTTGGGACGAGTCAATTTGCGCGGCTCGAAGGAAGTATGGACTCCGAAGAGAACTAAGGGGAGGACTAGCGGCAGAAAAAGAGACGATGGGCACATGAGATTTGTCTCCGAGGTGAATGAGGAAGTCCGCTTGCGCTGAACCTTGAGGGCCTATTATAGCTTGGACTTGCTTATTCTTTATCAGATCAAGTGCTGCACGGATGAACCAGAAAAGACGGTGAAACAATAATGATAAGTCAGATAATAATATAAATTCTTAGTGGAAAAGGTATGGTATTGACCAGAACTCAATTAAAACTTGATGCAATATCATAAAAAAAATAGAAATGTTTAAGAAAAAGGAAACAAAGGAAGTTGAAGTTGGGAAAGAACTCGTACTTGATATTATTATTATTATTATTGTAATAGGTACTTGATATTATTTAAACAGTATGTGTTTACTAATAATTAAAACTTCTCCATTTTCTCTGTTTATTATAGTGATATTGACCCATGTTAATAAAATGTTAATTGAGTTGAATGTATCACTGGAGCTTTTTTCATCATGACTAGACTCCTAATTCAACATGTCCTTGAGATGATACAATGTAAATTCCTCCAACACAGGTAAGCGAAACCTCTTATTTTCAACTATATATGAAATTATACTCACGAAACATAGTCGAACCTTCCCATTTGGATTTAAAGTAATTTCAGACATGAACAGTTGTGTGACTTAGGGATGGTGGGTCCTCTTGCTTAAGTGTCACCTGGGGGTTTACGGCGCGGCTGTTGGCTACAAGCTGGTTCCTCTAGTACAAAAAAAAAAAAGAAAAAAAAGAAAAAAAAAACAGTAGTGTGCAAATGCAAAATTTATTAATGCCAAGAAAGCGCACTTTAATTAAGTAAATTGCATATTCATGAAATTATTTGTTCTACGTGGAGGGAATCGAGGCCGCGCCTCCATTTTTCACCAATTGAAACCAACCCATGAGGTTGTTGAAAGATTTAATTTATTAAGCATAGTACAAGCTTTTGGTTGTCGCCTTAGATGTCCTTTGGCATATGATATTGCAAACAAAGCAGAAACTAATTCTTTCGAAAGAAGTAATGTCAAGAACCAAATAGGAGGATAAAATGGTCCAGGACGATCAAGTTGATTCTTTTTCATCTTTAAGTTGACCTCGTTATCTCATGCCATTTGAAAATTCCACTCTAGAATCCAATTCCCAAGT
Organism: Eucalyptus grandis x Eucalyptus urophylla; assembly: GCA_028830015.1. NCBI lineage: Eukaryota > Viridiplantae > Streptophyta > Magnoliopsida > Myrtales > Myrtaceae > Eucalyptus > Eucalyptus grandis x Eucalyptus urophylla. Next base: position 24,752,164 of record CM054189.1, on the reverse strand, counting down.
CTATAGATTTTTTGAGGATTGTGATGTATATAATATATGACAAGCCTCTCAACATCCATATTAGACTCCTTTCGTTTATTGACAATTATTTGGTTGAAATTCAAACCTGAGTTGTTTTATTTGACTTTCCCCGGAAATAATTAATCGCTAACTCAACTCGATACCAGATATACATGGCTCAACTGGAGCAAAATATAGTATAATTATGTAGAGATATGTTCTATGTACATATTTTCCCAAAGATAAATTTTAATTTTTCTTTATCAACCATCTCCACAAGAATGATTATATTTCTAACCTTAAAAGCACGATAATGTTAGGCTCTTTTTCCGAAACTGTAGCTATATAGCATGTGTCTTTAGCGAGAGAATTTCTAATAGGGTTCACTTATCATATACATGTAGACATAATTTTATATATTTGTACTACACTTACGCGGGCAAGAGTCACAGGAGAGCTTTATACTCTTCAAGAACAGAGCAAGCAATAGTAGTCCAATATTTCCCCATCCAAGATCATAAACAAGAATCCTGTTCACATGTCTTTATTGAGATGAAACTTTGTATCCACAAATTTTATGTACATATGTTTATTTTGGCAAAATATGTACTCTTGAATCTTTAAGATCAACTTAATGTCATCTTTGATCCTATAATAAGATGACAAAGGACTTCGTTTTCACGATGATAAAAAGCCCTTTTAATATATTGCAGTCATTAAATTTGAAAGGGGGAAAGAAAATTATAAACAAGGCAGCTAAGAGAGTGAGTACAGGTTGGTGACAAGCAGTTCGTGAGGATGAGGAAAAATCTTGGTCTCTTTCTTTTTTGGTAAACTTAAGCTTGGTCGTTCCTTCATGGAGCTTCGGAAATTGTTGCTTGAACAATCTCTGCTACGAGAATGCATATTGCTTTGAATGGAACACTCAAATGTCGTTGTGTCTTTGAAGATTTAGCTGGGGATTCTTTTCACTTTTCAAATATATAGAAGCTGAAATTTTCATATGATTGCCAAATAAGTCGTTGAGAACAATAATTGGTTTTTTCTTGCATCACACGAACAGATGCATAAAATAGTTTATGCTCTTCCGCAATATGTGTATTAACCCAAGACCAAACCCCTTCGAAGTTCAGGCAGAGGTTTAGCCCAATAAAATTCGGTACAAAGAAAAGACTAACCAAAACAATCTTCAACACGATCAACAGAAGTAAAAAAATGCTAACCCAAAAGCTAGTGCCATCGTATATTTCTGGTAAAGCATCGTGAGCAGTCAGTATGTTAGAGAGAGAGAGAGAGAACCTGCTGCAGCGGCCGCAACCTCATCTCGTTTGGAGTCTCTAACGTTGAGGACGAGCCTAGTCTTGTAGGAAGGGTTCGAACTATAAAAATCAGAGAGAGACATGTTAATGCAGGTCAATCCCATCTGACCCACCAGCGTCTCCAGATCAAGGATCACCCCAACGTTCACCGCGATCGTTGTTGGATTGCTGTTGTTGCTGCCCTGCGCCACTGCTGGGTGAGTGCCATCGCTCAAGGTGACGACAATGGGGAAAAGGGAGAGAGCCAGAAATAGGAGCTTTCCAGCATCGAACGAGATTCTTGGAGGAATCATTGGAAAGGGTTTTGCGAAAGTGCAAATGTATGTGTGATAGAGAGAAAAAGAAGAGGGAGGAGGGGGGGGGGGGTGGTCGGAGGATCTTTTGATGACTACGATGTATTTATATTGGAGAAGAGCTTTGAAAAAGTAAGACAAAACATGCAAAGCTTCTATTCAAGGATTGCTGAGCATGGACGTGACCTCCAGTAGTACTAATAGGTCATGGTTTTTTTTTTTTTTTTTTTTCTAACTTCTTTCACACTCCTATTGTCTTTCGTAGAAAGTTCATATAGCCTTGTCTAATCTTCAGTAAGCCCAAACATCCAACTCCTTCTATTATGCGGAGAAGTCCAGATAGCTCTGTTTGAAAGGTTTCCATAGTTGGTTCCGGTCATGCTAAAATTAGGATAATTTGTTTCCTCCACATTATTGATTTTCTAGTCTCCTTTCTCTTAATACTTTTTCCATCTCACCTCTGCCAACAACCACCAACCTTCCATTCGAAGTTTATCACATTGGCTTGCCCATCTAGCATACTAAAAACATAATAAAGTAACTAGAGCTATATACACACACACAAATATATATTTGTATATATATGTATATGTATATATATATGTATATGTATATATATATTTGTCAATTCCACTCTATTCATATTCTAACTCTCATTTTCAGATTTTTGTCCTACCTCCTTACAAGATATGGAAGTCAAAACCCACGCCTGATACTAAATCGTCCTCATTTCAATCCTTAGGGATTCAAACTGCCTACATCTCCCTTCCCATGTGAAAATGGTGGCCACTAATGCAAACCCTAGTGGTTAAATGGAATTATATTATATGTAGGATTTTGTTCCGATTTACCATAAAGCAATGGACACATGTCGGTCGCACATATCCTAGTTAAGTTTCACGTCATTACGCAAGTCATTCACTCAAGTTGCATTTGAATTCCATGTGATCATGCACGTCACTTGAACATGTCATAGTTCAATTTTGTGTGTCATAATGCGTGTCATTAGCACATGTAATAATATGATTTAAATGTCATTATGCATGGATTCACTCAAGCCATATTTGATTTGTACATCATTCACACATGTCATTTGCTCATGTTCTATTCAAATTCTATGTCATTGCACATGTCCTTCGCGTGTGTCACATCATAATCTCTCACCCTTCCACAGTCATTCATACTTTCTTATTTGATCTCCATGTTACTCTAGATGCCAATTGGGTTCCACATCATAGTACATGTTGTATTTGATTATCTCATGTGTCATTTATACATGTCATATGCACTTCTTATATTCAATTACTACATATGATTAGTAGGGGTGAGCATAATTCGGGTTGGGCCAGTCTATCCCATAACCTTAGGACCAACCCGCACAATGCTGATCCTCAATTTTTGGGACCGAAGACCAACCCTATTGAGCTTAGAACCAAGGACTGGATCCACCCAATGGGTTCGGTCAGATTCAGGGTCAATCAGGATCTTGGTTTCCATAAGTAGAACCTTCCAAGAATACTTCGCCAATCATCGGATCTTTAATCATTCTTGATTTGAATAAAGGAATCCGTTATGTCATATCCAGCCAAGAGATCTTCTCCAGTCGTAAGGCCAAATCCTTAATGAAGTAGTTCTTGATAGCCTTTCTTCAACGGATTAGAAACTGTCAATGAGAATAGACTTTGAGTCTTGAGTCTGGTAGTCCGGAAGTCTTCAGACTTTAATAGTAGAGTCTGCAAAACTTCAGACTAGACTGATAGAAACGTTTTGTCAGCTTCAAAATATTCCAGAAGGATTTCTCCAACAATCTCCCCCTTTTTTATGGTGACAAAACTTTCCTGCAGATTTGAATAACTTTGACCTGCAAAACATTACTCAAGCAAATATGGATATCTCATAAAGATTAATGGCTTAATGATAACACTAGAATCTGCAACCACAGAAAATAGGTTAGTCTTGCATAAGAGTAAAGCCATTAATAAGATATCAATAGTACTTAATATAAGTAGTAGTCAAATCTAAATCCACGTTCAGTCAATCCTCATCCAGACACAGACACACAAGTCATACATCAAAACAAACTAAAAATTCAACAAGTTTAAGTTAAAAGATTTCAAATCTCGCATCTCTCCCCCTTTTTGTCATCATAAAAAAAAAGGTTGAGATGGGAATAGAATGGAGTCAAGTTTGCTTGGGAATGCGAACAAGCTGGAAATCTCCCATGGACTGGATGATGCCTTCCAGCTTTTTCAATTCTTCCTTCAGTTGATCCACCTCTTCACCTTTAGCATTGGCTTGAATCTGAAGAGCAAGGGCTTGGATCTGATCAAATAATGAAACGGAAGAAGCTTGTCCTGCATTCTTCAAGTTCTGAACTTCGCTTTCCAAAGCATATATCTGACCCCGCATTTCCAAAAGAACATCAATAATTCTGCGAAAATTTGGTGAGTTATCAGTCTGCATACTGGCTTCGGCACGATCTGATGGAGTAAAGGCAAACGATGGTATATCAACATAATCACGCAGATTTGGCGATGAAGCATCATGTCCCTCCTCAGAAAATTGAGAGGCATGAATGTCTTCTGGATCTGTTGGAGAGCGGCTGACTCCTTCACTGTTAACAGGATATGAGGACATTCCTCTGTTCTCACCATCTCCCCCTGTTTTCATGGCTTCAGGTGGAGAAGAGAGTTCCTCATGCTCTCCTTCATGTTGATTTTCTCTGTCTTCTTCTTCTTCAAACCTTCCCTTCTCTGATTCTCTTTCTTTAGCTTCTTCCTTTTCTTCTTCCTTCTCCCCTGCTTCTTGCTCCTCTGTTTCTGTTTCTTCTTCTTCTTTCTCCCGTTCTTCTCTCTCCTCTGCTTCTTTCTCCTGTCGTTCCATTGATTCTGGAACAGAACGACTCAGCTTCTTCAATGCTATAGCAGAAATTGTGAGGTCATCCTCATCATCTTCATCAGTAATGAGAGCTTTTCTCTTTTTGGATGGAGCAACCATGGGCTCCTTCCCTTTTCTTTTTGCTGCAGAAGAGACTTGATGAGATTTGACTGGGGTTTTCTCCTTAAATTTCTCCAACGCCTTGTCGAGTTCTTTTAGACGCATTTTGGACACCATTTTCAGTCCTACCACCATTTTGTCACATGGTCAAACACAGAGAATTTGTGGAGGCTGAATATTTAAATGTCTGAATATCTTTGACATAAGACCTGGATAAGGAAGTTGGCCCTTGTCCTTCACCACTGCTCTATACATGTGGAACAGAATAGTGTGAGGAAGAGAAAACTTTTTCCCAGCATTAATGGCGTACATCAGCTTTGCCTCTGAGTTAGAAACATCAGTTTTGGAAGTTGATTTCGGTCTGAGGCAATTAATCACAATCTTGTGAAGCAAAATGTTGAACGCACGCATCCTTGAGTAGGAAATCCTTCCTTCTGTCCTTCTGTCTTTAACAAGTTCCAATGTGGCACGAGCTATAGAGACACTGATGGGTTGATATCTCCCTCTCTCAACCCCAATCACATCTGCCAACATATCCACATCCACTACAAAATCCTGATCTCGAACACTGAAAGAGATTCTATTCGCATCGAAGAAACTAAGATTTGAATAGAAATATGCAGTTAATTGAGCATAGGCTTCTGTGGTGTCAGAACAGAACTGTTCAAGTTGAAGAAAACTGAACTTTTCCCTCAAATTGACATTCATAGCATCAAAGAAATCAAAATCCACACTCCTAGGGTTTATCACCCCACGCTTCAACAATTTGGAGTATAGATCCTTATATTCCTTCGACCTAAACAACTCTGTTCTTTTTCCTCGAATTTTCGACGCAACACCCATTCTCGGTTGAAATTCTCTGTACAATCTGTCATCATCATTCCCATCTATCGGATTAAATCCCCCAACGTGCGGATCACTTGGGATATTTGCAAGGGTTTTTTCTGCCAACCCCTTAGGAGCAATTTCCAAACTCTCCATTTTTCGCAAAAAGATGTACTCATTCCCATATCCCTTGTCCTTAAGAAACTCATCGATGTAGTTTAATGGAGTACCAATGCTCTTTAAAGCACGGTAAAGCTTATAAATAAAAGAGGACTTTTGAACTCTTACCGGATCTGCGTCTTCAATGATTTCTTCCTCTTGTTGATGACCAGCATCCTATGGACTAGATGGTGGAGAATGACGCTGCTGAGAATGTTGTGGGCTCTGCTGCTGACTTGGTGACTCCTCTTCCTCAGTGAGATCAAAGTGAGTAGGCCCCTCACTCATTCGCCGTGGTCCCCTACTTGCGATTCTCGAAGACTTTCTTGAAGATGACATCTTTCTCAGTCTTCGAAAGATTCCTTGCTTGACTTTCCCAAGAAAGATGACAACTTTTTCAAAGATTAAACAAGGGAGGAAGATAGGAATGGAGGATCGATGCTTTTTAGGGTTTTGAAGTTAAGTGAAGAGGAACCGACTGTATATAGCTCAGTTGAAACGGGGAAATGCTAAACGTTGTAAAGGAAGGTTAAAAGATGCATTTTAAAAAAAATAACTGCCTTTTTCAAAAATAGATAATTGCCATTAACTCTTTTTGAAAAGGAAAAATTGCACTTTTCACGGAAATTGAAGATAGCATAAATCAATTATGAATGGATAAATGATCGTACCTTTACGAGATTTAATAAAATAACTTATAGTCAAGAACCATGATTGTTTGAGACTGAGAGTCTCTAGACTTTAACTTCTTCAAGCTTCAAGATGTTGAGTCTGGAACGGATGATTTCAAATTGATTTTTCTCCAAAGGCTTTGTGAATATATCCGCCAGTTGGTTCTTTGAGTCAACAAACTGAATCAAAACTTCTCCATTTTGAACATGATCTCTAATGAAGTGATGTCGAATTTCTATATGCTTTGCTCTTGAGTGAAGAATCGGATTTTTGGTAAGATTGATTGCTCTGGTGTTGTCACAGTTAATCTCCATGCATGAATCTTTAATTCCAAAATCTCTTAGCTGTTGTTTTATCCACAGAATTTGTGAACAACAACTTCCAAGAGTTACATACTCTGCTTCTGTTGTAGAAAGAGCTATTGTGTTTTGCTTCCTTGAAAACCAAGACATTGTCCTGCTTCCAAGTAACTGATAGGTACCCGATGTGCTCTTTCTATCAACTCTGCAATCGGCTAGATCTGCGTCTGAGTATCCAAGAAGAGTAAAGTCTCCCTTTTTAGGATACTAAAGGCCGATGCTTGAAGTTGAAGCAATGTATTTGATAATACACTTTGCGATACTTAGATGAGATTCTTTAGGGTCTGCTTGAAATCTGGCACAAATGCAAACGCTAAACAAAATGTCAGGTCTAGAAGCAGTAAGATAAAGAAGTGAACCGATGATACTCCTGTATAGCTTCTGGTCAACTTTCTTTCCTCCTTCATCTTTGTCTATCTTCAAGGAACTTGACATTGGTATTTCAGTCTTTTTGCAATTTTCCAGTCCAAACTTTTTGACAAGATCATTAGCATATTTTTCTTGATGAATAAAAGTCCCTTCCTTCAATTGTTTCACTTGAAGTCCAAGAAAGAAGGTTAGTTCACCCATCATGCTCATTTCAAATTCATCATGCATAGACTTAGAGAATTTCTTGCACAAACTTTCATTAGATGATCCAAAAATGATATCATCAACATATATTTGAACAAGCAGAAAACTTTTGCTTTCTCTTTTGATAAACAGAGTAGTGTCTACTTTACCTTTTTCAAAGCCATTTTGAATTAAAAACTTACTCAGCCTTTCGTACTAAGCTCGTGGTGCTTGCTTTAATCCATACAAGGCTTTTTTTCAGTCTGAATACTGAGTCTGGCTTTCTTGGGTCTTCAAACCCAGGTGGTTGTTCCACATAGACTTCCTCATGGATAAATCCATTTAGGAAAGCACTTTTGACGTCCATTTGGAATAACCTGAAATTCTTATAACAAGCAAAATCAAGTAATAATCGAATTGCTTCTAACCTTGCTACTAGTACGTAAGTCTCGTCATAGTCTATCCCTTCTTCTTGTGTATATCCCTTGGCCACGAGTCTTGCTTTGTTTCTTACAACTTTACCTTTTTCGTTCATCTTGTTCCTGAAAACTCATTTAGCTCCAATAATATATTTACCTTTTGGTTTAGGAGTCAACTCCCAGACATCATTAATACTGAATTGTCTGAGTTCTTCTTGCATAGCTTCAATCCAGCTTTCATCAGATAAAGCTTCTTCTATGCTTTTTGGTTCTATTTCAGAAATAAGAGCCACAGCATTAGACTCTTCATGCCTTTTGGATCTTCTGTGAATTCCTTCATTAATGTCGCCAATAATGAGGTCTTTGGGATGACTGGACTTATGCTTCCAGTTACTGGTTGATTTGTCAGTTTGATGATCACTTCCTTCATTTGAATCTTCAATAACCATTTGTTGCTGGTCTTTCAGAGTCTGAGTTGCTTCTTGAGATTTAGACTTTGTAGAGTCTAGAGCAGGTTCAGATTCTTCAACATGAGTTTGAGCAGATTCATTTTGTATAGAATCCTGGAATTTGACATTCATTGATTCCTCCACAGATTGACTCTTCTTGTTATAGACTCTATAGGCTTTGCTTGAGGTAGAATATCCAAGGAAGATGCCTTCGTTTGATTTTTCTTCAAACTTACCAACTTTTATCATTTGCATTTTTCAATATAAAGCATTTGCATCCAAACACATGAAAATATGAAACAATAGGCTTCTTTCCTTTGAATAACTCATAGGGGTTTTTTTTTTTTTTTTTTTTTTTTTTTTTTTTTTTTCAGAATAGGCCTTAGAAAAACTCTATTGATAATGTAAAATGCTGTTGAAACTGCTTTAGCCCAAAATCGTGAAGAGATGTTACTTTCAATTAAAAGAGTTCTAGCCATTTCTTGAAGCGATCTATTCTTTCTTTCCACAACTCCATTTTGCTGTGGAGTATATGGAGAGGAGAACACATGCTGAAAACTAGATTCATCACAGAATTTTGTAAAATCTTGATTTTCAAATTCACCTCCATGGTCTGTTCTTATACTCGAGATAACATACCCTTTTTCATTTGAACCTTTTTAGCAAACTTTTCAGAGTAAGAGAAGGTTTTAGACTTACTTGTCAGGAAATATACCCAAGTAAATCGTGAGTAATCATCCACAATTACTAGACAATATTTCTTACCTCCAATGCTCTGAGTTCTGGTTGGTCCAAAGAGATCCATATGTAGAAGCTGCAGTACACGATTAGTGGAAACTTGATTTATTGGTTTAAAGGAATTTCTTACTTGCTTTCCCAATACGCATGGTGTACATAGATCAGACTTTTGGTATGATAATTTGGGTAAACCACGAACAAGCTTCTTTGTTGAAATTTTGGCTATCTGCTTCATATTGATGTGCCCAAGCTTTCTGTGCCATAAGCTCGCTTCATCTTGAATTGAGATTAGACATTGTGATTCATTTGGTTTCACATCCAAGAGGTAGATATTTCCATGTCTTCGGCCCATGAATGACTGAGTAGAGTCTTTACTGGTTCCTGAACATATTCCCTATTGAAAGTTGATTTTGAAACCAGTATCACACAGCTGACTGATACTGAGCAGATTGTAGTTGAGTCCTTCCACTAGGGAAACATTGCTTATTGTGAGGTTTCCAATCTTTACAATTCCAAATCCCACAATTCTTCCTTTGCTGTTTCCTCCAAATGAGACTTTTCCACCATTTACTTGAACGAGTTTTATGAAGCAATTTGAATCTCATGTCATATGTCTTGAGCATCCACTATCCAGATACCATTTTACCTTTTTCTTGATAGTGACCTCAAATTCACTGTCTGAATCTGAGTCTGTCTCGGAGTTTCATTCTGAATCCGATTGTGCCATCAGACATATATTGGCATAATCGTCATCACTTTTTTCACACTCTGTATCACTCCAGGTTTCTGCTTTAAGAGCCTTTCGATACTTTTCAACTTTTCCTTTCTTCTTTTTCAGAAGAGGACAGTTGGGTCTGATGTGTCCCTTTTTCTTACATTCAAAGCAGACTACATCTTTGTTTGATTCATCATCATCAACAAACTTGATCTGTTGCTTTTGAAAACTCTGTTTCTTTGAATTGAATCTTCTTCCTTTTCTGTTCAGCTTTCTGAATCTTCTTATCATGAGAGCAAGCTCCTCATCGTCCATATCGTCTTCAAAATCTGTGACATCAAAATCATCATTGGATTTTAATGCAATGGATTTCTTACCTTTAGGATCTTCGTCTTCATTAATTCGTTCAACTTCATAAGACTGAAGAGTTCCAACCAACTCATCGACAGATAGTGGCATGATTCTTTGTGTCTCTCTTATTGAGGTCTTTATGTGATTCCAATCCTTGGAGAGTCCACGCAGTAGCTTGTTTACGTGGGATCAGAAATTGGTTGACCTTGATTTTGAAGACCATTCACAATTTCTGTAAAACGACTAAACATGTCAGTTATAGATTCTCATGATTTCATTTTGAAGGCTTCATATTAACCGAGGAGAATGTTGATTCTGGTCTCTTTCACTCGATCAGTTCCTTCATAGGTGATATGTAATCTATCCCAGACTTCTTTTGATATAACACACGAAGATATTATGTTATATTCAGTAGGTGACAAAGCACAATATAAAGAATAAATTGCTTTTGCATCAAGAGCTTGTCTCTTGATTATCTCTTCCTGAGTCATTTCACTTGACTCAACAGTTTCTTTTCCTCTCTCTGAGACAGATGCAGCTTTAGGAGTGATTCATTTTTCTACAACGTCCCATTCCAGAGGATCCTTTGATCGTAGGAACGCTTTCATCTTATTTTTCCAGATGTTGTAATCATTTCCATCAAAGTAAGGTGGTCTGGTATTGCTTTGCCCTTCCACCAGCCCTAGAGCTAGCATACTAGCCATGGATCTTTAACTCTGAAGTAAAAGACTTCAAATAAAGTGAGTACACAAGCTCTGATACCAATTGATATAGCTAGTAATAGCACCTAGAGGGGGTGAATAGGTGTTTAAATAATTTCTCGAGATATGAAAGCAATACTAGGAAAACAATAGAAAGGAAGCTCTCCTTTAGTTAACAAAACGAACTATGAACAAAGTAAAGTAGAGAGTAAGGAAGAGAAAATTGAACACAAGGTTTATAGTGGTTCGGCTTATTCCAAGCCTACGTCCACTCTTCTGCACTGACAACCCACCGGCTGGATTTCACTATGAACAAAAGAGATGTTACAGCAATGCTTTCCCTTGATTCCACAGTGTAGATAATCTACCACACTTCCTCAAGGTATCTCAAAATATAGACTCTCTTTTGCGTACAAGATTTCGCTCAGTAAGTGAATTGACTAAGAATCAAAGAGCTTCAGACTTTGGAATTCTTCCATCGTGCCCTCTCGAACAATTGGAACGTCTTCCTTTTATACTCCTTTGTGCTATCATACCCGTTGGCACTTACCAAATGAATTCTTCCAATCCTCCCGTTGGACATAATCAATTAGGAAGATTATTCTAGCTATTAAAGGAATATGTCGATAGCCCATCAATCCTGCTTGCCCATACAATCAGGATCTTGATTTCCATAAGTAGAACCTTCCAAGAATACTTCGCCAATCATCGGATCTTTAATCATTCTTGATTTGAATAAAGGAATCCGTTATGTCATATCCAGCCAAGAGATCTTCTCCAGTCGATAAGGCTAAATCCTTAATGAAGTAGTTTTGGATAGCCTGTATTCAACGGATTAGAAACTGTCAATGAGAATAGACTTTGAGTCTTGAGTCTGGTAGTCCGGAGGTCTTCAGACTTTAATAGTAGAGTCTGCAAAACTTCAGACTAGACTAATAGAAACGTTTTGTCAGCTTCAAAATATTCCAAAAGGATTTCTCTAACAGTTGACGCCATTCATTTTAAGGTTTTCTCTCTATAAAAAAATTATAAGTAATATATATAGTCAGGGTTGGTTCGAGTTGGATCGACCCAGAACTCTCATGACCGAGGACCAACCCGCACAGTGTTGGTTTATGAATTCTAAGACCAAGGATCAACCCAATCCCCTTGGAATGATGCTCAAACCCAATTCTAAGAGCAAGGTTGGGCCGGTCCAGGGTCGATCTAAGGTTGACCCTGGACTGATGCTCACCCCCAATGATTAGCATATGTATTATTCAAACACCATGTTTCATGCATAGCATATTTAAATTTGATGGGGAGAGAAATTGTCAAGATAATATAGATGTGTGTGGGGACACGGTCGGCCTTAGCCAAAATATCATAATTTCACTTTTTGAACATCCCACTAGTTTCAACAGCCCATTACATATTCTTGGCGTTGTAAACAGACGCTCGGTAATTTTCCCATTAATTACCAAAATTAATCAATTTAGGAAAAAAAAAATCTTAAAATCATCTTTTAATTCAATTCAGCACAAACTAACGCTCAAATAAATAAACAGAGTGCACCACAATAATCAGCATAAAATTTCAGTCATCGACTATCCCAGCCTAATTTCCGGAAAATAAATAAATAAATATGGAAAATATTAAATAAATGTAAGAAATGCATACTTAGGCCCGTATTGCCTAATTATATGCTAGAATGAACCTGGAAATTTCTAAGACTTGTTAAATAAATATTAGAATCTATTTATTCGCTAATTGCACTAATTAATTGCTCTACTCTAATCTATCCACCTAATTACACTTAATTAAATATAATCAAATCATAAGCATCATTAGCCTACTAAGTAGGGATTAGTAAGTAAAACTCACTTGTTTGATGAACGGGTTGGTTCAAACCAACAGGAACATCGCGGGGGTCGATTCTTCTCAAAGCGGGCCTAGGTTTCGAGACTCAAAACCACCTCAAAACGGGCCCGAGATGTCGTTGGAAACCCACTAGCAAACCTTATGTTCTCTGCCACAAAACAAAGAAAACAAGTTTGGTTTGGTGAAGTGAAGCTGGTGATGGACCGGCGAACGGCTTGGCGAGGCAACCAGCGGCCGAATGGGGGTCTACAGCAACCAAACGGCTTATGGCTTGGCTCGACTAGCAACTGAGATGGCGGAACAGGTTGCTGGAAGGAGCAAGGGACGTCAACTGGGCGGTGGCGCACGCAACACGCAAACGGGGCAGAAGCAGCGAACGGTGGCTGGCGGTGGCGTTCCGGTAACGTGCGGCGTGGATGGTAACTTCTCTGGTTCCTTTGGTCTTTGCATAGCAATGAGAGAGAGAGAGAGAGAGAGAGAGAGAGAGAGGTTCGGTCAGCCAAACTTGGAGAGGAAGAGAGGGGCAAGAGGGGGGGCCACCATGGCCAGATTTTCCACATGCTTGTCTCCTTGAACTTGTCCACCAAGTTTGGCTTCCTTAGCCCTCAATGAGCCACCAATGCTCACCCCACAACCCTTGAAATGGTCCATTTGGCTAGGCAAGGGGGGAAGCTATGAATTTTAAGGGTTTTGGCTTCAATTGGACACATATCCTCTCTTGAATCAATCTCAATTGACCTCAATAAATTCAATCAATCCAACATCAGTCATCTCGGCATTTTTCCTCACCCATTTGATCCATCTTGAATCCCAATTTGCAATAAAAAAACGATCATTGTCTTTTTCTGAACAAAAACAGTCATAGGGCGACTTTTTCCCAAAAAGTGTCGGGTTGCAAAAAAATCTTCTGAGACTAAGTCAACGCTCCTAGAATTTATCATGATATTACAGAATTTTCAATTCCTGAAATCGGATTCAAATTTGTGGTTAATTTCACTCAAGCGCGTCTTTAGTGTGACTTAGGCTACCGAGTAGTTTTCAGAGATTTTTAGTGCAAATGACCCATGGTCGATTTTCTCCGAGTCACAATGAACTCACTTGACACATTAGCCACTCTCAGTTGTCATGAAAATATTGAGGATTCAAATACAAACACTGAGTACCAAAATGATAGAAAAATCAGTCTAGTGCCGGTCGACAATAATTTTCCAATTTAGTGGTATCACTCATGATTAGCTACATATCTCAGTCAAGTCGACCTATCTCTGATCTCAATTCGATTTTTAACTGTGTCGTAATGACCTTTAAAGATGAGCACGATTGAGAAGTCGACTCTTAGTCGAATTTTCAAGTCTATTTGCCTTAAAGTCTTTAATAGCTTCCCTAAATAGTCTAGTTATTTCAAGAGTGATCAGCTCTGAGAACAACCCTATAGGCGCATCAGAAATGCCTGATTTATTTAATAGAAAATAGAGCTAAAAATCTAGGATGTCACACACCAACAATCCTGTCATAATCTTCAGGACCTCTATAGCAATCACAAACATCATAGCCATTCCAGTCCCCACAACCTCCACAGATTTAGTAGTGGTTGTAATCACCATGAAAATTTCTTCTACCCCCATTCAAATAGAGTTTAATAGGGTAGATTGGACAGCAATTGTTCCGAACCACCAAAATGCCGTGCACAAGGTCCTTATCCCCTATTCATCATCAAGCAAGACAAATGCTTGAACATGGCTCTCCAGTAGTCATGCCGACTCTAATACCAAGTGACTCAACAAACTTATAGATAAACATGAATATAAGGATCGGCAAACACGCACTCAGGTGCACGCACTCACCGGCCCATCTACAGAGAGATATTATCGTTTTCTCTATTCTATAAAATATGATGAAATATGTCTAATACACGACCTAGAAATCCCAAAGATAAGCTTAAGCAATAAAGAATTCGGAAAAACAAACAAAAGCTTAAAATAATGTGGAGATATGACATGAAATAGGAAAGTGCTCTGAGACATGCCTAAACCATGAATTTTGAGGTCTGAAACGATTGCAAAAGGTGTACTCAATTTGATACGGGTACAGTGCTCAGAATAAGCTTTTCAGATTGGGACTATGGGACCGTAACCTTTCTAGATCAAAAGTCATGATCGTTTTCTCACACATTACGCGGATCGTTGTCTTAAACCGTTTGCCGAACGATCCAAAAAGCCATTGGCAGCAGTGTTTGCATCGATTCTGTTCGTTTTTTTTTCCCTAAATTATTGTACTGGGAAAAAGATGCTTTTTACCTTCCTGCCTCGCTTTCCAACCCCACTGATGATTTCGTCCAATGAGACTTTGCTGAAAGTATAGTAAAATGTTGCCCATAAAATGCGCATATAACCCAAAAGTTTTGTCTCCATTTATAAACAAGCTAAACTTGATACCGTGCAAGTTCCATGGTATATAGACGAAAATGCACTGAAATTGCTAAATAAAGTCATCAATCTAAGTCCAGTTTGGGTTTTGAATTTTTGTCGAAGTATATGGAAAGTCAGGCGAGCAGTTAAAAGATGAGTTCATTGATTGCAGAGTCTCTTTCAAATAAGAAAATTCTAGGGAACAACAGGCTTGATTTCAAAAAGAAAATATCAGACAATGTTTGACTTCATATCGGATTTTGATGCCATTAAGAAATCAACGTATTGAAACGGTCTCGCTGTGTAGGTTATTCGTGGTGCATGGGGCATAGTCCACTTGAGCAAAGAAAATCGTGGAAGAAACGGACGAATTAAGAGATGATGTGTCCATTTCTTGACTTGGTGAATAAAGAAAAATAGAACAGATTCATGGTGAGAGAAGTCATTACATTAATTACATGTCTATTCACTTTGAATCTTTGAGATCAAGTTAGATAAATCGTATCTGCGAACTTATTTTCTAACAGTTCATAGACAAATCCCCGAGTGACTTTTTGATGTGATTACGATCATTGAGAATTTTGAATAGGAGAACTCAATGAAGAAGTGTTAAGACACAAAATAATTCATACGGACAAACCCCAAAGAATTCATAGCCCAAGAGGACATGTTCATCTCAAAGAGCAAGAGAGTGAATCCCAAGCCGGGTATTTTTCTTGGTTTTGGCCCATGTAATTAACCCTGCCCGAGAAGCCAATTAGGACGTGTGGAGAAGTAATTCCTAGCGAATTTCCTTAATCCCATCCGCACGCAAAAGTTATTCGATGATGGCACCCACAAGTACTATACTATCGATAATTAGCTCAACTTTAATTGGACAAGCGATCCACCAGAACCACTCACTAGCAACCACGAGTGGCAGCGATTACCACCATCCGACCGGTGAAATTTTATTGCCTAATAGAGTCAGCTACTGGCCCAAACAAAGGGAAAAACTGAGCATACGTCCCATGGAAAATGCGAGGGTTTCTTCATCAGAGGGAGGCAAGGCTTTTGTCCCGGCTGGATCGCATTAGCCTTTAGTCACGCCGCGTGGAAGGCCTGTAAGTCCGATAGTCTGCGATCCGCAATCAACTGTTTGATGACATTATGGACCGAACATCGGCCCCTAATCAATTGATCATCGTCAGAGATCGAACTCAAGGAACATGGAAACCGTTTGTTTCTTTTTTTTCTTTTTTCTTTTTTGTGAATCTATTCGACCTTGAAAAAACGAGTGAGTTGATCAGGGTGCGATACTAACGGCGCGATGTGGATTTGGCAAGGAAAGAGGCTGATGTGGATTTTCTTCTATTATTTTCTCTTTCCTAAGTGGCTTGCAATACTAACGGTGCTACCAACATATCATAATGAAGCGTTTTGAGAATGCGGAAGTCACGACAAAAGTGATGATTTGACATAATAGATTGTTAAGAGGAAAGTTCAATCAAAGGAAAGCTCAGACCTACTATTGCTTGTGATATTCATTAATGATGAAAATTACCAAAAATGTTCTATGAATTTTTCCAATTCAATCTTACACTTTTTAATTGTGCAATTTAGTCATTAACATTTTTATATTTTGCCAATTGAGTCCATCTAGCTTATTTTGGTTGGAAATTGCTAACGTAGATGTTAATCCTTATACGTAGAACAATCAATGTTGACATAGATAACTTTTTCTAATTTTTTAATATATTTCAAAAAATTTATTTGTTTTTATGTTTTATATTATTTTGCCTTTTCTTTTCTTCTTTTTTCCTTTTTTTTTTTTAACACGGTGGCCAGCAAGGGCTACGACCTTCGCCTAGCCTCATGGAGATCTAACCAAGACTATCACAACTGTGGGTAAGGCAACCTTACTTGGTGTTGCGCCTCGCAATGGTTTGGGCAGACGCGATTGTGAGTGAGGCCAACCTTGCCAAGGACCCCCCCCCCCCCCCCCCCCCCCCCCCCCATGGGTGAATATGGCCATGGACTTGCCGATTGCAAGTGAGGCCATATTCACTCGTGGCTGGTGAGGTTAGGGCGAGCCTCGCCATAACCTCTATTGAAAAAAGAAAAGAAGAAATGAAAAGAGAAGAAAGGAAAAAATAAAAAGAAAGGATAAACAAATTTTAAAAAAAAAAACTTTTCAACATTAACAACTTAACCATCTAGGATGGTCAACGTCTACGTTAGTGATTTTTAATTAAAATTGGCTGAGTTAACTTAATTGACAAAACATAAAAAAAAAAAATTGAATTTATATTAATACAAATGAAAGATTTATGACTGAATTGATACAAGTATAATAGATTTACAACTTCTTTTTTTAAGTTTTCCATTATTAGTGAAATAATGAAGTGATGTGTTGGTTAATAAAAAGTTCAAGCCTGTAAAAATGGGAGGAAGAAGAGGAAGAAACTGAGCCCCAAATTAACTATGATGTCTGCTCAATTGAAAAGGTCAGAAAAGGAACTATGGTTGATTGGAAACTCTATCCTTCTCAATGACGATAATTAAAATGTCTTGCATGCCTAATTGATTCTTGCAATCCCCTCAACTTTTGGGTGTAACGTCTCATTTGATCGCGCGTCAAGAGTAAATGAGTATGGAATCAATAAGAGAATCAGTTTAAAATTCAAATGGTCCTCTATAATTTCAGCCTTCTTATTGTTGTAAATAGCTGTCAATTAGTTGAGATTTTCTTCGTGTCCTTGATAGTCGGATATGACCTTAAAGGATTCATCGGTAGAACGCGTCCTTGCCCACCGGAAGAGATCACCTGCGACAATCGACAGCCCTGAACGCCGCCCACTTTCATTGAATTGGACGCCATCATTCCCCTTATTGCCTCTTGTGCAACATCTCAAAGTGCATGGAACAAACTTGCAACACTTTACGCAAGCAAATCCCGATCCCGCGTCATGCATCTCAAGGACCAATTATCAACGGTTCAACGCAACTCTCGTTCTATTTCTAATTTTTTACAGCAACTACAATCTATTGCAGATGAGTTGGCAATGATTGATTCACCTTCCCATGACGATGACCTTGCCATCTACACTCTCCGGGGATAAGGACCGGAATATCGTGAAATCGCAACGGCAATTCGTGCTCGTGAATACACAATCACTTTCGAGGAACTTTACGACAAATTAGTTGCCCATGAAATGTTCCTTCAACATGAAGAAACGGCAGCTGAAGTCCTGCCACTAATAGCCAATTTTAGCACTCGAAACACTCGAGGTCCGAGAGCCCCATCCCGATGGAACAATTCTGGCCGTTCTGGACAGCCTGCTGGAGACTCCAGAAATTCCTTGGCACCCGCAATTCAAACCGCCGGAGAGATCACACAAGCAGTGAGTCGCGGTCTTCATAGCACAACAGCTCCCGGCCCGTTTGTCAATACTGTCATCGCGTGGGACACTCCGCCAAAAATTGTCTTCGTACGCAAGACACGATCCATGCTCCGGTTGCAAATGTTGGTGATGGTTCAGGTTTGAGTATGAAGGCCCGGATGAGAGTCGTTGGTGATGGTTCAGGTTTGAGTATCACTCATATTGCTTCTACTACATTAAATTACCAGTATACTTCCTTTCAATTGTCTGATGTTTTACGCACTCCTCACATAACCAAAAATTTAATTTTAGTTTCACAATTTTGTCCTACTAACCGAGTCTCGATTGAATTCTTTGCCTCTCATTTTTGGGTTAAGGAACTTCGCACGGGGGCGATGCTACTTCGAGGAGAACTTAGAGATGGTGTTTATCAGTGACCGCCATCCTCTTGGCAGCCAAATGTCTCGCACATGGCCTTGGTTGGTGAGTGGACATGAGCAACTATGTGGCATGATCGATTAGGCCATCCATCCATCGATATTTTACTTCATATCATTAAGCATTTTTCACTTCTGTCGTCAAATGAGTCTAGTCTAGGAAATAAGTTACCATGCGATTCTTGTCATTGCAATAAAAGTCACAAATTACCATTTCATTCTTCAACTTTAGAAGGTAGACATCCACTTGACTTATTGTACACAGACGTTTGGGGTCCGGCATCTACTTTATCTATTGATGATTTTCGTTATTATGTTATTTTTGTTGACCAGTTCACTCGCTTTATTTGGTTTATCCCTTCCAAAACAAGTCCGATGTTGCACCTATTTTTTAGCAGCTCAAAACACTTGTCGAAAAACAATTTCTAAAAAAAAATACGAACTCTTTACTTCAATGGGTCGGGGAATTCATTTAACATAAACCATTTTTAGCAGAACACGAAATTTCACACCTAACCGCACCTCCATACACCCCACAACATAACGGCACCACTGAAAGGCGTCGCCAACACATCGTCGAAATCGGATTAACCCTACTACACAAAGCTAGCCTAGCTCCCACCATTTGGACCTACGCCTTCCAAACCTCCACATATCTCATAAATCGCCTACCCACAGATATCTTTAATTTTAAGTCTCCATATCACCGCCTCTTTGGCAAAATCCCGAACTACCTAAAACTCCAAATTTTCGAATGCCTCTATTACCCGTGGCTTCGGCAATACACAGTGTTGTACTTAATAAGTACGTCCATGATGGGGTATGATGACAACGCACCGTTTCATCTTGATACACTACGATGGAAAGACACATTTTGAAAAGGTGTGAGGGAGTCATATAAAAGACTCCTGAAGACAACCGTTGGCATAGTTGGTAGAATGTACGCTCAGAAGTTTTCCTTTTCTTGTCCCCTTTCCATCAGAAAGAAAGAAGGCATTTAATTTCTCCTTTACAAGAACAATTGACATTTACGTTGTGGAAATCTGGTGCTTTCCTCGTCATTGCATTCAAATCAATGTGAAGTATTTTTATTCGTGATTCATCCGCAATTTAACGTTCGTTCTGGGGTTAATTGTTGTTTGCGCATTAGACAAAGGTAAGTCTTCTTCCGCCGACTTGAATTTCAACATTAGTATCAAAGCGCGGTCGTGATTTCTACCTTTTTTTCATTGAATTTTCTCGTTTACCATTTGATATTGAGATCAAGAGTATGAAATCTTCACTGTTTGGATGTATATTGGTCGGAATTGCTATCTGAATCGTCAAAAATGAACCGAAGCAAAGAACAGATTCGGGGTCGGGTACACGTATGGTTTTGGCCATTTTTCAAAATATTTTTTCGGCCAAAATCATTTTTTAAATATATAGGGTGAAAGTGCTCATTGAGACGAGTCCGACGATGGGTCGAGCGCCGCTAGAGGACGCTGAATGTGCCCACACGCGCGGCTAGAAGCCGTTGCACATGGGATCCACGTGCCTGACGCGCTGGGCACGCCAGCGCGTGAGCGTCACACGCGCGTCAGCGAACCAACGCATGCAACGTCACCATGACGTCACCGACGATGGCAGTTGGCCAGCCAGCGACCCAACCCGCGAGCCGACCCGACACGACTGTTGACCGATCAAACCGGTCAGATGGTCCGATGGTCAAACCAGTGGGACCGATCGGACTAGCTAGGAGCCGTTTGGCTCACTGGCACGCGTGCCTCATGCGCTGCACACTCAGGCGATGCATGTAGGTGTGTGACAACTCCGATTGGAGTGTGGTAGGTGATGTTTGGTTCTTATGGATGTGCTCTACACTGTGGTATATTTATTTTATATTTTTGAGTTTTATAAATGTTTGAAAATGTATAGGGAACCTTGAGTATGCATATTTTTGGGGTTTAAAGATGTTGTTTATTCATTTTTTAGCTTGTATTTCTTATGATTTGGGAAATACAATATATTGCTTACATAAAAAATGGTATCATATATGCAGTGTAGAGCTTGGTTCAATGATAGCATGTATATAGTTTAATATACTTGCAATTTTCTAGTTCCAAGAAAATTCGAACAATGGTAGGAAATCCTTGTTTTTCCGTTACATGTTGAATTGCAATTTTAATTGTAGTTTTAGCATGATTGTTTTTTGTACGTTGGTTCACATCATGTTATACTTATGTGTTAATAAAAAAATGTAGAAATTACATGAAGTCATGTAATTATTTTTCTTAGTGGAAGTTCGTAGGTTGGTAGAATTCAAAGGAGTTCTCACCTAGAACTTAAAATTTACGCAAATTAAACTAATTAATGATAATAGAACAATCGCACATAGGAGCTGATCGGGAACAAATGTGAACTTTCGTTTTTGTGTTTTTTGTTGAATCATCATTGATTTAGTTTGTCTTTGCTGCAAATTAAATATGCGTGTTACTCTGAAAAGTGTGCTAGTATGGATTCTGCGTTTATTATGTCAATGTATTATAATAATTGATTATGGCTTCGGCATCCAAGACCATTGTGGCTGACCTCAATAAGAATGAGAAGCTGAACGGTGACAATTATGATATTTGGCACCGAAATGTTCAGTACATCCTTGAGGAGCAAGAGGTTTTGGAAACCCTCAACAACATCATGGATGAACCTGAGCATGGAATTTCAGCTCAACACTGAAGAGATCTAGAAGCTTATCAAGCTTGGAAAAAGAAAAATAGCATTGCTCATATCACGTTGCTGAGCTGTATGCAAGATGATTTCATGTTTGAGTTTGAAAGTTATGATAAAGCTCAAGTTATGTGGGTTGCCTTGAAAGATAAATTTGGGGGTACATCTGTCACTAAGTTGAGGAGACTTACTATCAAGTTTGACACATACCGAAAGCACCAAAATGTAACGATGAGGCAGCATCTTCGGAAGATCTCAAACATGATTCGTGAGCTGAAGTCGGTAGGTCACTCCCTTACTGATGAAAAGCAAGTTCAGGCTATTATAAGGTCTCTTCCCGAGAATTGGGAACATATGAAGATCAATATGATGCATAATGAGAATATTGTCATTTTGATGATATTACGCATCATTTGGAATTAGAAGATGAGCGCCTAGAGGCTGTGAGATCCTCTACTCATGCTTATGTTGCTGAATCGAGTTCGCACAAAGTTTCGGGCTTTAAGCGCAAAAGGAATCATCAAGTCAACAATAAAGGGAAAAAAAACTGATTAAGCACCTAAGAGGGCTAAGACCTTTCAACGCAAGAAGCGTGGTAGGAAGAATGACAAGACCAAGATGAAGTGCTACAATTGTGGCAAGATGGGTTACTTTGCTCGTGAATGCACTGAGCCCAAAGAGGTACCCTATTACTCTATTACTTTAAGTAATGCTTTTGTTTCTAGCACTGTAATACATGTTGAATCTCATCCAATATGGACTGTAAACTCAGGAACAATAGACCATGTAACTAGAGACCGAGAAGCATTTGTGGAGTATCGTCAAATATAGCTTGGAAGAAGATGGATATATGTTGGGAATAACTCAAAAATTGAAATGAAGAGTATCGGCACATGTAAATTAATTTTACGCAGTGGTCGAAGCCTATTCCTACATGATGTCCTCTATGCTCCAGATATTCGACGAAACTTGATCTCTGTAGTTATTCTTCTTAGCCTAGGTTATGTATTGAATTTTCATGGTGATTGCGTTGACATTTTGTATAGAACAGTTTATTATGGTTCAAGTCATGTATCAAATGGTTTTATGGTATTAGCTATTGACTATGATCAGTACAATATTAATGTTGATGGTTGTTTTTCTTTAATTGCATCTTCTAGTAATATTGAGATTGATGCAAGTACTTGACATGCTAGATTATGTCACATTTTTTTTTTTTGTTGGTAAAGCTAGATTATGTCACATTGGGTTGCAAAGAATGCAAATATTAGCTAGAGAATATCTTTTAGGGTCACTCACTAATATTAATCTACCCATATATGAACATTGTCTAGCGGGAAAAGCAATTAGAAAACCATTTGGTAAAAGGACTAGAGCCGAATTTCCATTACAACTCATACATTATGATATTTATGGTCCTTTGAACGTGAGGGCGAGGCATAGAGTCTCATATTTCATCACTTTCATAGATGACTTCACGCGTTTTGGTTATGTCTTTATGATCTCCCATAAGTCAGAAGTATTAGGCTGCTTTAGATGATATATAACGATGGTAGAGAATTAGTTGAACAAAACAATAAAGGCATTGAGAACTGATCGCGGACGTAAGTATCTATCGGAAGAATTCAAGGCTCTTTGTGCTGAAAAGGGAATTGTACGACAATTGACTATTTTTGGTACTCCACAACAAAATGGGGTAGTTGAGAGAAGGAATAGAACCATATTGGAAGTGGTTAGGTCTATAATGGCGTAAAAAAATTTACCTATCTCCTATTGAGGAGATGCGTTATTGACTACTACCTATATACTTAACCGAGTGCTCTCAAAATCGGTCACTTTCACCCCTTATGAATTGTGGACTAGTAGGAAACCAAACTTAAGTAGTCTACATCTGTCACGCCCCGATCCTCGGACGCGCGCACATCCTTCTACTTGGTCGATTTTAAAATGCGATATCCCAGGACTATGTATCGCCGACCCTTTCTTTTATTTAAGCACATGCGGAAGCAGTTATAAATCCCCAGACAATAAAACAATGGGATAGGAAAGTAGGCCATATTTTTCATATTGAAATTCATAACCACACTTTCATTAACAGCACAACTCATAGTATATTTACAATACTATTTACAACATAAAAGTCTCACACCTATCTACACTAAGACAGGGTGCACAAAAGGGATGGGATCTCAATCCACATCTGGGTTGTACTCAAGATCCCTCTCTGGATCATCTTCTACTTCAAAATACTTTCTCCCCTTCAGGTTCTTCCTCCTCAGCTTTTCCTCAGGGTCCTGAAATGGTTATTCAATAACCAATGAGACCACGTCTCAGCGAGTCCTACCCCTTACGACTCGATTAGTAAACTAATACACCATCCGGTTGCCTAAGCACAACACGAGTCAGAGGACTTACCTTGGCCTCAGTTCCAACCTGCAATTCAAGGTTAAACACAGATATTCAAACAATTCACGACATCCGATCAAGCACTGGTCAATCGACTAAGTCGATTACATGTCAATTAGACCCTCTCGAGGTCATTCCCACTCATACCACGCTTTCTCAGTGGTGTACTCATTCACCAAATCACATGTGTTTCTCGGGCGTCGTTTTCGCCAATGACATACCGATCACCGACACCGTGCGTTCTTTAAGGCGCCGTTTTCACCAGTGATAACCTTGATCACCGAACCACGTGTCCTTTCAAGGGCGCCGTTTTCGCCAAGGTGACATCGGCTATAGACAACATCGTGCGTTCTTTAAGGCGCCGTTTTCACCAGTGATATTCCCATAACCACCGAACCACGTTTGTCTATAAGTCATTTACGTGCGTTCTTTAAGGCGCCGTTTTCGCCAGTGATACTTCCAATCACCGAACCACGTATGTCCAATCATATCGTACCTGATTGGTCTCACCACTCTCCCTACTATATAGCCCATCAACGTACTGGCGCTATATACTCATGCTCGGCCATTACCAATCAAATACTCAATAACAAACATTTAAGGATAAATCCTCAAATTTCACAATTAATTCAATTCCACACAACGTAGAGCTCAAATGAATAAACGAGCTTCACCACGACAATCAGCACGAAATTTCGGTCACCGGCCATCCCGGTTGAATTTCCGGAAAAATAATTAATTAAATAAATGAATTTCGAAAATAAATAAATAAACATTGAAAATCCAATTTAGGCCCATATTGCCTTATTGGAGCCCGAAACGGGTCGGGAAAAATCCCGAGATACATTCAATAAATAACCAAACATTTCTACTTGCTAATAGCTAGGTCTAACCACCTAACATGCATCATTAAGTCACTAAACTAATTGTTCTAACCTAATCTAACCACCTAATTGCACTTAATTAAATCTAACCAACCTTAAGCATAATTAGCAAACTAATAAAGCATTAGTGAGTAAAACTCACTTGACAAAAGCGGAGATCGAATCACCGCAACGGTGACACGACGGCGGCCGAAATCCGAACTTTCGGCGGCGTCAACGGACACTCGGGCCGGGCCCAAAGATCTTGCCTCGCGGGCTTGGGCTTCAAAAGAACTTGCTGTACATCACTGGACTGGGCTTGAATCAAGACCGAACATGGGCTTCAAATGGACTGAAGCTTGCTGTGAATGGGCTTGAAATAAAACTGAATTGGGCCTGTCTTTGCTGGGCCCGAAAGACTGAAATTGCTGGGCTTCCAATCCAATTGATGCTGGGCTGGAAATGCATCTGCAGATGGGCTGAAGATACGCGGACGAGGGGATGGACTTTCGGCTGCTCACGCGGCTGAAGACCGTGGACTCACGGCTTCGATGATGCTGTTGCTTCGCTGGGGTTTTGGGATTCCTTCGGTGGAATTTGCTGGGCTGCTGGAGATGGCATCACGAAAATGGAACAGCAGGCGTGAGTTGCTGGGTCAACACGGAGGCGTCCAGCTGAGAACTCGCTGCTTCGTTGACCGAGTGAAGGGCGCCTGGCAGCTGGATTCGAGCGCGGCTTCAGCTGAAGACGTGAGCTGAGCGAGCAGCAGCTTTGGTCTTCGATGGTTGACCGGGGAAGCAGAATCGCGGACAGCTGGCCGCGGATGGAGAGAAGATGGCGTTCGGTGGAGTCTTCGCAGAGAAGCAACGAACGACAGCAGCTTCCACTTGAGGTTTCGTGGGCTTCTTCAGGCTTGCTGCTGGCCAGATCGCTCAGTCAACAAGCGAGGCCATCGAGGAAAGCTCTGACCGAAGGGGACCAACGGTAGTGGAGGCTGGCGTGGACGATGGAGCAGCTTCGGTTTCGGTGGATGCTGAGCTTCTCGGGTAGCTTGGTGGACGCTAGGCAGAAGACACGGATGGAGGCAGTTCGCTGGCAGTAGGGAGTCAACCAAGGAGCTTCGGTGGACGCTGGGTTGCAATCGTTTACGGGGCAGAGAAGTGGGGTTGAGGAAGACACGCGGAGGAGGCTTTGCTGGGCTGGACTTCGACCGAAAGAAAATGAAGCAGAAGCTGAGACCGCAGAGTTAAAAATGAAGAGGAGCCGTGCGCGAGGAAGGAGATAAGAGAGAGGGTGGGCCATCCTTGCCAATTTTCCACAAGAAATATCTTCAACAATCAATCTAGGCCAAGCATTAAACCTTGGCCTTCATTTGGCCACACCAACAACTCTCACAACTTCTCAATTGGTCAATTTTGGGCTAGGGGAAGGGGATGATACGAATTTCACCATTTGACTTCAATTTCTCCAATAAATTCCCAAATTGAGGTCCAATTTCGACGTAGAAAAATCCCAAATGATTTTCTATAAATCCCCGACACACAACGGCTCAATCTGAAAGTCCAATTTCCCATTAATTTAGCCAATCTGAACTTCGGCCAAACTTCCACGACGTTCGAACCCAATTTCCGTAAAAATTCCTGAATCTCCGAAAATCTTCTGAGACTGAGTCGATGCTCCTAAAATTTATTGTGACATGGCCAAAACTTCAATTTCTGAAATCGGACTCGAATCGGCGGTTAATTTTCATTCGGCGCGTTTTTAGCGTGACCTAGACTATTGGGTAGTTTTCAGAACTTTTTAAGGCAAATGACCCGTGGTCGATTTTCTTCGAGCCACTATAAACCCACTCGACTTAATGGCGACTCTTGATTGTCGTGAAAATCTCGAGGATTCAATTACGGACACAGGGTACCAAAACAATAAGAAATCGGTCTAGTGCCGGTCAACGAGAATTTTCTAATTTAGTGGTGTCGCCCACGATTAGCCACACTTCTCAGTCGCACCGACCTATCTCTGATCTCTAATCGATTTTATACTGCGCCGCAATGGCCTCTAAAGATAGACACGGTCAAGAAGCCGATTCCTGATCGAGTTCTCAAGTCTATTGCCTTAAAATTCCTTAATAATTTCCCCAGCTAGTCTAGTTATCTCGAGAGTGATCGGCTCTGAGAATAACCCTATAGACGTGTCAATGAAATGCCCGATTAATTCAGTAGAAGACAGGGTTGAAAATTTGGGATGTCACAACTCTTCCCCTCTTATAAAAATTTCGTCCTCGAAATTTAAACCTTACAAGACTTGATTAAAAAGGTGGGGGTATAATTCTCTCATTGACTCCTCAGTCTCCCATGTCGCTCCTTCTGTACCGTGGTGTTGCCAGACCACTTTGACTAAGGAAATAGTTTTGTACGCAAAACTTGCTCTTTGCGATCGACAATCTGGACCGGTCTTTCAACGTATGACACACGGTCATCCACGTCCAATTCTTCAAAATTGAGTACGTGGGTCGGGTCAGGCTCATACTTCCTTAACATCGACACGTGAAAGACGTCATGCACTTGCGCCAATCTTGGCGGCAACGCAAGACGATACGCTAAGGTCCCGATTCTCTCAAGAATCTCAAACGGACCTATGTACCTCGGACTCAGTTTGCCTTTCTTACCAAAGCGCGAAGTTCCCCTCATTGGTGACACCTTCAGAAAAACGTGATCACCAACTTGGAATTCCAAAGACCTCCGGCGCTTATCTGCATAACTTTTCTGTCTGCTCTGCGCTGTCTTTAATCTGTCTCTGATCACTATCACGGCATCTACTGACTGCTGAACCAACTCTGGGCTTGTTATCTTTCTTTCCCCGACTTCATCCCAACATACTGGTGTTCTGCACGCTCTGCCATACAGTGCTTCAAATGGGGCCATCTGAATACTCTGCTGATAAGTGTTGTTGTAGGCGAATTCTACCAGATGAAGCTGATCTTCCCAACTTCCTTTGAAGTCTATAACACACGCTCTCTGCATGTCTTCGAGGGCCTGTATTGTCCTCTCAGACTGGCCATCTGTCTAAGGATGATATGCCGTACTATACTGAAGCTTTGTACCAAGAGCACTCTGTAAGCTCTTCCAAAAGCAGCAGTAAATCTCGGGTCTCTATCAGATGTTATCGTAACCGGCACTCCATGCATTCGAACCACTTGGCGCACATATAGGTCTGCGTGCCTATCCAAGCTGAGGTTCTTTCGAACTGCAATGAAGTGAGCCGACTTTGTCAGTCTGTCGACTACTACCTAGATCGAATCATTCCCTCTTTGACTCCTTGGTAGTCCAGTCACGAAGTCCATCGTGATATACTCCCATTTCCATTCTGGAATCGCGAGAGGTTGCAAAAGTCCTCCCGGCTTGCAATGCTGGGCTTTTACTTGCTGACAAGTCAAACACTTGGCCACATGCTTGGCGATGTCCGCCTTCATACCTGACCACCAATAATGTTGACGTAGATTCTGATACATCTTAGTGCTTCCAGGATGAATGCTGTAACTGCTACGATGTGCTTCAGATAAAATTTCTTCTCTAAGCTCTACATCGTTAGGTACAACCAATCGTCCTTGAAATCTTAGTGTCCCGTCATCAGAAATCTGAAAATCAGCCTTTCTTTTCTCTGCGTCTTCCTAAAGAATTCTCTGTACATCTGGATCTGTCGGTTGGAGTTGTTTGATTCTAACTTGGACATCCGGTTCAGTTCTGAGGGCGGCCATAAAACTTGAAAGGCAGCCTACCTCAAATTTGAATACCGAACCTCGAGCTCTCTCGATTAAGTTCCACTCCTTAATCAGTATATGAGCCACTGAAGACTTTCGACTTAAAGCATCGGCGACCTTGTTCGCCCTTCCTGGGTGATATAAAATATCACAGTCGTAGTCTACGCTGTCTCATGTTCAACTCCTTCTGAGAGAACAGATACCTGAGACTCTGATGGTCCGTGAAGATCTGAAACTTTCCCCCACACAAGTAGTGTCTCCAAATCTTCAAGGCAAAGATAATCGCGGCGAGCTCTAAGTCATGCGTCGGATAGTTCAATTCATGAGGTCTCAATTGCCTGGAAGCGTATGCAACAACTCTGCCATGTTGCATCAGCACGCAACCCAATCCCCTGAATGACGCATCACTATAGATCTCGAATCCTCCAGGACCAGATTGAATCATCAGCACAGGTGCGGTAGTCAGCTTTTCCTTCAGCTCATGGAAACTACGCTCGCACTTGTCTGACCATATGAATTTCTCACTTTTCTTCGGGAGCTTTGTCAGAGGCGATACTATCGATGAGAACCCTTCCACAAACCATCTGTAATTACCTGCTAACCCCCAGAAAACTTCTGATTTCTGTCACTGATGTCGGTCTCAGCCACTTGATCACGGCTTCTATCTTGCTCGGGTCGACAGAGATTCCTTCTCCGGAAATCACATGACCTAAGAACGCAACACGAGTCAACCAAACTCGCATTTGCTAAACTTAGCATACAGGTGATGAGTTCTTAAGGTCTGAAGCACTAATCTCAGATGATTCTCATGCTCTTCATCACTTCTCGAATAGACTAAGATGTCATCAACGAACACAATCACAAACTGATGATCCACTTATTCATTGAACGTTCTGTTTGTCAAATCCATGACAGAAACTGGAGTGTTCACC
The DNA here is from genome assembly GCA_028830015.1 of Eucalyptus grandis x Eucalyptus urophylla. NCBI lineage: Eukaryota > Viridiplantae > Streptophyta > Magnoliopsida > Myrtales > Myrtaceae > Eucalyptus > Eucalyptus grandis x Eucalyptus urophylla. Next base: position 24,722,884 of record CM054189.1, on the reverse strand, counting down.
AAGCCAAACGATCTTACAATACTCTCGTAAAGACCATATCAAGTACGAACAGCTGTCTTTCGTACAACCTCATTCCTGGTTCGTAACTAACGACTTCATAATCTCAAGTCGACCTTTAAAACACCGATACTCTTTATAACTAGTCACACCATTCATTGATCTTTGGCAAATAACACTTGTCCTTGATCTTCACCTAATTGAGTTGACGATAGTTGATGCACACTCGCAACAAACCATCTTTCTTCTTCTCACAAACAAAACTGATGTTTCCCAAAAGTGATGCACCGATATACACGAATTCCTCATTCATCAATCTTCACATCTGCATCTTCAATTCTACCACTTTAGACAACAACAGCTGGTAAGAAGTCTTCGAGAGCGGCTCTATCCTGGTGTTATCTCAATTGCAGTTTCAATCTTTCTTTCTGGCGGTAACCCAAGCAATTCCTTTGGAACCATCTTATAAATTTTCTGTATCACGGCCACCTTCTTCTCATTCTATTTCCTAGTTGACACATCCACTACCACTGTCAAATCATTCTTGGCAACCTCCGTCTAACAAACGGATTGTCTTTAGCTGACGAGATTAATGAAATCGAAGATTCTTTTCGACTCTTAATAATCTTGCTATTTTTGCAAACTAATAGACTAAACTGGGTTATTCCATGACCATGATTCCTTATTACAAGATGCTTTATGAACTCACACTTTTCATGTGGTGTCGAACTCACACCTCAGCAACTAGTCAAGCACAACTATTGCTAGTGATTCCCTTCTCTTTCACTTTTACTTCAACAATTTAAGTTCTACAACTTAGCACAAAACTCTGCTGCGCTGCTCTGATAAAATCACCTTCGACACATTCTTTCTCTGATTGGTGTAAGGTCAATTCTACTCACATTCCTTTCGCCATCCTAGTGGCGTTCTACCGCAGTAGGGATGCCTATGGTACCTTGGACTTCCACTGACAATCCTTCACCTGATGGCCATGCTAGTCATCATCACAACATGTTTTAGTCATACTCGGACACTGGATTTATCCATACTCCCTTCTACAATTCTGACACCTATCTGGTGCATCTTTTATCTTCTATTAGGCGAAAGCATGCACTCTTTCTGGTTGCCCCATCATTCTGCTAGGATCACTCCCAACCAGATATCCTCGTTAGCTATACTCCAAACAAATTCGCGTCCTAGGAAGGACATAATGCCGATTTCCATGATCACGTCCGAAACAACCTGGTCTATTTGACTCGGTGCCGACTTGACTACTCCATCCTTCCTCGAGAGTGGAATAGAATGCTTTTCTCTCGACCTCGGTCTTTTCCCTAACCGATTTTCATTTATGCCAGAACTGGATCTATACCTCGACTCAAATGCCTTGACTAGCTCCTGGATCACATCTACATCGCCACTCTGGATCTCAGCATGCGAGGCGACAACAACGGCTTGATCCTGAGCTTGCTGGCTCATCCAGTTCCCAAGGAACACTAGCATCAGAACGATCCTATCGAACTTAGGATCATTCGACGCTGCTACACTAGTACCAACCTGCGGTGGTACTCTTACACTCGAGCTGGCCAGAGTCAACACTCTGCCACAACCACCTCGGGTACTGACCTTAGTCAGTGCATCATCCCGAGTTACAAAGGACATTGTCCTCTTACTAGGAGTTCTCAGCTCCTGCTCGCTCATGGTTCAGTCTTTACACTGCAACCCGACTTCCAAACCCACACTGGATTAGAAGGTGAGCGATCCACACACCACAAACAATTTTAGCATTCAGCTAACATAAACATGCACCAGCATGAATTTAAAGGCCTTTCCTACTAACTATCCCATGGTCAACGCTCCTTATCACTCCAATCTTCAACTTCGCTCTGATACCACAAAAAGGGGATGTCACGCCCCGATCCTCGGACGCGCGCACATCCTTCTACTTGGTCGATTTTAAAATGCGATATCCCAGGACTATGTATCGCCGACCCTTTCTTTTATTTAAGCACATGCGGAAGCAGTTATAAATCCCCAGACAATAAAACAATGGGATAGGAAAGTAGGCCATATTTTTCATATTGAAATTCATAACCACACTTTCATTAACAGCACAACTCATAGTATATTTACAATACTATTTACAACATAAAAGTCTCACACCTATCTACACTAAGACAGGGTGCACAAAAGGGATGGGATCTCAATCCACATCTGGGTTGTACTCAAGATCCCTCTCTGGATCATCTTCTACTTCAAAATACTTTCTCCCCTTCAGGTTCTTCCTCCTCAGCTTTTCCTCAGGGTCCTGAAATGGTTATTCAATAACCAATGAGACCACGTCTCAGCGAGTCCTACCCCTTACGACTCGATTAGTAAACTAATACACCATCCGGTTGCCTAAGCACAACACGAGTCAGAGGACTTACCTTGGCCTCAGTTCCAACCTGCAATTCAAGGTTAAACACAGATATTCAAACAATTCACGACATCCGATCAAGCACTGGTCAATCGACTAAGTCGATTACATGTCAATTAGACCCTCTCGAGGTCATTCCCACTCATACCACGCTTTCTCAGTGGTGTACTCATTCACCAAATCACATGTGTTTCTCGGGCGTCGTTTTCGCCAATGACATACCGATCACCGACACCGTGCGTTCTTTAAGGCGCCGTTTTCACCAGTGATAACCTTGATCACCGAACCACGTGTCCTTTCAAGGGCGCCGTTTTCGCCAAGGTGACATCGGCTATAGACAACATCGTGCGTTCTTTAAGGCGCCGTTTTCACCAGTGATATTCCCATAACCACCGAACCACGTTTGTCTATAAGTCATTTACGTGCGTTCTTTAAGGCGCCGTTTTCGCCAGTGATACTTCCAATCACCGAACCACGTATGTCCAATCATATCGTACCTGATTGGTCTCACCACTCTCCCTACTATATAGCCCATCAACGTACTGGCGCTATATACTCATGCTCGGCCATTACCAATCAAATACTCAATAACAAACATTTAAGGATAAATCCTCAAATTTCACAATTAATTCAATTCCACACAACGTAGAGCTCAAATGAATAAACGAGCTTCACCACGACAATCAGCACGAAATTTCGGTCACCGGCCATCCCGGTTGAATTTCCGGAAAAATAATTAATTAAATAAATGAATTTCGAAAATAAATAAATAAACATTGAAAATCCAATTTAGGCCCATATTGCCTTATTGGAGCCCGAAACGGGTCGGGAAAAATCCCGAGATACATTCAATAAATAACCAAACATTTCTACTTGCTAATAGCTAGGTCTAACCACCTAACATGCATCATTAAGTCACTAAACTAATTGTTCTAACCTAATCTAACCACCTAATTGCACTTAATTAAATCTAACCAACCTTAAGCATAATTAGCAAACTAATAAAGCATTAGTGAGTAAAACTCACTTGACAAAAGCGGAGATCGAATCACCGCAACGGTGACACGACGGCGGCCGAAATCCGAACTTTCGGCGGCGTCAACGGACACTCGGGCCGGGCCCAAAGATCTTGCCTCGCGGGCTTGGGCTTCAAAAGAACTTGCTGTACATCACTGGACTGGGCTTGAATCAAGACCGAACATGGGCTTCAAATGGACTGAAGCTTGCTGTGAATGGGCTTGAAATAAAACTGAATTGGGCCTGTCTTTGCTGGGCCCGAAAGACTGAAATTGCTGGGCTTCCAATCCAATTGATGCTGGGCTGGAAATGCATCTGCAGATGGGCTGAAGATACGCGGACGAGGGGATGGACTTTCGGCTGCTCACGCGGCTGAAGACCGTGGACTCACGGCTTCGATGATGCTGTTGCTTCGCTGGGGTTTTGGGATTCCTTCGGTGGAATTTGCTGGGCTGCTGGAGATGGCATCACGAAAATGGAACAGCAGGCGTGAGTTGCTGGGTCAACACGGAGGCGTCCAGCTGAGAACTCGCTGCTTCGTTGACCGAGTGAAGGGCGCCTGGCAGCTGGATTCGAGCGCGGCTTCAGCTGAAGACGTGAGCTGAGCGAGCAGCAGCTTTGGTCTTCGATGGTTGACCGGGGAAGCAGAATCGCGGACAGCTGGCCGCGGATGGAGAGAAGATGGCGTTCGGTGGAGTCTTCGCAGAGAAGCAACGAACGACAGCAGCTTCCACTTGAGGTTTCGTGGGCTTCTTCAGGCTTGCTGCTGGCCAGATCGCTCAGTCAACAAGCGAGGCCATCGAGGAAAGCTCTGACCGAAGGGGACCAACGGTAGTGGAGGCTGGCGTGGACGATGGAGCAGCTTCGGTTTCGGTGGATGCTGAGCTTCTCGGGTAGCTTGGTGGACGCTAGGCAGAAGACACGGATGGAGGCAGTTCGCTGGCAGTAGGGAGTCAACCAAGGAGCTTCGGTGGACGCTGGGTTGCAATCGTTTACGGGGCAGAGAAGTGGGGTTGAGGAAGACACGCGGAGGAGGCTTTGCTGGGCTGGACTTCGACCGAAAGAAAATGAAGCAGAAGCTGAGACCGCAGAGTTAAAAATGAAGAGGAGCCGTGCGCGAGGAAGGAGATAAGAGAGAGGGTGGGCCATCCTTGCCAATTTTCCACAAGAAATATCTTCAACAATCAATCTAGGCCAAGCATTAAACCTTGGCCTTCATTTGGCCACACCAACAACTCTCACAACTTCTCAATTGGTCAATTTTGGGCTAGGGGAAGGGGATGATACGAATTTCACCATTTGACTTCAATTTCTCCAATAAATTCCCAAATTGAGGTCCAATTTCGACGTAGAAAAATCCCAAATGATTTTCTATAAATCCCCGACACACAACGGCTCAATCTGAAAGTCCAATTTCCCATTAATTTAGCCAATCTGAACTTCGGCCAAACTTCCACGACGTTCGAACCCAATTTCCGTAAAAATTCCTGAATCTCCGAAAATCTTCTGAGACTGAGTCGATGCTCCTAAAATTTATTGTGACATGGCCAAAACTTCAATTTCTGAAATCGGACTCGAATCGGCGGTTAATTTTCATTCGGCGCGTTTTTAGCGTGACCTAGACTATTGGGTAGTTTTCAGAACTTTTTAAGGCAAATGACCCGTGGTCGATTTTCTTCGAGCCACTATAAACCCACTCGACTTAATGGCGACTCTTGATTGTCGTGAAAATCTCGAGGATTCAATTACGGACACAGGGTACCAAAACAATAAGAAATCGGTCTAGTGCCGGTCAACGAGAATTTTCTAATTTAGTGGTGTCGCCCACGATTAGCCACACTTCTCAGTCGAACCGACCTATCTCTGATCTCTAATCGATTTTATACTGCGCCGCAATGGCCTCTAAAGATAGACACGGTCAAGAAGCCGATTCCTTATCGAGTTCTCAAGTCTATTGCCTTAAAATTCCTTAATAATTTCCCCAGCTAGTCTAGTTATCTCGAGAGTGATCGGCTCTGAGAATAACCCTATAGACACGTCAATGAAATGCCCGATTAATTCAGTAGAAGACAGGGTTGAAAATTTGGGATGTCACAACATCCATGGGGATGTGCAGCTTATGTTCATGATTCTTCTCATAAATATGACAAATTAGGTTCTAAAGGGAAGAAGTGTATCTTTATAAGATATTTAGAACACTTCAAATGGTATGTGTTCATAGGTGAACAAGCTGATGGAAGTGTGACCAAAATGGATTCACGAGATATCATGTTCTTGGAGAACGATTTTCCTAGTAGATGTGAGATTGATAAGGACTTCCAATTATATGAGATGGAAGACCCTAATAACACATCCATTGATGTTGTAGATAGAAATAAAGGTTTACCTCAACATACAAGACCTAGTGGGAGTGTTGCATCATTTGGCAAATTGAATTCAAGGGAAATTCAGTTGCGTAAAAGTAATCGTAAAAGTATTCCCCATCGTCATTTTGAGATTGAAGGGGAAGCATTTATGATTGCTCAGAAAGACGATGCCGAGCCTAAGACTGTGCAAGAGGCTCTCTCATCCTCTAATAAATAAGAATGGAAAAAAGCTTTGGAAGATGAAATGGAGTCAATGAAGGCAAATCACGTATGGGACTTGGTTGATCTACCACTCCATCATAAGGCCATTAGAAACAAATGGGTCTTCAAGATTTAAGTGAAGGACGGATGGATCCATTGAAAGTATAAGACTCACCTTGTGGCGAAAGGTTATACTCAATAAGAGGGTATAGACTATGAGGAAATATTTTCGCCAATTGTAAGGTTTGTCTCAATACGTCTTATTCTAGCCACCGTTGTCAAATGAAAGTAAAGACGGCATTTCTCAATGGAGATCTAGATGAGGAAATCTATATGAAGCAACCAACAAGTTTCATAGCTAAAGATCAAGAGGATAAAATTTGCAAGCTTCATCGCTCAATATATAGCCTTAAGCAATCATCTAGACAGTGGTATCTTTGTTTTCATCAAGCCATAACGACTTTTGGTTTCATGATGATCGAAAAAGATCACTGTATATATGTCAAGTGGTCCAAAGATAAATTTGTGATTTATCATTTTATGTGAACGATCTTCTATTAGTTGGAAATCACAAGGTTTTGATTATCACCATACAAGAATGGTTGTCCTCCAATTTTGAAATGGAGGACATGGGAGAAGCTACTTATATATTATGAGTTAAGATCGAAAGAGATCGATCAAGGAAACTCTTTGCTTTATCGTAAGAGTTCTATATAATAAAAATTCTTGAGCGTTTCAATATGCAGCATTGTAATCCCATTAATACCACTATCATGTAAGGTGAAGGCCTAAGTACTGAGATGTGTCATAAGACTCCTAAAGAAATTAACGTGATGGAAACTGTTCCTTACACTAGTGCGGTCAGAAGTTTGATGTATGCTATAATATGTACTCGACCCGACATATGTTATGATGTGGGATTGGTGAGCTGATATCAATCAAACCCCAGTCAAGCACACTGGAAAGCAGTGAAGAGGATCCTGAGATACTTGAAAGGCATAATGGACTATCGACTTTGTTATCAAGGGAATGATTTATGTCTATTAGGCTATTCATATGCTGATTAGGGTGGAGACCTGGATGAGCGTAAATCGACTTCAGGATATGCGTTTTTGTTCAATGGAGGTGCAATTTCTTGGAATAACAAGAAATAGACATGCATGGCCTTGTCTAAGATGGAGGCAGAATTTATTGCATGCTCTGCCACAGTGCAAAAAGCAGTATGGCTAAAACGTTTCTTGAAAAATTTAACTACTGTCACTGAGGTTTCAAGACCGGTGATAGTTTATTGCGATAGTCAAACAACCATTGCCTATGTGAAGGATCCCAAGTATCATGAAAGGACAAAGCACATTGACATAAATAATAACTTCATCAGAGATATTAAAGTGCAAAAAGAAGTGATCCTACAAAATATTTCAACCAATAGAATGGTTGATGATCAATTTACGAAAGTTATTCCTAGAGACATATTCTTGACTCACAGGATGTCACTAGGATTACGTAGAATGTAATATGTGTGATTGTAAATAATCATTGGTTTATGTATATGTGGATATATGTATTGTACTTGTTTATTTATTTGTGACTTGATGTTTTATCGATAAGTATAAATCTATTATTAGACTAGCACATATACACATATATTATTGAAAAGTATGTCAACAGGCAATGATTGACTCACTCACATGAGTAATCACCCCAAATGCTATAGTTAGCATGTTGAGATGAGATATTATGTACAAATGAATGCTGAAAAGCAAGTTTAGTACATAAAATAAATATGTCGAATTGATTGGATTCAAGATGAGGTCTGTGATTTATTTATAATAAGACCGAACACAATAGTCCCACAGTCATGTATGCTTGAAAGATGCCGAATGCGAGTACTTAATTAGGCGCTATAGAAAGTGAGCTGATATAGTACTCAAACTAAACATGAGTACGTGAGAAGCACGTGACTATGTTTAGGTTAAGATCCGTATAGTGGATATATTTAATAAATTATATACGCTCTTATAGAAAGAAAAATCCACTATAGCATGTAATTCATACTACATGTGCATTGTATGACCAACAAGGGAAGTTGAGTAAAATTATCCCTATTTACTCATCGTGTGAGCCCTTGAGATAATTTATAATTTACCTTATTTTTTTGCCATACATTACTTCTGACTATGTTATCGAAGTGAAAGATCAATGTTGCTACTTTAGCATGTTACCGACGGTCATGAATAAATATAACTTTATGGGACAAGTCTAAGAAAGCAGTTGTTCTGAAATGGAGAGAGACATGAGTGTGAATGATCTAACACATGTATTTACTAGTTGACTAATTATATCGCCTTATATGGTTACGGATATAATTGTAAATACATGGTATATTTTAGAATAGTCAAGTATAGCCTTTAAGGGATAAGTATAATTGAATTGATGTAACAAAATATGTCTGGGGCATTGTGAGACATCGATTATTTTTTTTTTGGGGTTGTAGCCATTATGTCAACCCTAATAGGTGCATAATTTGAGCTCCCAAGTGCAGGTATACTCATTGGTCGCACGGCTTACTTGCCAGTATGAATTATTTTGTAAAGTTAATGAATGTTGAACACCTTATTATTCTTGATAGAGTGCTATCAAGCCCATCATGTCCAAATGGGAAATGGCATACTCAATCAGTACGTCCATGATGGGATGCGATGAGAATGCACCATTTCATCTTGATACGCTACGATAGAAAGACACATTTTGAGAAGGTGTGAAGGAGTCATATAAAAGACTTATGAAGACAACCATCGGCACGGTTGGTAGAATGTACGCTTAGAAGTTTTCCTTTTCTTGTCCCATTTCCATCAAAAAGAAAGAAGGCATTTCATTTCTCCTTTACAAAAACAATTGGCATTTACGCTATAAACTCGGGTGCTTTTCTTGTGATTGCATTCAGACCAACGTGAAGTGTTTTTGTTCATGATTCATCCGCAATTCAACGTTTGTTCCGGGGTTAATTGTTGTTTGTGCATCGGACAAAGGTAAGCGTCTTCCACCGACTTGAATTCCAACACACAGAAAACAAGCTTTTACCACGCTCTCACCCGTATATTTTTCTTGGTTATTCTTTAACTCAAATTGCGTACAAGTGTTTTGATTCTGCTACCCAAAGAATATTCCTCTCACGTTATATTGTCTTTGATGAAACCGTCTTCCCATACCCCTCTTTGAACCTACCCGAGTCGTCCCCCTCATTCTCGGCCAAAACTCCTCTTTTTCGGTCACCCACCATGCCATATATTGCTCCTGCATCGAACATGCCACTAGCCGTGACAAGCGCTCCTCCTAGTAGCCTAGCTGACGCGCAAGTTCTGCCAGCCAACCCACTCGATAACTCAGTAAGTGATCCCTCTTCCAACACCGCACACACACCCCAATCCAATGCACGTACCACCAGTGTCACACCTCAAACCTCACCGAGTAACAACCACCACCCAACCAGCAGAACCTCCACTCGAACCAATGTCCCACCAACCAGCCCCTCACTCTCCCTACTCTTAACTGAACCACCCCCAAACCTGCCAAACCCGACTCACCCCACCCGCACCCATAACACGATCACACGCTCTCAAAACAACATTTTCAAGCCTAAACAAATACTCACCACAAAACATCCCCTAACTCAAACCTGTGAACCAAGTAAACTTACTCAAGCTTTGAGTAATCCCCAATGGCGCTCTGCTATGTCCAAAGAAATCAATGCATTAATTCGAAATGGAACTTGGGAACTAACCCCAAAGAATTCTTCCATGAATATTATTAGTTGTAGGTGGGTCTACAGGATCAAGCGTCGATCCGACGGCAGCATCGAGATATACAACACGCATCTTGTCGCCAAACGATTTCACCAAAAATCAGGAGTTGACTTTAAAGAAACATTCAACCCAATTGTCAAACCTACAACAATCCGCATCATCCTCACTCTGGCACTCACTTGAAATTGGCCACCACGCTAAATGGATGTAAACAATGCGTTTTCGCAAACACTACAAGATGAAGTGCTCATGTTACAACTACTGGTTTCAAAGACCCAGCGAAACCTGAATGTGTGCAAACTCAGGAAAGCTATCTGCAGGCTCAAACAAGCTCCTTGAGCCTGGTACAATGAGTTAAGTGCATTTCTAATAGCCACGCGGAATCCACGCGGCATGTCCATTCCAACTGAAATATTGTTGGGGAAATGATATAATGCATACCAAACCGAACTAATTCTATTATCAAAAGTAATTTGAGAACGAAAAAGTGGTTAAACTGGCCCAGACATGAACATGTTGAATCTTCCTCCTCGTTAAATGACCTCTTTTATCTCATGGCATCAGAAAATTCCACTCTTCCAAGCCCCATATTTCAATTTTATGGATTTTGTGAGGGCAGACCTTTCTGATGTTATATCATATACCAAACCTTTTAGCATCCATATTAAACTGCTTGCATGCATTGACAACTATCTGATTGAATAGGAAACCTAAGTTGTTTCAATCACGGTTAATAACACAAAGCTTCCATGAAAATAGTTAGTCACCGGCTTAACTTTCTCCGCTAGAAAAAGAAAAACAGAATAATTATGTTGATATATTTTCCTGAAGAAAAAAAAAATTGAAGTGTCTCTATAAACCAGCCCGGCTTAAAGACTGTTTTTCTAATCCGAAAATCACAATAAAAGTTTATTTCTTGAATTGAAAACTTCTTGTCACTAGAAAATATTTTCAAGAAATTTAAGATTAGACAAAGTAAACCTTTTTTTTTTTGTATTTGTTTTCACTGAAAACAAATTGAAAAAAAATATTTCCATGGTATTTGATAATAAGTGAGTACATAGTGTAAATTAAAATTGATATGTAATGACTAACAAAATAGAATCAATGTCTTTGTTTATTTTGTAATCCATTAAAAAAAAGGACTTACAAGTAATTATTAAAAAAATTTATGAAAAATAATATTCACAATATGATATAAGATGGATTATTGTGAGAATATCGAACAAAATGAGCATTAATGAAGTATGCTCAGGAGATAATAAAAAGCCCATATGAGACTTATTAAGATAAAAAGAAAAAATATTGATAAGCAGATAATGGATATAGAAGGACTTATTCTTCTCAGTTGGACACACGGCAGAAATAAAAAAATATGATTTCTTATCGCTGAAAAAAGAAGCTCTTTTCCCCAATCTAAGTTTATTGTTTTCAATCCATGAAAAAAAAAATCATCAATCAACTAAATTTCCATCATTCAAAAATTGGAAAATTCGAGAACAATTTCCTGAAAATGGTTATTTTTAAACAAACTAACTCTACTGTTAGTTTTTCTTACCAAATTTGAAGCTATGTAGCATGTCTCTCTTGTGACTCAATTTCTTACAGGGTTCACTTATCATCTACATGTAGACATAATTTTTTAGAGGTTTACTACATCACTGTGGGACAAGAGTCACAGGAGAGTTATACATTCTTCAATGAAAAGAATAGACGATAGCAGTCCTTCATTTCACCCTCCAACATCTTAAAACAAAAATTCTGCGACAAAATTCTGCTCACACGTTTTTATCAAGATGAAACATTGTGTCCATGAATATATGCACATTTATACATTGGCGAACTATGACATCATAGGAAGGTGGACTTCTAATTCAAAGATCACAAGTTTACCGACACCAACAATATTGAGGAGTTATTATATGGTCTGTAGATCATTTTGATTAATATAATCTCAACCAGTAAATAAGTAGGCCCTATCATGAGCTCGAACGATTGATGCTTGAGATGTATTTGTTCTATATGATGCATAAATCATACACGCTTGTTTCAATAGTGCTACACCCTCTAAATACAAAAACAAAACCCAAGAAATGGTTTAATAGATTAGAGATTTTCGATTTGGGGTGACTGAAATAACTATTTCCATCAGGATATTATAATTGGATGGTCCCTAAGATTGTTTCTTGCAATATCGTCTTCTTGGTGTAGCTTTCTGAAGAGTAAACTCCAAGAACTGAAAGGAATAAATGAAACAAATGGTCCCAAGGTCAAATGTTACTCTCAAAGACCAGTGTTTTCAAGAAGCACCGCGTGGCGTGGATGGAACAAAACCCATAAATACTGACAAGCTAAGCGTCAAATCGTCCGTCTCACACGGCCGCATGACTGGGGTGGACGTGTGAAAGATATCAAGTTGAATCTTAACCAAAATAAACTTCATCAATCAACAGAAGTACAAAAGGTAGAGAGAGAACCTGCAGCAGCAGCAGCAACCTCCTCTCCTTTTGAGTCTCTAACGTTGAGGACGAGCCTGGTCTTGTAAGAAGGGTTTGAACTATAAAAGTTAGAGAGAGACAATTCAACGCAGCTCAATCCCATTTTACCCACCCACGTCTCCAGATCAACAATCACCCCAACGTTCACTGGGATCGTTGTGGCACTGTTTTTGTTACTACTTTGCGTCACCGCTAGGTGAGGACCGTCGCTGGAGGACACAATGATGGCTAAAAAGGAGAGAGCCAAAAAGAGGAGCGTTTCAGCGTCGAAAGTGATCCTTGGAGGCATCATTGAAAAGGGTCTCGGGAAAACGCAAGTGTGTGTTTGTGTGAAAGAGAGACATGGAGGATGTGATGATGAGGACGACGTATTTATAAGGGAGAAGAGCTTTGAAAAGTAAGACAAAGCATGGAGAGATTCCATTCAAGGATTGCTCGACGTGGGCGGTCCGTCTGAGCGTACGTACCATGCAAAGAGATAAGATGACCTCCGGTAGCATTCACACTTCATGTTTTTGTTTTTTGAATTTTTAATTTTATATGAAGAATCCTAACAATTCTTTGAACTCAGGATTGTTTATACCATCATTTTTTCTGCTGCTATTTCCATCTCGTTTTAACAACTGATGATGGAACTTTGTCCGAGAGCTAGAAACTACTCGAATTTAAGACTAAGAAATGTATGGTCTCAGATATGATGTATATGCGATGCATCATGTAGTACTCTCTTAAGCATTTTCCAATTCTAATATGGAGGGTCTGCCTTGATCAAGAGTCTGCTTGGGATGGAGTTAATCTAGTATACAAAAGCTCATGGATAATACGACATAATCATGAACAAATAAGAAGAGATACTCGATGATTCTCAACTAATATAAGAAGCACGTGCCAACTAGAAAAAGCATAAATTGATGTAAGATCGATTTATTGTTATTATTACCATAAACTTATCGGTATTTCACTCTAACAACCAGTGCAAACTTGCGTAAATTCAATCATCATGTACCTGAAGACCTGCCCTATAGTAGTTTCAATCGGTAGCTAAGCCATGACATATTGTTGGTGGTCATTCTTTTAACTACTTTAAATAGTAAAGTGAGCAATGGGTTATACATCAATAGATTAGAAAACTAACAGAGAACGGTCTTGCATAATTTTGCTTAACCTAACAGTCCCCTCAAGTTGAATTTGATATAGTATGATGAAAGCCTTAGTTAAATGAATCCTTACCTTATCATATTGAGTAGAAAACCTCGTATTTAGAAATTAAAGAAAAGAAAGAGAAGAAAAATTCGTAAACTAACAAAAAATGTGTGTATATAACCAATTTCAATCACCTATATATCATATAAAAGTGAGTGTGCAACTAATTAGGAATAATTGAGAATGACACGCGTGTATATTTATGGCTTAACAACACAATAAACTTACTAAATCATGGTGAAAAATGAGTGATTAAATATTGTCATTTTTGTTGTTTCTTGATCATCGTCATCATCATCATCATCATTGACTTTCTCTTGCATATCAATTCAGATTTGATTCAACTCAACGACTCTTCCCTCTGCACTTCTAGAGGCACACACACGTACTCCTAAATGGACTTGCGATGTGTGCATATATATTTCCAATCTCTGTGGCTAAGTTTTGTGAGTTTCCAAGAAACTGCGTATGCCTTGAAATCAAACTCAGGATATGTGTGCATAAAATATATATCTTTATATTAAACTGCCCTGGCAATTAATTTACAAGTTGTCATAAAAAAAAATAGTGAAGAGGGAAACTTAAATTTAGGAGAAGTAATTTAGGAAAAGTTAAAAATAAGGGTTAATACCACCAAAAAAAAAAAAAACCTCAAATCGACACATCTGTGATAAATTTACCAAAAATAAATTTCTTAACTACTAAACATCTCAAACTAGTATACCTACGACAACTACTAAAAATCACAAACCAATACACATATGACAAAAAGAGGACAAAACCCCAAATTGGTAAACCGTCGATTATCACTTGTCATTTAACTCAGTAGTTTGACGGTAATATTTAAAGGAAATTAATAGTAGATAAATTTGTCATAAGTTTGGGATTTTCGGTGGTCAAAATATTAGTTTGCGGTAAATTTGTCATATATGTATTAGTTTGAAGTTTTCAGTGATTGAAAAATTAGTTTGGTTTCGTGGTATTAACTCTTAAACAAAATGCGATGAATAATGATGAGAGCGTGGATTCTCTCTATCTGTTGGTTCATTCCATTCGCCAAAAAGCACCACGTCATAGCCTCTTGCAAGGGGTTATATTATACATATATTAGTGTTGAGTTTCTACGAAGTGTTTGATATTATGTGACCCAGAATGGCTTTGCAATCAATTCACTCTAGTCAATTCGCTCTACTCAAAATGGTTTTTTTCTTCATGATCCATGACCATTAATCTTTCTCCAAACAATGTGGAGACATTAGACGATTCATGACGTACCTTCCAAGCTCGTCCATAGAATTCTAACCAAAGTTACGGACTACTCAATGCGAAAGTTCGTCGAATGGGCCAACTATGCGAGTCATGTCACAGACAAATCGTACTAATAATTGAGAACGATTTCTCGAGATATTTATATCCTTCACAGCGCTCATCCACGAAATTGACTCCAGACTTATTCACGCGGTTGCTCCAGTCCACATCGAGTCCTTTTCATTTCGTTGTCCATGTACTTGAGCAATACATTTTTTTTACAATGGAGCAATGGAAAATTAGATTGAGCTCGTCTTTCGATTTCCATCTCAACTACGTCCAACTAACTAGGGCGAAAAGTCCTCGAACGGTCGATTATACGACTCCGGTAGCAGACAAAAGTAACAATAAATGCGAACAATTTCTCAGAAAATTTGTTTCTTTTACGAAGCTTAACGAGAAAATAGCCAAGTCCACCCGAAATCTTTTTCATTTCATCGTTCATTTACTTGAGCGGTGGAATTTGTCACGATGGAGTAGTAGAAACCCAATACAGAGAGCCTACTGTCTACCAATAAATAAACAAATGAAAACATAACGTTTCTCTATATTATGCGCCTAATTCACAACAAAGTTTAAACTAACTCATAAACGCTTATATTTTGTGTCTGTCCAATTCAATATTATAGTATATACTAGTGAGATATCTGTGTACGGGTCTAAGATTATAAAATTATATCTTGTAATATCTAAATTTTAGCGACCCCTTTTAGTTATTCATTGCATAAGGAATAAACACAAATTACTCAACAAAAAAATATTATTAATTTACGTTTGCATATTATGAGCATTTTTCGTTTAATGGCATTGGGCCCACATAAATCGCATTCTAATTAGCCTGGTGCTAAAAGGGTTAAAAACAAGCAGATTCTAAGCTTAATTAAATAATTTGAACCCAGCCCGCGAGAGCATATGAAATTTGGTCAAGCTCATTGAAATACCTATGGTGGTCGAGGCATGAAATTTGATCAAGCCCGATGAATACCTAAGGTGGCCGAAATTTACATGCAGTGTGCGCGTGGGAGGTGCCAAATTAGGAGAGATTGCATTGTCAAATTAATTTGGGAGAGGATAGAGTTAATATCTTTTAAAATTGTAGTCATGATGAAGAGAAGTACTTTAATTTCTTATTTTGGACATATCACATATTCTCTAAATTTGAATTGGGAAATTAGCATGTTTCTTATTCTAGCAAAAATGCTCTAATTCCTCACCATATATGTGTAGACCAGAGTCATCCGTTTTTTAAATTGAGTGCTGTCTGATTCAAATCACTATTGGAGGCAAATATCTTCAATCATGGGTCAAAATAATTTAGCAATCTTTGTAGATAACCAGCATGCACAACACAATTGGACCCTCTCAAGAAGCCACATATTCCACCTCAATGCAAGCTGCATCTATGAATGTTATGAATAATCTCACTCAAACCCAATAAATCATTCCCAAGAAGCTACGAGTGAAAGTTATCATGGCATAGCCAATTTCATTAGCTGGGAGAACATGAAACTGGTACTTCAATTGCCATAATAAGTTTTTACAAGCAAATTGAATAAAAACAAAACCCACTTATGGATATTTCTCGATTCTCAAGTTCATAATCGTCATTGGAGAAGGTGACTGGTGGTGAATAACTTAAAACCAGCTTTTGCCGAAATTGATGAGTGCTTGGGTGAGGATGCAAAATTGCATAAGAGCACATGCTTTGAAGTTTGTTGATGAAGAGGCTGCAGAACTGAAGCACGCAATTTGTAGTTTTGCAAAACTGCAAAAC
The DNA here is from genome assembly GCA_028830015.1 of Eucalyptus grandis x Eucalyptus urophylla. Classification (NCBI taxonomy): domain Eukaryota; kingdom Viridiplantae; phylum Streptophyta; class Magnoliopsida; order Myrtales; family Myrtaceae; genus Eucalyptus; species Eucalyptus grandis x Eucalyptus urophylla. The sequence continues at coordinate 24,706,301 of CM054189.1, read as the reverse complement.
TTCCCGAATATCTTTTTGTTTGCTTTTTTTCCTAAATTGTTCAAATTGTTTTGCATCTATGCAAGCTCGTGTGTGAGGAGTCTAATGCATTTGTCAAGAAGGAGGTAAGCAAAATGAAGAAAGAAAGAAAGGAAAAACAAAAAGGAAAAATAAAAGTCCTTAGACGAAAACACCCCTAGTTGCAAATAAGGTTTGACTGGCTTATAAGTTGAGGCCTTTGTTTGAGACTAAATTGGTCACTTCATGCCTTTATTTGAGACAATGTCCACTTTAGGCCATTTTTTGAGAAAATGATTTTACTTCAAGTTCTAAATTGAAATTTTCCCTATTCTATAAAATATGAAGAAATATGTCTAATACACAACCTAGAAAACCCAAACATAAGCTTAAGCAATAAAGAACTCGGAAAAACAAACAAAAGCCAAAAACAATTTGGAGATACGACATAATGCCCTGAAAACATGCGTAAACGAAGATGAATTTTGAGGTTCGAAACGATTGCAAGAGGTGTACTCAATTCGATAAAGGCATAATGCCCAGAACAAGCTTTTCAGATTGTTGTCCTGAGCTCTTTTGCAACAATCCAAAAAGCCATCAGCAGCCGTGTTTGCATAAACTGTGTTAGCTTTTTTTTTTTCTAAACTATTGTACTGGCGAAAGGATCTTTTTTGCTTTCCCTCCCCGCTTTCCATCCCCCCCGGACGATTTCGTCCAATGAGACTTGCTGAAAGTATAGGTCAATATTGCCCATAAAATAAGCATATAACCCAAAGTTTTGTCGCCAATTATAAACCACCTAAACTTAATACCTAGCAAGTTCTGTTATATATAGAAGGAAAATGCATCGGAATTGCTAATTAAAGTCGTCAGTCTAAGTCAAGTTTGGGTTTTGAATTTCTCGTAGAAGTACATGGAAAGTCAGGCGAGCAGTTAAAAGATGAGTTCATTGCTTGCATCCTCCCTTTTAAATAAGAAAAATTCTAGGAAATAGCGTGCTTACTTTCAAAAAGAGAATATCAGACAATGTGTGATTGCATATTGGATTTTGACACCATTAAAAAATAAACATATTGACACGATCTTGCTGTGGAGGTTATGCGTAGTGCGTGGAGCTTAGTTCACTTGAATAAAGAATATCGAGGAAGAAAATGAGGAGTTAAGGGATAATGTGTCTATTTCTAGACTTGGTGAACGGGAAAAATAAAAAAAGAACAGATATATGGTGAGAGAAGTCAAAACGTTAACAATATGTATATTTCAGTTTGAATCTTTGAGATGGAGCTACATAAACCGTATCCTCAAGCTTATTTTCTAAACAGTTCGTGAACAAAGCCCATGAGTGACTTTTTGGCATGATTACGACCGTCGAGAATTTTAAATAGGAGAAATCAAGGAAGAAAAGTCAAGACACAAATAATTAGTACCGACAAACCCCAATGAGTTCATAGTCCAAGAGGACAATTGCATCTCAAAAAGCAAGAGAGCGAATCCCCAGCCAGGTATTTTTCTCAGTTTTAACCCATGTAATTAACCCTGTTGGAGAAGCCAATCAGGACATGCATTGAAGTAATTCCTAGCAAATTTTCTTAGTCTCATCCGCACGCAAAAGTTATTCGATGATGGCGCCCACAAGTACTATACTATCAATAATTTGCTCAACTTTGATCGGACGATCAACCCATCAGAACCACTTGCTAGCAACCTCGAGTCTCAATGATTTTCACCATCCAACCCTTGAAAATGCATTGCGTAATAAAGTTAGTTAAGGGTGTGTGTGGTAACATTTTTTTTTTCAGGAATAATTTCTATTAAAAAATATTTGTTTCTATATCTAGCCTTTGGACGAGTTTCTAAGGAAAAAAAAATGCATTTGGTAACTGCATAAAATTTATATTCTCAAAATAAAAAAAGAATATAAATGCATTTGGTATGACCTTAAAAATTTATATTCCCAATTTTTTTTTTTCATTTAATCATAAAAACGTCATTGAAGATCTTCTAAGATGGCCTAAGAAAGTCCAACGTAATTGTTAGTCAAACATTAATAGCTAAAAATAGCAGTAGAGAGTCCCATTGGTTTATAACTCACAATATGAGGAAGTTGATAGTAAATCTTAGATGCATAAACCTTTAAGCTTTATTAGTTACAAGAAGAAGAGCAAACATCGCTTTGAGTTTTCAAGCTTTCACAATCTAGCATTGTGTTTAAAAGAACATAACATTCAAAAATCCATATAGCAAAGCCCTAAAAGTTTATTCAATTTTGAATATAATTTTCATCAAAACATTTTCACATTTTTTATGCTAAACTATAATTAACACTAAAAATCTAGTAAAATTACTCAAAATCTAATTTCTAATTTTTTTCCTAAATTTCTGATTTTTTTAATTCCAAAAAAGGGGACTCAAATTAAGTTTGTTTTTATAATATGACCTTATTTTTCTTTTTATTCTTGGAAACAAAAATGTAATTGTTTCTACTTCTTGTGTTATTTTAAATATATTCCCTGACCATTAATTCATTCTAAGGAGTAGAAAAATTAGTTGACAATTTTAAATATTTTTTTATATTTTGAAGAATAAAAAATAAAAAAATAAAAACGTTGTCAAATAGATATTCGCCAGCCCAAATAAAAGGGAAAAACTGAGCATGTCCCATGGAAAATGCGAGGGTTTCTTCATCATAGGGAGGCAAAGTCTGCAAGTAGTAGCTTTTGTCCTGACTGGATCGCGTTGGCCTTCAGTCACGTCGCAATGGAAGGCCTGTTTGTGTGAGTGTCTGTGATCCGCAATCAACTATTCAATGATATTACGGACCAGACGTCCGCCCTCAGTCAATGCATCATCCTCAGAGATCGAACTAGCTGGATCGCGTTAGCCTTTTGTTGTTTAAATCTATTTGACCTTTAAAAAACGAGTGCGTCAGATCAGGGTGCGATACGAACTGTGCGGTGTGGATTAGAAAGTAAAAGGCTGATGGGGATTTTATTATTATTATTTCCTTGTTTCTAAATGGCTTGCGAAACTAACGGTGCTACCCACATATTGTAATAATGAAGGCATTTTGAGATTGCAGAAGGCATGGCAGGAGTGATGATTTGACATTAGAGATTGTTTAGTTAATGATGAAAACTACCAAAAAAATCTTATGAATTTTTCCAATTGAGTTTTAGAACTTTCAATTGTGCAATTTCATCATTAACATTTTCACATTTTGTTTATTAAGTCCATCCGACTAATTTTAGCCGGAAATCGCTAATGAGGACGCCAATCATTCTAATTTGGCACCTCCCATTGCACGAGAAAATTAGGATTTGACCCTAATTCCTAGACAAAAAAATTGTTAATTTGCATTTGCATATTATTAGCATTTTTCATTCAATTACGTTTTGCATTCTAATTACACTGGTGCTAAATGGGTTAAAAAAAGCAGAGCTTAATAAAAAGTTATCTTGACCAAGCCCGTGGGAGCATGGTTTGGCAAAGTTCAATGATGACTTATGGTGGCCGAAATTTACATGTGATGCGTGTATCAAATTAGGAAAATAAAATCATAATTCCTCGCCCTCTTTCTCTTAAGATTTAGGATAAATGAACACAATATATGTCATACATACTAAACCTACAAATAAAATCCAATACTAGATATTTGTTGAGTATCTATATTGTTCTATTGATGCTAATGAGACACTGATATCAATATATAAGTGATAAAATTTCAACTAACCTTCCAAAGCATCTATGTACGAAATTATATGAATTTAGAACCATATATTGAATGGTTGTCACAACCTACCTCTTTGTAGGGAGGAAAATAAATTTGGGGGTATTGTCTAAAAGACAGGTCTACGACCCATGATTAGACGTGGGTTCTTTCAAGCCCATACCTCATGCAACGTTAAGGTGTTCATAAAAATTTTCTAATGATGAGTCACCACTAACCTATTAAGGTAAACTAGAAACTAAGTGAAGTATGAGGGTATACTCCACTTTCTACGTAACTATAGAATTTAGGGTCGAGAATTTACTTACACTAATTAGTTAATTTGTGCTCTTTCAATACCTAATCTTATATATTTCAAGAAGATTTTTGTCAGGCAATCTAAATCAATTTTAGACTTATCCACTAACATGTAAAGTGATCATGCGGGTATGCAATTATTAAAATAACAATCAGTAACCAATATGATGTTAAATAAATTGCATTGGGAGGGCAAGCATCTAACATTACCAAATAAGGGTACGTCATCTCTAACTAAGCTAGAGGGATACCATAGTCAACATACTGAAAGTGTGCAATCAAAAGCGTTCATTTTTAAGGACAATTAGAATCCTATGGTAAAGACATAAGGGCTTGTTCAATTTTGAGCACAATTTTCTTATTAAAGATTTTCGCACATTTGAAGATAAGGCAACCCAAAAATACTATTACTATTATTATTAGTATTATTATTAGTATTATTATTATTATTATTATTATTATTATTATTATTATTATTATTATTATTATTATTATTATTATTATTATTATTATTCGAAATTTACAATTTTTCTAAAATTTTGAAGACTTTTTAAAATTTTTCTAATTTTTTATATTTTATGAATTTTTAAAAATAATTTTTTGGAATTTTCAGTTATTTTTAATTATTTTTAATATTTTATTTTTTCAATTTTTTTTAATATTGTCACATTTTCTTTAATCCGAAAATAGGGATGGGCCGGGCCCCAAGGCTCGGTCCGAACATGGGATGCAACAAGCCTACAAGACCAAACCACCATAGCAAGCCACTTCCGGCCACCGGACAACCGGTAATCTCCATCACTATTCGCACGGGGCTCACGCTCGCTGTCCAACCACAAATACAAAGAACATTCACAGGAATATGGCAAAGCACAAGACGAACGACAACCAAAATTCTAGGACATACGGACTTGGTAGAAATGAAATCTGACTAACAAATGTATTCGGCAATTAATAGGCATTTATGAATCCTTAGAATAAATCGGAATGAGAGACTAAAAGGAATGGTTTTAGTTCGGGCATTCCCTCGAACATATGGTGAACACTGAAGATATCAAACATTTTTAGAACTCGAACTCGGGTCTAGAACAAAAATATCGCCAGGGAATGCTGAACATTAAGTGCCGACTCAGTTAAAAAGAAATCGCTCAAGAACTAAAGACACCAAGTTTGGTTCATTCTTAAAACAGAACAGGGCGATGCAAAAATGAGTTCATGGGAATGAGTTTCGATCGCGGAAATCCCTTCCTAGCTTGGAGATGGTAGTTATAGGGCGAGCTCACGATGAGTCGAGCTATGGCCAACTGCCTCGCAATGTCGCCGAATCGAGATCCTCGGAAGAGGAGGCCCGCAGGCTTGAGTGTGTCAGCTAGGGTTCGTCGGCTTGCGATGGGGATGGTCGGGTAACGCTGAGTCGAGAACGTAGCTCGGCTTGGCTCTGTATTTTGCTCTCTCCATCCTTCCCTCTCGAGCTCACTCTCTCCCTCCCTCTGCCCAGACCTTCAATCAAGCTTCCCACGTAGCCTGCAGAACAGTGGAAGCGTAACTTTGACACCTCGCCCACGTCGGGATGGTTAGAGATTGGAAGGAGACGAGACAGATCTGCGCTCAACGTTGTGATAATCTTTTCCAACTTCCGGGAAAAGAGATGGGATTTTTATCGTGGATTGCTTGACGGAGGGAGTTGAGTGGGCACGACAGGAAGGAGAAGCCTTGCGCAAGAGATGGGAGACAGGGGCTGGGCTCCTTTCTTGTCTTCTTGGGTTCAAGTTGTGGGCTCAAAGAATTAAAGAAAAATGGGCTGAAAGAGAGGAAGGGAATTAGGGAAATGGGTCAAGGGGTGAGCCGAAAGTTTTAGACAAGTGGGCCGAACATGTTGGCCTGCTCGAAATCATTATTTTTTTATCATTTATTCGTCCTTTTTTATTCTTTTTTTTATATTTTATATTTTTATATTTTTAATTCATTTTCATCCCTTTTTTAATAAATCTTTTTATATCTTTGTAAAATAAATGATACTTAAAATATCAACAAAAATTCGAATGTTAACACGAGCTATGTATTGTTGAATGAAATGGTGGACAACAAACAAACAAATAGACCACCGGCCGTGGTGGCTCCGCTGGGTAGGCCTCAGTGATCCTTTGCGAGAGAGATGAGAGGTTTGAATCCCTTGCTACGCAAAGAGGCTGGCAGGAGTAGCTAGGTGTATTAAGAGTGACACTGTGGTGGTGGATCCTGCGTTAGCATCACCAAGGGATTTATGGCGCGGCTGTCGGCTGCAAGCTGGTTCCTCCTGTCCACAAAAAAAAAAAAAAAAAAAAAAACAAACAAACAAATAGTGTCTTAACAAGACTGAAGACTTAGCTTTCACGTCTTCCTTTCATGCGGTTTTGCGGTGGCTTGTGACGGAGAACTAGTCCTTGACAAGTTGGAAGTCGAGGTTGAGGTGCTCGAAGTTGCATGCGAGCTTGGATGGCCATTTACACTTTGAATGATGGCGCCAAAAGATGGAGAAGTCGAGATGAAGAAGAGAGAACAACGAGGGAAGATCATGGCCCGATCATGGAAAGGGGCCTAAGAGAGTTTTATGGACCTCCAAGAAAAATCCTAGTGCTGTAGAGAGGAACCCCCCAAAAGATGGTGTTCTTTCTGTCGGTGCCTCCTCCTGTTTTCGCTTTTGCAGCTCTCTTCCTCTTCCATGTCCTTTCGGGATCAGACCACATCTTTTCCCTTACCGATACCGCCTTTCCTTGTTTTGTGTGCCCACTCACCCTTTCGGAATCATGGCATTCTTCACAAAAGAGGTCTTGAATATTCACTTGACTTCAACTCGATTTCACTTCAACTTGGCAAAATCACATCCGAATCAATTCAATTTCATACAAGTGGTTCTTTTCCACATCCAAAAATACACATATTGAATCCGTTATGTTAGACTTGTCAAAATTAAATAGGTTGTATTGTTATAAGGATTAGTTATTTTTAGAAAATGGGTTCAGAATGATGAAGTCCGAAATAGAATGGATATTAAATGAGATGACGACTTACTTAAATCTAACCTATCTTTATGAATCTTTCTTTACTCTCTTTCGTCCTCATTCGATCTCATGTTTGCCTACTCCGCGCTTTGACCTCAAATTGGGTGTGAGTTTTCTTAGATTTGGTCAACCATAAATGTGTTTTAGTAATATGGATCAGACAGGATATGAGTCATAGATTTGTATTGTATGAAAATGGGTTAAATATGTTAAATAGATCATCCAAACCCGATCTGACTTAACGGTTTAACATGTTCATCCATTACAAATGAACATTGTGAATATTTATCAAACTAAGACCTTTGGTAACAAACTTTAAAATAATGTAAGAGTTTTCCTAATGTGGACTACATTAATTGATATTGTAATTTACTATTTTTACGATTACCGTAAAACAGGGTTGGTCTAAGGTGAGATAGAAGGTTTCTTAATTAGTCTAATATGGGGCTGGCTAGTGTGGACCAAGTTGAGCCTGGCCCGTAATGAGGGGACCTGGCTGGAAACTCTATAAATAGTGCTCAAGTCTACACTTTAACCCTAATTATCACATTATTCTCACCTAAGGGGCATTTACCTAATGCTACACGTGAGGGGGAGCCACACCTCATTGAGCTAGTGATGCGGAGGGCAATAGAGGAGAATGACTTGATGCGTGGATCCCCTTGATATGTGGGTAATCCATTTTTCTGCTTCCGCTTTATGTTCAATGGATCTCAAAATAGGTGCGTTAATCTTTCTACTCAATTATGCATATTCTTGTTCTGGTTATAGAGATCTTGGGATTGTGCAATTTGCATCCAACATATGGTATCAAAGCCTTCATAACCCTAGAACTCGAACGCATAGTGATTTTGCCCTAATTTGTGATTTTCGTGATTTTTTTGTTCAATAAAAATAAAATTAAATCATAAATTCAAATTGGGCTCGATGAGACGAGCAAGACGATTGGTGGCACATAGCCCAAGGAGGCCACACACACCCCCATGCGCAGCCACGCGCCGCTTGGGCGTCGAACGCGCGCCGCGTGTGAGCTCCATGCGCCATGCACTCAGGCGGTGCGTGTGAGCGCATGGAGCCTCCATTCGGCGCGTGGATGGTGGCGTTAGGTTCATATGATCATCCTCTACGTCGTGGTGTATTTATTTTACATGTTTGATAATTTTATGGATGTGAAAATACATAAAAAGCCTTAAATATGTGTATTTTTAGTGTATTTTTGCGTATTTTTCTTGTATTTTCTGTGATTTTAGAAATATAGGTGATGGATTACTAGTATGTTATCACATAAATATTATGAATGTGTGATTCATTAATAAAATCAAACTTTATTATAAATTGAAACTGGCTTAATGAGATACAATCCGTATGGGATACTATTTGAGCTATGTATTGAGGTGATGAGAAACAATAAAGGTTATGAAAGTTTTGCTACTCAAGCATACTCCTTGACATGCTAGTAATCTTTGAATGATGGACGTCTTAAGGACTCATGACCAAACTGATTGTACTAATTAACACATCTACTGAATGTGGGTAATGCATGTCAATTAAGTTACTACATATTGTACATGAACTCATCTGGTCACTTGTTAATGTCTATCAAGTTGAATATTTTTATGGTTAAGGAGTATGACAACATTTACGCAGAGCAATAATATCTACTGTTAAATTTTAAATATTTGGTTCTCTAGTTTGACTCAATTAACATGCCACTGGTTGATTACAATGATAATTTGTTACTTAAAAATTAGCTAATAAATTAGTTGTTGCTCTTGGAGTCAATTTTGCCTTATGAAACTCATGAGTGATAATGGATCAGTTGTTAGGCTTGTCGATTTGATGTACCCCGTATTACTATTAATGTTAATTTGTGAGAGATCTTTTAGATCATCATTCTTTTTATGTTGTTCTGGTAATCTGTAATCGGGATGCATAAGAAATGTTTTATTCTCTATTATAAGAAGTTTCTTGTGTTACTGTGATCAATGATCCCATTGGAATCTGTTTTTCTGGTTCGCTATATATATATATATATATGATTAATTTTTATTAATGAATAAAGCAATGTAATTAGCATGATATATGATTTTAGTGATTTATTGCCCCTCTCACTAAAGTTAAAATCACATGTATATAGTATATGTGAGGAGTAAAGTTTATATCACTGGTATGAGAGAATTTCAATGATTCAATTGAGTAGTGACTGCCAAAGTGGCACGCTTGATTGGGTTTGAGAAATTTCGGTTTCGTATAATGATTAGGATGTCTCCTAGTCTAATGCGTAGTCATACTCCCAAAGGAGATTATTGTGTATTGGTTCATAGAGGGATACATGATAGTGTGGTGGAAGATTGACTAATTCTAGTGATTCATATGCCAAAATGTGATGAATTCATGAAGAATTGGAATATATTCTCATAACCGCTATAATGTGGGGAGTGTACAACTGCATGTCATGTATTCTGCCTAAAGGTGATTATATGATTATGCATGTAACTCTCTGGATGTGTACTTGTATGTCAAGTTACACAATGTTCACATGATGCTAATTACATTGCTTGTTTTTCAGTCACATTTTCTTTAATTAATAACTCCACTATTATTGAGATTTTTACTACTTCAAATTTTAAGTTGTAGACATATGATTTGTTGCTTGAGAAAAGAGCAATTGAATTTGCTTACTGTCTATGAAGCGTTCCATTCTGGAACACTTGAAAAGAGGTTTGCTTGCGAACTGCACTGCTATAAGATGATGGAAGCCTTAGTTGCTTGAAATTATGTATTGTCTAATATTGAAATTAGGATAGATCTGCAAAGATTGTGTTTAAGTCCTAATGACATATACATCTCGTATATGGTTAAAAGGTTGTTTATGAAAGTTTTCTATTTAAGGAAAATCACCGAGATAAAGAATATAACAATTACAATTAGTCTTAAAATGTTGTCAGGCTTAACAGTGACCGTGAGTATTTTGGCAAGTATGACAATACTGAATTGCTTAAAGGGTTATTTGTTAAATACTTGGTAAATTCTAGGGTGGTAATTTAATTACTATGCCTGAAAATTCTGACAAGAAGATTTGGCTAAAAGGCTTGAAGCACCATAATAAAGATGGTGATGAGTATGATTAGTAAGACTAATTTATTCGGTCTTCTATGGGCTGATATTATGAAAGCAACTTTTTCACATACAAAATGTGTCTCTTATCAAAGTTGTTTCATAAACTTCTTTTGAGTTATAGATTGGACATAGATTACTTGAATCATATTAAATTTAGAGGTGTCATGCATAAGTGAGGTTATCTAATTCAATATTAAGTGTGCTGCAATTTAGATCCACTTTGAATTATTTTGTATCTTACTTTGATTGTTCGAAGGGGTATTGATCTTATGACCCTAAAGAATGTGCAAGAATTATGGAATCACATACTCTAAAGTTTCTAAAGATCAACGTAATTGTAGAGGATAGCTGCTCTCAGACTATTAAAGATAATAGTATGATGGAGGTTACTGTGTTTTTTGTTTTTACCTATTCAGATAATTATGGAATCTCCTATACCATAGACTAAATTTATTGAAATTCAAGGTACTATTCTTGATATAGTTTATAATGAAATTTCTTAAACCTCTCAAGTGCAAAATGAAGTGGCTGCAGCTTTATTAAAGAGATTTGATAGGGAAATACGATCAGTTATACCATCAAACTATACATTCTATTTGTGAGAGCATGATTACAATATCCATTACATGATTGTTTTAGCAACTTATATAAAATGTCGTTTATTGTTCTTAATTAAGTATGTGATTAAATGCCATTAAAAAAATAATAATAATGTTTTCACTCTGAAAGAGGGGTGAATAGTTTATAGTGAAGAAATAAAATATCTTTCTAGTATTTTAAAGATTCTTTCAAAGTGAACGTGACATTAATAATTTATTTTGATATGGAGTTATGCCAAAAAGGTACAAAAATCTATATTGTGCAACTGGAGGATTTTGCAACATATGATTCAAGTAAACTTATGTGTAGACTAAAAAGTCTTAATTCATGGTCTTAAGCAAGTTTCTAGACAATATTATTAAAGTTTCATAATGTTATTATTTTGTTCAATTTGGGAACAAAGTAATTCAATATACTGCAAGGTTAGTGAGAGGAAATTTATTTTTTCTCATACTCAATGCACATGATATTTTGCTTACAAGTTGTGACCTTGAGACATCTTATATCCTTTGTATTGAGGTTTGTAAAGATTGTTTTTGCCATATTATATTAGATTTTCTCGAAGGACATTTGCTGATTGTATATTGAAAATATTCAATATACATCATTGCAAACCAGGAATTGCTCCTGATGTTAAGGGTGATGGACTAAATCTATCACATTGTCTTTATTTAGATATTGAGAAAATTTAATTAAATGGTGTACCTTGTGTCAGTGCACTTAAAAGTATAATGTATGCTCAAATTTGCACTAGACTAAATATCGTCTTTGTGATGGGACTTCTAGGAAGATATCAGTCAAATCCAGGACGTGATCACTGGGTTGCTGCCAAGAAGATTTTAAGGTACTTAAATAAGATAAGAGATTATATGCTAATTTATAGATATGTTCAATTCTTGCAGCTAGTAGGATATTCAGATGTAAACTTTGCTGGCTGTTAGGATGACATAAAATCAATAATGGAATACATATTTATGTTAGCAGGAAGTGCAGTAAATAAAGTTCTATATTATCTTCTACTATGTAAGCAGTGTTAGTAACATTCTTTTAGGCTGTTACTTGGGCTATTAGGCTCCAAAAGCTCATGACGGAGTTGATCGTTTTAACTTTATGGATAGACCCATACGGTTGTATTGAGATAACAAATTTGTAGTATTATTTATTTACTACAAAGGTCTCAAGGGGTCTAAATATATGGTGGTCAAAATTTTTGACCAAAAGCAAACGGTACAGAAATATGACGTTTTAATATAACATATTTTCACAGATGATGTGGTTACAAATTCACTAACTAAAGGCCTACGCCCGTGTGTATTTGAGCGACATGTCGTTAGCATGGGCCTAGGAACATCATGAGATGCTGTTGTTTAGTGGGAGCTATTTTGGCTTTACTCTAATAAAGTTTCATCTGTGTTCGTTACACTTTGTAACGATTTGATATGTATCAACTTTTGCATTCAATAAAATATTTTTGAATGTGTTGTTATTATGTTGAATACATATTGATAAAGTATTGTATAATTCTTGAGTGAACGCTAGTGGCATCCAGGCATCCCGTTATTAGCCTTGTACATATGTCTTGTGATACATAAAGAAAAGTTAACCATAAGGATAAGAAATATGTGGGTTCATTAGAACCAAAAAGCATTCTCTAGTGGCACAAATTTTTGTGACACTTTAGGTAAGAGAATGGTGACTGACAAATGGGATCTCTTTATGAGAGATGTTATCCATTTGACACACTACCATATTGAATCAATGTCAATAAAGTTAAGAGCATTCGTGACCATGGAATGCTCTGTGTGTATACATACAGTTACCACCATGATTCGGTGTTTAAGATTTTATGGGATATGATTGACTATTAAGAATTATCTCTGGACCAAATGTGCGCACATATGATATGATTTCAATTAATATAGTCCAAGTGGGAGAATGTAAGAGTTTTCCTAATGTGGACTACATTAATTGATATTGTAATTTATTATTTTTACGGTTACCGTAAAACATGGTTGGTCTAAGGTGAGATAGAAGGTTTTTTAATTAGTCTAATATGAGGCTAGCTAGTGTGGGCCGAGTTGAGCCTGGCCTGTAATGAGGGGCCATGGCTAGAAACTTTATAAATAGTACTCAAGTTTCTCTTCTAACCCTAATTCTCACATTATTCTCACCTAAGGGGCGTTTACCTAACGTTACTCGTGAGGGGGGCCGCCTTATTGAGCTAGTGATACGGAGGGCAATAGATGAGAAGGACTTGATGCGTGGATCCCCTTGATATGTGGGTAATCCCTTTTCTGCTTCTGCTTTATGTTCGATGGATCCCAAAATAGGTGCGTTAATCTTTTGATTCAATTATGCATATTCTTGTTCTGGTTATAGAGATATTGGGATTGTGCAATTTGCATCCAACACGAATAACTACTGATAATACCAAACTGAGGATTTCTGTGCGATATCTTCACCTGTGTGTGTTCGACCTTCGCATCCATTTCTTCCTCAGCTCTCAACCACGCACGTGTGCCTCTGACGCTAAACTTAAACCTTCAGCGAGAGAGAGAACCAGCTTTGAGGAATGGAGGGACCTCTCATGGGCCATGGGCCAGGGCCAAGGTCAAGCGTTTGATGGACTTGGGCTGCTGGGCTGAGCATGAGCCAATTGGACCTGGTTTTCTGGATGGCCTGGAGAGTGATGGCCTGAATTGAGTTGGCTCTAATTAGACCAATTGGCTGATGGGCATGGGGTGAGTTTAATGGGCTGCACTTGTGCTTTAATGATATTTTGGTGCTTTACTCGTTATTTTTATTTTTTTCAATATTCTTTTCTTTCTTTCTTCTCTTCTATTTTTTAATTTTATTTTTTTATTTACAAAAAATATGCATATTGAATTTGTCGGCAACAATTTAGGTGTCAACGGATTCTTTTAGTTAAATAGAATGGTTTGATAATAAAGCAAATACTCAGGAGCATATTACATGTCACTGAGTCAATTGATTATTTATTTAGAGATAATAACATAGGATTTTGACGATTGGTTCAACCATGGAAGCCTATTCTACCAAACTTTCTCATTATACATTCTAAATTTTAGTTTAAGAAGTCATAATTTGTTACTAAATTAGACACCTAGCCAAGCTATTGAAATAACAATGGAGACTTTCATTGCCAATACATTATAGGATAAGAGAAGCCAACACGTACATGTAATGTCCACTAGAAAATATTTTGAAAAGCATCTATCTTTCGTTATATTGTCTGCGGTATCAATTGCAATCCTTACATAAGAAGAGAATGAGAAATTGTTGTCATCTAATAATACAAAGTTCAACGATGTTGAGGCATTTAAGTTTAGTATCTAAAGTTGTTGAGGTATGTACCTCTCTTAATTTACATTTGTAAGCTCGACGTTTATTACTACGTTGGACACCGTTCATCTACATGATTAGAAAGTCCTTGTTCTACAGATGGTGTGTCTTGCTCATTGTTTATATTGTCATTGTTTTTGCCGAAGTCACTTGACGGACTCAAAGGGAAGTTATCTTTTCTAAAGTTTCAACAGCTGCAATCTCATTGCCCCCATCATTCGTATTTCTATCTCTGGCTTCCCTAGAAGGATACGGATTAAGATCCCTTTGGTGAAATCTTCTTCCCAATGCAACAATTTTCTCCCGCAATGAACCTGAAGAACTTGTTACTTCATGCCAACTTTTTTTAACGAACATGACCATGAAAATGAAGAGAGCTAGAACTGCAGCAGCTCCAGCAATCAAGAATAGGCTTCAGAAACTGTCAAGATCCAAGGTGTGGGAAGAAATCGAGTTAGTTGAATCTAGGCAATTGGATTTCGATGGGAACCATGTGTTTTCGGTTTCCGCCATTTTAGGCCCTTCAATTACGTTAAGGATTGCTCGCGAAATATCTGGTACTAGCGGAGACCCTTTGGGGAAAATCTGTAAACCAAAAGCAAGACATGAGATATTTCAATCAAAGAAATAATGAATAACTCTAGTAATTGGAAATTTTGAGGGTTTTCTTTTCTGGGCTATGATTGAGAGGTTGAGGACTTACGAAGCCAAATCCAGCAGTTTTTAATGTCGGGATCATGGTATATTTATTGCAATATTGAGAAATAACACGTTTAATGTAGGGACTTCGTCAAATGCTGCTGCAATCCCACCCTTTGCACTTCCCTTGGAAAGAAGCGCATTGCATTCTTCAGGAGAATGATAAGATATAAGTCTCGAATCATCGAACTTCATTTGCTTTAGCATTCCATAGACGAAAGAGCCGTGATTGTAACCCACTTTTTCTCCACTCTTTAGAAGTTGATCAATATTAGCCACAGTTGGTTGAAGATTTTGCACCACCAAAAGAGAGCTCAAACTTGCCGTATAACTTTGCATTAGGATAAGTACCACAAAAAACCACACGATCACAACAAATCTTGTTAGGTTGCTAAATACTCTCTCCCCTGCAATCCAAATTAAGAGCAAGCATCTAAATTTTTTAAGAACGATATAGAAATTGTAATGTTCAATTGATTTATTAAAGTAAAGGGTGATTACTTTGTGCAAAGACCATGATTGACAACGAAAACCAGAAGCTTGTGCCAACTTGATGCATAGCTGGAACCCCGAATTCTTCATTAATCTGGTGTTCGAGAATCCACACGACCAGTGCTATAAACACAAAGAAGCATCCGGTCGTTGACCAAAGGTCCCAAGTGAGTGGCTTCAAGAAAACCCAAGCATTCTTGTTCTTGCTGTCCTTGTATGGCACAAGCATTGCAACCCCCGATTCGGTGTATGGTAAGGTGAAGTCTACGTATAATGATCTATTCGCAATGATTGTTGTATCACCCACCACCGCATCATAATTCTATTCCAACAAAAGGAAGGGGAAGGTTTTATTTGTCAACCACATGATAGCATCATAAGTTTCAACATGTATTCCAACGAAATTAAGGACTTGCTCACCTTATAAAATACATGATCGATCATGTCATTGTAAGTACTTCCAGCATTCCTTCCATCAGTGAAGGCAAACGGAATAAGGTCATAAGTCACAGCATAAGGCAATTTTTCAATGACAGCTCGAAAGATGTCAATACAATACCCGGTGACTTCAAATGTATTTGTGTTAAGATCTTGAGTCACCTTCACGAGTTGAAGAAAACTGCGCTTAAGGGGGACTAAAATTTTCAGCCTCTTCCCATTTGTGGGAATCTCCCATCCCTTAGGAACAGAGATTGAATCTCCTGGCCATATTATTGATCCGATATAAGTGGAATATTTGCTTGTGCTGAATGAATACAAATCTCTTACCAGACCATTTTCAAGCGTCCAAAACCCAACCCCTCTTGCTGCATTTCCTTTGATATTAACGATTTGGAACACCGTCGACTCTAGCTGCCAATCGACGAGTCTAAAATTTCCAGTGAGGCCTGCGAATGTCATATCGGCTAGTTCTTGGAGAAGTTTCTGACCATTTTGAGAGACCCTAAACTTGTCGAGATATGTTGTATTTGTCGAAGCATTCAACATCTGGTAGGTAAATTTCGTCGCACCCATTTCCTCAATGGCCATTGCCAAAGCCCAAGTAGTGTCATAAGTGTTAGGAAAATCCCTTATGATGTTTTGAAGATGACAAAATAAATCAAAGGCTACTAACATGTTTGATGGTTGAGTAATAGACCATGCAGATGTTAGAACATGTAGAGGATATTATCAAAGTCTGAAAACTGCCAGACTACTCAAAGTCTGAAGACTGCTAGACTTTAGTGTCAAAGTCTGTTCTACATCAGAAGTCTGCTAACTTTGACTAATTCCAGACTTAACGTGAATGATTAACCAGAAGATAGACTCTATGCTGAAGCTGAACTGGGTACAGACCTTAAAGCTAAATCTATTTAGAAGCAGATATGTTCAGACTCAGATTGTAAAGTCTATTGCTATCAGACTTTACATCCAGACTCGACAGAACGTAATTCAAGCCCAATCATATAATGGCTAGTGATCTGGTTTGGATTCCACATCAAGATTGATTTGATTGATTCAATCTATTTGATTGACAATTGGATCTTGAAGACAAGATTTTTCTATACGAAGAAGCTTTACTTATGGAAACCAAGATTCCGTTTGTATGGGCGATCGGAATCAATTTGGGATTCTACATTTGTCACTCAACGGCTACCAAATCTTCTTGATACAGAGCTGTCCAATGGGTATATTGGAAGACGATTCTCCAGGATACTGTCCGACGGGTAGTTTGGAAGTGGAGGAGTATTTAAGGAGATCATGGACTGATGAGCAAGTAAGAGATGGAGCGTAGAATTTATAATTCCAAAGTCTGAGCGACCTTTGATCATATACTTGTCTCTTAAGAGCTTAAACGTTTGTGATCGTGAGAGAAATACCAAGAGAGTGACTTAGTGAGATAGTGTGATCTACTAAGTGTTTGCACTCAAAGTTGTAATTTCTTGTTGATTGCATAGTGGAATCCAGCCAAGAAGGCTGTTAGCGTGGGAGAGTGGACGTAGGCTTGAATTCAGCTGAACCACTATAAATCTTGTGTTCTTATTCTCTTCCCTAACTCCTTTATTTTACTCGAAGTTTATTTTATTCCGCATATATTTGCCAAGGTTTATTTTATACACCTATTCTGCCCCTCTAGGTGTTCATACTAGCACTCTCAATTGGTATCAGAGCCAAGTGCTCGGTTTATAAAAGTGTTTTTACTTTTGAGCTAAAGATTATTTATGGCTAGTATATTGGCACCAGGACTTATGGAAGGGCAAAGCAACACAAGGCCACCATATTTCGATGGAAGAAAATACAAGCAGAATGGCCAGAAAAGAACAATAAAAGAAGATGATGAGCAAGGAAATTTATGCTTGATGGCACATTCAGAATCTGAGTCTGACTCAAACACAGACTCAGAATCAGAGTCTGACTTAGACACAGACTCAGAATCCGATGAGGAAATCGAGGAAATAAAGGAAAAGAAGAAGTTGGTAAGGAATGTTTTTGGGCACATAATTCTCATTATGCTTGAAATTCGATATATCATTGATTGATTTAGATTTTATAATGATCATATTTTGTTCTATTGAAGAAAGAATCGCATGATATGTTTTTGTGATTCGAGATTTAATTTGATATGTGTGATCATTTTTGATATCATGCTAAAGACAAATGAATTTATTTGGTTTAATTTTATACTCTCAAATTTAATCATATTTTGCAAAGTGAAAATCTGTTTTACGTGATGATGCAAGATATTCTTATATATTCAAAGATTTCATTCTCCCTGATTTTATCGTACTATGACTAAGTGAGAATTTATTTTTCAAAATATCATTGTGCATAATATTCTTTCTTTGAATACTCTTACATGATGAATTAAGAAAGAATATTTGATTATGGAGATTTTCTATTTTACTCTAACGTCATGGAAGGATCCAAATTGATGGATACCAAAAGGAAAATTAGTTGATTGCAGGAAATTATTTAAGGGAAGAATGATTGTGAATCTACGCAAATTTTGGTGCAATCAGAAAATATCTCCTACGACAATTGGTAGTGATATCTTTTAAATCAATGGTATATTTCTAACATATACGATGGGTAAGAGAATATCTTTTTTATCCTACCTTGCAAATCTCTACGTGCATTTATCTTGATTTTGGATGATTATTTATTATATTGCGAATATTTTTTGTCATAAATGTAAGGTTTGCAATTTTGGCACGTGACAGAAATATCTATTTTCCTTTTGCAAAATGCATATATGAAATTTATGCTCAAGGAAATCTCTTTGATCTTGAAAGGTATTACTGCATATTCATGGATATTCTTGCTATATTCTTAGAAGATATATTATATCTAGCAAGTTTGATCTGCAAATCAAAGGAAGATATTATGTGACATTTTTGCGAAGATGATTATCTATTATACAAGATTTTGCAGGTGACAATAGAATCTTACATATGAATTTTGGAAAGCTTAATCAGAAATTTGTGAAGATTTTATACTATCTTCTGGAGGTTCAAAGATTCCATTCCTTGTACAAAATTTTTGCTTATTGAGGAAATCCCTTATGCATCATACAAAATGTTGAAAAGTTCTGAATTTTAATATTTGATAATTTTATATATGCTATTCAATTTATCTATTTGAAGAAAAGGGTATTCACGTGGATATTATTACAGCTTATTTGTGGAAAAAGTTTGTTAAGTTAATGCAAGTTGAATTCGAGATTAGCTTGGTTAAAGAAAATAAATTTTTGCCTCGAATTTTAAAATGCAAGTGATCGTTGCGGATGTTGTTGCTACAAAGGAAATACTGGAAAAATATTCCGTTCAACGTGCACAAGCAACAATTGTTTCTATTCGCAAATACTGTCATGATGACAGGGGGAGAAATCAAATCCAAAAGAAAAGGAAAAGAATCGTGATCATCTAGAAAAGACAACAAATTGAAGGAGAGCTTTGATCAATTATGGAAAAATCTTTTTGAATTGATCGTGATCTTATTATGGATGGAAGGAAAGGTAAATGTGTCAGAATTTGTTCAAAAAAATCCGGTTAGTGCATCTTTTATTACCTTTTGTCATTAACAAATATTTTATTGATTTTATTATGACAAAAAAGGTACGTGCAAGTTATGATGCATCCATGATTTTTATTGGATATTTGCTGAGATATATGATCGAAGTGAGCTATATTGCATATCTTCAATATACGATTTACTTTGTAAAAGCTGATTTTTAGAAATTATGCAAGACATATTTGTTATCATTCTCTACGTGAATCCATTATTATCGCTTTTTGATTATGACAAAAAGGGGGAGAAGATATGAATATGCATATGTGTTGAATGGTTGATATTATCTATGGCATAATATTGAGCTGTGATTATTTTTCTATATATTGTTATGCTCAATCTATTTGTTATCTTCTGATATCCTTTGATTTAAATTTATAAAAGCGTGTTTACAAATCTGCATATTCAGAGATTGTTTTGTCATCATCAAAAATGGGGAAATTGTTAGGGAAATCCCTTATGATGTTTTGAAGATGACAAAATAAATCAAAGGCTACTAACATGTTTGATGGTTGAGTAATAGACCATGTAGATGTTAGAACATGTAGAGGATATTATCAAAGTCTAAAGACTGCCAGACTCAAGACTCAAAGTCTGAAGATTGCCAAACTCAAGACTCAAAGTCTGAAGACTGCCAGACTTTAGTGTCAAAGTATGTTCTACATCAGAAGTCTGCTCACTCTGACTAATTCCAGACTGAACGTGAATGATGAACCAGAAGACAGACTCTATGCTGAAGCTGAACTGGGTACAGACCTTAAAGCTAAATCTGTTCAAAAGCAGATATGTTCAGACTCAGATTGTAAAGTCTATTGCTATCAGACTTTACATCCAGACTCGACAGAACGTAATTCAAGCCCAATCATATAACGGCTAGTGATCTGGTTTGGATTCCACATCAAGATTGATTTGATTGATTCAATCTATTTGATTGACAATTGGATCTTGAAGACAAGATTTTTCTATACGAAGAAGCTTTACTTATGGAAACCAAGATTCCGTTTATATGGGCGATCGGAATCAATTTGGGATTCTACCTTTGTCACTCAACGGCTACCAAATCTTCTAGATACAGAGCTGTCCAATGGGTATATTGGAAGACGATTCTCCGGGATACTGTCCAACAGGTAGTTTGGAAGTGGAGAAGTATTTAAGGAGATCATGGACCGATGAGCAAGTAAGAGACGGAGCATAGAATTTATAATTCCAAAGTCTGAGCGACCTTCGATCATATACTTGTCTCTTAAGAGCTTAAACGTTTGTGATCGTGAGAGAAATACCAAGAGAGTGACTTAATGAGATAGTGTGATCTACTAAGTGTTTGCACTCGAAGTTGTAATCTCTTGTTGATTGCATAATGGAATCTAGCCAATAAGGTTGTTAGCGTGGGAGAGTGGACGTAGGCTTGAATTAAGCCGAACCACTATAAATCTTGTGTTCTTATTCTCTTCCCTAACTCCTTTATTTTACTCGAAGTTTATTTTATTCCGCATATATTTGCCAAGGTTTATTTTATACACCTATTATCCCCCTCTAGGTGTTCATACTAGCACTCTCAATAAGCCCGGTATCCGAAAATGTTCAATGTAGGATTATGGACGGAAGGATTCTCTTGTTGGAATTTCATCCTCCATCGGACCATGAAGTTGTCTAGGTTTGGTGTGTCCGGGATATAAGTCTTGATGCCCAGTACTCCTTGCATCGAACTAGCGACCACAGATGAATCCAAAGAACTCAGTAGGTCGGTGATTCCATTAGTCAAGATCCACACATAGGCTTCTCTCATCATCCCCACCTCTTTTGCTTTGGCAAATAGCCGAGAACCGAGAGTAGGTAACACGTGCGGGATGAACACCCTCGTTTGCATCGTCATTAACTTGTAGAGTTCCTGCAGGATTTGATCGTCCGTGGCTGAAGGAGAAATGGGGCTCCTATAGGGCACTCGCGTGTTGACTTCTTCCAAAGCTATGGTAAGAGAAGGTATAATACCTGCTCCGACCTCGTTGTCCACATATATGAGTACCGCTTCTTTCCAGCCAAAAGCTTGAATGACAGCGCTTATGGCATTCACTTGGGACGAGTCAATTTGCGCGGCTCGAAGGAAGTATGCACTCCGAAGAGAACTACGGGGAGGACTAGTGGCAGAAAAAGAGACGATGGGCACATGAGATTTGTCTCCAAGGTGAATGAGGAAGTCTGCTTGCGCTGAACCTTGAGGGCCTATTATCGCTTGGACTTGCTTATTCTTTATCAGATCAAGTGCCGCACGGATGAACCAGAAAAGACGGTGAAACAATAATGATAAGTCAGATAATAATATAAATTCTTAGTGGAAAAGGCATAGTACTGACCAGAACTCAATTAAAACTTGATGCAATATCATAAAAAAAAAAAATTGAAATGTTTAAGAAAAAGGAAACATGGGAAGTTGAAGTTGGGAAAGAACTCGTACCTGATATTATTTAAACAGAATGCTTTTACGAATAATTAAAACTTCTCCATTTTCTCCGTTTATTATAGTGATATCGACCCATGTTAATAAAATGTTTATGAAGTTGAATGTCTCACTGTAGTTTTTTTCATTATGACTAGACTCCTAATTCAACATGTCCTTGAGATGATAACATGTAAATTCCTCCAACTCGGGTAAGCAAAACCTCTTATTTTCAAGTATATATATATGAAATTATACTCACGAAAAATAGTCGAACCTTCCCATTTGGATCTAACGTAATTTCAGACATGAACAGTTGTATGCAAATGCAAGATTTATTAATGTCAAGAAAGCGCACTTTAATTAAGTAAACAGCAGATTCATGAAATTATTTGTTCTACGTGGAGGGAATCGAGGCCGCGCCTCCATTGTTGAAATAGTTAATTTATTAAGCATAGTACAGGCTTTCGGTTGTCGCCTTAGATGTGGTTTGGCATATGATATTGCAAACAAAGCAGAAACTAATTCTTTCGAAAGAAGTAATGTCAAGAACCAATTGGAGGAAAAAATGGCCTAGGACGATCAAGTTGATTCTTTTTCATCTTTAAGTTGACCTCTTTATCTCATGCCATTTGAAAATTCCACTCTAGAATCCAATTCCCAAGTCTATGGATTTTATGAGGATTGCGATGTATATGATATATGTCAAGCCTCTCAACATCCATATTAAACTCCTTTCGTTTATTGACAATTATTAGGTTGAACTTCAAACCCGAGTTGTTTTATTTGACCATCAAAACACCATTTCCCCGGAAATATTAATCGCTGACTCAACTTGATATTAGATAGTTATACATGGCTCAACTGGAACAAAAAATAGAGAAAAATGCCAAAAAAGTCATAAATCTTTTGTGTTTGTGCCAAAAAAGTTCTAAACATTTTGTGTTTGTGCCAAAAAAGTCTTAAACCTTTTTTTGGGCTAATTTAGTCCTAAATATTTTTTATTTAGTATCGATTCAATCCTTTCCGGCCAATTTTGGCTGAATTTTGCTGATTGGACGCCGACCGGCTGACGTGGTCAATTTTTAATAATATTTTAATATTTTTGAAATTTTTTATTCTTTTTATTTTTTTATTCTTTTTTATTTTTTTATTTTTTTCTTCTCTCCTCCTCCCTCCAATCGCTGGCCGAACCGTGGCGACCGGCCAGGCGATGGCCGGCGAGGCTCGCCAGCCACCTCGCTAGTGGCCGCAAGGGCGGCCTTGCGATGGGCGGCGAGGCTCACCCTCGCCGGTAACACCCAGGCCGCGATTCGATGAGGTCGAGTCTCGCCGGCCATGGGTAAGGCTCAACCCTCACCAGATCCACCGCAAGGCGACCTACCACTGAGTTGGCAAGGGTCAAACCTCGCCCATGGCCGGCAAGGCTCGACCTTGCCCAATTTGGCAAGGGTAAGGCTCAACCTCACCAGATTCGGTGAGGGCGAGCCTCGTCGGCGCCGCCTAAGTCGTAATTCGGCGAGGTCAACCCTCGCCAAATTTGGCGCGAGGCGGCCTCCTGCCGGGCTGGCTCCAACGCCGAGGGGAGATGCAATGTAAAGGAGATGAGATCCTTTGTGTGCGGCTCCAACACCGAGGGGAGATGCACCTACCCATGGCTAGCGAGGCTCGACCCCACCGAATCGCGGCCTAGGCGGTGCCAGTGAGATCGAGCCTCGCCGGCCATAGGCGAGGCTTGACCCTCACCAGATCCAGTGAGGGCAAGCCTTGCTCGCTCGGCGGGAGGCCGCCTCGCGCCAAACCTGGCAAGGTTTGAGCCTTGCCCATCGCCAGCAAGGCTTGACCTCGTCGAATCATGGCTTGGGCAGCGCCGGCAAGGCCGCCCTCATGGCCACTGGCGAGGTGGCCGACAAGCCTCGCCAACCGTCGCCTGGCCGGTCGCCATGGTCTGGCTAGCGGCTAGAGGGAGGAGGAGAGAAGAAAAAAATAAAAAATAAAAAATAAAAATGAAAAGAGAAAAAGAAAAAGAATAAAAAATTTCAAAAATACTATCAAAAATTGTCCACGTCAACATCGATTAGGCCACGTCAGTCGGTCGGCATCCAGTAAGCAAAATCCAATCAAAATTGGCTAAAAAGGATTGAATCGACACTAAGTAAAAATGTTTAGGACTTTTTTGGCACAAATACAAAAAGTTTAAGACTTTTTTGGCGCTTTTCCCACAAAAAATAGTATAATTATGTAGAGATATTTTCTAGGTACATATTTTCCCAAAGATAAATTTTAAATTTTCTTTATCAACCATCTCCGCAAAAATGATTATATTTCTAACTTGAAAAGCACAATAATGTTTGGCTCTTTTTACGAAATTGTAGCTGTGACATCCAGATTTTCGGGTCCTAATTTCGATTGGATAAATAGGGCCGCTTTGGTTCAGTTGAAGCTAAGGATTGTGGAATTGGGATGCAAGTGGGCTATATTGGTAAGGAAAAATACCAATTGGAATGACGAGGTGTTAAATGAAATTATGGGAGTCAATTTAAATTGAATCAAGAGGGATTAAGGCCCAATTGGAGAGAAACCCTAGCAAAATTCGTATGCCACACTTACCCCCACATTTTGGCCTATCTAAGGGCTTCTAGAAGGGGTAGTTTTGGGCTAGAAATGTGGGTGGATGACAGTCATAGTGGCCCACGTATGGCTGACCTAAGAAAGAGAGAGAGTGAGGGAAAGAGAAAGAAAATTTGGTTTTCTCTTCTTCTCTTCTCTCTTCCGTCGACACCCTCTCTCCCTCTTCTTGCTGCTCGTGCCATGGCTGTGCGAAGACCAGAGCAGCCGAAGCAGCAACAGTAGCTTCGCCCGTCACCGCCTCTCGCCGCCGCCGTCGCACGCCCGCAAGCACCGGAGCTGCTCGCGCACCCGAGCCGCCGCCGAGCTACCGTCTGCGTGCGTCCGCCTCTCTCTTCCCTCTGGTTCAAACAGAACCGACTAGCAGAAGTAAAAGCAGCGATCGATGTTGCTTGAAGGAGCTACAATCGCGCCGGAGCTGCCTTCGCCGTCGTGCCGGAACGCTGCCACCGTCCGTCTCCTGCTCGCCTACTTGAACGCCGTCCACCCTCTGTCTTCCTCTCCGTTTGCTGCTCGGGGTTCCAGATCTTGGAGGACACCGGAGTTGGGGCAGCAGCTGGCGTTGCTGGACCGGAGCTGCCGCACCGCCGCCCGCGCGACGCCGTGCGCTCCGCCGCTGCTCCGCTCAGCTCGGTCTCCCTCTCACCTAGCTCGCTGTTCCAGAGCTGTTGTCCAACCCCTGTTTCGCCTCTGTCCAGCTCGTGCAAGACCCGCCGGAGCTTCCTCCGACCACCTCCGGCCACCGTGAAGACTCGCCTTGGTCTTGTTCAGCTCCTCCGTTCATTCCCGAGCCCAACCAGCCCCGGATCCGCCCACCTTCGCCTCCAACCAGCAGCGATCAGAGGACTGCAGAAATGGGTTTGCAGCAACTGTTTGGCCCGTTTTGGCCGCCTTCCCGAGCCCGGATGCTCGGCCCGCTTTGAGGAAAGTCGATCCTCGCGTCGAGCCCGTCGTTTTGAGTGAGTTTTACTCACTAATGCTTTCTTAGTTTGCTAATTATGCTTAAAGGTTGATTAGTGTTAATTAAGTGTAATTAGGTTGTTAGATTAGATTTGATTAGTGATTATTAGTTAATTGCTTTGCATATTAGTTGTGTGATTAGTGTAATTAGATAGAGAATTGCTTGTAGTATTTATTGGATGCTTCTTGGGATTTTTCCCGTCCCTTATCGGGTGTTAATTAAGCAAATTGGGCTTATGTGGTATTTTTAGGAATTAAATATTAATTTTCGAAATTAATTATTTAATTATTTATTTCCCGGAAATTCAACTGGGATGGCCAGTGACCAGGATTTTATGCTGATGATCGTGGCGCAGTCGGTTTATTTATTTGAGCTTTATATTGTGCTAAATTGAATTTATTGTATTTATTTATTTAATTTTCGAAATTAATTATTTAATTATTTATTTTCCGGAAATTCAACTGGGATGGCCAGTGACCGGAATTTCGTGCTGATTGTCGTGGAGTAGTCCGTTTATTTATTTGAGCTTTAATTCGTGTTGAATTGATTTAATGGTGCATTTTTAAGTATGTTATTATATAATGCAATTTTGGCCTTGTGATTGAGAATTGGTCGGATATCGGTTGTTAGTATCGAAAGTGAGTTGGTAAATCACCTTGAGGATGCACGTGGCCTAGTGAATTGGAATATCACTTGGGAAAGACACGTGGCTCGGTGATTTGATATGTCATCTTGGCGAAAAGATAGCCTTAGAGAATGCACGTGGCTCGGAGACTCGGTATGTCTTCCTGGAGAATGCACGTGGCTCGGTGACATAGTATGACATCTTGAGAGGGTCGGGTGGGACCGAAAAGCCACTAGTTCTCGAGAGGGTCGGGTGGGACCGTAAAGCCACTAGTTCTGGAGAGGGTCGGGTGGGACCGAAAAGCCACTAGTTCTCGAGAGGGTCGGGTGGGACCGTAAAGCCACTAGTTCTCGAGAGGGTCGGGTGGGACCGTAAAGCCACTAAATCTAAGGAATTGCTTGGTGTTGGATGAATGACCTAGAAATGATTCTACTAGGTCAATTGATCGATGATTCGATCTGAGAATGTCTTGATGTGATTCATTGCCTTGGTTCGATGTGTTGAATTGAATGATTGAAGGGAGATGACCGTGAGGGGTCTTCCTGATGTGAAATCGACTAAGTCGATTAGACCGATGCTTCGATCTGTGATGTGATTGCTTGTGTGCCTATTCGAACTGTACTAATATGCAGGTGGAATCTGAGGCTAAGGTAAGTCCTCTGACTCATGTTGTGTGTAGGCAGCCCTAAGGTGTATTAGTTTACTAATCGGGTCTTAGGAAGTAGAACTTGCTGAGACGTGGTCTCAGTGGTTATTGAATAACCATTTCAGGACTTGGATGAGGAGCCTAAGGAGCATGAATCTGATGAGGAGGTCCCTGATGAGGAACCCGAAGAGGAGTACGTGGAGGAGGACCCCGAGTACGACTCGGATGAGGATCGAAATCCTATCCTGTCTTGTTAGACCTTGTTTGCATGTAAAAAGTTGTAGTTGTGAATTTTCAGTGAGAAAAATGTATGGCCTGCTTTTCTATCCCATTGCTTTATTGTCTGGGGATTTATAACTGCTTCCGCATGTGCATATATAAAAGAAAGGGTCGGCGATACATAGTCCTGGGATATCGCATTTTTAAATCGACCAAAAGTAAGGGATGTGTGCGTGCCTGAGGGTCGGGGCGTGACAGTAGCTATATAGCATGTGTCTTTAGCGAGACGATTTCTAATAGGGTTCACTTACCATATACGTGTAGACATAATTTTATAAATTTGTACTACACTTATGTGGCCAAGAGTCACAGGAGAGCTTTATACTCTTCAAGAATTGAGCAAGCAATAGTAGTCCAATATTTCCCCATCCAAGATCATAAACAAGAATCCCGTTCGCATGTCTTTATCGAGATGAAAATTTGTCTCCACAAATTTACGTACATATGTTTATTTTGGCACAATATGAGATGATAGAGAAGGTGGAATTTTCTCTCTTGAATCTTTAAGATCAACTTCATGTCATCTTTGATCCTATCATAAGATGATACGGACTTCGTTTTCATGATGATAAAAAGCCCTTTTTATATATTGCAGTCATTAAATTTGAAAGGGGGAAAGAAAATTATAAACAAGGCAGCAAAGAGAGTGAGTACAGATTGGTGACAAACAGTTCGTGAGGATGAGGAAAAATCTTGGTCTCTTTCTTTTTTGGTAAACTTAAGCTTGGTCGGTCCTTCATGGAGCTTTGGAAATTGTTGCTTGAACAATCTTTGCTACGAGAATGCATATTGCTTTGAATGGAACACTCAAATGTCGTTGTGTCTTTGAAAACTTAGTTGGGGATTCTTTTCACTTTTCAAATATATAGAAGCTGAAATTTTCATATGATTGCCAAATAAGTCGTTGAGAACAATAATTGGTTTTTTCTTGCATCACACAGCATAAAATAGTTTATGCTCTTCCGCAATGTGTGTATTAACCAAAGGCCAAATCCCATCCAAGTTCGAGCAGAGATTTAGCCACATAAAATTCGGTACAAAGAAAAGACTAACCAAAATAATCTTCAACACGATCAACAGAAGTACAAAAATGCTGACCCAAAAGCTGGTGCCATCGTATATTTCTGGTCAACCATCGTGACCAGTCAGTATGTTAGAGAGAGAGAGAGAGAGAGAGAGAGAGAGAGAGAGAGAGAGAGCCTGCAGCGAAGGCGGCAAGCTCATCTCGCTTGGAGTCTCTAACGTTGAGGACGAGCCTAGTCTTGAAGGAAGGGTTCGAACTATAAAACTAGATAGAGACATGTTAAAGCAGGTCAATCCCATCTGACCCACCTGCGTCTCCAGATCAAGGATCACCCCAACGTTCACCGCGATCGTTGTTGGATTGCTGTTGTTGCTGCCCTGCGCCACCGCTGGGTGAGTGCCATCGCTCAAGGTGATGACAATCGGGAAAAGGGAGAGAGCCAAAAATAGGAGCTTTTCAGCATCGAACCAGATTCTTGGAGGAATCATGGAAAAGGGTTTTGCGAAAAGGCAAATGTGTGTGTGATAGAGAGAAAAGAAGAGAAAGGAACGGGGGTGGGGGGGGGGGGGTGCGGGGTTGGAGGACATTATGATGACTACGATGTATTTATATTGGCGAAGAGCTTTTAAAAAGTACGACAAAGCATGGAAAGCTTGTATTCAAGGATTGCTAGGCATGGACGTGACCTCCAACAGTAATAATAGTTCATAAACTTGATATAGCCTTGTCAAGGACTTGAGCCGGTCCTTAAAATACTCAAGGAGGAAACAGACAGGAGATCCATCCTGGGGTGGGAGACTCTGCACTGTCCTCAGTATTCCCTCTATGTTGGGAAGACAAAAATAAACATGGAATTAGGAGGCCTCACGGTGGAGAAAGTAGACTTCACGTCAGGTTGTGCTTGCATGCTCTGGCTACCGTCGGATAAGTTAGTATAATAGCCATCCATGCTTGAGATGAGTGAAGGTGGGTGAAATGACCACAGCAGAGCTAGCATGCCTTACGGCACTACACAAAACCACAATGACCTTCAATAGTACTAATAGTTCATAAAGTTTATATAGCTTTGTCTATTCTTCAGTAAGCCTAAACATCTATCTCCTTCTATTTTGTGGAGGAGTCCAGATTAGGGGTGAGCATGGTTCTTGGGTAGAACCAGTAACCGGAGAATCGCACCGAAGGGTTCGGTTCAGTTCTCAGTTCTAAAGAGGCCGGTTTCGGTTCCCAGTTCCAGTTCCGGTTCCCATAGGAACCGGAACAGGAATCGGTCAAAGTTTATAAAAAAAAAACCAGCGCACGTCACTTCCCCCTTTTGCCAATTCTTCCCCCCTTCCCCCTCTCTCTCTCTCTCTCTCTCTCTCTCTCTCTCTCTCTCTCTCTCTTTTCCCCCTTTTTCCTCCTCACGTCACTTCCTATCCCTTTCAACTTTTTTCTTTTCTTCTCTCGCTCTTTCTCTTCTCTTTCCCCCTCTCTCGGCCGAAACCCCCCTTTTTCTTCTTCTTCTTCTTCTTCTTTCTTCCTCTTGCTGGCTGCTGCTTCACCCACCACCACACCGCCGCCCCACGCCCTACTCACCACCACCTCTTGGCCACCGAACCACCACCACCCATCGCTCGTCTGACGAGCCATCTCGCCGTTGAGCCCGACAAGCTGTTGTGCCGTCCGTGCCGCCCCTCGCCGCCATGAGCCACCGCCATCGTCCTTAAGCTACCGTCACCACCTCTTGTCGCCGCTCGCTCGATTGTCCGAGTTGTTGTTGCTCCGAACTACCACCGCCTTCGCTAGAACCGAGCTCATTCCCCCTTGGCCGTGGGTTGAGCTGCGACCACTGCCGTCTTCGTTGCACTGTCCGTGCCACCATTGGTGTTGTAAGACTCGTGTCTTTGTTGCCGTCGCGCCGCTGTCACCGTATGCTCGCCCTTGACTTATTGACTACGGATTTATTCTTTTATTTTTGATACAGGGACTATGGAAAACAAGTGTATTTCGTTTTTCCTATTCGGGTTCCGATTCGGAGATAGTGGGGGAGGTGAAAAGGGGGAAGAAGGAATCGATTCAGCTCCATCTCTCTTTGGCTCTTCCACGGAAGATTCTCGTTCCTCGCGAAACGATAACCACCCAATCGCATCGAGAACGAAGCCGATCGTCTCCTTACAGATCTTGGTCGATTTTCTCTTTCATGCCCAAATCGTGTTATGCAAGTGGGGAAGCGTGTCTCTCAGCCATGGGGAGGGGAAAGTTCAAGGGCAAGTCCACGAGTCACTACCAGTTCTTGACTCCTGATGAGATGAGTAAGCCAAGAGCGCAAAGATTTGATTTTTCTTGCGAATTTCGATGACCCTCTTTCATTCAGCATCGCTTGTGATTGTTGGGAATAGCCCATTCGTTGAGCAGCGGTTGTTTGTTTGTTTGGATGTGGTTGGGTTGAATTGGGGTGTGGTTTTATTTTGCTGGATCTATTTGGTTTTCTAAGATCCCCATGTACAAATATGCCAAGATGTCAAGTTGTACCAGAGAGATAAGTGATAAGAAGACAGTAAAAAACAATCGACAATTGATTTTGTGCATATGCTATTCCCTATTTTATGTGCTGCTTCATGAATGAAGCTTCAATTAATTCATAACCTTGTGGGTATCAACCTAGAGTTTTCTGAACAGTGCTTGATCATGCATGTTATCGGGTCGTTCTAATCCTGTTAGCATAACTGAAAATGAACAACAACAAAAAAAACATGTTGGAACTTAGAACCAAACCTGGAACCTGCAACATAGTAGGTTCCAAGTTCTTGGTTTTAACGGGTAGGTTCCAGGTTCCAAAAAATGAGGAACCTGTACCTGAGGAAGGTTCCAGGTTCTAGATGGAACTGAACCAAAACCGGAAACCGCTCACCCCTAGTCCAAATAGCCTTGTTTGAAAGGTTTTCATAGTTGATTCCGGTCATGCTAAAATTAGGATAATATGTTTCCTCCATATTATTGATTTTCTGGCTTCCTTTCTCTTAATACTTTTTCTTTCTCACCTCTACCAATGACCAACAGCTTTCTAGTCAAAGCTTTTTACCACATTGGTATACTAAACAATAATAAAGTAACTGGAGTTATATATTTTTTTTTGTTAGTTATACTTTACTCCTACTCTAACTCTCACTTTCAGACTTTTGTCATGTGCCCTTGTAAGACATGAGAATCAAAATCCACACCTTATACTATAACATCCTCACCCCAACCCCCCTAAGTACGTGAGGATTCGAAATCCCTACATCTCCCTTCCCATATGGGAAGAGTGACCACTGGACCAAATCCTAGTGGTTTAGTAAGATTTTGTTCCAATCAACCATAAAGCAATAGACACGTCAGTTGCACATATCCTAGTTAAGTTTCATGTCATTACACAAGTCATTAACTCAAGTTGCATTTGAATTCCATGTGATCATGCATGTCACTTGAACATGTCATAGTTCAATTTTTGTGTCATAATGCATGTCATTAGCGCATGTAACAATTTGATTTAAATGTCATTATGCATGGATTCGCTCAAGCTATGTTTGATTTGTACATCATTCGCACATGTCATTTGCTCATGTTCTATTCGAATTCTATGTCATTGCACATGTCATTCGCTCGTGTCGCATTAGAATCTCGCACCCTTCCACAGTCATTCATACTTTCTTATTTGATCTTCATGTTACCCTAGATGCTAGTTGGGTTCCCCATCATAGTACATGTCGTATTCGATTATCCTACGTGTCATTTACACATGTCATACGCACTTGTTATATTCAATTACTACATATGATTAGCATAAGTATTATTCAAACACCACGTGTCATGCATAGCATAATTAAAATTGATGGGGAGAGAAATTGTCAGGACAAAAATACAAAAATACCGAATTAGAGAAAGAAATTGTGGATTGATCTATCTACTTCTTTGGACTATATTCTAGGAATCTTCTATGTCAATCTTATATTATGATAATCTATAAAGTCTTTTGTTAAGGATAAAGTATAATTTGACTATTTCAACAAATTATGCTCTCAACAGGACTTCCAAACTTCGTGAAATTCTCCCAAAATCAAAATGAATATGCTTATATGCTAATTACATGCTTTTGAAACTCTAAATTATCGTTGTCTATGAAGAAAAAAGTTAAATAAAATTTACTCTTGATTTTCTGCACAGCTGTTCATGCTAATTAGTTGAATTGACCTCTTAGACCCAAAAAAAGACAAAATACTGGGATCAAAGAAAAAAGTTATGGTTTGATTTATCTTCATTGGAATATATACAAGACGAATGTTCTCAGTCCTCAATGGACCGTGGAAATGAATGGCAATGCCCTATTGAAAGCATTCGAATTCTACAGAATGGTGGTCCTGATTGATCAGCTGCCAATATCTACAGCGAGTTGAATCTTTCCAAGTCTAGAAGCATATACAAGTCAAGCAATGTCATAGTGGCAGTGCATGCCTGCTAGAGATTACTGTGATATTTCCAAGATTAGTTGAATAGACTAATTACAAGCAATGAAAATTTCAGTGGGAATTATTTATACTATATATCGAAACGCCATGGGCTTTTTAATGCTTGCTTTTTACCTAGAGGGTCATATCAAATAGGAATCAGAGCATGTTCTCTATCTCTTTCATACGCAAATTCTAAGAAAGAGCACGATCATACAGAAAAGTCGATATGTATTGTTAGTCACGAGATTAGAAAATGACACTTTTGATTAGTAAATACAATATTCTCTCCAACTCGCAAGTTTGACCGCATGGGAAGACAAATAGTAAAGAGTAGACTTTTCAACCATTTTTGCTTGTGCTAGTGCCCCAATAAATTCTTGAATTTCTTACAATATGAGATTGAATTGAGTAAGATACTTGATCGAGAAGCCGTGTGTGACATCCCGCAATTTGGCTCCTATTTCGAATATATGAAATGGTTATTTCATCGATATGCTTATGGTTATTTTATTCGGAATTGATCACTCACGAGTTAACTAATCTATTAGGTGAGGCCGTTAAGGAATATAAATGTGACATACAAGAGAATTCGATCAGAAATCAATCGCTCGGTCATAATAATTGGCAAGAGTCAATACGACACCATTATAAATCGATTAGCAAACGGATATAAGTTAATTCGATGGAAGTACGTAGTCAAATTGCATGTGGTTCCGCATGATTGATATTCGCATCGAACGGCAATAAACCGATTTTTTATCGATATTATATTTATGACATGTAATTGAACCCTCTCAATTACATGACAACCGAGGGTCATCTACAATTCGAAGATGCATAAACGTGGATCGAAAATTATCGACCATGGGTCAAACGCACTAAAACCCCTAAAAGCTACCCGATATATTAGGTCGTGCTAAAGTCACGTTCGATCAATTTTAACCATGAAATTTAATTCGGTTTCGGGAATTGAACAATCAAGTGTGTCACAATTTATTTATTGAATGTTGTCTCATCCTTCGGCGAATTTTCAACAATTTTGAAATTTTGCGGAAAAATGAAATTCATATGGGATGAGAATTGCATTTTTCTACCCCAAAAGGGTTTAATTGTGGGAAACTAGAGGTAAATTGTGATTGGGGAAAAAAGATGAGCATAGAAGACTTTGGAGGCTATGTGATGATGAATTAGATATTTTGCTAAGGTTTTTAATTGGCCCTTGCTTTTTTTCTCTCTCTCTCTCCCTCTCCCATGTGCTGTCACACCTCGAACCTTGAGCGTGTGCACATCCCTCGGTGGTTAATCAAACTGCAACGTTTCCATGATTGTCGCCAACCCATTCATTTTAAATACCGGCAGAAGCAAATTAAACAATCTCCGGACAACAAATAAACATGGGATAGAAAAGCAGGACAACCAAATTACACAAACACACTTTTATGAACAAACCAAGTCATATACAAAAGAGTCTAACTCAAAAAGGGCCACTAAGCTATCTAAACTCCTAACTCTACAACCATGGGCTCCAAGTCCACCACGACACCATCGGGAGTGTCGAGATCTATCGGGTGAGCTGTTTCCCTTCCTCGGTCCCAACGGAAGGCCCGTCGAAACCAAGCAGGGGACCCTCCTGACCCTCTTGAGGAAAGCCAATGAACCATGCTATGAATCGGTGAGGTACCAACTGAGGTAGGCCCTCATCGACCTATACCACTAACTCAACTAGCTCTCGGGTCAAGGTCAAAATCCATCACCTACAGGACCCCATATCGTACATGTCGTACCACCATCTAGGGACCTGAAAATTGTAAACCACAACGGGGTGAGACGATATCTCAGCGAGTCTACACCCTAAACCCTGATTAGAAAGGTAATACACCTAGAGGCAATCTAAGCACACATCAGATGAGACTTACCTTGCCTCAGCACCTTCCTGCACATTAGTACCGTTCATATAACATATGCATATAGTAAATGTATTCAATAATTGAAATGCTTCACTTTTCACATATCAATCAATCATAGGGGTTCCGATTATAAGGCAAAATTGTTACAACACGTCTCATTCCGTGCCACACAATTTTGTCCCATAATCAAGCGCAATCAAATAACTCAATCAAGCGTTCCAATTAGTTATGACTCAATGGCCACGGTCGACTCAACAGTCAGCGGTTATCTCACATAGCTGGGTGTCGTCTTGCCCCATTGAGCACGGTAATGTCTACATCTGACGGCATTCCCGAATGAGCATTAGCCCAGCCTCCACTGTGACCGGCATCCGTTGATGTGGGCATTTCCGAAGGAGCATCGTTCGGCGTAAAAGCTCGTGACAGGTTCTCATAATGATCACATGCACATCCATTCTTGGCCAGGGACATCGTGCTTTGCACTTCAATGTCTCAGTTTAAATAATGTGCTTGGCCTATTTTCTTCATATTAAAAACACCCGGTAAAATAATTGTGCGTGGGTACACAATTAGATTGAACCATAAAATGTGATATCCTCTCTTTTAAAAATCCCACTATTTTATATACCGACACCTGGTATTTTTCTAATTAAATACCAAAATCCCATATTTTTTTAAATAATAAATAATAAATCATCAATCATCATTCAATTGCATAAATTAGCACTTGCACAAACCAACTGCACCACGGCGATTGGCACAAACTTCTAACAATCGGCTATCCTGGTATAATTTTCACTAATTAATAAATAATTAAATAAATTGCATTTAATTAATTAAATTGAAAAATAAATATTTTAGATCACTAATTAAGCTATATACACTAATATAACCACCTAATTAGACTAATTAAATCAATCTACCTAGGCTAGATGTACATAACCTATTAAACTAACTAATTAAATCAACTAACCACCTAATTGGCCTAACTAAATAATCTAATTTAACTAAACAAGCTAACTAATTACACTAATCTCACCTAGCCTAATCTAATCCTTCCCTAAGCATAATTAACCCCTTAATTAAGGTTTTGGAGGTTAACTCACTAGATTAGCGAATAAACCAATTCACGGTGATGGAAACGCGGAGACGAGTAAGACTCAGGTCTACGGCGACACCAAAGGAGGCTTAGAAGGGCCTGAAAATGGCTAAGCAAGCAGTAAGCCTCAGCCCACAGCTGAGGTTTGCTTTTGTGTTGGGTTGGACCAAAGGGCTACGGTGACTGGAACGAGCTAGCTTGGGGTTGGCTAATCAGACGGAGGGAGCTAGACATGGTGAGACAAGCAGGGCGGTGACGGGCTAGTGGCTCGATGGAACGGTAGGGACGGCGGGATTGGCGTCAAGTTGGCGCGAGACATGGCTGACGTGCGGGATAGGATCGCAAGCGGAGGTAGGCTAGCGCTCGAGTATCTCAGACAAGTAATGAGGGGGCCAGGTGGTGGCTTGCGGGCTACTGCTAGTTCAGTAAGGGGTTGAAGGTGGCTTGGAAGCTCTGGAAATTGAGGTTTTTGTTAGTGCAAGAGAAGAAGAAGCTAAGGAAGGAGAAGAAGAAGCTGTTGCTAGGGAAGGAGGGAACAAAAGGCCTCAAAAGTCCAAAATATCCTAAACACTTGAGTAATAAACCCCAAAGTCTTCAGCCTTAATCCATAGCCAATTCCCCTCCCAATCTTCTCCAACAAGCCAAGGAGGGAGTCCAAATGTTACAACCCCCCTAGCCTACGAATTTCACCAATTGCATCTTCAATTCAACTCAATTTCACACCATTAACCTCCAATTGATGGCCTAAATGCTGAGGAGGAAGCCCACACCACTTTCCATAATTTTCCATCACCAAACAATCCAACTTGAAGGTCAAAAATCCACCCAAAGATGGGCATCCGAATTCTTGAAACAATTTTGCCGAATTTTTTATTTTTTGTAAAAAATCTAGGGCTTGTCGAAAATTCTTCAAAGGATGAGTCGATGTCCTAAAAAAAAAAATTGTGACACACTAGAACTTTCAATTTCTGAAACCGGATTCAATTTCGTGATTAATTTCAACTTGATGCGATTTTAGCGTGACCTAATCTACCGTGTAGCTTTTAGGAATTTTTAATGCATTTTACCTATTGTCAATTATTTTCGATCCACATTGTGCATCTTCGACACATTGATGACTCTTGGTTGTCGTAAAAATCTCAATGTTTCAATTACGGGTACAGGGTACAGAATCAACAGAAAAATCGGTTTAGTGCTGTTCGACATGAATTTTGCAATCAGGTGTGATTAATTTAATTACATGCCTCTGTTGAATCGATCTATCTCTGGTCTTTCGATTAACAATGCCGTATTGATCCTTGCATGTTAGCATGGTCGAGCAGTTGATTTTTGCTCAAATTCTCAAGTCAGTCATGTTTATATTCCTTAACGACTTCACTAGATAAATTAGTTATCTCGTGAGTGATCAATTTACAGAAAAAAAAATTATAAGTGCATCAATGAAAAGCCCAATTCACATTATCGGGATAGGGTCGAAAATCAGAATGTCACACCACGTGCATTACCCTCCCTCCTGCTGCAGCCGACTAGCCCTCTTCTCCATTTCCTTTCTTCCTCACACCACCCCATCACCATTCACTCATCCCAGCACCCTCACATCTCCACCTTCATCTTCATTTCACCCATCATCCCACCGCAACTCCATCTTCACGTCACCCCCCCCCCCCCACACACACACACACACCGCCAGCATCATCCCATCATCCCACCACCACCACATTTAGCACACCACCTCACGCCAGCTCCACCATCTCACCACCTTGCCGCCATCACCACACCATTCCAGCACTGCCAACTTCAATCCACCACCTGCACCTGATGCCTCCACCCCAGCGTTTTCTTCACTACTCAACTACATCACCACTCCTTCGCTAGCATCCCAACTCCAACAGCCACTGCTAGCTTTAGTGTCCAGTCACCACCCGTTAGAACTCGACATGCCTGCAACACCACTAGTAGTGCCTCATACCATCACCTCACCACTACCAACCCCAACTTCACCGAGCCACCTACTGCCAGCAGCCTCGCCAACCACGTCCACCAACCAACCCCAAGCTGAGCCAAGCCCCCCTTGGCCGAGAGCTTGGAAGGACTACCACCGCCGATGTTGAGCCCCATTTGATCCCCGAGTGGCACGTCCTCGACACCGTTGCGTCGCCATCACTACGAGCTTGCCACTGTAAAAAAACCCGTGAGTTAACTCCCTAATTATTGATTAGGCTGTTAATTTCACTTAGGGGTGATTAGATTATCACTAATAGTGTTTAGTCTTACTTAAGCTTGGTTTAGTTTAATTTAGATTAAGAATGGTTTAGATTAATTTTAATTGTGATTAGTTTGATTAATTATGATTAGTTAATTAATCATGGTTAGATTAAATAATTTGGTTTAGTTTAATTAATCATAATTTTTTATTTAATCGTAATTTATTTAATTAATCGTAATTAGCGTAATTAGTGACAAATTAGTCGTTATGTAGAATTTTATGCTTGTTTTCTTGGATGAAATTATGCATGATTTTGATGGCTTGTACGTGTGTTATTATGCAATTGATTGCTCTATGGTAGTTATCAATTTTTAATACAAAACTTGGTTTTATGGGCAATTAAATGGAAAAAAAATGAGGTGTCAGGTTTGGATGCCAAATTTTATGTGCTTAATAAAATAAGGTCTTAAAGTAGAAGTGTGCAAAGTTTGACGAGTTGATTCAAATACGTGACCATGTACGAATTTATTTCGGAAAGTTTTAAAGAAAAAAAAAATCAGGTTACCCAAGTTTACCATTTGAAAGGGAAATGTTGTATTCTTGGCTAATTGCGGCAATAAAAGTAGACTTGATTGATTATGTGCTTGAGTGGTCATGTAATTGAACCCATCAACCAATGGAAGTTTGGGGACAATGCCCGATTTTATCGGATGCCCGGTGGGGGTCTAGAAGCCGAGTCGCAATTGAGAACGGACTGCTACTCCTTCATGGAATGCCGTCTAGGCAGGGTTCTAGACGTTGCCATGCCTGACGGGGTGGGACGATGCCCGGTTATTCCAGAAGACCACCAATACTTGTGTTAGCTATGGCCCGTGGGGTCATAATAATTGGGACACGTGTCAACAGTGCGCATGACAATTCTTGTATGTGTCCTGATTATTATTTATGCACATTACTTTGTTGTTATGTACGAGACGTGCTAATGTGTAGGGATGTACCGAGGCGGGGTGAGTTTATGTGTGGTGCGTGCTTAGGCCGCTCTTGAGATGAATTTGCATCCTAATCAAGGCTTAAGGATTTCAACTTGCTGAGATTTTTATCTCACCTCGTCGTGGTTAAATATTTCAGGTCCTTAGAATGGAGATATGCCCGGTTCGATTCGGGGTCCCCTGAGATATGGAGGTAGAGACTACCCTCTACTCTATCCCTGGGACCAACTAATGCCCTGAGTTGGTAGTGACAATGGTGTGGGTCGACGAGGGTTTTGTGAACCTGGTGCCCCACTACTTCAAGGCTTGGTTTATTACGGAACCAAATGGTGGTCGGAAGGGTCCCACGCACGGTTTTGATGGGCCACTAGTAGGAAATGAGGTTGAGTAGGACATTAACCCAATGGATATCAACATCCCGGATGGTGTCATAATAGATCTAGAATTCGAGTCGGAAGGGCTTGGGGAGCCCTGCTCACCTAGTGACTTGCCCGAATTCTTGGCTGGGTGCGGGTATGGGTATTAGAGCGGAGGTTGTAGGAGCTTGTGGTAGTTGTACATTTGGAAGTTAGCCTCGACCTAGACCCTTTTTGTTGGTAGGTCACGCAGGAGATCACTTTTGGTAGGCTTGTATATACGAACTCTTCGGGTGAACCTATTAATACATAAATCGTAGTTTGTGAAAGATTTTTGTGGTGTTTTTACTATCCCTAATTTTTATGGTTGACTGGGTGTTATTTAATTCGCTTCCATATGCATTTAATCAAAAGATAAAATATAAAAAAAGGGTCGACGATGTGTCCTGGTACATCGCATTTTTAATCGACCCCTGAGAGATGTCCGCGTACTTGAGGTTCGGGGCGTTATTGATTGATCGTTTAAGTGGTGTTAGAGTCTAGTTCAGAATTGGAGTGATAAGGTGCAATGGGTCTTGGGATAATTAGTTAGGAAAGACATTTTTCTTACGCCTATGCTTGTGATTGATTGATTGTTTTGTGCGGGTTGCTCAGATTTATGATTCCTTGTGGGAATCAATAAGCAAGTTCTATAAAGATTCTGCGAGATGAGTGACCCTAAGCAGAGAGCTCCTCGGAGAAGGGCCATAGTAGCTATGACCGATGCCATAGGGAGGGCACCAAGATGAGCAGATATTAGAGGGAGAGCATCAGTTGAGATTAGTACCGGAAGAAGAGTATCGCCTCAGGCTGGTA
The DNA here is from genome assembly GCA_028830015.1 of Eucalyptus grandis x Eucalyptus urophylla. Lineage (NCBI taxonomy): Eukaryota > Viridiplantae > Streptophyta > Magnoliopsida > Myrtales > Myrtaceae > Eucalyptus > Eucalyptus grandis x Eucalyptus urophylla. Next base: position 24,666,443 of record CM054189.1, on the reverse strand, counting down.
CAAGAAGAGGAGCACCAGGCAATCCTAGGTTGGATGGGATCGTGTAGGCGCTAGACATTTTAGGAAATATGATCGGTCAATAGGCTCAAAACCAAGCTGCTGCTGCCGCCGCCGCCACTGTTGCTGCCAATCCCATTGTTGCTGTTGCCATCACACTTGCTGAAGTCCCACTAGGAAATGGGTATGGTGAGCAGCTGATGCATAAACTAGTGGAGCAGTTCCTGAAACTGAAGCCACCAAGGTTCACTGGATTGGGTGATCCGGAAGCTACAACCTTCTCGATTCGAGAATTAGAAAAATTCTTCGCACTGCTGAGGTGCTCTGATGAAGACAAGGTAATCCTAATAGTCTACCAGCTACAAGGTAACACGAGTACGTGGTGGGAAGCCACCAAAGGGAGAGTATTTCCCGAAGGTACGGTCCTAAAGTGGGATACCTTAGTTGAGGTCTTCTACAGGAAGTATTTTTCGGACTGCATGAGGGAGCATAAGAGTTTCAACGTCTTCATCAGAGTCAGATGTCAATGGACCAATACGAGGCAAAGTTCGTTGAATTGTCCAAGTATGCACTGGGGTTAATTGAGGACCCGGTGGACAGGGTGGGGAGGTTTAGAGATGGTCTGAGACTAGAGATCAAGGATCCGCTGGTACCATTGAATATCGACGACTATGATGAGCTATACGAGAAGGCCTAACTGATAGAGAGGAACCTAAACGAACGGGCCGCAACATCTGGGTCGCGATTTGTGCCCAACAAGGATATCAATCGGTTTGGGAAAAAGGTCGATGACAGGAGGAAAATATTACATTCCTCCTAACCAGAAGGGTGGAATTGGAAAGCCAACACCTAATACAAATAGTGTGTGCCAATTCAGTGGAAGGAAATATGGACCAATCCCATGTCTTGCTAGAACGAGAGCGTGCTACGGATGTAGCTGGCACGGCCACTAAGTGAAGAATTGTTTATGCAGGCCCATGGGAGCATAGACGCCACTGCCATACATAGGGCAATCAGGAGGGAGTGTGTTGCAAAGCGCACAACAGGGCATTTGAGCAAGCCTCCGATGCAAGGAAGGGTGTATGATGTCACCCGAAGTGAGACGGAGGATTCACAAAACATGGTTACAGGTACGGTCTTACTAAACGACTATGCTACTTATGCTTTATTTGATCATAGAGCTACCTATTCATTTATTGCTAAGCAATTCATTAAGTTAGTAGGATTAAGTTCAGAATCGTTGGGAGTAGTCATTAGTATATCCACCCCATTAAAGGATAAAATGTTGTCGGTAATAAGGTGTCCTGGTTCCAAGTTAGTGATAGGTGAGCGAGAGGAAATGATAGATTTGAATGTGTTGGCCATGTTTGATTTTGATGTAATTATTGGTATGGATTGGCTCACCAAGCAACGAGTTACAGTAGACTGTTATCGTAAAGCAATTCAATTTAACCCATTAACGAATAAAAGTTTTGAGTTTATTAGAAGTGGAGGAGGACACTCGATTAACTTAATCTCGTCGCTTGAGTCAACCTGATTATTAGAGGTGGATTGCCAAGGTTATTTGGCAACCGTAATTAATACGTTAGTTGAGGAGCCAAGAATTGAGGACAACGCCGTGGTGCAAGATTTTTCTAACGTGTTTCCTTAGGAATTGCCCGGTTTGCCCTAAAAAAGGAAGATCGAGTTCGTGATTGAGTTAGCCCTTGGGACGGAGCCAATTTCTAAGGCTCCTTACCGCATGGCACTATTAGAGTTAAAGGAACTAAAGGTACAGTTGCAAGAGTTGTTGGACAAAGGCTTTATATGTCCTAGTGCATCGCCTTAGGGAGTGCCAGTTTTGTTTGTAAGGAAGAAGGATGGTTCGTTGCGCCTTTACATCGACTATCGGCAACTCAATCAAGTAACGATCAAGAACAAGTATCCATTGTCAAGAATTGATGATTTGTTTGATCAGTTGTAGGGAGCATTGATATTTTCCAAGATTGACCTAAGGATAGGTTACCATCAGTTGAGGATTAAGAAGGAAGATATATCGAAGACGGCTTTTCGTACCTATTACGACCATTATGAATTCACCGTAATGCCGTTCGGTCTGACCAATGCCCTAGTTGCTTTCATGGATTTGATGAATCGAGTATTCAAGGAGTATCTAGACCAGTTCGTGATTGTGTTTATCGACGACATCTTGGTGTATTCAAGAAGTCCAGAGGAGCATGAACGACACTTAAGGATGGTGCTTCAAACCTTGCGAGAATACGAGCTGTATGCCAAGTTTAGTAAGTGTGAATTTTGGCTAACTCGTGTAGCTTTCTTAGTCACGTAATTTCTGGCAAAAGGATTTTTGTGGACCCAACCAAGATTGAAGTTGTCATAAACTAGCCGAGACCAACAACGGTGACAGAGATTCGAAGTTTCTTGGGATTGGCAGGCTATTATAGATGATTCGTGGAAAGATTTTATGCAATCGCCATGCCTCTAACTTGATTGTTGAAGAAGGAAGAGAAGTTTGAATGGACGGATAAGTGTGAGTGTAGTTTCCAAGAGCTCAAGCATAAGCTGACTACTACACCCGTGTTGATGATTCCGTCTAGTCTGGTGGATATGAGATTTATAGCAATGTGTTGTTCAGAGGGCTGAGCTGCGTTTTAATGTAACATGGGAGAGTTGTTGCATACGCATCCCGTCAACTGAGGCCTCATGAGTTGAATTATTCGACGCATGACTTGAAACTAGCAGTGATCATCTTTGCCCTGAAGATTTGGAGGTATTACTTATGCGGAGAAAAGTTCCAGATCTTTACGGACCATCAAAGCCTAAATTATTTATTCTCTTAGAAGGAGTTGAACATGAGGCAATGTCGTTGGATGAAGCTTCTCAAGGACTACAACTGACGACATCTTGTATCATCCTGGAAAGGCCAATAAGGTCGCGAATGCGTTAAGTCGGAAGTCGTCGATTGCACAGATGATGGTTCAAGAATGGATCCTACTCGAAGGAGTTCGAGATTTTGATTTCAAATTTGAGGTAGGCTACCTTTTAAGTCTCATGGCTACCCTCAGAATTGAACCGGAGGTGCAAATATAGATTAAGACATTGCAGTTGATAGACCCTGAATCCAAAAAAGTTATGCATGAGGATGCGGAAAAGAGGAAAGCTAACTGTCATGTCACAAAGGATGGAATACTAAAGTTTCGTGGATGATTGTGTGTACCCAATGATGAGGAGCTTAAGAAGGAAATCTTCTTCGAAGCCCATCGTAGTAGTTACAGCATTCATTCGGGCAGCACAAAAATGTATCAAAACTGCATCAACACTATTGGTAGATCAGTATGAAAGTAAATATCGCCAGACATGTTGCCAAGTGTCTAACATGCCAGCAAGTGAAAGCACAACATTGCAAGCCTGGAGGACTTTTGCAACCTCTCAAGATTTCCAAGTGGAAATGGGAACATATCACAATGGATTTTGTGATGGAATTGCCAAGGAGTCTGCGAGGTAATGATTTCATATGGGCCGTCGACAGGTTGACGAAGTCAGCTCATTTCATCGCCATGCGAAAGGATTTCACATTGGATAGGTATGTTGAATTGTACGTACGACAAAAAGTTCGTCTCCATGGAGTGCCGGTGACAATTACGTCAGATCGAGACCTGAAGTTTACGGCAGCTTTTTAGAAAAGTTTGCAAACTACCTTGGGAACAAAACTGCGGTACAACACGGCCTATCGTCCACAGACGAATGGTCAGTCTGAGAGGACTATTTAGATGCTCAATGATATGTTGTGAGCTTGTGTATTGGACTTCAAAGGAAGTTGGGAGAAACAGCTTCATCTAGTTGAGTTCGTTTACAACAACAGCTATCAGCAGAGTATCAAGATGGCACCATTTGAAGCGTTGTATGGCAAGGCCTACAAAACTCTTATCTATTGGGATGAAGTTAGAGAGCGTAAGATTACTGGCCTTGAGTTAGTTCAGTAATCAATCAATGCCATCAAAATCATTCGAGATAGACTCAAGACCGCCCAGAGCCGTCAGAAGAGCTATGTAGATAAGCAGCGTAGACCACTGGAGTTCCGAGTAGGTGAACACGTATTCCTCAAAGTGTCACCGATGAGAGGTACTTCACGCTTTAGCAAGAAAGGGAAGCTAAGCCCGAGGTACGTTGGTCCCTTTGAAATTTTAGAGCGAATTGGGACTTTGGCGTATCGTCTTGCGTTGCCACCGAGACTTGTTCAAGTGCATGACGTCTTCCACGTATCAATGTTGAGGAAGTACGAACCTAATCCAACCCACATGCTGAATTTCGAAGAAATAGATGTGGATGAGAGGGTGTCGTACATGGAGAGATTGGTTCAGATAGTGGATCGAAAAGAGCAAGTACTATGCAGCAAGACGATTCCCTTGGTTAAAGTGGTTTGGCAACATCACGGAATAGAGGGAGCCACGTGGGAAAGCGAAGAGTTAATGAGACATCAATACCCTCATCTTTTCATGGAAGGATTGTAGTGGTTTAAATTTCGAGAATGAAATTTTTATAAGAGAGGAAAAATTGTGACATCCCAAAATTTGGCCCCTATTTTGAATATATGAAATGGTTATTTCATCGACGCGCTTATGGTTATTTTACTCGGAACTGATCACTCACGAGTTAACTAATCTATTAGGTGGGGCCATTAAGGGATATAAATGCAACAAACTAGAGAATTCAATCAGATTCCGACCGCTTGGCCATAATAATCGGCAAGGGTCAATACGACACCGTTATAAATTGATTAGCGAACGGATATAAGTCAATTTGATGGAAGTACGTAGTTGAATTGCGGGTGGTTCCGCATGATTACGATATTCGCGTTGAACGGCAATACACCAATTTTCTATCGATATTATATTCATGACACGTAATTGAACCTCACGATTACATGACAATCGAGGGTAGTTTACAATTCAATGCACAAACGTGGATCGAAAATTATCGACCATGGGTCAAATGCACTAAAACCCCTAAAAGCTACCCGATAAATTAGGTCATGCTAAAGTCGCGTTCGATCGATTTTAACCACAAAATTTAATTCGGTTTTGGGAATCGAATGTTTGAGCGTGTCATAATTTATTTATTGGACGCCGTCTCATCTTTCGGCGAATTTTCTACGAATCCAAAATTTGCAGAAAAATGAATTTCGGACAAAAAGAAAAAGGAGATGAAATTCGGATGGGATGAGAAATTGGGTTTTTCTACCCCAAAAGGGTTTAATTGTAGGAAATTAGAGGTAAATTGTGATTGGGGGAAAGAAGATGGGCATAGAAGACTTTGGAGGCCATATGATGATGAATTAGATATTTTGCTAAGGTTTTTGATTGGCCCTCTCTCTCTCTCTCCCCCATGCGTCAATTCCCCTCCTTCCTGCTGCAGCCGACTAGCCCTCTTCTCCATTTCCTTTCTTCCTCACACAACCCCATCACCATTCACTCATCCCAGCACCTTCCGTCTCCACCTTCATCTTCATTTTACCCATCATCCCACCGCAACTCCATCTTCTCGTCACCCCCCCCCCCCCACCCACACCTTCAGCATCCCATCATCCCACCACCACCACGTTCAGCTCACCACCTCACGCCAGCTCCACCATCTCACCATCTTGCCTCCATCACCACATCATTCTAACACCGCCAACTTCAATCCACCGCCTGCACCTCACATCCCCACCCCAACGTTTTCTTCACCGCTCAACCACATCACCACTCCTTCGCCAGCGTCCCAACTCCAGTAGCCACCACCAGCTTCAGCGTCCAGCCACCACCTGCCAAAACTCGACACGCCCACAACACCACCAGCAGCGCCTCACGCCACCACCTCACCACTACCAACCCCGACTTCACCGAGCCACCCACCACCAGCAACCTCGCCCAGCACCTCCACCAACTAGCCTGATCCAAGCCCCCCCTTGGCTGAGAGCTTGGAAGGACCGCCACTGCCGCCGTTGAGCCTCGTTCGATCCTTGAGTGGCACGTCCTCAACGCCGTCGCATCATCATCACTGCGAGCCTGCCGCCGTCAAAAACCCATGAGTTAACTCCCTAATCATTGATTAGGTCGTTAATTCCGCTTAGGGGTGATTAGATTAGCACTAATAGTGTTTAAGTCTTAATTTTGCTTGGTTTAGTTTAATTTAGATTAAGAATGGTTTAGATTAAATTTAATTGTGATTATTTTAAGTAATTACAAATAGGTTAATTAATCGCAATTTATTTAATTAATCATAATTAGCGTAATTAGTGACGGATTAGTCGTTATGTAGAATTTTACGCTCGTTTTCTTGGATGAAATTATGCATGATTTTGATGGCTTGTACGTGTGTTATTATGCAATTGATTGCTCTATGGTAGTTATCAATTTTTAATACAAAACTTGGTTTTATGGGTAATTAAATGGAAAAAAAAAAATGAGGTGTTGGGTTTGGACGTCAAATTTTATGTGCTCAATAAAATAAGGAGGTTTTAAAGTAGAAGTGTGTAAAGTTTGATTGGTTGATTTCAAGTACGTGACTACGTACAAATTTATTTCAGAAAGTTTTAAAGAAAAAAAATGGGATTACCCAAGTGCTCAATAAAACAAGGAGATTTCAAAGTAGAAGTGTGTAAAGTTTAACTGGTTAATTTCAAATGTGTGACCACGTACGAATTTATTTCGGAAAGTTTTAGAGAAAAAAAATGGAGTTACCCAAGCTTACCATTTGAAAGGGAAGTGTTGTATTCTTGGTTAATTGTGGCAATAAAAGTGGACTTGATTGATTATGTGCTTGAGTGGCCACGTAATTGAACCCGTCACCCAACGAGAGTTTGGAGACAATGCCCGATTTTATTAGATGCCCGGCGAGGGTCCGAAAGTCGAGTTGCGGTTGAGGCTAGACCAATGCTCCTTTATGGAATGCCATCTAGGCAGGGGTTTTAGACGTTGCCGTGCCCGACGGGGCAAAACGATACCCAGTTTTGCTGAAAGACTGCCGACACTTGTGTTAGTCATGGCCCGAGAGGTCATCATAATTGGAACACATGTGTCAACAGTGTGAGTGACAATTCTTGTATGTGTTCTGATTAGGGAAAAGTACCAAAAAAGTCCTAAACCTATTGCATTGGTACCAATTCAGTCATAAACTTTTCAATTGGACCAATTTAGTCTTAAACCTTTTAATATTGCTACCAATTCATCCATCTGGCCAATTTTGGCCGGCCGAAGCGATTTTTATGATTTTTTTTATGATTTATTATTATTATTTTATTAGTTTTTATTAATTTTTTTCTTTCTTTTCCTTTTCTTTTCCGGCCACTGGGCGAGAGTCGCAAAGCCCTCGCTTGGTGCCAGCAAGGGTCACGGTCCTCGCCTGGCCTCTCCCAGGGCTGCCAGCGAGGTGGCTTCGCCCGGATTTAGGCGAGACCAGCCTCGCCAGCAACTGGCAAGGCCATGGCGGCCATCGCCAGGGCAGAGGCAAGGGTCGTGGCCCTCGCTCAGCCTCGCCTAGGGCCGCAAGCAAGGCTGAGCGAGGGTTTTGCGGCCCTCGCCTCCGCCCTGGCGATGGCAGCCATGGCCTCGCCAGTGGCTGGCGAGGTGGCTTCACCCAGATCTGGGTGAGGCAAGCCTCACCGCAGGCGAAGGTGGCCTCACCTGCTGTTGGCGAGGCCATGGCAGCCATCACCAGGGCGGCGGTGAGGGCCTTGAAACCCTCACTCGGCATCGCTCGTGGCCGCGATCCTCGCCTCCGCCCTAGAGATGGCCGCCACGGCCTCGTCAGCCGTCAGCAAGGCTGGCCTCGCCCAGATCCAGGCAAAGCCACCTCGCTAGTGGCCTTGGGAGAGGCCGGGTGAGGGCTTCGCGGCCACCGTCGGAAAAGAAAAGGAAAAAGGAAAAAAAATTAATAAAAATTAATTAAAAAAATCATAATAAAAAATCATAAAAATTTCCACGTCAGCGTTCGGCCACCAGCCGACATCCACGTCAATGCCGGCTGGCCAAAATTGGCCGGATGGACTGAATTGGTACCAATATTAAAAGGTTTAGGACTAAATTAGTCCAATTGAAAAGTTTAGAACTGAATTGATACCAATGCAATAGGTTTATGAACTTTTTGGTACTTTTCCTGTTTTGATTATTATTTATGCACATTACTCAATTATTATTGTACGAGACGTGCTAATGTGCAAGGACGTGCTGAGACGAGGTGAGTTTATGTGTGGTGCATGCTTAGGCCACCTTCGAGGCGAATTCACATCCTAATCGAGGCTTAGGGATTTTAACTTGCTGAGATTTTTAGCTCACCCCGTTGTGGTTAAATATTTTCAGGTCCTTAGAATGGAGATCCACCCGCTCCAATTCAGGGTCCCCTAGGATATGGAGGTAGAGACTACTCTCTACCCTATCCTCGGGACCAACCAATGCCGTGAGTTGGTAGTGACGATGGTGTGGGTCGATGAGGGTTTTGTGAACATGCTGCCCCACCGCTTTAAGGTTTGGTTTATTACGGAACCGAAAGGGGGGTTGGGAGGGTCCCATGCACGGTTTTGATAGGCCGCCAGTAGAAAATGTGGTTGAGTAGGACACCGTCCCCATGGATATCGACTTCTCGGATGGTGTCGTAATAGATCCAAATACCGAGCTGGAAGGGCGCGGGGAGCTGTGCTCACCTGGCGACTTGCCTGAATTCTTGGCTGGGCCTGAGTATGGGTATTAGAGCGGAGGTTGTAGGAGCTTGTGGTAGTTGTACATTTGGAAGTTAGCCTCGACCTGGACCCTTTTTATTGGTAGGTCGTGCAGGAGTCCACTTTTGATAGGCTTGTATATATGAACTCTTCGGGTTAATCTGTTAATAAATAAATTGTAGTTTGTTAAAGATTGTTGTGGTGTTTTTACTATCCCTATTTCTGATGGTTGATTGGGTGTTTCCGCATGCATTTAATCGAAAGATAAAAAGAATGGTTTGGCGACGCGTCCTGGGACGTCGCATTTTAATCAATTGCTGAGGGATGTTTGCGTACTCAGGATTCAGGCCATGACCCTGTGGGACCAATGAGCCCACTACTATGGCTCCGAAATGGGGTTTGCGGACCGGTAACCTGATAAGGATATGCAGACAAAGCACCCATGATATTTGTATAAAGCATCCTCAACCACATGTGGGCCATCTGAGAAGGAAGAAGACGCATCTTCAAATTCGAAATAAGTGCCGCAGGCAAACAAAGTAACTCAAAATAGCACCGGATAAGTAGCTCACTCATTGCCATAAAAGTAGAATTAGTCTCGTCTCTAGCCAAAAAGAAATAACCATTTCAACCAGCGATATGAGATTGTTAAGTGAAAACTTGCTTATGAGATGGTTATAGAATTTCTCAATACATTAAGTTTGTTTCATTAATAAATATGTATTTGAACCGAGTTTGCATCCTATACCGAAGCAACAAAACCGGTTGATAACACTAATCTAGAAAAATACTAAATTCAATGACATGAGTTGCGACCTGCAAACGCAAAAACTTTGATCTCTATTTATATCTAACAAAACCCAAATGAAATGCTAACTTTAAGATAGGAAACAAATAACTAATAAGAAAAATCTAACCTACTAATGAAAACTAATAAAATGGAAACGAATCACCTAATATCCTAACACAATATCTAAAATAAATTAAGATAAGGCAATAAAAAGAATCATAGTCTTTAAAAGTATTAACCCTGCATCTTTATAAAATTTTATGATCGAATTTATCAACTCCATCATCAGAAAATTCAAAGCATTTTTCTCGAAAAATTCTTTCTCAAGCTCAAAATCCTTTGGCTTTTAAAAAGGAAATTCGAAAGTTTCATCTTTTTAATCAATTTGTTGGCTACCCTATCTGTGAGGCTCACAAGCAATTTCTTGATGATTGACATGAGGAATACTCTGAGATGCCTTGTCGGTCATCTTTTTTAATTGTTCAAACATGGTCTTTTGCCATATTGCACCGTTTCGTACATGATAATGAAGTCTCTAGACCAAACCACTTTAATAATAATTGCATTTTCGACCATGTCGCATATCCTTCTCTAGCTCTGTCAATCCTCCTTCAAATTTTTCCCATCATCATAATACTGTCTCTCAGAATTTACACTTCACTAGCTTCACCTTTCTATGCTCCAGGATGTCCATACAAAATAAAAAATTATCTATCTCTTCAGGCCAATCCATAACTCCTCAACAGAACCTTCAAAATAATCGACTTTTACTTTGCACTCGAATTCATCAGGCCCTTTACACCTCATATAAATTTGATTTTCATGATAAACTCTGCCCCACCAACAATCCTGTCGGTCATAGTCTTCAGGACCTCTATAGCAATCACAGACATCGTAGCCATTGAAGTCCCCACAACCTCCACAAACTTAGTAGTTGTCGTAATCACCATGAAAATTTCTCCTACCCCCATTCAAATAGAGTTTAATAGGGTAGACAGGACAGCAATTGTTTCGAACCTCCAAAAGCCATGCACATGTTCCTTGTCCCCTAATCATCGTCTAGCAAGACAGTTGCTTGAACATGGCTCTCCAGCAGTCTTGCCGACTCTAATACCAACTGACGCAACAAACTTATAGTTAAACATGGAATCTAACGATCAGCAAACTCGCACTTAGTTGCACGCACTCACCGGTCCAACTATAGATATATATTCTCTTTTTATGTATTCTATAAAATATGATGAAATATGTCTAATACACGACCTAGAAATCCCAAATATAAGCTTAAGCAGTAAAGAATTTGGAAAAAAAAACAAAAGCCTAAAATAATGTGGAGATATGACACAAAATAGAAAAGTGCTCTGAGACATGCCTAAACCATTAATTTTGAGAGCTGAAACGATTGCAAAATGTATACTCAATTTGATACAGGTACAGTGCTCAGAACAAGCTTTTCAGATTGAGATTATGGGACTCGTAACTCTCTCTAGATCAAAAGTTATGATCGTTTTCTCACACATTATGCGGATTGTCGTCCTGAACCCGTTTGCCGAACGATCCAAAAAGCCATTGGCAGTCGTTTTTGCATTAATTTTGTTAGTTTTGTTTCTAAATTATTGTATTGGGAAAAAGATCTCTTTTACCTTCTTTCCCCGCTTTCCAACCCCACTGATGATTTCGTCCAATGAGACTCGCTGAAAGTATAGTTAGATGTTGCCATAAAATAAGCATACCGACCCAAAGTTTTGTCGCCAATTATAAACCACCTAAACTTAATAAACTTCCATGATATATAGATGAAAATGCAGGGAAATTGCTAACTAAAGTCATCAGTTTAAGTCCAGTTTGGGTTTTGAATTTCTTGTCGAAGTACATGGAAAGCAAGTGAGCAGTTAAAAGATGAGTTCATTACTTGCATCCTCTCTTTCGAACAAGAAAATTCTAGGAAAGAGCGTGCTTAATTTCGGGAAGAAAATATCAGACAATTTGCCTGATTGCATATTGGATTTTGACACCATTAAGAAATCAATATTTTGAAACGATCTCATTGTGTAGGTTATGCATAGTTCGTGGAGCTTAGTTTACTTGAATAAAGAATATCGTGGAAGAAATGGAGGAATTAAGGGATGATGTGGCTATTTCTAGACTTGGTGAACAAAGAAAAATAGAACACGGGGAAAATTATCCAAAAAGTTATCTATTGCACTTTTTCCAATTCAATCATAAACTTTTCAATTTTGTCAATATAGAAATAAACATTTTCACTCATGCCAATTGAGTCTATCTAGCCACTTTTTGCCAAAATTTACTAACATGGGTGGCTAGCACTGACGTGACATGTTTTTAACAATATTTTAATGATATTTTAATAATTTTTTTGAATTTTGTAAGTTTTTTATTTTTTTTTACTTTTCACTTTTTTTTTCCAAGATTTAAAGTTTGGCTAGTGAGGGTGGCCAGCCGACCCTCACTAGCCATAGGCGAGGGCCACCAACGCTTGCTAGCCACAAGTGAGGGCCGGTTGACCCTCACCAATTCTGGGTGAGGGATGCAACACCCTTGCTAAATCTAGCTAGGCAAGAGCCCCAAGCAAGGTCATTGCCCTCGCCTAGGGCCAACGAGGATCACCAAGCCCTCACCTAGCGTCAAGATCTTCACCCAAAGCTGGCGAGGGGCTTGACGCCCTTGCCTGTGGCCAATAAGGGTTGTCGACCTTCAATATGGCCGACGAGGGTCGACTAGCAACCTTGGCCAGCCCTAGCTAAAAAAAAAAGCAAAAAAAAAGTTGAGAGAGAGAGAGAGAGAGAGAGAGAGAGAGAGATTAAAATATTATCAAAAATTGCCACATTAGTGCCAGCAATCCACATCGGCAATTTTTAGCCAAAATTGGCTAGATGAACTCAATTAGTAAAAAGTGAAAATATTTAAGATAAAATTGACAAAATTGAAAGATTTAAAACTGAATTGGTAAAAGAGTGATAGGCTTAGGATTTGGGTAAAAGCTACGAAATGTCTTAAACTATGTTTATTGTGACACATTTACCCCAAACTTTTTTTTTTTGTGATACCAAAAATCCCAAATTTTTACTTATGTGATACATTTACTCCAAACTTATGCAATATAACACATTTATCTCAAACTTTTGTTTTGTGATACCGAAAATCCCAAACTTCTCTTTTGTGAAAACCCCAAACTTTTCTCCATGACACCAAATTTTTTGATAAATGTGTCACGTCAATATAAGTTTGGGTTTTTTGTGTTACAAAATAAAAGTTTAGGTTTTTGGTATCACACAAGTATAAGTTTGGGTTTTTCGTTGACACAGAAAAAAGTTTGGAGTGAATGTGTCATAATAGACATAGTTTGGGGTTTTTGATGTCACATAAAAAAATTTGGGATAAATATGTCGCAGTTGGTAAAGTTTGAGGTTTTAGTAACTTTTTTCCTTAGGATTTTTTGGACTATTTTGCCTATAACATATATACGATAAGAGAAGTCAAAACATTAATTACATTCTATTTCACTTTGAATCTTTGAGATTGAGCTAGATAAACTGTATCCTCGAGCTTATTTTGTAACATTTTACGAACAAACCCCCTCAGTGACTTTTTATTTGATTACGACTGTCGAGAATTTTGAATAGGAGAACTCAAGGAAGAAGGGTCAAGACACAAAATAATAAGTACCGACAAACCCCGAAGAGTTTATAGTCCGAGAGGACATTGGCATCTCAAAAGGCAAGAGAGCGGAGCCCAAGCCGGGTATTTTTCTTGGTTTATGTAATTAACCCCGCCGGAGAAGCCAATTAGGATATGTAGAGAAGTAATTCCTAGCGAATTTCCTTAATCCTGTCCGTATGCAAAAGTTATTCGACGATGGCGTTCACATTTCTCTCTTTTGTTTTTAGTGTTTTTTTTTTTTTTTGGACGAAGAATCTTAACAATTATTTAACCCCCGGATTGTTTACACCACCATTCTTTGGCTGCTATTTCCATATTGTTTTAAACAACTGATGATGGAACTTGGTTCAAGTGGTGGAAACAACTCGGATTTAAGACTAACAAAAGTAGGGTCTCCGATATGATGTATATGCGATGCATCATGTAGTGATTTCTTATGAATATTCCAATTCTAATATAGAGGTCTGTCTTGATAAAGAGACTGCTTGGGATGGAGTTAATCTAGTATCCAAAGAAGAGATACTCGATGATTCTCAACTACAATAAGAAGTACGTGCCAACATTTTTTTTTTTTTTTTGGTCAGAATACCAATATACATTCGATCCTTAAGTCTTAGCATGTGAGTACAATGACATAGCATCAAAACAAAGTAGACTCCAAAGATCGGGAGGGGGATAGAGGGTCCAATTCTAAGGTAGGGAACTTTTCCTTTGGGGCTTAGCTACCCAGCTTGCCACTTTGTTGGATTCTCTATTACAATAGGCTAGCTTCAAATTGGAAAAGTTTTTCAAAAGATCTTGAGCTTTCAAGATAAGCACACATATATCCCACTTGAAATGGTCAGCACTTGTGAGAGCTCTTACCATGTCTAAACAATCGAACTGTAGTTGAAGGCAATCCGTAGCATGATCAAAGAATAAAACTAGCGTTTCTACAAGAGCACTAACCTTAGCTTGAGCTACAGAGCTGACCCTCACTATTTTGACAAATCCATCTATAACTCTTTCGAGGCTATCTCACAACACACCAACAACCGCTCCTATTGTTGAACCTTCAGTAAAGGAAGCGTCGATATTGATCTTCAATACTCCACGTTTCAGGTTTCACCAAATCTAAGGTAAGTTTTGACCTTCACTAGCTTTGCCTTTTCCAGATTTGCTTCCTCTTGCTTTATTATGCGCTACAAAAGCTGAGTTCACCAACTGTTGTGGATTTGGTTTTAGTCTTCAAAATACAAAATTGTTCATTGATTTCCAAATAAGCCAAAGGATAGTTGCAAGTTGCTCAAATGGTACAGATGTGACGCTAAAGTTCAAGAGCCATTCTTCAATTCTTGGAAGACCTTGAGTGGGAATTTTGATTTGCGGCGAAGGATCAGACCAGACTTGTTTCATCCATAGGCAAAGAAGAAAGATATGCCCAACTGTCTCAGGATGTTGGTGGCATAAATCACACTTCGGGTCTAGTATAATACTCATCCTGAAGAGATTTTCCTTTTTTGGTAAAGCATTTTGACATATTGCCCATAGGAAGAATCGAATTTTGGTAGTGTGTTAGTCTTCCAAATTTTAGTCCACAAAGCTCTGGGGGGTTGATATGAGGAGGAGGTTTGACTTGGGTTTGGTGTCTTCGAAAGGTCTCTATTCTAGTTATAGCAACTCTTTACTATGTAGGATCCAGATTTGGCATTTAACCAAACTAGTTTGTCTTCAGTGTCATGTGAACTCAATGGGATAGCAAGAATTTCATTGACAGAATGTTCATCAAATAATTGCTTCACTACCTATTCATTCCACTTTGACTCCTCCTAGACAATCAACTCAACTACCCTCTTATGCTCTCCAATGTTGGTTGGACCACCAATGACTCCTCTATGTAACCATTTATCTTCTCTAATTTGTATCTTTTCCCAATACCCACAGACCACATTATTGAAGGATGGATTGATGCTCTCCCCAATAGTACACTTTGCCACCCCCAAGATGGTCGATTCCCTTTCCTAGCATGCCAGAAGTCACAATTCGGGAAGTAAAGCCCTTTAAATACTCGAGACCACAATGAGGATGGATTTTGAGTAATTCGCCATGCTTATTTTCCTAACATAGCCCCATTAAAAGTCATTAGATCCCTAAAACCAAGTCCTCCATTATCCTTCCTCTGTTTTAGCGCATCCCAATTCCTCCAATGAAGCCCAGCTTGTTTTTCACCATTTTTCCACCAAAAGGATGCAATTTTCTTTTCAATTTCCTTGCAAATGGAGACGAGGATTCTAAAAATAGGCATAGCATATTGTGGTAATGCTTGCACCACTATTTTAATGAGTATCTCTTTTCCAGCTTTTGACATCAGATTTTCCTTCCAACCTTCTAGTTTCATATTTACTCTAGCTAGTATCCAAGCAAACATTTGTTTCTTTGATGCCCCCCAATCTAAAGGAATCCCCAAGTACTTCCTAGTCTTCTCTAGTTCTGGAACTCTAAGCTCATAGGCCATATTCTGCCTCAAACTCTATGGACAATTTCTGCTGAAATATATCCCTTACTCGTTTAAATTGATTGATTGCCCTGAAACAAAGCAATACCGATTCAAAATAGCTGTAACATTTTGACATTCCCTAGTTGTTCCATTAAGGAAAAAGATTGAGTCATCTACAAACGAGAGGTGAGACAATGTGGGGGCAAGAACTATTCAACTTAATCCCCTTTATACTTCCATCCTCCGTTGCCTTTTTCATCAAATAAGATAACACATTTCCAACCAGGATGAACAAGTAGGGGGAAAAGGGGGTCACCTTGTTGGATTCCTCTTGATGGTTGAAAATAGGGTAGAGGCTCTCCATTTATCATGACACTAAAAGATACCATTGTGACACATTGTATAATCCACTTCACCCATTGACAGTGAAAGCCCATTTCCAGCATACACGCTTCCAAAAAATCCCATTCAACTCAATCATAAGCTTTTTGCATATCAAGTTTAAGCATTGCCTAGAACTTTCTCTTTCTTTTTCTTGTTCTTAGTTGATGTAGCATCTCTTGGACGATTAAAATGTTATCATAAATTTGTTTTCCACTCACGAAGGCACTTTGCTCTAACAACCAAAACAAACTTGCATAAATTTGATCATCACGTACCCAACGACTTGCCCTGTAAGATGAAAACCTTAGTTTTACAAAGTTAGTTTTACAAATCCTTATATTATTGTATTGAGTAGAAAACCTCATATTTAAAAATAAAACACAAGAGAGGGAAGAAATATTCGTAAAGTGAAGAAAAAGTATGTACATAACTAAATTTGATCCCCTACCTTTATACCA
Source organism: Eucalyptus grandis x Eucalyptus urophylla (assembly GCA_028830015.1). Lineage (NCBI taxonomy): Eukaryota > Viridiplantae > Streptophyta > Magnoliopsida > Myrtales > Myrtaceae > Eucalyptus > Eucalyptus grandis x Eucalyptus urophylla. The sequence goes on along the minus strand of CM054189.1, from coordinate 24,649,965 downwards.
TAGAAAGTTGAGAGTGCAATTAATTAAGAATCATTAAGAATAACACCCATGTGTATTTATGGATTAACAACGTAATAAACTTACTAAATCAAGTGCAAAATAAGTAATTTTGTTGTTGTTGTCATTGTTGTTCTTTTATTATTGTTGTTGTCGTTGTCGTTGTTGTTGTCATTATTATTCTTTTATTGTTGTTGTTGTTGTTGTTATTGTTGTTACTAGTAATATTATTATTATTACTATTACTATTATTATTATTGCATATCAATTCATATTCGATTCAACTCAATGACCATTCCCTCTTGACATGGTCGTCTTTAAATTAAATGCGATGGATGATGATGGGAGTGTGGATTCTCTCTATCTGTTGGCTCAATCCATGCGTACAAAAGCATCACATCGTAGCTTCTTGTGAGGGGTTATATCATATATATTAATGTTGACTTTCCATGAAGTGTTTGATATTATGTGACCCAGAATGACTTAGAAGTCAATTCGCTCTACTCAAAATGATTTTTTCTTCATGATCCATGACTATTAATCTGTCTCCACACAATGTGGAGACATCAAATGATTCGTGACGTACCTTCCAAGCTCATCCATGGAATTCTAACACAAGTTACTGACTACTTGGGGTGAAGGTTCGTCGAATGGGCCAATTATGCGAGTCATGTCACAGACAAATCGTAATAATAATTGCAAACAATTTATTGGGAAATTTGTATCCTTCATGGCGCTCATCTACGAAATTGAGTTCAAACTTGTTCATGCAGTTACTCCAGTCCACATGGAGTCCTTTTCATTTCATTGTCCATGTACTTGAGCAATACAATTTTTCGCAACGGTGCAATGGAATTAAATTGGGATCGTCCATTAATTTTCATCTCAGCTACTACCGACTAACTAGGACAAAAATTCCTCGAACAGGCCAATTATACAAGTCATGTAGGAGTCAAAAGTAACAACAAATGCGAACAATTTCTCAGAAAACTTGTATCTTTGACGGAACTTAATGAGGAAATAGCCGAGCCCACACGAAATCTTTTTCATTTCACTGTCCATTTACTTGTGTTGTAGGATTTTTCACTAATGGAGTAGTAAAACACAAAATAGAGAGAGTCTACTAAACAAATATAGTGAGATATCTCCCAATTAATAAACAAATGAAAACATAGCATTTATCTGTATTATATAGGCCTGATTCACAACTGTCGACACCTAATTTTGATCATGCTACTTATTTGTTCATCATATAAAAATTACATTAAGCATTTCATAGCATTGCATTTAGGTAATATTGACATTTGGGATCATACTTATCTTTTAGAAAATAAAAAATAGAGGATAATAAATAACATATAAAATAAAACATTTGGTTGTGGAGGGAGATTTAGAAAGATCGAGCATTTTTCTTGTTGAGCGTATTACCTCGTTTCAAAATACGATTGTCAACGGTTGTGTGAATTATCTTGGAAAATCTTCACAAAAGATTTTAGATTTTGGAGTCATTTTCTTGTTGAGCGCATCCTCTCTTTTCGAAAGATGATCTTGGGCGGTTGAGTGAATATATGCAATCATATTGGAAAATCTTCACTTGCAAAACAAACTTGATTTTTTCCTCTATAAATAGAGAGTGCAAGATTTTACCCAAAAAAAAAAAAAAATAGAGAGTGCAAGGCTTCGTTCACGGAAGGGAGAAATTGGCAATCTGCTGGTGAGGTTTCATGAGGGCGGCCATTGGAGAGGGAGAGATACCGAGAGAGCGTGGTCTAATGGAAGGGGTTCTCTGCTGTAAAGAGTGGGAGGGGGTTTTTTTTAGAGAGAGACACGAAGGCCCTATTGCCATTGCTGCGCGATTTCATCCTGCTGAGAGTCTGAGACCGTGCCTCCTTGTCCCGGCGTTCACACCTAGTGAAGCCCGTGCAAGGACGTACTCGTTCGCTGTTGCGTTGCTGTCTTTTGCTGTTCGTCACTGTTCATCGTCGCTGCATCACTCCTGTTCGACGTCTTTTGTCACTGCTGTTTTGCTGTCATTTGTCGCCATTCACCACCGCAGTTCGTTGTCTTTCACCGCTGCTGTTGGTGGTCAATTTGCTGTCCAGTTTTGCCGCTGTTGCCCATTGTTGTTGGCTGTCCAGTTTAGTAGCCGCCGCTCACCACCACTGTTTTCCGGAGATCATTTGCTGGTTCCTGTTGCCCTAGGGTTACCGTCCAATTTTGTGTCAACTCAGTGGTTTCGTTGACCGGTTTTTATCACTTTTGTTACTGGACGAACCAATGTTGCTGTGAGTTTGACGTGGCTGCTCTGATACTGGTTCTCTCTCGTCGTTCACACTCGGCCAAAGTGCTGTTATTAGCGACAAAAAGCCGTGCCCTTGACTAGGTACTTTCTTTAGATTAAATTCAGATCAAATATTCTTTTTCATAGTTTGTGATTTTGACTTGATTTGTTCTGATTTATTTTATCATTATCCGATTAGAAAATTTGTCATATTAAGTCATAATAATAAAAAATATTGAGCCGAGAGACGTTGGGTTAGACTTTTGATTATTTCGACTTTTCACAGCAAATTTTTTATTATTTCGACTTTTCACGGAAAATTTATGGATTGCTTCGTGTAATTGATTCGCATTAAGATAATATTTCATTGAGTTGAACTAGTGAATTATCAATAAGACATATATTTGGACGCGTCATTTGGTACTTAATCGTTACGTATATGTCACATATCATGCATCATATGTCATATTTAGAACTTAGGTCCATACACATTTCATGTTTAAAGCGACGCACCTTGATTTTTTTATTAAGATTAGACTAATTTTCCTTTAATAAAACAAAAAAGAACAAAAAAATTGTTATTTAGGTCATATTGATTTCATAATATGTACACCATATGTTGCCTTTACTTGGTGAGTCATAGTTTAATGTTTTAGCATTCCCGTAGCTTTTCTAATAAAAAAGGGGCAATGCCAGTCAATAGGGTCAATTCATAATTAATCCCATTTCTTGTCATTGTTATTTAGTGTAGGTTGCGTATATATAAAAAAATATAATTTATCAAGGTTGCGTTATTTTAAAAAGAAAAATCATAAAAAGAACATGCATATAGAATTACCACGTCATCTAGCACATGCATATTTAGGATTATGTAAATTATTCAAGTTATGTCATGAATTGCATCTCACATGTCATTGAAGTAAAAATCATGCATATTAAATTTAAATTAAGATTGCATATAATTAATAGTAGGTGCCATGTCATTTAGAAATCATGTTTAGGGCATGCATTTTTAGCTTATAATTTCTTACCATCTATCACTTCGGTTTATTGAATGTTATTTTATTGATTGTGCACCTGCATGACCACCCTTCGCATGTTAGTAACTTAGGTTAAAATTAATCAAGACTACCTACAAAATGTTTTTGAAATTAAAATGAAAAGGTATTGAAAGGGTGTCAGATTTGTGACATTCCGATTTTTTTAATTCTATTTTCAGTTGATTGAGTCGGGCATTTCATCTGTGCATATAGTTCGTCTCTCTGAGTTGGCCACTCATGAGAGGACTAGCCTATTGGACGAAGCAATTAAGGGATTTTAACGCGTCAAACTTGGGGACTGATCACCCTTAGGTCGGATGGAAGAAAATTTCCCTGAAAGCTACCCAGTAGGTTAGGGGTGTTGAAATCGCACCAGATTGAATTCAACCGTAAAAATTGGGATTGGATTTAGAAGTTGGAAGCCCGGTTATGTCACACATCTTATTAGGATCATGGGATAATTTTTATGGATTTTAATTGGATTCAATTAGAAGAGAATTGAAAGGAAAATAGAAGAAATTGGATGTACAAGGATTTGGACCCCGGCGGAAATGATATGGAACCCATTGAAGAATGTTGTGGAAGAGGAGATAGTGGAAGATGACATGGGCTCATGTCATGGTGAGCCATTTAGGTGGATTAAAGAAAGAGGAAAAAGAAAAAGAAATTCCCCCTCCTTCTCTCTCCTCCCTCTCTTCTTCCTCTCTCCCCTGTCGCCTCTCTCTTCCATGGTTGCTATGCGAAGATCAGAAAAATGGCAGCGAAGAAGAAGCTGGAGCAGCCATGGCCGTTCGCTCCTGCTCGCACGCCGTCGCTGTTCGTCCGCCGTTCGCCGCTCCGCTCGCCCGCGTGTGCTGCTCCGCCTTCTTTCTCCCCCTCTATCTGCTGGTCGAGATCTCAGATCTGGTCGGACGCCGGGTAAAAGCAGCAGCCAACGTCGCCGGGAGCCGTCGCTCGCCGCATGTCGTCCTTGCCTCGCGTCGTCCGTCGCCGCTCGTCGTTCTCGTGCACGCTGCTGCCATGCGTCTCAGCCCACCTCTCGCCGAGATCCAGCTCGTCCTCGCCTTCGTGGGCTGCTGTAGGTTGCGGATCAGCCACCTCCGGCCACAGTGAGACCCCGCCTGGCCGCCGTGTGCCACCGTCCGAGCTGCCGCCTCCTTCCTCCGCCATTCCTCCGCCCGAATCGCCGCCGGACAGCCCTCCTCCGCCCGTGAACAGCAGCTGCAAAAATGGGTATGGCAGCTTAGTCTTGGCCTATTTTGGCCGCCTTCCCGAGCCCGGATGCTCGGCCCACCTTGAGGAAAGTCGATCATCGCGTCGTCCTCGTCGTTTTGGTCCACTCGGCTCGCTAATCCGGTGAGTTTAACTCACTAAACCTTGATTAGAGGGTTAATGATGCTTTATGGGTGCTTAGTTTATGTTAAGTGTTATTAGGTGGTTAGTTTAATTTATTTAAGTGTAGATTATATTAAGGTGTTTGATTAACTTAAATTGTGTTTAATTTAAGGTTAAGTGAGTGGTTATATTAATATAAACTGTGATGTGACATAAAGGAATTTACTTTTGATTTATTTAAATATTTTGAATTTTTTTAATAATTTAATAATATTATATTATTCGAAATTATTAAAATATTATTATTTATCGGAATAAATTTAATTAATTATTAAATTCCGAAAATTTTGTCAGGACCCTAAATTCTCATAATTTCATGTCGGTCGCTGCTGTGTAGTCAGATTTTGAAATTGATGATTGGATATTATAAATTGAGTGGATTGTGAAAAGTTTGGATTTTATTTAGAAAATCCCAAGTGTCGAGTTTGGCATTGAAATTGGATTGTTAATGGTTACTATCGTAATTGGATTATGTGAGTGAAATGTAAAGTATCCAGGGATCGGTATCGAATTGTCGTGTGCTAGTTGAAAGGCTCGGGTCGCAGTAGTGGCTAGGCCGACTGGATCCTTATTCTGCTAGAAATGCCGTCAAGAGAGTGACGTGGCTCGGGTCGCAGTAGTGGCTAGGCCGACTGGATCCTTATTCTGCTAGAAATGCCGTCAAGAGAGTGACGTGGCTCGGGTCGCAGTAGTGGCTAGGCCGACTGGACCTTTGTTCTTCTAGAAATGCCGTCAAAAGAGTGACGTGGCTCGAGTCGCAGTAAAGGCTAGGCCAACTGGACCCATGCTCCTTCGAGAATGCCGTCGACGTACTGACGAAGCCGCCCTCCAAGGTGGGGAGGCGATGCCTGGTTATATGCCAGTAGATAGCTGAACTGTGAGTAAGCTATGCCCTTGTTTGGCAGTGAATGACAATTGGAATACATGTTGAGTGTTGTTGATGGGTCGGATTATGGGACGGAATTGTGCGGCATGGAATGAGACGTGTCATAACGATTTAGTCTTATAATCAGGACCCCCGTGGTTGTTGGTTATATGAAAGTGAATGCGTTTCGGTTGTTTAAGTTCCTATTACTATTTGTGATTGAGCGATTTGAATTGTCTAACCTGCAGGAAGGAATTGATGCAAGGTAAGTTCTTTGTGTGATGTGGCTAGGCCACCCTTGGGCGTATTTTCTTTCTAATAGGGGTTTAGGGGGTTGAACTTGCTGAGACATCGTCTCATCCTGTTTGTGGGATTAAAATTTCAGGTCCCTAGTGGACGGAGCGGCCGGATAGCTTTGGTTGGCCTTGAGGAGTTGCAGAGGTGAAGTCATAAGATTGGAGAACGTGTCCGACTTGTAGGTCGTAGAACAGTTCCTTTTTAAGAGCCGGTCTTTTGTAGACTTTTGGCCGTAGACCTCTGTTTGTAATTCTATTGAATTATGAAAGTGTTATGTTGTGGTTTTGCTTCCTACTTTTCTATCCCGTATTTCATTGTCAGGGGTTTTATAATACATTCCGCTTGCGCATTAGAACATGAATGGGGTCGGCGACACTACCTGGGAATGTCGCATTTGCATGACTATGATGGGATGTTGGCGTGCTCAAGGTTCGGGGCATGACATCCCCGTTTAAGTGGTATCAGAGCGTGGTCTGTGTATGGAGTGATAAGGTGAGATGAGTCATGGGATAGTTAGTAAGAAAGGCTTTTAATATGCTAATGCATGTGGTTGATGGCTGTTTGGTAGTGTGTTTGTGGGGTCACTCGAATTCTAATGAGATATTGGAATCAGAAAACAGGCGTCTATAAAGAGCCTGTAGGATGAGTGACTAGGATTGGAGAACTCCTTGGTAAAGGTCGATAGGACCTGTATCTCGGGGTAGGACGCTGACAAGAGTTGGTACCCGAGGTATAGTGCAGGTTTAGACCAGCGTGAGTGTGAGAGTACCGCCGCAAGTCGGTACTAAGAGTGTAGTAGCACCGAGCGATCCTAGGTTTGATGGGATCGTTCAGGTGCTAGTGTTCCTTGGAAGCTCGTTGGGTCAGTAAGCTCAAAACCGAGCCGCCGCTGTTGCCGTTGTTTCTACCGCTGCTAGTGTTGTGACCGTTGTTGTTGCCGCGCCTGATGTGGCCCAATCTGGAGTTGTGATCAATGATCAAGCCGCTGTATCTGAGTCAAAGGTTCAGTTTAGACAGAGATGGAAATCAATTGGGGAGAAAGGCCGATGTCAGAAGAAAGGTACCCTGTTTCACCCAACCGGAAGAGTAGAGTTGGAAACTCAGTGTTCAACCCGATCGATATGTGTCGTGTCTGTAAGAAAAGAAAGGGATCTGTTCCGTGCTGTAAGAGAGAAAGGATTTGTTACAAGGGTTGCCAGTATAGTCATCTGATCAAAGATTTTCCGTATAGACGGATGGAATCACAGCTTTTCTGTCACCGCCGTTGATAAGACAGATCAGAGGAAGCATGCTTCAGGATGTTCAGTGGGGTACTTGGAATAGACCCCAGTGTAAGGAAGGGTGCATGATGTCACTTGATGGGAGGTAGAGGACTCACCGATTGTGTGTCAAGTTTGTGGAAATGAGGCATGAGTCAGCCCAGTGTCAGAGTAAAAAAGGGAACATGTTTTGAATGTGGCCAGCATGGCCATCGGGTTAGGAATTGTTTGTGTAAGTCCAGGAGAGCATAAGTGCCGTTATTGCAGATAGAACGCCACTAGGATGGCCGAAAAAGCATGAATGGGTCGACCAAGCATCGACCAAGGGAAAAATGTTTTTGAGATGTTTTATCATAGTAGCGCCACAGGATTTTGAGTGAAGGTTGTGGAGTTTCCGTTGTTGTAATAAAGTAATAGGAAGATGAGTCTCTGACTATAGTTGTACTTGATGGGTTTGCCTATGTATGACTTGGAAGTCATTTATGAAAATGTTTGGCTCAAGGAGCTTTCTGCTGTTTTGAATCGCGATAGTGATATAATTTAGTTTGTTTAGCTAGCGTGTGAAAGTTTCAAATCACTGAAAGTTGAAGAGGAACTTCAATCCTTGTTATTCATCACTGAAGATGACCTTGGTTCTAGTTGTTGGTTACCGCATCTACATGGCAACTGTAATGGATGTGTCAGTTGATGAGCCGAATATGGAGATCATAATCGTGGTATAGGAGTTTTCTAAGGCATTTTCTAGTGAATTGTCAGGTTGGCTGTCAGAAAGAGAAATTGAGTGCATGATTGAATTAACACTCGGAACAGAGCCAGTCCCTAAGACTCCTTACCAGATGGTGTTACCAAGTTAAAAGAACTAAAGGTGCATATGCAGGAAGTGTTGAATAGGAGATTCATACGTTCCAGTCCATCACCTTGGGAGCACCCGTTCTATTAGTGAAGAAGAAAGTTGGTTCGTTGCATTTGTACATTGATATTCTTCAAGATCAACTTGAGGTGAGAGTATCATCAGTTGAGGATTAGGAAGAAAGACATACCGAAGTTAGCATCTCGCTCTTGATACAGCAGTTGTGAGTTCACTGTAATACTGTGTGGTTTGATGGACGCCTTAGCTGTTTGTTTTGGTCTAATGAGCATAATGTTTAAGAGTACTTAAATCAGTTGTGATCGTGCTCAGTGAAGTTATCCTGGGGTGTTCAAAGAGTGCTGAGGAGCATAAGAGACATTAGAAGATGATACTTCAGACCTTGAGGACTCTTGAATCTTACGCTAAGTTTAGCAAGTGCGAGTTTTGGATGACTCGTATTGCATTCCTAGGTCACGTGATTTCAGGCAAAGAAATCTCCGTAGACCCCGTCTAAGATTGAAGCAGTGAACAGTTGGCCGAGATTGTCTACAGTGATAGAGATCAGAAGTTCTGGGGATTAGCAGGATATTTCAGACAGTTCGTAAAAGGGTTTTCAGTGTTAGCGTTACCATTGATAAGACTACTAAGGAAGTAAGAAAAGTTCGTGTGGACAGATGAGTGCGAGCGTAGTTTTCAAGGGCTTAAGAAGAGGCTAACTACCGCACTTGTGCTTACTAGTCCATCTGGTCCAGGAGGGTTGAGATCTACGGTGGTGCATCGTTTAAAGGATTGGGTTGTGTGTTGATACAACATGATATGGTTGTTGCATATGCGTCCCGTTGGTTGAGACCTCGGCAGTTGAATATGAGACAGCATTGCTGGATGGAACTCATTAAGGATTATGACTATGATATTTTGTATCACTATCGAAAGTTGAGCAAAGTCGCAGATGCACTGAGTCGAGAGTCCTTAGTTGCACAGTTGGTACTCAAGGATTGGATCTTATTCGAGAAAGTCCGAAATTCAGTTTTCAAATCTAAGTGGACAAATTCAGAAATTCAGAAGACTCTATAAGAGAATGCAGATGAGGGAGAGGTTGATTTTCAGATTTCTGAAGGCCGGACGCTAAAGTTTTGAGAATGATTGTGTGTAATTAATGATGCAGAGGTTAAGGAAGAGATCTTATGGGAAGCTTACTGTAGCAACTTCAGCGTTATCCAGATAGTACAAAGATGAGTCAGAATCTACATCATCGAGATTGGTAAATCGGTATGAAGATAGATATCATTGAACAAGTTGCAAGTATCAGAGATGTCAGTAACTGGAAGTTCAGTGATGTAAACCAGGATGACTTTTACCATCACTTGAGAGTCCTAAGTGAGAATGAAAATATATCACAATGGAACATTGTGACGAGCTTACTAAGGATTCAGGGGATTACTGATACCATTTGAGGATAGTAGTCGATCGATATATGGAGTTGGTCCACTTTGGTATAGTATGAATAGATCTTGTTTTGAGCGTGTGACATCCTGATTTTCAGACTCTGATTTCGATTGGTTAAATTGGGCATTTCATCGACACGATTATAGTGTTTTTCTCTAAGTTGGCCACTTACGAGATAACTAGACTAGTTTGGTGAGTTATTAAGGACTTTAAGGCAAATAGACTTGAAAATTTGACCAGGAATCGACTTCTCGACTGTGCTCATCTTTAGAGATCATTACGGCACAGTTAAAAATCGAATTAAGATCAGAGATAGGTCGGTTCGACTGAGATGAATGACTGATCGTGGGTGACTCCACTAAATTGGAAAACTCTCGTCGACTAATACTAATTTGATTTTACTGTCGTTTTGGTACCCTGTGTCCGTATTTGAATCATCGAGATTTTCACGACCCTCGAGAGTCGCTAGTGTATCGAGTGGGTTCATCGTGGCTCGAAGAAAATCAACCACGGGTCATTTGTCCTAAAAAACTCCGAAAACTACCTAGTAGCCTATGTCACACTAAAATCGTGTCGGAGTGAAATTAACCGCCAATCTAAGTTCGATTTCAGAAATTGAAGATTCTATCTTGTCACAAAGTGGATATACCGAAGTGTGTGTGCATAAGATAAATCATCTGCATGCAGTGCCGGGGATAAATTGTATTTCAAATCTAGATCAGATGTTCCAAGTTGGCACAGCTTTCAGATGGTTCTTTCTTAAGCAGTGTATAGCAGAGAGTGCAGAATTTCAATTGCTAAGATAAAGTCAGGGAAAGAAAGATCATAGGCCAGGGTCAGTATAGTAGTCAGTGATTGCAGTTTTCGAGATCAGTGTCAGAGTTACATCAGATCTTGACCAGTGGTTCCTAGTTTCAGCAGATCAGTCAGATAGTTCTTTTAGTCAGTGTAGAGCATAGTGTTCAGAACTTCAGTTGTTGAGATGAGATCAGAGATCAGAAAATCATAGGTCCAAAGTTGGTTCAGAAATCAATGATTCAGTCGCAATTATCAGAGATAGTTTAGAGACTGCTCAGAATCGCCAGTTTAGTTTTGCAAATTTTGTGTTCAAAACATTTGGAATTTTAAGTGGGCAAGCATTTAGTGTTTTGGAACCCGAAGTGGTTTGGGCAAGATAGCAGTGATCTGGCAGCATTGGCACAGAAGGAGCAACCTGAGAAAGAGAAGATTATACGAGACAATTGTACCTCCACCTTTTGGTTTAAGGATTGATAAAGGTTTAAATTAAGAGGACGAAATTTTTATGAGAGGGGAAGAGTTGTGACATCCCGATTTTTCTAATTCTATTTTCAGCTGATTGAGTCGAGCATTTCATCTGTGCATATAGTTCGTCTCTCTGAGTTGGCCACTCATGAGAGGACTAGCCTATTGGACGAAGCAATTAAGGGATTTTAACGCGTCAAACTTGGGGACTGATCACCCTTAGGTCGATGCAAGAAAATTTCCCTAAAAGCTACCTGGTAGGTTAGGCGTGCTGAAATCGCACCAGATTGAATTCAACCGTAAAAATTGGGATTGGATTTAAAAGTTGGAAGCCCAATTATGTCACACATCTTATTAGGATCATGGGATAAATTTTGTGGATTTTAATTGGATTCAGTTAGAAGAGAATTGAAAGGAAAATAGAAGAAATTGGATGTACAAGGATTTGGACCCCGGCGAAAATGATATTGCACCCATTGAAGAATGTTGTGGGAGAGGAGATAGTGGAAGATGACATGGGATGATGTCATGGTGGGCCATTTAGTTGGATTAAAGAAAGAGGAAAAAGAAAAAGAAATGCCCCCTCCTTCTCTCTCCTCCCTCTCTTCTTCCTCTCTCCCCCGATGCGTGTGCTACTCCGCCTTCTTTCTCCCCCTCCGTCTGCTGCTCGAGATCTCAGATCTGGTCGGACGCCGGGTAGAAGCAGCAACCAACATCGTCGGGAGCCGTCGCTCACCGCCTGCCGTCCTCACCTCGCGTCGTCCGTCGCCGCTCGTCGTTCTCGTGCACGCTGCTGCCGTGCATCTCAGCCCACCTCTCGCCGAGATCCAGCTCATCCTCGCCTTCGTGGGCTGCTGTAGGTCGCGGATCAACCACCTCCGGCCACCGTGAGACCCCGCCTGGCCGCCGTGTGCCACCGTCCGAGCTGCCTCCTCCTTCCTCTGCCGTTCCTCCGCCCAAATCGCCGCCAGACAGCCCTCCTCCGCCCGTGAACAGCAGCTGCAAAAATGGGTATGGCAGCTTAGTCTTGGCCCGTTTTGGCCGCCTTCCCGAGCCCGGATGCTCGGCCCGCCTTGAGGAAAGTCGATACTCGCGTTGTCCTCGACGTGTTGGTCCGCTCAGCTCGCTAATCCGGTGAGTTTAACTCACTAAACCTTGATTAGAGGGTTAATGATGCTTTATGGGTGCTTAGTTTATGTTAAGTGTTATTAGGTGGTTAGTTTAATTTATTTAAGTGTAGATTATATTAAGGTGTTTGATTAACTTAAATTGTGTTTAATTTAAGGTTAAGTGAGTGGTTATATTAATATAAACTGTGATGTGGCATAAAGGAATTTACTTTTGATTTTTTTAAATATTTCGAAATTGTTTAATAATTTAATAATATTATATTATTCGAAATTATTAAAATATTATTATTTAATTATTTTCGGAATAAATTTAATTAATTATTAAATTCCGAAAATTTTTGTCAGGACCCTAAATTCTCATAATTTCGTGCCGATCGCTGCTGTGTAGTTAGATTTTGAAATTGATTCTTGGATATTATAAATTGAGTGTGGATTGTGAAAAGTATGGATTTTATTTAGAAAATCCCAAGTGTCGAGTTTGGCATTGAAATTGGATTGTTAATGGTTAATATCGTAATTGGATTATGTGAGTGAAATGTAAAGTATCTAGGGATCGGTATCGAAATGTCGTGTGCTAGTTGAAAGGCTCAGGTCGCAGTAGTGGCTAGGCCGACTGGATCCTTATTCTGCTAGAAATGCCGTCAAGAGAGTGACGTGGCTCGGGTCGCAGTAGTGGCTAGGCCGACTGGAACTTTGTTCTTCTAGAAATGCCGTCAAGAGAGTGACGTGGCTCGGGTCGCAGTAGAGGCTAGGCCAACTAGACCCATGCTCATTCGGGAATGCCGTCGACGTACTAACGAAGCCGCGCTCCAAGGTGGGGAGGCGATGCTTGGTTATATGACAGTAGATAGCTGAACTGCGAGTAAGCTATGCCCTTGTTTGGCAGTGAATGACAATTGGAATGCATGTTGAGTGTTGTTGATGGGTCGGATTATGGGACGGAATTGTGCGGCATGGAATGGGACGTGTCATAACGATTTAGTCTTATAATCAGGACCCCCGTGGTTGTTGGTTATATGAAAGTGAATGCGTTTCGGTTGTTTAAGTTCCTATTACTATTTGTGATTGAGCGATTTGAATTGTGCTAACCTGCAGGAAGGAATTGATGCGAGGTAAGTTCTTTATGTGACGTGGCTAGGCCACCCTTGGGCATATTTTCTTTCTAATAGGGGTTTAGGGGGTTGAACTTGCTGAGACATCGTCTTATCCTGGTTGTGGGATTAAAATTTCAGATCCCCAGTGGACGGAGCGGCCAGATAGCTTTAGTTGGCCTTGAGGAGTTGCAGAGGTGAAGTCATAAGATTGGAGAACGTGTCCGACTTGTAAGTCGTAGGACAATTCTTTTTTAAGAGCCGGTCTTTTGTAGACTTTTGGCTGTAGATCTCTGTTTGTAATTCTATTGAATTATGAAAGTGTTATGTTGTGGTTTTGCTTCATGCTTTTCTATCCCGTATTTCATTGTCAGGGGTTTTGTCACGCCCCGATTCTCGGTCACGTGTCCATCCTTATTTTATTTGGTCGATTTTAAACTTGCGATATCCCAGGACTACGTATCGTCGACCCTTTCATTTATTAAGCACATGCGGAAGCAGTTATTAATCCCCAGACAACAAAACAATGGGATAGAAAAGTAGGGCCATAATTTCCATACTGAAATTCACAACCACTCTTTTACACAAGGCACCTCATAATATATAATGTAATACTATTCACAGGGGTCTGATCAAACACTTCTCCACATATTATCAAGGTCTGACAAAACAAGATGGGATCTCAGTCCTCATCCGGGTCGTACTCAGGATCCTCCCCGTGGTCATCTTCTTCTCCAAAATGTTCCTCCTCATTTGGTTCCACATCAGGGCTCTCCTCTTCAGGTTCCTTCTCCTCAGGCTCCTCATCAAGGTCCTGAAATGGTTATTCAATAACCATTGAGACCACGTCTCAGCAAGTTCTACCCCCTAAGACTCGATTAGTAAACTAATACACCTTAGGGCTGCCTACGCAAAACACGAGTCAGAGGACTTACTTGGGCCTCAGATTCCACCTACATATTAGCACAGATCAAATAGGCACCCAAGCAATCACATCACAGATCGAAGCATCGATCTAATCGACTTAGTCGATTTCATATCAGGAAGACCACTCACGATCATCTCCATTCAATCATTCAATTCACAACATCAATTCAAGGCAATGAATCACATCAAGTCACACTCAGATCGAATCATCGATCAATCGACCTAGTCGATTACAAGTCAATCAGACCATCTCATGGTCATTTCCAATCAATTGGTCAATTCACAACATCAGATCAAGCAATGATCAATCGACCTAGTCGATTACATGTCATCACGACCCATGCTTGGTCGGCACATTCAATACTATCTATAAGTCCGACCATAGTCCAGGACTGCTCACCCTAAGCTGATATATAGATAGTATAGCTCGCACTAAGCTGATAGGGTTAAGGTATACTGCTCTCGCTAAGCTGACATATCGCCCGTAGGCTGATATAGTATACCGGTATACTGCTCTCGCTAAGCTGACATATCGCCCGCAGGCTGATATAGTATACCCCCGATGCTCACACTGAGCTGATAAAGTGTACTGCTCACGCTAAGCTGACATATCGCCCGTAGGCTGATATAGTACACCAGTATACTGCTCTCGCTAAGCTGACATATCAGAGCCCGTAGGATGATATAGTATACTATCCGACCATTCAATCCATTCCATCTTCTATCATTCTCGATAAAATAGCCGTGTGTAGGGACACGGTTGGCCTTAGCGAAAATATAATATTTTCATTTCCATAACTCCCACATTTTCTATAGTCCACCAAAACACTTTTAGTGCTGTCAACTGACACCCGGTTATTTTCCAATTATTAATAAAAGATTATCCAATTAAAGAATAATTCCCTCTTTCACAAATAATTCAATTCAGCAAGAAATAGAGCTCAATTAAATAAACAGACTGTGCCACGACAATCAACATAAAATTCCGGTCGTCGGCTATCCTTGCCTAATTTCCGGAAAATAAATAATTTATTAAATTAATTTTGAAAATTAATAATTAAATACTAAAAATCCAATTTAGGCCCATAGTGCCTGATTGGACACCAGAATGGATCAGGAAAAATCCCGAGATGCATTCAATAAATAGAAGTACGTCTCTACTTGCTAATAACTAAGTCTAACCACCTAACATGCATCATTAAGTCACTAATTTAATTGTCCTGAACTAATCTAACCACCTAATTGCACTTAATTAAATCTAACCAACCCTTAAGCATAATTAGCAAACTAAGAAAGCATTAGTGAGTAAAACTCACTTGGAAAAAGCGGAGACCGAATCACCGCGACGGCGACGCGACGGCAGCCGAAATCGGGCTTTCGACAACACCGGCGGGCTTGGACCAGGCCTTAAGCTTGGCCCAACAAATCTCAGCCCAACAAAGATTTGTTCTTGCTCTGCACTGGGCTCGCTCTTGGGCTTGGGCTTGCTGCGATTGGGCCTCTTCGCGGGCTGGACTTGGGCTGAAGATGGACTTGAAACAAAACTGAACTGGGCCGGGCTCCAAGTGGCTGAGCTGCTGGGTGATTGGGCCCAGCTAGACTAAAATTCGCTGGGCTTGAAGACTGAAAATTTGGGCCGAGATTGCTGGCTTCGCTGGGCTTGAAATGGCCCTCAATTGGACCGAATTTTGCTGGGCTGAAGGCTGAGCTTGCGACTGGCTTCGTGCAAGCTGGCGATGAACGTCCGTGGGGATGGGAAGCAGCTTCAATCGCTGCTTAATTTACGTGGACGAGTGGCTGAGCGGGCGAGTGGCAGAGAGCTGAGGGTGTGGGCGTGGCTTCGTGGACTTGGCTTGCGGCCTCGACAATTGAAGACCGACTGGAGTCTTCGGGCAGCTTGACGTTGGTCGCTTGGAGCTGAGTGTGGGGTCTTCGACGCTGGTTTGTTGACCGAAAACTGGCGTCGATGGAAACCGATGGAGATGAAGGGGAAATCGCTGGTGGACTTGGACTGGCGATTCAGGCGTGAGATGAGCTGCAACAAACGGTGGAGCGGAGCGGTCAAAGATGGCTTCGGTTTGTGGCTTCTGTGGTCGAGAGAGGTGAGGCGTGCGGACGTTGAGCAGAACAAAGCAACGAAGTCGTTGATGCTGAGGCGGCGTGGGCTAATGAACGTGCGGCAGAGGGGGAGTCAACAATGGGGAGAGCTTCATTGATTATTGACCCAAGCTCGCTGGACTGAAGACGCGTGGAGGCAAGCGTCGATGCTGGAGCAACTTCTGCCGTGAGCTATCTCGACCGAGTGGAGCTGGACGAACCGCAGCAGCTTCAGTCAACACCTGTGGACTTCGCTTGAAGAATTTCACTGCAGTTGACCAAGAAAGCAAAAGATGGTGGAGCAGGGATGAGCTGGCCACGCGAGAGGGGCAAACGGCGATGGGAGAGAGAAGGATTGTGGGGCTGAGTCTTTGGTGGAAATTACAGAGAAAACGGACGCTCAATCGACTTGAAGTTTCGCTGCCTCTGCTCTCCTTTACTGATCACGCACGGGAGGGAGAGAAAGAGAGAATGGAGGGTCCCTTTAGCTTGATCTTTCCACAAAATATCTCCCACCTCACTCTAGGCCAAGTATTTATTCCTTGGCTGCCATTGAACCACCCAAGCTCCTTCTTGGACATGTGAATTGGTCCAAAATGGCTAGGGGAAGGGGGGCTACGAATTTTAAAATCATGGTTTCAAATTGGATACTCCTCCCATCTCAAATTGGCCTCCGCAAATTCAATTGACCTCTCAAGGCCTCAATCTCATCCTCTATGTCTCCCCCATCATTTTCAAGCATAAATTCCACCATTAAATCAATTTAAAGTCCAAATTAATGCTGCCCTTCTGTAAATCCGAATTTCACAATTTTTCGGGACATCTATTTCTTCGACAATTTCCCAAATTCGATGTCCAATCTGATGTAGAAAAAGTCTGCATAATTTCTATAGGTCCCCTTCACCTTATAGCTCAGATTGAAAGTCGAAAATCTCTTCAATTGGACCGATCTGAATTTTTGTTAAATTTCCGCGACGTCCGAATCGATTTTCCGTTAAAATCCTGGAATCTCTGAAAAATCTTCTGAGACTGAGTCGACGTTCCTGGAATTGATCGTGACACCGCAGAACTTTCAATTTATGAAATCGGACTCGAATTCACGGTTAATTTACATTCGACGCATTTTTAGCGTGACCTAAACTACCGGGTAGCTTTCAGAAATTTTTAGTGCAAGTGACCCGTGGTCGATTTTCTTCGAGCCACTATGAACCCACTCGACTCATTGGCAACTTTCAATTGTCGTGAAAATCTCGAGAATTCAAGTACGGACACAGGGTACCAAAACAATAAGAAAATCAGTCTAGTGTTGGTCGATGTGAATTTTCCAATTTAGTGGTGTCACCCACGATTAGCCACGCATCTCAATCGAACCAACCTAAATCTGATATCAAATCGATTTATATCTGTGCCGTAATGGTCTCGACAGATGGGCACGGTCGAAAAGTCGATTCATGGTCGAATTCTCAAGTCTATTTGCCTTAAAATTCTTAATGGCTTCCCCAGATAGTCTAGTTATCTCGAGAGTGATCAGCTCTGAGAACAGCCCTATAGGCGCGTCAATGAAATGCCCGATTTATTCAGCAGAAAACAGGGTCAAAAATCTGGGATGTCACAGGTTTTATAATACGTTCCGCTTGCGCATTAGAACATGAATGGGGTCGGCGACACTACCTGGGAATGTCGCATTTGCATGACCATGGTGGGATGTTGGCGCGCTCGAGGTTCGGGGCGTGACAAGATTAATCTAAGCGTAACCATATCCTCGGACCTATTGAATCTCTGGTTCGTAAAAGTAAAGTATTCTCTCATATTTTACTTAAGTTTCTAATCAACCCCAATTGGTTAGTGGCGGCTCCAAATTGAGTATAATTGCATGTTTAAATGGGTTAATTTCTTAGTATCAAGTCGCAGAGGGCCCGTGCCTAGTCTTCAGACTTAATAATCCATTAGCCTTCTTTGAGTAATTCACCCTCAGGAAGGTCGCGACAACAACAAAGTTTAAACTAATTCATAAGTGCTTATTTTATGTGTTTGCCCAATTCATTATTATAGTACATATTAGTGAAATGTTTGTGTACAGGTCTAAGATTACAAAATCATATCTTATTAACACCTAAATTTTAGACCCCGTTTACTCATTCATTGTATGAGAAAATTAGGATTTTACCCAAATTCCTTTAAAAAAAAGTTGTTAATTTGCATTTGCATATTATTAGCATTTTTCATTTGATAACCTTTGGCCTACATAAATGGCATTCTAATTAGACAGGTGCTAAATGGGTTGAAAATAAGCAGGTTCCGAGCTTAATAAAAAGTTTTTTGACCAAGCCCGTTGAAGCATGCTTGGCGAAGCTCACTGATGACCTATGGTGACCGAAATTTACATGTGATGCGCACATGGGAGGTACCAAATTAGGAAAATAAAATCCTAATTCCTCACCCTACATACACCCTCTTTCTCTTAAGATTTAAGATAAATGAACACTATATATGTCATACATACTAACCCGACAAATAAAATTTTATGCTACATGTTGAGTATCTATATTGTTTTGTTGATGTTAATGGGACACCAATATCAATATATAGGCAATAAAACTTCGACTAACCTTCAAAAGCATCTATGTATGAAATTACATAAATTTAGAACCATCTATTGAATGGTTGTCACAACCTACCTCTTGGTAGGGAGGAGAATAGCTTTAAGGATATTGTTCTAAAAGACGGGCCTATAACCCATGATTGGGTATTGGCTCTTCCAATCACATACCTTGTGCGATGCTGGGGTTTTCATAAAAATTTTCTAATGAGGAGTCACCACTAGTCTATTGGGGTCGGTTAGAAATTAAGTGTATACTTTACTTTCTATAGAACCAAAGAATCTAGAGTCAGGAACTTGGTTACATTAATTAATCTATTGGTGCAATTTTAGTACCTAATCTTGTTCATTTCAAGAAAATATTTGTCAAGCAATCTAGATCGATCTTATTCCTATCCACTAATATGTGATATAATCATGTGGGTGCACAATTATTAAAATAACAATCAGCAAGCATGATAATGTTAAATAAACTACATTGGGAGAGGCAATGATCTAATATTACCAAATAGGGGTATGTCATCTTTAACTAAGCTAAAGGGAAACCATAGTCAACATACTGAAAGTGTGGAATTAAAAGCATTCATTTTTAAGGACAATCGGAATCCTATGGTAAAGATGTACGGGCTTATTCAAAGATTTTCATACATTTTAAGAGAAGGCTACCCAAAAAGACTACTTTTAAGCTATTTTGAGGAATTCTAATTTTTTCGATTATTTTTTTTTTTTTTTTGGATTTTCAGAATTTTCTATATATTTTTTAGAATTTTTTGCATTTTTATAAAAAAAATTATGTTTTTCTAAAATAAAAATTTTTTTTTTTTTGGAATTTTCAGTTATTTTTATTTTTATGTATTAATCATATGAGATGTTCATCTTTCAAAAGTTAATTTATTTAAACCAAGAAAAAGGTTCATGATTTGAAAAATTATATCCTGATGTTGATATATTTGCTTTCATCAGTAGCAAACCGATGGGATTTAAGAAGCCTACTTGATTAGGCTTCAATGGCTATCAAAATATCAATGAACACTTCTCTTCGTTGGCAATACATATAGGATAAGAGAAGTTAATATGTGCATATGATGTCCCCGGAAAATGCTTTGAAAAGCATCTATCTTTCATTTACATTGTCTGTGACTAGGCAATAAGCAGTATCAATGGCAGGCCTTACATGAGAAGAAAATGAGGGGGAAGATATCGTCATCTAAAAGTACAGAGTTCAACTAGTTGAGGATTAAAGTTTAGTATCTAAGGTTCTTGAGGCATATACCTCTCCTAATTTACACTGGTAAGCTCGTCGTCTCCGGGCAGCCTTCTTCTACATGAATAGGAAGTTGTGCTGCAGATGGTGTGCCGTGCTCATTAACGTCGTCGATTTTGCTGGAGTTGCTTGACAGACTCGGGTGGGAGTTCATGTTTTCTATAGTTTCAACAGGTGCATTCTCATTGGCACCATCAACCGCGCTTCTATCTCTAGATCTGCCTTTTCTAAAAGTGTGGTAATTAAAGTCTCTTTGGTAAAATCTTCGTCCCAATACAACAAATTTCCCCCACAATGTTCCTGAAGAACTTGCTGCGATATGCCAATTTCTTTTGACGAACATGACTACGAAAATGAGGAGAGCTAAAGTTGCAACTGCTCCAGCAATCAAGAATAGGCTCCAGAAACTGTCAAGACCCAAGCTATTGGAAGAAACTGAGGTAGTCGAATCCAAGCAGTTCGTTGTTGATCCAAGCCACGAGTTTTCGATTTCCTTCATTTTAGGGCCTTCAGTTACATTAAGGATTGCTTCTGAGATATCCTGTACTAGTGGAGACCCTTTTGGGAAAACCTGTAATACCAAAAGAAGCAGGACATCAGAATTGAGAGATTGAAAACCTACGAAGCCAAATCCAGCAGTTTTAAATGTTGGGATCGTGGTATATTTGTTGCAATATTGAGAAAGAATGAGTTTAATGTAGGGGACTTCGTCAAATGCCGCTGCGATCCCACCCTTTGCACTTCCTTTTGAAAGAAGTGCATCGCATTCTTCCACAGAATGATAAGGGACAAGTTTGGAATCAGTGAACTTCATTTGCTTTAGCATATCATGTACAAAAGAGCCACGCGGGTATCCCACTTTTTCTCCACTCTTTAGGAGCTGATTCACATCAGTTACAGTTGGTTGAAGATTTTGCACCACAAAAAGAGAGCTCAAGCTTGCTGTATAACTTTGTGTGAGTATAAGTACCACAAAAACCCACACGATCACAACAAATCTCGCTAGGTTGCTTAATACACTCTCTCCTGCAATCCAAATTAAGAAAGCACATAAATTATCTAAGAACAATATATAAATTGTGATGTTCGACTGATCTATTAAGATGAAGGGTTATTACTTTGTGCAAAAACCATGGTTGAGAAAGAAAACCAGAAGCTTGTGCCAAATTGATGTGTTGCTGGACCCCTGAAATCTTCGTTAATTTGATGCTCGAGAATCCACACGACCAATGCTATAAACACAAAGAAGCATCCGGTTGTCAGCCAAAGGTCCCAAGTGAGTGGCTTCAAGAAAATCCAAGCATTCTTGCTCTTGTTGTCCTTGTATGGCACAAGCATCACAACTCCTGATTCAGTGTATGGTAAGGTGAAGTCCACGTACAATGATCTGTTTGCAATGATTGTCGTATCGCCCACCAACGCATCGTATTTCTGTTCCAACAAAAGGAAGGAAAATGTTTTCTTTGTCAGTCACATGATAGCATAATAAGTTTCAACATGTAACCCAACGAAATCAAGCACTTATAATGAGATATCTCACCTGGTAAATTACTTGATCAATCATGTCCTCATAACTGCCAGCGCTAGTTCCATTAGCGAAGGCAAACGGAATAAGTTCATAAGGTAAAGGATAAGGCAATTTTTCTACAACAGCTTGAAAGATGCTGATACAATATCCGGTGACTTGGGATGTGTTCGTGCTAGGATCTCGAATCACCATTACGAATTGCTCGAAGCCATACTTCACAGGAACTAAGATTTTCAACCTCTTCTCATTAATGGGAATCTCCCATCCCTTAGGAACAGAAGTCGAATCTCCTGGCCATATTATAGATAAGAGATTACTCTTCGAAGTGGCATATCTGCTTGTGTTGATTGAATTCAAATCTCTTAGCAACCCATTTTCTTGCGTCCAAAACCCAATGCGTCTTGCTGCATTTCCATTGATATTAACAATCTGGAACGTCGATGACTCTAGCTGCCCATTGATGAGGCTAAAATTTCCAGTGAGGCCTGCAAATGTCGTATCGCCTAGTTCTTGCAGAAGTTTCTGTCCATTCCGAGAGACCCCGATAGTTTTGAGGTCCATTGCATCTGTTGAAGCATTCAACATGTTGAAGGTAAAATTCAGCACACCCATTTCCTCGACTGCCATTGCCAATGCCTGAGTAGCATCATAAGCCCAGTATCCGAAAATGTTCAATGTAGGATTAAGGATGGATGGATTGTCCTGTTGGAATTTCTTCGTCCATCGAACCACGAAGTTGTCTAGATTTGGCGTGCCTGGGACATAAGTCCTGATGCCCAGTACTCCTTGCATCGAACTTGTGACAATAGGTGAATCCACAGAACTCAATAGGTTAGTGATTCCACTAGTCAAGATCCACACATAACCTTCATTCATCATTCCCACCTCTTTTACTTTGGCAAATAGCCGAGAACCAAGGGTAGGTAACATGTGCACAATGAACACCCTCGTTTGCATCGACATTAATTTGTATAGTTCCTGCAGAATTTGATCATCTGTGGCTGTAGGAGGAATGAGGCTCCGATAGGGCACTCGCGTGTTGACCTCTTCCAAAGCATCCCTTAGAGAAGGTATGATACCTTCTCCGAACTCGTTGTGCACGTATATGAGGACCGCTTCTCTCCAGCCAAAAGCTTGCACGATTGCGCTTATGGCATTCACTTGGGACGAGTCATCTTGCGCAGCTCGAATGAAATATGGACTCCGGATGGAACTGAGGGAAGGACTAGTAGCAGAAAAAGAGATGATTGGTACATGAGATTTGTTTCCAAGGTGGATGAGGAAGTCTGCTTGCGCTGAACCTTGAGGGCCTAGTATGGCTTGGACTTGCTTGTTCTTTATCAGATCAAGTGCTGCACGGGTAAACCGGAAAAGACGGTGAAAAAATAATAATAGGTCAGATAATAATATAAATTCTTATTGGAAAAGGCATAGTATTGATCAGAAGTCAATTAAAACTTGATGCAATATCATAAAAATGGAAATGTTTAAGAAAAAGGAAACATAGGAATTTGAAGTTGGGGAAGAATTTGTACTTGATATTATGTAAACAGTATGTGCCTACTAATAATTAAAACTTCTCCATTTTCTCCGTTTATTATAGTGACATTAACCCATGTTAATAAAATGTTATGAAGTCGAATGCATTTTTTTCGCTGTGACAAGACCCCTAATTCAACATGTCCTTAAGATGATATAATATAAATTCCTCCAGCGCGGTAAGCGAAACCTCTCATTATCAAGTATGTATGAAATTATACTCACGAAACATAGTCGAACCTTCCCATTTGGATCTTAACGTAATTTCAGACATGGTGAATAATTGTGTGCAAATGTAAAATTTATCAATGTTGAGAAAGCTCACTTTAATTAAGTAAATTGCAAATTCATGAAATTATATGTACTATGTGGAGGGAATCGAGGCCGCACCTCCATTTTTCAGGGGTGAGCATATCGGATTGACCAAATCAAGAACCATCTGTACTGGGCCGAACTAGTTGGTTGGGTCTGATTCCCAAGGGCGTTAGTCTAATTCCTGATTCTATAAAAAAGGAATCGGTGATTTTCGGTCTGGTTTCTAGTTCCAAGGGCATATAGGACTGGACCGACTCTTTTTTTTTTTTTTAAATGGCCAAATCACCATTCCATTGGACCGGACCGGTTGGATTCTTGGTCCCAAGATTGTCTAATTTGGTCCCTAGTCCCAAAAATTGGGAGCCGGTCCTCCTAGTCTTGTTCTCAATTTCTAGGTGGAATCAAACCGAACTGAGAACCGATCACCCTCGCCATTTTTACCAACCCATGAGGTTGTTGAAATATTTAATTTATTAACCATAGTGCAGGCATTTGGTTGTCGCCTTTGATGTTGTTTTTATTTTTATTTTTATCGATCCTACTCTAATCCTACTCTAACACTCACTCTCAGATTTTTGCCCTGCCTCCTTGCAAAGCGTGGGAGTTGAAACCCACTGCTGAAATAAAATCGTCATCACCCCAATCCCCCATGATATTGCAAACCCAACAGAAAACTAATTTTTTCAAAAATAGTAATATGAAGAACCAAACAAGAGGATACCACCGCATTGAGTGGCGCTACTAGCTTTGGGCCTTCTCCTCCTCACGAAGAGGAGAAGATCGAATCCTCAGCACGTTGCAAGTGGACTTACCCACTTCGTGGGGTGGTGGATTCCTCCGTGGGCCCCAGGGTTTGCCCGCCGATTGTCGGCTTATGGGTTTCCTTCGGTCATTAAAAAGAGAGAGAGAGAGAGAGAGAGAGAGAGAGAGAGAGAGAGAGAGAGAGAGAGAGAGAGAGAGAGAGAGAGAGAGAACCAAATAGGAGGATAAATTGGCCATGCACAATCAAGTTTATTCTTTTTAATCGTTAAGTTGACCTCTTTATCTCATGCCATTTGAAAATTCCACTCTAGAATCCGAGCCCCATTTTCCAAGTCTCCAGATTTTATGAGGACAGACCTTTGTGATGTATATTATATGTCAAGCCTCTCAACATCTATATTAAACTCCTTTCATTTGTTGACAATTATTTGGTTGAACTTCAAACCAAAGTTCTTTTATTTGACCATTGAAACACAATTTTCCTGGAAATAATTTATTGCTGACTCAACTTTATACCAGATCGTCATACATGGCTCAATTGGAAAAAAAAAACATTATTATAATTATTTATATACGTTGTATGTACATATTTTCCCCAAGAAGAATGTTAAATTTTCTTTATCAACCATCTCCGTAGAAATGATTATCCTTCTAACCTGAAAAGCACAATAACGTTAGGCTCTTTTTCCAAAATGTAGCTGTATAGTATGTCTTTTGTGAGACGATTTCTAAAAGTATCTATCATCTACTGGAGAGCTTTATACTCTTCAAGAATAGAGCAAGCAATAGTAGTCAAATATTTCCCCATCCAAGATCATAAACAAGAATCATGTTTGCACGTCTTTATCGAGATGAAACTTTGTATCCACAAATTTATGTACATCTGTTTATTTTGGCGCAATATGAGATGATAGAGAAGGTGGACTTTTCTTTGTTGAATCTTTAAGATCAACTTCATGTCATCTTTGATCCTCTCATAAGATGATAAGGACTTCATTTTCACGATGATAAAAAGCCCTTTTAATAAATTGCAGTCATTAAATTTGAAAGGGGGAAAGAAAATCATAAACAAGGCAGCGAAGAGAGTGAGTACAGATTGGTGACGAACAGTTCGTGAGGATGAGGAAAATTCTTGGTCTCTTTCTTTTTTGGTAAACTTAAGCTTGGTCGTTCCTTCATGGAGCATTGGAAATTGTTGCTTGAACAATCTCTGCTACGAGAATGCATATTGCTTTGAATGGAACACTCAAATGTCGTTGTGTCTTTGAAAACTTAGCTGGAGATTCTTTTCACTTTTCAAATATATAGAAGCTGAAATTTTCATTTGATTGCCAAATATGTCGTTGAGAACATTAATTGATTTCTTCTTGCATCACACAAACAGATGCATAATATAGTTTATGCTCTTCCGCAATATGTGTATTAACACAAGACCAACCCCTTAAAAGTTCGAGCAGAGATTTAGCCCCATAAAATTCGGTACAAAGAAAAGATTAACCAAAACAATTTTCAACACGATCAACAGAAGTACAAAAATGCTAACCCAAAAGCTGGTGCCATCGTATATTTCTGGTCAAGCATCGTGACCAGTCAGTATGTTAGAGAGAGAGAGAGAGAGAGAGAGAGAGATAGAACCTGCAGCGGCGGTGGCAACCTCATCTCGTTTGGAGTCTCTAACGTTGAGGACGAGCCTAGTCTTGTAGGAAGGGTTCGAGCTATAAAAATCAGAGAGAGACATGTTAATGCAGGTCAATCCCATCTGACCCACCTGCGTCTCCAGATCAAGGATCACCCCAACGTTCACCGCGATCGTTGTTGGATTGCTGTTGTTGCTGCCCTGCGCCACTGCTGAGTGAGTGCCATTGCTCAAGGTGACGACAATCGGGAAAAGGGAGAGAGCCAAAAATAGGAGCTTTTCAGCATCGAACGAGATTCTTGGAGGAATCATTGAAAAGGGTTTTGCGAAAAGGCAAATGTGTGTGTGTGTGTGAAAGGGAGAAAAGAAGAGGGAAGGGGGGTGGGGGTGTGTTTGTGGGGGGTGGGTGGTTGGACGATATTATAATGACTACGATGTATTTATAGTGGAGAAGAGCTTTGAAAAGAGCTTTGAAAAAGTAAGACAAAGCATGGAAAGCTTCTATTCAAGGATTGGTGGGCATGGACGTGACCTCCAGCAGTACTAATAGTTCATGGTTTTTTCTAACTTCTTTCGTACTCCTATTGTCTTTCGTAGAAAGTTCATATAGCCTTGTCTATTCTTCAGTAAGTCCAAACATCAATCTCCTTCCTCTATTATGCGGAGAAGTCCAGATAGCTCTGTTTGAAAGGTTTCCATAGTTGGTTCCGGTCATCAGAAAATTCAAAGCATTTTTCTCGAAAAATTCTTTCTCAAGCTCAAATCCTCTAGCTTTTAAAAAGGATATTCAAAAGTTTCATCTTTTTAATCAATTTGTTGGCTACCCTATCTGTGAGGCTCACAAGCAATTTCTCGATGATTAACATGAGGAATACTCTGAGATGGCTTGTCGTTCATCCTTTTTAATTGTTCAAACATGGTCTTTTGCCATATTTCGAACATGATAATGAAGTCTATAGACCAAACCGCTTTAATAATAATTGCATTTTTTTACCATGTCGCATTGCCTTCTCTAGCTCTGTCAATCCTCCTTCAAATTTTTCCCATCATCATAATACTGTCTCTCAGAATTTATACTTCACTAGCTTCACCTTTCTATGCTCCAGGATGTCCATACAATATAAAACATTATCTATCTCTTCAGGCCAATCCATAACTCCTCAACAGAACCTTCAAAATAATCGACTTTTACTTTGCACTCGAATTCATCAGGCCCTTTACACCTCATATAAATTTGATTTTCATGATAACTCTGCGCCACCAACAATCCTGTCGGTCATAGTCTTCAGGACCTCTATAGCAATCAAAGACATCGTAGCCATTGCGGTCCCCACAGCCTCCACAAACTTAGTAGTGGTCGTAATCACCATGAAAATTTCTCCTACCCCTACAAATAGAGTTTACTAGGGTAGACTGGACAGCAATTGTTTCGAACCTCCACAAAGCCATGCACAAGTTCCTTGTCCCCTAATCATCGTCAAGCAAGATAATTGCTTGAACATGGCTCTCCAGCAGTCTTGCCGACTCTAATACCGACTGACGCAACAAACTTATAGTTAAACATGTAATCTAACGATCGGCAAACACGCACTTAGTTGCACGCACTCACCGGTCCAACTATAGAGAATATTCTCTTTTTCTGTATTCTATAAAATATGAGTCTAATACACGACCTAGAAATCCCAAATATAAGCTTAAGCAGTAAAGAATTCGGGAAAAAAAAACAAAAGCCTAAAATAATGTGGAGATATGGCACAAAATAGAAAAGTGCTCTGAGACATGCCTAAACAATTAATTTTGAGGGCCGAAGCGATTGCAAAATGTGTACTCAATTTGATATAGGTACAGTGCTCAGAACAAGCTTTTCAGATTGGGATTATGGGACTCGTAACTCTTTCTAGATCAAAAGTTATGATCGTTTTTCTCACACATTATGCGGACTGTGGTCCTGAACCCGTTTGCCGAACGATCCAAAAAGCCCCGCCTTCCAACCCCACTGATGATTTCGTCCAATGAGACTTGCTGAAAGTATAGTTAGATGTTGCCATAAAATAAGCATATGACCCAAAGTGTTGTGGCCAATTATAAACCACCTAAACTTAATAAACTTCCATGATATATAGACGAAAACGCAGGGAAATTGCTAACTAAAGTCATCAGTTTAAGTCCAGTTTGGGTTTTGAATTTCTTGTCGATGTACATGGAAAGCAGGCGAGCAGTTAAAAGATGAGTTCATTACTTGCTTCGTCTCTTTCGAATAAGAAAATTCTAGGAAAGAGCGTGCTCAATTTCGGGAAGAAAATATCAGAGAATTTGCCTGATTGCATATCGGGAAGAAAATTCTAGGAAAGAGGGTTTATTTAGGGCGAGGAATTAGGATTTTATTTTCCTAATTGGGAACCTCCCATGTGCGCATCACATGTAAACTTCGGTCACCATAGGTCATCAATGGGCTTCGCCAAGCCATGCTTCCACGGGCTTGGTCAAGATAACTTTTTATTAAGCTCAGAACCCGCTTATTTTTAACCCATTTATCACCTGTCTAATTAGAATGCCATTTATGTGGGCCAAATGTTACCGAATGAAAAATGCTAATAATATGCAAATGTAAATTAACAATTTTTTAAAAAAGAATATTGGTCAAATCCTAATTTTCTCATACAATGAATGACTAAATGGGGTCACTAAAATTTAGATGTTAATAAGATATGATTTTGTAATCTTATACCTGTACACGGACATTTCACTAGTATGTACTATAATACTGAATTCGACAAACACATAAAATAAGCACTTATGAATTAGTTTAAACTTTGTTGTGAATCAGGCCTATAATACAGATAAATGCTATGTTTTCTTTTGTTTATTAACTGGGAGATATCTCACTTTATTTGTTTAGTAGACTCTCTCTATTTTGTGTTTTACTACTCCATAGTAAAAAATCCTATAACACAAGTAAATGGACAGTGAAATGAAAAAGATTTCGTGTGGACTCGGCTATCTCCTCATTAAGTTCCGTCAAAGATACAAATTTTCTGAGAAATTGTTCGCATTTATTGTTACTTTTGACTCCTACATGACTTGTATAATTGGCCTTTTCGAGGAATTTTTGTCCTAGTTAGTCGGTAGTAGCCGAGATGAAATCATTGGACGATCTCAATTTAATTCCATTGCTCCGTTGCGAAAAATTGGATTGCTCAAGTACATGGACAATGAAATGAAAAGGACTCCGTGTGGACTGGAGTAATCACGTGAACAAGTTTGAACTCAATTTCGTCGATGAGCGCCATGAAGGATACAAATTTTCCAATAAATTGTTGGCAATTATTATTACGATTTGTCCATGACATGACTCGCATAATTGGCTCATTCGACGAACCTTCACCCCAAGTAGTCAGAAACTTGGGTTAGAATTCCATGGACGAGCTTGGAAGGTGCGTCACGAATCATTTGATGTCTCCACATTGCGTGGAGAAAGATTAATGGTCATGGATCATGAAGAAAAAATCATTTTGAGTAGAGAGAATTGACTTCTAAGTCATTCTGGGTCACATAATATCAAACACTTAGTGGAAAGTCAACATTAATATATATGATTCACAATAAGCTATGATATGATGCTTTTGTACACATGGAATGAGCCACTCAACTTTCTAAGGTATAAAGATAGGTGATCAAATTTAGTTATGTACATACCTTTTCTTCACTTTACGAATATATCTTCCCTCTCGTCTTTTATTTTAAATATGAGGTTTTCTACTCAATACGCTAATATAAGGATTTGTAAAACTAAGTTTGTAAAACTAAGGTTTTCATCCTACAGGGCAGGTCTCCGGGTACGTGATGATCAAATTTACACAAGTTTGCTCTGGTTGTTAGAGTGAAAAACCAAGAAGTTTATGGTATTAACCAACCATAAATCAATCTTTACATCAATTTATGCTTTTTCAAGTTGGCACTTACTTCTTATTTTAGTTGAGAATCATTGAGTATCTCTTCTTTGGATACTAGATTAACTCCATCCCAAGCAGTCTCTTGATCAAGACAGACCTCCATATTAGAATAGAAAAATTCATAAGAAATCACTACATGATGCATCCCATATACATCATATCGGAGACCCTACTTTTCTTAGTCTTAAATCCGAGTTGTTTCCGCCACTTGAACCAAGTTCCATCATCAGTTGTTTAAAACAATATGGAAATAGCAGCCAAAGAATGGTGGTATAAACAATCCGGGGGTTAAATAATTGTTAAGATTCTTCGTCCAAAATAAAAAAACACTAAAAACAAAAGAGAGAAATGTGAGCGCCATCGTCGAATAACTTTTGCATATTGACAGGATTAAGGAAATTCGCTAGGAATTACTTCTCTGCATATCCTAATTTGCTTCTCCGGCGGAGTTAATTACATAAACCGAGAAAAATACCCGGCTTGGGATCCGCTCTCTTGCTTTTTGAGATGCAAATGTCCTCTTGGACTATGAACTCTTCGGGGTTTGTCGGTACTTATTATTTTGTGTCTTGACCCTTCTTCCTTGATTCTTCTATTCAAAATTCTCGACGGTCGTAATCAAATCCTAATTCCTCGCCCTACATAAACCCTCTTTCTCTTCAGATTTTAGGATAAATGAATACTATATATGTCATACATACTAACCCGACAAATAAATTTTTATGCTGCATATTTGTTGAGTATCTATATTGTTCCGTTGATGCTAATGGGACACCAATATCAATATATAGGCAATAAAACTTTTACTAACCTTCAAAAGCATCTATGTATGAAATTATATAAATTTAGAACCATCTATTGAATGGTTGTCGCAACCTAACTCTCGATAGGGAGGAGAATAGGATTAAGGATATTGCCTAAAAAATGGGCCTCTAACCCATGATTGGGTACCGGCTGTCACGCCCCGATCCTCGGACGCGCGCACATCCTTCTACTTGGTCGATTTTAAAATGCGATATCCCAGGACTATGTATCGCCGACCCTTTCTTTTATTTAAGCACATGCGGAAGCAGTTATAAATCCCTAGACAATAAAACAATGGGATAGGAAAGTATGCCATATTTTTCATATTGAAATTCATAACCACACTTTCATTAACAGCACAACTCATAGTATATTTACAATACTATTTACAACATAAAAGTCTCACACCTATCTACACTAAGACAGGGTGCACAAAAGGGATGGGATCTCAATCCACATCTGGGTTGTACTCAAGATCCCTCTCTGGATCATCTTCTACTTCAAAATACTTTCTCCCCTTCAAGTTCTTCCTCCTCAGCTTTTCCTCAGGGTCCTGAAATGGTTATTCAATAACCAATGAGACCACGTCTCAGCGAGTCCTACCCCCTACGACTCGATTAGTAAACTAATACACCATACGGTTGCCTAAGCACAACACGAGTCAGAGGACTTACCTCAACCTCAGTTCCAACCTGCAATTCAAGGTTAAACACAGATATTCAAACAATTCACGACATCCGATCAAGCATTGATCAATCGACTAAGTCGATTACATGTCAATTAGACCATCTCTGGGTCATTCCCACTCATACCATAATTTCCCAGTGGTGTACTCATTCACCAAATCACATGTGTTTCTCGGGCGTCGTTTTCGCCAATGACATACCGATCACCGACACCGTGCGTTCTTTAAGACGCCGATTTCACCAGTGATAACCTTGATCACCGAACCACGTGTCCTTTGAAGGGCGCCGTTTTCGCCAAGGTGACATCGGCTATAGACAACATCGTGCATTCTTTAAGGCGCCGTTTTCACCAGTGATATTCCCATAACCACCGAACCACGTTTGTCTATAAGTCATTTACGTGCGTTCTTTAAGGCGCCGTTTTCGCCAGTGATACTTCCAATCACCGAACCACGTATGTCCAATAATATCGTACCTGATTGGTCTCACCATTCTCCCTACTATATAGCCCATCAACGTACTGGCTTTATATACTCATGCTTGGCCATTACCAATCAAATATTCAATAACAAACATTTAAGGATAAATCCTCAAATTTCACAATTGATTCAATTCCACACAACGTAGAGCTCAAATGAATAAACGAGCTGCACCACGACAATCAGCACGAAATTCCGATCACCGGCCATCCCGGTTGAATTTCCGGAATAATATTTAATTAACTAAATAAATTTCGAAAATAAATAAATAAACATTGAAAATCCAATTTAGGCCCATATTGCCTTATTGGAGCCCGAAACGGGTCGGGAAAAATCCCGAGATACAATCAATAAATAACCAAACATTTCTACTTGTTAATAGCTAGGTCTAACCACCTAACATGCATCCTCAAGTCACTAATTTAATTGCTCTAACATAATCTAACCACCTAAGTGCATGTAATTAAATCTAACCAACCCTAAGGCATAATTAGCAAACTAATAAAGCATTAGTGAGTAAAACTCACTTGACAAAAGCGGAGATCGAATCACCGCAACGGCGACGCGACGGCGGCCGAAATCGGACTTTCGACGACACCGGCGGACTTGGACCGGGCCTTAAGCTTAGGCCCAACAAATCTCAGTCCAATTGAGATTTGTTCTTGCACTGGAATGGGCTGGACCTGCTGAATTTCTGGACTGAACTAACTGCGCTAGCTGAACTGGGCTTGCTGGTCTTGTGCTGAATTCGGTGGCCCAAAGGACTGAAGATCACAGGTGCTGCTGAGCTGGGCCTGGCGAGAGAAAGACGTGGGCCTATCTTCGGTCTTCGTGGCTTCAAATCAAGACTCCGTAGGCTTCGCTGGGCCAACGAACAGGCAGAAGAAGCAGCTTCGGCGTCCTGATTCGTGGAGATGGGCAAGCTGAAGGAGTCCGCACGGCTGAAGACTGAGCAGACGTGAGAGATGTGCTGGCCGAGAGAAGCAAGGGGGGTTGCGCGGCGTCTGCTGGCTTTGGTCTTCAGTTGCTCCGTTGAAGACAAGCCGAAGTAGAGAATTCTTCGTGGGACTGCTGGTCGTGGAGACTTCGGTCAACAAACGGTGGAGGAGAGGGCACCTTTGACTGGATCGTGTGCACGTGAGGTGGTTTAAATCAACAGGGCTTCGGTGGAATGAACTTCCGCAGCTACTGGACGCGTGGAGGTGGTCTTCAAGCGGTCAACAAGTCGATTTTGCTGGACTCTCCCGTTGACCAGGCATGGGGATCTCGCTGGAACGAGCTGGGGAATTTTCGAGCAGCTGCTGGCGGGGAGATCTCATTCGGTGGAAGCTGCACGCGGTCTCCGCTTGTTGCTGGTGTTGACCGTGAGCTGGCGTGAGATGCAGCGTGAAGATGGATAGTGGAGCAGACGATCGTGGAGCTGAGGGGTAAAGGACGCGCGGCAAATGGAGACGCAGCTGGTGTCGATGCTTGCGGAGAAGACTGCTCGGGTCTTTGACTCAGCTGGCTGGACAGAAGATACGGATGGAGGAAAATCTTGTATGAGCTGCAGGGGGGTTTGCTCGGTCTTCTTCAGCGGCTGCTGGAAATGTCGCACGAAAATGAAAAGGGGAGGGAGAGCCCGATCGGTTGAGGGGGTGAGGGGAAAGAGATGGATAGAGATGAGTGAGAGTTGGGCTCCACTTGGTTGGATATTTCACAAAATATCTTCCAAAATCAATCTTGACCATGTAAGAATACTTGGCCTTCAATAGGCCATCAAAACACCCTCTTCTAGAAGACCAAGTGGTCCAAAGGTTGTGGCTTAGTGGGGTACACGAAATTTGGCACAAGCCCTCCTCAATTGGACATTGAACTTGCTCGATTTAAATTCATTTGACCTCTACAAAAATCAATTGGCACTTCAATGCCTCAATTGACAATTCTCCTCATCCAACAATCCTTCACGCTTCTCAATTTCACAATCGAAAACCACCTTCGGCATTTTCTACACTAAAACAACCCGGCGACGACTTTTTCCCAAAAAGTATCGGTTGTCAGAAAAATCTTTTGAGACTGAGT
Organism: Eucalyptus grandis x Eucalyptus urophylla; assembly: GCA_028830015.1. NCBI lineage: Eukaryota > Viridiplantae > Streptophyta > Magnoliopsida > Myrtales > Myrtaceae > Eucalyptus > Eucalyptus grandis x Eucalyptus urophylla. The sequence continues at coordinate 24,616,401 of CM054189.1, read as the reverse complement.
CGATGCTCCTAAAATTTATTGTGACATGGCCAAAACTTCAATTTCTGAAATCCGACTCGAATTGGCGGTTAATTTTCATTCGGTGCGTTTTTAGCGTGACCTAGACTATTGGGTAGTTTTCGGAACTTTTTAAGGCAAATGACCCGTGGTCGATTTTCTTCGAGCCACTATAAACCCACTCGACTCAATGGCGACTCTTGATTGTCGTGAAAATCTCGATGATTCAATTACGGACACAGGGTACCAAAACAATAAGAAATCGTCTAGTGCCGGTCAACGAGAATTTTCTAATTTAGTGGTGTCACCCACGATTAGCCACACATCTCTGTCGAACTGACCTATCTCTGATCTCTAATCGATTTTATACTGCGCTGCAATGGCCTCTAAAGATAGACACGGTCAAGAAGCCGATTCATGATCGAGTTCTCAAGTCTATTGCCTTAATAATTTGCCCAGCTAGTCTAGTTATCTCGAGAGTGATCGGCTCTGAGAATAACCCTATAGACGCGTCAATGAAATGCCCGATTAATTCAGTAGAAGACAGGGTTGAAAATTTGGGATGTCACACCGGCTCTTCTAATCCCATACCTTGTGCAATGCTGGGTTTTTTCATAAAAAATTTCTAATGAGGAGTCACCACTAGTCTATTGGGGTCAATTAGAAATTAAGTGTATATTTTACTTCCTATGCAATCAAAGAATCTAGGGTCGGGAATTTGGTTACAGTAATTAATCCATCAGTGCAATTTCAATACCTAATCATGTTCATTTCAAGACTATTTTTGTCAAGCAATCTAAATTGATTTTACACCTATACACTAATATGCTATGTAATCATGCGGGTGTACAATTATTAAAATAACAATCAGCAACCAAGATAACGTTAAATAAACTGCATTCGGAGAGTAATGATCTAACATTACCAAATAGGGGTATGTCATCTCTAACTAAGCTAAAGGGAAACCATAGTCAACATACTGAAAGTGCGGAATTGAAAGCAATCATTTTTAAGGACAATTGGAATCCTATGGCAAAGACGTAAGGGCTTATTCAAAGATTTTCACACATTTTAAGAGAAGGCTACCCGAAAAAGACTACTTTTAAGCTATTTGAGGAATTCTAATTTTTTTGATTTTTGGGATTTTCAAAATTTTCTACATATATATATATATATATATATATATATATTAGAATTTTATGCATTTTTATAAGTTTTTATGATTTTCTAAATTAAAAAAATATATATTTTGGAATTTTCAGTTAATTTTATTTTTATTTTTTTAATATTTTGGTATTTTCTTTAATTCGAAAATAGGGACGGGCTAGGCCTCGGGGCTCGGTTTGATCATGGGCTGAAACAAGCCTACAGGTTGGGCCGAGGACAAAAAGGCCCCTACCTTAATTAGAAACTGTCACGCCCCGATCCTTGGGCACGCACACATCCTTCTCTTAGTCGATTTTAATATGCGATATCCCGGGACTATATATCGCCGACCCTTTCATTTATTAAGCACATGCGGAAACAATTATAAATTCCCAAACAATAAAACAATGAGATAGAAAAGCAGGCTATATTTTTCATATTGAAATTAACAACCAAACTTTTATACATGGCATTAGACAGAGTACTTCACAAACTATTCACAACTTCAGAGTCTCACTCTATCTACACATATACAAAAGGGTTCACAAAGAGATGAGATTTCAATCCTCGTCTAAGTCATACTCGGGATCAGCTCAGAGAAAAAGGACCATAAGCGCGCCGACGATATGCACATTTCACTTTATCGAAAATTGGTCGAATTTCAGGATGTCACAGAAACGAAGCCAACTTTCTAATAAACAAGCCCAATCTGAATCTAACTATACTAAGCCCAGCCCGTACTAACTAGATCGAGCAAGTCTGAATCCATCAGCCTAGATAAACCCGAATCTTATTAGACCAATTGAGGCCATGCCCTCTCTTCTTTTCTCCAAGCCATCTTCTTGCTCTTTGCTCTGTACAAACTGAGAAGAGAGAGTCCACACGCACGCCCATGGCTGAGGCTCACCACACCAGACCATGAAGAGACTCTACTCGTCGTTGACTGGTACGACCATCGCCAGACCGTCATAGCAAGCGAATTCTAGCCACCGGACAGCCCTTCATCTCCACCACTATTCGCACGGGGCTCACGCTCGCAGTCAAACCACAAATACAATGAAGATTCACAGGAATATGGCAAAGCACAAGATAAACGACAACCAAAATTCTGGGAGATTCAAACTTGGTAGAAATGAAATCTGACTAACAAATGTATTCAGCAATTTATAGAAACTTTATACCGAACACAATGCATTTATGAATCTATAATATAAATCAGAATGTATGATTAAAATGAATGGTTTTAAGGTCTATACTAAATTCTACCTTGCACCTTTTATGGTCTACATCACTTTTCTGATGGTTTTGTGTTACTTTGAAACATTCACGAACTAACCTGACTTTTCTCTTCCAACTACTAAATGAATTCTAGGTCGATTAGTCTTTTCTCACCCACAACATCCTAAGAAATAGGAGTTCTACACTTTCAACTATATAATGTTTCAAAAGGTATCATCTTAATGCTGAAATGACAGATGTTGTTATAAAAAAAAAAAATCCTACCGAATGTAGATGTTCACCCCCAGGATCATCAAAGTCATTAGCGTAAGGTCTCAACACATCCTCTAACTTTTGGATTATTCTCTTTGATTGTTCATTTGATTATGAGTGAAAAGTTATACTGAAATTAAGTTTAGTACCCAACACTTCTTGTAAACTTTTCTAAAACTTGGATACAAATCTAGGATTTTTGTAAAAAACAATGCTCACTAGGTCGTCATTTTTTCAAGTGAAAGGCCAAATCAATATGATAAAAAGTTTGCAATTTAGTTAGTCAATCAACAGTCACCCATATATAGTATTCTTACTACTTGGCATCCTTGATAGACAAACAATAAAATCTATGGTGTTATCCTCACATCCATTTAAGTATTTCAAGGGGATGCAACTATCCACCTAGTTTCTAATGCTCAATTTTCACATTCCAACACATCAGATACTAATTGACAAATATTACATTATCATTCTTATTGTAATCCACCAAAAGTATTCTCTCAATCAAGATACATTTTAGTGACCTTCAAATGAATTTAGAATATGATGCTATGAGTTTCTTGCAATATCTCCTTTTTGAACTTCGAAACATTGGGAACACACAACCAACCAAGAAACCTCAAGAATATACTTGTCTCCCAACTTCTCCACCTTCTTTGATTCTCCTTTATATGCGATTCTTCATTTTATTTAGACTTGATTATGTCGATGAAATGCCCATATGATGAACCAATACTTTCAGGTCCAACTTGCTCATATCCTCAATAATAGACTTCCAAGTAGTGAGTAAAGTCATATCTAGAAGACTAATGATTTAAGGCATTTGCTACTATGTTTGCCTTGCTTGTATTAATGTACAGACAAATCATAATATTTCATAAACTTCAACTGTCTCTTCTATCTCATGTTCAATTCTTCTAGATTAAAAATGTACTTTAAGCTTTTGTGATCCATAAATACTTCATGTTTCTTGCCATACGAGTAATACCGTCATGTGATTCCAACTATCTATATGTATAAGCTCAATTTTATCATTTTGCATCACTAGAATCTTCAAACTCCCTTCCCCATTTTTTTTTTAAATCAATTTCTACATAGTCTCTAATATCTCCAAAGTTTGCCTAGCATTTGCATGTGGGTGTCACAACCTACCCTTAGGGGGAGGGAATAGGTTTAGGGATATTGTCTAAAGGACGAACCAAAGGCCCATGATTAAACGCGGGCTCTTCGAAGCCCATACCCCACGTGACATTGGAGTATTTTTTAGGAATTTTGCAAAAAGAAGTCGCCAATAGCCTATTGGAGTCGACTAGAAACCAAATAAGGCATGAGAGTATACCTCACTTCCTACGCAACCAAAGAATCTAGAGTCAAGGACTTGATTACACTAATTATCTAATTAGTGCCCTTCGGTACCTAATCTTGTTCATTTTAAAATAAATGATTTTTGTCATGCAGTTTAGTTTGATTTCATACATATCCACTAACATGTGAGGTGATCATACAATTGCGTAATCATTAAAGTAACAATCATATTTACCAAGATATTAATTGCAGTAAAATTGAACACATGATTAAACATAATTAAATATGCATATTAAACACACGATATAATCAATGGATGAGCAAATAAATACCCAATTACATTAAGAAAGCAAGACATGGTAATTCCTAACCAAACCCTACACTTATTTTAATTTTCAAAATTTTTAATTAATTTTTTTAAAAATATATATTTTTTAAAAAAAAGTCAAATAAAATAATATTATTTTATCCAAAAAAATTGTCGGGCCGGGTCAGGTCCGGTCTAACTCGACTCGGGTTCGGCCCAGTCAGTGCGAGTCAAGTTCGGTTGGAGACTGAACCCGAGTTCGGTCCGACTAGGAAGGCGGGCCAATTGACCCGCTCTAAAAAGAAACTAGGCCCGGCCAAAGGTGGCCGGGCCATCTCTCAAATGGAGTTGGCCCCATCAACGACCCCAACCCCTTTTGCAAATAAACTCCCCTCATAAGCCCAGTCTGGTCAATTTTTTTTTTTTTAAAGGAAGCCCACATGCCCACAAGCCCACATGCAAAAACAACCAAAATCCAACCCAAATTGCTTAAAAACCCTACCCGGTTCGCAACTCGCGCCCAACCCGATTTTGGGCTGAAACCCTACCCGGCCTCAACCCAATGGACGTTCCTCTCCTTGCTCATGGCTGAGGCGTCGGTAGGTGGATGGACGATGGTGGCGGCGACGACGGGCTTGATGGCGACGATGGCGACAACATTGACTTAGCGATGATTGGGACGCAACGAGAGACGGCATGGTGGTGGAATAGCAGTGGCGGGCGATGGCGAACACGAGTTCTGCAGGTGGAGGCATGGCGGAGCAGAGGCGGAGGCGCGGTGGCTCAAATGGTGTCGGGTCATCACGAGCAGAGGCGGGCGACGATACGTGGCGATGTCAACTCCTCCGTTACTCTCCTCCTCCAAATCCAAGAAACCAATCGTCTCCTTCTCTCTTTCGCTCGATCCATTGCTCGAGCAGCACAACACCGAGGCGAAGGGAGGCGTTGAGGTCGTCACGGCTGTAGCAAGCGTAGGAGTGGCGGCTTCTGGCGTCGAGGCGGTTGCTCAGGCTACTGGGGATGGAGTTCGGAGGGTAGCGGCTCGACGGCGTCGGGTTGAGGCAGTGAGGAGGGAAGCGGTGGTGTTGCAGCTTCGGGTTGTAGGGGACGACGTTCGGAGGGTAACGGCTCAGACAATGTCAGGTTGAGGCGGTGAGCTCAAACAGCAATGAGCCCCGACCTCCGTTGCCCTCCTTCCCTCTGTTCCTTCTCTCTCTTCTCTTCTCTCCCTCTGCTTCTCTGGTTGCTTCTTCACACAACACCTCTACTCCAGATCTAGGTTCCGAGGAGACAACAGCGGTCATGGTTGGTCGGGCGGCAACGGCAGCAAGAACGGTGACGGCTAATCTTCTCCAACTCTCTCTCTCTCTCTCTCTCTCTCTCTCTCTCTCTCTCTCTCTCTTGCTCCTACTCTCTCCTTGCCTCTCTCTCAAGCTTTCTCTCCAACTTTTTTTTTCTCCCCTATGTCTCTAGTTCCCCCCCCCCTTTCTCTATTGCTACCCCTCTCCCGTTTTGCAGGTGCACACGAAAGAGGAAAACCGCTGGGCATGGGCTAGGCCAAAGGAGGAAGGAACTGGGCCGGGCCCCGCACACAAGAGAGAGGGGAAAAGAGGAGGGACGGGTTGGGCCAAGGCCAGATTCGGCCCAACCCGGCCCCTCATTCGCCCCCCCCCCCCTTTTTTTGTTTTTTGTTTAACGACTAATTCCTAATTTTGTATGTGATTAAATTTTAAGTAAAACCGTAAAATTTAGGTGTCAACAACTACCCCTCTTTAAATGAGAGCTCGAAGATATTGCATTCAAAGATAGAAGATACCTAAATTATTTTGACGAGTAAGGGACCCTGGGTGCATAGTTACCCACCGGGTTGACGGAAGGGATTCAGGGCTATGGAAGTGCGTCGTGTTAATAAAAGGATGAAAGACCCTGGGCTACAGAAGCCCGCCGTGTCATAAGAAGGAGAAGAGGAAGTCTCACCGTGTAACAACGGGTTTTAACCGGGTTGAAAATACATGGTTTGAGGAAATCCCATGAACCTTTGTTGACGACATGGTTTAAAGTTAACTATGAACCTTTTGAAAATCGCAGTTCAAAGATAGATTCATGAACATTTTAAAAGCGTGATTTAAGGAAAGACCCACGAACCCCGTGGTTTAAGGATAAACCCACCAACCTTGGAATTTAAGGATGATCCACTAACCGTGTAATTTAAGGATAGATCCACTAACCGTGTGGTTTAAGGATGACCCACAAACTGTGTGGTTTAAGGATAAACCCACGAACTATGTGGTTTATGCTGGAAAAAGGGTTTTGCCGTATAAAAACGGTTTCGATTGGATAAAATGTCTCACCGTGTAAAAACGAGTTTCGACTAGAAGAAAGGCCTCACCATGTACAAACGGGTTTCAACGGGATGTGATAGTCTTGCCATGTACAAACGACTTTCGATTGAGAGAAATGTCTCACCATGTACAAACGGGTTTTGACCAGGTATGATAATCTCATCGTATACAAACGGGTTTCGACTGGGAGAAAGGTCTCACTGTGTACGAATGGGTTTCGACTAGGTATGATAGTCTCACCGTATACAAACGAGTTTCGATTGTGAGAAATGTCTCACCGTGTACGAACGAATTTCGATTGGATGATAGTTTCACCATGTACAAACGGGTTTCGACTGGATGATAGTCTCACCATGTACCAACAGGTTTCGACTAGATGTAATAGTCTCACAATGTACAAACGAGTTTCGAATGGATGATAGTCTCACCGTGTACAAACGGGCCGTGTACAAACGAGTTTCGACTGGGAGGAAGGTCTCACCATGTACAAACGGATTTAGACCAGATGATAGTTTCACCGTGTACAAACGGGTTTCGATTAGGAGGAAGGTCTTACTATGTACAAACGGATTTTGATCGGATGATAGTATCATCTAGTACAAATTTCCCATAAAAAAAGTTTTAAAAAATATGAAAATTTTCATAAAAAGAGTAGTGTATGCTAAGATTCACATATAATTAAAAGGTTCACGGCATTAAATAAAAATTATATCCAAGGCACTGAAAGAAGAAAAAATAAAAAAGGAAAAAAAAGTTCAAAAGTTGAAAAACGAAAATCTGATTTGAGTTGTTATATTCTGCATCCTTGACATTATTACATCCCATTGCACTTCGCACCTTCCATATAGCACCAAAACGGTGAAATGCCAGAAGTAAGCTAACAACCATTAAAATCAAACTTACATTACATTATTATAATATATTAAGCTTGTTTACTCACTTTATGTACTCCTGCCACCGACACTTTGTTGGCTCTCTCTAATTCTTCGATTTGCAGATATCTTCAGATATTCGGAATATTCAACTGTTATGAGGAAAATAAAGGAAAAGACCCGTATTTCGGAATGCAAAGTTTTTTTAGGTTAAATTGTAATTGCCGTCTTCCTCTTTATCATGTTGCGCATAAACTCATTACTCACTGTGACAACAGCGTTCGGAAAACTGCTTAGAGATTTGCCTGTGTATTACAAACTTCAGGGCCATTTACTGTGAAGAAGATCTCATGTAAGTAGTTGCACCATGAGCCGAAATTTTTCGTCTGAACACCCTCGAAGTGTCATGATTCTGGTTTCTTCACAAACATATCTGAGAAATTGGCTACGATGAATCCTGCAAAAACCTGACACGAAAAAGCTAGTGAGAATGTCCGAAACGGGCTTCGTCAAACATGCTTGCACCGACATCATACAATTGAAAAAGCAAAAGTTCAGCTTAAAACTTCGGATTGTATCAAAGGTCACATGTGGGCAAGGAACATACACGTGCCTGGACTTGTCTCCCAACTTCTCCAGCTTCTTTGATTTTCCTTTATATGCGATTCTTCATTTTATTTAGACTTGGTTATGTCAATGAAACACCAATATGATGAACCAATACATTCAAGTCCAACTTGCTCTTATACTCAATGATAGACTTCCAAGGAGTGAGTAAAGTCACATCTAGAAGACTAATGATTTAAGGCATTTGCTACTATGTTTGCCTTGCTTGTATTAATGGACAGACAAATCATAATCTTTCATAAGCTTCAACCGTCTCTTCCATCTCATGTTCAATTCTTCTAGATTAAAAATGTACTTTAAGCTTTTGTGATCCATAAATACTTCACATTTCTCGCCATACGAGTAATGCTGTCATGTGATTCCAACTATCTACATGTATAAGCTCAATTTTATCATTTTGCATCACTAGAATCTTCAAATTCCCTTACCTTTAAAAAAAAAAGAAATCAATTTCTACATAGTCTCTGATATCTCCAAAGTTTGCCTAGCATTGGCATGTGGGCATGTTGGATGTTTTATGTGGTGAGCGTGTCGTTTGCTTAGCATTCACGCCTAATGGCACTGACACCGACATCGGCGTCTACGGCAACATACAACCTAGGACATTTGAGGTGATCTATGATGTGCCCGGTGGACATGTTAGGTGCCAAAGTGCTGTTCCCAAGATGAACACGGTTGACTTAGGTCGCATTTAAATTGTTCGGAAGTAGAAGGAATCATTAAGTGTACGCTTTACAAGTAGTTGCTTAGCTTGAGGAATAACAATGACTGTCATTTTCTTTGTTAGCTCAAGTCGGTGATTGTATGATGTAGTGACTTTTGTGACTATCCGTTCTCCATTTGAAAGAAAGAAAGAGATTATATGTAAATTTATAACGGCACTGCCATTTTATTGTGTCTTGTAGTGAAAGTTACATTGTCATTTCACACAATAATGAAAGCTACTCACTTTCCCATAAAAAGAGTTTTAAAAAATATGAAAAATTTCATAAAAAGAGTAGTGTACGCTAAGATTCACATATACTTAAAAGGTTCACGGCATTAAATAAAAATTATATCCAAGGCACTGAAAGCAGAAGAAAAAAAAGGAAAAAAAGTTCAAAAGTTCAAAAGGGAAAAATTATATTCTGCATCCTTGACATCCATTGCACTTCGCACCTTCCATATAGCACCAAAACGGTGAAATGCCAGAAGTAAGCTAACAACCATTAGAATCAAACTTACATTTTTTTTTGGGTAGTCCTACTCCACTCCTAAGCTAACTCTCGCTTTTAGATTTTTGCATTACCTCTTTACAGGGTGTGGGAGTCGAAACCTATACCTGAAACTAATTCGTCCCCACCCCAACCCCTGAGAAGGTGGGGATTCAAACCCCCAACTACCCTTCCATGTTAGAAGGGTGGCCACTGGGGTAAATCCTAGTGGTTATCAAACTCACATTACATTATTATAATAAATTAAGTTTGTTTACTCGCTTTATCTACTCCTATCACCGACACTTCGTTGGCTCTCTCTATTTCTTTGATCTGCAAATATCTTCAGCTATTTGGAATATTCAACTGTTATCAGGAAAATTAAAGAAAAGACCGGTAATTTCGGAATGCAAAGTTTTTTCAGGTAAAATTGTAATTGCCGTCTTCCTCTTTATCATGTTGCGCATAAACTCATTACTCACTGTGACAACAGCGTTCGGAAAACTGCTTAGAGATTTGCCAGTGTATTACACACTTCAGGGCCATTTACTGTGAGGAAGGTCTCATGTAAGTAGTTGCACCATGAGTCGAAAGTTTTCGTCTGAACACCCTCGAAGTGTCATGATTCTGGTTTCTTCACAAACATATCTGAGAAATTGGCTACGATGAATCCTGCAAAAATCTGACACGAAAAAGCCAGTGAGAATGTCCGAAACGGGCTTCGTCAAACATGCTTGCACCGACATCATACAATTGAAAAAGAAAAAGTTCAGCTTAAAACTTCGGATTGTATCAAAGGTGACATGTGGGCAAGGAACATACGCGTACCTGGACACATCCCACGATGTAAATTGCAGAGTAACGATGGCCGCGAACAAGCATGTCTGCCACCATTGCGAGGGGGATGGTCACGGACATGCCAAGTGTGGCAATCGTGGAGTTGTCCAAATGATCGATAGGGCCCTGTTTCAACAATTTTCGACATACCTCACGAAAGAATGGGGCCATATATGGGTAGAAAGCACTAAGTAGTAGCTAATTTTGAGGACAAGAAAATGTGTGACCGCCGATTGGAATTTAGTGAAGTCTATTAGAACTTCTGAATTATTAGTAAAGCGTCGTTTATCCATCTCCTACACAAGAAGCATACTGAACTTTATCTAAACCATATTTCAGCTGTGGTAAGTTTACCGCCTTTCATTAAACAAGAATGAGCGAGACATACCAAAAGTAATCCAAAATAACACTCCCCACAAAGCCATTTAAAACCAAGGCTCCACCAACGGATGTTGATGGTGGGAAGCTAAAAGTTTCTGTTATGGAAGCAGTATGAAAATGTGATGCATTGGGGAGACCCCTCAACTAAACTACATACTCATCCAGGAAAGATGTTTGAAGAGCCAAAACCGGAAGGGTGGGCTCTAAATTTTTTAGGCTCGAAATCGAAAGCCAAACCTTATCAATTACTAAGGTGAGCTCGCCAAAACCGTAGCTTTATCTCAAATTTCACGCCAATTAACTGTCAAAATAAACCCAGCTCAATGTTTTTATTGCAGAAGACTAGCGGAATTAGTTTGCTTCAGTTCTGTTTCTGCACACTGCACTAAACCCAGGCAGTTAAAGACAATGAAAAGAGAATTAAAGCAGTACTATGAAATCATGATTTCGAAGCAGACATTTTCACCTATGACCAAGCCATGTAATACTGCTGATAGAAGGGCGAAAATGTTCCCCCCATCATTGCGTGCTTTTTGATCCTGGCAACAAGAAAAGAAGGTATAAGGAAAAACTTACAAAATATATCACACAAGCATTGTCAATATCTTAATTTTCCCGACGATATATCTGGAAATTTCATTAATTGTGAAAGATTAATTGTGAAAGATCGCAAAGATTCGAGGAGATCCTATTTGATTGGGATTTGCTTGGCCAAATAGAGCTCAGCCCAATTCGACTCTAGACCGTGCATCTCTCTCTACACCTGAAATTCTTATGCCACATGGCACCTCCTCATTCGCCCAAAAGTCACCGTATCGCAAAATCTTAGGGAAGAAATGACTTAACCTTTTGCCCTATTTGGAGACCGGGGCTGGCGGCTATAAGAGGACAAAAGAGAGCTTTTTCTTATTTAATATAAAAAGAGAGGTCTGGGCGTTCACAAAGAAGATCTCTCTCGCGCAAAGGGGAAAAAAACAAAAAAAAAGAGAAAACACGTCTTGGTTTTCCTGTCGGCGCCTCAATGACCTCCTACCGGTAATCCTCCCTCTTCACAATTTTCTCTCTCTGCTTCCCGGCATTTTCAGTGAGTCTCGTTGGTTGTTTGGCTCGAGCCTCTCTACCTAAGGATCTCGGCTCGGACACCTTGCGAAGCGGCTGGCAATAGTTTGATTTGTCTCGAACTCGCCCTCTAGCCACCATCTTCGAGCCAGGTAGGGACCTCCGAGATTACACGCTCACCCCTGCGGATCCTTTTAGTCTGCTCCATTCTGTTTTACGGATGAGCCGAGCTCACTTTCTTTGGTTCTCGAGTGTTTTGTGTCCAACTAAGTTGATTTATTTGATGTCGAGCATTTCCTTGTTTGGGTCTAGGTCTGGGTTCAAGGCCTAAAAAGTGGTCAGCACCTTCCATCTATTCTCACTATATGTTTGACGAAAATCCCAAACCAAGTTCGTGCATCCGTGTCTTCGGTTTTTTTGTTGCTCTGAGTATAAATTTGGGTTATGCTAGAGAAATTCCATCATGTGTCGAGTTTGATTTCAGTCAGATTTCTTTGTTACCGAGACTAAATCTAAACCCACGTCCTTGTTGTTCTTTATTATTGCTCTTTTTTTGACGTGTTCTTGTGACTGTCAATGGTAATTACCAGCGAGAGAAGTTCAAGGTGATGGTGGTAAATCGTTGGTCTGGATGTTAATCTAAATATTTGTTCGTGATAGTTTGGTTTGCCATATCTATTTTGGTCCTTTTCGCTGTGGTTGCGGTATGGACTGGAATGACCCGGTCCGACGAGGGCAGAGATTGGTCGTTGGAGTTAGAGAGCTTGAACAAGGAGTGGCTCCTAAGAAACTTCTAGGATGGCAAAGGGACCAGAAATGAACCAAACTATACACCAAATAGGGGGAAGGCCTTATAGCGACCCGGTTTGACAAGGGCAAGGCAAAAACAGGAAAACCAAATGAACTGAACCGAATCAGGTTTTCAGTTCGGGTCGGGTTAGGCTTGGATTCGGATTCGGATTCGCACCTATCAGTTCGGATTTTCAAGAAAGCCGGACCATTGACTAATGACCATTCAAACCTATTCTACTAGGCTCATACTATACAGATAGATATTAGTTTGAGAAATCATGTTTTGTTACTAAGTTCAGATACTTTGCGGAACATAATCAAAATAACAATAAACATTATCATAACCAATTACATTACAAGAGAAGCTAATACCTTCATATCCACCCTGGGTTTATATTCTTTGATTAGACAATAAGCAGTATTAATGGCAGACCTTACGTGAGAAGGGAATGAGGGGGCATATATTGTCATCTTAATGTACAAACTTCAACTACTCAAGGATTATAAATTTAGTATCTAAGGTTCTAGAGGTATGTATCTCTCTCAATCGACCTTGGCAGATCTCGACGTTTATCACTATCTCTGGCCATCCTTTGTCTACACAATCAGAAAGTCCTTGTTCTGCAGATAGTGTGCCCTGCTCATTGGTTAAAACTTTGTTGATTTAATTGGAGTCGCTGGATGGACTATGGGGGAAGGAAGTGTTTTCTAAAGTTTCAACTGCTGCAACCTCAATGCTACCATCATCCATACTTCTATCTCTAAATGTGTCTTTCCTAAAAGTATGGGAATTGAGGTCTCTTTGGTAAAATCTTCTTCCCAGTACAACAATTTACCCCAAAATGAACCTGAAGAACTTGTTACTTCATCCCAATTCTTTTTGATGAACATGACCATGAAAATGAGGAGGGCTAAAACTGCAGCAACTCCAACGATCAAGAATAGGCCCCAGAAACTGTCAAGACCTAAGCTGTTGGAAGAAGCAGAGGAAATTGAATTCGGGCAGTTGGTTTTTGGTGTAAGCCACATGTTTTCGATTTCCGCCACTTTAGGCCCTTCAGTTAAATTGAGGATTGCTTGCGAAATATCAGGAACTAGTGGAGACCCTTTGGGGAATACCTGTAAACCAAAAGAAGCAGGACATAAGATTTTTTAATCAAAGAAATAGATACTACTCTAAGTAATTGAAAAGTTTGAGGGGTTTCGACCAAAAAGAAAAAAGTTGGAGGGTTTTCTTTGCTAGCTAGAATACAGGAAAAAGAACTTACGAAGCCAAATCCAGCAGTTTTAAATGCTGGGATCATTGTATATTTGTTGCAATATTGAGAAAGAACCAGTTTCACGTAGGGGACTTGGTCAAATGCCACTGCGATCCTGCCCCCTGTGCTTCCATTGGAAAGAAGCGCACCGCATTCTTCAGGAGAACTATACGATATAAGTCTGGAATCGTTGAACTTCATTTGCTTTAACATTCCATAAACAAAAGAGCCTTGTTTGTATCCCACATTTTCTCTATTCTATAGGAGTTGATCTATATCAGTCACAGTTGGTTGAAGATTTTTCACCACCAAAAGAGAGCTCAAGCTTGCCGTATACTTTGCGTTAGTATAAGTACCATGAAAACCCACATGGTCACAACAAATCTTGCTAGGTTGCTAAGTACTCTCTCCCCTACAATCAAAATTAAGGGTAAGCCCGTAAATTCTCCAACAATGATATGTAAATTGTAATGTTCAATCGATCTACAAAAGTAAGGACAAGTACTTTGTGCGAAGATTACAGTTGAAAAGGAAAACCAGAAGCTCGTTCCAACTTGATGTGTGGCCGGACCCCTGAAGTCTTCGTTAATCTGATGTTTAAGAATCCACACGACCAATGCCATAAACACATAAGCATATGGTGGTTAGCCAAAGGTCCTAAGTGAGTGGCTTCAAGAAAACTCAAGCATTATTGCGCTTGTTGTCCTTGTATGGCACAACCATCACACCCCCCATTCCAAAGTATGGCAAGGTGAAATCCACATATAATGATCAGGAGAAGTGTTAAAAAAGTCCTAAACATTTTATATTTATACCAATTTAGTCCTCAACCTTTTTTTTTGTCAATTTAGTCCTAAGCTTTTTTACATTGTGCCAATTCAATCATTTCTGACCAATTTTGGTCGGATTTTGCTAACTGGACATCGGCAGGCTGACATGGCCTGATCGATGCTGACGTTGACAACTTTTAATAATACTTCCTTTTTCTTTTTTCCTTCTCCTCCTTCCACTGGCAACCAACCAGAGGCGACCGTTAGTGAGGTCGACCTCGTCGGCCACCTCGCCAATGGCCATGAGGGCGACTTCATGCTAGGCGGCAAGAAGCCAGCTCGAGGCCGCCTAAGCTGCGAGGGTGGCCTCACGTTAAGCCAGCGAGGTCGAGCCTCACTAGCCATTAGCGAGGCTCGACCCTCGCTGCCTAAGCCTCAATATCGAGCCTCACCAGCCATGAGCAAGGCTCAATCCTCATTGCTCGGGCCTCGAGGGCTGCCTCGCGTTGTGTCGGCGAGGCTGGCCCTTGCCGGATCTGGTGAGGTCGAGCCTCACCGGCCATGGGCAAGGCTCAACCCTCGTTGCCCAAGCCTCGAGGGCGGCCTCGCCCATGGCCGGCGAGGCTTGACCTTGCCAGATCCAAGCACGAGGCAACCCTCAAGACTTGGGTGGCAAGAGGCTCATCGAGCCTCTCGCCCATGGCCGACAAGGCTGGCCCTTGCTAGATCTAGCGAGGTCGAGCCTCGCCCATGGCCGGCGAGGCTCGACCTCGCTAGATCTAGGCACGAGGCCGCCCTCGAGACTTGGGCGGCGAGGGTCGAGCCTCACCCATGGCTAGCAAGGCTCGATCTCGCCAGATCTGTTAATATTTTTAATTATTTTAATATTTAACTTTTTTTCAAAAATATTTTTTAATATTTTCGCATTTTCTTTAATCTGAAAATAGACAAGCCAAGGACAAAACGAGCCATTATAAAAGGCCCCAACCTACTAACAAACAAGCCCAATCTGAATCTAACTATAATAAGCCCAGCATGTACTGACTAGACCGAACAAGTTTGAATCCATCAGTCTAAATAAACCCGAATCTTATTAGACCAATTAAGCCCATGTCCTCTCTCCTTTTCTCCCAGCCATCCTCTTGGTCTTTGCTCAATACAAACTGAGAAGAGAGAGTCCACACGCACGCCCATGGTCGAGGCTCACCACACCAGACCGTGAAGAGACTCTACTCGTCGCTGACTGGTACAACCATCACCGGACCACCATAGCAAGCGACTTCCGGCCACCAGACAGCCGGTAATCTCCACCACTATTCACACAGGGCTCACGCTCACTGTCAAACCACAAATACAAATAACATTCACAGGAATATGGCAAAGCACAAGACGAACGACAATCAAAATTCTAGGAGATTCGGACTTGGTAGAAATGAAATCTGACTAACAAATGTTTTCGGCAATTAATAGGCATTTATGAATCCTTTAGAATAAATAGGAATGCGGGACTAAAAGGAATGGTTTTAGTTCGGGCATTCCCTCGAACATATGATGAACACCGAAGATATCGAACATTTTTAGAACTCGAACTCGGGTCTAGAACAAAAATATCGCCAGGGAATGCTGAACATTAAGTGGCGACTCAGTTAAAAAGAAATCGATCAAGAACTAGAGACACCAAGTTTGGTTCCTTCTTAAAACAAAGCAGGGCGAGGCAAAAAGGAGTTCATGGGAATGAGTTTCGATCGCGGAAATCCCTTCTTGGCTTGGACATGGCAGTTATAGGGCGAGCTCACGATGAGTCGAGCTATGGCCGACTACTGCCTCGCGATGTCGCTTAATCGAGATCCTCAGAAAAAAGAACCGGATCGAACCCCAAAGAAAACTCACCTGGAATTCGGTTGCCGCGGAAGAGGAGGCCCGCGGGCTCGAGTGTGTCAGCTAGGGTTCGTCGGCCTGCGACGGGGATGGTCGGGTAATGCTGAGTCGAGAACGTAGCTCGGCTCCGTATTTCGCTCTTTCCGTCCCTCCCTCCCGAGCTCGCTCTCTCCCTCTGCCCAGACCTTCAGCCAAGCTTCCCACGAAGCCTGCGGAACAGTGGAAGCGTAACTTTGACACCTCACCCACGTCTGGAGCGTTAGAGATTGGAAGGAGACGAGACAAATCTGCGCTCAACGTTGTGATAATCTTTTCCAACTTTCGGGAAAAGAGATGGGATATTTATCGTGGATTGCTTGACGGAGGGAGTTGAGTGGGAACGACGGGAAGGAGAAGCCTTGCGCAAGAGAATGGGAGACAGGGGCTGGGCTCCTTTCTTGTCTTCTTGGGTTCAAGTTGTGGGCTCAAAGAATTAAAGAAAAATGGGCTGAAAGAGGGGAAGGGAATTAGGGAAATGGGTCAAGGGGTGAGCCGAAAGTTTTAGACAAGTGGGCCGTACATGCCGGCCCACCCGAAATCATTATTTTTTATCATTTTCATTCATATTTATTCGTCCTTTTTTATTCTTTTTTTTTACTTTTTTTATATTTTATATTTTTAATTCATTTTTATCCCTTTTTTTTATAAATCTTTTTATATTTTTGTAAAATAAATGGATACTTAAAATATCGACAAAAATTCGAATGTCAACATGATCTATGAAGAAATGATGGACAGTAAATAAACAAATAAGGTCTTACCAAGACTGAACACTTAGCTTTCACGTCTTCCCTTCATGCGGTTTGCGGTGGCTTGTGACGAAGAACTGGTCCTTGACAAGTTGGAAGTCGAGGTTGAGGTGCTCGAAGTTGCATGCGAGCTTGGATGGCCGTTTACACTTCGAATGATGGCGCCAAAAGATGGAGAAGTCGAGATGAAGAAGAGAGAATAGCGAGGGAAGATCACGGCCCGATCATGGAAAGGGGCCTGAGAGAGTCTCACGGACCTCCAAGAAAAATCCCAGTGCTGGAGAGAGGAACCCCCCAAAAGATGGTGTTCTTTCTTTCACCGCCGCCTCCTCCTGTTTTCGCTTTTGTAGCTCTCTCCCTCTTTCATGTCCTTTCAGGGTCAGACCACATCTTATCCCTTACCGATACCGCCTTTCCTTGTTTGTGTGCCCGCTCCCCCTTATCTTTTGCTCTTATATTTAGCTAATTGATGACAAGAATTGAAAAGACCAATAGCACAAAGTAAGGTGTTGAAAGTCTTAGACCAATCTAAGAGGAAAAAGGGAAATCGACATATCATCTTTATTTGCTAATTGAGAATCATGGCATTCTTCACAAAAGAGGTCTTAAATATTCACTTCAACTTGATTTCACTTCAACTTGGCAAAATCACATCCGAATCAATTTAATTTCATGCAAGTGGTTCTTTTCCACATCCAAAAATACACATATTGAATCCGTTATGTTAAACTTGTCAAAATTTAATAGGTTGTATTGTTATAAGGATTAGTTATTTTTAGAAAATGGGTTCAGAATGATGAAGTCCAAAATAAAATGAATATTAAATGAGATCACGACTTACCTAAATCTAACCTATCTTTATGAATCTTTCTTTACTATCTTTCACCCTCATTCAATCTCATGTTTGCCTACTCCGTGCTTTGACCTCAAATTGGGTGTGAGTTTTCCTAGATTTGGTGAACCATAAAAGTGTTTTAGTATTATGAATCAAATAGGATATGAGTCATAGATTTGTGTTGTATAAAAATGGGTTAAAATATGTTAAATATATCATCCAAACTCAATCAAATATGTTAAATAGATCATCCAAACCCAATCTGACTTAACCGTTTAACATATTTATCCATTACAAATGAACGCTATGAATATTTATCAAACTGAGACTTGGGTAACAAACTTTATAATAAATAACTACTGATAATACTAAACTGAGGATTTCCGTGCGACATCTTCACTTGCGTGTGTTCGACCTTCACATCAATTTCTTCCACGGCTCTCAACCATGCACGTGTGCCTCCGACGCTAAATTTGAACCTTCAGCGAGAGAGAGAACCAGCTTTGAGGAGTAGAGGACCTCTCATGGGCCGTGGGCCAAGGTCAAGAGTTTGATGGACTTGGGCTGCTGGGCTGAGGATGAGCCAATTGGACCTGGTTTTCTGGACGGGCTGGAGAGTGATGACCCGAATTGAGTTGGCTCTAATTAGACCAATTGGCTGATGGGCCTGGGGTGATTTTAATGGGCTGCACTAGTGGTTTAATGACATTTTGGTGCTTTACTTGTTATTTATATTTTTTTAATATTCTTTTCTTTCGTTCTTCTCTTCTATATTATTATTATTATTATTTACAAAAAATATGCACGTTGAATTTGTCGGCAACAATTTAGGTGTCAACGGATTCTTTTAGTTAAATTGAATGGTTTATAATAAAGCAAATACTTAGGAGCATATTACATGTTAGTGAGTCAATCGATTATTTATTTAGAGATGATAACATAGGATTTTGACTATTGGTTCAACCATGAAAGCCTATTCTACTGAACTTTCTCATTATGCATTCTAAATTTTAGTTTAAGAAGTCGTATTTTGTTACTAAATTAGACACTTTAGGCAAGTTATTGAAATAACAATGGAACCTTTCATTGCCAATACATTATAGGATAAGAGAGGCCAACACGTACATGTAATGTCCACTAGAAAATATTTTGAAAAGCATCTATCTTTCGTTATATTGTTTGCAATTAGACAATAAGCGGTATCAATCGCAGCCCTTACATGAGAAGAGAATGATGGGGAAATTATTGTCAACTAATAGTACAAAGTACAAAGTTCGACGATGTTGAGGCATTTAAGTTTAGTATCTAAAGTTGTTGAGGTATGTACCTCTCGTAATTTACATTTGTAAGCTCGACACCCTTCATCTCCATGATTAGAAAGTCCTTGTTCTGTAGATGGTGTGCCTTGCTCATTGTTTATATTGTCGTTGTTTTTGCCGAAGTCTCTTGACAGACTCGAAGGGCATTTAGTGTTTTCTGAAGTTTCAATAGCTGCAATCTCATTGCCACCACCATTCGTATTTCTATCTCTGGCTTCCCTAGAAGTATACGGATTGAGGTCCCTTTGGTAAAATCTTCTTCCCAATGCAAAAATTTTCTCCCACGATGAACCTGAAGAACTTGTTACTTCAGGCCAACTTTTTTTAACGAACATGACCATGGAAAAGAAGAGAGCTAGAACTGCAGCAACTCCAACAATCAAGAATAGGCCCCAGAAACTGTCAAGATCCAAGCTGTTGGAAGAAATCGAGTTAGTCGAATCCAGGCAATTGGATTTCGATGGGAACCATGCGTTTTCGATTTCTGTCATTTTAGGCCCTTCAGTTACGTTAAGGATTGCTCGCGAAATATCTGGTACTAGCGGAGATCCTTTGGGGAAAATCTGTAAACCAAAAGCAAGACATGAGATATTTCAATCAAAGAACTAATGAATAACTCTAGTAATTGGAAATTTTGAGGGTTTTCTTTTTTGGGCTATGATTGAGAGGTTGAGGACTTACGAAGCCAAATCCAGCAGTTTTTAATGTCGGGATCATGGTATATTTATTGCAATATTGAGAAAGAACAAGTTTAATGTAGGGGATTTCATCAAATGCTGCTGCAATCCCGCCCTTTGCACTTCCCTTGGAAAGAAGTGCATCGCATTCTTCAGCAGAATGATAACATATAAGTCTCGAATCATCGAACTTCATTTGCTTTAGCATTCCATAAACGAAAGAGCCATGCACGTAACCCACTTTTTCTCCACTCTTTAGAAGCTGATCAATATCAGCCATAGTTGGTTGAAGATTTTGCACCACCAAAAGAGAGCTCAAACTTGCCGTATAACTTTGCGTTAGTATAAGTACCACAAAAAACCACACGATCACAACAAATCTGGTTAGGTTGCTAAATACTCTCTCCCCTGCAATCCAAATTAAGAGAAAGCATCTAAATTTTTTAAGAACGATATGGAAATTGTAATGTTCAATTGATTTATTAAAGAAAAGGGTGATTACTTTGTGCAAAGACCATGAAAACGAAAACCAGAAGCTCGTGCCAACTTGATGCGCAGCTGGACCCCCGAATTCTTCATTAATCTGGTGTTCGAGAATCCACACGACCAGTGCTATAAACACAAAGAAGCATCCAGTCGTTAACCAAAGGTCCCAAGTGAGTGGCTTCAAGAAAACCCAAGCATTCTTGTTCTTGCTGTCCTTGTATGGCACAAGCATTGCAAGCCCCGATTCGGTGTATGGTAAGGTGAAGTCTACATATAATGATCTGTTCGCAATGATTGTTGTATCACCCACCACTGCATCATAATTCTATTCCAACAAAAGGAAGGGGAATGTTTTCTTTGTCAACCACATGATAGCATCATAAGTTTCAACATGTATTCCAACGAAATTAAAGACTTGCTTACCTTATAAAATACTTGATCGATCATGTCATTGTAAGAACTTCCAGCATTCCTTCCATCAGTGAAGGCAAATGGAATAAGGTCATAAGCCACAGCATAAGGTAACTTTTCAATGACGGCTTGAAAGATGTCGATACAATATCCGGTGACTTGGAATGTATTTGTGCTAGGATCTTGAGTCACTTTCACGAATTGAAGAAATCTGCGCTTCACGGGGACTAATATTTTCAGCCTCTTCCCATTTGTGGGAATCTCCCATCCCTTAGGAACAGAGGTTGAATCTCCTGGCCATATTATTGATCCGATATTAGTGGAATATTTGGTTGTGCTGAATGAATACAAATCTCTTACCAGCCCATTTTCTAGCGTCCAAAACCCAATCCCTCTTGCTGCATTTCCATTGATATTAACGATTTGGAACACCGTCGACTCTAGCTGCCCATCGACGAGTCTAAAATTTCCAGTGAGGCCTGCGAATGTCATATTGGCTAGTTCTTGGAGAAGTTTCTGACCATTTTGAGAGACCCCAAACTTGTCGAGATCTGTTGTATCTGTCGAAGCATTCAACATCTGGTAGGTAAAATTCGTCGCACCCATTTCCTCAACGGCCATTGCCAAAGCCCAAGCAGCGTCATAAGCCCGGTATCCGAAAATGTTCAATGTAGGATTATGGACGGAAGGATTCTCTTGTTGGAATTTCATCCTCCATCGGACCATGAAGTCGTCTAGGTTTGGTGTATCCGGGATATAAGTCTTGATGCCCAGTACTCCTTGCATCGAACTAGCGACAACAGATGAATCCACAGAACTCAGTAGGTCGGTGATTCCATTAGTCAAGATCCACACATAACCTTCTCTCATCATCCCCACCTCTTTTGCTTTGGCAAATAGCCGAGAACCGAGAATAGGTGTCACGTGCGCGATGAACACCCTCGTTTGCATCGTCATTAACTTGTAGAGTTCCTGCAGGATTTGATCGTCCGTGGCTGAAGGAGAAATGGGGCTCCTATAGGGTACTCGCGTGTTGACTTCTTCCAAAGCTATGGTAAGAGAAGGTATAATACCTGCTCCGAACTCGTTGTCCACATATATGAGGACCGCTTCTTTCCAGCCAAAAGCTTGAATGACAGCGCTTATGGCATTCACTTGGGACGAGTCAATTTGCGCGGCTCGAAGGAAGTATGGACTCCGAAGAGAACTAAGGGGAGGACTAGTGGCAGAAAAAGAGACGATGGGCACATGAGATTTGTCTGCGAGGTGAATGAGGAAGTCTGCTTGCGCTGAACCTTGAGGGCCTATTATAGCTTGGACTTGCTTATTCTTTATCAGATCGAGTGCTGCACGGATGAACCAGAAAATACGGTGAAACAATAATGATAAGTCAGATAATAATATAAATTCTTAGTGGAAAAGGCATAGTATTGATCAGAACTCAATTAAAACTTGATGCAATATCATAAAAAATAGAAATTTTAAGAAAAAGGAAACGTAGGAAGTTGAAGTTGGGAAAGAACTCGTACTTGATATTATTTAAACAGTATGTGTTTACTAATAATTAAAACTTCTCCATTTTCTCCGTTTATTATAGTGATATTGACCCATGTTAATAAAATGTTTATGAAGTTGAATGTATCACTGGAGCTTTTTTCATTATGACTAGACTCCTAATTCAACATGTCCTTGAGATGATAAAATGTAAATTCCTCCAACATGGGTAAGGGAAACCTCTTATTTTCAAGTATATATGAAATTATACTCATGAAACATAGTCGAACCTTCCCATTTGGATCTAACGTAATTTCAGACATGAACAGTTGTATGCAAATGCAAAATTTATTAATGTCAAGAAAGCACACTTTAATTAAGTATTCATGAAATTATTTGTTCTACGTGGAGGGAATCGAGGCCGCGCCTCCATTTTTTACCAACTGAAACCAACCCATGAGGTTGTTGAAAGATTTAATTTATTAAGTGTAATACAGGCTTTCGGTTGTCGCCTTAGATGTCGTTTGGCATATGATATTGCAAACAAAGCAGAAACTAATTCTTTCGAAAGAAGCAATGTCAAGAACCAAATAGGGGGATAAAATCGCCCAGGACGATCAAGTTGATTCTTTTTCATCTTTAAGTTGACCTCTTTATCTCATGCCATTTGAAAATTCCACTCTAGAATCCAATTCCCAAGTCTATGGATTTTATGAGGATTGTGATGTATATGATATATGTCAAGCCTCTCAACATCCATATTAAACTCCTTTTGTTTATTGACAATTATTTGGTTGAACTTCAAACCTGAGTTGTTTTATTTGACCATCAAAACACCATTTCCCCAGAAATAATATCGGTAACTCAACTCGATACCAGAGAGTTATACATGGCTCAACTAAAATAGAAAATAGTATAATTATGTAGTGATATTTTCTATGTACATATTTTCCCAAAGATAAATTTTAAATTTTCTTTGTCAACCATCTCCGCAAAAATGATTATATTTCTAACTTGAAAAGCACAATAATGTTAGGCTCTTTTTCCGAAATTGTAGCTATATAGCATGTGTCTTTAGTGAGACGATTTCTAATAGGGTTCACTTATCATATACATGTAGACATAATTTTATAAATTTGTACTACACTTATGCGAGCAAGAGTCACAGGAGAGCTTTATACTCTTCAAGAATAGAGCAAGCAATAGTAGTCCAATATTTCCCCATCCAAGATCATAAACAAGAATCCTGTTCGCATGTCTTTATTGAGATGAAAATCTGTCTCCACAAATTTATGTACATATGTTTATTTTGGCACAATATGAGATGATAGAGAAGGTGGACTTTTCTCTGTTGAATCTTTAAGATCAACTTCATGTCATCTTTGATCCTATCATAAGATGATAGGGACTTCGTTTTCACGATGATAAAAAGCCCTTTTTATATATTGCAGTCATTAAATTTGAAAGGGGGAAAGAAAATTATAAACAAGGCAGCTAAGAGAGTGAGTACAGATTGGTGACAAACAGTTCGTGAGGATGAGGAAAAAGCTTGGTCTCTTTCTTTTTTGGTAAACTTAAGCTTAGTCATTCCTTCATGGAGCTTTGGAAATTGTTGCTTGAACAATCTTTGCGACGAGAATGCATATTGCTTTGAATTGAACACTCAAATGTCGTTGTGTCTTTGAAAACTTAGCTGGGGATTCTTTTCACTTTTCAAATATATTGAAGCTGAAATTTTCATACGATTGCCAAATAAGTCGTTGAGAACAATAATTGGTTTTTTCTTGCATCACACAAACAGATGCATAAAATAGTATATGCTCTTCCGCAATATGTGTATTAACCCAAGACCAAACCCCATCGAAGTTCCAGCAGAGAATTAGCCCCATAAAATTCGGTAAAAAGAAAAGACTAACCAAAACAATCTTCAACACGATCAACAGAAGTACAAAAATGCTAACCCAAAAGCTGGTGCCATCGTATATTTCTGGTCAAGCATCGTGACCGGTCAGTATGTTAGAGAGAGAGAGAGAGAGAGAGAGAGAGAGAGAGAGAACCTGCAGCGGCGGCCGCAAGCTCATCTCGCTTGGAGTCTCTAACGTTGAGGACGAGCCTAGTCTTGAAGGAAGGGTTCGAACTATAAAAATCAGACAGAGACATGTTAATGCAGGTCAATCCCATCTGACCCACCTGCGTCTCCAGATCAAGGATCACCCCAACGTTCACCGCGATCGTTGTTGGATTATTGTTGTTGCTGCCCTGCGCCACTGCTGGGTGAGTGCCATTGCTCAAGGTGACGACAATCGGGAAAAGGGAGAAAGCCAAAAATAGGAGCTTTTCAGCCTCGAACGAGATTCTTGGAGGAATCATTGAAAAGGGTTTTGCGAAAAGGCAAATGTGTGCGTGTGATAGGGAGAAAAGGAGGGGGGGGGGGGGGGGGGGGGGGGGGGATGGTTGGACGATATTATAATGACTACGATGTATTTATACTGGAGAAGAGCTTTGAAAAGAGCTTTGAAAAGTAGGACAAAGCATGGAAAGCTTCTATTCAAGGATTGCTGGGCATGGACGTGACCTCCAGCAGTACTAATAGTTCATGGTTTTTTCTAACTTCTTTCATACTCCTATTGTCTTTCGTAGAAAGTTCATATAGCCTTGTCTATTCTTCAGTAAGCCCAAACATCTATCTCCTTCCTCTATTATGCGAAGAAGTCCAGATAGCTCTGTTTGAAAGGTTTCCATAGTTGGCTCCGGTCATCAGAAAAATTCAAAGAATTTTTCTCAAAAAATTCTTTCTCAAGCTCAAAATCTCTAGCTTTTAAAAAGGATATTCGAAAGTTTCATCTTTTCAATCAATTTGTTGGCTACCCTATCTGTGAGGCTCACAAGCAATTTCTCGATGATTGACATGAGGAATACTCTGAGATGACTTGTCGTTCATCCTTTTTAATTATTCAAACATGGTCTTTTGCCATATTGCACCGTTTCGAACATGATAATGAAGTCTCTAGACCAAACCGCTTTAATAATAATTGCATTTTTGACCATGTCGCATTGCCTTCTCTAGCTCTGTCAATCCTCCTTCAAAATTTTCCCATCATCATAATACTGTCTCTCATAATTTATACTTCAATAGGGGGATGGTTGGACGATATTATAATGACTACGATGTATTTATACTGGAGAAGAGCTTTGAAAAGAGCTTTGAAAAAGTAGGACAAAGCATGGAAAGCTTCTATTCAAGGATTGCTGGGCATGGACGTGACCTCCAGCAGTACTAATAGTTCATGGTTTTTTCTAACTTCTTTCATACTCCTATTGTCTTTCGTAGAAAGTTCATATAGCCTTGTCTATTCTTCAGTAAGCCCAAACATCTATCTCCTTCCTCTATTATGCGGAGAAGTCCAGATAGCTCTGTTTGAAAGGTTTCCATAGTTGGCTCCGGTCATCAGAAAAATTCAAAGAATTTTTTGAGAAAAATTCTTTCTCAAGCTCAAAATCCTCTAGCTTTTAAAAAGGATATTCGAAAGTTTCATCTTTTCAATCAATTTGTTGGCTACCCTATCTGTGAGGCTCACAAGCAATTTCTCGATGATTGACATGAGGAATACTCTGAGATGACTTGTCGTTCATCCTTTTTAATTATTCAAACATGGTCTTTTGCCATATTGCACCGTTTCGAACATGATAATGAAGTCCCTAGACCAAACCGCTTTAATAATAATTGCATTTTTGACCATGTCGCATTGCCTTCTCTAGCTCTGTCAATCCTCCTTCAAAATTTTCCCATCATCATAATACTGTCTCTCATAATTTATACTTCAATAGGGGGATGGTTGGACGATATTATAATGACTACGATGTATTTATACTTGAGAAGAGCTTTGAAAAGAGCTTTGAAAAAGTAGGACAAAGCATGGAAAGCTTCTATTCAAGGATTGCTGGGCATGGACGTGACCTCCAGCAGTACTAATAGTTCATGGTTTTTTCTAACTTCTTTCATACTCCTATTGTCTTTCGTAGAAAGTTCATATAGCCTTGTCTATTCTTCAGTAAGCCCAAACATCTATCTCCTTCCTCTATTATGCGGAGAAGTCCAGATAGCTCTGTTTGAAAGGTTTCCATAGTTGGCTCCGGTCATCAGAAAAATTCAAAGAATTTTTTGAGAAAAATTCTTTCTCAAGCTCAAAATCCTCTAGCTTTTAAAAAGGATATTCGAAAGTTTCATCTTTTCAATCAATTTGTTGGCTACCCTATCTGTGAGGCTCACAAGCAATTTCTCGATGATTGACATGAGGAATACTCTGAGATGACTTGTCGTTCATCCTTTTTAATTATTCAAACATGGTCTTTTGCCATATTGCACCGTTTCGAACATGATAATGAAGTCTCTAGACCAAACCGCTTTAATAATAATTGCATTTTTGACCATGTCGCATTGCCTTCTCTAGCTCTGTCAATCCTCCTTCAAAATTTTCCCATCATCATAATACTGTCTCTCATAATTTATACTTCAATAGGGGGATGGTTGGACGATATTATAATGACTACGATGTATTTATACTGGAGAAGAGCTTTGAAAAGAGCTTTGAAAAAGTAGGACAAAGCATGGAAAGCTTCTATTCAAGGATTGCTGGGCATGGACGTGACCTCCAGCAGTACTAATAGTTCATGGTTTTTTCTAACTTCTTTCATACTCCTATTGTCTTTCGTAGAAAGTTCATATAGCCTTGTCTATTCTTCAGTAAGCCCAAACATCTATCTCCTTCCTCTATTATGCGGAGAAGTCCAGATAGCTCTGTTTGAAAGGTTTCCATAGTTGGCTCCGGTCATCAGAAAAATTCAAAGAATTTTTTGAGAAAAATTCTTTCTCAAGCTCAAAATCCTCTAGCTTTTAAAAAGGATATTCGAAAGTTTCATCTTTTCAATCAATTTGTTGGCTACCCTATCTGTGAGGCTCACAAGCAATTTCTCGATGATTGACATGAGGAATACTCTGAGATGACTTGTCGTTCATCCTTTTTAATTATTCAAACATGGTCTTTTGCCATATTGCACCGTTTCGAACATGATAATGAAGTCTCTAGACCAAACCGCTTTAATAATAATTGCATTTTTGACCATGTCGCATTGCCTTCTCTAGCTCTGTCAATCCTCCTTCAAAATTTTCCCATCATCATAATACTGTCTCTCATAATTTATACTTCAATAGGGGGATGGTTGGACGATATTATAATGACTACGATGTATTTATACTGGAGAAGAGCTTTGAAAAGAGCTTTGAAAAAGTAGGACAAAGCATGGAAAGCTTCTATTCAAGGATTGCTGGGCATGGACGTGACCTCCAGCAGTACTAATAGTTCATGGTTTTTTCTAACTTCTTTCATACTCCTATTGTCTTTCGTAGAAAGTTCATATAGCCTTGTCTATTCTTCAGTAAGCCCAAACATCTATCTCCTTCCTCTATTATGCGGAGAAGTCCAGATAGCTCTGTTTGAAAGGCTTCCATAGTTGGCTCCGGTCATCAGAAAAATTCAAAGAATTTTTTGAGAAAAATTCTTTCTCAAGCTCAAAATCCTCTAGCTTTTAAAAAGGATATTCGAAAGTTTCATCTTTTCAATCAATTTGTTGGCTACCCTATCTGTGAGGCTCACAAGCAATTTCTCGATGATTGACATGAGGAATACTCTGAGATGACTTGTCGTTCATCCTTTTTAATTATTCAAACATGGTCTTTTGCCATATTGCACCGTTTCGAACATGATAATGAAGTCTCTAGACCAAACCGCTTTAATAATAATTGCATTTTTGACCATGTCGCATTGCCTTCTCTAGCTCTGTCAATCCTCCTTCAAAATTTTCCCATCATCATAATACTGTCTCTCATAATTTATACTTCAATAGGGGGATGGTTGGACGATATTATAATGACTACGATGTATTTATACTGGAGAAGAGCTTTGAAAAGAGCTTTGAAAAAGTAGGACAAAGCATGGAAAGCTTCTATTCAAGGATTGCTGGGCATGGACGTGACCTCCAGCAGTACTAATAGTTCATGGTTTTTTCTAACTTCTGTCATACTCCTATTGTCTTTCGTAGAAAGTTCATATAGCCTTGTCTATTCTTCAGTAAGCCCAAACATCTATCTCCTTCCTCTATTATGCGGAGAAGTCCAGATAGCTCTGTTTGAAAGGTTTCCATAGTTGGCTCCGGTCATCAGAAAAATTCAAAGAATTTTTTGAGAAAAATTCTTTCTCAAGCTCAAAATCCTCTAGCTTTTAAAAAGGATATTCGAAAGTTTCATCTTTTCAATCAATTTGTTGGCTACCCTATCTGTGAGGCTCACAAGCAATTTCTCGATGATTGACATGAGGAATACTCTGAGATGACTTGTCGTTCATCCTTTTTAATTATTCAAACATGGTCTTTTGCCATATTGCACCGTTTCGAACATGATAATGAAGTCTCTAGACCAAACCGCTTTAATAATAATTGCATTTTTGACCATGTCGCATTGCCTTCTCTAGCTCTGTCAATCCTCCTTCAAAATTTTCCCATCATCATAATACTGTCTCTCATAATTTATACTTCAATAGGGGGATGGTTGGACGATATTATAATGACTACGATGTATTTATACTGGAGAAGAGCTTTGAAAAGAGCTTTGAAAAAGTAGGACAAAGCATGGAAAGCTTCTATTCAAGGATTGCTGGGCATGGACGTGACCTCCAGCAGTACTAATAGTTCATGGTTTTTTCTAACTTCTTTCATACTCCTATTGTCTTTCGTAGAAAGTTCATATAGCCTTGTCTATTCTTCAGTAAGCCCAAACATCTATCTCCTTCCTCTATTATGCGGAGAAGTCCAGATAGCTCTGTTTGAAAGGCTTCCATAGTTGGCTCCGGTCATCAGAAAAATTCAAAGAATTTTTTGAGAAAAATTCTTTCTCAAGCTCAAAATCCTCTAGCTTTTAAAAAGGATATTCGAAAGTTTCATCTTTTCAATCAATTTGTTGGCTACCCTATCTGTGAGGCTCACAAGCAATTTCTCGAGGATTGACATGAGGAATACTCTGAGATGACTTGTCGTTCATCCTTTTTAATTATTCAAACATGGTCTTTTGCCATATTGCACCGTTTCGAACATGATAATGAAGTCTCTAGACCAAACCGCTTTAATAATAATTGCATTTTTGACCATGTCGCATTGCCTTCTCTAGCTCTGTCAATCCTCCTTCAAAATTTTCCCATCATCATAATACTGTCTCTCATAATTTATACTTCAATAGGGGGATGGTTGGACGATATTATAATGACTACGATGTATTTATACTGGAGAAGAGCTTTGAAAAGAGCTTTGAAAAAGTAGGACAAAGCATGGAAAGCTTCTATTCAAGGATTGCTGGGCATGGACGTGACCTCCAGCAGTACTAATAGTTCATGGTTTTTTCTAACTTCTTTCATACTCCTATTGTCTTTCGTAGAAAGTTCATATAGCCTTGTCTATTCTTCAGTAAGCCCAAACATCTATCTCCTTCCTCTATTATGCGGAGAAGTCCAGATAGCTCTGTTTGAAAGGTTTCCATAGTTGGCTCCGGTCATCAGAAAAATTCAAAGAATTTTTTGAGAAAAATTCTTTCTCAAGCTCAAAATCCTCTAGCTTTTAAAAAGGATATTCGAAAGTTTCATCTTTTCAATCAATTTGTTGGCTACCCTATCTGTGAGGCTCACAAGCAATTTCTCGATGATTGACATGAGGAATACTCTGAGATGACTTGTCGTTCATCCTTTTTAATTATTCAAACATGGTCTTTTGCCATATTGCACCGTTTCGAACATGATAATGAAGTCTCTAGACCAAACCGCTTTAATAATAATTGCATTTTTGACCATGTCGCATTGCCTTCTCTAGCTCTGTCAATCCTCCTTCAAAATTTTCCCATCATCATAATACTGTCTCTCATAATTTATACTTCAATAGGGGGATGGTTGGACGATATTATAATGACTACGATGTATTTATACTGGAGAAGAGCTTTGAAAAGAGCTTTGAAAAAGTAGGACAAAGCATGGAAAGCTTCTATTCAAGGATTGCTGGGCATGGACGTGACCTCCAGCAGTACTAATAGTTCATGGTTTTTTCTAACTTCTTTCATACTCCTATTGTCTTTCGTAGAAAGTTCATATAGCCTTGTCTATTCTTCAGTAAGCCCAAACATCTATCTCCTTCCTCTATTATGCGGAGAAGTCCAGATAGCTCTGTTTGAAAGGTTTCCATAGTTGGCTCCGGTCATCAGAAAAATTCAAAGAATTTTTTGAGAAAAATTCTTTCTCAAGCTCAAAATCCTCTAGCTTTTAAAAAGGATATTCGAAAGTTTCATCTTTTCAATCAATTTGTTGGCTACCCTATCTGTGAGGCTCACAAGCAATTTCTCGATGATTGACATGAGGAATACTCTGAGATGACTTGTCGTTCATCCTTTTTAATTATTCAAACATGGTCTTTTGCCATATTGCACCGTTTCGAACATGATAATGAAGTCTCTAGACCAAACCGCTTTAATAATAATTGCATTTTTGACCATGTCGCATTGCCTTCTCTAGCTCTGTCAATCCTCCTTCAAAATTTTCCCATCATCATAATACTGTCTCTCATAATTTATACTTCAATAGGGGGATGGTTGGACGATATTATAATGACTACGATGTATTTATACTGGAGAAGAGCTTTGAAAAGTGCTTTGAAAAAGTAGGACAAAGCATGGAAAGCTTCTATTCAAGGATTGCTGGGCATGGACGTGACCTCCGGCAGTACTAATAGTTCATGGTTTTTTCTAACTTCTTTCATACTCCTATTGTCTTTCGTAGAAAGTTCATATAGCCTTGTCTATTCTTCAGTAAGCCCAAACATCTATCTCCTTCCTCTATTATGCGGAGAAGTCCAGATAGCTCTGTTTGAAAGGCTTCCATAGTTGGCTCCGGTCATCAGAAAAATTCAAAGAATTTTTTGAGAAAAATTCTTTCTCAAGCTCAAAATCCTCTAGCTTTTAAAAAGGATATTCGAAAGTTTCATCTTTTCAATCAATTTGTTGGCTACCCTATCTGTGAGGCTCACAAGCAATTTCTCGATGATTGACATGAGGAATACTCTGAGATGACTTGTCGTTCATCCTTTTTAATTATTCAAACATGGTCTTTTGCCATATTGCACCGTTTCGAACATGATAATGAAGTCTCTAGACCAAACCGCTTTAATAATAATTGCATTTTTGACCATGTCGCATTGCCTTCTCTAGCTCTGTCAATCCTCCTTCAAAATTTTCCCATCATCATAATACTGTCTCTCATAATTTATACTTCAATAGGGGGATGGTTGGACGATATTATAATGACTACGATGTATTTATACTGGAGAAGAGCTTTGAAAAGAGCTTTGAAAAAGTAGGACAAAGCATGGAAAGCTTCTATTCAAGGATTGCTGGGCATGGACGTGACCTCCAGCAGTACTAATAGTTCATGGTTTTTTCTAACTTCTTTCACACTCCTATTGTCTTTCGTAGAAAGTTCATATAGCCTTGTCTATTCTTCAGTAAGCCCAAACATCTATCTCCTTCCTCTATTATGCGGAGAAGTCCAGATAGCTCTGTTTGAAAGGTTTCCATAGTTGGCTCCGGTCATCAGAAAAATTCAAAGAATTTTTTGAGAAAAATTCTTTCTCAAGCTCAAAATCCTCTAGCTTTTAAAAAGGATATTCGAAAGTTTCATCTTTTCAATCAATTTGTTGGCTACCCTATCTGTGAGGCTCACAAGCAATTTCTCGATGATTGACATGAGGAATACTCTGAGATGACTTGTCGTTCATCCTTTTTAATTATTCAAACATGGTCTTTTGCCATATTGCACCGTTTCGAACATGATAATGAAGTCCCTAGACCAAACCGCTTTAATAATAATTGCATTTTTGACCATGTCGCATTGCCTTCTCTAGCTCTGTCAATCCTCCTTCAAAATTTTCCCATCATCATAATACTGTCTCTCATAATTTATACTTCAATAGGGGGATGGTTGGACGATATTATAATGACTACGATGTATTTATACTTGAGAAGAGCTTTGAAAAGAGCTTTGAAAAAGTAGGACAAAGCATGGAAAGCTTCTATTCAAGGATTGCTGGGCATGGACGTGACCTCCAGCAGTACTAATAGTTCATGGTTTTTTCTAACTTCTTTCATACTCCTATTGTCTTTCGTAGAAAGTTCATATAGCCTTGTCTATTCTTCAGTAAGCCCAAACATCTATCTCCTTCCTCTATTATGCGGAGAAGTCCAGATAGCTCTGTTTGAAAGGTTTCCATAGTTGGCTCCGGTCATCAGAAAAATTCAAAGAATTTTTTGAGAAAAATTCTTTCTCAAGCTCAAAATCCTCTAGCTTTTAAAAAGGATATTCGAAAGTTTCATCTTTTCAATCAATTTGTTGGCTACCCTATCTGTGAGGCTCACAAGCAATTTCTCGATGATTGACATGAGGAATACTCTGAGATGACTTGTCGTTCATCCTTTTTAATTATTCAAACATGGTCTTTTGCCATATTGCACCGTTTCGAACATGATAATGAAGTCTCTAGACCAAACCGCTTTAATAATAATTGCATTTTTGACCATGTCGCATTGCCTTCTCTAGCTCTGTCAATCCTCCTTCAAAATTTTCCCATCATCATAATACTGTCTCTCATAATTTATACTTCAATAGGGGGATGGTTGGACGATATTATAATGACTACGATGTATTTATACTGGAGAAGAGCTTTGAAAAGAGCTTTGAAAAAGTAGGACAAAGCATGGAAAGCTTCTATTCAAGGATTGCTGGGCATGGACGTGACCTCCAGCAGTACTAATAGTTCATGGTTTTTTCTAACTTCTTTCATACTCCTATTGTCTTTCGTAGAAAGTTCATATAGCCTTGTCTATTCTTCAGTAAGCCCAAACATCTATCTCCTTCCTCTATTATGCGGAGAAGTCCAGATAGCTCTGTTTGAAAGGTTTCCATAGTTGGCTCCGGTCATCAGAAAAATTCAAAGAATTTTTTGAGAAAAATTCTTTCTCAAGCTCAAAATCCTCTAGCTTTTAAAAAGGATATTCGAAAGTTTCATCTTTTCAATCAATTTGTTGGCTACCCTATCTGTGAGGCTCACAAGCAATTTCTCGATGATTGACATGAGGAATACTCTGAGATGACTTGTCGTTCATCCTTTTTAATTATTCAAACATGGTCTTTTGCCATATTGCACCGTTTCGAACATGATAATGAAGTCTCTAGACCAAACCGCTTTAATAATAATTGCATTTTTGACCATGTCGCATTGCCTTCTCTAGCTCTGTCAATCCTCCTTCAAAATTTTCCCATCATCATAATACTGTCTCTCATAATTTATACTTCAATAGGGGGATGGTTGGACGATATTATAATGACTACGATGTATTTATACTGGAGAAGAGCTTTGAAAAGAGCTTTGAAAAAGTAGGACAAAGCATGGAAAGCTTCTATTCAAGGATTGCTGGGCATGGACGTGACCTCCCGCAGTACTAATAGTTCATGGTTTTTTCTAACTTCTTTCATACTCCTATTGTCTTTCGTAGAAAGTTCATATAGCCTTGTCTATTCTTCAGTAAGCCCAAACATCTATCTCCTTCCTCTATTATGCGGAGAAGTCCAGATAGCTCTGTTTGAAAGGCTTCCATAGTTGGCTCCGGTCATCAGAAAAATTCAAAGAATTTTTTGAGAAAAATTCTTTCTCAAGCTCAAAATCCTCTAGCTTTTAAAAAGGATATTCGAAAGTTTCATCTTTTCAATCAATTTGTTGGCTACCCTATCTGTGAGGCTCACAAGCAATTTCTCGATGATTGACATGAGGAATACTCTGAGATGACTTGTCGTTCATCCTTTTTAATTATTCAAACATGGTCTTTTGCCATATTGCACCGTTTCGAACATGATAATGAAGTCTCTAGACCAAACCGCTTTAATAATAATTGCATTTTTGACCATGTCGCATTGCCTTCTCTAGCTCTGTCAATCCTCCTTCAAAATTTTCCCATCATCATAATACTGTCTCTCATAATTTATACTTCAATAGGGGGATGGTTGGACGATATTATAATGACTACGATGTATTTATACTGGAGAAGAGCTTTGAAAAGAGCTTTGAAAAAGTAGGACAAAGCATGGAAAGCTTCTATTCAAGGATTGCTGGGCATGGACGTGACCTCCAGCAGTACTAATAGTTCATGGTTTTTTCTAACTTCTGTCATACTCCTATTGTCTTTCGTAGAAAGTTCATATAGCCTTGTCTATTCTTCAGTAAGCCCAAACATCTATCTCCTTCCTCTATTATGCGGAGAAGTCCAGATAGCTCTGTTTGAAAGGTTTCCATAGTTGGCTCCGGTCATCAGAAAAATTCAAAGAATTTTTTGAGAAAAATTCTTTCTCAAGCTCAAAATCCTCTAGCTTTTAAAAAGGATATTCGAAAGTTTCATCTTTTCAATCAATTTGTTGGCTACCCTATCTGTGAGGCTCACAAGCAATTTCTCGATGATTGACATGAGGAATACTCTGAGATGACTTGTCGTTCATCCTTTTTAATTATTCAAACATGGTCTTTTGCCATATTGCACCGTTTCGAACATGATAATGAAGTCTCTAGACCAAACCGCTTTAATAATAATTGCATTTTTGACCATGTCGCATTGCCTTCTCTAGCTCTGTCAATCCTCCTTCAAAATTTTCCCATCATCATAATACTGTCTCTCATAATTTATACTTCAATAGGGGGATGGTTGGACGATATTATAATGACTACGATGTATTTATACTGGAGAAGAGCTTTGAAAAGAGCTTTGAAAAAGTAGGACAAAGCATGGAAAGCTTCTATTCAAGGATTGCTGGGCATGGACGTGACCTCCAGCAGTACTAATAGTTCATGGTTTTTTCTAACTTCTTTCATACTCCTATTGTCTTTCGTAGAAAGTTCATATAGCCTTGTCTATTCTTCAGTAAGCCCAAACATCTATCTCCTTCCTCTATTATGCGGAGA
Source organism: Eucalyptus grandis x Eucalyptus urophylla (assembly GCA_028830015.1). Lineage (NCBI taxonomy): Eukaryota > Viridiplantae > Streptophyta > Magnoliopsida > Myrtales > Myrtaceae > Eucalyptus > Eucalyptus grandis x Eucalyptus urophylla. Next base: position 24,581,043 of record CM054189.1, on the reverse strand, counting down.
AGTCCAGATAGCTCTGTTTGAAAGGCTTCCATAGTTGGCTCCGGTCATCAGAAAAATTCAAAGAATTTTTTGAGAAAAATTCTTTCTCAAGCTCAAAATCCTCTAGCTTTTAAAAAGGATATTCGAAAGTTTCATCTTTTCAATCAATTTGTTGGCTACCCTATCTGTGAGGCTCACAAGCAATTTCTCGATGATTGACATGAGGAATACTCTGAGATGACTTGTCGTTCATCCTTTTTAATTATTCAAACATGGTCTTTTGCCATATTGCACCGTTTCGAACATGATAATGAAGTCTCTAGACCAAACCGCTTTAATAATAATTGCATTTTTGACCATGTCGCATTGCCTTCTCTAGCTCTGTCAATCCTCCTTCAAAATTTTCCCATCATCATAATACTGTCTCTCATAATTTATACTTCAATAGGGGGATGGTTGGACGATATTATAATGACTACGATGTATTTATACTGGAGAAGAGCTTTGAAAAGAGCTTTGAAAAAGTAGGACAAAGCATGGAAAGCTTCTATTCAAGGATTGCTGGGCATGGACGTGACCTCCAGCAGTACTAATAGTTCATGGTTTTTTCTAACTTCTTTCATACTCCTATTGTCTTTCGTAGAAAGTTCATATAGCCTTGTCTATTCTTCAGTAAGCCCAAACATCTATCTCCTTCCTCTATTATGCGGAGAAGTCCAGATAGCTCTGTTTGAAAGGTTTCCATAGTTGGCTCCGGTCATCAGAAAAATTCAAAGAATTTTTTGAGAAAAATTCTTTCTCAAGCTCAAAATCCTCTAGCTTTTAAAAAGGATATTCGAAAGTTTCATCTTTTCAATCAATTTGTTGGCTACCCTATCTGTGAGGCTCACAAGCAATTTCTCGATGATTGACATGAGGAATACTCTGAGATGACTTGTCGTTCATCCTTTTTAATTATTCAAACATGGTCTTTTGCCATATTGCACCGTTTCGAACATGATAATGAAGTCTCTAGACCAAACCGCTTTAATAATAATTGCATTTTTGACCATGTCGCATTGCCTTCTCTAGCTCTGTCAATCCTCCTTCAAAATTTTCCCATCATCATAATACTGTCTCTCATAATTTATACTTCAATAGGGGGATGGTTGGACGATATTATAATGACTACGATGTATTTATACTGGAGAAGAGCTTTGAAAAGAGCTTTGAAAAAGTAGGACAAAGCATGGAAAGCTTCTATTCAAGGATTGCTGGGCATGGACGTGACCTCCAGCAGTACTAATAGTTCATGGTTTTTTCTAACTTCTTTCATACTCCTATTGTCTTTCGTAGAAAGTTCATATAGCCTTGTCTATTCTTCAGTAAGCCCAAACATCTATCTCCTTCCTCTATTATGCGGAGAAGTCCAGATAGCTCTGTTTGAAAGGTTTCCATAGTTGGCTCCGGTCATCAGAAAAATTCAAAGAATTTTTTGAGAAAAATTCTTTCTCAAGCTCAAAATCCTCTAGCTTTTAAAAAGGATATTCGAAAGTTTCATCATTTCAATCAATTTGTTGGCTACCCTATCTGTGAGGCTCACAAGCAATTTCTCGATGATTGACATGAGGAATACTCTGAGATGACTTGTCGTTCATCCTTTTTAATTATTCAAACATGGTCTTTTGCCATATTGCACCGTTTCGAACATGATAATGAAGTCTCTAGACCAAACCGCTTTAATAATAATTGCATTTTTGACCATGTCGCATTGCCTTCTCTAGCTCTGTCAATCCTCCTTCAAAATTTTCCCATCATCATAATACTGTCTCTCATAATTTATACTTCAATAGGGGGATGGTTGGACGATATTATAATGACTACGATGTATTTATACTGGAGAAGAGCTTTGAAAAGAGCTTTGAAAAAGTAGGACAAAGCATGGAAAGCTTCTATTCAAGGATTGCTGGGCATGGACGTGACCTCCAGCAGTACTAATAGTTCATGGTTTTTTCTAACTTCTTTCACACTCCTATTGTCTTTCGTAGAAAGTTCATATAGCCTTGTCTATTCTTCAGTAAGCCCAAACATCTATCTCCTTCCTCTATTATGCGGAGAAGTCCAGATAGCTCTGTTTGAAAGGTTTCCATAGTTGGCTCCGGTCATCAGAAAAATTCAAAGAATTTTTTGAGAAAAATTCTTTCTCAAGCTCAAAATCCTCTAGCTTTTAAAAAGGATATTCGAAAGTTTCATCTTTTCAATCAATTTGTTGGCTACCCTATCTGTGAGGCTCACAAGCAATTTCTCGATGATTGACATGAGGAATACTCTGAGATGACTTGTCGTTCATCCTTTTTAATTATTCAAACATGGTCTTTTGCCATATTGCACCGTTTCGAACATGATAATGAAGTCCCTAGACCAAACCGCTTTAATAATAATTGCATTTTTGACCATGTCGCATTGCCTTCTCTAGCTCTGTCAATCCTCCTTCAAAATTTTCCCATCATCATAATACTGTCTCTCATAATTTATACTTCAATAGGGGGATGGTTGGACGATATTATAATGACTACGATGTATTTATACTTGAGAAGAGCTTTGAAAAGAGCTTTGAAAAAGTAGGACAAAGCATGGAAAGCTTCTATTCAAGGATTGCTGGGCATGGACGTGACCTCCAGCAGTACTAATAGTTCATGGTTTTTTCTAACTTCTTTCATACTCCTATTGTCTTTCGTAGAAAGTTCATATAGCCTTGTCTATTCTTCAGTAAGCCCAAACATCTATCTCCTTCCTCTATTATGCGGAGAAGTCCAGATAGCTCTGTTTGAAAGGTTTCCATAGTTGGCTCCGGTCATCAGAAAAATTCAAAGAATTTTTTGAGAAAAATTCTTTCTCAAGCTCAAAATCCTCTAGCTTTTAAAAAGGATATTCGAAAGTTTCATATTTTCAATCAATTTGTTGGCTACCCTATCTGTGAGGCTCACAAGCAATTTCTCGATGATTGACATGAGGAATACTCTGAGATGACTTGTCGTTCATCCTTTTTAATTATTCAAACATGGTCTTTTGCCATATTGCACCGTTTCGAACATGATAATGAAGTCTCTAGACCAAACCGCTTTAATAATAATTGCATTTTTGACCATGTCGCATTGCCTTCTCTAGCTCTGTCAATCCTCCTTCAAAATTTTCCCATCATCATAATACTGTCTCTCATAATTTATACTTCAATAGGGGGATGGTTGGACGATATTATAATGACTACGATGTATTTATACTGGAGAAGAGCTTTGAAAAGAGCTTTGAAAAAGTAGGACAAAGCATGGAAAGCTTCTATTCAAGGATTGCTGGGCATGGACGTGACCTCCAGCAGTACTAATAGTTCATGGTTTTTTCTAACTTCTTTCATACTCCTATTGTCTTTCGTAGAAAGTTCATATAGCCTTGTCTATTCTTCAGTAAGCCCAAACATCTATCTCCTTCCTCTATTATGCGGAGAAGTCCAGATAGCTCTGTTTGAAAGGTTTCCATAGTTGGCTCCGGTCATCAGAAAAATTCAAAGAATTTTTTGAGAAAAATTCTTTCTCAAGCTCAAAATCCTCTAGCTTTTAAAAAGGATATTCGAAAGTTTCATCTTTTCAATCAATTTGTTGGCTACCCTATCTGTGAGGCTCACAAGCAATTTCTCGATGATTGACATGAGGAATACTCTGAGATGACTTGTCGTTCATCCTTTTTAATTATTCAAACATGGTCTTTTGCCATATTGCACCGTTTCGAACATGATAATGAAGTCTCTAGACCAAACCGCTTTAATAATAATTGCATTTTTGACCATGTCGCATTGCCTTCTCTAGCTCTGTCAATCCTCCTTCAAAATTTTCCCATCATCATAATACTGTCTCTCATAATTTATACTTCAATAGGGGGATGGTTGGACGATATTATAATGACTACGATGTATTTATACTGGAGAAGAGCTTTGAAAAGAGCTTTGAAAAAGTAGGACAAAGCATGGAAAGCTTCTATTCAAGGATTGCTGGGCATGGACGTGACCTCCAGCAGTACTAATAGTTCATGGTTTTTTCTAACTTCTTTCATACTCCTATTGTCTTTCGTAGAAAGTTCATATAGCCTTGTCTATTCTTCAGTAAGCCCAAACATCTATCTCCTTCCTCTATTATGCGGAGAAGTCCAGATAGCTCTGTTTGAAAGGTTTCCATAGTTGGCTCCGGTCATCAGAAAAATTCAAAGAATTTTTTGAGAAAAATTCTTTCTCAAGCTCAAAATCCTCTAGCTTTTAAAAAGGATATTCGAAAGTTTCATATTTTCAATCAATTTGTTGGCTACCCTATATGTGAGGCTCACAAGCAATTTCTCGATGATTGACATGAGGAATACTCTGAGATGGCTTGTCGTTTATCCTTTTTAATTATTCAAACATGGTCTTTTGCCATATTGCACCGTTTCGAACATGATAATGAAGTCTCTAGACCAAACCGCTTTAATAATAATTGCATTTTTGACCATGTCGCATTGCCTTCTCTAGCTCTGTCAATCCTCCTTCAAAATTTTCCCATCATCATAATACTGTCTCTCATAATTTATACTTCAATAGGGGGATGGTTGGACGATATTATAATGACTACGATGTATTTATACTGGAGAAGAGCTTTGAAAAGAGCTTTGAAAAAGTAGGACAAAGCATGGAAAGCTTCTATTCAAGGATTGCTGGGCATGGACGTGACCTCCAGCAGTACTAATAGTTCATGGTTTTTTCTAACTTCTTTCATACTCCTATTGTCTTTCGTAGAAAGTTCATATAGCCTTGTCTATTCTTCAGTAAGCCCAAACATCTATCTCCTTCCTCTATTATGCGGAGAAGTCCAGATAGCTCTGTTTGAAAGGTTTCCATAGTTGACTCCGGTCATCAGAAAAATTCAAAGAATTTTTCTCAAAAAATTCTTTCTCAAGCTCAAAATCTCTAGCTTTTAAAAAGGATATTCGAAAGTTTCATCTTTTCAATCAATTTGTTGGCTACCCTATCTGTGAGGCTCACAAGCAATTTCTCGATGATTGACATGAGGAATACTCTGAGATGGCTTGTCGTTCATCCTTTTTAATTGTTCAAACATGGTCTTTTGCCATATTGCACCGTTTCGAACATGATAATGAAGTCTCTAGATCAAACCGCTTTAATAATAATTGCATTTTTGACCATGTCGCATTGCCTTCTCTAGCTCTGTCAATCCTCCTCCAAATTTTTCCCATCATCATAATACTGTCTCTCAGAATTTATACTTCACTAGCTTCACCTTTCTATGCTCCAGGATGTCCATACAATATAAAACATTATCTATCTCTTCAGGCCAATCCATAACTCCTCAACAGAACCTTCAAAATAATCGACTTTTACTTTGCACTCGAATTCATCAGGCCCTTTACACCTCATATAAATTTGATTTTCATGATAACTCTGCCCCACCAACAATCCTGTCGGTCATAGTCTTCAGGACCTCTATAGCAATCAAAGACATCGTAGCCATTGCGGTCCCCACAACCTCCACAAACTTAGTAGTGGTCGTAATCACCATGAAAATTTCTCCTACCCCCATTCTAATAGAGTTTACTAGGGTAGACTGGACAGCAATTGTTTCGAACCTCCAAAAAGCCATGCACAAGTTCCTTGTCCCCTAATCATCGTCAAGCAAGACAATTGCTTGAACATGGCTCTCCAGCAGTCATGCCGACTCTAATACCGACTGACACAACATACTTATAGTTAAACATGGAATATAACGATCGGCAAACACGCACTTAGTTGCACGCACTCACCGGTCCAACTATAGAGAGATATTCTCTTTTTTTTTTGTATTCAATAAAATATGATGAAATATGCCTAATACACGACCTAGAAATCCCAAATATAAGCTTAAGCAGTAAAGAATTCGGAAAAAAAAAAAAAGAGCCTAAAATAATGTGGAGATATGACACAAAATAGAAAAGTGCTCTGAGACATGCCTTAACCATTAATTTTGAAGGCCGAAACGATTGCAAAATGTGTACTCAATTTGATACAGGTACAGTGCTCAGAACAAGCTTTTCAGATTGGGATTATGGGACTCGTAACTCTTTCTAGATCAAAGGTTATGATCGTTTTCTCACACATTATGCGGATTGTTGTCCTAAACCCGTTTGCCGAACGATCCAAAAAGCCATTGGCAGTCGCATTAATTTTGTTAGTTTTGTTTCTAAATTATTGTACTGGGAAAAAGATCTCTTTTACCTTCCTTCCCCGCTTTCCAACCCCACTGATGATTTCGTCCAATGAGACTTGCTGAAAGTATAGTTAGATGTTGCCATAAAATAAGCATATGACCCAAAGTTTTGTCGCCAATTATAAACCACCTAAACTTAATAAACTTCCATGATATATAGGCGAAAATGCAGGGAAATTGCTAACTAAAGTCATCAGTTTAAGTCCAGTTTGGGTTTTGAATTTCTTGTCGAAGTACAGGAAAGCAGGCGACCAGTTAAAAGATGAGTTCATTACTTGCATCCTCTCTTTCGAATAAGAAAATTCTAGGAAAGAGAGTGCTTAATTTCGGGAAGAAAATATCAGACAATTTGCCTGATTGCATATTGGATTTTGACACCATCAAGAAATCAATACATTGAAACGATCTCATTGTGTAGGTTATGCATAGTTCGTGGAGCTTAGTTCACTTGAATAAAGAATATCGTGGAAGAAAAGGAGGAATTAGGGGATGATGTGGCTATTTCTAGACTTGGTGAACAAAGAAAAATAGAACACAGGGAAAATTATCCAAAAAGTAACCTATTGCACTTTTTTCAATTCAGTCATAAACCTTTCAATGTTACCAATTTAGTCATAAACATTTTCACTTCTTGTCAATTAAGTCAATCCAACCAATTTTTGCCAGAATTTGCTAACATGGACGACTAGCACTAACGTGACATGTTTTTAATAATATTTTAATGATATTTTAATAATTTTTTGAATTTTGTTAAGTTTTTTCTTCTTATTTTTTACATTTCATTTTTTCTTTTTTGAGGTTTAGAGTTTGGCCAATGAGGGTGGTCGGCCGACCCTCACCAACCATAGGCGAGGGTTGCCAACCCTCGCTAGCCACAAGTGAGGGCCAGTTGACCCTCACCAATCCTAGGCGAGGGCCACGACGCCCTCGCCAGATCTGGCTAGGTAAGAGCCCCAGGCGAGGGCCCTTGCCTGGGGCCAATGAGGGTCGTCGAGCCCTCGCCTGGCATCATGGCCTTTGCCTAGCACTAGAGAGGGGCTTGATGCCCTTGACTGTGGCCAACAAGGGTCGTTGGCCCTCACTATGGCCGGCAAGGGTCAGCTAGCAACCTTAGCCCACCCTAGCTAAAAAAAAAAAAGTAAAAAAAAAGGGGAAAAAACATAAAAAAAAATTAAAATATTATTAAAAATTGCCACATTAGTGCCGGCAATCCACATCAGCAATTTTTAGCCAAAATTGGCTGTATGGACTCAATTGGCAAGAAGTGAAAAGATTTATGACAAAATTGGCAAAATTGAAAATTTTAAGATTGAATTAGTAAAAGTGTGATAGGCTTAGGATTTGGATAAAACCTATGAAAAATCATAAACTATGTCTATTATGACACATTTACCCTCAAACTTTTTTTTTTTTGTGATACCAAAAATTCCAAATTTTTACTTATGTGACACATTTACTCCAAACTTATGCAATATAAGACATTTACCCCAAAGTTTTGTTTTGTGATACCGAAAATCCCAAACTTTTCTTTTGTAACATCAAAAACCCCAAACTTTTTTCCATGACACTAAATTTTTGGATAAATGTGTCACATGAATATAAGTTTGGGTTTTTTGTGTTACAAAATAAAAGTTTATGGTTTTTGGTGTCACACAAGTATAAGTTTAGGTTTTTTAGTTACATAGAAAAAAGTTTGGAGTGAATGCATCATAATAGGCATGGTTTGGGGTTTTTGATGTCACATAAAAAAAATTAGGGTAAATGCGTCGCAGTTGGTAAAGTTGAGGTTTTTGGTAACTTTTTCCCTTAGTATGTTTTGGACAATTTTTCCTATAACATATATATGATAAGAGAAGTCAAAACATTAATTACATTATATTGAATCTTTGAGATTGAGCTAGATAAACTGTATCCTCGAGCTTATTTTGTAACATTTTACGAACAAACCCCCCCGAGTGATTTTTTATTTGATTACGACTGTCGAGAATCTTGAATAGGAGAACTCAAGGAAGAAGGGTCAAGACACAAAATAATAAGTACCGACAAACCCCGAAGAGTTCATAGTCCAAGAGGACATTTGCATCTCAAAAAGCAAGAGAGCGGATCCCAAGCCGGTTATTTTTCTTGGTTTATGTAATTAACCCCACCGGAGAAGCCAATTAGGATATGCAGAGAAGTAATTCCTAGCGAATTTCCTTAATCCTGTCCGTATGCAAAAGTTATTCGACGATGGCGCTCACATTTCTCTTTCTTTCTTTTTTTTTTTTTGTCCTTTTTATTTTGGACGAAGAATCTTAACAATTATTTAACCCCCGGATTGTTTATACCACCATTCTTTGGCTGCTATTTCCATATTTTTTAAACAACTCATGATGGCATGGCTCGAGTTTAAGACCATGAAACGTAGGATCTCAAATCTAAATTATGTGGAAAAAAGTACCCAAAAAAATCTAAACTTATTATATGGATACCGATTCAGTGCTAAATATTTCAATTTGAAGCTAATTTAATCCTAAATTTTTTTACTTTGATACCAATTTAGTCTATCTAGCCAATTTAAGCTGGAAATCGTTAACATAAACATTAGCTATCCTAGGTGGCATGGTTGACACTAATATGAATATTTTTAATAATACTTTTGAACTTTTTATAATTTTTTCTCGATCTTGGGGGAGTCATTGTGGCCCTTCGTAGCCTCACCAACTACAAGCGACGGTGTGAAGGCCCTCGCCAAATCTTGTCAAGCGCTGCCTAGCACACGTCGTGGGCGGACAACAACCGAAGGAAAAAACAAAAAGAAAAAGGAAAAATTAATAAAAGAAAAACAAATAATTTTTAAAAAATATTTTTCTATAATTGGATGGTTATATCATTTATAAAATTGAATAAACAATTTTTTTTCATTGTCCACAAAATTATTTAGACATATATTAATGATAATAATAAAAATATTTTTGATTAATTAATTATTTTAAGCGATTTAGGAAATTATTATTGAAAAATTATTTTCAAATCATTTATTTTTTACGATATAAATGGAGCCTTAGTGTCATTTGATGGTAAGAATTTGTTGGCATCTCTTCTCTGCGGAAGAAGAGAGGTCAAGAATTCCAACTTTTAATTTGGTTAGGATGGTGTTAAATTGGGTCGGGAGAACCTTTCGCGGTGGGCCCATATTCAACACATATTTAAAGTTAAACTAAGTTCCCACACAAAAGATTCCCGTCAATGAATTTGGGCAAGAACAGAGATAATCGTTTTAGTTGTATTCTGAATAAAATAACAAAGTTGTCATTTTTCTAGAATAAAATAAGTATTTAATCTAAAGAAATTCTTGATAACCCTAATCAAATAAGAAATTCTTGATAACCCTAATCAAATAAGAAATTCTTGATAACCCTACTTAAATAGATAATAAATTAAATCAATACATATATGTACTAAATCAACAAAATTTATGCAAAGATATAGATTCAATGTCGAAATCTAACTGGCTCTCCTAGTACGGGCACAGTGGAACCTTCTGATAATTAATTTAGGGTTAATATCCTAAAAAACCCTAAACGGGTACACCTGTGACAAATTTACCCTGACTGACCATAAAAAACCATAAACTGGTACATTTATGACAAATTTTTCCAAGAAAATGACTATATTTTCCAGTGTTCGGTCAAAACCTAAAATTTGAGTGAAAAATATTTTCCACCATTCGTTAGCTCATTTAATTGTTTGGGAAAAATTATCAAAAATTGAATTTTAATATTTTTAATTGACAAAAAATTATTTTTATTTTTTATATATTTTTTTAAAATGAATTTTAAATTATTTATATTTTTTAAAAAATCGAAAATTTTATTATTTATTATTTTTTCTTTCTTTTTCTCTTTTTTCTTTTTCTTTTCCTTCCTCTTCCTCCTCCTTTCGCCACCGCCGCCTCCTTCCTGCCTAACGATGGCCGGCTGCCCGACGGCCGACCAAGACCCGATGGCCAGATCCGACAAGCTTGAGGCTCGGCCAATCTCGCCTGAGCTCACCGAATCTGGCAGCGAAGCTCGGGCTCGCCTGGATCGGGAGCCCAAGCTCCGCCACCAGATCTGACGAGCTCGCAGCTCGCCAGAGCCTGGCGAAGCTTGCGGCGAGCTCTAGCGAGGCTCGAGCCCCGCTCAGCTCGCCGAATCTGGCGAGCTGCAAGCTCCGCCTCACCGGCCTGGGGCTTGTGGCCGGTTGCCAGACGTTGCCAATGTCACGCCCTGATCCTCCGAGCGTGCAAACATCCTACTCTGGTCGATACAAATGCGACTTCCCAGGACACGCCGCCGACCCATTCAATTTTTATTATGCATGCGGAAGCGAAACAAATCCCCTGACAACATTTAACTTGGGATAGAAAAGCAGGCAATCAATCACAATCAAACAAGCTTTCTATAAACACATAGGTTTATATACAACACTGGATGGTCTACAAAATAGATAGGCTCAAAAACTAGGGAACTGTCCTATGACCAACTTGTCAGACACGTTCGCGCGATTCTTCAGCCTCCACCTTCCGAACTCTAGGACTTCCGGTCCTCCACGACCATCATCTAAGGACCTGAAATATTATCCCACAACCGGGATGAGACTACGTCTCAGCGAGTCCTACCATCTAAAACTCAATTAGGGAGAAAATACGCCTCAGGGCGCTCTAGCCACACAAATAGGATAGAGGGCTTACCTCGCCTCAATCCCTTTCCTGCACGTCAGTACAATTTATATTCAAACAATGCTCGCACAAGCTGAAACTACCGACATACCCATCGGTCTATCAATTCAGTCAATCCAATTGATATCATACGATCCACATATCTATCAATTCATACCATCTATTAAACCATACCATCTATTCATCCATCAATACATTCACGGCTCACACAAGCTGAAATGAATACAATGCTCTCACAAGCTGATATAGATGGTAGCTCGCACAAGCTGATATATACATAGATGGTAGCTCACACAAGCTGATATATGGATCGTTGCTCTCACAAGCTGATATATGGATCGTTGCTCTCACAAGCTGATAAACGATCATTGCTCTCACAAGCTGATAAATGATCATTGCTCTCACAAGCTGACATATAGTGCTCACACAAGCTGACAATGATGCTCACACAAGGTGATACATATATAAACCAATTGCTCGCCAAAGCTGATAATTCAATAATAAACCAACTCATACCTCAATTCAATCAATCAATCAATCCAATCGATTCAAATTGGTCATACAAACCAATTACGGTGCTAAAAGCTAACACCGGGTATTTTCAAGTTAAATACCACAACTTCATGAATTTCACACAATTCCACACTTTTGGAATTATTCACCATAATCATCAATCACTCAATTTCTCAATTTAAACATACAATTAACACAAATTGATCGCACTGCTGCGATCAGCGCGAAATTCTAACGACTGGCCATCCCGACATAATTTTCGAAATTATTAAATAATTAAATTTAATTCCGAAAATTAAATAATTAAATATTATTTTATAATAATATAATTTAATAAAATAATATTTATAAATTCGAAATAATTAATTAATTAAAAATAATTAATTAATTAGGGCTTAAACAAGATTACACTAATTTAATCATACCATTAGCCCTAATTAAACACCCATTAAACTAATCATACAACTAATCTAATTTACATTAAAATAATCTAATTTAATCACATAAACCTAATTAGACTCATCTAAACACCCCTTAAGCATCATTAACCCACTAAGCAAGAATTAGAGGATAAACCCACTCGATTAATGATCCGAACGGCTCAAAACGACAAGGACGACGCGAGGGTCGATAGTCTCCAAGGCGGGCCTAGCTTCCGGGGTCGGGAAGCAGGCCAAAACGGGCCAAACCTTCGCTGTGATACCCATTTTTCCAACTCTCTATCCATTGCTGGTTGAGGGCGGATCCGGCACCGATTGAGGCGCACAAGGGCCTAGATGGACGGAGGAGACCAAACCGGACCTAAGCGGGGCTTCACGGTGGCCTGAGGTGGGCTGGACGGCTCCGGCTGAGCTTCCCCAGATCTGGAATGGCTGCTGGACTCGCGGAACAGTAGGGACGAGCAGGTGCACAGCTGCTGGCTTCGTCTGCTTGCGACGGCGAAGGGGAGATCGAATGGGAGGCTCCGGCTGTTCCGGGGACAGGACGGCGGTGGAGCTACTTCGACGGTGGTCTGAACTGCTCGGGGAAGCTGCTGGAACTCGGCTGAAGCAGGGGCGACGGTGAGAGGGAGACGGAGACAGGCGGAGGCGTGTGAAGCAACGGCGAGCAACGACGGCCTTCAGCTGAGATGAACGGCGACGGTGGCAGCGTGCGACTTCAGACGGAGCTTCTCTGGTTCGCTGGTCTGCTGGGCTTTCCAAGAAGAAGATGAAGATGGAGAGAGTCTGAAGAGGTCGCACGGTAGGGAGAGGGAGGAGAGAGAAGGAAGATGGGACCACTTTTCTCTCTCTCTCATGGCCCACCATGACCTCATGGATGATGTCACACCCCACTATCTCCCACAACCTTAATCCAATGGTTGCAATTTCATTTTCTGCCGGGGTCCAATTCTTGTACACTTAATTTAATTAATTCTCAATCAATTACATTCAATTGAATCTCAATTAAATTAACTCATGTGTCCTCGGCCTTCTCATGACATTTCCACGTCAAATAATCCAACTTGCATCTCGAAGATTCAATTTAAAACGGCCCTCTGACAATCCCGAACATAAACGACCTTACTTTGCTTTTTCCGCCATAAATCTCGGTTTGTAGAAAAATCTTCTGGAGATGAGTCGACATTCCTAAAATGAATTGTGACTTGAAAGAACTTCTAATTTCTGTAATCGGGTTCAATTTCACGGTTAAATTCAATCTGGCGCGACTTTAGCGCGTCCTAATCTACCAGGTAGCTTTTAGGAATTTTCTGTGCAATTGACCTGTGGTTGATTATTTTCAAGCCACAAAGTGCATCTTCGACACATTGGCGACTCCATTGTCGTAGAAATCTCGAGGTTTTAAATACGGACACAGGGTACCAAAACGATAGAGAAATCGGTCTAGTGCCGATCAACAAGAATTGTGCAATTAGGTGGAATCACCCACACTGAATTACATGGTTCTGTTGAATCGACCTATCTCCGATCTCTAATCGGTCTGTGCCGTAATGACCCTTGTAGATTAATACGGTCGAGCAGTCGTTTCCTGGTCGAATTCTCAAGTCTATTGCGTTTAGATTCCTTAACAGCTTCACCTGATAGACTAGTTATCTCGTGAGTGGCCAACTCAGAGAAGAAAGCTATAGACGCGAAGATGAAATGCCCGACTTATTTAATTGAAACCATAATTGGAAAATCGGGATGTCACAGCCAAAGAAGAAGATGAAAAGGAAAGAAAGAAAAGAAAAGAAATTAACAACTCGATTTAAAAAAAAAAGAAAAAAGAAAAAGAAAGCATAAAAATAAAACGAAAATGTATTGATAAAAAGAAGTAAGAGGGAAGAAGTCATTAAAAACGTTTTCCTCACTTTAAAGGTTGTTTTTTTTTTCTAATGATGGAAAACATTTTCCTTGACTAGTTCATTTTCCGTGAAATGAACACCGAAAAATCCAAAAAATATTTTTTCGGAAATCATTTTCTGCAAAACGAACGGACCCTTAATCATAAATGTTTTTAATGTTATTATTGCGGCGGGCCGCTGAAGCTCCTAGAAGGGTGGACCCTGTCACTGAATGCAAAAGTAGTCGAGAAGCAAACAAAAAGGTCCGGTCACCGACACTCTCAAAACTCTATGACCAAGATAGATTTGAAGACTCCAAGAAGCAGTCAAATAGATTGTAGCCCATGCTCATGGGCTTTGCACTTATCTTGCGCCTTTTCAGGGACCCTAAGACAATTCAAATCTCGTAGAATCTTATATTTTTAGGTGCGAAAAGTATGAAAATGCACATAACCACTTTGATAGGATAGCTAAATTGGCATTGCATATCAAGAATGATAAGTCTCATGCTGGATATCAGTTTGGAAGAATTTTTGGCTCAAGAAGTTCATGTCTTGCATATCTCAAATTTTCCGATCCTAATTTCGATTGTCAGCTTTTAGTTTCAGTCCCAACTGATCTATTTCATATTAGTATCGGTCTTCATCAAATAGATTATTCAGGCTCACAACAATCGGTGATCCACAAAAAGACCTTAAAGGTTTTTTTTTTTTATTTTGGATTTTAATTCCGATAGATGATTTGTTGAATCAATCTTGACATGAAAATTTTTACCTACTAAAAAGTCTTTTAGTTTCATCATCTATCAAATTCCTTTAGAATTTTTTTCCTTGTATTGTGTTGACAGATAAATTTTAGCAATTCATTATGTCATTTAGGAAAATTACGGATTGATCTTGATCCCTAACCAAAAAATAATTAAATCATATATAGTTATTAAGAGCATTTTTGCATTAATATATAAGCTCATATCGCATTTTAATTGGACCGACGGTGGAGGGACTTAATTAAAGGTTCTAAACTTAACTGAATTGTATGGGCTGATCCCATGGAGAAAGCAAAAATCAGCCAGGCCTAATTACACGCTTAGTGGCCGAAGAGAGAAAGAGAGAGAGAGGGAGTCCCGGCCGAGGATCCTTCCTCACGGCCACGACCTTGCTACTGCCCGCCATTGCTCCTCATTGTCCGCTGCTCCGACTGCGGGTGGGCTTGTGGCTGCTGCCTTCTCTCAAAGAAGCTGCTGCACCACCCTCGTGCTTGCCGACCATCGCTGAACCAGATCAGCCGACGATGACCAGTTGAGACCCGGCCGCAATCTTAACTCGCATCACTGTCCTCTTGCCGAGCCTTCGCTAAACCCTCGCCCTTACCGAGTGGAGGAGTGTTGCCTTTCTATCTTGCAGGTTTTCACTCCGTCTCGACCAGAAGCCAAGGCCGAGAGTCCCTTCTCTCTGTCGACTATCGAACCGATCAAGGCCGCTACCCCTCTTCACTCGCTACAGCTGTTCTATGTTGCAGGCCTAAAGAAGTTCGTGGCCTGATGACAACGACCTGTTTCGCAGTAAATCTATGGCACTCCAAGCTTAAGTAGCACCGACATTGACACACAACATACGACACGACATGACACACCGATATATTATATATTTAATATATATTTTTATATATACTTGATAAATTATCATTTTTATGATTATTTGAATCAAATTAATTTGATTCAAATTCACAGATAAATAAATAAATAATAAAAAAGAGCCTATCATGAATTTACACTGAAAACATTAATCCATAATTTACTAATGTAATTTATTATTTTAATTTGACAAATTCAATTCCATTTCAATAATCTATAAAATTTGAAGGGAAAAAAACAAACAATCCATATTCTGGATTTGCAAGTTAGAGCATGTTGGAAAAGAGGAAAAAAATTGGGGGCCTGAATTTTATGTTACAGAAAGTGAGAGTTGGAAGAGAAGAGGAGACTAAATCTTTCTTCTTTTCCCCTTTATTATTTTTATTATTTTGTATTAATTTCATATTTATACTTTGACATCTCATTTATTGAAAAATTTTAAAATTGACTTTATGCGTGTCGGAATTCCAAATTTGCATGTTGGAATTTCGAACTCAAGTGTCCAAAAGTGTCAAGAAAGTTGATCCGCTATTAGATTTTCCGACACATGTTGACTAAGTGTTGGAGAGTATTGAACACATGTCAAAATGTCCGACACGACACAAATACTCCTGAAGAGTGTCGGTACTTCATATATCCAAGCTAGATCATTCAATTTATGTAGGTCTCTAATGGGCTTGCAACACCACGGCAAGTCCAATGGTTGTTGAATCAAGTCTCGATGGTATCCTTGGATCACAATTCGGTCCTCCTCGTGAGCCACCCCTTGGCCAAGAACCTGTGATCGTTGGCCAGCATCATCAGCGTGCCTTTGTCGATCTTCAATTCGAAAACCAAATCTTTCATATTAGTTTACTTTCCTCGTTCAAATTTGAATTATCAATTCCATTGCTTAATTTGAATATATTGTGATATAACATGACACGTGGCAATTGATGAATATAATAATTTGAAGTTTAATTCTCCATTTGTCACGGGTGTATTAGTTTGTAATTTTTCACAATATTAATTTAATTTAATGGAAACCAACGATAGATAAATTTATAATAAATGTATTAATTTGGGTTTTTTTTGTGTGGTAAAAAAAAATTACTTGGGGATAAATTTCTTATAGGTGTACAAGTTTTGGGTTTTTTGTGGTAAAAAAAATTTGTTTTAGGAGGCTAGCAATGATGGTCGACGACTAGCAGTGACAGGCGACGGGCGGGGACCATGACGACAGTCGTGGAGCGGCGACAATGGGCGGCTAGCGGTTGGTGGCGGCAACAACAGTTGGTGGTGGTCATCAGAGGTTAGGGGTGGCCGATGGGCTGTGGGCAATAGCGACGACGATCAGACAACGGCGGTGACGATGGTCGCCGCCAGTGGGGCGATGGCCGGCGATCGGCCGATGGTGGCCACAACCAACCGGAGGTGGCCAGCGGTTGGCAAGCAGCCACCCAAGGCTACAACAAGCAAGAAAAACAAATGAAAAAAAGAAGAAGAAAAAATTGGCTTATTTCTAGAAATTGTTCCCGGAAGCAAGAAGCCACTTTTTTTTTCTTTTTTTGGGTAAAAAGCAAGAAGCTTCTTTTTTTTTTGTTTCTTATTTCTGTTCCAAATATGTTCCCAGGAACAAAAATTTTACCAAACAGATTTTTGTTCTTTTTTGTGTTCTGGAGAACAAAAGAACAGAAATTTGAAGAAACAGAAACGTTACCATGCAGGCCCTTAGTTTTTCAATACTGGGGGTACCTCACCAAAGCAAGTGTAGCTGAAGCTAGTGGTGGGGGGCCTCACCTAGGGGTAAGCATCAGTCCAGGGTCAACTTTGGACCGACCCTGGATTGATCCAACGCTGCCGGTCCTGGTCCGGTTCCCAGGGAGATTGTGTCAGTCCTTGGTCCTAGAATTCCTAGACTAGCACTGTGCGGGTTAATCTTCTGTCCTAAAAGTTTCGGATCGGTCCAACCCAGACCAACCCTGATTATATATAAAAAAAAATATTATTTATAATTTTTTTTATATAAAGAAAACTTTAAAATAAATGGCGTCAATAATATTAAAAAACTATTCAATGAGGAGTTTAAATAATTTTACATTGTTATTTAATAACTTAGATTTTTAATGTCTTTTACGGCGTCAATAGTTATAATTTACGAAGGAGGAAAATGTTTTTATGAGGAGTCCTCACAGCATCCCAAAAGGCATAAAGAGCTCATTGTGGCATCATCCTCTAATATTTGTTCTCTTCTATCTTATTTGTCCTCTTAATCTTCAATTTGTCAAAATCAAAATAAACAACTTTTGCGCTCACCACTTGACACTCGCCTTGCTCGCTTTGGGTCAGTCGTGTCACTCGTCGCTCGATGCTCGCTTGGTTTGTTGCTTCCCACTCAACATTCGATGCTTATTATGTTCGATGCTTACCTCACTTGACCCCCACCACTTGCCTTTCTTAGCTAACCTCGCTCATCATCGAACCCATTAGGTCGATATGGTCCTCGGTTGCTCTTTTAAGGAGTACAAAAAATGAAATAAAAAATTATTAGTTGCTTCTAGATTGACCCTAAAACCGGATCGAACCTATTGAGTCAGTTCAATCCTCAATCATTCTTTTAAAAAGTACAAAAATAAAATAAAAAATTATTGGTTGATCCTAGGTTTACCCTAAAACTGGACCAAACCCATAGGGTCAGTTCAATCCTCAATCGTTTTTTTAAGGAGTACAAAAAATAAATAAATAAAAGTATTGATTGGTCCCAGGTAGACCTTGTAATCAGACCGAACCCATTAGGTTGGTCCGATCCTCAATCCCAAGCTCAATAGGGTCAGTCCTTGATCCCAAAATTTGAGGACCGGCACTGTGCGAGTTGGTCCTAGGGTTAAGGGGCAGACCGGTCCAACCCGAACCATGCTCACCTCTAGCCTCACACATGAAGATGTGTTCCTTATTTTAATTTACCCTTACCCATACGCCTCACCCCTCTAATTTAGGGGATACTTTTTCTTTCTTCACCTTAGGGAAAACCCTCAAAATTTTACGTCTCAAAGTTTGGATGTAGCAGTTTAAGAAATTAGTAAGGTCCAACCCTACTCGTGTTCAAGTGCTAACAAATGACCACTCTATGCTTTGCCTGCCAAAAGTCTTATGTGTTGAAGTTCTAGTCTTTCGCTACAAAAGAACCAAAAGGTGCTCTTTCACCTTTTTTTTTTCCCGAAATAAAGGACCTTTTTTTGGGCAAATAAAGAATATTAATTTTTTCTCAATTTTTCCTTTCATCTTTTTTTGCCATGGGACGCATTTCCGTATTTCCAACAAATAACCCAATGCACTCTCGGAATTTGTCAACACCTAGATTAAGTATTTCGATCTCGAATGTCTGTTAGAAGATTTTGTGGTCAAAGCTTGCAAGCTGACCTTTTGAGGAGCAAATGTTTTGAGTCATTCTATAAAGGTAAAGGAAAAGGAAACTTCCAAAGAAGATTTTAAAATACTCTCATTTTCTTAAAATGACTTGATATTTTCCCAATATTACCATGGCTCTAATGAGAATTGCATTGTTCCATATCTACCTAGCTTTGAAAGGAACATCAGGAACCATTTATGAGCAAAATGCAATCATCTGACCTCAACTATTAAGGGTATGTTTGTAAATGTTTCTATTTTTCAAAATTTCAGTTTTTTTTTTTGTTTTTTTTTTAACAAAAATCCATTTGGTAACGTTCACTTTTTTACATCTTGAAATAGAAAAGAGGTCAGGGAATAGATTTGAAATAGAAATAAGAAATAAAATAATGTTTTTTCTTATTCCCAAGAACAATTTATAAAATAAGTCATTTTCTTTCTTTTTCTTTTTATTTCTTTTTCTTCCTCTTCTAACCAATTGTCGGACCTTAGCATGGTTAGCGACTAGAGATGAGGTTTGACGACCTCACCAGCCCTCGACGAGGCTCAACCTTGCGGCATGGCAAGTCCTAACCTCATCCAAGGTCGGCTACCTCACCATCTCTCATCTCTAGGCAGTCGCCAGCCTTCAGCCATCACTAAGGCCTAGCAACTAGCTAGAGGAGGAAGAAAAAAAAAAGTCTCAAAAAATTATAAAAAAATTAAAAGAAATTCTATGTCATAAATTTTTTTTAGGATTGTATCAAACACATTCCTATACTTTTTTATATTTTGGGAACAAAATTTTTGTGCAGTTACCAAATGCACAGGAAAAGTGTTAAAAAAGTCCTAAACATTTTGTATTTGTGTCAATTTAGTCATAAACCTTTTGTTTTTGTGCCAATAAAGTCCTAAATCTTTTTACGTTGTGCCAATTTAGTTCTGTCCGACCAATTTTGGCCGAATTTTGTTGACTGGACACCAGCCGGCTAACATGGCCTGATTAACGCTGATGTGGAAAACTTTTAATAATATTTTAATATATTTATTTATTTATTTTTTCCTTCTCCTCCTTCTTCCTCCAGTCAATTGCCGGATCTCGGCAACCAACCAGAGGTGACGGCTGGTGAGGTCGAGGTCGACCTTGCCGGCCACCTCGCCAATGGTCGCAAGGGCGAGCCTTGCCCGCCCAACGCGAGGCCGCCCTCGAGGCCTGAGCAGCGAGGCTGGCCCTCCCCAGATCTGGCGAGGGTCAAGCCTCGCCTATGGCTGATAAGGGCGAGCCTCGCCAGCTCAGCATGAGACCAACACAAGGCCACCCTTGCAGCCACTAGCGAGGTGGCCAGAAAGGTCAACCTCGACCTCGCCGGTCGTCACCTCTGGTCGGTCGCCGGACCTCAGTGACTGGCTGGAGGAAGAATGAGGAGAAGGAAAAAATAAAAATAAAAATAAGAAAAATAAAAATAAAAATAAGAAAAATAAAAAGGAAAAATTCAAAAATATTAAAATATTATTAAAAGTTGTCAACGTCAGTGTCAATCAGGCCACATTAACTGACCGGTATCTAGTCAGCAAAATTCGGCCAAAATTGATCGGAAATGACTAAATTGGCACAACGTAAAAAGATTTAGGACTTAATTGGCACAAAAAAGAGAGTTTAAGACTAAATTGGCACAACTATAAAAGGTTCATGACTTTTTTAACACTTTCCTCCAAATGTAATATTTTGCTTAGAAACTATTATAGGAATAGAAATAGAAAAAAGTTATTTCTAAAAAAAAATAAAAATTGTTCCCAATGTTGACACCTAAATTTTTGGGGTTGATTTTTGCTAAATTAAAAAAAAAAACACATGACATATAGTTTAGAAACATTTTATTTTTATTTTCATTTTTTTTATGTTATTTTAGACCGTCAATGAAGGGAAGATTTTTTACATATTCCATTAAGATTTTTCACATATATTATCTTGCGCAAAAAAGGAATTTTTTGGATAGAATATGTGAAAAATAAAAAAAGGAGAATATTGTGCAAGATGGGTATATTTCAATGATATATTTAGGGACATCATACGAGAACAAAAAAAAAAAAAAAAAAAAAATATATATATATATATATATATATATATATATATATATATATATATACTACAAAGATACATCTTTTAGACCAATATAATACCTCGCGTGCAATTTGTTAATGGGGGTTATGTTCGGTTGGGTAAAAAAGAACACAAAAAAGTAAAAAGTAAAAAGTGAGGGACGTAAGAGAGAGAAAAAGTTAAAAAAGGGCTAAACCCTAATCGGGGGACTGTTCATCTTCCCCGAGGGTCGCCCGACCCCGCCGGCGCCGCACCGGCGCCGCATCTCCGACCGCGAGCCCCGGCGCCCGAAGCTCGCCCCCCCCCCCCCCCCCCCCCGACGTTTCGCCGCCGCATCTCCGTTCGCGAGCCCCGGCGCCTGTCGACCCAGCAGATCGGTCCCGTCGCCTGCAACTCCCAGATCCGGCGACGATCTGACGCTTCTGCTGCCCCGCCGTCGCCGATTTGCCGCATCAACCCCGACGTCGTTGCTCCAGATCGACCCGCATCTGCCCAGATCCGCCTCGCCGGAACGCGTGGAAGCCCCTGCCTCGCCCCCTGTCGTCGCGATCCAGCCCCGACGCCGGCAGATCTGAGATCTCCTGCAGCAGCCGCGACCCGAGCGCTCCGGCTCGCCTCCACCTGACGTCGCGTCGCTGTCCCTGCCGCGATCCGACACCACCAGAGCCCGCACCGTGGCTGCTCGCTTCCGCCATCAATGGACGCCGTCACCCGGAGTCCTCTGCTTCGACGACCCAGATCTGCTCTGTCCCTGCCACCGCCTCGCCTCACCGGACACCGAGCGACACCCCGGTCCAGCCTGACCTGTGACCAGCTGCTCCAGCTGCCCGAGCACCGCCGCTGCCCAAGTGCTGCTGCTGCTACAGCCCGTGTTGACTTGCGACGCCGCTCCCCTGCCCGACGCTAGATCCGGCGACCTGCTGTGCCTTCGCCGGAACCCCTCGCCGGAGACCCACGTCAGAGCTCCGAACGGTGGCCAAGATTTCTTTTCTTTTTTTCTTTTAAAAAGAGAAAAATCAGATTAGGTATATTTGCTTTATTTTATTAGGCAAGTTTATTTTAATTTTATTTCTTATTACTTATTTGCAATATTTCCCTATGTATAATTAGAAATTATCACATACTACCTGATTTGCAACCGTGTCTCGGTTTTTTATTTTATCTATAAGACTTTAGATGAAATAATTAATCAAGCGGGAATGAAATTGATATTTTAATCTTTAAGGCTTTAGATCAATTTATCGATTTTACTAGCGAAATATCATTCCTTGATCTAAACGATGTATGATTTTTTTTGGTAATTTTGAATGGTCTTGATTGTTTTATTTATCTTGAAATGTGTTTGAGTTATAATATTACATGTTTTAGGGTTTACATATTTAGAATATGAATTTTATTTCGAATTAAAAAAAAACAAAAATCAAATCAATCAATTTAGACTGCTAGATTTTTAACTTGGATTGCATGTTTATTTGCTTGGCAATTTTAATTTTGAACTTCATAAAAGAAAAAGGAAAAAAATAGAATTATGTCATATTTTGTACGTTATTGCATATTAAGATTAAATTGCACTTAGTTTAATCTTAGATAATATTTTTTCTTAATTTATTATAAGTTTAGGTATTTTTTTAGATATATTGCATTTTATGATTATTTAGGTTAAGATAATATTTTAGTTTAAATTAGGATTTGGCTCAACCTAATTCCTAATATAAATTAAATAGGATCTTAATCTAATTAGGTAATTTTCACATTTCACCAAATTTCGAATTTCATGAAAAAAATACAAAAAAATGTCATAGGTTAAATTAGTTTTATTATTTAGGATAAAATGCATTCTTTTAGGAAAAAGAAAAAATGCCATATATATGTCATTAGGGTTAGATTCACAGAGATGCATATCACTTAGTCGATTTTATAATGCGATATCCCAGGACTATGTATCGCCGACCCTTTCATTTATTAAGCACATGCGGAAAAAGTTAAAATCCCCAGACAATAAAATGATGGGATAGAAAAGCAGGGCCATATTTTTTATATTGAAACTTATAACCAAACTTTTATACAAAACACAAACTAGAATACTTCACAACTTTTTACTCTATCTCTATTCACATTAGAATGGAGATCTCAAAAGAAGATAGAATTTCAGTTCATCCGGGCCGTACTCAAGGCCCTCTCGGGATTATCTTCTTCTTCCAAAATTCTTCTCCTCAGGTTTTACCTCCGAGTTCTCCTTCCCAGACTCCTTCTCCTCAACTCCTCATCGGGGTCCTGAAATGATTTCCCCAAACCGGGATGAGACTACGTCTCAGTGAGTTCTACCCCACTAAGGCCAGATTAGTAAACTATTATACTACAGACTGCCTAAACACGCATAGGGCAGATGACTTACCTTGGCCTCAGATCCCACCTGCAAGTCAGTACAATTCACAATAGGCACCCATTTACTCAAACCAAATCGAACTAGTCGATTACATGTCATACAAATCATTTTCCATTGAGGAGTATCTAAAAGCTAGGCCACGTGCATTCTCTAGAACGACATTCCAAGTCTCCGAACCACGTGCCTCGAACATTGGGCCCACGTGCATTCTCTAAGGCGACCTTTTCGTTAAGGTGGTACATCAAGTCACCGAGCCACGTGCCTTTTTAGATGCTATTTCTGAATACTAGACCCACGTGCATTATCTAAGGCACTGGTTCACCAAAGTGACGCATCAGATCACCGAGCCACGTGTCATTTTAGATGCCGTTCTCAAACACTGGACCCACGTGCATTCTCTAAGGTACTCGCTTACCAAAGTGACGCATCAGATCACCTAGCCACGTGTCCTTTTAGATGCTTGGGCCCATGTGCATTCTCTTAGGTGCTATCTCACCAAAGTGATGCATCAATTCACCGAGCCACTTGCCCTATTAGATGCCAAACTCTGTCACCAAGCCACGTGCATTCTCCAGGACGACATACCGAGTCTCCGAGCCACGTGCATTCTCTTAGGCGACCTTTTCGCCAAGGTGACATATTCAACCACTGAATTCACGTGCATTCTCCAGGTGATATTCCAATTCACCGAGCCCACATGTTTTCTTTCAAGTAATTACCAATCTACTTTCAATACCGACAACCAATGCCCAACGATTTCTCAAACAAATAATTAAATCAACTCAACAAAGCATTATAAATGCTGAATAACATGCTTGGCCATTTACCAATCAACAATTCAATCTCAATCAATTCCAATCAATTTAGGGTAAATCCCTAAACTATCACAATTTATTCAATTCCATACAACGTGGAGCTCAAATAAATAAACGGACTGCGCCACGACGATCAGCACGAGATTTTGGTCGTCGGCCATCAAAATCTTAATTTCCGAAAAATAAATAAATAAATAATTAATTTCGAAAATTAATTAATAAATATTAAAAATTCAATTTAGCACAAAATTAAAGCCCAATTAGATAAACGGACTTCACCACGGTCATCAACATAATATTTTGGTCATTTACCATCTCAATTGAATTATCGGAAAATAAATAATTAATTAATTAATTTCGAAAATTAAATAATTAATATTAAAAATTCGATTCAGCTCAAAATAAAACCCGATTAAATAAATGGACTTCACCACGGTCATCAGCATAAACTTCCGGTTCCGGACCATCTCAGCTGAATTTTCGGTAAATAAATAATTATTTAATTTAATTCCGAAAATTAATATTTAAATGCTAAAAATTCCACTTAGGCCTGAAAAGCCTAATTGAAGCCCACTAAGGGTCGGGAAAAATCCCGAGGCACTTCCAATAATTAGTAGACCACGTCTACATGCTAATTGCGCAATCAATTTATCTAAATCGCATCACAATTGACTAATAATTGTTAATTTATTATAATCTAACAACCTAAACATAATTAATTAAAACTAAATCAACTTTAAGTATAATTAGCCAACTAATCCGGGATTAGTGAGATTACTCACCAAATCGCGTGCAAATCGGATCAATCTGACGGGGCAACACGAGGAACAACAAACTCCAAAGCGGGCCTCGGTTCGGGGCCCGGAAACGGCCCAAAAGCGGGTCCTAACCAGCTGGAAACCCACTCCGTGGGTTGCGGTTCAAGGCTCGCCGGAGCTAATCCGACGGCTAGGGCGGCGAGGGGAGGCCGGCGGAGGGTCAGGGGGAAGTCGGGGAAGTCCGGCGGGGCTAGGCGGTGGCCGGAGCTGGCCGGACGGGCGGAACGGCGGCTGGGTCGCACGGCTGGGAGAACGCCAGGGCGCGAGAGGGGACGGCTGGCGGAGCTCGCGGCGACCGGCGGACGCACGGCGCGGGCGCGGTCGGTGCGGCGGCCGGACGGCGGCGAGCGGCTTCGGCGAGCTGCTGTTCTTCTTTGCTGGTTTTGGGCTGGTTCGCACAAAGAAGAAGGAAGAAGAAGAAGTCGGTTACGAGGGAGAGTGGGGGAGAAGAGAGAGGAGAGAGAAGAAGGGATAAGAGAGAGAAGAGATAAGAGAATTTGACTGGTCAAAAGTAAAAAGAAGAGAGAAAGAGAAGAGAAGCCAATTTCCATTTGGCAAGGCAAATGTTCGGTTGGGGGGAATCGCACGAGGGGAGGAGAGAGGAGAGAGAAAGAAATGAGGGAAAAAAATAAAAGATAAGGGAGAGAGAGAAAAAAAAAAAGTAAATAATATTACTTTTCTTATTTCATTTTCTTTTCTCTTTCCCTTTTTAATTTCTTTTGGTCTTCAATTTTTCTTCCGATAATTTCTTTATTGAAATTTTGGACTCGTCAATAAATTGACGAACGATGAGACAATGTCCTAAAAATAAGAATTATGACGCGCTTAAAATTCGATTCCCGAAATCAAGTTCAATTTCGTGGTTAAAAATCGATCAGACGTGATTTTAGCAAAATCCAACAAATTAGGTAGCTTTTAGGGATTTTACAGCTGATACATCCCTTAACGGCTTTACCCAATAGGTTAGTTAACTCGTGACTGATTAAATCAGAGAAAAAAGGCCATAGGCACGTCGACGAAATGCCCATTTCATTTTATCGAAACGGGGTCGAATTTCAGGATGTCACATTTTTTAGGAGAGATATGATCATCTTTAAATGTGATGGATGATGATGGGAGTGTGGTTTCTCTCTACCCTTGACTCATTTGATGCACATGAAAGCACCAGGTCATTGCTTCTCGCGAGGGATTACATTGTTTATCTTATTATGAGTTATGGGTAAGCATTAAAATGATGCGATCTAAAAAGACTTTGAAATTAGTTCTATTGAAATGGGAAGCCATTATATGATCTCGTCCATTGGTTTCTATTCCCATTACATGACACAAAGATTCGTCGAATGGGCTGATTACATGAGTCATGTGGCAGAAAAGGTGAATAACATCCGTATCTTTTATGGAGCTTGGCAAGAAATTTGTGCACAACAACAATTACCTGATTCACACGGTTAGTCGAAGAATTATTGTATGATGGTTGAATATGGGGTGACAAGTCCAAACTTTCTCGTTTTCACAGAGAGTAGTAGAAATTAAAAAAAGAAGAACAAAGTGCCATAATTCATGGTAGCGTTCTAGGCCTTTTGATAGGCTGAACGTGCACAACGTAAGAAACTTTTAATTAATTCTTAAGCGCTTGTTCTATCTGTCCAGTTCAAAATTATGTTATTTACTAGTGAACTGCCCATGCACGGTTCTCAGAGTACATGTTTATGTATAAATCATATGAGATGTTCATCTTTCAAAAGTTCATTTTTATAAACCAACAAAAAGGTTCATGATTTGAGAAAATTAAATCCTGATCTTAATATGTTTGCTTTCATCAGTAGCAAACCAGTGGGATTTATATCCGATCATGAATTTGATCATATGTTTACATGTCATTATATATGTCATGCATATTTACTCACGAATAAAATCTTATGCGTGATATTTGTCGAGTATCTATATTGCTTTATTGATGCTAATGTGAATACCAATATCAATTTATAAGCCATAAAAATTTCAATAAACTTCAAAACCATCTATGTACGGTGTAACATAATTACATTTGTTATGATTGACTACTTTTTATGGAGGTGGAGGGTGACTACTCAAATATAAGATCATTTGTCACTTGCAAACCAAGGATGAAGAAGGGGGCTTGGAATTAACAAATGGAGAACATGACAAACAAGAATCACACGCGAAATAAAGAACTGAATATATCTTTAAAAATGAGACTTTATTATAATATTATCGTCCCTTGATTCAGCTCAAGATTGCAAATATCATAAAAGAAGGAAAGATCCATCCATATCACAGTCGATACAAAATAATTTTCAGAATCGGGGTAATTAGGAAACAAAATTTATGGGAAGGAACTTCCTATTTTGTCTAAAGAAAATGGCCTTATCAATGACACTTGATTTTCTGCTAAGTAGCATTTACATCAACACCCGACATGCTACATGACATGACTTGTCGACACATTGTTTATAAAAAAATATAAAATTTCGACATGTTGAGACACGTTATATATTAAATGTATATTTTTATTTTTATGATTATTTTTATCAAATTAATTTGATTGAAATTCACAAATAAATAAATAATGAAAAAAGAGAATATAATGAATTTACACTAAAAACATTAATTCTCACTTTGTTAATATCATTTATTGTTTCAATTTGACAAATTTAACTCTATTCCAATAATCCACAAAACTTGGAGGAAAAAAAAAGCAATCCACTTTTTGAACTTGCGTGTTAGAGCGTATTGGAAGATAAGAGAAAAAAACTAAGTTTGAGTGAATTATGTGTTACGGGAAGTGAGAGTCAAAAGAGAAGAAAATACTAGGTTTTTCTCATTTTCCCCTTTATTTTTATTTATTTTTAAAATTTTTGACCACTAATTTATTGAATATTTCTAAAATTGACCCCATTCATGTTCAAATCACATATCGGAGAGTGTTAAACATATGTGGAGTGTCCAACCAAACACGAAAGCCCTCGAAAAGTATCAATGCTTCCTAGATTTTATGTACAACTTTTCATGATAATTAGAAAGTTGTACCCACCATGACGTGTTTTCGGCCAAATGAGATTGCTATTAGGAGAGATATTTGTAGGATATAAAGAAAAAATATCAGAATAAAGAAAGCCACCATGGATTGATTTATCTACTTCATTGAAATATATATACTAGGTATCTTTGATGAACATTTGCGCGGTTTTTTTCTCAAGGATGAAAGAAAATATGATTCTTACAATAAACTATACTCTCAGCTTCCTTGGTACATCATTGCATTGCATTCCACGTAGACTAAATCTCATTTAAATAAGAGAAAACCTATAAATAATAAATAAATAAATGTTTGAGCGACTACATGTTAATTAAAAATTATATTTAGGGTTGTTGATGTAAATTCTGAGTTAATATTGCAGATTCTTTCGTGGCTTTGAGGTAAGTAATTCCTCATTTTATTTGCAATTTATTTAATGCTCTAACTATTGAGTGTTAAATAATGATTGTGTACCTGCACGATCACCTCATATGTTAGGAATAATTTAAAATCAATTCAAGTTGTCTGCAAAACATTATTTTGAAATAAAAGAGAAAATGTATTGAAAGAATTTTAGAGAAGTCTAGCGTAATTAAGTTCTCAAACTCATTTAATCTCTGGTTCGTAAAAGTGAAGTAATTATCCTATTACTTTATTTGGATTTTTAATCGACCTATCAAAAATAGATTAATAGCGACTCCTAATTGAAAAAATCATATGCATATTAAGAATTTGAACGTAAGTTGTGAATTGGTTTGGGTTTAAGAGACCTCAAACTCAGTTTAAGTTTAGTAATCCATTAACCGAATCTTTAGGTGGTCCAACCCTCCTCAGGAAGGTCGCAACAAAATGTTATGACACATTT